>CM066322.1:151017323-153417323 GCA_033807775.1 Saussurea involucrata | reverse complement strand
GTAGAAGACTTCAGCAATCGCTGAACTTTATCATTCGCTGATAAAGATCTGACTCAGCGAAAGCTGATCATGAAGTCTCCCTGTATGTTACTATTGTCTTACCTCCCTTGCACGTCTCCGTACGAACTGTCAGAATGGACATCCCTTTTGTCTGTAATCGTACAACAACTCTGATTCTACATTGTGCACCATGCGGCTACTAAGGTTGTCTACAAAGGTCAATGACATGCAACCACTCAGCTGCTGCCACGTGTAAAGCAATACTGCCATGCATTAAATGCATGCAGTATATAAGAAGAACCTTACTTCAGTTTTGAAGTGTGCTCGGACCATCTTCTTATTTCTTATTATTAAGTTATTATTCGTAATTACTTTAACTCTTTCTAGTGCAAGAAACTTAGTGTTTCTCAATACTTGTTTAGATTAGGTTTATCCTTAATCTTGTTCCGCAACAAGTTGTAAATTGTCTTGATTTATCAATAAACAATTTAGAAAAGTAAAAACGTGTGTTTGTATTCAACCCCCCCCCCCCCCCTTCTACAAACTTGTATAGCCCTTCGGGACCAACACCTTTTTGTTAATGTAAGTTTGTGTTAGTTTATTGATGTATGTATTGTATTATTGTACAATGTATTGTGTTCTTGAAATACAATATTGTGGTTGCCATTTGTTTTTTTTTCTATGTAATGTGTTGTTGAAATTTAATTTTGTTCATGATAATGTTATTTAGTAATTGTTGAAATGTAATTTTTTTTTTGTACTATGTTTTGTTGTTGTAAAAATAACAATAGTTTACAGATTTGATCCCTATAGTTTGAAAAATGATGGTTTAGGTCCCTAAACTTTGAAAATTGACACTTTAGGCCCTGAAACTTGAATTTTCGCCGAACTTTGTAGGCAAGTAGCCCCATGAATTTCTTTGATTCTGTTTTGTTTGAATTTATAGATTCGGTCCCGATAGTTTGAAAAATGACGGTTTAAGTTCCTAAACTTTGAAAATTGACACTTTAGGCCCCTAAATTTTGATTTTCACCCAACTTTCTAGGCAACTAGGCCCATGCATTTCCTTGATTCTGTTTTGTTAAAAAATTTACAGATTTGGTCCCTATAGTTTGAAAAATGACGGTTTAGGTCTCTAAACTTTGAAAATTCACACTTTAGGCCCCTAAACTTGGATATTCACCCAGCTTTCTAGGCAACTAAACCCATGATTTTCCTTGAATCTGGTTTGTTAGAATTCTGCAGATTTGGTCCCTATGTTTGAAAAATGACGGTTTAGGTCCCTAAACTTTGAAAATTGACACTTTAGGCACCTAAACTTGGATTTTCACCCAAATTTCTTGGCAACTAAACCCATGCATTTCCTTGATTCTGTTATTTATAGAAGTTACAGATTTGGTACCTATACATTGGAAAATTGACGGTTTAGTTCTCTAAACTTTGAAAATTGACACTTTAGGCCCCTAAACTTTGAAAATTGATATACACAGAAATTTTATAGTGCTTCTTTGACAGTGAAGTCAAAGCTTAAAGTGTTGAAAGACATAAAAGAAAAGTTGACGGAGGCTAGGCTAGCTATTTTCCGCACCACTTGTTTTGGTGTGTGGGTGGATATGGAGGACTTTGCCATGGACCCTTTACTTTGCCATATCTTATTTCAGTGCCAGATACCCCCTCCCCCCCCCGCATGGCCACCAGGGGGATGCGTTGTTTTACAATTGGAGAGGGCACATTCTTAGGTATGGCTCAGAGGAGTTCTATCTTATCGTAAGACTCCTTTTTAAAGCGACGTCGACCCTCCCTGTAGTTAGTCGTCAAGGTTTTGTTTCTAGGACTTCTGGAGACCGTTACTCGGACGATGAAGTTGTCCGAGTGTCGTTGATGATGATGGTAGAGATGTTCTTGCTTGATCGGAAGCGTCATTTGCCTGTTTCGGCGACCGTTCTTAGCCTGATAGGAATCTTCGGGCTTGGAACTGAATTCCTTGGGGCAGTCACATCTGGGAGGCAACATTTAAGCAAATGAATGGTTGCATAGCGCGTCGGGTTGAAAAGAAGTCGAAGATGACGACGACAACCTTTATTCATGCGTGGGTTTGAATAATGCTTTTAGCACGTTCTCCAACCCATGATTGGACGGATGTCATCCCACATTGGTGGGCGTGGATCTTAAGATGGGACGTACCTTCCTTAGTTAGAGTTTGCAGTGGGTCAATATGGGGGACAGGCATATTTTTGGCTTGGGCAGGGAATGTGACCAGGGTATGTAAAAATGTTTACATCTTTCTAACATAGAAACCATTATGAATTTATATCATCAAACTAATGTTAACTTTATGTTTTTCAGGTTCCGCACTTGGAAGAAAAAACCAGGGACATGATGCGTACATTCGAGAGAGTTATCCATTCGTATTCTCTGGCATCGGAAACCGTACACGAGCTGACCAGGCGGCGACACAGTTCAGATGGGAAATTGCACCAAATGTTCCCCAACAGGTTGTGCACGGCTATTGTGGTCCCTATTCCTGTCGATTTATGTCAGATTTGGCCAATGGACGACTGCCTGACTACGGCACAGATATCCCGGCTTGGCGGAGACACATTGCGGAAATATTTTGGTCCATGAGGGAGGATCATTAGCTCTACTGTTAAAACATTTAGAACTCTTTATTAGATAAGGAACTCATTTTTAACAAAAACGAGAAAGCAAAGAAAATTGATTTCAGTCTTGGTGCTCTTCATCAATGAAAATAGCCACCATTATATATACACAATTCAGGGGACGGGATACTGTACGAAATGATACTTGCTCTTCAACCACTGAACATTAACAAATGTGTTCTTAATTTCGAAAAATACAATCAAAGTCGCACCCAAACCGTACGTCAAAAACAAGAAAAAAAACTAGCATGTCCGCAATTGCGACCCAGGTGCGCATCCGGATTAGGGTCACAAGAATGAGCCACGTGTCACAAAGTGAGGTCCGCACCGGGTCGGGTCGGGTCTGAGTGCAGACCAACCATTTTCAATGATTTTTTGTCTTTATTGAACTCATTGCGGTATGCACTTACCGGGTCGGGTCTGAGTGCGGACCCATTGGCTATTTGTGCGACCCGGGCGAGATTTTGGCTTTCTCAACTTGGTTTGTGGCTTTGGCTATTTGAGTCAATTTCCCAAAGGTTTTTGCACACTTTTAACCACATGCACTTGCATGGTTGATTAATGTTTATCCTGTGCAATTAGTTTTGAGTTTTTCTTTTCTTTGTGCAGGTGGATGACATCACTTTTACTTGGTGAATTGTTCATATACATGTAAACGCTAGTTCTCTAGGATGAATGAGCACTAAATGTTACGGTTATGTTTGACAAACTAGTTGATAATCTAGAAGATAACTTATAAGATAACTAATAGCTGATAAACTTTTTGGTAGTTGATAACTTAACTGATGAATACGTTGTGTTTGGCAAAAAAAATAGATTATAAACATGTAAAATGACCAAAAAAACTTTTTGAAAAAATTATCAGTTATAATATATAATAAAAGAATTAAAAGAATTCATAGCAATATAATATATTAATTAATACAAACAAGGTAGTAACAAATATAAGATGTTAATTAAAAGAATTTAAAATTTTATATTTTATATATACTATAAAATTTTAAAATTTTAAAATAAATTTAAAATAAATCTACATTAACTTATGATTTTAAATAACCATTACGTATAATATGGAAATTTTAATTGAATAGTAATTAAATAAATAATAGTAATTGATAACTAAAACGTGTCGATTAATATTAAAAATATATATATAAATAATTAATATGATTATCAATAATTTTAAAAGATTAAAAATTAATATCTAACGTATAATTAAGTTTAATTAATAATTTTCACTTACTATTAATTAATAATATTTAAAATTTAAAACTAATATTTATAAATAATTATTGTTAATAAATAATAAGTAATATTAATGAGGGCATAATTATAAAAAGTCACAAAAAGCTCTTCATAAGCTACTCCAAGTAGTTTATTAAAAAGTTAGATTATGTACATCCAAACATGTACCGACAAAATAAGATAACTTATAAGTTAGCTTATTTTTGCCAAACGATGCCTAATTTTATGCGAACATCTTGGATTGCGTGATGATGCATAACATACAACCTTGTGTTGAATGTATAAGTATCATAGGAGAGAGCATGCTAGTGTCTAAAGGAATGGTGTTACATACTTTGTTATTACTAATGCGTTTTGTAACAACCCGGATTCCCAGCTAACATAGAACATAAAAATTATACATAACATATCACTTTAGGGTTACACATTGGGTCTCAACCTATAAATCTAAACAACTATTTGAAATAGCTTACAAACTTTTTGCAAATAATCTTTTCATATAAAAGATTCACATACTCACATAGCCAATTCAAGTATCATTTAGCATCTTCAGCTTGCAAGTATAGCAGTCCCATGCAGATAACTACAACTTTCCATTTTTTTTATCTTCAATTTGCGTCTTCCCTGTAATACATATATTTGAAAACAATGAGGGTTAGACCAATTGGTCTAAGTGAGAAAATCCTTGCATTTGTCATACAATGGTATGATCATTCAAAAACATAATAATTCGATAAATCATTCATCAAGCCATTCATGTCAAAACATCCATGTCAAACCTTTCTTCACTTTATTCAAAAAACCGTTGGCACTATTCTTTATACATTGGCACTCAGGCCTTTCGATGTACCTTAAAGTACAACCAACCCCACTAACCTTCAAGTACAACCAATGTGCAAGTGAAGTTGGCGATTCTTAAGCACAACGTGAAGTGTAATGTCCTAGAACAGTCGAGAGTGTCACCAATTGGCCTCTTTAGGCTCAACCCCCGTATACTAGTGCCAACCACATACATATCCATTCTCATTCATTTCATATCGTGAAACCCTTTTATCCAATTCATATTATATGTATTCCAGTTTGAAAATAGTTGAAGAAAAACTCACCTTATTAAGAGTTTGAATCCACACACGAGCATACAACACAAACGAGCAAAACCGGCAAATAACGCCACAGCCGAACACCACCAAAGCCACACTTCACCGACGAGTAACCGAGCTTGTAAAATACATCCCTTGGTGAAATCAACATAACTATATGCTTATAAGACTCACTACAACAACTTAGGACCCTAAACGACCCACCGACGCCCCCAGATCGCAACCGGACTAGAAACCGAACAACCGATGTCAATCACGAAATTGGGATCTGAATTGGAGCCTAATAATATGTTCAAAATGTTCAAATGCTATTTTACGCTCAAAACGAGTACCCATACCCCTATATTACACACAGAAACGACACGAGTACGCAACAAACAAAAATCGGGAATTGCCGAAACAGAGCTTGGCGCGACTTTGGTGTAGGGATGGCAAAAAAAACCGAAACCGACGGTGAAAACCGAAGGTTTTGGGTCAGGATCGGGGACCTCTTAACGGGGACGGGACGGGGCGGGGATCGGGGATTTTAACGGGGGAGGGGACGGGGACCATTCTCACCGGCCCGACCCGACCCGACCCAATATAATATTCACTGCAAAAAATATATATATATAAGAGAACTCATTTAAGTAGAAGGAAATAAGGTTGACAACTCAACCAAGGGGATTTGGGTAATGAGGCACTGAAAAAGGCAAGAGAGAGAAGGGCAATGAGAACCGTTAGTTCGTATACTGGCACTTTGAGGACTTTAATCTACCATACATTTTGTTTCTTAGCCAATAGCCTAGCCCCATTACAACCCTTGTAAAGACCTGGATGATCTTTTGGAAAATGAGGAGATTGATGAGAGTTGCACTAATAGTTCTAGTCTTCCTAGTTGGTTCCATCCGAGATCGTTTCTTTGGACATTGGTGCGTCTTTCTGGTTAACTTGTTCATGCTTTTATCTTGAGAATTATTGCACATAACTTCCAAATGCATGACAACACGTGTGACAGCCTAGGGTTTGAGTGATTTGAGAATCCAGTGAGGTAGGGTCAAAGCAAAATCCTCCCTAAGCATGCATAATTTGATGACTAACTTAATGTGGTGTAGTCCCTATCAGTTCTATTCTCAAAAAGTTAGTGTCTCAAACTCTACAAACTGAGGGTTTGTCAGTGGATAATTCGTTCTAAATGGTTAATTCTTTTGTTGACTGAGATGCATAGAGATCCTAAATGACACAACTGACTACAATTGTGCAAATTTTGGTAAGATCTGGGTTGCTTATTTTTCTCGCTATTTTGCTTGGGGACAAGCAACGCTTGGTTTGGGGTTGTTGATAATGTCGGTTTTTGACATTATTTTGGATCTCAAATTGGGTGGTTTACGCGTGTCTTCGAGTAAAATAGTAGTTTTTAATGGGTTTTTGGTAAGAAAGTACAGGTCCAGGTATAATTCTTTGAAAAGCAGCAGATTCGAGTTCCGGAGCTAAAGACGAGAAATTGGTGAAGTTTGGCCAAATAGTGTCTGAAGCCAGTCCCCGAGCCAATGGATCTGCACCAAGATCTGCTCCAATTAAATGTCCAGTGTCTGGAGCCAGTCCCCGAGCCAGTGGATTTGCACCAAGATCTGCTCCAATTTAAGTGGCACTGCCCCACGCGGATGCCCGCGCCAGTCAATCCGCTCTGGCGCTGGCCCCGACGTCCAGTTTGTTTAAATCTTTCATGCAGCTAGGTTTTGACTTACTTTTCACTTTCAGACGAATACGGCTGGCCATGGGGCAATTTTGGAGAGCAAACCAGAGATTTTTGAGAGGATTAACACGAAGGGAACAGATCGAAGCTAGGGATCAAAGACGAACGAGTATGTGACAGTGGAGGAATTCTTCTCAGGAAGTGTTTTGTTATCTATCTTATATTTTTCTTGAACAATGGTGGTTTTCCCATCCTTTGTAGCTTTTCGATTCTTTTCTAGTACCCCCAACATGAGCTAAACCACATGTTGGGGGGTTGGATGATGGTTGGGTCATAGACCATGGATTTTGAGTAACTTATGTTTTGTTTTTTGATAGATGAATGAAGCATTTGAATTTAAGCTTAATGCGTTTGATAACTTGATCAATTGTTAAACAATTTCAATAATTTTGGGTTCGTTTGAGAAAAGTTCCAGATTTAGGGCGGATTCATTTGCCACCGGTAGGAATGGGATAGAGATATACCAATTCCTTCGGTGTTGTGGATTAATCTCATTTTCTTAACTTAAATCAATTGTAAGATCAAGAGATAAATAGTTCTTTTTAAGTTAATATCATTGTAGCTCGAAAGAGTACAATGATGTCGAGTTTATGCAATTCATTGATCATTGAAGCCATTTATAAGTCACTTAGATTTCTTAATGATTGATCCATTCAAATTCCAACCCTCCATCTTCTCTCTTTTCAAATCCATTTAACCAAAATTGTATTACGTTTTCGTATGTTTTAATATTCTAGTTTTTCAAAATTCAAACCAAACCAATTTCGATCGTTCAGTTAATAATTAATACAGTCATTGTGGTACTTAACACCTTGTTCCTTTGGTTCGATACTCGTACTTCCGTACGTATTACTTGAGACGATACCGTACACTTGCGGTCAGTCGAAGGGGGTTGTATGTAACACCCTCAAAATTGGAGAGAGCACCTAAACAAAAACTTAGATAAAATAATCAAATAAGGATAAAATTCCTTTTACAAACCATTCTTGGAAATACCTCAAAATATAAAACATAACAACTTCAACAATTCAATATCCGAAGTCCTACACCAAGACTACAAAAGTCGGGTGTTACTTAACTCAAACCAAAGTTGCTAATCCCAAAATGCGGAACACTTCACCAAGTCACTTACTTCTTGAGCACATAACTAGCTCTCCACTCTTCACAGTGTCACTAGAACTATTCTCCAACCGAACGTGTTGCACATGCCGACAAATAAAAAGGTTAGGCTAACGCTGTTAATGCCAAAAATCGCACAAAAGTACAACTTAAGGTCGATGTGGACATTTAACAACTAAAGAAAGGAATCGTTCGACAAAAGCGTGCGACAAAGATAAAAATAGAGACGAGACAGAGGATTTGATGATACAGGAAAAACCTCAACGAGGAAAAAACCTACGGACGACAGTGGATGTCGTCGCTGCACTATGGTCGCCAATTAGGGGCGATGTCCTTGGTGTTCCGGGTGTCGATCGTACAGAGATTACAATACATATGAAGGGAAAGACTTCGAAATGTAAAGTACAAGTGTTTGAAATGTAAAAACAGTGTGCGTCGTGTGTGAAAACAATGTGTAAACTGTTGGTCGAGAGTGAAAGTCGTGCGTCGAGAGCGATCTTCTATGAATGATCTCTTTGCTTCGAATGAATATTCTTCGATTGTTTGCGTTTGCTTCTGTTGTTCGATGTTCGGTCCCTGGAACTGAAGTTTAACTTGATCTTTTATAACCTTCGGGTGCTTTGATTAGCTCATTGATTGCTTTGATAACAGCCATAACGGTCGCCAGTTGTAACTCTTCATAATTGCTCTTCGTCGGTTATGACCGTTGCCCATTAATGACTTTGACTCCTGCATTAATCATTGAACAAACGTAACAGTCGTATATTGAGTTTAGTCAAGGTCGTACGGTCTTGTGCGACGGTCGTGCGGAACGGGCGACGTCGAGGTCGAGTGTCGTGAGGAACTCTCGACTTACCTTTTAGGAGGGACGACGGAGGTTTTTTGGGTCTTTGTCGGGACCTTATCTTAATACAAGATATAGCTCATAACATATGTCTTACCTTTTCTGGTCGTGGTCGAGACTGGTGAAATTTTGCCCAAACAGTTTGCCCCCAAAATTTGAAAAAGTGGAGCGACAAAAGTTTTTTAAATTTTGCTTGTCGGGTGTCTAGGGTCGTGACATGTGTCGAAGGTTACCTTGGAACTGAACCGGTTTAGTTCTAACTGAACGAGAAGTTGAAAAGGTAAAGAGATCGTGACGTCATACTGACGCACGATTGTGCTTACCAGCTGTCATTTAGAAATGTCGACGGAGCCCAGAAGTACTATTAGAAATGAAGACGATCTAGACGACTTCAGAAGTCTAGCGAAAATTCCCATGGGGATTACTGTAAGCAAAGCTGGCGGGGTTCGACCGGAGATGTGTCCCGAGGGGTATGTCATGATATACAAGTACCTGTTTAAGATAGGCTTCCACTGACCGTATTCTCCTCTGGCCAAGGCATTTCTGTGTGAGTTTGACCTGTCGCCAGGGCAACTGATGCCCCAGTTCTGGCGAGTCATTCTAGTCATCGAGCGACTTACTTCGCACTGGGAGTGGCGTATAATAGTCACGAGCGATCAATATCGTCGTTGTAGTTTATTTTCAAGGCTTAAAGGTAATCGTACCTTAGTTTTGAACACTGCTGTCAATGATCGCAAATGGAGGATGAGGTATGTACTTGTGCGGGTGGCGACGCTGGATACGGACAGTGATTGGATTAGATCCGTTGTTACTGCACAACCGGCGAAGATGTCTCATACTGTGCAACTGGCGACGATATCTCATACTGCGCAACCGGCGACGATGTTTCCCATTACCGCATTCGGCCCTTCGACGGCCGACAAGGGCAAAGGCGCGCAGACGGGCTCTGTAGGGGAAACGACAGTCAACTTCACGTTGCCGTCAGATTTCTTTGATGATAACGTCTTGGACGAGACGAAATTATTCCCCCAATTGGGAAAGTATCAGCTCCCTTCTTTCAGAGAACATTTCGGTGGGGTTTCTCTTGAAGATATAGAGTCCCACGTTGCTGGGCTTGTGTTCATGGTAAGTCTCTCTTTCAAGACTTGGTTTGTTTGTCATTGTCGTTGTCGTATGTTTTCTAACGATGTTTGCTTTATGATTCTATTAGGCGTTCCAAGCTTCCTTGGCATTACATGCCGAGACGTCGAAGGTTGTAGGTTTAATGGCTTCTGCCATTGAGGAAGAGGATGCAGCGTTGAGGAAGGAAAAATCCGCTCTGGAGCGCAAAGAGGCGATGTCAGTGCGTCTTGACGATGTTCTAAATGAGCTGGAAGCCGTCAACCATACGAGGGACGAAGTGAACTCGCGCTTAAAGGAGTCCCTAACTCTGATGCACGATCAAAGGGAGAAGCTGGAGGTGATGAAAGAATCTTTGGTCATGAAGAAGAGAAAGACCGAGGAGTCTAAATCTAAGGCGGTGAATTTAGAGAAGGAGCTAGTGGAGCTGAAGAATGAGAACAAATCCATCTTTTCCTGTGCCCGACTTACTGCGCGTGCGGCAATCATACGTCGTCACTTGTTAGGCAAGAGTCCTCTGGCGTCGGCATCGGATGAGCTGTACCTTTTCTACAAAGAGGTCGGGACTGAGAGGGATCCCGAGAAGGAGATTGAGGAAGAGGAAGGTCTCCAGGGTGAGGCGTCAAGCAGGGACGCGACCGACACTCCCCCTTTGCCTTAGGAAATGTCTTTGTCATTTGTTGTTTCTTTTGCTGCTCGACTGTCAGTGGTCGAGTTATTTTGAATGTAAATGACAAACTATTCAGGGACTGAAATTTAATTCCGTCGCACTCGTGTTTTGTATATTCAGTAAATAAATATCACATCAATTATGAAATTTACTGAGTATAATATAATAGAAATCATGCGACTTAGGCATCTATTGCAACGCAACAGCTTAGAATGTAAGACATAGCGCTTGTAAATCGTGTAAACAAACATAGGAATGTGCGACCAAAGCATACATTCAGGATATGGAATCCCTCGAAGTTAAGAAATTGAATTCAAAATATTATTAGATCTTGCGATCGTACGACTAGATCGTACGATGAGCTTGAATTATATGTTCCTGTGAAAGTATGAACAAGTGATAGACCTGATCGTTTGTGGCGTGCGACTTTGCAAAATTCAAGTTGTATAGTAAACTTGACGTGCGATCCTGCGGTAAAATAAGGTCAGAGGTTGGTCGTTGGCTTTCCAGACGTTCTGTAATTACGTCAAGGCATACACGTCGAAACCACTAGTGATGTGATTGACCACTTTTGTGTGCTTGGGGGTCGACGGTCGATGATCGTTAGCGGGAGTAACGACGTCATCGATGATATCTTTAAGATTGCCCTTCGGGACGTGATATGCTAACTCTTTTTTGAGAGCTATGCAATCGTCTGTCGCATGCCCATGGTCGACATGGAAGTCGCACCACTTAGATTCATCTTTCTTAGCGTCGTCCTGATCGGACTTCTTAGGCCATCGAATGGTCGCCTGGGCGGTCTTCAGAGCTTCGACCAAATCCTTAGTGGATCCTTTGAATCCATAAGAGGATATCTTGGGGTACTGAGGGAATTTGGTCGCGGTCTTAGCCTCTGCTTTTGTCTTGAATCGGACGTTCGAGATATGACGTGCGGGCTCTATTTTGGAAATAGCTTTCGTCTTGAACTCTGGCTTCCTTACACCTAACGACCTCTTGTCGTCGGTATGCTTGCGACGAAAGGCAGCGTCGTCCTCTACCTTCATGTACGCTAGGGTTCGAGCTCGGACGTCTTCAAAATTCTCCGGAGGATACTTGGTCAGGTCAGTGTATAAACCTGAGCTGTCGTCCAGACCACGCTTATAGGCTTCAATTGCAGTCTTGATGTCACAATTGCGAATACTGATCATCTCTGCATTGAATCTATTGAAATAACTTCGAATAGACTCATTGGTATTATGCACGACGTAATACAGGTCACTGGTCTGCTTCTCCATCTTGCGACTGCTGGCGAATTGCTGGGAGAATTGGTTGACCAATTCAGCGAACGACCCGATGGACTTGGGTTTGAGATTGATCAACCACTGGAGAGCAGGACCAGTGAGAGTCGCACCGAAGCTTTTGCACATACAGACCTCCTGATACATGTGTGGGGTCGAGATCGTCCACATGATCTGCTTATACTGCGCGACGTGCTCTGTCGGATCAGTCACTCCCGAATACTTGGGCGTAAAGGCGGGGACGTTGTATTTCTTTGGGACCTCAACGGTCGCGATCTCATCGACGAAGGGCGACGCCTGATATCCTGATCGAGGCTCGACGTCGATGGGCATGGCTGCCCCAGGTAGCTTGGCAAGCAAAGATGGGACACACTCGTTCTGATCTTCTAGCATTTTCAATCGCTGGGCGACGGGGTCATTAGGGTCGAGATTTGCCCCTGTTTGCGGATTGATTCCTGAACTGGTGCCATTGCCATGCGACGAGCCATTGGCGTCTCCGTTGAAAGGAACGAAATACGGCTGCGACCCATTCTGAAATGGTTGCGATCCATTCTGAAATGGCTGCGACCCGTTCTGCATGGGTGGTGGCCTTATGTGCTGAGGAGGAACCGACACGAATTGGGGATTTGGGTTGTACGGCCCCGGCTGCTAATTCTACATGAACGGACCTGGATGTTGGTTTTGAGCGAACGGAGCTGATCCGGGACCTGGGTTATGCGCGAATGGTCGAGGACCATTCTGACCGAATGATCCTTGGCCTGGATTCTGAATGAATGTCCTAGGACCATTCTGAGGTCCAGAGGGATTCCTTAACCGTGCGATCTCCTCAGCTGCCCTGCGACTTTGCTCTGCCATGGCGTTGATTTGATTTCGAGCGACTTCGAGCTCCTGGTACATCTGGGCAATGACATGCTGCTGATTTCCAGGGGCTGCCATTTTCTTGAAACAGAGAACAAAGAAAACTCCAAGAAACCGTTAGCAAGACGCACGTTTGTCGAAGATTTTCTCTAGATGGGGTCCCACGGATGGCGCCAAACTGTTAATGCCAAAAATCGCACAAAAGTACAACTTAAGGTCGATGTGGACATTTAACAACTAAAGAAAGGAATCGTTCGACAAAAGCGTGCGACAAAGATAAAAATAGAGACGAGACAGAGGATTTGATGACGCAGGAAAAACCTCAACGAGGAAAAAACCTGCGGACGACAGTGGATGTCGTCGCTGCACTATGGTCGCCAATTAGGGGCGATGTCCTTGGTGTTCCGGGTGTCGATCGTACAGAGATTACAATACAAATGAAGGGAAAGACTTCGAAATGTAAAGTACAAGTGTTTGAAATGTAAAAACAGTGTGTGTCGTGTGTGAAACAATGTGTAAACTGTTGGTCGAGAGTGAAAGTCATGCGTCGAGAGCGATCTTCTATGAATGATCTCTTTGCTTCGAATGAATATTCTTCGATTGTTTGCGTTTGCTTCTGTTGTTCGATGTTCGGTCCCTGGAACTGAAGTTTAACTTGATCTTTTATAACCTTCGGGTGCTTTGATTAGCTCATTGATTGCTTTGATAACAGCCATAACGGTCGCCAGTTGTAACTCTTCATAATTGCTCTTCGTCGATTATGACCGTTGCCCATTAATGACTTTGACTCCTGCATTAATCATTGAACAAACGTAACAGTCGTATATTGAGTTTAGTCAAGGTCGTACGGTCTTGTGCGACGGTCATACGGTCTTGTGCGACCGTCGTGCGGAACGGGCGAAGTCGAGGTCGAGTGTCGTGAGGAACTCTCGACTTACCTTTTAGGAGGGAGGACGGAGGTTTTTTGGGTCTTTGTCGGGACCTTATCTTAATACAAGATATAGCTCATAACATATGTCTTACCTTTTCTGGTCGTGGTCGAGACTGGTGAAATTTTGCCCAAACAAACGCCTAGTGAGTTCAAGAGTTTTCATCACGATTAAAACAGTTCGTTAACCAAAAGAATGCACTCAAAATCATGATTTTCCAAAAAGGATTATAATTAAATATGTGAACAACCCATTTTCCTAACGCACACAAAACCCGTGCCGAAAACTTCAAAATTAAACATTCCTCAATAATAGGTTTAAATCAAATACACACTTGAGCGTGAACAAATATTAAGTTTCCAAATAAAGTAGACACGAGTAAAATTCTACCATTTGAAATGCCCCACAAGGAGTAGAAATACTCCAACACCCATGAGAACGTTGAAGACAATCCAAACACATGTGATACGTTCCCGAAAGCATGTGACCGACACGACAACCCATGCAAAGCGTAATTATAAATAAAGTCCAAATACTCAATCTTGGGAGTAGCCATTCAAGCAAACCTTAATATACGTGGAGGGGTTCCAATATTAAAGTCAATACATGTAGTTACTTGCACAAGGCTTACGACAATTAAACATGCATATCACAAGACTCAATATAATATTGACAACAACGGGGGAGATCCGTATCCATTGAGGGTGGAGGAAACACATAAGTATACCACATGTACAACGTTAATCATACAACACCTCGCGACTAGACGTCCAAGGCTTCCTATGACTTCTTATCAAGTTTCACCTCAAGAGACGGTTGACCTTAGTGTATATTCTCACGAATTCCACCACAAGGCCCTGCACGCTTAGGACTACCTCCAAGGCATCCCCCTCAAAGCGGCGAAGGTCCTAGTGCCTACCTCCAAGGTAGCACCTCCGGACTCAACCCTCCTAGTGCCTACTTGAAAAGTTTAAGGTCATAAACATGGGTCCCGGAGTCCAACCCCGTAATACTCATGCAACCTCATAAACAAGGCCGACTCATATTTTATGCATCCAATGCAAATATAGTCAAACAATTACATGACCCACAAAAGAATGTCCAACATCTTTAACACATGTAATTGAATAATAGATATGACTCAAATGCATATAATCTCAAAACTCGACATAGAGTAATTCACCTTGGACCAAAGTCCCCAAGACTCACTCAAAGTCAAATACGAGCCAAGGGCTCCACAATACAATTGACCAACAACAAAGGTCACTAACACAATAAAATGTATTTAAGTGTTATATATGCAAGCACATACCTCCAAGATATGATAAAATCCAAAATCCCATCATTTATTTGATTAAATCATTTTCCACACAATTCACAAGCATATATATATCCCAATGACCCATAATAACAATCATGCATGTTTCCAACAACATTAAGGTGCATTTTTACTAAAGGCCCCCATTTGTACCCAAAAACCCTTTAAACACTTTTTCTTGAGATACATTTATCCACTTACTCAAAAGTCCAATGTGGGTGTTTTAATGTTTTCAAGATTAAACACTTCAAATAGTCAAAACCCAATAAATGACTCAACCATAGATAATTTCCATGTAAAACACACAAACACTTGAAAATAGACATTTTGGCATGTACAACGTTTTCACAAAGCAACTTGAACTCACCTTGCTAGATTTGGGCTAAATCTAGATTTTCCCCAAACGTAAGCTCCTTTGAAGAAACATGAATCTTCAAGCTAAATCTTCCAAAAACCTAGATCCACGAGTTTCCAACCATAAATGTTCATATCCAACCACTCAGAATCGTTCCCCAAACATCTTATATCAAAATCTCCATATTGACCAAACACCCCCAATTTGACCTACCTTTTCTCAAAGTCATCCAAACCAAAATTTGAGAAATATAACTACTAGAAAGTCATCAATGGAGCATTTTATAACTCATATGAAAGCTTAGAATCTAGGAGGATGAACTCATCACTTAGGTTTTGATGAAAACCTAGAAAAACCCTAATTTTTTTAAAGATGGAGGTGATGATGATGAGCTTTTGATCCTTGCTTCCACTCCACCACCAAATACTCTTGGATCACCCCAAAACAAACAATCTATCCTTCAAAAGCTCTCAAAAACGAAACTATAGCAACTTTAATCAACAAAATCGGAGTTGAAATGAGAGAGATATGAAGTAATGAAGTTTGGGGCTGAAAATCGTGTTTTTATGCAGTCAGGCGCCCCATGCGGTTCTTCACGCGGGTACATCAGCGCCAAAACCCGCGCGGGACTTTAGTCGCCAAGTTTCTTCCTAAACACTATTTTGGCCATAACTTCTTCGTTTTAGCTCCGTTTTCGCTCCGGAAAGGCCCGTTGGATTCGTATTTGAATTCTCCATCCAACAAGACCATAAAATATAGGATTTAATCCAAAATCCTGTTTTTCATATTTATCTTAAATGATTGATACTTCCAAAGATCGGGGTGTTACAATGTAAACCCGCCTATCAGTCATCATTTACAACGATCATTCAGCACTTAAATATCTCATGTCAAAAAAGGATGCAAAACTACGACTAATTCATTGGATTTTACTTTTGCAAGAATTTGACATTGAGATAATCGACAAGAAGGGGACGGAAAATCTTGTGGCAGATCACCTCTCAAGGTTCGAACGAACAGAGCGAGAAGACCTTCTTAACAAAGTTCTTTCCTCCCGGTCGTATAGCAAGACTAAGAGAGGAGATCATTCAATTCAAACAAATGGACCAAGAATCATTATATGATGCTTGGGAAAGATACTGAGAGCTACTCTAGAAGTATTCTCATCATGGTCTTAAAAATGGCTCGTCCTATAGATGTTCTACATTGCACTCCTCTCGGATTATAAGGTTATTGTTGACTCTGTAGTGGGAGGAGCTCTTATGGGCAAATATCATGATGAAGCTTATGCACTAACCTGTGAAATAACCGACAACAACTAGCATTGTCATTTCGATAGATGTAGCCATTCACGAAGGCTAATCGGATCAAGTTCACAAGATCTATCCGAGATCACATCTTTGAAAGCCCATATTTCCGGGTTGACTAATCAGTTGAGGGGTATGTCAGTGAGAGCGGTTGGTACACCAAATTGTCAAATTTGTGGTGAATTTCACCGAACGGAAGAGTGCTGATTTGTGGCATATTGGATGGCAACGAAGTTGAACAAGTGAATTATATCATTATATGCAAAATCGACCCAACTGACAACCCATCCACCCTTTTTCAAACACATACAATCTGGGTTGGAGGAATCATCCCAACTTTTCTTGGTCCAACCAACTGCACCAAACGGAGCAACCAAGGGGTGATATGGTTCGGTCGCAACAAAATCAATCGCAACAACAATTTTCTTCATCCCGAAATTCTAGACCTCCCGGTTTCCAACATCAAGGAAATCAAAGCATGAGGAACAATAAGGAGGAATTCTTCCGTTGGGTAAAATTCACCACAAATGTGACAACTCGGTGTGTCAACCGCTCTTATCGACATACTCTGCAAGTGATTGGTCAACCCGGTAACTTGAGCTTTTAAGGACGTGATCTCTGATGTATCTTGTGAAGTCGACCCGATTGGCCTTCATGAGTGGTTACTTCTCTCGCAGTGCCATTGGTAATTGATGTCGGCCATTTCACAAATTAGTGCATATGCGTCATCATGAGAATCCCCATTAGAGACCCTCTCGCTGCGAAGTCGACAATGCCCTTATAATGCGGGGTGAGTGCATTGTAGAACATGTCTAGGACAAGCCATGGTTGAAGACCATGATGAGGACACTTTCGTAGAGCTCTCTATATCTTTCCCAAGCATCATGCAATGATTCTTGGTCCATTTGTTGGAATTGCGTGATCTCTGCTCTTAATCGTGCGATACGTCCGGGAGGAAAGAACTTTGTTAAAAAGGCCTTCCCTAGTGCGTCCCAACTGGTAATTTGCCCAGCGGAAATACTCTGTTGCCATGATTTGGCTCGGTCTCTCAAGGTGAATGTGAATAGTTTAAGACGAATAGCTTTATTTGATAGACCATTCATCTTAAAGGTACCAAGGATCTCGGTAAACCTATTGAGATGAGCGATCGGGTCTTTGGAGGGTAACCCACTAAACTGTTCTTGTTGGACCATATTTATGATGGTCGGTTTGATTTCAAAGTTTTCCGCCGCCATATTTGGTGGGCTAATGCGTTGTTGATTTCCATCATAAGTGGGAATTGCAAAATCCCTTAACGGTTGATTATCCGCCATGTTTTGCTCTTGTTTTCTTCTCCTTTGTCGAAGTGTACGTTCGATTTCAAGATCTAAGGGCACCTGCGCTCTTCCACGATTGCGTCTTCTAGGTATACACTAGAATGAATGCTTGAAAACAAAACCAATAGAATAGTGAGTGAAAAATAATAATTGAGTAAAACAATGGTGTCCAATCTAGCAGCACGATAACCGGTAGTGACATTAACACTACAAGTAGCTCCCCGGTAACGACGCTAAAAACTTGATAGACCTTTGGTCTAACAAGAGAAAGATTGAAGAGCACGCAACCGTAGCACTTGCCGAAGAGTGTAGTGCCATCATTCAAAACAAACTTCCACCCAAGCTTAAGGATCCAGGGAGTTTTACTATTCCTATTCAAATGGGTGATTTGAGTTTAGTAAAGCCTTATGTGATTTAGGTGCAAGTATTAACCTTATGCCTTTATCTATTTTCAGGAAACTCAATCTCGGGGAGATTAAATCCACAAGGGTTACACTTCAACTTGCGAACCGATCTATCAAGCATCCACACGGAATCATCGAAGATGTCCTAACCAAGGTTGGGAAGTTCTACTTCCCCGTAGACTTTGTGGTCTTAAACATGGAAGAAGACGTTGATGTACCTCTAATTCTCGGGAGACCTTTCCTAGCAGTCAGAGGTGCATTAATTGATGTCCAAGGGGGGAAAGTTGACCATTCGGGTTGGAGAAGCGATATTCAATGTATTTAATTGCACAAGAAGCCAAAATGATATGAATGTGTGCTTTAGTGTGGATGTTGTAGATCAAGTGGTGAAAGAGGTCTTTAAAAGGAAACCTACCGGTGATGAGCTCGCTAATGTCTTATCCAATGTTCTATTTTAAGAGGAAAGTGATGAAGGCGAGGAAGAGAATACGTGATGCAATTGGGAGTGACACCCTTCCGAAAATTCTCAAGGCACCAACAATTTGAAGAGTTGAGGCCTAAAAATGCAAAACCACAACTCTCGGCGGAAGTGCCTCTGCAACTAGACCTTAAACCACTACCATCTCATTGGAGTACGCTTGCTTAGGGGCAAACTCTACCTTGTCGTGATCATTTCATCACACCTAAGTAAGTTGGAAAAGGAGAAGCTACTTAGAGTCTTGAGAGAGCGCCAATCCTCCATCGGGTGGACAATTGCCGATTTGAAAAGGCCGAGCCCTTCCTTTTGCATGCATCGAATTAATATGGAGGATGGGTTTAGCCCATCCATTAAGCATCAAAGAAGACTAAACCCCAACATGAAGGAAGTGGTAGGAAAGGAGGTGATGAAATTACTTGACGCGGACATCATTTATTCGATTTCTGACAGTCCTTGGACTAGCCCCATCCATTAAGCATCAAAGAAGATTAAACCCCAACATGCAAGAAGTGATATGGAAGGAGGTGATGAAATTACTTGACGCGGGCATCATTTATTCGATTGCTGACAGTCCTTGGACTAGCCCCGTTCAAGTGGTCCCAAAGAAAGGTGGGGTAACGGTAGTGAAAAAAACAAGAACGAGTTAATCCCAACAAGAATCATTACCGATTGGAGAGTTTGCATCGACTATCGCAAACTCAATAACGCCACTAGAAAAAAAAACATTTTCCTTTACTATTCATCGAACAAATGCTGGAGAGAATAGCAGGGCACGCCTATTATTGTTTTCTTGATGGCTATTCGGGATATAACCAAATCCCAATTGCCCCCGAAGATCAAGAGAAGACAACGTCACTTGCCCATATGGCACTTTTGCCTATCGGCGTATGCCATTCGGATTATGCAACGCTCCTGCCACATTTCAACATTGCATGATGGCTATCTTCTCCGACATGATAGAGAAGACGATGGAGATATTCATGGATGACTTCTCTATTTTTGGGGATTCTTACGATGCTTGCTTGGGTAATCTTAAATTGGTTCTCAAGAGATGTCAAGACACCGACTTGGTCTTGAATTGGGAGAAGTATCACTTTATGGTGACATAAGGCATTATCTTGGGCCACAAGGTGTCGGCTACGGGTATTGAAGTTGACAAAGATAAAGTTGAAGTAATTGAGAAACTTCCTTATCCTACTTTCGTGAAGGGGATGCGTAGCTTCTTGGGTCATGCGGGGTTCTACCGGCGGTTCATCAAGGATTTCTCCAAGATTGCCAAACCTCTCTCCGAGTTGCTCTTCAAAGATGCCAAGTTTAAATTCACCAAAAGTTGTGAAATAGCTATGATAAGCTAAAGAAAGAGCTCACATCCTCACTGATTCTTACCGCACCAGATTGGACCATGCCCTTCGAAGTCATGTGTGATGCTAGTGACTTGGCCGTGAGGGCTGCTTTGGGTCAATGAGAAGACAAGAACTCCATGCAATATACTACGCTAGCAAAACCTTGGGTGAGGCACAAGTCAATTATGCCACCATTGAAAAGGAATTGCTAGCGGTTATGTTTGCATGTGAAAATTTTAGATCATATTTTGTCGGGACTAAAGTGATCATTTACACAGATCATTCCGCACTTAATTATCTTATGTCCAAGAAAGATGCAAAACCTAGACTAATCCGTTGTATTTTACTTTTGCAAGAATTTGATATCGAGATAGTGGACAAGAAGGGAACAGAGAATCTCGTGGCGGACCACCTCTCCATGCTAGAAGGAGCAAAACAAAAGGACGACATCCCTATTAATGAATACTTTCCAGATGAACGACTGTATGCCATTGGGGTTTCCGACCCATGGTATGCGGACGTGGTAAACTTGCTGGCTAGTGGTGTGGCTCCTCATGGCCTAAGTTCAGATCAAAGGCGCAAATTCTTTGCTGATGTGAAATACTATTTTGGGAGGATCCATATCTCTACAAGAATTGTGAGGATGAGATGATTAGGCGTTGTGTGCTCGATGAAGAGAAATCGAATATGTCAAAGCATTGACACTCTCTCGAGTGTGGTGGTCACTTTAGCACCAATCGCACCGCGTCGAAAGTCTTGCAATCCGGCTTCTATTGGTCGACCTTGCTCAAGGATGCCCGAAACTTTATAGCCTATTGTGACCAATGCCAAAGAGTTGGAAAGATCTCAAAACGGAACGAAATGCCCATGAAGATATTCATGGAGGTGGAAATCTTTGATGTGTGGGGCATCGAATTTATGGGGCCATTTTCGCCGTCTTACAAAAATGAGTATATTTTTGGTAACGGTGGATTATGTATCCAAGTGAGTCGAAGCAATCTCAACCTCCAAAAACGATTCAAAGGTGGTCATCAACTTTCTGCGGAAGCACATCTTCTCTAGGTTTGGAGTTCCACGAGCATTGGTGAGTGACAGAGGTAGTCATTTTTGTAATCGCTATTTAGAGGTCGTGCTAAAAAAATACTCCGTCACACACCGAGTCACTACCCCATATTACCCTCAAGCTAATGGGCCAGCCGAAGTGTCCAACCGAGAGCTAAAACAAATCTTGGAGAAGACGGACAGTCCATCTTGGAAGGATTGGTCGGCCAAACTCGATGATGCACTATGGGCGTACCGTACAACATTTAAAAAGCCCATAGGTATGTCACTATACCGACTAATCTTCGGGAAATCATGTCATTTACCGGTGGAGTTGCAGCACCGCGCTAATTGGGCAATCAAGGCCCTAAACTTTGAGCTAAACGCGTCGGGGAAGAAGAGAACATTGCAACTAAACGAGCTCGGCGAAATCCGTCTAGAAGCGTATAAAAATACACGCATCTACAAGGAGCGGACCAAACGCTTTCACAACAAATTCATCGTGAATAATACGTTTTATGAAGGTCAAAAGGTGCTACTGTTCAATTCTCATCTTCAACTATTTCCAGAAAAGTTGAAGTCACGATGGTCCGGTCCGTTCACGATGGTCAAAGTCTACTCATACGGGGCCATCGAGCTAAAGGGTGAGGATGGAGAAGTGTTCAAAGTTAATGGCCAAAGATTGAAACCATATCTTGAAGGCGAGTCAATGCAGGTCAAAGACTTGGTCTCACTGTCAATACCGTCCTAAGAATTGTCAAGGTCGTGCCACGACCCTAATTAAGGCTCTAGGTGGGAGGCAACCCACCCAGGTTGTTCGTATTTTTGTCAATATTTAGCTCAATTTTGTTTGGCAATGTGTTTTCTCGTGAAATCCAACCAAAAGACCCCCATTATTGTCCACGTGTCATAGTTGCAGCAAGTGCGACGCTCCCTTGAAAAAAATTGCTCTCGGTATAGTATGTGCGATTGTGACAGCGATAGTGACACCGTGTCACTATTGCCGAAGCCCAGAATAGTTACGGTACATGTGCCGCTATAGTTCCCGCGGAAGTGACCTAGTCTTAAATCGACGCGACACAATCGCCCTTGGTCCATATCCCTTCGGTATATATCTCGCAGTTGTGACACGCGAGAGTGACAAGTCACAATCGTCGTGTCACTATCGGCGCATAACCTCCCAACTCACGATACCGATCTAGCGATAGTGCCCTCGTGATAGTGACAAGGGCACAATCATCTGTCACTATCACCGTCTGGCTGTTTTTCTTTAAAATCGTAGCCGCACTCCTTGGTCACTAACGCACACACACATCAGTAGACTAGGGTGATTTTGACAACCCCTTGGGAGCCAATTTCTTGCTACCACACCTCCCACACTTCCGATTTTGCTACTCTTTCTTGTAATTCCACCCCAATGTAAGTGTTCTTCATCTCTATTTCACTCCCTCTCATCTCCATTGTAGATTTCAAGGTTAGGTCAAATTTTTGCTCCATTGTTCCATATTTTGTGTAGTTGTGCTAGAATCTAGGTTTGGAGTTGTTTATTGCTTGATAATACTTCTCTCCACTCTACATTGTTCATCTTTTGCACAATTTCACCATGAATTCAACTAGAGCACACATTTCACAATTTTTGGTCTTTGGCTTTTGCATTGTGGGTTTTGGTGTTTGCTAGTTCCATGGTTTAGTATGAACATCTTGCATAGTATCTTACCTTAACCTCACTATTATGTGAATATTGTGCTTACATTGTGATAATTTGGCACTTACATTGTTAGAACATTGTGATTTTGTGCCAAAATGCTTCCAATTCTTGTATGTGTGTTCTAGTGACCTAGTATTACCCACTTTGAGCTCTTAAATTCTTGCCATTGCTCTAAATTGTTATTTATCATATTTGGCTTACTTGTGTGGGTTAGCCTTGATTGGAGATGGTATGAACTTGTAATCGCAATGCATCTTGTTTTGAGTCATACCATGCTATTTTTATGTCGAGTAACTGTTTTGTGCCTAATTAAGGGATTTTGGACATTGATATCATGTTAATAGGGGTAATTTAAGTTATAATGCTTGATGTTTGGATATGTATGCCTTTGTTATGGTGGTTGAATTGTGCACACTATTCCGTACATATCGTTACTTGGAACTTGAATGTTGTGAAAGGGTAGACCATTAGGACACTACATGCATTCATCACTACGATTGATCATCATGACTTCTTGCATTCCCTCTAACATTGTCCCATTATTTTTATAAACTTTATACTCGTGGCTTAGCTCTCCAAGTTTCCTTGCAGATATCTACCATGGTACGCAACGCCCTTCTCGAAAGCCAACGCCGAAGAGTGCGTGACGAGATGGAGGAGGCAGATTTGGCAAACTTGGCTAGTCACATAAATGACACGTATCAAACTCGGTGGGGACAAAATATCGGACGTGGTTTCGTGGTCGAAAGAGGCATCAATGCAGCGGGGCTTCAATCGACAACTATCCCGACCACCATTGATGGGCGAGACTGGGCCCAGTTCACTAGAACTCATGACCGATACCACCCGGGTCTAGTACGCGAGTTCTATGCATCGATGGTCCTGACGGTGTTTCGACGCATGGGGCGTGTTTGGGTGCAAGGAGTACCATTGGAGATCACCTCCGCCGCCATTAATGAATATCTCTACACTCGGACACTTCCCAACGAGGACTATCATGAAGGATTCCCCGTTGCGTCACCAGTTCAGGACGCCGAACAACCACCGCAATAGCCACACCAACCATAGCAGCCACCACCATCGGCTGATGTTCTAGCCGTGATTCATGAGATGCGGACAACGCAGACGGCTCACGGAGAGATTCTAGAACGTGCGCCGCCCTCTGGACCGCCACCCCTACCACGTCACCCCTTCGCGCAAACAGATTAAACTTCTTGACCAGCTTCTACTCGCGAAAAGGTCGGTGGGACGGTGCCGGACCATCCTCCCCGCGACAGCACTAGGGTGATAGTGACAAATCGGTTTGTTTTCTTTTTCACTTTTGTTCGCTTTAATTTGTAGTTGTATGTCAAACTTTTATATCTCAATGTGATGGTCAAAAGTCCACAAACGCTACTTTTGAACTATTTGTGCACATTGGGGACAATGTGTCTCAAATGTTTAGAGGAGTTGTTTTTGGTTTTTCCTTTGTGGGTTGATTTGTATGAACTTTTATTTTGATCATTAAAATGCGTTGAGTGTATAATATTGAATTAATCGGAATGAATACATATGCTCGAAGTTATTGTTTAGGCGAAGTGGAAAAACTTTTATTGACACGTAGCATCTATGTTGAGTCATGTTTGTGGAGGGATAAAATAGTTGTGTATATTAATTGTGGACATTAGTGGAGACAACCCTAGTGAGACTTTGAGCTTTAATGCCATCAATTCTGAGTGATGTTCTATCTTTTTTCACCATCCTTATACACGTCTAAATCCTTTCAATTTGATAGTTGATCTCATTTTTCCTTGCATTGAGTAGTAATGATTAAACTTATAATTTAACATGTTTATTACTTGCGAATTTGGCGTACCTTGAGAAATGATATCTGGCTATGTGTGCAAATTCTTTGATCTATCATCTTTATCTCATTTTCTATTATCCCCTTGTTGATGTGTTATTCCTTAGCCACTTTGCAACCGTTACTAAGCCTAAATACTTTGATCTATCCGGATACACGAACCTACTCGTAGTCTAAGTGCATCATGGAGAGAGAAAGGTGACCAATAGCGCCAAAACAGTTGGGGATGATCATTGAAGCATTAAGGGTCGTAAAAAAAAAGAAAATAAAAATCAGAATAAAACTTGCATATGCTGTAAGCAAGTCTTTGTACAAGTATGTTAGTCGGAATTTTTGCGTTACATGCACGGATGGGAATTGTGCGATTCAAAGAAAGGAAGACAAAAAAAGAAGAGCTATTATTAGTTTTGATGCACTTAGGACTAATTGTACCTTGTCATTCTTTCTATTCCTCTACCTTAAACCATTTTTCACCCTTAAGCCCCAATTGATCTTTTGGAAAACGTGATTTGTGATTAATACATATTTAATTTTTATCTTATTACTCAATTCCTTTCATGAGTTCTTGTTTGACTACTACGTGTTTCTATACTATCACATGCGGATAATCTTGCTAATTTTACTACATTAACTCTCCCGCATGTTTTTGTGTTATATGTGAACCTAGGATTCAAGTGTAAGAGAGCATCCCGTGAGGCTAGGGTAGAAGCGAAATCCTCCACTAGTTGTGTACATGATGAAATTGATCAAAACGAGCATTCATTTGATAATAGTCTCATGTCAATGCTAGTTTTATCTAAGCTCGGTTAATCAAGAAGTTAGGTGGTGTATGTTGGTTCTTATTAATTTCATATTAGTCTCTCTTCGTCTTTAATGATTAAAATGTTTGTTCATATTATCCCCTTGTGAAAACCATCACTTTGTAAATTTGCCTGTTTTATCGTTATTATATTTCCTTACGCCAATTTTTGCTTGAGGACAAGCAAAAGCTAGGTTTGGAGTTGTTGATAACTTCGTTATCTGAAGGGTTTTTACCCTTCGAATCATATGTTTACGACTTGTCTTGAAGTAAGAGTTGGCACGTTGAACTAATATTTCGTGCAAGTGTTGTGCAAACATCCAAAGTGTCAAGTGGAAGAAAAAAGGCTTATTTTATACTCCATTTTGACATCCCTGTAGAAAGAAAGGTCGAACCAAGTGAACGAGCGAAGAAAATGAGGTTTTTGGGTTGTGCTATTGTGCCATGCGATTGTGACATGTGTCACTATCGCTAGGGGTGAGCATGGGTCGGGTCGGGTCGGGGCGGGGCTAAAAAGTGTAAACCCGAACGGGGTTCGGGTAAGGAAACCCATCCCCCGAATATCATAAACGGGGTGTGCGGATTATCGGGTTTTGGCCCAGTTGGGATCGGGTATTTTCGGGTCGGGGGGTTAGGTTAAGTAAAAAAAATGGTTTACGTGAATAAGGGGCCGTTTACCAATTCTTACCAGGTAAGTGATGTCCGGGTAAGAGTGTTGTCCCCGGTAAGTGCTGTCTCGAGTAAGCGCTATCCGAATAAGAATGTTTACCAAATGCTTCTTGGTAAGTGCTTACCGACAAAAAGATGACCATTCTAACCCTTTTATAATTAGATGTTAATATAATTATTTTTATTTGCAAAAAAAATCACAATTTTTAAATAATAGCTAATTTTGAAATTACAAAAAAACAAAAAAAACCATTATTCTCCTAAAAATGGTAAAAGTGAACAGTGATGCAATAAAAACCCCTAAAAAATATTCATTCGATTTCATATGGACCCTCTTCCAATTCTTTCCTTCTCATCTCTTCGCCACTGCGCCGCCCTTCCTCCACCACCCACATTCCCACTACCACCACCTTACCACCAACTTCATACTCATATCGGCTTGCAAAGGCGGACTCAACACCTTCGCCGCCATCGACTGATCCTCCAAACGCCTTCACGTCTTTTCCAAACCCACAAACATTTGCCATTGGGTTCCTCATAACGTTGCTGGCACCGAAAAATCACCATCGCTGCCGCAACCGGTAACAAGATCCACCCTGACTGGTGCCACAGTCGTGTTTACACCGTCGTCGTCAACTGTACTTTCCCGTTCCGTAGGTGACGACGGATCTGGTGGAAAGTTACTTCTCCATGCTTCGACTTCTGACGGTGGAGATGCCGAATTCAACCTCACCGACACCATTGAAACGCTGACAAAAACACCAGAAAGCAACCGGAAATGGAATGGTACATCCATAAATGGAAGGACACATGACGCCGACGGGATACATCGGGAAATGGAAGGGTAACGATGGAAACCCAGAAACTGACTCGGGTAAGCATGAATTTGGTGTTGTCTCGGTAAGATTTCGGTCAGCATCTCAGTCAGTTTTCGGTCAGATCCGTGATTTGGTAAACGCTGACTGCTGACCAAGTCAGATTTGCTGACCGAGTCGGCCTGGTAAGCAGAGAGTAAACAGCCCCCAAGTCTTTCTGAATTTTGAGTAAGTTTCTGGCTTCTGCTGCATGTCTGCACTTCGAAGCTTCATGAAGTCATGAACTATATTTATATGTTTGCATATTTCTCATCTTATGCATGAGTGCATGACCATGTCATGTACTTCCTCCATATGTAATTATTTATATGTAATTATGTATGACAGCATGAGCCATAAGTGCATGACCATGTTTTGTACTTCCTGCACATTTCTCATCTTATGCATGAATGGATGATCATGTTATGTAAATTGTAAAATAAGTACGAGTAGACATTAAAGTAATAGGCAGATAACTATACTTTTAAGTTGATTAGACATTATTGACAATTGACAGTTGAGTATTGATTAATTGATTTCTCTTATTCATTATAAAAATACATAATCTGGACAATGCATAACAATATAAGATCATGAAAATATATGAAATGCTATTTAATATATTATAAATAGATACACCATCATTATTCATTCATATGGTCAATAAATAAATTAACAAATCAATTAAACAAATTAACAAATCAAACTCCATCCATAAAATAATAAAGTTTAAAGTGGTTGGTAATTATCAAAAATCATTGTTTTCTTCCTCTAAGCATCATCTAGATCAACTGTTGGAATAGGATCCTCACGGTCAGGAACAGAATTTAACTTCCAATTCTCATACTTGCCAATTCTGCATAAATAGAAACAAATTATAAGAACGATATAAATACACAAGTTCAACTAGTCAAATACATAATTAATAATTTAATGTCGCACCTTTCTCAACTTTTCAATATCATCTATGTTTTCTTCAACTGCAATTGGCTGATTAGGGCCTCATAGCCAATCTTTTGTACAAATAAGGGCTTCCACCATTTTAGGAGATAAAGAACTTCTAAAAGCATCTAAGACCCTGTACTAAAAGTCGATTCAGAAGCCCAAAAGCCACTGTTGAAATGGGGACCGCAAGTATATCTCTAGCCACTTTCGAACGAATAGGAAACCTTTCACTGTTAACCTTCCACCGTCTTAAAATGTCAAAATCGTTTGTATCATCTATGATGGACTCACTTAGATAAACTTCAAGTTCAGTCTGTTTATTGAGTGACGCCCCACTCTCCACCTTTTGTTTCTTTAGATGGCTTTTTAATCTAGATTGTACCCTTCCAACTAGAACATTCTCACATGAAACAGGGGTGGACGCATCATACTAGTTGTAGATGATCCAGAATATGTTGAGGCATACTCTTGAAATAACAAGTCTAGTTTAGACTTTATATATGTGTTTTCTTCTTTATATATTGATCTAATATTCAATGTCATTTGAGTATATATGATAGTGCTTGATGTGATATGTTCCAGACTTTCTTATTTTTAATAAAAGAAAATTAAGAAATGGCATATAAATTAATATTACCTTGTAGGTTTTAAAAAAAGGAAAAGTCGGTAAAAACACAACGATTTAAAAAAAAAGGAAAAGTCAGTAAAACACAACAAACTTTTATATTTTGAACGATTAAGTTTATAAACATTTTTGAACAAAAACAAATCCTTACCCCTTAGAGCATCTCCAACCGGCCGCTATAACTCCTTTTTTGCCGGCCAAGACACTCCAACCGTCCGGCAAATGTAAAATAAAATTGCCGGCATCCAATTTGAAACGGGTGCCAAAACCACACGCCAAATTGAAGAGGCCCACCACTTTCTCTTAAATATTAATATTTAATTACATATATATATATATATGTATATAATATTTAATAACTTATATATATAATAACTTATAAATAACTCATTTAATTACTATTTAATTATTGTAAATTAATATTTATATAATATATATATATATATATGTGTGTGTGTGTGTGTAATTAAATTTTAAATACGACAAAGAATTTTAAGATTAATATAAAAGTCATAAAATACAAATTCATAACATAATTAAACATACATAACATTGGATAATAAGCATAATCTCATAGCAGAAAATTTAAAAACTAAGACATAAATTAAAGTGTCCATTGACTTCCATAGTACTAGATGTTTTCTGTCGCATCTTGAGATCCTCTGGCTTGGTTTTGAACTTCTTCTCCAGATCCTTGATATTGAGATGCTCGATATTGAGATCCTTGGTATTCTGTTCCTTGTCCATACGTGTCAACCCGAGCTTCTGTTGTTCTCTTTCTCAATATGCGGAGTTTCTCATTTTTTATGAACTCAAGAAACACGGGATCAGTGATAGAATTTAAATCAGTAAACATAATTTTGTCGTCTGCCAACCTTATATTTATTGCATTTTTCTCAGCTTGAACTTCATTCCTTTTCATGGTAACTTCAGTGTTTTTGTTTATAGCTTTGCTCATCTTTTTGCTAGCTTTGACTAGAGTCTCTAGCTTATTATCAGATTGGAGCCTGGATTTTGCCTTCCTTACACCAATTGGTCTTTCTGTTAAAGTAATACCTTCTTCGGCGTTAAGATTCAACGAGGGTAAACCAACATCTGTCCCTGACGATGAATCTGGACCGGGGGGAGGTGATTGATAAGGACTGTGTCGTTGATATTGAGGTGTTGCAGTGGCATTTGAAGGACTCTCGAAATCTTTCATGAGGTGCCAAACATGATCAAACTTAAACCCCTTCTTGTAAGATGCGTCTAGTTTTAACAACTTTTTTGCTTCACTCATCTATGAAAACAACATATAATATATTTAAATTAATAAAATAATAATCAACTAAAACAATAAATACTTACGATATCTTGTTCAGAAGCACCACTTGGATTCCTGTTTTGAACTTGATTGATACATCCTCGTAATTTTTTGGTAGCTTTCTGAATGGAAGACATGCGTGTTTCCATTGATCTTCTTGGTCGAGGATTGCTTGTGAATGGTTCAGATGCATGAAATTTAGTTTCTATTCTTGTCCAAAACTTGTCTTTTGTTTGGTTTCTACCTATTATTGGATTTTGAGACACATCAATATAACAACGACATAATTGTATAGGCGAATCCACGGTTTTAGAATAGGCGAATCCACGGTTTTAGAATCTTTGAAGCATTTTGGCGTGCTATTGTGGAGGCATTTGGAGAGCGCTATCTACGAACACCTAATGCTAATGATGTGGCACGACTACTCCAAATTGGAGAACAACGAGGTTTTCCAGGAATGTTAGGTAGTCTAGATTGTATGCATTAGAAATGGAAGAATTGTCCAACGGGTTGGGGAGGACAATATTCCGGTCGTAGTAGATCTCCAAGTATTATTCTGGAAGTTGTAGCTGACTATGATCTTTAGATATGGCATGCATATTTTGGTTTACCAGGGTCCAATAATGACATTAATGTGTTGGAATCGTCCCATATTTTCGCCAATCTTACAGCAGGTACTCTGCTAATTATGCCATCAAAGGAAAATCGTATAATATGGGCTATTATTTAGCTGATGGTATATATCCAAAATGGACCACTCTTGTTCAATCTATTCATGATCCACGTGACCCTAAAAAAATATTTTGCAATGAAACAAGAAGCATGTAGAAAAGACGTGGAACGTGCATTTGGCGTATTGCAATCAAGATTTGCAATAGTAGCAGGACCTGCACGGTTATGGAGAAAGGAAATATTGCATGATATAATGACTTCATGTATCATTATGCATAATATGATCATTGAAGATCAACGTGATATTAATGCACCAATTGAAGAACGACATGAGGAGTCAAATGTGAGAGTTGAGATGGTGAATGATAACAATGGTGGAGTTGAACAATTTCTTGCTCAACATAAAAAGATCAAAGATAAAAACGCTCACTTTGAACTTCGATATGCATTAATTGATCATTTGTGGGACGAATATACTAACTCGGAGCATTAGTATTATTTAATCATGTTTTTAATTTGTGTTATTTGAATTAATGTAATTTTATTTAAATGTAATATCAATTAAAAAATTATCGTTTTTATTTTTATTGGTCTTCATTAAATAAATTAAGTACTGATTATTTATTATTATATTTACAAATTATAATTATCGTTATTAAAAATAGTTAATAGTAAATAAAATATGTTATTTTAACTTGGTGTCCACAAATTTGGTATTTTTTTAGAGTATTGTTGGAGTTGAGGGTTTTTTTGTTGTTGGGCCCACCAAAATTGGTGTTTTTTGTGCTAAAAATGGTGTCAAGGTTGGAGATGCTCTTACTAAAATTGAACAAAGAAATCCTTGAAATTAGCAAAACTGAAAAAATCATTAGACTTATATATCTTGAACGATTAAGTCCATAAACATTTGTTTTGAACGAATAAATATTTACATTTATAAAACGAATTGAATATACATTTTCTTTCTCGATGTATCAAAATACTATGAACCAATAAAACGGAAATATTGTATCATCTTTCTTAGCTGTTATTTATTTTTCAGATTTAGGGGTGGGCCGTTCACTAAATGCTTATCCGGTAAGCACTTACGGAGTCATTTACCTTACCGGATAAACATGACAAGAGCCGGAAAAAATCTTACCCGATAATAGCGATGATAAAGATGGAAAGTCTTACTCTGTAAGTGAAGGTGACGACTCTTACACAGTAAACGTTTACTGAGTAAATTATTGCATATGATACCTTTTTAATGGACTACAATCTTACCGGTAAAATAACTTAAAGTGTTAAATATCACCGGTAAACACTTACCAGATAAAACTTTTGGATAAACAACCCCTTATTTGTTCGACTTTAATAAATGCAAAATATTATTTCTTAAGAAAGTTTAGGTACTTGAGCGCTCAAAATATAAAAGTCTAGTTAAGTGTTTTCGGAAAGTTTCAATTGTGAAATTTCTTTTTTTTTTTAAAAGAATTTATTTAAGTATATATTTTAATTTTAATGTAAGTAAATAAAAAAGTATTAAACCATATTTCAAAAAAAAAAAGTATTAAACCAATTCGTTACCTCGATGTGATCCGGTCCCATCTCTCTCGCTTTCGCGCTTGCACAATGTTTTGAAAATAGCTTTCAAACACAAACACGCAGTTAGGGCTCCAAGATATGGAATCGGATCTGCCATTCATGGAAGACGATTCTCTTATACAACACTTTCCAGATCCCAATCAAACACCCTCCAAATATTCCTCGCATTTCAAGCTTCCACCTTCACACACCAGTAAGTAGTATCTACAAGTATTTTTTTATAATTAAAAATTGTCGTAAAAGTAAAACTTCACCTACTTTGCTTAAAATTGGCGTTTAGTTATGTTCTACATTGCCTTAATATCGTTTCAGTTGATAAGATTAGGTACTGTTTCTTTTTGTTGTCAGTCGATATAGAGTCAAAATTCTAATCCTGCATCAATTGTTCTATTCATAATTTTGAGTGTCATACTATCATTTACAGTGATGAGTTCATTCCAGTTTACATTACTCATTTTGGGGTTTATATATGTACAAAGGGATTTACTCTTTGAGTTTGATTTGTTGATTAAATTATATTGGTTTCTGGGGTTCTCAGTGGTTATGTTACTGGTATAGTTGAAATCTCTTGTTATTAGAACGCGTTCTTTAATATAATTAATAGCAAGGTTCTAAATGGTGTGAGGTGTGGCGTGACAACCTCAAGCCTTAGGACTTAGGAGCCACGGCGAAGCCATGACGTTTTCAAGGCGTGACTTATGGCGTCAAATTTCTAATTCATATATAATATTATATATAAAACATATATTTTGTGGTGTTATGCAATGAGCCAATAGTAGTAAGGAAGTTAAATTAGGTTATTTATTAAATTTTTTTGCAAATAAGACATTAAAAATGTAAAGAAAATCAAATATCACATTACGAAAACCACGCATTAGGCCATGGGCTTCACGTGGCGTGAGACACAAGCCTTGGTGCCATGGCGCACCATGGCGGCTGTGCGGCGAGTTTTTTAGAACAGTGATTAATAGGCATGTAGTCAAGACTATACCTGTATGGCGGTTTATGTTTTAAATTTTTATCTGATCATGGACATTACAAACAGTTTAAACAAATAAAGGATAAACTGACAGTTTATAATGGTATTCATTCTCATTGCAGAAAGTCTGAAAGATGGTGTTCATTTGGAGAAACCTAGCGGTTCGTCTTCCGAAGCTAGCAACAACAAAGAAAATATAAATTCAAACAATGTAGAATTGCCAAAATTAGGTATGGGACCTATGCAGATGAAGAGGAAAAAGCAAGGGGGTGGTTACAATTTGCGGAAAAGTTTAGCATGGGATAGAGCTTTCTTCACTGATGAAGGTTATCCTTTTGTATTATAACATTTGAAACACAATTAATTTGTTGGGTTTTTCATTCTTCAGCTTTTGATGAGTGAATACGAGTAATAGACACTTTCTTCATTCCATAGGCATTCTGGATCCTCTTGAATTGACCTTGATTACTGGTGTCAATGCTAACACATGTGGAGGGGGATTGCATACTATAAGTGAAGAAGGAAATAGCTCGTTTTCTTCCGATACCAGATGTACAAAAGGTCCCAAAGATAAGGAAACCTCTGAAGAAGTTCCACTTGATGACAAGAGTCGTACATTAAATGTAAAAGGAGAGAAGACAGGCTGTTCAGTGGGAAATCATGATTCTTCACCTCATCGTAAAGTATGTTGAGTTCTTATTCCTTGTTGGGACTCCATTTAGAACTATTATAATCTGTTTGTGTTTAGCATAGATGAGTTTTTCGTCATTTTTAAATGTAATGTCTGCAGGTCACACACAAATTTCTCTCAAATGATCGTACAAATAAGGCTGGGTCCAAGGTTGGTGTTTCAGAGCCTTTAGCTGCATCATCATATCCTTTTTGTGGTTGAGCAAGATACACTTTCTTTTTTTACTTTCAGTTAAGGGCTGTTTGTTTACCTCTTAAAAGTTCCATTAAGAGGCAACCTTTGAATTGCTAAAAGATGAATCTTGTTTGGCAAAAAAAGAGGTCCGCCTCTAAATGGTTCTAAAACCCTCTGAATGATTTTGTATCTTGGGCCTCCCTTAATCATTCGGCGCCCTAATTTCATTATGAACAATTATCAAACAACCATATTTCATTTTGCACTATATCATAAGAGCCTCTTAATCATCCCGACCACTTAATCATTCTTCACCAAAACCATTCAGCAACTGCCAAACAACCCCTTAGATTTGGTTTGACCTTTGGGATAAAATTTGATGTATTGTTGGTTATGAACCTTAACTCTTGTACTTTGAAAAGGCCAGCAAATTCAAATACTTTGAAAACAGCCAATAAAGAATCCAAGCTTCCTAAACTACCTATGTCAAAGCCAGGATCTTTTTATTCTGCAACGACAAAGGGTTCTACTACTGCAAGCCAATTGAGACATAATCTAATTCCCAAACCAAGTAAGCTCTAATGTATTTTGGAGGATATTTCTATATCGGGTTTATGCTAACTTATTGCTTGCATAAATTTGTTTCTCATTTTTCTTTTTCTTCCTACAGCCATAAATCCTCAGAAAAATGTTGCATTGAAGAGCTCTGTAAAAAATGTGCATGGTTCTCAAAGTAAAGCAAAAACGGGGTCAGGCAGCCTCCGATTACCAATTAAAGAGCCAGCTAAAAAAACTGTTAGGAATTTGGTAAGAACATAGGGGATTTATAAGTAGTTTATAAAACACAATGCTTTACATGGAAGCATGCTAACTTTTCTGAAGTAACATGGACCTAAAAGCACTCCATGTAACATTTAATTTGTTAATAACTAATTTTATTAAAAATGATCCTTATAACTTCTGCAGACAAACTCATCTCATAAAGCAACTTCATCAACCAAATCTCGATTGGTACATGTTGACAGAGGTAATAGTGGGTCAGAAGTGGTTCCAGATAGATCCCACTTATGTGAAATTGAAGAAAGATCTGCCCCTCTTGCAGCTAAAAATCAAGGTCAACATACTGCAACAAGTTTGGTAACGATTCAAACATATCCAATCTTTATCTTTCAGTATAAGTTGTCGAACTTCTAGATTTGAATCCTGTTTATGCAATCATGAAATCAAATAATTTGGACATATTTCTATTTCGTCACTAACTAGGAGGTGGCAACTTTTCTTTCTAATATATACAGAATAACTCATTGCCTGAAGCAGCTAGGCTGAATAGTTCAGGACCCTGCCATATTGAAAGAGCTAGTAATGGCTTAATTACTTCAGATAGATTGCATCCATCTGATACTCAAGAGCACCCTGCCACACTTGCATCATCTCACCATATGAACCTTTCAAATACCCAACCTGCAAGACCATCAGGACTGAGATTGCCATCACCATCACTGCGATTTTTTGACCAGGTATTTTTGCTTCCTTTAATATTTCATTTCTGAAGATGTGACACCTAGTCCGTTCTTCAATTATCTAAAATCGTATTTTTCTTTTGGCAATGATTTCAGAGAACCACTTTGGAGTCAGGTTCCTTGCAGCAGAAAAAAATTCAACTGCACAACACTAATATGGGTTCTAACAGAAAAATAAGTGAGCTGAGGCCACCAGCAGTACCAGCAAGAACACCTATGAAGAGTACTGACATCACAGAAAATGTCTGTTCTATTCCAACTTCCAGTGGAAGATGTCTTCCAGCAAGAACTCAGTTGATTCCATTACCCAATTACTTGGGGAGCACTACTAATGGTGTCCTGGATTCAGATATATATCGAAATCTAGAGAGAGAAATTATGCAGCGGGAGGACATCAAGATGCAATATGAGTGTAGGGGTTCTGAGGTAAATAAAGTCATTGAGCAAGAGAAAAGAACCATTGGACATGATGAAAATATGAAAGTGGAGAAGTTTGCATGGAACAAGGAAATGTCAACATCTGGACAATCCATTCAGCATCAAGAACAAAATATATTTACTGCAGTTGACGGTAATACGAACTTTATACAGGATCTTGCTCAAACATCAAGTGAGCAAGCTGATACAGAGAAATCTGATGCTCCTAAGGTGAATCCCGAGTCTCATTCGAATGTTGATAGCCTGAAGGCACAAGACCAGGTTGGCAAAGTGTTTGCATCCCAGAGGGACGAAATTGGAAAGAGTGAAGATGATGTCAGATCCACAAAGTGGGTTGGTCCTGGTTCGGAAAATTGTTCTGTTGTGTTGCAACATATAAAAATAGGGCAAGAAAATGATGTTGCTAAAGCCCAGTTACAGGATAGTCCTGTGAGAGATGCTGTACCGATTGTTCTACCTGATAATCAATATGCTGAAGGCTTTCACATCGAGTCAAGTACTTCTATAAAAGTTAATGTCCAGTTACAGGATAGTGGCACAGCTAATCAGTCTGCAAAATGCTTTGAGACCAGAATTCCTTGTGTTTCTGCATTACTGAATTCTCAGTTCTGTTCTGAAGGGCAGTCAGTTGATTGCATTATGCCTGCAGAAAGCTCAAGTCTAGAAGAGGGCCCATGTGATAATGTGATTGAGATTAATGATGATTTTATCCAAGAAAAAGGTAACTATTCAAAGGCTATCCTAATGGAAGTACTAGATAGAAAACAAGATGCGGTTGATGTGGCTTTGACTGATGATCACAACCATTATAGCCTCTCATGTCTCAGACCTGACGTTGAGCTTATTAGTGGTACTGCATCTGTGTCTCAGACAGAATCATTGCTCCAGGTTGCTCAATGTGCCAATACTTATCCACTGAGTTTGGAAAAAGAGGGACTGAGTTTAGCAGCAGCAACAATTGAAGCCGAATTTAAGACTGATGAAGAAAATCAGAAGAGCCAGGAAATGGGGATAACTATTAGGAGCTTGTCAAGAAAGAGCATAGTGGCTGAAGAATCACAGCACTCTTGTGGCAACATGGAGGCCAATGCAACTATTCAAGGCTCAGAAACCATTAATAACTTTTCCAAAACGCATCTAGAAGATGCACAGATGCAGTTAGGCAGCAGTTTAACGCCAGTACTACACAATCATTCTATACAAGATGTTGACCATAGTGACATATTTGAAGAACAGCCAGAGTTCTCCGATAATGGCATGAAGCTGGAAAAGGATTTATCAAGTAATCATCAATTACTCCTCACTACAGATAGCGTTCTTCAGGAGTGTGTTGGTAAGGGGGTTATGAATGTTGTAGACCAAAGTGATGTTTATGAATGTGATCGAAAACCTTCCAATACCATTGTTCATTCTCCACCTGCAGGGCAAGCAGTTGACCGTAACAACAATGGTCAACTATGTGTTGCATATGGAACTTCAGGTTCCACAGCAATAGGCTCTATTGCTGAGCATAATGAAAACTACTCTGATAGGCAATTCACATATAATACAGAGTGCACCGATCTAGTTCTTCTGTCAGAACTAAAATCATCAGGCAACGATGAGATGGAAGGTGTGAACACTTGTTTGGAGTATTGTTCAGCTGGGGAGGAGTCATGTTCATTTCTGAGAAAGGTTGCTGATTCTATGCTAGAAGAAGAGCCAACATTGTTTGGGGAATTTGGACAGGTTGCGGCAGATAATAAGCAGGTGTACATGAAAGAGAGTTTATCTCCCGAAAAGAATGCCAATCTTGACAAAGCCAAAAACTCTGTGGACATCGTTAGTCATGGATGTGATTGTGACCTACAGAACTCAAATGCTGGCGCCCTTTCACCGACAGTGCAAGGAAATGCTTCGGATTTATATGGAGAAGACCAGCCCAACCAGTCTCAAGGTTTTGGTGGGATCATGTCTTTACAGGGAACATACGACTATGTTATAAATGAACGGTCTGGGTATGGCTTGGAATCCTGTGGCCAAGCCCAAGACCCCTCAGAGTCTAGTTCGAATTTTCCAGTGAGCCAACATCCAACTACAAGTGGGAACTTTACAAGTACAGCATTCTGTTCAGTGACTGACGAATCATGCTCGGTTTCTGGAGGGGACAAAAGCTTGCAAACAAGTACATATAAGATAGGAGCTGAGGGGTCAAAGATAAGCTTTGAAGAAGAAGCTGAAACTGAAGCTTCTCAAGAAGGAAAACATCCAATGGTGGGTGAATTTCACCATGAGTTGGACGGCGGGAGTGACCTTAAACATAACAAAGATGCAACAGCAGTATCGACGTAAGTAGCTCTAAGCAAATTGTGCACTTATTTTCTGTTTTGCCCACCTCTGTCGCTAACTTAAAAGTAAACACCTAAACTTGATTTTTGGTCTGTTGGCAGCAAGAGGTCAAATAGCATCAAGAAGCAGGATAATTCTTTGGTCATACATCCTCCAAATGCTGTTCCCTTCTCTGATGAATGGTTGGCTGTTATTGAAGCTGCTGGAGAGGTAATACTCATTCACCGTGTAATACACTTGACCTCATAGAAGGAGTTTATAGTACTTTCGGTTTTGCAAATCTTTTGGCTCCTCCCTTTTCCATATAGCTATACATTGTGATGGAATATGGGTTATTCTTAATTAAATTAGCTTATATATCTCATTAGAAAAACCACGTAGTATTTTTCTTTAAGTTGAACATATTCTGTGACTATAGAAACACCATTGTTTGAGGATTTTGAAAGCCGTTTGATGGCCCAAAACTATGAAAGATCATTTGGATCTTACATGTTAGATATCACATACTTTCATGACTCTAGTATTTGTAGATTCTTATGTGTTACCTCTTTGTCCATGTTAGTTGCTACTAGTAAGTAGTAACAAGAGAATGAAGGTAAATTGCGAATACAAGTGATTTGAACAGCTTCTTAACATGCACAAAAGTGTGATTAGGAACCCCTACTAAGTGCAAGTTACCATACCACTCAATTGCCTGGTTATCCTTGATGCTAAAATTAAGAGCATCTCCAACAGCTTCTCCAAAATGGAGAAGTAAAAAGTTAAAATCTCCAAAAAAATCACATTAATCTCCAACAGATTCTCTATTTTAAAAATAACACAATTATATTATTAAATTATTCAATACAACTCATAAAGTATTACTTCTCTCTCCTGAACATTTAATGAAAGGGAATTAATTAAACTAGACATTTTTCACAAGTGGTTTAACCTCTTAGCCACTTCTCTCCAACTTTTACCAAAATAGCACCAGGTTTGCAAAAACTAGGTCCGCAATAGCTCAAAACACCAAAAAAATACGAATATGATTGATTTTCTTTAAAAAAAATTTGACTCAGATCTGCAATTGCGGACCCAGGTTCACAATATACAATTTTTTTTAAGGAAAAGCGATCACATTCGTTTTTTTTATGTGTTTTTAAGCTAGGTCCGCAATTGCGAGCTAGTTTTTGCGGACCTGGTGCTATTTTCGTAAAACTTAGAGAGACGTGGCTAAGAGGTTAAGCCACCAATGAAAAATGGCTATTTTAGTTAATTTCCTTTAATTTAAAGCAATTTCATTGGTAGAATGAGTAAAAAATCATTTCTCTCTTATAAGTAATCATTTTTGGAGATATCTCTAAATTCAGAGATTTTTATCATCTCTCTCATAGTTTCTCCATTTGGAGAAGGTTTTGGGGAATTTGTTGAAGCAAAAAATCCCCAAAATCTCCATTTTAGAGAAGCTGTTGGAGATGTTCTAACACTACATTATTTTATGGCTTTATAAATGGTCATAATGCTATATCTTATAAAGTTCTGTAACAGCAATCCTAAACATGTTTTGTGCAGGAAATCCTTACAATGAAGCATGGTGCAGTACAACATTCACCCCCAGACAAATCCCTTCCTGAACCCAGCCCATGGTCTCCGGTATGACTCTATAATCCTAACCATCGTTCTTCAATGGTTTTATTATATATGATGATATTTATTCAACGGATTTGCAGGTGAAAAAGAAAGGCAATCAGATTGGACCATATGACTGTACAAAGTACACAAATGGCATGCCATCAAATCCTCATTGATTGGATTAGCAAAGTTTGGTTTGGTTTGGTTTGGTGATTGATTGCAGTTGCAGTTGCAGTTGATCAATGTACACTAGAAAGAAACCTCTGCCAAATATGTACATGAGTTTCTAATTATCGTATTCTTTTGCACGTAAAAGACTCTTCTACATTCATAAACATGTATGCACTCCCCAAATAAGTTTTAAGGACTTTCCCTTTTAAAGCCTTCTGTGAAAATTGCTAACATTTTTTTTCCTATAAAAAATTGTTTAAGTTACCTATTAGCCAGGTATACCATTGCTGATTGCATACATGCAAGGTTCTAAATGGCTTCAGCTTTTGCCTCTAGGAGCAATGGCGAGGACATGACGTTTTTCAAGACCCGACTTACGGTGGCTACTTAGCATATCATATATGTAAGAGTAAACTACAAATTTGGTTCAAAAATCCTGATGCTTCTGTATTTGGCTGTGATAAAACTCTGCTAAATGGGGGCATTTTGGACTTTTTACACTATTGTCATTTTCGTTGAAAAGGTTAAGATTAATTAATATATCAAAAACATAATGTATGTATGTGTCTATTTATTTGTATACAAAATGTCATGACCAAAATTGTAGTTCACTCTATAGTTTAATAATGCTATAATTATATTTGTGTATATATACATAATATATAAATCCTGGAAAAATGTAAATGATGGTGGCCACAACACCTTCGCCAGCCAATACATCAATGCTGGCCAACACCTTCGCCAACGAATACATCAATGTTGGCCAGCACCTTCGCCGTGGATCTCCACCATCCTACCACAATCTCCTTGCCTCTACTCCCTCCCTCGATCTCTCCCTACAAATCTGGTGTAATAGCCCCACAATGGTAACAAGTAACCCTCCCTCGAACTCTTTGCAACTTTGGCGTGATAAAATTTGGATAAATGTCAAATATTTATACGAGTAAACTACATATATAGTCCATGTGGTTTGGTGGCTATAACACCTTTGGTCCTACAACTCCCACCCACCTACCCCCTTCTAACCACCCACCTTGGTGGTGGGTGGGCCGACCTACCCTGGTGGTATTGGTGATTGGTGGGGGTGGCAACCCTACTTTCGTTGTCAGAACTACCACCCCACCTCGTAATCACCCACCCTGGTATTGGTGGTGGTGGGTAGGGGAGGGGGCGAGGTGGGTGGGTGGGGTGCCGATTACCACCAAGGTGTGGTGGGTAAGGGATGGGCATGGTGGGTGGTGCCATGGGGTGTTCTATAAGGGCAACTGGGCAAGAGCGGGGAAGGTCAGGGTGGTGGATGCGTAAGAGCTAGGGTGGGTGGGGGTGGGGGTGTGGTGGTCACTATGGCGACCCTAGTGTCATGGTAGTTGATAAGTAGTGTCATGGAGAGAAGAGGAGATGGGAGAGAAACCTCGGACCTCTCAAGAGGTCACATCCATTTGTTGGAGGAAGGAACTTTGATAACCGTCGAGGGGGCTAGGTGGTGCCTAAAGTGCCGAAACAAGCACCACGACACTTGCAATTCTAACCCCACTCCTTGTTACAAGTGTGGATAGACCGACCACCCCACTAAGGGCTTGTGTGTTTCATGCAAGACACCGTGACACTTTAGGAAAGATCGCTCGAAGTTGAAGACGGGTATGAGTCATTAGAAGACAGAGAACCCTCCAAGGGTTCTAGGTCGAGCTTTCCAAATGTCTACCGAGTAGGCCAAAGCGTCGACTGACGTGGTATCATATATGTTTCTCATAAACTCCGTACTTGCGTGTGTTGCTTGATTCGGGCCCAAGCTTATCTTTTGTATCAGATTATTTATGCCAAAAGCTTTATGTGCCCACTAGTAGGTTAGATGATGCCTTAGTAGTAGAGATAGCTAATGATGGTCAAGTTGTAGTTCGTGAAGTTTTGAATGGTTGTACTCTTGAAATTGAGGGGAAGGATTGCCGATCAACTTGATGCCCATGATGATTGGTGGGTTCAACATAGTCATCTGGATAGATTGGTTGGCGGAAAACCAAGCTGAGATCTTGTGTTCCAAGAAGTTGACCCGAATCCCAGTTTCGGACGGTGATGTCGTGTTCGTCTATGGGGAGCGGAGGAAAGGAGATGTCGTAGTCATTACCATTGCTAAAGCATGGTAAAAGGATGTTCATCCTTCTTGGCATATGTGATAGACACCAAGCTCGAGGACATGAAGGTGGTGCGCGAGTTTCCTGATGTATTCCCGGATGATTTGCCTGGTTTGCCACCCGATCGACAAGGGAAATTTTGGGTTGATCTCATTCCGGCGACTCCGATCGCTAGAGCCCCTTACCGATTAGCTTCATCCGAGATGCAAAAGATGATGGCGCAACTTCAAGACCTTCTCCAGAAAGGGTTAGTGAGTCCGAACTCGTTGCCTTGGGGGAGCCCCGACCTTGTGTGTTAAGAAGAAGGACGACACAATGAGGATGTGCGTCAATTATAGAGAGATGAACAAGGCAGCTGTGAAGAACAAGTATCCGCTTCGAGAATCGATGACTTGTTTGACCAACTTCAAGGAGCAGGTTGTTTCTCGAAGATCGACATACGTTCGGGATATCACCAAGTGAAGGTGAAGAAGGACGGCATCTCGTGTAATACTCCGGGTAAGTCCGTTAGTTAAATCCCCATTCCGTTAAATTTAATTAACTTTAAAGTTGGAAGTTTAGGGTAAGTTTGGGTTAAATTAGGAGTTAAGGGTGTTTTGGGTCATTAATGGATAGTTTAGGGTTTAGAGGATAAATATTGGTTAGATATTATCTATTGGTAAATCAGATAATTCATAAAAATCAGAAAATCAGATATTATCATAAGGTGTGTGTGTGTTTTGTGGAGAAAGGAAGAAAAAAGAAGAAAAGAGGTTTTAGAATTAGGGTTTCAATTTGGTGCAATTGGAAGTAGTTACAGGTATGTTTCCTTTACTAATTATGTTTATAATGGTTAGTAGATTGTTTCTATCGGTCTAGAATCGACATAATCGAACTGGTGTAAACCTCAGCCGATTTCTGGGTGAATTTTGGGTAAACCGACAGTGGTGTCCGGATACGTTGAAGGTGTCCGGATAGCACTGTTGGTGGTGTCCGGGTAGTTTTGTTGATGTTGTCCGGGTACTGTTTGAAGGTGTCCGGACGAGTCCTTTATCCGGGAAAATCTCTCTTTTCTATAGTTGTCCGGAAAAGTCAAGTTGTCCGGAAAAGTCATGTTGTCCGGAAAAGTCATGTTGTCCGGGTAACTTGTGGTATCCGGATACTTTTGCTGTTTGGCCATTTTTGAGAGTTTTAGATGCTGTCAAGTATCCAGTAACCTGTATTTTGTTAACCACTAGATGGGGAGTGAATGAGGACTGACTATCCTGTAGTCTTGACTTGAGTACGAGTTTGGGGGCAACATTTGAGGGTTTGAGCTCTTTAGAGTTGTTAGCCTTAGTAAGACTTATGTGTTTTATGTGGTAAAGAGATGTCTGTATCTATGTGTTACAGATCTTGTGAATTCTGGGTAAAAGGCTGAACCGGTTAAGAAGACTTGGAAACGTGTTAATAAGCAATCAGGTGAGTTTTACTTTAAAAGTAATTTCAACTGGAATACATACGTATGGTTTGGGAATGTGATAATTAGTGATTATGTGTTTATATGTATGGTATATGCGAATTACAATATAGTGAGATATTGTATTTACATGTGTATTATAAACGTGTTATAATACGTTGGCCGGGTTTAAGACCGGTGTGATTGGCTATAGAACTTGTATAGCGTTGTTTGGCTGTAGATGTTGTACAGCGTTGTATATTATTAGTTGGCTTGCTACCACTAATATGGCCAGGAGGAAATGAGAAGGAAAGGTACACAATGTGTGAGCTTAATTGGATATATGTAATTATGTGGCGTGATTTATATGAATGAAGTTTATATAAATGGTTTTTAAACTAACAGGGGTTTCTCACTTAGACCAACAGGTCTAACCCTCATTTTGTTTTAAAAATATGTATTCCAGGTGGCGGATCAAGTAAGGGCAAGTAAGTAGAGTATGAGATGGATGGCTAGTAAGGAAGACTATAAGACGAAGCTTTTGACTTATTTAGTAGTTGTAATGGAATGTTAAGTGTTATGGATGCAAATAGCACAAGGATTGTATTTCAAATGTTTTCTTTCTATTTGTAAAAGACTACCGGACCGTACATGTAAAGTGAAGTTTGTTTGTTATATCTAATTGTGTTATATTGTGTGATATGTCGTGTATATGGGATAAGGGATGTTACAAATGGTATCAGAGCCTTAGTTTAAGGGATTTAGGTATTTGTATCTGTACCTAGACTTAAACTGCATGTGAAGTAGGATGTCCCTATCATTATAGAACCTTGGGATGATGAAGTATAAAAGGTAGAAGGAACATCATGTAAGGTAATTTCATATTACACCTGGCCAGTGTAATCGTGATCTTACAGGTACATGTTTGAACTGGAATACCTTGTTATATGGGGTATGTGCTTATGTGTATATTAATCTTGTTTAAATCTACAGAATGGCAAGTGGTACAAGAAATTCGAATCGAGGAGGAGGAAGAAATCCAAACAGAACTAATCCGCCAGTAGGAACAGGGGACAGGGGAGGCAGAACAGGGGGCAGAACTGGAGGTAGACTTCGAGGTGGAGCTGGAGGTAGAACCGGAGGTAGAACTCAACAAAATAGTACGGATTTCATTACCAGAGCTGATTTAATGACAGAAATGGGGAGATTACAAGACAATATTCAAGCTATGCTCAACCAAGCTCATAATACTGAAACAGAAAGACCAGACCCTACTCTTGAAGAGGAGATGCCAATTACCCCAACGGTCTTACCGGTAATGAGAAAATGTGATTACAAAATGTTTCTTAGCTGCAAGCCTCCGACATTCTCAGGGGATCGGGATCCGGTGAAAGCAATGAGGTGGATGAAGGAAATTGAAGCCATTTTTAAAACGAGTAAGTGTGCGGACGAAGATAGAGTATTGTACGGGGCAGCCATGTTGAAAGGAGATGCGTTGTATTGGTGGGAATCGTTTATTCATTCAAAAGGACCCGATGTTTATTCTACCCTCTCTTGGGAAGAATTTGTGATAGTCTACAGGAACGCATTTTGTCCCCAAGCAGCCGTCAAACAACTGGAAGGAGAATTCATGAATTTGCAACAAGGAAGCTTATCCGTTCGAGATTATACTGCTAGCTTTCTGGAAAAATCTCGATTTGCAGAATACTATGTCGCTACAGAAGCGATGAAGATAGAAAGGTTTATCTTTGGGTTGAACTCAGAGATTAGAAGGTTAGTGACTGCAAAGGGACCCGATACCTTTTCAGCTGCAGTTGATGCAGCGGAAAATGTTGAACGAGATATGAGAAGGGATACGGGAGATAAGAGTATCGGAAAGAGAAAGTGGGAAGGACCACAATATGATCCGAAGAGGTCCCGATTTCAGAGGTATGATAACCGTCCGCCGTTTCGACCAGCGGAAAGACCATGTCCGAAGTGCAATCGTGTCCATCAAGGAAACTGCCAAGGTGATTTGCGAGCATGTTATAAGTGTGGGAAGACTGGGCACGTCATTAAGGATTGTAAGGTAACGCGGCTATGTTTCTTATGCAATTCTCCGGATCATTTCCAGTCAAACTGTCCGCGAGGGAGGATGCAGCAAGGTGGGTCATCAGGCAGGCCAGCAAATGTTAAACTAGTAGTGCCAAGACTGGAACCGCCAGTAACCAGAGGTCGCGCATTTCAGATGACTGAGAAAGAAGCGGAGGAAACTCCAGATGTGGTCACAGGTACATTTTTGATAAACTCTACACGTGCTAAGGTGTTATTTGATTCCGGTGCAAACCGATCGTTTGTGTCTCCTGCATTTGCTGCTTGTTTGTGTTTGAAACCTAAAATGTTAGATCATTCTCTATTAGTAGATACAGCAAATGACTACCAAGTGTCGGTTAGTGAAGTATTTGATGGTTGTGTGATTAATATAGAGGGGTGTGGAGTGCCTATACAATTGTTTCCTATAACTTTGATAGAATTTGATGTAGTAGTGGGAATGGACTGGTTGGCTGAGAATCAGGCTAATATAGTGTGTGACAAGAAGATAATAAATGTTGTATTTCCTGAGAGAGGGCCGGTAGTGATTTATGGTGATCGTAGGAATCATCAGTCCTGTCTTATATCACTAGTAAAGGCACGTAAGTGTGTGAATAAGGGTTGTCAGAGTTACTTGGCTTACGTGATAGATGTTAAGCCGGAAAAAAGATTAGGATGGAAGATATTCCTATCGTTAGTGAATTCCCTGAAGTATTCCCTGAAGACTTGAACAGTCTTCCGCCAGTTAGACAAGTCGAGTTCGGTATAGACTTAATTCCTGGAGCCACTCCTGTAGCCCGTGCACCGTACCGTTTGGCACCTCCAGAGATGAAAGAGATGATGGCACAACTACAAGATCTATCCGATAAGGGTTTCATCAGACCTAGTTCTTCGCCGTGGGGAGCACCAGTGTTATTTGTGAAAAAGAAAGATGGGTCGATGAGAATGTGTATTGACTACCGAGAATTGAATAAGCGCACGATAAAGAACAAGTATCCGCTACCCCGAATTGATGATCTCTTTGATCAGTTAGTTGGAGCTTGCTATTTCTCCAAGATTGATCTAAGGTCCGGTTATCACCAGCTGAAGGTTAAAGAAGAAGACGTTTTAAAGACTGCTTTTCGAACGAGGTATGGTCATCATGAATTTTTAGTAATGCCATTTGGATTGACGAACGCTCCAGCTGCCTTTATGGATTTGATGAATCGGGTATGTAAGCCGTATCTCGATAAATTTGTAATTGTTTTTATCGATGATATTCTTATCTATTCTCGATCCAAGGAAGAGCACGCACAACATCTTCGTTTGATTCTAGAGCTGCTGAAGAAGGAAAGGTTGTATGCAAAATTTTCAAAATGTGAGTTCTGGTTACGGAAAGTACAATTTCTGGGGCACGTGGTTTCTGAGAAAGGTATACAAGTCGATCCGATGAAAGTAGAAGCAGTTGAAAAGTGGGAACAGCCCAAGACAGCAACCGAGGTACGCAGTTTTCTGGGTTTGGCCGGTTACTATCGGAAATTCATAAAGGACTTCTCTCGTATCGCAACGCCTTTGACTAAGCTGACCCGAAAGAATTTGAAGTTTGAATGGAAAGCGGAACAGGACGAGGCATTTAGAATATTGAAAGAGAAACTATGCAGCGCGCCAATTCTATCACTACCTGAAGGTTCTGAAGGCTTTGTCGTTTACAGTGATGCGTCTAAATTGGGATTGGGTTGTGTGCTTATGCAGCGTGGAAAGGTTATAGCTTATGCTTCTCGCCAACTGAAGGATCATGAACGGCAGTATCCTACGCACGATATGGAGCTTGCTGCAGTCGTTTTCGCGTTAAAGATTTGGAGACATTATCTGTATGGTTCCAAATGTCAGATTTATACTGACCACAAGAGTCTTCAACATCTCTTTGATCAGAAGGAACTAAATATGAGACAAAGGAGATGGTTGGAATTGCTGAATGATTACGACTGTGAAATCCTTTATCACCCGGGAAAGGCGAATGTAGTGGCAGATGCGCTCAGTCGTCAAGAAAGGAGTGGAACAATAAAAGTTATTTCAATACGAACTGAACTCCTACCCAACATATCTGACGAATTGCAGAAGTGTCAAGTGGAGGCTTATCAGGATGAACATCTGAAATCAGAACGGTTAGCGGGGATGTCAGCATTGCTAGTAAAAGATGATCGGGGGTTTTTGTGTCTGGGAAACAGAGTGTGGGTACCTCGTTTGGGTGGGTTACGTGATCGTGTTTTACAAGAAGCTCATCAATCCCGTTTCTCTATTCACCCAGGTACAAACAAGATGTATAAAGACCTAAATCAATTCTATTGGTGGCCGGGGATAAAAAGAGGGATTGCTCAGTATGTAGAACGGTGTGATACTTGTAGGAAGGTAAAGATCGAACATCAAAAGCCATTTGGTCAACTACAACGACTAGAAATACCTATGTGGAAGTGGGAGCAGATTACCACGGACTTTATCACAAAGCTACCAAGAACTCCGAAGGGATTCGATTCTATTTGGGTGATCGTCGACAGGTTGTCAAAGTCTGCACACTTCCTACCAATAAAGGAAACCGATTCATTGGAGCGATTAGCTAAGTTATACATTAATGAAATAGTAACTCGACATGGAGTTCCAATCTCGATCATTTCTGATCGTGATAGTCGTTTTACTTCAAGATTTTGGAGAAGCTTTCAAAGGGAAATGGGGACTCAGATAAAGTTAAGTACGGCGTATCATCCTCAAACAGATGGACAGAGTGAACGAACAATTCAGACCTTAGAAGATATGCTCCGGGCTTGTATTGTTGATTTTGGGGGATCGTGGGATAAGCATTTGCCGTTAATCGAATTCGCTTACAACAACAGTTATCATTCCAGCATACAAGCGGCACCGTTTGAAGTACTGTATGGTAGGAAATGTCGAACGCCTCTGTGTTGGAACGAAGTGGGAGAGAAACAGTTAGCGGGGCCGGAAATAGTTCAGTTAACCGCCGATAAGGTTACACAGATCCGAGAAAGATTGAAAGTGGCTCAAGATAGACAGAAGAGTTACGCTGATCGCCGTCGAAAGCCGTTGGAATTTCAAGTTGGGGATTACGTAATGTTAAAGGTTTCGCCGTGGAAAGGAGTCATCAGATTCGGTCGACAGGGTAAGCTTAGCCCAAGGTATATTGGACCATTTGCAATCACTGAAAGGATCGGGGAGGTAGCTTACAGATTAGATCTTCCACCAGAGTTGAGCAGAATTCATAATGCATTTCACGTATCAAACTTCCGAAAGTGTTTAGTTACTCAAGATCAGGCAGTCTCCCTACCAGAGATACAAGTCGACGAAAGACTGAATTATGTGGAAGAACCGGAAGCAATAGCTGATCATAAAGTCAAAGTGCTGCGGAATAAGGAGATCAGGCAAGTGAAGGTTCAGTGGAGGCATCATAGAGGTCAGGATGCCACGTGGGAATCCGAATCGGAAATGAGAACCAAATACCCTCACCTTTTTGCCTAACCGAATTCCGGGACGGAATTCTCTTAAGGGGGAGATGATGTAATACCCCGGGTAAGTCCGTTAGTTAAATCCCCATTCCGTTAAATTTAATTAACTTTAAAGTTGGAAGTTTAGGGTAAGTTTGGGTTAAATTAGGAGTTAAGGGTGTTTTGGGTCATTAATGGATAGTTTAGGGTTTAGAGGATAAATATTGGTTAGATATTATCTATTGGTAAATCAGATAATTCATAAAAATCAGAAAATCAGATATTATCATAAGGTGTGTGTGTGTTTTGTGGAGAAAGGAAGAAAAAAGAAGAAAAGAGGTTTTAGAATTAGGGTTTCAATTTGGTGCAATTGGAAGTAGTTACAGGTATGTTTCCTTTACTAATTATGTTTATAATGGTTAGTAGATTGTTTCTATCGGTCTAGAATCGACATAATCGAACTGGTGTAAACCTCAGCCGATTTCTGGGTGAATTTTGGGTAAACCGACAGTGGTGTCCGGATACGTTGAAGGTGTCCGGATAGCACTGTTGGTGGTGTCCGGGTAGTTTTGTTGATGTTGTCCGGGTACTGTTTGAAGGTGTCCGGACGAGTCCTTTATCCGGGAAAATCTCTCTTTTCTATAGTTGTCCGGAAAAGTCAAGTTGTCCGGAAAAGTCATGTTGTCCGGAAAAGTCATGTTGTCCGGGTAACTTGTGGTATCCGGATACTTTTGCTGTTTGGCCATTTTTGAGAGTTTTAGATGCTGTCAAGTATCCAGTAACCTGTATTTTGTTAACCACTAGATGGGGAGTGAATGAGGACTGACTATCCTGTAGTCTTGACTTGAGTACGAGTTTGGGGGCAACATTTGAGGGTTTGAGCTCTTTAGAGTTGTTAGCCTTAGTAAGACTTATGTGTTTTATGTGGTAAAGAGATGTCTGTATCTATGTGTTACAGATCTTGTGAATTCTGGGTAAAAGGCTGAACCGGTTAAGAAGACTTGGAAACGTGTTAATAAGCAATCAGGTGAGTTTTACTTTAAAAGTAATTTCAACTGGAATACATACGTATGGTTTGGGAATGTGATAATTAGTGATTATGTGTTTATATGTATGGTATATGCGAATTACAATATAGTGAGATATTGTATTTACATGTGTATTATAAACGTGTTATAATACGTTGGCCGGGTTTAAGACCGGTGTGATTGGCTATAGAACTTGTATAGCGTTGTTTGGCTGTAGATGTTGTACAGCGTTGTATATTATTAGTTGGCTTGCTACCACTAATATGGCCAGGAGGAAATGAGAAGGAAAGGTACACGATGTGTGAGCTTAATTGGATATATGTAATTATGTGGCGTGATTTATATGAATGAAGTTTATATAAATGGTTTTTAAACTAACAGGGGTTTCTCACTTAGACCAACAGGTCTAACCCTCATTTTGTTTTAAAAATATGTATTCCAGGTGGCGGATCAAGTAAGGGCAAGTAAGTAGAGTATGAGATGGATGGCTAGTAAGGAAGACTATAAGACGAAGCTTTTGACTTATTTAGTAGTTGTAATGGAATGTTAAGTGTTATGGATGCAAATAGCACAAGGATTGTATTTCAAATGTTTTCTTTCTATTTGTAAAAGACTACCGGACCGTACATGTAAAGTGAAGTTTGTTTGTTATATCTAATTGTGTTATATTGTGTGATATGTCGTGTATATGGGATAAGGGATGTTACATCTCGAAGACGGATTTTAAGATGCATTACGACCATTACGAGTTCTTGGTAATGTCGTTTGGATTAACTAACGCACCAACAATGTTTATGGAATTGATGCACCCCACTTTCTTTGAGTTCTTGTCCAAGAACCTTGGTTCTTATATTGAACTTGGTATGAAGTGACATTTTTTAGTTTTTCTAATTAAATATTTAATAATTATTATATATAATGTAATACTTATTGATGTTAAAAAAATACATTGGATCCACAAGAGAGGTTATTATAAGAACTAACATTGTAGACTTTTATATAGGTTCTTATTTTTTTCTTTTATATTGTAGACTTTTTTTTAATATAGGTTCTTACTTAGGAGGTGTTTACTTTTGACTTAATCAGCTTAATGGCTGTTTTAGCTTATTCGCACAGCCATATGTTGTTGTTTACTTGCGACTTATTGATACAGAAAGGGGCTTATTCGCACATTATGAAAAGTGGTGTTGTCCCCATGCTAAACTGTTGACAATTCTACCCTTGCTAAAAAAACAAAAAAGTGCTCTCTTCTCTTCACAAACCCTAGCCACAGAGTTGTCCTTCGTATGTTTTCTTCGTGACTATCTCCATGGTTGTTCCTCCGATTCATCTGGTTCTATTTCTTCGCTGTGTTGTTTAATTTCTTTGTGCTTGTTCGATTTCTTCATTTTGCTGGTTCGACTTCTTGATTGTTCGATTTTCTTGCTTGTTGGTTTGATTTCTTCTTGACTGTTTAATCTCTTGTTCATCTTCTTCCCCAATCTTTTCGATTTCTTCTCTTCACTGTTCATCTTCTTCCCTATTTTTGTAACAACCCGCTAATTAAATATACATACAACATATAATCCATAACATGTTTACAACAAAGTACTTCATATTTCACATTTGGTCCCAACTAAAGTCTGGACATAAAGAAAATTCAGTACAACTTGAACCACTTTGAGTTACATAGTAATAACAATAAAATTATAAGTACAAAAGCATCCATAGCATCATGATGATCATCTTCTCAAAAGCTAGCCAACAAGTACCCTATTTACTTGTTCTTACTGGAACCACCACCTGGAATACATAATTTTTAAAACAGAAAATGAGGGTTAGACCTAAGGGTCTAGTGAGTAAATCCCTGACATTTGTAATTCATTAAAAATTCATTTATATAAAACACTCTTTATATAAATACACATACATCACACGTAAGTTAATACCAACTAGCATTTATGTATCATACCTGTCTCATTCCACCTTATCCCTCCACCAATGGCCAATATCAATTGGTTGCGAGCCAATTTATCACACCGGTCCAAAGCCCGGCCACGTATTATATTTTCATATAATACTCACGTAATTATAATATCTCAATATATTATAATCACCCATGTATGACATATTCATACACTTTATCAAACATTCGTTATTCACATAATGCATTCCAGTAAAATACTTTTTAAAGTAAAACTCACCTGGTATGTTTATCACAAAAGCTTTTCCAAGATAAATCACGTATGACCACCCTTCACAGAATCTGAAATCACACAAAATACCAAATATCTCTTTTAAAACTAAACTTACGAAATCCTCAACTCAAGTCGCAACCCCTCAAAAATAAATTAAAATCGCAATGAACAGTACTAAGTCGCAACCCACTATTGCGATTTCACCTTGAAATCGCAACCCACTATTGCGATTTCACCTTGAAATCGCAACCCACTATTGCGACTTCAATCCTAAGTCGCAATCAACTACTGCGATTCCAAGCCCAAATCACAATCAACTACTGCGATTCCAAGCCAAGTCGCAAACGACCATTGCGACTTCAAAACCAAGTCGCAACCAACTATTGCGACTTCGTTGAATGTCGCAGTCGTCTATTGCGACTTTGATGAATGTCTCAATCCACTGTTCATCCTAAAACCCAGATTTTTGCAGTTTTATACTATGCCTGTTACTGATAAATTGCAGATATGTTCAAGACTACCATTAGAACATTATTCCCATCCCAAAACTATCATATCCTTCCAAAAATACCAAGACCCACTTAAAACTTAACTAACAACCTTCAAGAACACTTTTAATAGTTTAAAACATACCCAAGGATGGATTTGTTACCTGGATTACTTCAGTTTAGTCCTTAATTCGCTGCAGTAACCTCTTGAATTCTTTCTTCCTTCTTCCCCTTTTCTACGGCTCTCTCTCTCTCTTTTCTTCTTTACGAAACACACACACCAAGTACAAATGGTCAAAGTATATCCAAGTAGTGTATTAGGAGGACACCTCCTCCCTCTATTCTAGAAGTGGGACGGTGGTGGTGATGAGGTGTAGCTACAAAGACTAAACAAACCCTAGACTTCATTCAAATGGCAAGACACACCCCTAAACTTCTATTTATAAATTTAACTTACCCCTTAACCTATTAACTCCATAAAATACTAAAATAAGAACTTATAAAATTCCAAATTTAAATTAGATAAAATACCTGGTTATTACAACATCCCCCCCTTAAAAGAATTCCGTCCCGGAATTCAGTTAAGAGAACAGATGAGGGTATTTGGTTCTCATCTCTGATTCTGATTCCCACGTCGCATCCTGACCTCTATGATGTTTCCACTGAACCTTTACTTGTCTGATCTCTTTGTTCCTCAATACTTTGACCTTGTGATCAACTATAGCTTCTGGTTCCTCCACGTAGTTCAACTTTTCGTCAATCTGAATATCCGGTAGTGAGACTGCCTGGTCTGGTGTAACCAAACATTTCCGAAAATTCGATACATGAAACGCGTTGTGAATCCTGCTCAATTCCGACGGAAGATCCAATCTGTACGCTACTTCACCGATCCTTTCCGTAATTTCAAATGGCCCAATATACCGCGGACTAAGTTTACCTTGCTTCCCAAATCGTATGACTCCTTTCCAGGGCAAAACTTTCAACATCACAAATTCCCCGACTTGGAACTCTAACGGTTTCTGGCGTCGATCTGCATAACTTTTATGTCTGTCTTGAGCCGTTTTCAATCTGTCCCGAATCTGCGTAATTTTATCTGCTGTTAACTGTACTATTTCTGGCCCTGCTAATTGTTTCTCCCCCACTTCATTCCAACACAGAGGCGTTCTACATTTTCTTCCATACAGTACTTCAAACGGTGCCGCTTGGATGCTGGAATGATAACTGTTGTTGTAGGCGAATTCTATCAAAGGCAGATGTTTATCCCACGATCCCCCAAAATCAACTATACAGGCCCGAAGCATATCCTCTAATGTCTGAATTGTTCTTTCACTCTGCCCGTCAGTCTGAGGATGATAAGCTGTACTCAATTTTATCTGCGTTCCCATCTCTTTTTGAAAGCTTCTCCAAAATCTAGAAGTAAAACGACTATCTCGATCGGAAATAATCGAGATTGGAACTCCATGTCGAGTTACTATTTCATTAATGTACAATTTAGCTAAACGTTCCAAGGAATCAGTTTCTTTTATCGACAAGAAATGAGCAGACTTCGTCAATCTATCCACAATCACCCAAATAGAATCGAATCCCTTTGAAGTTCTAGGCAACTTGGTAATAAAATCAGTAGTGATCTGATCCCATTTCCACATTGGTATATCTAGTCGTTGTAACTGACCAAACGGCTTCTGATGTTCAATCTTTACTTTCTTGCAGGTAGTACAATCTTCCACATACTTAGCAACACTTCTCTTCATTCCCGGCCACCAATAGAATTGTTTCTAATCTCTATACATTTTATTTGTACCTGGATGAATAGAAAATCGAGATTGATGAGCTTCTTGTAGTACACGATCACGTAATCCACCCAAACGAGGCACCCATATTCTGTTTCCCATACATAATAACCCACGGTCATCTTTCCCAAGCAATGCTGATATTCCCACTAACCGTTCTGATTTCAAACTTTCTTCCTGATAAGCATCTATTTGGCACTTCAGTAATTCGTCAAAGATATTTGGAAGGAGTTCAGTTCGTAACGATATCGCTTTTATTGTCCCACTTCTTTCTTGACGACTTAATGCATCTGCTACCACGTTCGCCTTCCCGGGGTGATAAAGGATTTCACAATCGTAATCATTTACCAATTCCAACAATCTTCTTTGCCTCATATTCAGTTCCTTCTGATCGAAAAGATGTTGGAGACTCTTATGGTCAGTGAAAATTTGGCATTTAGAACCATAAAGATAATGTCTCCAAATCTTTAATGCGAAGACAACTGCTGCAAGCTCCATATCATGAGTAGGATATTGTCTTTCATGATCCTTTAGCTGACGAGAAGCATAGGCAATCACCTTTCCACGTTGTATAAGCACACATCCCAATCCCAGCTTAGAAGTATCACTGTAGACCACAAAATCATCGGAACCTTCTGGCAATGCTAATATCGGTGCGCTGCAAAGTTTCTCCTTCAATATTCTGAATGCCTCATCCTGTTCTGCTTTCCATTCAAACTTCAGATTCTTCCGAGTCAGCTTAGTCAGTGGTGTTGCAATTCGAGAGAAGTCTTTTATAAACTTCCGATAGTATCCAGCTAGACCCAGAAAACTACGTACTTCGGTTGTCGTCTTCGGCGGTTCCCATCTTTCAATCGCTTCCACTTTCGCTGGATCAACTTGTATACCCTTCTCTGAAACTATATGACCCAAAAACTGAACTTCCCGTAACCAGAATTCACACTTCGAAAATTTAGCATATAATTTTTCTTTCTTTAGTAACTCCAGAATCAAACGAAGATGTTGCGCGTGATCCTCTTTGGATCGGGAATAAATAAGTATATCATCGATAAATACTATGACAAATTTATCGAGATATGGCTTACATACCCGATTCATTAAATCCATAAAAGCGGCTGGAGCGTTCGTCAGTCCGAAAGGCATCACCAAGAATTCATAGTGACCGTACCTCGTGCGAAAAGCAGTCTTTAGAACATCTTCTTCTTTAACCTTCAACTGATGGTAGCCAGATCTGAGATCAATCTTGGAGAAGTAACAAGCTCCAACTAACTGATCGAAGAGGTCGTCAATTCTTGGAAGTGGATACTTGTTCTTAATCGTACGCTTGTTCAGCTCCCAGTAGTCAATACACATTCTCATTGAACCGTCTTTCTTCTTTACAAACAAAACTGGTGCACCCCATGGCGAAGAGCTAGGTCTGATGAAGCCCTTATCAGATAATTCTTGAAGCTGTGCCATCATTTCTTTCGTTTCTGGAGGTGCTAGTCTGTACGGCGCACGAGCGATTGGAGTGGCTCCAGGTACCAGGTCTATACCAAATTCTACTTGCCCAACAGGAGGAAGACTATTCAAGTCTTCAGGAAAAACTTCTGGGTATTCACTAACAATGGAAATATCTTCCAGCTTAATCTTTTCAGGCCTACTATCTATCACATAGGCTAAATAACTCGAGCAACCCTTACTAACACATTTACGGGCTTTTATCATAGATATAAGATTGGACTGATGATTCTTACGATCACCATAGATCACTACTTCCCTCTTATCAGGTAAAACAACGTTGATTATTTTCTTATCGCAAACTATGTTAGCCCGATTTTCAGCTAACCAATCCATTCCTACTACCACATCAAATTCGATCAATTCTATTGGGAATAGTTGTATCGGTACTCCACACCCCTCTATATTTATCATGCAACAATCAAAAACTTCCTTAACTGCCACTTGGTTATCATTTGCCGTGTCTACTAGTAAAGCATGTTTTAACATTTTAGGCTCTAAATGCATGTGAGCAGCAAAGGAGGGAGACACAAAAGATCGGTTTGCACCGGAATCAAATAACACTTTAGCACGCGTGGAGTTTATGAAAAATGTACCTGTGACCACATCTGGAGTTTCCTCCGCCTCTTTAGCTGTCATTTGGAATGTACGGGCCCTCGTTTTTGGCGGTTCTATTCTTGGGACTACTGGTCTAGTAATGGCTGGTTTCCCGGATGTACCCCCTTGCTGCATTCTACCTCGTGGACAGTCTGATTGGAGGTGATCCGGAGAATTACACAAAAAGCAAAACCGCGTTGATCGACAATCTTTAACAACATGACCGGTTTTCCCACACTTAAAACAAACCCGAGATTCCACTTGACAATTTCCCTGATGGTAGCGATTACATCTCGGACATGGTCTTTCCGCTGGTCGGAACGACGGACGGTTATCAAACCTCGGGAATCTAGACTTCTTTGGATCCTGTGGTGGTCCTTCCCATTTCCTTTTCCTCAAGTTCTTATCACCGACATCCCTTTTATTGTCTCGTTCGACATTTTCTGCAGCATCCACTGCAGCTGTAAACGTATCTGGCCTTGTTGCAGTCACTAGTCTTCGAACTTCTGAATTCAACCCATAGATAAATCTCTCCATTTTCATCTTTTCTGTAGCAACATAATATCCTGCAAAACGAGATTTTTCTAAAAATCGAGCAGTATAATCTCTGACTGACAAATTCCCTTGCTGTAGATTCATAAATTCTTCTTCCAATTGTCTGACAGCAGCTTGTGGACAGAAGTGTGTTGTGAAAGCTAACACGAATTCCTCCCATGAAAAAGTAGTATATATATCCACTCCTCTCGATTCTATATGAGCCTCCCACCAATACAAAGCATCACCTTTCAGCATCGCAGCTCCATAAAGTACTTTATCTTCTTCAGCACATTTACACGTTTTGAAAATAGCCTCGATTTCTTTCAGCCATCTCATAGCTTTTATCGGATCCCGATCTCCTGAATATGTAGGGGGCTTGCAACTAAGAAACATTTTGTAGTCACACCTTTTCATCATCGGTAAGACCGTAGAGGTAAGTTGTATTTCAACAGTATATATATCCACCCGCTAATTAAATATACATACAACATATAATCCATAACATGTTTACAACAAAGTACTTCATATTTCACATTTGGTCCCAACTAAAGTCTGAACATAAAGAAAATTCAGTACAACTTGAACCACTTTGAGTTACATAGTAATAACAATAAAATTATAAGTACAAAAGCATCCATAGCATCATGATGATCATCTTCTCAAAAGCTAGCCAACAAGTACCCTATTTACTTGTTCTTACTGGAACCACCACCTGGAATACATAATTTTTAAAACAGAAAATGAGGGTTAGACCTAAGGGTCTAGTGAGTAAATCCCTGACATTTGTAATTCATTAAAAATTCATTTATATAAAACACTCTTTATATAAATACACATACATCACACGTAAGTTAATACCAACTAGCATTTATGTATCATACCTGTCTCATTCCACCTTATCCCTCCACCAATGGCCAATATCAATTGGTTGCGAGCCAATTTATCACACCGGTCCAAAGCCCGGCCACGTATTATATTTTCATATAATACTCACGTAATTATAATATCTCAATATATTATAATCACCCACGTATGACATATTCATACACTTTATCAAACATTCGTTATTCACATAATGCATTCCAGTAAAATACTTTTTAAAGTAAAACTCACCTGGTATGTTTATCACAAAAGCTTTTCCAAGATAAATCACGTATGACCACCCTTCACAGAATCTGAAATCACACAAAATACCAAATATCTCTTTTAAAACTAAACTTACGAAATCCTCAACTCAAGTCGCAACCCCTCAAAAATAAATTAAAATCGCAATGAACAGTACTAAGTCGCAACCCACTATTGCGATTTCACCTTGAAATCGCAACCCACTATTGCGATTTCACCTTGAAATCGCAACCCACTATTGCGACTTCAATCCTAAGTCGCAATCAACTACTGTGATTCCAAGCCCAAATCACAATCAACTACTGCGATTCCAAGCCAAGTCGCAAACGACCATTGCGACTTCAAAACCAAGTCGCAACCAACTATTGCGACTTCGTTGAATGTCGCAGTCGTCTATTGCGACTTTGATGAATGTCTCAATCCACTGTTCATCCTAAAACCCAGATTTTTGCAGTTTTATACTATGCCTGTTACTGATAAATTGCAGATATGTTCAAGACTACCATTAGAACATTATTCCCATCCCAAAACTATCATATCCTTCCAAAAATACCAAGACCCACTTAAAACTTAACTAACAACCTTCAAGAACACTTTTAATAGTTTAAAACATACCCAAGGATGGATTTGTTACCTGGATTACTTCAGTTTAGTCCTTAATTCGCTGCAGTAACCTCTTGAATTCTTTCTTCCTTCTTCCCCTTTTCTACGGCTCTTTCTCTCTCTTTTCTTCTTTACGAAACACACACACCAAGTACAAATGGTCAAAGTATATCCAAGTAGTGTATTAGGAGGACACCTCCTCCCTCTATTCTAGAAGTGGGACGGTGGTGGTGATGAGGTGTAGCTACAAAGACTAAACAAACCCTAGACTTCATTCAAATGGCAAGACACACCCCTAAACTTCTATTTATAAATTTAACTTACCCCTTAACCTCTTAACTCCATAAAATACTAAAATAAGAACTTATAAAATTCCAAATTTAAATTAGATAAAATACCTGGTTATTACAATTTTTTTGATTTCTTCTCTTCCCTGTTCATCTTCTCCCCTAATTTCTCTTTATCTCTTCTCTGGTTCGATCTCTTCTGCTGGTTAGCTACTTTTTTCAAGAGTTGCTTGAAGTTCAGATTTAGAAAATTGAACTTGGTTTTTGATATCTTGTTAGATTTACAGGCATTGTTCATAAGAGGCCACCAAGCTTTCCCGAATTAAATGATTCTTGTTGTACAAACTGATGATAAATTGGTTGTATAAATTGATAATAAGTGTTGAAGTTTAGCTTTGAACGATGAATCGATGAAACTGTAGGTAAAGTTCATATTCAAGGGTAAAATAGTCATTTCCATCATTCAAACTCTTGATTCAGCAAAAAAAGTAAACAACACATGATTAAATAGACAGACAAATTTATCTAAGCAAATGCATTTATTCATACATAACTTAATTGAAGATTTGGTAAACAACCCCTTAGATTTAGTTGATATATGGCAAAACAAAATACAGACAAGTAGCTTCTTAAAAACCTCCATCTTAGATGCTCTTAAACCGACAGTTTGTTTCTCTTGCCGTATTCCCACTTGGTCCAAAGTTAGCCCAGACTCACCCTCGTTTTTAATTAAAAATATTTTTGACATCCCAAGGTCCATCCTTAACTCAAGAATAAGAGGGAATTGCATATTTGGCCTCTTGTATATACCTCCTTTTTGGTTTTCATCACTCAAAGTACACTTAACGGTCTAACAATCGTGTTTCGAAGCCCAAATAAGTCCCTTCCATTAACTCTGTTATTCGTTAACCCCGTCACATGCCCCTAACGTGAGGGGCATTTTCATCGTAACAACATTAATGACCACCACCACCACCACCACCACCACTCCCATTGTCCTGAAATGATTTCAAGAGCAAATCCAAATATGTAAAAATCAAGAACAACATAAATGACATAAATCCCACTGATTTCTAAAACCCAGATATGAAAAAAAATCAAGAACAATAATGAAAGCTAATAAGAACAGCAAAAACCTTCATACTGATGAAATCAAGAACAACAATGAAATTAGTAATGAAAAATCATATTCATATACAAAAAACAACCCAAATACAAATACAAATACAAATACAAATACATATCCAATCTCTATAATTACAAATAAAAATCGTAAGCCAAAACCAATCTAATCTAGATATGCGGATCGAAACCCTAAACAAATCTAACCTGAATATGTGGATCGAAACCCTAAACACAAATCGAAACCTGGATATTAAGGATTAGCAAGAAACGCTTTTGGTTTTCGACTTCGAGTTCCACACTTGCAGACGAAGGGTCTCGGTGCACTCGTTCGTTCGTTCGTTCGTCACACATAAAAGGGTTGCTCGTTTTTTTTTGAACGACAATGCGGCATCGAACCCACGAACAACTACCACGAACACACGCACACACGCACGCACACCGTCCCCGGCGGTATCGGGCATCCAAGGGCAGCCCACTAATCCGCCGCGTCCGCAGCCCAGCTTACGCTTGGGCCTATTCCCAACCACATTGGGCTGGGGCGATAGCCCAGTCTTCGACTGGACCACCTAAGGACGGCCCAACCAGAGGTTAGGCGGGTATCTTAGACATGCTTACCACGGGGTTCGAACCCTGGTAGTCAGGGATACCATCCACTGACCCCCCAAGGATGTTACCTTACCACTGGGCTACACGTGCTTTGATAAAGGGTTGCTCGTTAGTTTGTTCACCGCATGGAGGAGGGGGTGCTCATTTGTTCACCGGAGAACGAACAAATCTGCATCAAGAAAACCAAAACTATCGAGTTTGAAAACCAAAACAATCAAGTCCGAAATCAAAATTCAATTTCCTGAAACCCCATCATCGTGGGAGGGAAGGGGTTTTAATCATTAGAGAAAGGAAGTCGAGGGGATATGATGCAAGTATGGATGGAGGAGATGCTTTCCATGGACAGTTTCATATTTTATTTATTTATTTATTTATTTTTTATAATAAAATATTAATACTATTTTTTCTAAAATAAGGTAAAAAGTCTAAAATGCCCCTTACATGAGGGGCATGTGACAGGGTTAACGTGGTCCAATCTAACAGAGTTAATATGAGAAACTTATTTTGGAATCGGTATCTTTTACGAATTCAATGGATACAAAAAAGTATAGACAAGGGACCAAATATGTAATTCGCTCCAGGATTAATATATCTCCAGTTCTCGTCCCTCTTCCCGAATTCTGGAATAACGCATTCTCCCAAGTCTGAAACCACACGACTCACGACTTCAAGCTCTCGGCAACTTATTGCTTCTCTGCCCCTCACGGTCTCACATCTCCCCTCTCCGTAAGTTGAAATTTCTAGGGTTTATTAGGTTTACTAAAATACTAATCGCTCTTTGTATTGAGTAATTCTCATGTTTGTATTGGAATATGCTTGATGTTTTTTGCTATCTTGAATGCTTTTGAGTTCTGTTATCTTGAATGAAAGGCTAACACATTAGACATTAGTGATTACAATTTACACATTTAGTTTGGATTTGGAAACCTAAGTGTTAAGTCTTGATAGAGTAGATTTGAAGTAAAATTGTTGAAATAGTTGACAATTGACAGTGTTTACAAATTGTTGGAATATTAGTTTTATGTAAGAGGGCCAGCCTATGGCAAATTCCTGGCTCCACCCTTGGAAGCAAATGGAAAAGGAACATCGAGTGGGATCAAAGAAACTAGCGGACTGATTGCTAAATTGATATAAATAGGTGCAAATTCTGACATCACCACGACCCACTTTGTTTTCCCGCGGAGCATAAACACATTATAGGTGTTCTTTTTCACTTTAGGATTGTGTCCCTGTGTTGATTCAACCAATAGGTATATAAGTTTTCTCTTTCAAGGCAATATGCTGGTAAGCTAATAGAGGTGTTATGCAATCAAGAAGATGTTTTTAAGCTATGTCATTTCTAGTAATGAATGTACATATGAACTATTACATTTGAGTAGCGGTTTGCAAAACCAGAATACCCCGAAATCTGAAAATCTGAAACTCGACTTTTGGGGGGATATTTGGGTTCGGGTTGGGTTTGATCTTTGACCACTCGACCCGTCTAAAAACCCAAAATAATATTCATATATACTTTAAAGTTTAAATATTATATAAATATATTAATTTATCTAATTATCTTTTAAAAATAGTAAAGTCTGGTCGTCGAAAACATTTCTGATTTCTAAACTTACTATTGATTTCATCAATCTCTCAGTCGATTGAATTTATATATATATTTTGCATTATATTAATACTCACCCGACCGACATCATCCAGAAACCGACCAACCCGAAACCTGACCAAGCCAAACCCGAAGCAATCCGAAATCCAAAACCTAAAGTTCGGGTCTTGATTCCCATATCTGAAATCCGATCGGGGTTTTTGGTTTTCCTACCCGACCCGCCCGATGCACACCCCTACATTTGAGTTATGTCATTTCAAGTCACTTAAGATTTGTGGCAATGTTGCTGAAAATATATGCTGGTGGTTTCCCGTTCGCTACAAGGTTGTATTCAGTGCTTATTTGGTGGTCAATATCTTGATTACTATAGTTGGTAGTAACTCAAAAGGTTTTTGGAGAAACATGATTTATGTGCTCAAGTGCCTTCTTATGTCGCTGCTGATCTTTAGGAGCTTCCAAGGGGCGATAAATTATAAGCTTCATTCTAATACATGATGAAAAAAATACAACAAGAATGACTTATTGTTCTTGTTACCTATTCACACACACACTCTTATTCTTAGATCTATTAATGTATCTTTTTTACCTTTTACTGCTGTGTATATTGGTATTTGACTTGCATATCCTTAAAATGTTAAGAATTTGGTGTGAGTTTATTGCAATAGAATAATGTTGGAGGTTTATGTTGGTTCCAATATACGATCATTGTCAATGGTTATTGCCATCTTCATCTTATTATGTTCATATTTAATGATGACCATTGTCTAATAAGGATGTTCCTCAATGTTAGAAGTTCGGTATTTTTTTTTGGTCTAAATTTGAAAGGAATGTACTTTTGATATTGATCTTTGAGATTCTACTTGCATTTGAAATATGAATGAGTTCAAATATATTTTATTGCTAAATATATTTAATTGTGAAAAATTGTAATTTTCTGTAATTCAATTAATTATCTAAATAGTTGTATTTTATTCGACGCTTAATCATATGGAGGGTTAATGAGATAATCTAGGTTTCTTTAAAGGGTATGCTTTATTATAAAGATAGAAGTGGAAAAAAATGGTGGTCGAACAGATAAACCACCATTGTGGTGGGCCTGGTGGCTTAAAAGTTACTCAACCCGTTAAGCCATAAACAAACGACGTCTAAATATAATAAAATTGGTGCATGAAAAATCCCTGGGCAAGTTTTCTAAACACTGATTGGTGATCTATTTTTCTTTCTGACCGTGAGTCTTTTTGAATGAATGAAGTTTTTAGTTTAAGAAATGCTAGAAGGTCAAATGGTCAATGCATATCACAGGTAAACTAATCAGAAGTCTTCAAAAGCATGGTTGTTAAGTTTTATATCTTCAATCAGTTAACATATGCTTTGGATGATTATATGTGTTAACAAGATTTGGACATCTTTTGCAAAGAGCAAGAAAGGTGCTCATGTTATATACAAGTAAGGCAAGCCATGTAGATAGTGGTTCAAAAGGTGAAACATGTTCTTTTTGTTAGGGACATTAATACTATTGAAATCGTCTAGCAGATTTTGTGTAATTATATATAAACTTTATAAGTCATTGAAATGCCAGTTTTGATGTTTAGTTTATTAAGCTTTGTGGTTGATTTGCATTTATTTATTCTTAAAGATCATTTAGATGCATTAGGTGCCTTCATGGGTTTAGGGGGCAGCCCCTGGTATGGAGTATTATTGACTGAAAAATGTATGCTTACCAAATGATATTTAGTAGGTGCACCCTTTAAATGACACCTATTAATCACCTTAATGGAGAAAATCATTGTTGACTGAATCTGCTAAATGATTTCAATAGTATTAATGTCACCTATTTTATATTAATCATCTTAAAGTTTATATATAATCACACAAAATCTGCTAGATGATTTCAGTAGTATTAATGTCTCTAACAAAAAGAAAATGCTCCGCCTTTTGAGCCGCTATCTACATGGCTTGTCTTACCTTTATATAACAAGACAAGAGCACTTTTTCTGTTCCGTGCAAAAGATGCCCAAATCTGGTTAACACATATAAAGATCCAATGCATATCTTAATTGATTGAAGATATAAAACTTAACAACCATGCCTTTGAGGACTTTTGATTAGTTTACCGTGGTATGCATTAACCTTAACAATTTTAAACTAAAAGCTTCATTCATTCAAAACTGACTCACAATCAGAAAGAAAAATAGATCACCAATCATTGTTTAGAAAACTTGTCCAGGGATTTTTCATGCATACTTTTTTTTTCTAAATATTTAGGTGCCGTTTGTTTATGGCTTAACGGGCTGAGTGACTTATTTGTTGTTTACGAGTTGAAAAATAAGTTTATGCCTTCACTTTTAAGCCGCCACAGTGATGGTTTATCTATTCAACCACCATTTTTTTTTCCCAATTCTATTCTAATAATAAATCATACCTTTTAAAGAAAACCTAGATTGTTTCATTTACCCTCTGTATGATTAAGGTAGCGTTTGTTTTTTAAGAGGTGCTAAAGTCTGATTTCACTTCTGATTTTTAAGAGGTGGTGCTAAGTCTGAAATCGGAATCAATAAGACCGTTTGTTTTTGTAAACTGACAAACGTCTGCATATGTATAATTGTCTATTTTATCCCTCAAAAATTCAACTTAAATACGTCAATTGAAGTGAGCATCGATGATCGAAGGACGGAACAAAAAAAGAAACAAAAGAAGGATGCTGACAGATTTGCGAGGCTGTTGAGTTTTAATCATATCTCACACAATGAAGCCCCAATTTAAGCAATTCAAAATGTTCTGGAAAGACAACACAAATCTACAATCTTGGTGTTTTGCGTTTTTGCAAATTTGGGGTGCATCTGGGCCAAAACTGACGTTGAAATCGAAAGAATGGTGTTGGACAGAAATAAGTGGAGATTTAAGAGACAGAGTTACCACTTTTCTTTTTTCTAGACCATATTAAGAGATAGGAGGCTATGAAAATAAAATAAAAAACAAACAGTTTGAATTATAAAACGTCTTACCGAATCAGACATAAGTGGTGATTAAGAGCTTAAAATGTAAAAACAAACAAGGCCTAAGTGTCAAGTTTTAGGTTATTTTGCTGTGTTGATGATAACTTGGTGAGCTGCATTTGCATATAGGTTAACTCATTTCTCATCAATTATTGCTCCGATGGTACTATTTATTCACTCCCATTGTTGTAGGATAATCAATTATATGATTTTTCTAATAGATTTTTTCTTCTTCTTAGGCTCTAGTTTATAACCATTATCTTACAATATTGTATTGGGACATGTCAGATTGGTGTGCTTTTTGCTATACTTAAGAGCAGGAGATAGTAAACATGGCTGAACGACAAATGGGTGATCAGCATGATACTCAAATGCATTCTCCTTCATCATCTCCAGCAAAGGACGATATGATCGGATACGTGATGGCGTTGGAGGCTGCTTTACTCCCATGTCTCCCTGCAAGAGAACTGCAAGCCATTGATCGATCTCCCCACCCTTCACATCAGAGTGAGCTCCTGTCCTTTTTTATGGCAGAATTCCATATTTTTATGTATTTTGCATCATCATGGAACATTTTTCGGCATATAGGAATAGGACTCCATCATACTAATTTTGACTTTGAAAGGGCAAAATGCAACAAAGTTTGGTTTAGTTCCTATATAGTGTAACGAACAATGTATTTTTTTCCTCAAAATCGATGCAACAAAGTTCCAATTTTTTATTTTGTACCCATTTTGACCAGTAATCTACTGAACTTGTAAGATTTGATGATGTGGATACCCGTTTATGTAAGGGCTACGGCAAAGTGGACAGTAAACTTGACATCCACGTTATCAAATGTTACAAGGTCAGGCTCGTAAGCATGTTACTAGTCAAGATGGGTTCAAAATAGGAAAGTTTGAAACTTTGTTACTTTAAATAAGAAGTTTTGTAACTTTGTTGCATTGATTAAGACAACCAATTATTTGTTACACTAAATAGGAACTAATGCAAACTTTGTTGCATTTTGATGTATTTTGCCCTTTTGAAAATCCTATAAAAGGCGGATATAGTAATAGCAACATAGCAATCAGAGCGGTTAAAGGTTCTTCTTTTTTGAAAATACCCGATTGCTAATTTTTATCGGGTTATTTTCTTTTGTCTTAGTTGATGTGGAGAGGCATGCAAGAGATTTCATGGAGGCTGCCAAAAAACTCCAACTCTACTTTATCGGTCTGCAGCGTGAGGATCAGCCAACCAAAGAAGAAATCTTGCAAAAGGTAAACAGCACCAGTACATCAATCTATTTGTTGAAAATTGCTATTATTATTGTTGTGCTTTCGAAAATATGACACTAGTCTCGGTTGTCTGTAATTCATTATTGTTTTGGTCCTTGTGGCTTACAATTTATTGCTGTTTGCATCCCTGTGGTTTACAATTCATTGCTGTTTTAGTCCCTCGTACTTAAAGGTAAACCGTTGACAAAGTTGGCCTTAGGGATAACTACAATGAATTGCAAACTACTACAAACATTTTTCAAAAACCATAATTTTGAAAGTACATGGATGAAAATCGCAATTTTTAACAAACTACAAGTACGAAAACCGTAGTTAATAATTGGCATGGAATAAAATTGCAGGATATTGCGATGATGGAAGAAGAAGTGAAGACGAAAACTGATCTTATCAAGAAACAGGAGAGATTGATCCAAGGGTGGAGAAAGGAGTTAAAAGACCAATTAGAGAAACACAATACTGAGTTGGAGAGGGTTTAAATGTATACATAGTTCTTGAAATTGGTTCTATTGATTAATTGGCATTAGGTTTAGAGATCGACGAATTGGTTAGCTGGTCGGTCTTGCGAGCCTGTTATAACAGGTCCCGGTTAAGAGTACCTAGTTTGTGTAAATGAAAATACGAAGATTCTAAATCATTATGAGATTGTTTTTTTGTACCTTGGTGATATAGCCTGAGGCATCTTTTTGCTTGAAGCGAAATGAGTGGATCATGACCATATATAGAGGCCTTGTTGCATACGATGCCATTTTGGTGGACTAAAATCTTACCTGGGAAGTAAGTGATAGTATTGAATTTTACCGATAAGCACTTACCCGGGTAAGTGATTAGGTAAACGGCCCCTTAGATACTTAAATCAAACACAATACATGATTTGTCGTTGTCATTATATTCAATCTCTAGTTTCTTGACTTTGATAATAGATTGAACAAATAGCACATTCCAATATCGCATATCGACAATCAAATCATGCATGTATTTCTTCAATCTCATTATATTAAGGAGCACATAGACATAGTTATTGCTATGCGGTATTGCCGTATAGTCACTTTGTCCCTTGGCTACGTTGTGATTAGATATAGAAATAAAGTGTGTGACTCGTACATAGTAGAATTTAATATACTCAAGTCAACGAACTTTCTATGCAATGACTACATGAGAAACACAAATGCCATTCATATGACATATCATCTAGTATTCTCAAGATTCGGTCTATGTAGTATACAAGTTCACAAACCTATACTCATATGTAAAATCCAAATAATAATATACGAGTTTCTACATATACTTGTCTAAACTGTACACTTTAACACAATCCCAAACTAATATTGTTTACCAACATTTTGATTTTTTGAGCAAGTGTTGTCTAGAGTAAGAAAGGTTGAATGGAATAAACACATTGAAAAATGGTTGTTTAGTAAATGTTTTGAGTTAAACGCAGATTCGGAGTGGGTTAAAGGCAATGGACTATTTGAGCCAGTTAAATGATTATGATGTCTTGCAAATGCAATAATTAAACTCATACACCTTCCTCACCTTTGGTGAGGTTCGAACCCCTGACTTCCTACGAGGACAGAGGCTCCCATACCGCTAGGCCAAAGGCCCTTTGGTCTTTTCATTCTATTGTTAGTTTACAAATATACAAACCCGAAGTGCAAGGATAATTCTTGTCAAATTGTAATACTTGTTTTGAATTTTAACTTCTGTTTTGTTTACTTGTATAATATAAGTTCACGTTCACATGCAGATAGACGTCTATCTGAGACTTCACCACCCAAATCAAAACCTCGAGAAATCGAAATACAAAACGAAAATTAAGTTGCAATCTTCCCTTACTTCACCAACCAAACCGAAAACCCAAAATCGAGAAATCAAATGCAATCCCAGATATGCAAAAATGGAGATCGAATAAACCCTAACCATGACATGTGTATGTTTGTTTTAATGTTGAAAATGGAGAAGAAGTCACTATGCTTGTCTTTATGTTTATGTTTGAGTTGGTATTCAATAGTTGTGGTGCACGTGGTGGCATGCATGGGGGCGCTGTCGATGAAAATTGAGTAGAAGCAGAACGCAGAGACGCAAAGACGATGTCATTGTTGTTGTTTCCATAAAATGGAAATGGAGGTGATGATCAGGGTGGTAATTGGGGTGGGTCATTGTCTGAGAAGCAGGAGGGGGCAACCAAATTTTTGTGGGATTAGGGTCTCAAAGCTGTAGGGAATGTGTTAGGGCATTATTGTAGCTATCAAGACAGTATTAATATTTTGTACTGTTCTTCTTAGTAGAGGCATGGACATGTCATGGTCCTACTATATAAAGAAGACTCCTTTGTTATTTCCATAACACTTGTAGCATTGTGTCATTTGTACTCATTGATCAATATATGGATGACTTGTGCTCTCTAGATTCTCTCTCTATATTTCATTGCTAGATTCTGGGTTTATCATTTGGTATCAGAGCTAAACAGAAGATTCAAGCAGATTAAGAAGCAAATTGAAGAAATTTTTCACTGAATTGAAGGATTCGGACCATACATCAGTTACTATTCATCGAAGATTTCGAACCCTTCGTCGATTACTGTTCATCTGAAACTCATCACTTTCTATCATTTTTGATCTTTTTGATCGATTCTTGGCATTATAGCACTCGGATTTAGTCCCTGGTCATCTTTAATTCTCGGATTATTACCAAATTCTGCTAAAAAATCATCGAATTGATCATTTTTCATCACTTTTGTTCGAAAACCCTATTTTACTGATTTTGGATCAAAATTCGATTAAATCGATCGAATTAAGATATGTGATCAACTAGAAAAGTGTGCAACAGTTAATTTCGAACAAATCTGTGCAAATCTCGATTCAATTGAACAAGAATTAAAAAGGTTATGGCTGAATCAGTGGTTTTTGGGGTGAAGTGAGGGTTTCAGATTGTTCTTGAGGGTTTCGGATTGTTCATACGGGTTTCGGACCATTCAAGGGAATTTACTTGATTTCGAATCACATAGATAATCACAAATGTTGGTTTCAGATCGATAATCATACGAAACTATTGGTTTCGAACTCAGTTTTGTCCGAATTCTGTGGTTACGGATCAGTCTTAGTGTTGGTTTCGAATCAAAGTTGATTTGAATTTTGGTTAAGTGTTAATTTCGAATCCTGTTAGGTTCGAAATTCTTGGTTCCGCATCAAGTGAGGTTCGAATTTCGTGGTTTCGCACCCAGTGAGGTTCGAATTCCGGGGTCCGTATCCTGTTAGGTACGAAATCAGTGGTTCCGTATCCAGTTGCATCCGACTTCCGTGGTTCCGTATCCAGTTGCATCCGACATTTGTTGGTTTCGGACCTAAGTACATTCGAATTCTTGGGAGTTTTTAGTTGCTTTCAGTTCATTCTAAGTGTAATTTTTGTTACACTTGCTGCTTGATCTTCTGAACGATCATTTTCTAGCAATTGACAAAGATGTCTAGAGAATTACTGAGTATGGGTTCAAAGAGTAAGCCTCCAGTCTTAATGGCCAAAGAGTATTCTCAATGGAAAAAGAGAATGACTCAATTTTTGAATCATCAAAACAGAGAACTCGTGCCGTCTATTCAATATGGTCCCTACAAAGCATACATAGATATTGGTGGTATTGCTGAAACTGCTACAAGTCAGTATGTTCCTCCAAGAAGAGTTGAAAAAGAATACATATATTACAATGAAGCTGACAAAGCTAAAGTTGAAATTGATGAGTTAGCTTTGACATATTTGACCCAGGCCATTCCAAATGATATCTACAATCGAGTAGATAGTCGTAATACAGCTAAGGAAATATGGGATGAGTTAGAAAGACAGTTTGAGGGATCATCAAAATCCATGAAGACCAAAAAGAATCAAAGCATCAATGCTTATGAAGGGTTTAAGGCAAAAGATGGTGAATCATTGAAAGAGACCTACAATCGCTACAACATCATTCTTAATGATTTGAGAAGGAATGGAGTCGACAAATCAGAATCGGAGATAAACTACAAGTTTATCAAGAATCTACTACCAGAGTGGGACTCATACTCCATTCAGCTCCAAATGTCTAGGGATATGGATGAAGAAAAGTTGACCGACATTTTCAGTATTCTTGGTCAACACGAAGATAAAGTAAAAGCAGTTAAGGAAAAGGATAAAAAGGTCGAAGAGTCTTTAGCCCTTCTGAGTGAACATAGGAAGATTGGAGCTGTGAAAACAAAAGCTTTGATTTCTGGGATAAGTAAGAAAAAGACGATTTCTGATGATGATTACAGTAGTAGTTCTGGAGATGATATGGAGGAAATTGCTGAAAAGTTGGCTTTATTAACAAACAAATTTCAAAACAGGTTTGGCAAAAAGAAGTTTTATTCAAAAACCAGACCTGATTACAACAAAGCTAACAGATATAAAAGGTATGAGAAAAGGAATGAAAAAAAAGGAGGAAGAGAAAGAAGAGAAAGAGGAGAAATAGGAGAAAGTTGTGAAAAAGGAGAGGGAAGAAATGAAGGATAGAGATGACCGAAACTGTTATAACTGCGGAAAACCCGGTCACTTTGCCAGAGATTGTACACTGAAGAAAGTCAAGGATTCTGAGTACTATAAGAGAAAAGCTCACTTGGCAAAAGCCAAAGAAAGCGGAAAGCCAGTCCACACTGAGGAAGAAATTTGGCTCATGGATTCTTCTGATGATGAAGAAGCGCACTTTACTGAAGTAAAGTACAGTCTAATGGCAAAGATGAACGAAGAAGACCAGGAATCCGAGGTATCATCTCTATATCCTTCCAATAATTCTGATAATAATGATAATTCTAAAAATGAGTCTGAAACAGAAGATGCTAGATATGAAGAAATGCAAATCGTGATATTTGAACTTAATGAGAAATCTGAAAAAGCTCAAAAGAAACTTGATAAAGTTCAAAAGAAACTTGAAGATGAGAAAAAATCAAAGTTGAAATATCACGATGAAGCACTTATTTATAAAAGTTTAGCGGAAGATAAAGAAAAAGAAAAAGAAGTTATCAGATCAAAAGTTAAAACGCTTGAAACTGAAATTTCTGAGTTAAAGAAGAAAATGAAAGATATAAATGATGAAAACATAGATTTTCAGTTCAAAATCAAAGTTCTTTCTGAAGAAAGAAAAGATGCTTTTGCAAAGATCAAGGAACTAGAAGATTTAAATGATAAAAGAGGTCAGACTGAGCAAACTCTGAAATTATTAACTAGCAACCCAAAAGATACTCGATTTTATAATCCAAAAATGGGTCTAGGATTATCTGATGTAGAGGTTCTTAAAAATGCACCTGGAAATCTTTATACAATTGAAAAATTGGGTGAAGGTTTAAAGGAAACTCTTAAAACTAAAGAACCTGAAATTAAAAGTAAGGTTTTGAAGCAAACAATTATAAAGGAGATTCCTCCAATTTCACAAGTTTTTGTTAAATCAAGTAATGAAGTTTTAACGCAAACTATCATAACGGAGGTTCCTCCAATGACACAAACTTTTGTTAACTCTAATAATGAAAGTTTGAAACAAACTTTTGCTAAAGATGTTGCTTCAAATCCTTCATCTCCTACTTCAAATTTAGAGAAAGCAAAGACGGATAAAGGTTCGGAAGAAAAGCCTAGATTCAATACGACAAACTTTAAATACGATGAACTAAATTCTAGTTACAAAACCAAAAAGGTTGAACTAACTGAATTTAGTTTGTTATTTTCAAATGAATCTATGGCTAAAACAATTGATACAAATATCAATGAACCTGAATCTGTTAAAACTGAATCTAATGTTGAAATGGAGTCAAATACAAAATCAGATTCTGACAAAAAGGAGTTTGTTCATAAAATCTCTTCTGAATTTCCTGATTTGAATTCAGCTTTACTCAAAATTGTTGATTTAGAAAATCAAATTTCTAAATGGCAATTAAACTTTGAAAAATTAGAGGATGATTATGAAAACATTGGATTAGATCTTGATCAAACTCAAAAAGTCAATATTGACTTTAAGAGTGAGATTCAAAATTTAGAATCCAAATTATATGAAATATCAAACTCTAAGATTTCAAAGATTTGTGAAAAATGTTTAAAACAAGCTGAATTAAAAGATCAGAATAAATCTTCAAGTACAACTGATTCTTTTGCAAATGATTCTTTAGAAAAGGTTAAATTTTTTACAGAAAAGAAAGCTCTTGAACTAAGATGTGTAGAACTTTCAAAACAAGTTTCAGATTTTGAGAAAGTTCTATTTCTTGAAAAAGAGAAAAATAAAAAGGAAAGAACTGAGTTTGAAATAGAAAGAAAATATTGTGAAGTATATCATAAAGTGTTTTCATCAAAAGTATCTAATGTCAAAACAGAACAAAATCTGAAAAGAAAAGAAAAAGGAAAATTATTCGAAACGAAATCAAATTTGTTTCCAAATAATTCTTCTAGTTCTAAGAGTTCTGACAATGTTTCTCATTCTTTCTCAGAAATGGATGAAGAATAGTGCATGGATCTGAAGGAGAATATTTCAAATAGCAAGAATAGGAATACTGATACTGAGAAATGTAATTCTTCAAATAAAAATTGTATTCATTCGTGTAATGTTTACAAAGTTTGTGAAAATAAAAATTCCGCAATTTCTGATTCTACTTTGTTGACACAAGCAAAAAGAAGAATACATTGTGCTCATTGTTGGGACAACTATTTCAAGCTAAATAGAAATGATCCATAGAACAAAAAGTCTAATACTTCATCTTTTTCTTTAAAATCTTCAGCAAACAAATTTGCTAAAATGTTCGGTTTCAGATCAAACAAACAGAATAAGAAGAAAGAAACAAAAACAGTTGATGTGAATATGGTTTGGATTCCCAAAGATCAACTCAACAAACCAAATTCACAAAATAACCTTACTTTTAAAGGCAAAATTCAAGGTTCATCAACTGTAATAAACAAACTGATCCGTACTAACAAGAAAGGACCCATACAGATATGGGTACCTAAGATCAGGTAATTTTATTTTTACAGGACCGTCATGTGTGGGTCATTGATTCGGGAGCATCTAGACACATGACGGGGTACAAGCACTTATTGCACGATTTTACTGTACATCCTGGCGGATCGGTAGGTTTTGGCAACGACTCCAAAGGCCACGTTCGAGGCTTCGGAACGTTGAAGAATGACTCGATGCAAATAGAAAAGATCTTATATGTTGAAGGATTAAGGCATAACCTTTTCAGTATTAGTCAGTTTTGCGACAAGGACTGTAAGGTAATTTTTGACAAGAAGTTTTGCTATGTTGTGGATGAGAACTGGTCAGAGATCTTCAGAGCAAAACGATGCGGCGATCTATATATGACAGATTTTGCGACTCTTGTTGCTTCCAATTAAGTTTGTCTTGTTTCAAAAGCCTCTCAAGATGAATGTTGGTTGTGGCATAGAAGACTCTCACATCAAAACTTTCGAAGCATCAACAAGCTCAGAATAGATGGATTAGTTTCCGGGCTTCCTGCGTTGAAGATTGACAAAGTTTCCATCTGTCCGGCATGTGAGATGGGAAAGATGAAACACGTATCTCACAAGTCAAAGACTTTGTCTAATTGCAACAATGCCTTGGAATTAATCCACATGGATCTATGTGGCCCGATGCGAACTCAGTCAATGGGAGGAAATAAATATATATTAGTAATAATTGATGAGTATTCGCGATATACTTGGCTGGATTTCTTACGACTCAAATCTGAAGTACCCGAGCTGATTATTAAGTTCATCAAGAAGATACAAATACTTCTACAACGCCCAGTTCGAAAAATCCGAAGTGACAACGGAACTGAGTTCAAGAATGCATCTCTTCAAACATTTCTTGAATCCGTTGGAATATCTCACAATTTTTCCGCACCAATTACTCCACAACAAAATGGAGTAGTTGAAAGGAAGAATCGGACTCTTGTAGAAGCGGCTCGAACAATGCTTGCCTATTCGGGTCTTCCACCAAGTCTATGGGCCGAAGCAGTTTCCACAGCATGTTTTACTCAAAACAGGACAATTATTAATAAACGCTTTAATAAAACTGCATATGAATTAATCAACAATCGCAAACCTAACATCAAATTTTTGCGTGTGTTTGGATGCAGGTGTTTTGCTATGAAAGATCGTGAAAACCTTGCAAAGTTCCAAGTTAAGGCTGATGAGGGAATCTTTATTGGATATTCCTTGAATTCTAAAGCATATCGGATCTACAATAATCGTACAAAATCAGTCATCGAGAGCATCAACGTTACGTTTGACGAGAGTGTGACTTTGACTTCTGGACAACACAGTTCAGAACTCGGACATAAATCTGAAGCTTCTACTAAAAAAGGAGTAGAACCTGTGGCAAAACAGTTTTCTAATTCTGTATTAGATAATAATAGTACTAAAGATTTAGATTTGTTATTTCATGATGCATTTATGGATTATTGTGCAGATATGGAACCACCCATCTCATCTGTAAATGCATCTCCACAACAAACGAGTGTTAATGTCTCTGGTCCATCTGACGATGTCGGTGCTAGTACTTCTGGGGCAACCAACGAAACTTCAAGTGAACCCACAACTATTCCAGTTTCTGAACCTGAAATTCAGCCTGAAGTTCCGGTTTCAGTAAACACATCATCGGAGGTTTCTACACATGAAATACAACAACCAGAAGTTAACGTACCAGAACTGACACATGTATCTTCAGCTGAATCTACTGAAGAGATTCTTGCAGTTTTGGATGAGAATGATTCATCGAACACTCGTGTAGAGATTCCAACTCTTCCCAGTACACATAAATGGACAAAAGTACACCCCCAACAGATATTATTGGTGATCTCAATGATGGAGTGAAGACACGGTAACATCCCGGTTTCCATTGATACAAATAACATACATTTTATATTATAAAATGATCAAAAGATACATCGTATTTCACATTCGGTCCCATAGTCTTGCAAAACATAATAAGTAAATCAGTACAAACTTTTTCCTTAAATTAAATTACATGCTGACTAATAACAAAGTCATAAGTACAAAATACATCCATAACTTCATAACCAACATCTTCACAAAAGCTATCCATCAAGAGTCCTATTTACTTGCTCTTACCCGATCCGCCACCTGGAACACATATTTTTAAAACAGAAATGAGGGTTAGACCTAATGGTCTAGTGAGGGAATCCCTGTCAGTTTATTAAACCTTTGTATCAAAACCATTTATATAAAACTTTTCATATACATCCATATATTACACGTATATCAATATCATTCAAGACTCATACATCTCTTCCCACCTTATTCCTCCACACCTGGCCATACTAATTGGTAGCAAGCCAACTAATAAATAATCAACGTTACCGGTCCGCACACCGGAACCCGGCTACTCACCGGTCCGCACACCGGAACCCGGCTACCCGTCGGTCCGCACATCGGAACCCGACTAATGTGCACTTGTGTAGTGTAATGCACATAGGAATATAATATCTTACTATATTATAAACACAAAGTATTCACACCTTAATCATATATCCATTCCACACGTATATGTATTCCAGTTAAAAATATTTTGAAGTAAAACTCACTTGTTTGCTTAACAACACTCTTTTCAGTCCTCCACAAAGAATTCTGCTTTCACCTTCGATTCACAGTATCTGAAACAAGTATATACAGATTTTGCTTTACCATTTTGAACACATAGAGCTTGTTAGGACTAAGAGCTTTAGATATTCTATCTAACTCTTATCCTCAATTGTCTTCCCCAAACCCGAACTTAAGTCAGGTCCACAGTACTTTCAGTCCTTATTCATTCCCTATCCATGAATTAACAAGACACATGCTACTGGACACTTAAAAGCCTCTAAACTCATCAATTTGACCAAACAACCAAAGTATCCGGATACCACAAGTTATCCGTACAACACAACTTTTCCGGACAGCGTGACCTTTTCCGGACAACATGACTTTTCCGGACAACCTAAACAATCCGGACGTCATCCGGACACCAAAGTAATCCGGATACCATCCGGTATCTAATTCAATCCGGAAAACATAGGGAAAAAGGAACTTACTCGGATAAAAGACTAGTCCGGACACCTTTAGAACACTACCCGGACATCACCAACAAAACCACCCGGACACCTTCATACTGTGTCCGGACACCTCTGTCGGTTTCTTCAATTTTGACCCAGAAATCGACAGAAATCACCCCCAAACCAGAGGTGTTAATTCTAATCCGATAGATACTTCCTAATAGTATTAACACACATAATTTGAAAAGGAAACATACCTCAATATCACTTTCAAGCCAACCAAATGAATCCCTAGCTTTACTTCTTCTCTTTTCTTCTTTTGGTCTCAATCACACATACACACACTGAGGTTTTTGGATTCTGAAATATATGAATATCTAAAAGGGATATTATCAAACTATATTTCCATTTTAGACCTTGAGTTCTTTACTAATGACCAATATACCTTAATCTTATAAATTCACCTAAACTCACCCTAAATATCAATTATAGAGTTAAATAAATTTAACGGAACGAGACTTTAACTAACGAACTTACCCGGGGTATTACATCATCTCCCCCTTAAAGGAATTCCGTCCCGGAATTCGGTTAGGAAAAAAGGTGAGGGTATTTGGTTCTCATTTCTGACTCTGATTCCCAGGTAGCATCCTGACCCTTATGATGTCTCCACTGAACTTTCACTTGTCTGATTACTTTGTTCCGCAACACTTTAACTTTATGGTCCACAATGGCTTCTGGTTCTTCTACATAATTCAACTTTTCATCAATCTGTATTTCGGGTAGAGACACTGCCTGATCTGGCGTAACCAAACACTTTCGGAAATTGGATACGTGGAATGCATAGTGGATTCTGTTTAACTCTGGCGGAAGATCTAACCTGTAGGCTACTTCACCAATCCTTTCTGTGATCGCAAACGGTCCAATGTACCTCGGGCTCAGTTTACCTTATTTCCCAAATCGGATGACTCCTTTCCAAGGTGAGACTTTTATAATCACGAAATCTCCAACTTGGAATTCTAACGGTTTTCGGCGTCGGTCAGCGTAGCTTTTCTGTCTGTCTTGAGCTACTTTCAAACATTCCCGAATCTGAGAAATCTTATCAGCGGTCAACTGAACTATATCTGGCCCTGCTAACTGTTTCTCTCCCACTTCGTTCCAACACAGAGGCGTTCGGCATTTTCTACCATACAAAACTTCAAACGGTGCCGCTTGTATGCTGGAATGGTAACTGTTGTTGTAGGCAAATTCTATCAGTGGCAAGTGTTTAACCCAAGATCCCCCAAAGTCAACAATGCAAGCCCGGAGCATGTCTTCTAAAGTCTGAATCGTTCGTTCACTCTGACCGTCAGTTTGAGGATGATACGCTGTACTTAACTTTATCTGTGTACCCATTTCTTTTTGAAAGCTCCTCTAGAATCTTGAAGCAAAACGACTATCACGATCAGAAATAATCGAGATTGGAACCCCATGTCGAGTTACTATTTCGTTGATGTACAACTTGGCTAGTCGTTCCAACGAATCAGTTTCTTTTATTGGTAAGAAGTGAGGAGACTTCGTCAATCTGTCAACGATCACCCAAATGGCATCAAATCCCTTCGGAGTCCTTGGTAACTTCGTGATGAAATCTGTAGTAATTTGATCCCATTTCCACATCGGTATTTCTAAACGCTGTAATTGCCCAAACGGCTTCTGATGTTCAATCTTTACCTTCTTACAAGTAGTACAACCTTCCACATACTGAGCAATACTCCTTTTTATTCCCGGCCACCAATAAAATTGTTTCAGATCTTTGTACATCTTGTTCGTACCTGGATGAATAGAGAATCAAGATTGATGAGCTTCTTGTAGTACTCAATCATGTAACCCACCCAAACGAGGCACCCAAATTCTATTCCCCAGACACAATAACCCACGATCATCTTTTACAAGCAATGCTGATACACCCACTAACCGTTCTGATTTCAATTGTTCTTCTTGATAAGCTTCTATTTGACACTTCAGCAGTTCGTCAAAGATGTTAGGCAAGAGTTCAGCCCTTAGTGAAATAGCTTTTATTGTTCCACTCCTTTCTTGACGACTTAGTGCATCAGCTACCACATTCGCCTTTCCCGGGTGATACAGGATTTCACAGTCGTAATCATTCACCAATTCTAGCCATCTTCTTTGCCTCATATTTAGTTCCTTTTGATCGAAAAGGTGTTGGAGACTCTTATGATCAGTATAGATTTGACATTTAGAGCCATAAAGGTAATGTCTCCAAATCTTCAACGCGAATACAACTGCTGCAAGCTCCATGTCGTGCGTAGGATACTGTCTCTCATGATCTTTTAATTGACGAGAAGCATAAGCAATAACCTTTCCATGCTGCATTAATACACAACCCAATCCCAATTTAGAAGCATCACTATAGACAACAAAATCATCGGAACCTTCAGGTAGTGCTAGTATTGGCGCGCTACAGAGTTTCTCTTTCAATATTCTGAATGCTTCATCCTGCTCTGCTTTCCATTCGAACTTTAGATTCTTCCGGGTCAGCTTAGTCAAAGGCGTCGCGATACGAGAGAAATCTTTTATAAACTTTCGATAGTAACCGGCTAAACCCAGAAAACTACGTACTTCGGTTGGCGTTCTCGGCGGTTCCCACTTTTCAATCGCTTCTACTTTCATCAGATCAACTTGAATGCCTTTCTTAGAAACTACATGCCCCAAAAACTGAACTTCTCGTAGCCAGAATTCACATTTAGAGAACTTAGCGTATAACTGCTCCTTCTTCAACAATTCCAGAATTAAACGAAGATGTTGGGCGTGCTCTTCCTTGGATCGAGAATAGATAAGTATATCATCGATAAATACAATTACAAATTTATCGAGATACGGCTTACATACCCGATTCATTAAATCCATAAAAGCAGCTGGAGCGTTCGTCAATCCAAACGGCATCACTAAGAATTCATAATGACCATACCTTGTGCGAAAAGCAGTTTTCAGAACATCTTCTTCTTTCACCATCAGCTGATGATAACCAGACCTTAAATCAATCTTGGAGAAATAACAAGCTCCAACCAATTGATCAAAGAGGTTATCGATTCTGGGAAGCGGATACTTGTTCTTGATCGTGCGCTTATTCAGTTCCCGGTAGTCAATACACATTCTCATCGAACCATCCTTCTTTTTCACAAATAAAACTGGTGCTCCCCACGGCGAAGAACTGGGTCTGATGAAGCCTTTGTCGGATAGGTCTTGTAGTTGTGTCATAATCTCTTTCATCTCTGGAGGTGCCAGACGATACGGTGCACGGGCAATAGGAGCGGCTCCAGGAATCAGATCTATACCAAACTCTACTTGTCTAATGGGCGGAAGACTATTCAAGTCTTCAGGGAATACTTCAGGAAATTCACTAACAATAGGAATATCTTCCAACTTAATCTTTTCAGGCCTACTATCTATCACATAGGCTAAGTAACTCGGGCAACCCTTGCTGACACACATACGGGCTTTTATCATAGATATTAGGCTAGACTGATGATTCTTACGATCACCATAAATCACTACTGACCTCTTATCAGGTAAAACGACATTGATTATTTTCTTATCACAAACTATGTTAGCCTGATTCTCAGCTAACCAATCCATCCCTACTACCACATCAAACTCGATCAAGGCTATAGGAAATAGTTGTATCGGTACTCCACACCCCTCTATATCTATCATACAGCAATCAAAAACTTCTTTAACTGACACATGATTATCATTTGCAGTGTCTACCAATAAGGCATGTTCTAACATTTTAGGCTCTAAATGCATGTGAGCAGCAAATGAAGGAGACACAAAAGATCGGTTTGCACCGGAGTCAAACAACACTTTAGCACGTGTAGAGTTTATGAAAAATGTACCTGTAACCACATCCGGAGTTTCCTCCGCCTCTTTAGCTGTCATTTGAAATGTACGACCCCTTGTTCTCGACGGTTCTATTCTTAGAACTACTGGTCTAGCAATTGTTGGTTTCCCTGATGTGCCCCCTGTTGTATTCTACCTCGCGGACAATCTGACTGAAGGTGATCGGGAGAATTACACAAGAAACAAAACCGCGTTAATCGACAATCTTTAATAACATGTCCGGTCTTCCCACACCTATAACAAACCCGCGATTCAATCTGACAGTTTCCTTGATGGATACGGTGGCACTTCGGACAAGGTCTTTCCATGGGTCGGAAAGGTGGACGATTATCGAATCTATGAAATCTAGACTTATTCGGATCATGCGGTGGTCCTTCCCATTTTCTCTTTCCCATACTTTTATCACCAGCATCCCTCCTATTATCCCGCTCTACATTTTCCACGGCATTTACTGTTGCTGAAAAGGTATCAGGTCTCGTTGCAGTCACTAATTTTCGAATTTCCGAATTCAATCCAAATATGAACCTTTCCATCTTCATTTTCTCCGTGGCAACATAATATTCTCCAAAACGCGACTTCTCTAGGAAACGGGCAGTATAGTCTCTGACTGATAAATTCTCTTGTTGTAGGCTCAGGAATTCCTCCTCCAATTGTCTGACTGCTGCTTGAGGACAAAACTGTTCTTTGAATGTCCTTGAGAATTCGCCCCAAGTAAAGGTTGAGTATACATCAGATCCCTTGGAGTCAATAAGGGCCTCCCACCAATATAAAGCATATGCCTTCAACATTGCAGTTCCGTATAACACCTTATCCTCTTCCGCACATTTGCTGGTTTTAAATACAGCTTCAATTTCCTTCAGCCACCGCATCGCCTTCACTGGATCTCTATCCCCTCCATAACTTGGTGGTTTACAGCTTAAAAACATCTTATAGTCACATCTTCTTGGTACTGATACTACAGGAGGTGTGATAGGCATCTCATCTTCCAAATTAGGATCTGGTCTTTCCGTTTCAGTATTATGCGTCTGGTTAAACATGGCTTGAATATTGGCTTGTAATCTTCCCATCTCAGCAGCCAAGTCGTCTCTTGTAACAAACTTTGTGCCTCGCCCCTGTACTCTGCCTCCAGTCCGGCCCCTGCCCCTTTCTCCCCCTCTTCCCCTTCCTCCGGCTGTTGGATTGGTTCTATTCAGGCTTCCTCCTCCTTCCCGGTATGTTTGTGTCGTACCACTTGCCATTCTGTTGATTCAGACAAGGTTAATATACACATAAGCACATACCCCATATAACAAGGTATTCTAGTTCAACATGTACCTGTAAGATCACAATTACACTGGCCAGGTGTAACTCTGAAATTACCTTACATGATGTTCTTTTTACCTTTTTATACTTAGCATCCCCAGGTTCTAAAATAATAGGGACACCCTAATTCACATGCAGTTTAAGTCTAGGTACAGGTACTAATACCTAAATCCCTTATACTAGGGTTCTGATACCATCTGTAACATCCCGGTTTCCATTGATACAAATAACATACATTTTATATTATAAAATGATCAAAAGATACATTGTATTTCACATTCGGTCCCATAGTCTTGCAAAACATAATAAGTAAATCAGTACAAACTTTTTCCTTAAATTAAATTACATGCTGACTAATAACAAAGTCATAAGTACAAAATACATCCATAACTTCATAACCAACATCTTCACAAAAGCTATCCATCAAGAGTCCTATTTACTTGCTCTTACCCTATCCGCCACCTGGAATACATATTTTTAAAACAGAAATGAGGGTTAGACCTAATGGTCTAGTGAGGGAATCCCTGTCAGTTTATTAAACCTTTGTATCAAAACCATTTATATAAAACTTTTCATATACATCCATATATTACACGTATATCAATATCATTCAAGACTCATACATCTCTTCCCACCTTATTCCTCCACAACTGGCCATACTAATTGGTAGCAACCCAACTAATAAATAATCAACGTTACCGGTCCGCACACCGGAACCCGACTACTCACTGGTCCGCACACCGGAACCCGGCTACCCGTCGGTCCGCACACCGGAACCCGACTAATGTGCACTTGTGTAGTGTAATGCACATAGGAATATAATATCTTACTATATTATAAACACAAAATATTCACACCTTAATCATATATCCATTCCACACGTATATGTATTCCAGTTAAAAATATTTTGAAGTAAAACTCACTTGTTTGCTTAACAACACTCTTTTCAGTCCTCCACAAAGAATTCTGCTTTCACCTTCGATTCACAGTATCTGAAACAAGTATATACAGATTTTGCTTTACCATTTTGAACACATAGAGCTTGTTAGGACTAAGAGCTTCAGATATTCTATCTAACTCTTATCCTCAATTGTCTTCCCCAAACCCGAACTTAAGTCAGGTCCACAGTACTTGCAGTCCTTATTCATTCCCTATCCATGAATTAACAAGACACAGGCTACTTGACACTTAAAAGCCTCTAAACTCATTAATTTGACCAAACAGCCAAAGTATCCGGATATCACAAGTTATCCGGACAACACAACTTTTCCGGACAGCGTGACCTTTTCCGGACAACATGACTTTTCCGGACAACCTAAACAATCCGGACGTCATCCGGACACCAAAGTAATCCGGATACCATCCGGTATCTAATTCTATCCGGAAAACATAGGGAAAAAGGAACTTACCCAGATAAAAGACTCGTCCGGACACCTTTAGAACACTACCCGGACATCACCAACAAAACCATCCGGACACCTTCATACTGTGTCCGGACACCTCTGTCGGTTTCTTCAATTTTGACCCAGAAATCGACAGAAATCACCCCCAAACCAGAGGTGTTAATTCTAATCCGATAGATACTTCCTAATAGTATTAACACACATAATTTGAAAAGGAAACATACCTCAATATCACTTTCAAGCCAACCAAATGAATCCCTAGCTTTACTTCTTCTCTTTTCTTCTTTTGGTCTCAATCACACATACACACACTGAGGTTTTTGGATTCTGAAATATCTGAATATCTAAAAGGGATATTATCAAACTATATTTCCATTTTAGACCTTGAGTTCTTTACTAATGACCAATATACCTTAATCTTATAAATTCACCTAAACTCGCCCTAAATATCAATTATAGAGTTAAATAAATTTAACGGAACGAGACTTTAACTAACGAACTTACCCGGGGTATTACAACACGATCTGCGACTACAAACGAGTGTTTGTATGTCAACTTTCTAAGTACGTTAGAACCCAAGAAAGCATCTGAAGCTTTACAAGATCCAGATTGGATAAACGCCATGCAAGATGAGTTAAATGAGTTTAAGCGTAACGAAGTTTGGCATTTGGTGAAGCGTCCTAAAGACAAGACCATTGTTGGAACTAAATGGGTTTTTAGGAACAAGAAAGACGAAGCAGGAATTATAGTCAGAAACAAAGCAAGACTGGTTGCAAAAGGGTATAATCAACAAGAAGGAATAGATTATGATGAAACCTATGCACCAGTAGCAAGGATTGAAGCCATCAGAATTTTTCTTGCATACGCCGCGCATAAAAGCATGAAGGTATTTCAGATGGACGTCAAATCTGCGTTTCGGAACGGAATACTTCATGAAGAGGTTTATGTAAGTCAACCTGAGGGTTTTATAGATCCAAAATATCCAAACCATGTCTACGTTTTAGACAAAGCACTCTACGGTCTGAAACAAGCACCAAGAGCATGGTATGAGACTCTGACTATTTATCTGCTTGAAAATGGATACACCAAAGGTACAATAGATACAACTCTTTTTCTCAAAAGAAAAGGTAAAGATTTAATGCTAGTACAAATATATGTTGACGACATTATATTTGGCTCTACGAATCCCGATATGTGTAAAGATTTTGAAGAGGTGATGAAAAGCCGCTTTCAAATGAGTATGATGGGAGAGCTAAAAAAATTTCTTGGACTCCAAGTGACACAGTCAAATGAAGGCATTTTCATTAATCAATCAAAATATATAAATGATATGCTTAAGAAATTTGACTTAAATACCTCTTCCACCATGAAAACTCCCATGGCTACCGGTAAGCTTTTGAACGCTGATTCATCTGGTATATCAGTCGATCAAAAGTTATACCGTGGCATGATTGGTTCTTTACTATATCTAACGGCAAGTAGACCGGACATTTTGTTTGCAACATCCTTTTGTGCACGTTTTCAAGCTAACCCGAAGGAATCTCACCTTGTGGCTGTAAAGCGAATCCTTAGATATCTCAAAGGCACAAAGAATTTGGGTCTTTGGTATCCTAAGGATTCTGGGTTTGAGCTAACTGCTTACACAGATGCAGATCATGCGGGAAATATGATGGACAGGAAAAGCACATCTGGTGCTTGTCAATTTTTGGGAGATAAACTTGTAAGCTGGTCATCAAAGAAGCAAACTTGTGTATCAACATCTACGGCTGAAGCAGAGTACGTGGCCGCCGCTAGTTGCTGTTCACAAGTAATTTGGATGAAGACTCAGCTAAAGGATTATGGATATATCTTCAACAAGATCCCAATATACTGTGATTCCAAAAGCGCGATTGCAATAACTGAGAATCCTGTTCAACACTCCAAGACGAAACACATAGATGTCAGGTACCATTTTATCAAAGACCATGTTGAGAAGGGAACTATAGAAATGCATTTCGTACCAACAGAACTAGAGCTTGCTGATTTATTTACAAAACCTTTAGATGAAAAAAGGTTCACTTTTCTAATCAGCAAACTAGGAATGTTGAATACTTAGGCATTTCTTAGTTTTTCTTTAAAACATTGAGGGGGAGTATATGTTCTTGTTTATTTAATTATATTCATATTTTGAGGGGGAGTTAGAATTTTTCATAAAGTGATACATCTAACATTCTGGACTCATATTCTATGAGTACCAAGTTTTTCATCTGTCTATGCAGATTTCTCTGAAGAAGAGACAGCAAATTATGCATCTGTTTAGGGGGAGCAGATTGGCATAAGTCTGTAAGTTAAAAAAAAAAGATATTTGAGAGAGTTTAAGTTAAAGACTTCAAAGATTTTATCTGTTGTAAGAGCTTTTGAACAGTTTGAAATCTTTTCTGAAAAAATTGGATTTTTTAAAAAAAATCCGTGAGGTTTCGGACCCTTAAGAATACGAAATCCATGATTTCGAACCCTTAAGGATGTGAAACCAATGGTTTCGAACCCTTAAGGATGCGAAACCAATGGTTTCGAACCCTTAAGGATGCGAAACCAAAGGTTTCGAACCCTTAAGGATGCGAAACTATATGGTTTCGGATCTAAGAGGGTACGAAACCAATTCTGTTAAAAAAAATCAAAACTTTATCTGATTCTAATTCTTTTGGAACTTTTTGCATCTTTGTTCATGCAAATTGTTCAGATGAATAGTGCCATGTCTATTTTTGAGACATGCATTTTTCTACTGTTTGCCAATTGGGGTACTCTAAATCGTGCCAAGTGTCCAATTTTTTAAGTATAAATAGAGTTCAAAATATCATTTCCCACTTATTTCAAAATTGCAAACGATTCGAATCCTCTCACAAGTGTACTGTTCATCATCTTCAACCTCAAACTTCATCTGTTCGATTCTTCTTCATCAGGTAACCATTTCTGTTGATTTTAGTCTCTTTAGATTCGATTTCTTCATGCGAACTTTTCTATCCATGTAATTTCATCGAATGAAATCAACTGGTATGCTTATTTATGTAAAATCAGTTCGGGTATTTTTCATGTTATTCATAATCTTCAAGCATGTTCTTAAGTCTGTGTTAGTTCAAAGGGTTTTAGGATTTTGAACCCTTCTAAGGTCAGATATATTTTTAGGGTTTCGAATCCTTTTAAGGCCAGATTTCGAATCCTTTTGATACGAAATCCTTGATTTCGAATCCTTCCGGATACGAAATCCTTGGTTTCGATTCATATTGGATTCGAAATCATTTTTTAAAAAGATTTTTGAAAATACTGAAATTCACTAAGTCATGGTTTCAGATCATTCTTGGTTCGAAATCCTTGGTTTCGGATCCTTCTTGGTTCGAAATCCTTGGTTTCGAATCCTTCTTGGTTCGAAATCCTTAATTTCGGATCCTTCTTGGTTCGAAATCCCTTGGTTTCGGATTCCTCTTGGTTCTAAATCCTTGGTTTCGGACCCTTGTTCATCCGAATCCATAATGTGTGTATGTACACTTAGAAAATTTCAGAAATGTTTTCAAATTTTTTTCAAACTGGTAACCTTTTTCAGAACTGTTTTGCTCCAAAACAACAGTTCAGATGGCAAATCAGGAAGAACAAAGCCGTATTCAGGGCTTTGGTGAACATGTTCCGAGAATACCCGATCCGACAGCTGATGTTCCTTTACCATCAACGCGATCTGTACACCTATCACAAGCCGGAGTTCATCCCGATCACTTAATCATTCATCCGATCAATTATGTACAGATCATCTTCAACAATCATCATGTTGATTTTGACAAGATCAACATTCATCCAGTGGTAAAAGAAGTGCTAAAAAATCACCCACTAGCGTATGCATTGACTAACACAGTCAATGTGCCTATGCTATATTTACAGCAAGCATGGAAGACGATAACCACATCTATGGAGAACGGCAGACCGATATTTCTATTTCAGATCGATGAATTTATCACGAAGCTCGACTTTCAAAGACTGAGACTTGTACTGAGGCTACCTGAGCCTGATTCTAGAGAAGGAAAGACTGAATTCGATGATTATCCATCTGAGGAAGAAGTGTTTGAAGGCATACGCGCAATGGGATATACCGAGAATTTAACGCGAGTGAAGGGTTTTAATAAGGCGAATCTACCACCTTTATACTATACAATCTTTTCTATTCTCAACCGATGCTTAACTGCCAAACATTCGGGAACTGACAGTGCCAGTATCGGATTTCTGAAGTTGTTTCATGCGGTGGTGTATGATCTTCACGTAGATTATGCAGCCATCTTCTGGCATGAACTGAACGAAAAGATCGAGCTACGTCGTCAAAACAAGGGAAAGCCCTACATTCCGTACATGAGGTTTCTTCAAATCATCATTCAGAGTATGCTTCGTTCTAACCGAGAAATTCCACGAAGAGTAAATTATCCGTCTGTGCCCGAGAAACCAATGCAGTTTATTCAACTACCAAAGAGGAAATATAACTATGAAATGCCATTACCGGAAGGGTTCCTTTCATACGCGGATCAGGACGCTGAGTGTATCATTGATTATAGAGAGTCTATGGTCCGGCCAGCACCGGAGGGACCTACCCAAGACTCAAACCCTAGGCGAGAGGAGTCTGTGAGGGTTCAAGATGCAAGGGCTACTGAACGGGGAGAGTCGAGGGAAAATACCGAGAGGGGAACTGGTGGGGGTCAGTCACCTGTACTTGAAGATGCAGGGTCATCGTCTGAGGACACACATACAGATGACCTTGTACAAGACGATTCTGAAGAAGTAGTTCCTAAACACATTGGGGACGCTCCTTTAGTTGAGTATTCTGATGATAGTACAGAGTCTGACAACGCGTCTGATCCCGCGGAGGAACAATATGATGGAGATTCTGATGATAATAATGATGGCAATGATGGAAATGATAGTGCTGATGCAGAAAATATGTTTGGTGATGTTGCTGATATTCTAGTGTTTCCACAAATGAATTTGTCAGCTAATATTGATGTGGAAGAGCTCAACTTTGATGACATGCCACTGATGTCTTCTCAAGTTAGTGAAGGAATGGGAGGTATAAGGAGAACCGAGGGAGAATTAGTTGAAAATATATGTGAGTCTGCGAGAGAAAATGAAGAAAAAAATATGGAGAGTGTGAGAGCTACCAAACATTTCTATACCAGAAGGGCAGCCACATCCACCACCAGGTCTCATTTATTGGGATCAGGTGTTGAAAAAGACGTTACTCGCCCAGTAACGCAATTGCACACCTCAGCCAGCCATTCAACTTCTTCTAAAAAAGAAGTTGTCTCATCTTCTCACGGGGCTTTAGCACATAATCTATCCGGATCTCACTTGGAGATTTCGGGTATTGAAACAAAGCGACCTCCTCCCCGGTCCTCGACCTTCATTTCTGCACATGTTGAGCGTCTAGTGCCTATTGCTAATATTTTTGATTCTTTAAATAGGACACTTTCTGGAACAACTGATGCGAGTCTTCGTGACCCATCCGAAACACTCAGAGTAGATCCTCTCACAGGACTACAAGGACAGAGTGGAAATCCTACCAGTGCTAACACTATGCCAACACTGAGCGTAGGTCACACAGTTGAAACAACTGTTGTGTCAACGGCGAACCTAAGTGATGCCGGTGTTACTTTACCCGTCTTTGTGACAAGGGAAACTCTCGACGGAGCCCTAAAGGATGTTGAGGAAACATTCATACGGGAGTTACAAGGGGTGAAAATTTTATTGAAAGGCAAAGGGCCGGCAATTGAAGAGCCCGTTGTACGTTCACGACCAGAAATTTACTTGGCTCCGCCTCGTGTAACTCAGCCTTCTTCAGTTCAACAACCTCCAGTTGATCAAAGTATTGACGAGTTAAGAGATCTATTTTATGCTAAGCTGATGTCCATTAGCCCTGAAGATCAACAAAGTAAAACTCTATTATCGCTACTACAGAACTTCCAATCTACACCACCTCCACCACCACCTCCACCTACACCTACATCTACAGTTACATCCACGGAGTTCCAAACCTTATCCACGGAGTTTACTTCTTTCAAGTCAACAGTTGTACAATCTTTGAATGATATGAAGCAGTCCATAGATGAGTTGAAAGCATTACTGAATCAGAGTTGTAAGACTCAAGCCCAGGGTTTGAAACGAAAGCATGATCAGGATCCCGATGATCATGATCATGAGGGGGAGATGAGTAAGAAAAGAAGGGCTGAGTTTGAAAGTTCACAAGGCCAAAAGAAGAATCCGATTGCTGCTGAAATTTCTGAAATGTTTGAATCTGGAGCTATGGGTGATGAAAGCGGGAAACAGATCGTATTATATGTTGATCTGAATGCAGAACCGACGGTTGAAAAGCCCGAGGTAAATGAGGAGGAGATAAGGGAAGTGGTAGACAGGTTTGTGGAATCTGTTGAATTGATTGAAATCAGTTCTGGTGATGAAGGTGATGATCGGGCAAGAGAATATGATCAGTATTGGAAAGTAAAGGAGGAAGCAGAACCGTTCTTATTGCTTACTTATGAACCAGAGGATCAAGGTGTTGGGTTCACACAAGATGAGGTAGACATACTAACTGAAATTTATGGGCCACAAACTCCTGAGGAAATAACAGTAAGTCCTATACATTCACCTGAACACATCCCGAGTACCTCAATACCCGTTCAATCTGATGCTATACCTTTATCTTTTAACCTAAACCTACCCAGTTCAACTCAAACCACTACACCAGTATCTGAACCAATTCCAACTTCTGAATCCATTCCCATTCAACCTGAATCACAATCTTTTCATGATCCATTCTTAAAAGAACCAAAACCTGAAGATACTGAACCTCCATCTACTACACCTTTAGTACCACCTGTCATTCCTACTCATGACGAAGCTGGTCCTTCCAATCTAGCTGATCAACCTGGTCCATCATCCTCTCGTAGCAGAAAGTTGTCTGAACTTGAACAACGTCAAAGAACTTTGTATTTGAGAACACCTTTCTTGGAAGAGTCTGAAAGAAGACTGTTTGTGCACAGAATCAGAAGTTTGAATCCCTACGCCGTGTTGGGAATTACTGATCAGACATCTGAATACAAGTTCGAGTATATGTACTTTCTGAGAGACAAGTGCCAAAAGAAAAGAGAGGTGAGGAGCAAGAAGTTAATTGTGACTATAAAGGAGGTAACTGCCAGATTGTACTACAAAATGTGGTATCCAGAGTTTGTTGTTCAGAGGCAGGATTGTAGAGATTACAGATTCTGTGAAGCTGATTTTTGTCACCTAACGATGGAAGATTTTGAGTTCATGTATCATCATTTCAGAGATCTTCAGATCAGAAGGGAAAACGTGACTCTTGCATTGAATGCCATCAAAAGGTTTTTGAGAAGACACATCTTGTTCACACAGTGTCATGATTTACAAATGGCCGTTGAAAGTTATCAACCAAGAGTTAATTTGCTAAGGCCTAATCAAGATTTGCCTAGAATAATGAAGATGGCACTATTTGATGTGATTGGAGAACCAGAGTTTGGTGTTGTGTTCAGAAGTGGTGCAAATAAGATATTCATTCGGTTTAATGAGTTGGAAAAGTATTCGGACGGTACGCTCAAGCTTGTAAGACTCCAGTTGATAGAAAAGCTCAAAAGACATGATGCTGAACGAAAAGTTACTTGGATGTCTTCAAGACCTAGAAGAGTTTTGACAAGAGCCATTGAAGAGATTGATGAAAGATTGAATTTCAGGATGGCTATGCGAAGAATTGAAACGCATCTTGGGTTTCGAAGAAGAAGAAGACCCTTTCTGCCTTGATAGCTAAGGGGGAGATTGTTAGGGCATTATTGTAGCTATCAAGACAGTATTAATATTTTGTACTGTTCTTCTTAGTAGAGGCATGGACATGTCATGGCCCTACTATATAAAGAAGACTCCTTTGTTATTTCCATAACACTTGTAGCATTGTGTCATTTGTACTCATTGATCAATATATGGATGACTTGTGCTCTCTAGATTCTCTCTCTATATTTCATTGCTAGATTCTGGGTTTATCAGAATGCACTACTAGTTAATGAGAAGAAAAACATATAAAATGTTAAATTGTTTATATATTTTAAAAGAAAATAAGAAAAGGTTAAAAAATACCAAATTGTCTCTCACGTGAAGGACACATGACTAACTTAAACGGTTATTTAGTTAATGGTGTTAGCTTGATGGAGTAATCTATAATATAAAACCCGAACCAAGGACCATTTGATACTCTTAATGAATTTTGAGGATCAAAATTGAAAAGAAGTCATAACATATGGACCAAGGATGTGATTGATGTATTTAATTAAGAGTAAATTACGTTTTTCGTCCTTGTGGTTTGCTAAAATGTGCGGTTTCGTCCCTGTGGTTTCGAAATTTCGATATTCGTCCTTAGGGTTTGAAATTCATTTCTATTTTCGTCCCTCAGGCCAAAACACTACTTTTAAGTATTATAGACCAAAATAGAAATGAATATTAAACCATAGAGATGAAAATAGCAATAAAATTTAAATCTGAGGATGAAAGAAGTGATGAATTATAAATCATAGAAATGAAAATTACAATTTCAAAACTATAAGGACGAAAATGATTTTTTTTAACAAACCACGGGGTCTAAAATTGTAATTTACCAATTAATTTTAGATGCTTCTTGTAATTTTTTTTACTATTATCCAAATTTGATGTATTTAGGGCTATGTTTGGCAAACTAGTTGATAAGTTAGTTGATGACTTATAAGCTAGCCGGTAGCTGATGACTTATAAGCTAGCTGGTAGCTGATAAACTAGCTGATGAAGAAATTATGTTTGACAAAAACTAGCTTATAAACATGTAAAATGATCAAAAATGAAATCTTTAAAAAATTATCAATTACAATATTTAGTTATATAACTAAAACAAATATATAGCAATATAATATATTAATTAATACAACCAATGTAGTAAAGAAAAATTAAATAATATAACATGTTGATTAAAAAAATTAAAATTTATTATGCATATATACTATAATTTTTAAATTTTGTTAAAATAAGTTTTAGAAAAAATATATATATTAACTATATTTTAAATAAGTGGTACATTTAATATGAAAATAATAATCAAATAATAATTAAAAAGATAATAGTAATTGATAATTAAAAAATATTGATTAATATTGGAAAATATATAAAGTTAATTTATATGATTAACAATAACTCTAAATAATTAAAAATTAATATCAATGTATAATTAAAATTTAATTTAATAATTAATTAATAATAATTAAAATTAAAAATTAGTATTTATTTATAACAATAATTTTGAAATAATAATTAATATTAATGAAAGTAATATTGTATAAAAAATTACTCAAAAATTACTTCAAGCTAATTTTATTAGCTGGTTGTAATTTTTTATGAGTATTTTTTTGCGATTAACTATATCCTTTAAATGCCAACATTGCACAAGGAAACAGTAGCAAACTTCATCCGTATTATAATGAAAATTACTGTTTTACCCTTGGTAGCATAGACACAAAATGACTACAACTAGACCCTCATCATCAGCCATGTCATGGGACAACTACAAATTATCATGCCCCGTAATCAATGCTACGACTTTCTCATTTTGCATTTAAATTCAAGACAACTTGTTATACAGGGAAATTAATTAAAATACCTAAAGTTTGACTTTGATTTATCAAAATACTTATTTTTTTTCAACTTTTGCCAAAATACCAATTTTTCCCGTAATATGTCCCGCGATCGCGGGATAGAGGGGGGGGGGGGGTTTCTGAAAATGTTGATCCTTTGCGGGACGAGTCCCGCGGCACACACACAATTGTGATTTATAATTGAATTTTACACTTTCAACCCCTATACTTATTTACTTACTTTACTTTATACCTTTTACTTTCCTAATTTTAATTTTACACCTTCATCATATTAACACATATAATTGTTTATTAACTAAAATACGTTAAAAAATACGTTTTAATTTTAACAAGTTACATCATTGTACTCGTCTTTTCGATACCTTCGAAATGAGCCTAATATTGAATATTTTTGAATTTATTTATTTTATTATATATCATATATACTACATAAAAATATTTTTAATATTTACAATTCATACCCTTATAAGTAATTATTTAATTTATGGTACATTTCTTACTTTTTCAATTTTCGTTTTACACTCTTATCGCATTAACATAATAATCATATATTAACTAATTGATTAAATCGTTTTAAAAAATACGTTTTAACATATCACATTAACATACATAATTACGTTAAAATATGTTAAGGAGTTCGATATATATATATATATATATATATATATATATATATATATATATATATATATATATATATATATATATATATATATATATATATATATATATATATATACTAGGTTTGAACCCCGTGTATTACACAGAGTAATTTAAAAAAATTAAATCATATCAGAAAACTTATCTTACAGATAGGGGTGTAAATGAGACGAGACAGCTCGCGAGCTACTCGAGATCGACTCGGTCAAAGCTCGGTCAACACTCGACTCGAACGTGCTCGACTCGAACTCGAGCTCGACTCGACATACTAACGAGTCGAGTTACCTGATACTCGACTCGATAAGCTCGTGAGATACTCGAATTAATTTTATATATAATAAAGTCTATATTATTACTTATTATATTTATTAATTATAAATAATAGAAAAATTAAAATTAAATAAATTAACAAATATAAAAATTAACAACTTAATATTAAGGAAAGAAAATATATAGTCTTGGAGGTCTTAAAAGTTTCTTAGTCTAGCGATGTGGGAGGCTTGGAGCATCTCTTTCAGTTTTTTCTGTCCCACATCGATGGTTTATCAAAAACTCGGTCAAAGCTCGGTCAACACTCGACTCGAGATCGACTCGGTCAAAGCTCGGTCAACACTCGACTCGAATGTGCTCGACTCGAACTCGAGCTCGACTCGAACTCGAGCTCGACTCGACATACTAACGAGTCGAGTCGAGTTACCTGATACTCGAGCTCGACTCGCATCATTTACACCCCTACTTACAGATATAAATGATCATCGAAAGTACGATGCTATTTTCCAAGTTTTTTTCCCTTTAGAGTTGTTTTTTTGTAGCTGGTTACAAAATGTCCTTGTTTTAGGTAGTTTTCACAAATGATGTTTTGCAAAAAATTAATAAAAAATATGAATAAATATTAAAAATTTATAATTGAGAAGTTATATACAGTATAAAGTGTTTGGATTAGCTTATTGTTGTACCAAAACGTGATAAGCTAATAGAGGAAATAATACAATCATGATTAAGAAAGTATAAATAATTAAATATACTATACTAAAAAATCTGCATATTTATATTGAAAAAGGTTCGAACTCATATTTAAACAGCAACTTGGTGCAAATCCCAGCGATGTAAATATCTACTGTAAATTGATCAATTAATTTGCACAAATCATTCTAATGTCATATAATTTCTTCTCTCATATCTTAATTGTTCATAGTTTAGTAGCAAAAAAGGATCAAAACAACATTCTACAACAACAGAAATGGAAACCTATTCATATTAACAATAAAACAGAGCTTGATTACTAAAGAGATAGTAAAATTATAAAAATCTAAAAGATTCTTAGAAATCAAAATCAACCCAAAAAAGAAAAGATGATTTCAAAAAATAAAACAAACCCAAATTAGTTTCAGGCAAATCCCAATTCCCCAAATTGGTCCAAAAACAGTTATGAAACCCATAAATTCATAAAATAATCAGTTATGAACATTGAGAAGAAACCCATTTAATTTAAAGCTTTTTTTGGCAAAAAACATTAAGGTTCTGATTGTATTCCACCTCAGTTGGATTGTTGTGTACAACGAAACCCCAATAGGGTTCTTCTCAACCAAAAGAAACAAACAAAAACCCTTGAATCTTTTGGGGTCTACAAAAGATTGTTGGATAGAATATGGAAAATGGGTTTAGGTGGATATATATATATATCATGATTTAACTTTTCAATTAGGAATCTTCACAAAATTTAAGGACTCAATTTGATTGTACATGTGAGAGGAGCACGAAGCAGGTGATGAGAGGAGAGACAAATTGATCAATTAATTTACAGCAGAGAAGTAGACGAGCTCAATTTTATTAGGGGTAAAATAAGATTATTTTTAGGATATACGTTATTATGGGTAAAATAAGTTTATTTTAGGATGAAATAAGGATAATTTTTTTTGAATTAGAACTGAATAATTAACATTAATTAGTCTATAATAAAATTGAATTTAAAAATCAAGCTATATCAATAATTTGAATTTAAACTTAGAAGTAAATCCCGTATTTTTGGGATTATGGAATTTTTTTTGAATTTATTATAAGTATGGATATGTACATATGTATCTAAAATATTCAATATTAGTCAAAATGAAGTTAACTCTAATCACGACACATTAATTTGTATATATTTATGATATTTAATAATATAATTAAATACAAAAATATTCAATATTGCGCTTATTTCGAAGATATTGACGAAACGATTACAATGGTATAATTTGTAAAATATAAAAAATGTTTTTAATGCATTTTAGTTCATATACATTATTTATGTTTATATGATAAGAGTCTAAAATGAAAAATAAAAAAGTAAGGGGTTAAAAGTAAACTACATAGGTAATTATAAGGGTAGTACATGTAAGGTATAAATATTAAAAATTGAATTAATGAGAGATTTAAGGAGGAGTGAATGCGAGTGTGATAATTGAACCTATAATGTAAATGCGTCCAGATACATGTTTAGACGGGAAAACAATGAAGCCGGCTCACCAGAAGACGACACGTGGCCTAGTTACTCATTTATTATATGTATATATATATATATATAATCCAAATAATTTGACGATTTAGAAAGAAAGAGGTAGGTTGTTAAATTACATACGGAGGAAGAAAGTTCAAACGAGAACACTAACTATTCCATCCTCGTGCTGTCAACTGTAGGTTGAATCCCGTAAGTAATATTTTAGAATCTTTGTTGAATAAATGATCGATCATACATCCAAAATCCCAACTATAAATAGTTTGTTATGTAATTGACTATCATCTTTATTGGACCAGAATGATACAAACATAAATGAGTGACATAATTTTCATCTTTTAAGCTTTTCCACTTTCTTAGACATATATAACGCCACTTTTATAAATGCTATATTTATACATTATCTTATCCTTTTTAATATACATATATATATATATATATATATATATATATATATATATAACTAAAAGATTAATTAAGAAAATTGGAGATAACATATTCTTCTTCTAGACTCTAGATTCTAGACTAGAAAATAATTAGATGGTCATTCTAATACTCATAAATTAAATAATTAACTATAAGGGTATGAATTGTAAATATTAAAAATATTTTTATATAGTATATATGATATATAATAAAATAAATAAATACAAAAATATTCAATATTGGGCTCATTTCGAAGGTATCGAAGAGACGAGTACAATGGTGTAACTTGTTAAAATTAAAACGTATTTTTAACGTATTTTAGTTAATAATACGATTATATGTGTTAATATGATGAAGGTAAAATTAAAATTAGGAAGGTAAAATGTATAAAGTAAAATAAGTAAATAAGTATAGGGGTTGAAAGTGTAAAATTCAATTATAAATCACAATTGTGTGTGTGCCGCGGGACTCATCCCAAGAATCAACATTTTCAGAAAACACCCTATCCCGCGATCGCGGGACATATCGCGGGAAAAATGAGTATTTTGGCAAAAGTTGAAAAAAATGGGTATTTTGATAAGTTAAAGTCAAACTTTGAGTATTTTAATTAAATTCCCTATTATATATGTACCCTTTTAACATAAATATTTAAAAATAAATAATTCGTAAAAACATTTTTAACGCTACACTATAGTAATTTTGGTAAAATATAAAAGCAAATTTTGTTAGGTTAATACTTTAGAGGGAAGATAATGCGAGAAGTGTGATATCATATATGATTACACGGTATGTGGGTGTTTTTATTCATATATGACTAAACGTCTATGTATTATCAATGTAACATGTGTTTAATCATATATGATTAAGCTTGTGTATCATATATGATATCACACTTCTCGCATACGTTTTAGCTTCTCGTTTGAACCTGCCCCTAACACTTTAATATTGTACTCAATACAATGGTGTTCAAACATTCTCATGCAGATAGGTTTCTATTGCTGGTGGTGGTGTTGATTCGTGATGAAAATCCAATGTTGTTTTTTTGAGAAACAAAATGTAATCTTAACTTGCTTTTTAAATCGAGAGATGATTGAAGTTTCATAGTCTTCGTTTTGATATTTCAAATGTAAAATTTCAAACATTTAAGTATCTAGTTAATTTACATTTCTGAATGCATGAAAATGTAACACATTTTACAATTCTTATTTTGTGAAATGTATTTAATTTAAATGTTTAAAATATGACATATCAAAATGAATGTTTGAAAGTATGACATATCATAATTATCTATCTATTAGCATGTATATTGATAATGATCTTATTTAGGAAGAGGGATATTCTTTTGTAACCCATCTCAACCGTCGATTTCATCGGTTAAATTAATGAAATTGTTTCTTATATTTGTGTTTTTTATGTAAAAACAAAAATATATGAAACTGTTTCATAAGAAGGAAAAAAATACATGAAATTACATAAAAAACACAAATATATGAAACAAGTTCATCAAAAAACAAATGATATGAAAAAATTTCATCAAAATAAACAATTTCATTAATTTAACCAATAAAATCGACGATTTATACGGTTTACAAGATTAGGATGGTTTACAAAATAAGAGGCCCATATTTAGGAAATGTAATATAGTTACAATTTTAGTTCATTGATGTCATAATATGAAAACGAGTTAAATAGGTTACTTAAAAAACCTAAAGAAAAAATATGTCATACAAATCAAAAGTGATTCGATATATTTGAAGGGTGCTTAGGAGTGCTTATATTTTTAACTTATGTTTATTTGCTTATGTGGTGAGGAAAAACAGTTTTTAAAAAGTGTTTGTTAAAAATTGAGGGTAAAAAGGTAATTTGGATAGATAAGGAAATAAGGAGAAGTAAATAAGTATGTATGGAATGACTTATCAAAAACAACTTATTTGTGGTGAGGAGAAGCAAATAAGCACTTTTGATTTTTTCTATCCAAACATTCCAAATAGCTTATTTGCGGTGGGGAGAAGCTATAAGCAAATAAGTCAAAAATATAAGCACTCCCAAACACCCATCTTGTTTCTTTTATAAATTTATAAATTATTGTATTTGAAAAACATAATATTTTAAGAGTCATACTTTGTTTGTCTTAAAATAAGTGTCTATATTATTATTTATGTTTGTCTCAAAATAAGTGTCAACTTTTAAAAGTAAATTTTTACTTTCCCATTCTACCATTAATTATGTGATAGAGAAATTTTCTCTCTCTATAATTAAGAATAAAATTGTACTTATAGTTAATTAAAATGTGTAATAATTACACACTTCTAAAAATGTGTGTTTTTTTTCATTGTGCACATTTATTTTGGGACGGATTTAGTTATATGTTAATAAAATGATTGTAGATTGTTGAGTATGAGTTTGTGAAACTTTTAGGGTGTTTTAAAAATGTGTGGGTAATATTGGCATTTTTGGTGTGAAAAGGGTAGGGTTTGAGGTCACGTGTAGGGTTGAATGCACTTAAGAACATGTATAATAATAATGTAATTCCATCATTACCCCTTTGCAGGGGATGTGGATTTATTATGTGAAATGATGAAATTTTACCTCAGAAAAGGAGGGACTTAATTAAAACATGGGCTGGGGCTCCATGATAATCTTTAATGATGTCATAAATGGGACTCATTTAAATCATTACTTACTATTATTACTACAAAATAAAAAGAATTTAAGAGAGAGAAAGATGTAAAAAGTTACAATCCAATGTTTTCACATGTATTTGTACCTCTAAAGGATATAAAGGTTTCACATGTAACCATAATTTCCCAATGTTTTTATAACTTTATTTAGGCCATCCGTACCCCAGGTTCACAACCTGTTGAACCCTCAGCGCCACATCAGCGCCACATCAGCTTTCCACTTTGAACCCTCTTGAACCTTTTTGAACCCATAAATCCCGTACCCCAACCTTTTGAACCTCTTGAACCCACATGCCACATCATCTAATTTTTTAATAAAAAATCATATCATTCATAAAAATAAAAATAAAATTACAAAATAAAATTAAAAATTACAAAATAAAATGAAAAATTACAAAATAAAATTCAAAATTACAAAATATTAAAAATCTACTCGTCGTCGTTGTTGGGAAGTCGGATACGCCAAATATGTTCGACCAAATCCGACCGAAGGTTATTATGAGTCTCTCGGTTTTTGACTTCTCGAACATTTGTCGCGCGTTGTGCCTCAGTGATTTGTGTTTCATCCGCTACCACGGCGTTTCCTCGTCGCTGTCAATGGATGATGAAGAAGCGGACGATGAACCGGGTGGCAAATCCATAAAGTTTATATCGGATTGAAAGAAATGAAAGAAAATATTTAAGGATTAAGGTGAGTGTTTAAATTTATAGTGTTTAAATTGAAAAAAAATAAAAAAAAATTAATTGTTAATAGCCGTTTGCAAATAGCCGTTTGAATTAGAATTAATTTTTTTTTTTGATAAATTCTTCGGGTATGAGCGGGGTGGGGAACCCGATCACCGAGCCCGCACCCCGAACCCACTGTAACCCGCCCTTCCCGTACCCTAAACCTCTGAACCCGCTGTGCCACCTGGCCTTACCCGCACCCCGAACCCGCTGGGCTACGGATGGCCTTAGAATGGAGAACTAAAAAATTAAAATCTTCAAAAAAGATCACCTTCATCTGCAACATATTCTCTATTTTGTAAATTATACACATTAATTTTATTATTTAAATATTCTATATAACTTATAAAATATTATTTCTTTCTTCTAAATATATAATTTAAAGCAATTTTATTGATATAATGAATAAAAAATCATTTCTATCTCTAAATTTAGAGATTTTCATCATCTCTTTCTCATACTTTTTCCATTTTGGAGAACATTTTGGGGAATCTATTGGAGCAAAAATCCCCAAAATCTCAATTTTAGAGAAGCTGTTGGAGTTGCTCTTATGGCTGATAAGATAGTTGATGGCTGATAAGCCAACTGGTAGCTGATAAGCTAGCTGGTGAATAAGTCATGTTTAATAAAAAGTAGCTGATAAGAATGTCAAATGACTAAAAAGTACTTCTTGAAAAAAATAATCAATTACAATATTTCATAATATAATTAAAAAAATGTATAATAATATAATATGTTAATTAATATAAACAAGATAGTAAATAAGAGCATCTCCGACAGCTTCCCCAAAATTTCCAAAATGAAGAACCAAAAGCCAAAATCCCTAAAAAAATTACATTCATCTCCAACAGATTCCCCATTTTGGAGAAAAAAACATTGATTATAATATTAAAATATTATATTCATCTATTAAAATATTATTTCCCACCCTTACATATTTATTTTCAAAGTTTCGGTCCTATCACTTGGTAATCATTTTTTGAGTCATCCCCATACGTGGAGAAAAACCAATTCTCTCTCCTACTTTCTCCATTTTGGAGATAGTTTTGGGGAAGCTGTTGGAGCAAAAATAGAGCACAAAATACGGATTTTGTACTAATTAAAATAATTTAAAGTTTATTATTATTATTATTATATATACTATAAAATTTGTATTTGTTAAAAGAAATTTAAAAAAAACTGCATTAAGCTATGATTTTAAGTAACCATTATATATAATATGAATAAAAATAAATAATTGAATAATACTTAACAAAATAATAGTAGTTGATAACTATAATATATTGACTGATATTAAAAAATATGTAAAAATAATTGATGTGATTAACAATAATTCTAAATAAGTAAAGAGTGAATTGTGGATTTGGTCCCTATGGTTTTGTGTTTTCTTTGACTATGATCCTCATACAATTTTTATTGTGGATATAGTCTTGTGGTATGCAATATGTTATGGCTAAAGTCCCTGAACTCCTGAAGGCTAACACCGTTAACTTTGAGACGGTAAAGGCATCATGTGCCTTGCACACCATGGGTTAAATGTCATTTTGCATTTCCCTTTCAATTAAACCTAGTACGTACTGTAACAACCCAAATCCAACAACAACTAAAACGTAGCATTACAACCAAAATGGTCCCAAAGTAAACTAAATTCAAGGTTTGTAACAGTTAAGCACGCCCACAACTGAAAATGGTTTTCCCTTGTACGAACTTCCAACTAAACTCTAACCTGAAAATGCTTTTCAGTTTTATAAAAGCGAGAGTTAGACCAAAAGTCTAGTGAGTTCCCTCAAGTAAGGCCATCCGTAGCCATAGCGGGAAGGGGCTCGGGATGGGGGATGTGGCAGCGGGATGGCTGCGGGATGGGGTACGGGGCGGGATGGGCATGCGGGAAGGGATGGTTTTCGGGGATGGGATCCCGATCCATCCCGAGGGTTTTTAAAAAAAAAAATTTAATTAAATTTTTTAAAAAATAACCGTTGAACGGCTCTTTCTTAAAAAAAAATTCTCAATTTAATCCCACTATATATTTAACCATCAACCTCTTATTTCTCACACCTCTCAACCTCTTATTTTTCACACTATCAAATTCTCTCAATCTCACACCTCTCAAACTCTCTCAAATTCTCTCAACCTCTTATTTTTCACACCTCTCTCATCATGAATCCAAACAGAACTCGATCTCGAAATCGAAATGGAATACAAAATGAAAAAACTCGATCTCGAAATCGAAATCGAACGCTCAAACCGATTTGAGAAAGACTTCGAGTTTTTCATAACCCCGCATGATCACCTTACGGGAAACGCTTTGAGGGCTACTTTAGCGAGAAAAAAGCAACTCCAAAAATTTCATAATTGGTAGTGTTTTGTATTTTGTAATTTTTATTTTTAATGAATGATATGAATTTTAATTTTTATTATTTATCTTATTTTTATTTATTAAAAAATATATAAATATTTTTATTTTGTTAAATAATTAAATGTATAAATAAAAGAATTAAAATAAATGAGGTGACAAAAGGGTTTGAGGGAATGGGGTACGGATGTTTAGGGATCGTGAGGGATGGAGTGAGGGATGGGAGAAAAGCTGATGTGGCGCTGAGGTGGAGGGGAATCTTTGAAAGATAGGGTTTATGGGGTACTGATGGCCTAATACACCACACACCACACGTATCATTTAAAATGAGATATAAACATTAATAGATGATTAACACCTTTAAAACCACCATACATGTAACGTTAGGAATTTTCGGTAAGTGAAAGTCATCCCGTAGTTTTCATAGCTTGTAAATCATAGGTTTTATGTTACGAAATATTTACTTTCGGTCCCTAAGATAATCTAGAGTGTTTGCATAAGAAAAGTCGAGTTTCGAGGCTTGATACGGGTTTAAGCTACAATGCCAAGTGACCATTATGACAACTGTCATTGTAGCCTGACATTGTCACAGCTGAGAAGGCACCTACTGGAAGGAACATCTGGGCGACTATGACAAGGGGTGTACGCGGGTTGGTTTGGGCGATTTTTGACATTTTTACAACCCAATCCAATTACGACGGTTTGAAAATTCTCAACCCAACTCATTCAAAAGTGTAACCCAACCCAACCCTTGCGGGTTAGGGCGGGTTGGGTTGGGTTGGCGGGTTAGAAATATATATAAAGTTGACGAACAAAATACAATAAATAGTACTTAAAATGTACTCAACAAAGTTATTAATTGTTACAATCATCCAAATATATATTAAAATCCTTGAGTCTTAGAATTAAACTTTAAAAGCTTGAATGATAACATCCTATTCAAATCGTCAATCAAATGCGATCGTGTTGGACTTTTCCGACTCCAATTACTTGTTGAACATATTCTTTTTTAACCTTTGTTAACACTTTTTTCAATTTAATACTCTCATCACAAAACAACCGATACACACTACTAGGGACACCAAATATCTTTGTTTGACCTTTGTTCATCCTTAGCCACGACTTTTCGACATTCCTCTTTTTTAAATGACACCTCATTATCTTAAGTGATTCCACAATTGACTTGTCAAATCTATTACTATGATAAACATAATCTTTTCTACAATTAGACTAATACATGTATAAATTTTTTGGGTTGTACATTATAATGGCTGTAAATATTATATATATTATGGTTCTAAATAACTCGTTATGGCCTCAAGGTATGGGTTCACCGCCACGTTAACCCCTACGACTTCACTCTAAGGCTTGAATTGCCTTGTAACGCATTGTGGCGCGTTACGATGCATTACGACACATTATTTTGTAAGATATAAGGTTATTTTTAGTATATAACTTGAATAATAAATGATAATTGTTTGTGGAACCTAAGACTGAATACTCTTAAAATGAAACTTAAAAACAAAAAACTTGATATATATATTTAAATAAGTATATATATATAGAGGCCCATTCATTTGCTAACCAAGTCATTGGTACTAACTGTGCTAACCAATATCAACCAATCAGATTTCAGTATTCATTTATGTTAACATCAATCCATCAAGGGTAAAATAGGCATTACAATTATAATATTTAATATAATGATTTTTTCATTAAATTCCTATATTATTAACTTTGGACGGTTATCAATATACCATATTTATCTCCATTTTTTAATTTAATTATTAGAAGTTGTAATTATCTTCAAATTTTTGAATTTGAATTTGATTTCATCTTTAAGAATGATAATTATCCAGAGAAAATCAACCATACGAAACCCTAGCCGTGAATCAACCTCCTCTCGGCGGACGACGACGTAATCAACCACCACTACCAACTGGTCGACGACGTAATCAACCACCAACAACCACCACCCGGTCGACGAAGCAAAAAAAAGTGCCACAGAGAGGAATAGGGGTGGCGCAGCTTGAGAAGATAATATTAGAGGAACAACAAAAGAAAGACGTAGGTATTTTGACACATAATTCAATCGTGTATTTTGACACATAATTCAATCGTATCTCCGGCGACTTCTTCTTCTTGTTTGGCCAACATTCAATCAGTTCCTAATTTCAGGCCGCCGTTGGTTCCTTTACCACCACCATTGCCGCTGAATCACCACCCTTTACCACCACCGCTGTTGGTTCCTTTACCCGTCGGTTCCTTTACAGCTTCCAAGGGGAGAATCCGAATCCGAATTCAAATCTGAATCAAAATCGTGGGTTGGACCACCGTGGATTCACGGCGGAGGGAGAGAATAGGAGAGAGAGACACGAGAGGGATTTACATATTGGGACTATAAGATAATCTGTGCACATGTGCATATGGGCATACTTTTCTATTTTAATTAATTATACAATTGCATAACATGTGCATATGTGCATATGTTTTATGTGCATATGTGCATCTGTTGCTATCTTCATATGTTATTACCACATATTTTTTAAAATATATGTGCATATGTGCACATGTATATGTATTTGGGCGTCCATGCACTTATTATAAATAAAAAAAAGTCATTGCACATGTGCACCTATTAAATTAATATACAAAATCGTACTCACTAACCCCAATAAATGCTCCGTTTATTTTGGGATTAGATACTTTCCATGTTTAAGTTGTTTGACAATATGACAAAAATACCCTTGTGCATATGTGCACAAACAAATTATGCGTTTAATTTCTAATAAATCCTCAAATTAATCTAAGCCTTAGATTAAAAACATCAATGGTTCAGATTGGTTAGCATGGTTAGTACCAATGACTTGGTTAGCAAAAGAAGGGACCCTATATATATATATATATATATATATATATATATATATATATATATATATATATATATATATATATATATATATATAATTTTATCAAAATGGTTTAGCGGGTTGACGATTTGGGTTTAATTGAGTTGTTAGCGGGTTGGGTTGGACAGATTTCGCCGGTTGAAGGATTTTTGTACACCCCTAGACAGGCGACATAGTCGCGTGACAATGTCGCACAAAGTGGGCAGTGCAGTATTAAGTTGCGTTTTTTTCAGCTTTCTTCCACTACTCACTTCTCACAAACTCTCTATTTCTCTCTAAACTCTCCCAAGAATATCCCCACCTCATTTATGGAGATTTTAAGCATTTAATGACACAAATACTTGGGTCTTGAAGTGATATTTCTCTATCAAGTTGAAGAGTAAAAATTAGATATCAAGAACTTTCCATCTCCATCTTCATCTTCAAGAATCACTTAGGGTTTTCTAGGTTTTTCTAACAAAACCTAAGTTGTGAGTTCATTTTCCTTTTCATAAATTTTATACATATTAAAACTATATTTTAGATTTCTTAATAACCTTCTTGATTTCATTTCACTAATTTCAAATTCGACCTAAAAAGGGTTTTTGGAAATCTTTAGAGTTCTAGTTATATTTTTGGATATGATGATGGAAAACATGAATTGAGACATTAAATGTGTTCTATCTATATTTTATGACAAAATGTTGGTTGTGCATGGATGAGAATTAGGGGTTTTCCTTAAAGAAAGTGAAGACTTGCTCTTAGGAATAGATGGTTCTTGAGCATATTTTTATATATTGTTTAAATAGTTTTAGAATGTTGAAAACCTCATTTTGAGACATCTTGTGTAGAATATGACAATGCGTATCCAATATACATTGTTTGATTTATATGTGCGGGAATGAGGCAAGTATGGAAATCATTTTATAGATATTCTCATGTGAAGGTTCATTTGTCATTATTGTTTTGGTCACAAATGAAATTGTGACTAGCCTTGCCTAATTGCTAGTTGATCCATAGGCATAAAGATAAACCCCTTATTTATTTTATATGAGTGGTTAGTTTATCCTACTCACTAGCTAGATATGGGCAATAAATCACCGAAGGACTCAAACTATAGACCGTGGGTGGTTGATTTTGATGAACGTGTGACCCATAATGATTTGTTTATTGCAATGGGCATATCTTAGTGCATTGGAGGATTTGAACTATAGATCGTGGGTGGTTGAACTCAACGACCAATGTCCTATAAATTAAGCTCTTAAACATAGAATTGTGGCCTACTTTTATGTTCCGCCACGTTTAATGGAAAGCGGGTCTCCCCGTCATCGTAAGTTGTATTCTGGGCCGAAAGGTCCTCCTTTGGTGTAAATGAGTTTGGGATTTCAAACAAGGTTATGACTTAATTATCTACAATTGTATTGAATTTTATTATATAAATTGTTTGATATCACTATGCTAAAGCCTAACACTTTTTCTTAAAATGACGTGTATATCAGGTAATGCTAGCGGTGAGACTCCTCGGGTTTGAGCAGAGAGTCAAGTGATGGGAGAAAATGTGAATTATAACAATGGCGTCCCTTTTGTTTGAACATGGTTATTTTGTAGAGAGATATGGACATCCGTCTTTAATCTAAGCTAGTCTAGTTTAGATTAGTAGGTTGTCTACATTTTATCTCTTGTACGTTTAGATTGTAAACGCTTTGCTACTTCCCCATTTTGGGTGATCTATTTATATCTAGGTTGTCGTATTATATAATTATCCAAGTTTAAATTTACCGTTATTTTTGGGGTGTTACAATGCACACATACAACACATGTAGATGGCTCACGCTTAAGTCACACACACATGTGAGAACGTGCTCGGGATTACACTTGCCCTCAAATGAATCACATGAAATGAATTCATGCATTCCAAATGGGTCACACCTCCCATATATAGCCATTACACCGCACGCCCTCGCCCCAAATGTATGCACACTTTAAAATTTCTACACAATCAAACATGTTTAAACCAATGTAAAAACATGCATTTGATAAACATCATATGTGTTCAAAGCTTGTACGTCAAATAAAGTTTGGAAAAACTTATCTATCGTCCACGCTTAAACTCACACTTGGAGCTACGAGTGTCCAAACTGAACACCTAAATTAGACGACATAGGAATGGTGTTAAATCATCTAAATCATCTTAAAATCATCAATTTCAAACCCCAAGACAATCCCCTAATCGATGCCTCGAACCTATTCCAAAGCGAGAAACGAAGCAAAACTGAAAAATGCAAAACAGTGTCCCATGCAACTTTTCTGGCAACCAAAGTTGCATGGAAAGTTGCGTGAACCTCTGGTATGCACAATACGAGATTTCTAGCAAAAAGCCTTAAGCCCTCTTGCCCCCAATCCTTCTCAAATTGGTTTTAAGCCCCAAAAACGATAGAATCAACGTTCTAAACCATTGTAACCAATATCTTAACATCAATACCACATTAACCCAACTAAATCCATCCATAAATGAAGGTTTTTACCCCAAAAACTCCAAACTTGAAAACCTTTGAAAACACCATTAGAGATGATGATATTTCTCAAAGTATGACAAATGAAACATCAAGAATCAATCTCTAAATACTTTCTCATTGAGTTTTGAATCATTCTAACTAAAAAGAATTAGACTCCCCAACTAAAACCATAAACTCAAAACCAAAATCATAAAGGTGAGGAGATGAAGCTTACCTTGAATGTAATAACCCAAAACAAGTAGACGGGTTTAAATGAAAGTTAGGGGCTATAAGTGTATTTGGTGAATTTTAGGAGGTAAAAAAAGGGAAAATGGGAAATTAATTCCCCACATTGTCGTGCACTGCAGGAGGAAAAGAGAAAAGAAATCAATTCCTAGGGTTTTGGTGGTTGATGTGTGTGTGTGCTGTGGGGGCGCCGTGAAGAACGAGAGAGAGGGAGCTACGGGAGAGAGAGAGCAGCGACAGAGATAGAGGCAGCGAGAGGAAGAGAGAGAGCTGCGAGGGAGAGAGAGAGCAGCGAGAAGGAGAAGGATAGAAGACAGAGAGAGAGAGAGACTGCGAGAGAGAAAGAGAGAGAGAGAGAGAGCAACGAGAAGGAGAGAGAGATCGTGTGAGAGAGAGAGAGCAGCGAGAGAGATATAGAGAGCTGCGAGGGAGAGATAGACGACGAGAGAGGGTGGTGGTGGCTGGGTTCGCCGGCGACGGAGAAGATGACCGGAGGGGCGGCCAGTGAGCGCCGACAGCCGGCTGCCGGCGGTGGTCGGCGGCGGCGGTATGGCTGGACAGTAACTTTCCGTTTCGTGAAGTTTTTCGCGGGTAAGAAACCATTCCCTTGCGTTTTCTCTTTAGCAAGTAATGTTAGATTGGTTAAGTTCTAATTGTGCTCGGTTACGTAATCGGAGAAAGCAAGTAAAAGTATTAATAGAGTTTTTCTAATTCATAATGTCAAGTTAACCAAATGTTTGTGGATTCGTGATTTCGGAAGAAATGGTATTGGTTAATCTTTTAGAATAAGTTAAAAACGAAGAAATGGAGTTTTTGTCGAAATACCCGGACTTGTTTGCAAACGATATGGTATTTTAAAGAAAATGAAATTCCGGTAGTGTTGGAAATTGTTTGAGGTTCCGGTAACATTTTGTTGAGTCCCGGTAAGTTAACAATTGGGCCGGAGTGTAATTTTAAGAAAAGGGTCGGAATAATTATTTTAATTGGAGCCTAAAGCTTGTGTGTACTGGAAGTCGGTATGACCCGAAAGTTGACCCGTAATTTAAGTTGGGCCGAATTGAGTTTTGGGCCACATGAATTATTAAGTCCTTTTGGGCTTAGTTATTGTATTGGGGCTTAATTTATTATTAAAGTCTATAATTATTTAAAGGGGCCTAATACGTAATCGATAGTCTATTTATTTAATTTGGTCATATTATTATTATTATGATCCGGCTTTGATATTTAGAATCTAGAGTTATAATTTTATGTCGGGGGAAACCTAGAATCGGGTAAATTAATGGATCCGGTATAGCATTTCAAATTGGATAAATAAGCAAAGACCATTAATAATGATTTGTGGACTAGAAGTGGAAGTTACCAACTTAGATAAGTTTGGGTTAAGTTCGGGGCAAGTTCGAATATAAATTATTAGATATTGATATACATTCCTATATATTAGGTGTTCCACTTAGAGATCGGAAGTGTAAGTGAGGAGCTTTGGAGCAAGCAAGCCAGGTGAGTTTTCTAAACTAAAATGTGTGGCTTTTAAAGTGTTTTCAAAATGTGTTTTGAATGTTGAGAATTGCCATGCTTTATTATTATGCTTTAATTGCATGAAAGTTGTTTAAAGTTTTATGTAGAATGTATGCATACGTTGTGATAGACGTAAACTGGCCAAGACGGGAGTGGAGACCCGCCAGTGCTCGTGCGGGAGTGGAGACCCTTTATGCCAGGGGAAGTGGCCCCAAAATAAGGCAGCATGAGACTGACTCGTCGTCACCTTAGGGTGGCTTCAGGGTGTCAGATTACGAGGAGTGGATTTATCCGTGGAAGTTTTATGAGAAATTTTTATGAAAAGTTATACGGAAGTTTTATGTGCAATATTTTGAAATCAGCTATGCGAAAGTTTATTATTGAAAGTTTATATATGAAAGATTTATGTTGAAAAGATAAACTGTTTTAAATGATTTTGAGAACTGTCAGGAGGGACTCACTAGACCTCATGGTCTAACCCTCGCATTTCCATAATAAAACCTTTTCAGGTAAGCTTTGAGTAGGAGGCTCAGGTAAGTGGGCAAGCGCAGGATAGAGTACTGATGCAGTTAGAGACAATGCCGGTGCCACTTGTAGTAGTAGTTTCTCAGTTGTGTATAGGTTGTTTCCGCCAACCTTAGTTTATGTATGTTGTGACGAAAATTTTGGGACCCAGTTTTGTAAATTTATGCTTAAATGCTATGTTTGTTCTATTGTACTTTTGGGCCGTTACATTGAAGATGAAGATCTTCAAATCACTTGTAAAATGCTTCTTCACCAACATCACTAAATGGAGTCTCTCTTTCACTCAACCTCTTTTCTCTCCAAAACCGTTCATCACAAATGAGTGTGAAAAAAGGATTTACCCTATTTTAGCCACATAATTACAATAAGGTTCGTGAAGATTAAAGAGTTTGCATCCACCCCTTAGACTCTTACAAATCTTCCAAACAAGGGATTAAAGGTCGTTACAGTGCGTGGCCCTTTTAGACATATATAAAGACACAATAAAATATAGAATAGTGAATTGTGGATTTGGTCCCTGTGCATCACTCATCATAGTTAAAACCCATCAATTATATCTCTTAATTTTTTTCATTCGTTCTTCTTTGTCAAAGTACAAGAAAAACTAATTTGTTAAAGTGCAACAAAAATTCAAGTCATGGATTTTAGAAATGACGGAGATATTAAGAGGAACAAGAATTCTCACTATTTCTCAAGAACAATATGCTTGTTTGACATAAACAATTAGAAGCTTTCTGTTAATCCTTACAAGAGAAGGATATGTTTGTCTAAAAGAACATATTGAAAAATATATAAGAGGTATAATTAAAAGAAAAAATGTGAAAAAATCTTTAAATTTAGTAAAACCCTATATGGAATAATATATTAAAAATCTAACTTATAACTTATTAAAAAAATCGGTAAACTCAAAAAATAAATTAACTTATAACTAATTTATGTTTGCTAATTCGTGAACATGATTATACAATAAATAAGCTAGCTTATCTTTTGAGTATATGTTTGCATAGACATAAGCTAGCTTATTGATAAACTACTTGAAGTAGTTTATGATGAGTTTTTTTGTGGCATTTTTCAATTATACCCTTATTAGTATTAATTATTATTTATTAACCAATAATTATAAATAAATTTTCGTTAATAGAAATTAATTATTACTAATACTAATTGAAAATTATAATTAAGTTTTAAGTATACATTAATGTTAAATTTTAATTATTTATTACTATTATTTTTTAATTATTATTCAATTATTTTTTATATTATTATTTTTTTGATATTAATCAATATATTTTAATTATAGATTACTTACTATTTTTAATTATTATTCAGTTATTTTTTTCTGTTGATATTGTACGTAATGGTTATTTAAAATCATAAGTTAATGTGATTTTTTTCTTCTAAAATTTGGTTTAACGAATTCAAAATCTATAGTATATATAACATACATTTTAAATTCTTTTAACTAACATAATATATTATTTAGTTTTTCTTCACTATCTTGTTTGTATTAATTAACATATGATATTACTATACATTTGGTTTTATTATATTATGAAATATTATAACTGACTATTTTTTCAAGATGTTTTTTTGGTCATTTTACATGTTTATCAACTAGTTTTTACCAAACGTGGCTTGTCCATCAGCCAGCTTTTCAGCTATCGTCTAACTTTTTAGTCATCAACTAGCTTATTTACCATAAGCTAGCTTATCAATCATCAACTAGTTTGTCAAACACAACCTTAGTAGAGAGTAAATAAGTAAACTTGTAAAAAAATATTTCCAAGAGAAAATATGTTTGCATTTTATTATTAGATATTTGGAAAACCCATATTTAAATCTCATAATATTATTTATCGTAAATAAGACAAAATCTATATCTAAAATATTCCTTAATAAAAGAAAATTAAAGATATTTCTGACAAAAATAAGGTGATATTTATACATGTTAATTATTTGAACAACCTAGAAGAAGAAAATAAACAATAAGATATATGTATGTATATATATAGGGAAATTAATTAAAATGCCCCAAGTTGACAACCGTTTTATCGAAATGCCCTTTCTCTCTCTCAATTTGCAAAAATACCCTGAAAATCCGTGGCCTGACTCGTGGCCCACGGATTTTTTTTCAAAATTTGACTCATCCGTGGTCAAAGCCCGTGGGAGGGGTAAAAATCCGTGGCCAATACTTTTGTCCGTGGCCCACGGATGTTTTTACAAAATTTGATTGAATTTTAAATTGAATGTTACACTTTCAACCCCTATACTTATTTACTTAATTTACTTTATACATTTTACTTTCATAATTTTAATTTTACAGTTAACACATATAATCGTTTATTAACTAAAATACGTTAAAAAATACGTTTTAATTTTAACAAGTTACACCATTATAATCGTCCATTCGATACGTTCGAAATGAGCCTAATATTGAATATTTTTGGATTTATTTATTTTATTATATATCATATATACTACATAAAAATATTTTTAATATTTACAATTTATACTTTTATAGTTAATTATTTCATTTATGGTACATCTTTTTTTTTTTAATTTTGTTTTACACTCTTATCGCATTAACATAATAATAATATATTAACTAATTCATTAAATCGTTTTAAATTATTATTATTTGTATGTGTTTATAGATATCGTGAATGACAATAGGACAAGGTTTCACGAGAAGAATATGAAATGGGGTTTTGACAAGTTGGTATCACTGGACTTATTTAAGAATTGTGAAAATAGGTATTTGGCGAATAATGATTCATGTGTGTTTGGAGCTGAAATATTTGCAGTTACAGAGTATGCACAAAAGGATCGATGTCTGTCCATCACAAAACCTCCGTCAATTTTTAATACTTACACTTGGACCATCGATAATAAAATAAATAAAACGTATTTTAACTACAAGAGTACCATAAGTTAAATAATTAACTATAAGAATATGAATTTTAAATATAAAAAATATTTTTATGTAGTATATATGATATATAATAAAATAAATAAATCCAAAAATATTCAATATTGGGCTCATTTCGAACGTATCGAATGGACGATTATAATGGTGTAACTTGTTAAAATTAAAACGTATTTTTTAACGTATTTTAGTTAATAAATGATTATATGTGTTAAATGTAAAATTAAAATTATGAAAGTAAAAGGTATAAAGTAAATTAAGTAAATAAGTATAGGGGTTGAAAGTGTAACATTCAATTCAAAATTCAATCAAATTTTGTAAAAACATCCGTGGGCCACGGACAAAAGTATTCGCCACGGATTTTTACCCCTCCCACGGGCTTCCACGGGCTTTGACCAGGGATGAGTCAAATTTTGAAAAAAAATCCGTGGGCCACGGATCAGGCCACGGATTTTCAGGGTATTTTTGCAAATTAAGAGAGAGAAAGGGCATTTCGATGAATCGTTAGTCAACTTGGGGCATTTTAATTAATTACCCATATATATATATATATAAAGGAAAATTCAAATGTGAACTTAAATTCAATTGTGAATGTGAGGACGAATTTTGGCCCTTCCATCTCTATTGATCCAATGACTCATATAATAGAGTTTTTAATTGAAATTATTAATTAAGGTGATTAGGGGTAAAAAAGGAAGATAATTTAAACTCACACCTACCATATTTGACTTTTTATTTTCTTTTTTAATTAAAAACTTTTACCCCCCTTAAAGTTTAAAATAGATTATCTTAAAAATTACTAATATTTTAATCAAACAAATTACATCAAAAAACGAGAATTTCGTGCTATTCGATATGACATCCATCTCGATATAGTTTTTTTGTTGTTTTAACCGTTTTTACGTGAAATGTCATATATGTGTTATATTCATCGTGAATATTTATGTACGTTCAAGCGTTTACAACATCTCGACACCGTAAGTCCGTAACTCGACATCACCTTCTACAACACTTTCTTCAACGTCCTAAGACATCGTGTTCTTCATTACCGTAACCCAACACCCATTGAGATGAATCGGGAACCTGTCGAGTTTCGATTGTGAACCGAGGAACGAAAGAGAGTGCGTCACGTCTCCACACCTTCACGGGTCACTCATATATTATTCTTCATGAATAATGTATCATTCAGTATGAATAATACATCATTCTGGGTGAATAATACACGATTCATGAATTCGTGTATTATTCATCCTGAATGATGTATTATTCATCATGAATATTGTATTATTCATCATGAATAGTGAATGAACGTTCACCTTTGTTATTCATACTGAATGTGGACACCTGGAGATGTGCATACATATTCATAAAGAATAAAACCAAGTCTCGGTTGTAAATCGGAAAACAAAAGAGAGCGCGTTATGTGTTCACACATTCACAGGTCATTCATATATTATTCATCATGAATAATGTATCATTCAGGATGAATAATACATCATTCAAGGTGAATAATACATGATTCATGTTTAATAATACATGAATCAGGAATTCGTGTATTATTCATCCTGAATGTTGTATTATTCATTTTGAATACTGTGTTATTCGTCATGAATAGTGAATGAACGTTCCCCTTTGTTATTCATACTGAATATGGACAGCAGGAAACGTGCATACATATTCATACCGAATATAACACATACATAGTATTTCACGTAAAAACGGTTAAAATGAAGAAAAAACTATATCGAGATGGATGTCATATCGAAGAGCACGAAATTCTCGTTTTTTGATGTAATTTGTTTGATTAAAATATTAGTAATTTTTAAGATAATTTATTTTAAACTTCAAGGGGGTAAAAGTTTTTTAATTAAAAAAGAAAATAAAAAGTTAAAGATGGTAGGTGCTGATTCAAATTTCCATATTTGTCCCTAATCACTTCTCAATTGGTTTCATTAAGTTTTAACCATTGATTAATTTTTCAAATCTTTATCAATGGTTGTGACTTGTCCTCATGTTCACAATTGAATTTGAGTTCACATTTGAACCCATCCCTATATATATATACATACACAAAAATAAATTATTAACAATTATTACATATATTTTGAGTAACAATCAATTCAATTTTTAAATCAAATGATTGTCTATGTGAAAATGTTGCAAGGGTAAATAAAAGGTGTAATAACAAGTTGTAGAAATGAATAATTGTGTTAATTTTGGGGCAAAATAGATGATGATGAAGATGAAAATGCTCTCTTTTCATACCAAATGTCATATAAATTTTTTGATAACACCTTCATTTATGAAAATGGAAAAACTAAACCCTAAAAAAAACCTCCTTAAACCATATAAAATTTAAAATATAATTTGACAATGTTATCAAAATTCGAAAAGCTGTGGTTTCTAAATAAAAATCATATCCTTGAATATTAGAGGTCTAGGGTCGGAATGCAAAGGAGGGTGGGTGAAGGAAATCTGCAGAAGTGAAAAACCATGTATGTTGGGAATTCAAGAAACAAAAATTAAAAAATGGAATCAAACTCAAATCGGGGCTGTATGGGGAGGAGACAATGTGGATTTTGCCCAAATTGAAGCTAACGGTAACTCGGGGGGTCTCGTGACTATGTGGGACAACAAAGTTTTCAGTTGTGACTATGTGGTAGAAGATCCATGTTTTTTTGGCAGTAGTAGGTAAATGGGTCGGCGTTCATGGGCTTGTCAACGGTCAATGTTAATGGGCCAAGAGAACATAAAGAGAGAGTGGAATTATGGGGAAGGCTAGAAAATCTCGTGGGAAAAGAAAAGGTAATCTGGTGCGTGTTCAGTGACTTAAACGAGGTTAAAGGGACACATGAGAGGTTGAATTCCAATACTAATCAGCAGGGTGCAAGTGAGTTTAACAATTTCATTGAAAAAAGCAAATTGTTGGAAGTACCGATGGTGGGGGGGGGGGGGGAGAAAATTCACTAGAATTAGTGACGATGGCTTGAAATTTAGTAAGTTAGACCGCTTCTTGGTGACAAACAAATTCGGGTTGGCGTGGAATAATTTGGGGGTAAAAGGTATGGAGAGGAAGTGGCCGGATCATCTCCCTTTGGTGCTATTCGAAGATAGGAATGACTTTGGTCCCAAACCGTTTAAATTCTTTGATTCTTGGTTGAAAGAAGAAGGGATTGAGGCCGTGGTGGAAGAATCTTGGAGGAAAAGCATATTGTCTACTCGACCGGATTGTATTTTTCGGGATAGGTTGAAGAACGTTAAGGAAATGGGCCAAAGAGAATTTCGGGAATATAGACAAGAACTTCGGATTTTTGAAGAAAGAGATATCCAAAAAAGAAGCGGATGCGGACATTAAAGGTTGGGACGATGATAGTAGAGAGAGTTGGGTCCAAGCAAGGAGGCGTTGGTTAAAGTTGGAGGAAAAAAAGATCGGAATGGCAAGACAAAAATCCAAAGTCAAGTGGATCATGGATGGAGACGAAAACTCAAAGCTTTTTCACGCGGCTATCAAATATATAGAGAGAGAAATTTTGATACGCGGATTGAACACTAACTCGGGGTGGACGGACAATCCGAATGAAATAAAGAATTTTGCGGTTCACTATTTTAAAATAAATTTGCGAAAAAAGAGAGGGCGGACCATCACTTCGAGAAGACTTGTTCAAAAAATTGTCAAAGGAGGAAGCCGATTGGTTGGAACGACCGTTTGAAGAAGAAGAAATTTGGGGTGCTATCAGAAGTTGTGGGAGTAGGAAATCACCGGGCCCGGACGGGTTCACTTTTGGTTTTCTAAAAAGATTTTGGGGCATAGTAAAGGATGATCTGGTGAAGGCGGTTAAATGGTTCGAGGAAAATGGGGCGATTAGCCGGGGGTGTAATTCCTCCTTTTTAACGTTAATCCCAAAATTCCCGAATCCGTCAAATCTTGGGGAATTTAGGCCAATTAGCCTAATTGGAGTTTTTTTTATAAAACTATAGTGAAGATGTTGGCGGAAAGAATCAAGTTGCCAATGGGTAAATTAATTAGCGACACCCAAAGCGCTTTTATTAAGGGCCGGTATATTCTTGTCGGGGTCCTTACAACAAATGAGGTGATAGAGCACATTTAGAAAAAAAAGAAGACAAGGTTGATTTCCAAAGTAGACTTTGAAAAAGCCTACGATAGCGTGGAGTGGGAATTTGTGATCGATAGTTTGTTTAAGATGGGGTTCAGAAGTAAATGGGTCAAGTGGATTAAGGCGTGCCTTACCTCCTCCTCCATGTCAATCCTTATAAATGGGAGTCCAACGGAGGAATTCTCGATGGGTAAAGGTTTAAGGCAAGGTGACCCGTTGGCACCGTTCCTTTTCCTCGTAGTGGCCGAAGGACTACATATCTTAACGGAAGAGGCGGTTAAAGTGGGGCTTTTGGAAAGTTTAAAAGTGGGTTCTGTAACGACCCGGTATCCCATAACATACATAATATATAACAATTAACATTTCATACACAACGCCGTTACTTTCATAACAAAATACATGATAATTCACATTCGGTCCCAAAGTCTCAAAACTAAACAATACAAAAGAAACGTAAACATATCCTAATCTTCGTCAGCTATCAACCGCCTCCTATGCTTTATTCTTCCCTTTGCTAACAAAAGATCCTTGACCTGGAATACATTTTGAAAGGAAAATGAGGGTTAGACCTAATGGTCTAGTGAGGAAATCCCTGTCAGTTTAGTAAACCTTTGTATCAAAACCATTTATATAAAACTTTTCATATACATCCATACATTACACGTATATCAATACCATTCAAGACTCGTACATCTCATCCCACCTTATTCCCTCACAACTGGCCATACTAATTGGTAGCAAGCCAACTAATAAATATCAACGTTACCGGTCCGCACACCGGAACCCGGCTACCCGTCGGTCCGCACACCGGAACCCTACTACCCGTCGGTCCGCACACCGGAACCCGACTAATGTGCACCTGTGTAGTGTAATGCACATAGGAATATAATAACTTACTATATTATAAACACAAAATATTCACACCTTAATCATATATCCATTCCACACATATATGTATTCCAGTTAAAAATATTTTGAAGTAAAACTCACCTCGATCGCTTATCCAAAAACACTTCCAAGCCTTTCTCCAAAAGATTCAGTCTTTCAATCCAAATCCACAGAATCTGAAACAGATTAAATACAAATATCCCCTTACCAATTGAACACATGAACTCTAGATAAATCTACCTAACTCTCGCCATCAAAACAACCAAACAGCTATAGTTTCCGGACAGCCCAAAGCAATCCGGACAGCTCGACTTTTCCGGACAACTCAAGGAATCCGGACACCAAAGTAATCTGGACGTCATCAGGTATCTAATTCATCCGGAAATCATCAAGCAAATCATCCGGACACTATCAATAAACTACCCGGATACCTTCATATCATCCGGACACCTCTGACTGTTTATCCCATTTTCACCCAGAAATCGACTGAATCATTAACAGATGTGATTTTGACTATTCTAATCCGATAGGAACTATCTAAAAGCAATTACAAACATAAAATACAAAGAGACATACCTCAGATTCACTTCCAAGCATACCAATTGAAGCCTTAACCTAGCTTTTCTTCTTTTCTCCTTCTTGCTCTCTCATAACACACACACACACTAAACTGAAATCTGGATAATATCTGAGTTGTGAAATATCTGATATGCTTAAGAGATAATATCAAACTTAATTACCACTTTGGTCCTTGAACTTCTCAATAATGACCCAAACACCCTTAACTTATAATTTAACCCAATCTTACCCTAAAATCAACCTTTAAAGTTAACTTTACTTAACGGAAAAAGGGATTTTAACTAACGAACTTACCCGGGGTATTACAGGTTCAGACGTGGTTCCAATCTCACATCTCCAATACGCGGACGATGTGACTTTCTTTGGAAGGTGGAGCCTTAATAACTTAAAAAATCTTCTAAAAATCTTAGAATGTTTCTATTTTTTGATGGGATTGAAGATAAATTTGGGTAAAAGTAAAATTTATGGTTTGGGTGTTCCAGAGGAAGAGGTCCTTGGATGGGCTAGAAGTGTGGGATGCGGTTCGGGATCTACCCCGTTTATCTACCTAGGCCTCCCGGTTGGAGCCTCGATGAAAAGGATTGAACATTAGAGACCGGTGATAGAAAAGGTAAAAAAAGACTAGTGTCGTGGAAATCAAGAGTAATCTCTTTTGGAGGTCGGTTGACCTTGGTCAAATCGGTGTTGGGAAGTCTTCCGTTGTACTACTTCTCCTTATTTCGAGCCCCGAGCGGAGTGTTGAAAGAGTTAGAAAGAGTGAGGTGTAATTTCTTTTGGGGTGGGGGGTGTGTGGGTGAGAACGTGAAAAAAGGTATACATTGGGTAAAATGGGAAATAGCGGTGAGGAGCCTTAGTAATGGAGGTTTAAACATTGGTAGCTTAAAATCGATTAATTGAGCACTTTTAGGGAAATGGTGGTGGCATTTTCTCGTGGAGAAAAATGCATTTTGGGTAAAAAATATTAAAAGCCTATATGGGGAGGGGGGCTGCTGGATAATGAAATTCCTTGTGTTGGTGCAGGTAACACGTGGAAAAATATTGTGCAAATCGGTGCCGAATTGGATAGCAAGGGAGTCGAGTTCTCACGTTTGTTTCGGAAAGAGATAGGAGACGGCACGAAGACAAGCTTTTGGAAAGAAGCGTGGTTGGGAAACGATCCTACAAAAAAAGAATTCGCAAGACTATTCCGGCTAGAGACGAACAAATATGCCATGATCGTGGATAGAGGAAACTGGTTGAATAAAAGATGGACTTGGAGTTGGAATTGGAGAAGACCGCCGAGAGGAAGAGAGATGGGCGTATTGGAACACTTAATCCAAAGACTTGAGGTCGTTAATCCCGAAAGTGGACGAGATGATAAAGTAATTTGGAACCTCGACGAGTCAAAAGTTTTCAACGTCAAGAAGCCAAAGGAATTGTTGGAGAATGGTGGAAACGGCGCAAACGGAATCGTGGAACAAACTAAGTGGTTGAAGATTCTTCCGAAAAAGTATGTGTCTTCATTTGTAGGGTTCGTAGAGGTAGAATTCCGTGCCGCACAGTTTTGGATCAAATGGGAGTGGACTTGGATACCGTTTTGTGTCCAAGGTGTGGGGAGTTATCTAAAATAGTCAACCACGCATTAGTAAGCTGTCCGGAGGTAAAAATAACATGGAAGTTGATAGGGAGACGGTGGCAAAAGAATCTCGACACGGTGGCTTCGGTGGACGACATTCTTCAAGAAGGAGCGCAATCGGAAAGGAGCAACGAGGAAGATTCGGTGTGGAATGGAGTTATATGGGCTGTACTCTACTTGATTTGGTCACACATGAACGAAGTTATTTTTAAAGGGGACAAAAGGAAAATCGCAGATCTTTTGTACGAGTTCCAATGAAAGATTTTCGAGTTGGTAAGTAAACGTTGTAATAAAATCTCGTGGGATTGGACAGGTTGGATCGCAAATCCCGCAAACAGGAGACTGCGGTAACTGGGTCGGGTCGGTAGGCCGAGGGATGGCAGTGGCGTAAGGGTCCGGTGATACGAAGTTTCGAGGTCTGCCTCTCGTAAACCTGGATCCTTTGTGCCGCAGGTCTTCTTTTGTTTTCTGCTTGAATTGCTTTGGTCTCTTCCTGCAAAAATTGGGTCGTGAATTGGGTCAGATTTTGGATTTATAACGCATGTTTTAAGATATGGTATGCTATTAATGGGAAAAGACTCCAACAATGGCTTTTCTTTTAAGTAAACTACAATCTTGGTCCTTGTGGTTTATGAAAAACTGTGAAGAACGTATTTGTACTTCAATAATTATATGAAATGGTTACTAGAATTTACATTTTGCGTTGAAAGTGGTCCTTCTGATTAACTATATTAAAAGTTGTGTATTAAATTAGGGGCATTTTCATCTTTTTAGCCATATTTTATTAAATAAAATTTGTATACATACTTCAAGCATGTATACACCAAATTAATGCATATCTGACACATCTCTTTGTTCCAACTCAAATTTTGATCCTTGGACATTTTTTAACAATTGTTGTTTCCATAAACCCAAATTGATTTCAACTACAAAACCATGTAAAAAAATCAAATTAGATGGAGGGGATACTTGAGAGGATTGTTTCTCTCTAATTTCTACACACCTTGAAGGTTGGCTTTGGGTTTTATTTTTATACATATATATATATATATATATATATATAGAGAGAGAGAGAGAAAACTATACAAATTATAGGAAAGTAAATAATCCATACATTTACTTTCCTAATTGGTGTACAATGTGTTTAATCACCCCCCCTCTTTTAGTACTTTGTCCAACTCGTAGGTTGGATCGAAAAAGGGTGAAGCTTGATCGCGTGATAAAAAATACTCACACGTAATATATGGCACAATAATGGTGCTTGTATATACTAAATATTGCGTCCGCTTTTCAAGTAATATAATGGTAAGGACCAAATATCTTATCCACATGGATTGGACTACTAAGAATACGATATTTCTACGAACTTCCGGTGCAAAGTTTAGAGTTTTGATAATTTGGTTGCTTTTAAGCGAGATATTAAAACTTTGAATTAACAAGATAATAAAAGGCGGGTACGGGTGTAAGTTTCCCCGAGAGAATATTAGTAACTTAAATGGTTAACAATGCCGGTCACAATGTTATCCACACGATTTCCTCCTCTCGAAGCTACGTCATATAGGTTGCGAAGACAATTTTATTACAAAGTATCCATAAATGGCAACTTTCGGTTTACCAATCTCACTAAGTAGATCTCGAAGATCTTAGCCCCACCAGTGTGGAGAGATGCGCATATCTCTATAACACACCCACTCGACTAACATTTGGACCTTAATTCGATTATGCAACAACCTATATCTTTATATCTTTATGTGATTATTGAACATTTTCTCAAACTTCCTTGCATCATTCAAGCTGTATTTCGGATCCGCCACACTCGAAGTCAAAGATATAATATTAACATGCAAAGGTGATCATCTTGTCCGTGTTGAGTTATGCTTCGACTCGAATGACTAAACCGATAAGTTAGCAAAATACGGTAACACCCATGTATTACATTTTACCTCTTGGGTTTGGCTTACACCCGCACCCTAAGGGGGTATAGCTACTACTTATAAGTAAAATCACGAAATTCGAAACTCCTCGTTATCCAATAAAACCCTAAAATGCGTGACGATTTTTTTGAAAAAGATCGAAGTCACGGTATTTTATTTCACCCAAATGAAATGATTGAATAATTGAAAAATGAGGATATTTTAATAAAGGCAGAGGTTTTTAAGGACTTCCCAAGAAATTCTTCTATTTATTCTGGAAGATCAGGCATTTCTTAATAACAAGAGGGTTCTACCATCTGACATAAGAAAATAGAAGAGAACTGAAACGTAAATTTCATTAAACAGAAACTTGCCACCGTGGCCAAAAGCTCATCAAAGTGGTGATGGAAATTAAAACTAGCTAAAATAAATATACAAGAGTAAAGATAAATTCCAGCTGATTCTTCAAATGTATGAAGAGTTGGTTCATTTGAAATGCCAAGGCCAAGCTCCTTTATATATATGAGAAAAGATGAAAGTGGCTTGAGGAGAGAAAGTGACTTCTTAATGCTTGTCTTCTTCCTCATTTGTCTTGATTCACTTTGTCACCTTCCTTCTCTTCTTTCATGTTAAGCTTCAATATTGACCTTGTTTACAACCCTCAATTTACTTCATAATTTTGGAAATAAAATCCCCATAAAGATTTTTAGCTGCCACATACCACAGTGCTGACTTGCCACAATGAATTTCAGCACCAAAATCCAGTTTTCTAATTATTTCTCAACTTTATGACCGATTTAGACCAAACAAACAATAAAAGGCTCAAAATGGTATTTCGGAGTGGTAAAAAGGGAAGATATGAGTTTAAAAAGAGGACAAATAATACTAAGAAATAAGGGTTATCACACCAAAAACTTAATATGCGGTATGTGATTCACCCCTACTTATCAAAGGCTCTTCCAAAAACCAGATAACATGATCTAGTAAAATTTCCGAGCTTTTGATCACATAATATATCCCCACGGTCCGATACCGTGGGAGCACTATGGTCAAAATAAGGTTGCACAACATCAACAACAATCGTTACATTAGAAATTTTAGCATCTTGAAGCACCTCTTCACTATTGGTGATTAAAGAAGGTTTTGCACATGTACTCGAATTTTGCCTCAAAAAATCTCCTACTCTTTCTCCACACCACTCTCATCCATACCAACACATATTAATTTTTCACCATCACTTGGTAAGGGACTTTGACTTTGATTTTTTGTAACAACACAAAAATTGGAAAAACTGAAGTTTGGACTTGCGGACGTCCGCATGGGCGCAAGGTCGGACGTCCGCGAAGGGCGGAAGTCCGCGGAAGCAACAGAAGAAATGTGGGTTCGGATCAGGTTGAGACCGGACGTCCGCATGGGCTTCCAGCCGGACGTCCACGAAGGGCCTGATGAGATATTTTGGTTTCCTTTTAAGACCTTTCTCTCTCTCTCTCTCTCTTCCCTCATTTCATTTCCAACCCACAACTCAGTTTCTCTCTCTCTCTAAACCGATTTTCTCTCAAGAAAACCCTAAATCCTTCCTATTCTTCTTCATCTTCTCCACTCAAACTAAACCCATTTCCACCATTGTTGAAGATATCGAAGCTTGAAGATTTTTGTGGAGACTAGGAGCTTTTATTTGAAGGATTCAAGTGATGGAGGTAATCTCTCTCTCTACCAAAAGCTAGGTTGTTGTTGTTTTCACCTTCTCTTCCCTTTTGGGTATTTTTGGTGTAATTTTGGTTATGTTTGGTTAAGGAAAACTTCTCCTTCTTCATCTATGAAATTAGGGTTTTGGTATAAGTTGGGATTTTGATGAAAAATGTTTGGGGAATGATTCTACATGGTTGGATCTGGTTATTGATGGTTGGAAACTTATGGATCTAGGTTCTTGGAGGATTTGGCTTGAGGATTCGCGTTTCTTCAAATGAGCTTACGTTTGGGGAAATCTAGATTTAGCCTAAATCTAGCAATGTGAGTTCAAGTTGATTTGTGAAAACGTTGTACATGCCAAAAATGTTATTTTCCAAGTATTTGTGTGTTTCACTTGAAATTATCAATTGTTGAGTTATTTGATGAGTTTAACCCTTTTGAAGTGTTTAACTTTATAATTTGTGTAAAACACCCATATTTGGGATTTTAGAATATTTTGATATGTAGAAATCATAAATATGTCCTTACAAGATTTATTGCTCAATTAGAGCTTATTCAATGGTTTAATCATATTGGTGTAATTGATTTTCATAAACCATTTGGAAAAAATGCACGTTTTCGTATCATGAGTCGTTTTGAGAGTTTTAAGAGTATGAGTCCATTTTGGGAAACTCATTTGTATTAATCTGTGACGAGTTTTGGGTTAATGACGATTTTGTGGTATATGTTTACCTAAACAATGTTTAAATGCATTTCATATTTTGAGGACCGTTATTTATGGGTCTATTGGGTTTTGAGCATTTTGCTCGGTTTTGACTTTAAGGAAGTCTTGGGGACATTTTGTCCGGTTTTGATGGCTCAATGTGGAGTCTTATTTATGGTTTGCATTTATTGCAACATATTGCATTTTATTGCATATTATTGAAATTTACATGCTCGGGTGCTTTAGTCATTCCAGGATGGGCATGTAATTGTAGACTGTGTTGCATTGGATCCATTGGCACGTAAGTCAGTCTTTTGATGATGGTCGAATAGGTATTCCAGGGTTGGACCTCGGGACCCATGTTTTATGACCTTAACTTTTCAAGTAGGCACTAGGATGTGTTAAACCAAGATCATTCAAGATAGAGAGAGAAATTCTAGTGAGAGAAAGTATGTCATCTCTATTAAGCACTGTTATGTTGCAAAAGCTTACAAAGGGTTTATATACCCTTGACTATTACAAAAGTCAAACTAAAGGAAAGTAAGCTAATATATAAGAAGCCTTGATTACAACATATTATAGCATTAACAATCTCCCCCTTTGTAATCAAGGGCGCTCGAATCTTCTGTGTTGGCGATTCTTGCCAATCAAAATCTCCAAGCGTCTTAGAGTCAACCGAAAGTTCAATCTTGTATCAATCGTCTCTATTGCTCTCCTCAAAAGTCTGATCTCAGCATTATCAACTTGGTACAAATTTCTTCTTGTCTCCAAAAGCTTCTCCAAAGCTTCCTTCAATCTTTGATTTAATTGTAATCGGATAATCTTCAAAGTACCATCTGAATACTTACCAATCTCATCAAATCTGAGAAAACGTCTAACACCAGATTGATCTCTATACACGACTCCATAAGGATCTTCAAGAATAGTGAATAGTGGATAGCTATCAATATTTGGTAAATCTCTATCAGGTCTTCTTACATTGACAACTGGCTGGAAGCTTTCGATAGCAAGTTGGAAGTCAAAGCATCTATAGAATCTAACTTGTCTTCGTAAGAAATGCTTGACTGCTTCCAAAGCCCTGAGGATATCATCAGTGCGAACAGGCATATCTCGAAATTGATGATACATTACCTCAAAGTCATCAATAGAAAAATCATTGAAGTCTGCTTCAGAAAACTGATATCTCTGACAGTCTTGACGTTCAACGTAAAATATAGGATACCAAATTCTGACAAAACTAGCTATCTCCACCTTAAGTACCCTTACGATTCCATGCTTTGAGAACACTAGAAGTCTTCCTTTACGAATACATTTGATAAACATCAGATATTCGTATTGATACCAGGCCGGTTCTTTCTCAATCCCCAGAATGGCATGAATATTAACTCTCCTTCTTTTCTTGACATAAAAGTTGCGTTCTGAGTCTTCAAGAAAAGCAGATCTCATTCTGGTGACTTGAAATTTTTCTTCAAGTCTTTGCAAACGTTGTTATCTATCCAAAGCTGGAATTGGTTGAAGAATGCTAGGTGGAACATTCATAAACGGATCAGGAACCTCTTGATTTGCTCTAGACGACTCACCCTGAACAAAAGTGTCTTTTGGAATAGTGGTAGTCGGAGCTGGAGAGTCAGAAACAACTGAAGGAATTGATTGAACAGGAACTTCGGGACCTTGAACAAGTGACTGTACTATAGGAGATTGATAACTCACATCTTCATTATCAGAAACATCTCCATATAGCATATTAACAATGTTAATGTCTTTTTCATCAACTTCTACATCCATTTCAGTATATGAGATGACGATTATATCATCTTGATCTTCTTCTTTTATCTTCCAGAACTTATCAAACTTTCTATGGACGTCATCATCAGAATCTATCTCGACATAGTTGGAAAAGAAGTTGCGCATATCATCATAATCTTCAGACTCATGCACGTGAGAAGTTTCCTGATTTTCTATAGACACCGGTGCAGAATCTGGATTTACATAAACCACGAGTTGTAGATTATTCACAATTTCTGGCACAACATAGTTAATCTCGGAAGCCATTGCCGTCAAATCTATTTCATCTAGCAACTCATCAACTATACTTTCTGGATGAGCTTCTTTATCTCTTTCTTCATTTGCTCTATCCTCATTTGCCGTGTCTTCAACAATTGTTTCAGCAGATTCATCATGAACAGTTTCTTCTACTCTTTGTCTCTTTGAATTCTCCCCCTCATGACCTTGATGGTCCGAATCATCCTGGTCATGTCTTCGCTTAAGAGATGAAAGAGAGGCAGTCTGACAGGTTTCTTCATGCTTTGCTACACGATCAGAAAGTGTAGAAACTGCTCCCGTCATCAAATTTATACCTGTCTTAATATCGGATAAACTAATATTGACTTCAGATCTGAAAGAATGAAATTCTTCTGCCAAAGAAGAAACTCGAGGCTGAGTCGGTTGGAAATTCCGAAGCAGAGAAATTAAGTCCTTATCTTGATGTTCCGGAGGTGAAACTGACAATAAACGTGCATAGAAAGCATCTGAAAGTTCAGTCAACGAAATATCCGCAAGATTTCGATGAAATGAAGGTGGATCTTGAACAGGAGGAATGATAGACGGTTGAGGAACTGGACGACTCAACGGTTGAGATGACGGTTCCTGAATAACAACTCCAGTCGGTCTTCTTAAAGGAATCTCAAAAGGAATTTCAGGAATTTCAGACATCTTCCCTTTTCCTTTCAGCATCGCCTTCGTTCTAAGTAACTGTTCATCTCTTTGAGCATCCATCCGTTCTCGCATTTGCCTCATTTCCTGTCATAATACCTGACGTTCCTTGAACTGGATTTGTTGCTTCTTGAACAGAATCAGTGACTTCTTGAACTGTAGTAGTAACTCCTTGAACTGATGCCCTGGCAGCTTGAAGATCGAGCTCATCTACTTCAATATTTACCACTTTTGGGTTAATCGGAATAGTCTCTGATGTATCAACCGTGTTACCTTTCGAAAAATCTCTTTCAGAAGAATGTTCGACCTCAACAATAGGTTCTCGAAACACCGATTCACCGAAATCCATACCACCACCATTTCCATCATTATCATCATTATCATCATCTTCATCATCTGCTTCATCTGCTTCATCTTCAGTATCTGCTTCTTCGTTACTATCATCATCTTTAGAACTGCTTGATTCAACTTCTTCTTCACTTTGATGTTCTTGATGTTCTTGATCTTCTTGTGCATTTTCATCCTGAACGTTCTGAGGCTGAAGTTCTATGCCATGTTCTGCACAGTAGTCAATAACTGCTTCATCTTCTGGATCAACATATTTCTGAATTAGCTCCGGAGGAATAGGCATGAAATGATCAAACGATCGTTTTAACTTGTTGATGTATCCCATAGCAAAATCAGGAGCAAGCGGCCAGTTAGATCTTCGTGGAATCTCATTGTTACTTCTTAACATACTCCATACGATAAGCTCTAGAAATCGAATAAACGGCAGGAAGCTACGATGCTTGTTCGTAAACTTTGAGTGAACAATCTCACTCAGCTCGGTCCAAAAAACAAGAGCATAATCGACATGAAGATCATATATGATGGCATAGAAAAGTCGTAAGAAATGAAGACTAGCATTATCTGTACCAGAATGCTTAGCAGTCATACCTAACTCCCGAATACCAGCTAACACAACTTCTTCCGGAGGAAAATCTTCAAATTCTGTAAATCCCGGTCTTGAGTCTGCTTCTGGAAGACGTAGAATCAAACGAAGACGTTTATAATTAAGAAACGTTTCGTATTGATCTATCTCTAAAACAAATCTGGGCGGTGTAACATTCTCGATCTTCCGAATAGTATGCCACGCCTGTTGTAGATACACTTCTGGAACTTCATGTCTAGCAGATAAAGCATATCGAAGCGGATGTCCTCGAAGAATCGATAGAATAATCGGATGTATACGAATTCGGTCGAGATCTACATAAGGATTATTCGAAAGATATCGAGTATAACTTGCTCGCGGAAATACATCATCCGAAGAACTTCGCAGTGCAGATAAATCAGCCCCTGAAGATCTGTTTGATGGAAGAGGTTTATCTCGAGAAGCATGATCTGAAGGCTCATTTTCACCTTCCTGAACTTGATGTTCTTGCTCATCATCTGAAGCCATATTATACTCTGTAAAATATTCATATATAGTAAGAGTAATCAGTAAAAAACAATGAAAAACAAAGCAATAAAACTATACTAGAAGATTAAAAAACAAAAGAAACAAAACTTAAAAAAAAAATTAAAAAAAAATTGAAAAAAAGAAAATCGCAAGCCACTAAAACGAGAAGTGAGCTTTTCGCAAGCAACAGAAGCGAGAAGTGGGAAAACTCGCAAGCAACTAAAGCGAGATGTGAGTATTTCGCAAGCCTCGGTTGCGAAAAGTGAACTTTTCGGGTCCTGAGGATGCGAAAAGTGAACTTTTCGCAGAAGAAGGTTGAGAGATTCTCACATGTTCAGATTATTAATCTTGCGAAAAGTTACACTTTCAGATCAAAAACCAAAATTAACCTAAAAAAATCTATCTAACAAAGTCGAAAAACAATACTATCTATATTTAAGCATAAATCGACTACTAACAAACACATATGGATCCCTAATTTCATGTAAAACTTAGAAATCGAAAAGTGATAAAGAGAAAAGAAGAAAAAAATCGATATATGAAATGGATGAAATAAGGCATAAATTGGATCTCTAAAACATGCTATATCATCGATTAAGATTTCGAAACCTTACCTGATTTGAAGAACACACTGATTCACACTGATGAATCGAAATCAGAAGAAGAAATCGCAAAGGAGTGGTTCACGATAAGTCTCAGAGGGAAAAATGAAAAAGATAAGTCAAATTAGGTCAAACATCATTTAAATCCCTTTTAAAAAAAATCATTATTTTAAAGAAAATTCAAAATCCTGAAAAATAAGCATTGCGCAACTGAAGGTTGCGCAAAGTGTACTTTGCGCAAGTAACGGTTGCGCAATGTAGACTTGAAAAAAAATTTGAATTTTCAAAAAAAAAAAATGAATTTTCTCAAGATTTAAAATCCTTTCACTCCCCCTACACAAATGCATTAGATATGTTCAATTCAAAATGGCATTTGGAGAACATACCTGAAGAAATATTTCTCAGAAACTCATACCTGAATCAGTTATCTGATTTGAAAATCGTGCACTGTCAGATATGTACCAATCATCAAAAAATTTCTCCCCCTCAAAGTGAGAATCTATGTAGTTCTTCCCTTCAACATGATAAACAATGAATTCTCTCCCCCTCAAAGTTAGGATAGCTTTTGATCTTGCTCCCCCTCAAAATTAGCATTAACTCCACACATCACAGTATGAAAAATTTCACATAAAAAATCAGTGATGGAAACTGAAATACATTAAATTATATAACATAACTACTAACTATAGAATGTTTGAACACCGAACAAATAAAATTCAACTCAGTGAAATTAGACATGTTTTTCAAACAAATGACATCAAATGTATGCTTTCGGATTCAGAAACAAGTCATGCTTGCATATCAAGTTACAATTTGTTCAGTTTCAACCACTTATTAAATCTATTTGGTGTGCTAGCATGTGAAATATGATTAGCAACAATCAAATGCACATCTTCAACTTATAAGAATACTTTGCTCTTACTCACACTATATGACTGAAATCAGAATTTCCACAAATTTATAAGTTTATCGCGACATTGTAATTTTCCCAAGATTTAAGAGATGTGTGCTCATTGGCATCTTTTATTTTGTGCACATTGGCATCTTTTTATCAAAAAATTTATTAAGACTAAGATACATCGTAAACGTAACTTTCTATCTGGTTCTATAGTAGGATTTGGATCAGCCAATCCCAGACCAGTTGGCCTTGGGGGCTAGGTGTCGAGCACCCCTTGGAACTTACTCTCCCAAACCAGAAAGGCTACATCGATATATCCTAATCCCATCTGTACCAGTAAAACATGGTTTTCTATCTGATTCTATAGCAGGATTTGGGTCAGCCAGTCCCAGGCCAGTTGATCTTAGAGGCTAGGTATCAAGTACCCCTTGGGACTTAATCTCCCACACCAGATAGGCCACAGGCACAGACTTTCAAATTTAATGATTTTTTTAAGCATCTCAATCACTTGGTTATAAAACTTTGTGCTTCCCTCATATTTTCATTTCCATTCTTCATCCTGACAAATAGGTTTTGTGAGCATCGTATTCTATATAAGTCTAGAATTACACAGATTTGTGAATGTATCAAATTTCCATTCATGTTTTGCTGACCTTTCGATTTATTTCAGAAGCGAAAGTTGAAGCAAATAAAACTTAGATATCACAAAACTACTTGTAAAATCACCCTTAACACACATTTTATTCATTGAATGAAAATAGAAATATTTTCTCTTCATTGAATTAAATTTGTGAAGGTTCAAACTTTCAAGTTCAACATGCCGAGTTTTGATAAAAGAAAGTTGAAGCGTTTTTCATCCAATGCCTTGGTGAAAATGTCGGCAAGTTGATAGTCAGTAGGTACGAAATATAATTCGATTGTACCGTTCTCCACATGATGTTTTATGAAATGATATCGCATGTCCATGTGTTTAGTCTTTATGTGTTGAACCGGATTTACTGAGATGGCAATTGCGGATTTGCTATCACAATATATCGGAATTGTCTTGTACATCAACCCATAATCTTGTAGTTGTGTCTTCATCCAAAGAACCTGAGAACAGCAACTGGCGGCGGCCACGTATTCAGCTTCGGCCGTTGAAATTGACACACAGTTCTGTTTCTTTGACGCCCAACTAATCAACCTATCTCCTAGTAATTGTACATGACCCGATGTACTTTTCCGATCCAGTTGACTTCCACCATAATCTGCATCAGAATAAGCAGTTAGTTTATAATCTGAACTCTTTGGATACCACAAACCTAAATATGGAGTTCCTTTCAGATATCTAAAAATTCGCTTGACTGCCATCTGATGAGATTCTTTGGGTTTTGCTTGAAATCTGGCACACAAACATGTAGAAAACATTATGTCTGGCCTACTGGCTGTTAAGTACATTAATGATCCAATCATTCCTCGGTATTCTCGAACATCAACTTCTTTACCATTTGGATCTAAACCAAGCTTTGCACCATGAGCCATCGGAGTGCGAATTGTAGTGCTCTTATCCATTTTGAATTTCTTCAAAATATCAAAGACATACTTTGATTGGTTGATAAAGATCCCATCAGGTAATTGCTTGACTTGAAGTCCAAGGAAGAAATTAATTTCCCCCATCATGCTCATTTTAAACCTGGAAGCCATGAGATCAGAAAACCATGTACTCAAAGATTTGTTAGTAGCACCAAAAATAATATCGTCTACATAAATTTGTACTAAGCAGATATCATGATTTTCACGATAAATGAATAAAGTTGTGTCAATAGCTCCCTTGATAAATCCAGATTTTAGCAAAAAGGTTGACAATTCGTCGTACCACGCGCGCGGTGCTTGTTTCAGACCATATAAAGCTTTATCAAGACGATACACATAATCAGGTTTATCTTGACTAATAAACCTTTCTGGTTGAGAAACATAAACTTCTTCTTTAAGTCCCCCGTACAGAAAAGCTATCTTGACATCCATCTGATATACTGTAAAATCTCGATAAGCTGCAAAAGCAAGAAACATTATGATAGCTTCTAATCTTGCAACCGGCGCGAATGTCTCATCGTAATCTATACCTTCTTGTTGTCGATAACCCTTCGCAACCAAACGAGCTTTATTTCTCACAACAATGCCATCTTTATCCTTTTTATTCTTGAAAATCCACTTAGTGCCAATTATGCTTTTACCTTTCGGCCTTGAAATAAGTCTCCACACCTTCAATGCTTCAAACTGGTTTAGCTCTTCCTGCATGGCAATAATCCAATCCGGATCATTCAATGCTTCAGATACCTTCGAAGGTTCAACATTGCTTAAAAAACAAGCAAATAAGCATTCATTTGGAGTCGCGGACTTGGATCTTGTAGAAACACTTGAAGAAGGATCACCAATGATTTGATGAATTGGATGAGCTTGTGTCCATTTAGCTGTGTGAGGGAGAGGATCAACTGTCTCTTGAACACTTTCCAAAACACGAGAAGGAGGTTCAGGTATTTCTACTTCGCTTGAAGAAACATGTATCACTTCTGGAGTTGGAGGAGATAACTCAACGACACTCTCAGATTCAGATTCTGGAACTGACGGATGATCAACAATCGGATTTTGGATCACTCTTTCTTTAGGTTGAACAACATCAGTTTCTTCTTGAGTCTGAGATGTATTGATTTCATCGTTTGTCACTAGCTCCACAACTTCAGGAGTCACTTGTGGTTCTTCAGAAACTACTGTTTGATTTTCAGGAACAGTTGCCTCGTGTTCAGGAATAACTGGAACATCATCATTAACAGAGTTGAGTGCAGCGGAATTAGAATTAGATGGAATCACAGTTTCCTGATTTGACACATTAGAAATAACATTCGAGTTAGTAGGAGGCACATCATTATAAAAATGCTCAAATAATAAATCAAGATCAGAAAGATTATTAGAAATAAAATTTGGATCCTGATTTGTCGGTTGTGAACTAGGTTCTAAACTGATTTGTTTAGAAGCTAATATTCCTGATAATTCGGGTTCTGGTCCTGTTTGGCCGGAAACCATCTCTTCAGATTCATCAAACTTGACATTGACACTTTCCACCACCTTTCTTATAGAAGTAAGACATACTCTATATGCGGCTGAATTTAGAGCATAACCAAGAAAAATTCCTTCATCTGCTTTCGGACTAAACTTGTTAAGATTTTCCCGATCATTCAACACAAAACATTTGCACCCAAAAGCTCGGAAATATTTGACGTTTGGCTTGATTCCGTTCATTAGCTCATAGGGAGTCTTGTTGAAGCGACGATGAATAATGGATCGGTTTTGAGTATAACATGCCGTTGACACTGCTTCAGCCCAATGAGATAAAGGAAGACCTGAATAAGCAAGCATGGTTCGAGCAGCTTCAACCAAGGTTCTATTTCGTCTTTCCACAATACCATTCTGTTCAGGGGTTCTTGCGGCAGAAAACTGTTGAGATATACCATTTTCTTCATAGAACGCTTGAAGAATACTGTTCTTGAATTCTGTGCCATTGTCGGATCTGACAACTTTCACTGCCTTTTGCTTATTAGTCTGAATAATCTTGATGAGGTTGATTAAGATTTCTGGAGTTTCGTCTTTGGATTTCAAAAACTTCACCCAAGTATATCTTGAAAATCCATCAACCACCACCAAAACATATCTTTTCTTCCCGATACTCTTCGTCTTAATTGGCCCACATAAATCGACATGTAATATATCAAAAATGTCCTTTGTGCAGAAACCAGGTTTCGGCTTGTGAGAAACTTTCTTCATTTTGCCCTTTTCACAATCTTGACAAAGATGATCTTTTTGGAATATATGTGATGGAAGACCTCGAACCAGTTCACCTTTCGCCAATCTATCCATGTACCGAAAATTAAGATGAGCAAGTCTTCTATGCCAAAGCCAACTTTGTTGAATTGTTGCTTTTGAAAGAAGACAAACTTCTGAAGAAGGATTAACAAATGTGAGATCAATAGTATATAAATTGGATCTCCTCTTTCCAACTAGTAATTCTTTTCCGTCATCATTCTTTACAGCAACTCTTTTGGCCTTGAAACTGACTTCCAAATCTTTATCACAGAACTGACCAATACTGAATAAGTTGTACTTTAAACCTTCAACATAGTTCACCCTTTTCACGGTTACCTTTCCTTGAACTACATCTCCATAACCTAGAATAGATGAAGTTTCGCTATTTCCAAACTTGACACGTCCACATGCTTTTTCCTTAAAGTTAGATAATAAAGACTTATTGCCAGTCATATGTTTGGTGCATCCCGAATCAAGATACCACAAACGACTTGGCTGCACATAAGTACATCAAACAGATTTAGGTACCCATAAAGATTTGGGTCCATTCTTGTTAGTCCTTTTCTTTTTAATGTCTTTATTATTATAATATGCATGAGAATTATAAAATAATTCATTAGTGAAATCCATGTCGTAAGAATGAAAATTACCACCAGAATGACAACTTGATGAGTAACACAAACCATCATTTGAAATTTGAATCATTTGCTTTATTGAATAACGCAAAGAATTATTACAATTCTTATTATTACAAGCAAATGAATTCTTATTACAAACATCAACGTCTATGTCACTCGCATCAGAGGTTGAAGATTATGGAGGTGTACTTTTGACAATCCAGATTTGCTTTCGCCGCTTTTTCATAGACCTATCTGGAAAAATAGAATGAGAAGAATCAGAAACATTTTCAGAATTAGGAGATTGAATCTTTGACTTTTTCTTTGACTTTTTCTTTGACCTTCTTCTTTTACGACGTTTGGTTTTGTAAAAAATTGTATTTATTGTAAAAGAATCATCTATTTTCTCCGATTTAATAACAGTCAGAATCCAACACTTAGAATCTTTTTGAGATTTCTCACTCAGAACTTCTGAGTCTTCTACTCAGAACTTCTGAGTCTTCTGAGTCTTCTTTAGTTTTCTTACTCAGAACTCAACACTTGTGTTTTTGACAAAACTCTAGACCTAACAAGATTCAGAAGAAAGAATTTTGTTTAAAAAATCAATCTTTGAAACAGTTTCTTTTTCCTTTTCCTCGGAGTTATTTTCTTTTTCCTTTTCAGATTTATAAGACTTAGAATCAGTTTCAATGTTAGAAGAAGAAATTTTTTGTTTTTGATCAACATCCATTTTATCATCTTTTGAATCTGCTTGTACATTTCTTTTATCCTTATCAACAAAAACTTGTTTGACTTTTACATCTTCTTTGAGGCTAGAATTCATACAGGTAGAAAATATGTCACTTTCTAGCTCAGATAAGATGTTTTGATCTTCTAAAATTTCTAACTTAGATTCAATATCAACGATTTTATTTTCAAGACTAATGATCTTAGCTTCTAATACTAAAGGAGGAATATATCTTTTAGTATCATACAATACTTCCGATTTATTCTCCTTATTAGTATTATTAGCATATATATCAAAGTAGTCGTTTGATAGAGAATCTTTGTTAGAATTTTTAGACTTAGAGATGTACTTCGTATTTTCACGAGTATAAACAAATGGAAGTTGCATTTTACAAGTAAGTTTTCTTTTCTCTTCTTCTAATTTTGAAACTTCATCTTCGTTTGTCCAATTAATCTTGAATTGGGGAGCGTATCTACCAAGATGTAGAAAGTCAAATTCATATAAAGTAGGAACTTTTGTTTTTGCATCATCTAAAAAATGTGGGTTTTCATAACCAAGTCCCCATTTTTCTTTTATTGACTTATAACTCCTTGGTTTGTTTAAATACACTGTTTGTTCCGATTGACCTCTTACGTATAATTTTTCTTCTAGTTCTGTAATTTTGTCGGAAAAATTATCTTTCTCTTCGGTCATTATTTTCAAAGATTCAATGCAAGAATTATTTATTTCTTCTAATTCTTCTATTCTCTTTTGCATTTTCTCTTTTGTATCAATCAAAATCATCTTTTCATCTTGAATATTTATTTTAAGAGTTTTGATTAATTTTGATTGATCATTATTAATTTCTTTTTCAGATAGACATTTTGATCGAAGCGTGCGAATAGCATTTACGACATTATTCATTTGAGATAATAAAAAATCATAATCGAATTTGGAAGGTACCTCAGATTCATCGGTTGTGCTCTCATCGTCATCCTTTTCATCATCACTCGCATCATCTCCTATAAAGCAATTCATGGCACTCTCTTCATTTTGAGACTCATCATCAGAATAATCCAAGAAATACTCCTCTTCCACGAGTAGAATAATGCCATTCTCCTTCTTTTCCGCTAATTCCAACTTCTTCTTATAATAGGAAGTATCACGCACCACCTTTGTCCTACATTCTCTTGCCATATGCCCCGTTTTTCCACATTTGAAGCATGTAATAACCTTCTTTTCGTCTTCCTTCTTGTTTTCAAACACTTTGGTAGTATCGACCTTTGGGACATAACTTCCACCTTCTTGATTAACTTTCCTCGATCCCGAAGTAAACTGCAAATTATTATTACTTCCCGAACGATTCTGGTACCTTTTCTGAAAATGTTGCGTTAGAAGTATCATTGCTTTTTCGAGCTCCTCCCCATCATCTTCCACATTACCATCGAAAGCATTCTCCAAAAGAGTCTTCTCGGCGAGTTGACTAGCTAGTAATGCTATCGGGTCAACGGCTTTCCCTTTACTCTTCTTGTCTAACTTCTCCTTCTTTGCTTTAACCAATTCCTCATCCGTCATGAGAATTTCATACAATTCTTGAATTTGCATAGAAGATATCCTCACATCGTTTCTAAGACGGTGGCAAGATTTGTTCCACTCCGGTTGTAAAGCATTTAGAAACTTCAAGTTAGCTTCCAATTCCGTCTTGGTGACTTTTATCTTATAAAGATCATTTATCACCCCCCAAAAACGATCAAAAACACTCTTTAACGACTCGTTCTCCTTGGCCTTGAACCCTTCAAAATTGTTCATAAATCGTGTTTGTCGAAGTTGAGTTGCAACCGCGGAACCTAACATGATTTTCTCAAGTTGAGACCACATCATTGTTATATTATTTTTATAACAATCAATTCTGTTATATATGTGGTTTGGAAGAGCTTGAATGAGAAAAGACTTGGCTTCCCTATCTCCTTGGCATCGCAAGTTTTCTTCCGGCGTATAATCTTCGAGTTTCTTAAGAGATCTTGAGGCCGGAGTAGTTGCGGTAGCCGGAACATTTACATACGGTTTGACAAACGGACCTTCCATCAATGATCGCATAATGTTTGCACCATTATTTTGCGATTCCACAAAATTGATGAAACGATCTTGCCATTGCGAGAACTCGTTTTCATTTATAAGCACCGGAGGACGAATATTCGAACCCAACGACATCATTATATCGTTCTTGTAAAAACCCTCTTGATTAGCCATGGTCAACAGAAAGTCAGTACTGAAAAACGTCAGAAAGTAACCAAGTCAGAAACTCGCAACTGTGAGAAGCGAAAAGTAAGAAACTCGCAAGCCAAGGTTGCGAAAAGTTGAGAAACTCGCAAGCAAGGGTTGCGAAAAGTTGAGAAATTCGCAAGCAAAGGTTGCGAAAAGCTGAGAAATTAGCAAGCAAGGGTTGCGAAAAGTAGCCTTAGGCAAGGAATGAAATCTGACAGCTCAGTTTTCGCAAAAGAAGCTTGCGAAAAGTTTCAGAACTCGGGTCTTAAGCTTGCGAAAAGTTTCAGAACTCGGGTCAGTGGGTTGCGAAAAGCTGTAAAATTCGGGTCTTAAGGCTGCGAAATACTTTGCGAGAAGTAGACTTGAACTCAGATCGATGAAGCTTGCTTTCAAGATGAATGTTGCGAGAAGTTTAGATCTTGCGAGATTCGTCCAAAACAACAGAAATCACTTAAATCCTCAAAATCACTGAAATCAAACTATGCAGATCAGTTCGAAATATGAATTCGAACACTTCTTCTTCATACACAAACCTCTGAAAACCTCTGAAACAGAAGATTGAAGATCGAACAGTAGCAACTTCGAACAAACCAAAAAACTCAGAAAATAGCAAAATTGATCTTGAAATCCTTCGAATTAGTTCTCAATCCTTGAAATAAAGATGCTCTAAACAGAAATCCGAATCCAAAGAACCAATTTGCAGAACAATTCGATCAAAAACAAGAAAAATTTGATCAAATTTCAAGAAAATGAGATTTTCTTGATAAATCCAGAAAATCAATCGAATTTTCTTGTAGAATTCACCAAAGTTTTCGTGATTGATCACTGAAAAACTCCTCTAAATCCAGAATCCTGCTCTGATACCAATTGTTAAACCAAGATCATTCAAGATAGAGAGAGAAATTCTAGTGAGAGAAAGTATGTCATCTCTATTAAGCACTGTTATGTTGCAAAAGCTTACAAAGGGTTTATATACCCTTGACTATTACAAAAGTCAAACTAAAGGAAAGTAAGCTAATATATAAGAAGCCTTGATTACAACATATTATAGCATTAACAGGATGGTTGAGTCCGGAGGTGTTACCTTGGAGGTAGGCGCTAGGACCTACGCCGCTTTGTAGAGGATGCCTTGGAGGTAGTCCTAAGCGTGCCGAGCCTTGTGGTGGAATCCTGGGGATAGACACTAAGGTCAACTGTCTCTTGAGGTGAAACTTGTTGAGAAGTCGTAGGAACCCTTGAACGTCTAGTTGCGAGGTGTTGTACGATTAACGTTGTATGGGTGGTATACTCATGTGTTTCCTCCACCCTCAATGGATACGGGTCTCCCCCGTTGTTGTCAAACATTATTTTCGGATATTGAAATATCCACACTTTATTATCGTTGGTTTTGTACGAATAATTGCAGTTGGTGGCTTTAATACCGGATGCCCTCCACATGTATTAAGGTTTGAATGATGCACATACTTCCATGTATTTGGTAATTGGATTTCTATCTTATTTATGCTTTGCGTGAGTATTGGTTCGTATAATGTTTTTGGTGAAGTACTATATTTATATGGATTGTTCTTCTATGATTTATGGGTTGAGTATTATGTCGTCAGCCGTATTTGAAGATTTCGCATAATATAGATTTATTCACGTTTTGAGTGAGTTGGGATTGGAATTCATTTTGGAAAACGCTTTATACATTTTGGGAACTTCTCTCATAGATTTTGTGTGCGTTGGAAAATGAGTCATTTACATCCTCCTCATAAACTCTTTTGGGAATCATAATTTATGTCGCAAACTTTCATTAAAAGAGTTATTTAAATCATGTTATAAAGTCTTGAACTCACTAGGCGTTAGCCTAACCCTTTCTATTTGTCGGCATGTGCAACATGTTCAGGTTGGGAGTAGTCTTAGTGACACTGCGAAAGGTCGAGTGCTAGTAGTGTGCTCGAAAGGTGATCTGGTTAAGCGAAGTCTTCCGTATTGGTTTTTGGAGAATAGAATTTTGTACTTGAGTTAAGTAACACCCGATGTGAACTTAGCATTTGTATTAAGACTTGGATTCTAATTGTTGAGGTATCTCTTGTATTGGTTAATAGAAAGAAATTCTATTATTTTGGATGTATTATCAAAAAAAAAATAGTTGCTCTTTCCCAATTCGAGGGTGTTACAGGTTGGTATCAGAGCATAAGTTTGAGAGAATTAGGTGTTGACTTTGGATACCTAGACTCAAACTAGCGTTCTTTTAAGTAAATGGAAGTGAAATTCACCATTAGGCACTTTAAGATAGGATGTTTTGAGGTCGATGGAGTTGCTAGAAACGAGAATCACGTCAAAAGTAGCAAGGATAAGCATGTACGGTGCGTTTAAAATGACACTTGGCCAGTGTCATGGTGAACTTACTAGTTACATGTGCATACTTGAATTACTTTAATGTGATGATCGTTTGGGTAGTGAAGAAGTTTCTAAGCGAGTAGTCGTTGGAATAGATGGACGATTCTAGCATTAGTCACTTGGAGTGACAATAAGCATGATAATTGTATTACGTGGTCGAATAAACATGATGGACCATTTCGGGTCAAAGTTGATGGTTGGGTTAGAACCATAGGCTTATTGAATCGACCTTATTTCAAGGAGAAATCGTAAGGATACTCGACGTGACTTTCAATCTTGCCTTAAGATGTTTGAGCATCCGAATGACGATAGTGTGACCGGAGGAATTTGGAGGAGTATGGTTTTAGACGTTGAGTGACGACTAAGTTCATGCACAAAATTTATTTTTAAAAATAAATTGCATCAGTTATTTCTTGTGTTTCAAGTCCTCATGTGGATTGTGTTACAAAACCTCGGAAAAACGTTGAGCACACACAAGATTTTAAATCATGGTTTTGAACATGCATGAAATTATTTTATTGCGGGAGTTGCAAACTCCGTCGGGACTTGTCTTATTTTGTTGTTGTCCAACGTTACTTTCGGATACAGTGATATCCATATTTTAATGATGTTTAAGATGTTGGGAAAGTAAATACGATTTATGACTTTAACATTGGATCTCCTCCACATATATTAAGGTTTGGACGGAAAGTTATCTTCCATTATGTCTATGTAAAGCTATTTTGGAGAATTTATTTAATGCAAGTTTGTTGAACAATGTTGTTTATATGGTATTACAACAAAAATGGAATTTTTGAAATTTTGACATTCGAAGTCATGATTTTTGTTTTATGCAATTCGATTTCCGGAGACAAAAGGTTTGGCGTCATTTGGTTGATTTGAGGCCATTGAGCCCCATTGAGTTTCATGGAGTTTTGGTTTTTACGACGTTTTGTGTCGCGTGAGTCCAATTTTGTAATGTGCATACTCCATTTATTATGTGAGAATTTATGACTTATGATGGACATTTTGTCTCATTCGGGTTTTGTTGAGAAATATTATTTTATGCTATAAGACGACCAAAAAGGGATGAGTTTTGGAACTTTGGTGTCGCATAATTTCTCTTTCAAAGATTTGTGTTAGCACATTTTGTTGCAATTTATTCAATGTACGGATTGATTTATACGTGGCGTGAGTAATGCATGATAGAACATACTGATTGTATTTCTTAACGATTTGCTTTGTACGCTTTTGATTAAATGATTATCTTATTATCATTTCACGCAAATGCATTAAATTGACCTAGGGATATGCATAACTTGGTAGACACTCATGCTCGACACTTTGATAAACAAATAGCGTGTTTTAATGAGTTATTGCATAAATGGAGATCATTTGGCCAAAATACGTTTTAGGATTGTGGGGTTTATGCACGGGTTACGATACAATACATTTTGAAAACACGAATGTGTGAGTCATTGACATTTGGTCAATTTTGGCTTAATGAACATTTTGGAAAATTGTAAACCTTTTTGGTTTAGTTTTGAGAAAACACATTAAGGTGTGAGAGTCTTATCAAAGAGGTTTTGCTCATATGTCATTATATGACCAAATGAGAAAATTTTGAAATTGATTTAAAGAATTTCATCTTTTGAAATTTCGTATGAACCATCTGATGCATGTTATTTCATTTCAAGAAAACTATTAGGAAAGTGTTACAAGTTTGCATGCATACTCCAATTTGAGATTTCCTCACGATGTTTTAGTTGATATCTTCGAATGATGAAAACGTATTGATTTTTGTCTTTAAACTTGGAACTGACACAAATCATTTTATGTTTTAACCAAAGTATATTTATGAATCGTTTCACCGTTTTAGTGAAAGAAACCAACGCGTGCAAACTTTGTGGGTGAACTTGTTTTCATGTCATTTTATGGCTAAAGGAGGAATTTTTGGAATCAGATGTCCTTTAAACTTCTTTTTGGAGTACGTACAAATCTCCTTGTTGCATACTACTTAAATTAGGAAATTACCTTACGTGCATGACATAAATCAATCCATGCTAGAACCGTAGCGGTTCATTTCAAAGAGTTGTTTTGTATGCTTTTGCATTTTGTTAATAACCTAAATTACGATGAAATGGTTTTCAATACGAGTTTCATATGTGGGACGAGCGTGTCCATTTTCACGCAACTGCCGAGTAGATAGTAGTAGCTTTTATGCGTACGATTAATTTGATATGAAAACCTTTATGTTGAAAATTTCTATAAAAGTTCTCGATTGGCATATTTGTTAAGTACTTCACTTGAAAAACCTTGAACTCATTAGAACCTTGGAAAGGTTAAGTAACCCCTGTTAAGAGTAAACGTGTGGAACTTCGACAGTGGAAGGCTGGGTATTTTAACGCGTGTTGGTACCGTAGGCTAAGTAGTGTTGTTTGTAGAGTCGCCGTATTTTTGTAACTGGAAGGTTGGACTCGTGGTATTTACGGTTAATGTTAGTGGTAACCTAATAACGCAACTTTTTGGCGTTATTTTCGGTTCTCAAACCAATGAGATTGGCTTGTGTTCAAGTAAAACGGCGTATATTTTACGGTTTATCTAGTGAATTATACAGGTTATCTAAGAGGCGGCAATCATCGAGAAAAGAAGCTAAAAAGAGCCCAAAAAGAGCCAAAACGAAGCCTAACGGAAGCCCAAAAGTCAAGCCCAAGACCCGCGACCGAACCAGGACCCGAACCGCGAACCAGACGACGACCCACGCTGCAAAAACCATACGCGCGACCTAGCCCGCGACTTGCAAGTCGCGTGGCAAGTCGCGTAACCCACTGTTTCGCGAAAATCAGTATTTTATTTCGGGTTTTAGGTCACTTTTCGATATCATTCAGACGGTAGACGATCGGGTGCAGCGGAGGGGCGATTCTGGGCGATTTTTCGGAGTCCTCGAAGCCACGTTAGAGAGCCGATCAAGGAGACATTCATCACGGAGCGTAGAGACGAACACGAGCGGAGGGAGTTATCATCACTTTTATCACGATTTCATCTTTCACGATTAATCATGTTTACATACACTTTTGCATCTTTTTCTCTTGTGTTTGAATCCACCACCGACATGAACTAACCGGTTCGTGTTGGGGGTTGGAATGAATTCGGTTTGTAAGCATGTGACGAATTGAATTGAACTTTTATCAGTTTTCCCTAATTAATGAAGTATGTGATTTTGTTCTTAATGCTTTTGTGAATTTGGCCAATTTACAATTGACTTGTTGTTAGTAACTGAGTTCGGGAGAATTAATTGCTATTTAGAATTAGGAATTGCATACCTAAAGTCTGAAAGGTAATAGAGATATACCGAGTAAGCTTTAGTCCCAATTAAACCGTTAGGTTGATGTCGAAAGATAAAATCTAGCCAATTTAAATTTAAATCGTGTACTTAATGTGTTTTGGAATCCATAGGTGAGATCGAGAGATTGAACTTATCCTTTTCAAAATAAAACCCGTTGTTGTTCGAAAGAGAACGACGGTGATCTTAAAAGATTTGGGAATCATAAAGGGGATTAACTGGTAACTGTTTTGAGTCAATTGTTTGCATGTGTAGAACCTAAGGACTTCCAACCCTCAACTTTTCTCTCTATCAAAGTTTCCAAAGCTGTTTCTGTTTTGTCTTGTGTTTGATTTGTTTACTTATTGCAATTAAGTAGTTTAAAACCAATCTTCCAAATTCGATAGTTCAGTTAATAGCAATTATAGTAATTGTGATATTTAGTTCCTAGTTCCCCGTGATTCGATACTCGTACTTCTCTAAGTACTATTACTTGACTTCGACCCGTACACTTGCGGTGAGATTCTCGGGGTGTGAAAACCTCGTATCAAGTTTTTGGCGCCGTTGTCGGGGAACTAGTTGCAACTGATAGCACTACCAGCTATAAGCGCTATTAGATTGAACATTTTTTTTATTTCTGTTATTTTATTTGATCACCTTCAATTTCTGGATTACTGATTTCGCCTACTTCCTCTTCAGGTACTAATTGGTTTCTTTACAAGACCGAAATGGGCGACGAAGCGAGACGTCCTATGCGGTCGTTTGACAATCCAAACGTGGCAACCGCACGGATAGGCATCCAACCGCCCGCCACTGCAGCGAACTACTTCGAGATAAAGCCGAGCACCATCGTAATGGTGCAACAAACCAATATGGAGGAGCATCGACCAAAGATCCTCATGCACACCTCCGTGCATTCGAGAGGATTTGCAGCACCTTCAAAATTAATGGGATGGAGGAGAACGCAATCAAACTAAGGTTATTCAGCTTTTCATTAAAGGGTCGAGCTGAAATTTGGATAGAAGGTTTACCGTCAGATCAGATCACTACCTGGGCACAATTGAAAGCCGCATTTCTTCAAAAATTCTTTCCACCGGGAAGAACTGCTCAATTGATGGCCGATACCACCCACTTCGCTCAGTGGGAACAAAAGACCTTATACGAAGCATGGGAGAGATACAAGGATATGTTGAAGAAATTTCCTCACCACGGGTTGCACGGATGGGTCATAATCCAGACATTCTATAGTGGGCTTCACCCGCAGTTTAAAAACGATATCACTGCCGCATCGGGTGGAGCATTGATGGATAAAACCTATGAAGAAGCATGCGAGCTGATCGAGAACTTGGCCGAACACAGTTTCTCCACTCCACGATCAGTCGTTAGACGAGTCGCGAGTGTTCAAGAGACGGACGAGCTGGAAGAGATAAAGGCTCAATTAGCCATGATCACGAACCATCTGAAGGGAGGCAATTCACAAGATCCCGAGCAAGTTCAATTCCTCTAAAACCGGAATCATCAGCCGAGGAACGACCCGTTCTCCAACACGTATAACGAAGGGTGGAAAAAGCACCCTAATCTTTCATGGGCTCAACCTCAACAACAACCAGGTAATTTGTCTAACTCTTTTAATTCTTCTCATACTAACAATGTGTACCGTCCGCCAGGTTTTCACCAAAGGAATGAAGGACCATCGATGGAGAAGAAACCGGGGCTGGAAGATATGCTCATGAAGTTCATGACGAAAATGGACAGAACGGTCGAGGGATTAGCAAGCACGATCAACATCGTCAAGGCGGCTACCGAGCAAAACACCGCCTCCATTAAGATCCTCGAAAGGCAAGTGGGGCAGATTTCCGAGGCTCTACAAAACCGACCTCCCGGTACTTTCCCAAGTCAATCCGAAAAGACTAACCGGGAACATTGCAACGCCATTTATCTAAGAAATGGCAAGGAGCTGAATGGGGAGCCATTACGAGAGTCGTCATCAAAGGAAGTCGAGCTTAAAGAAAAAGAGGCCGAGAAGGCGAATGAGTTTGAAGCTGAAGAAGAGGTGGTACCTGAAGAAAGCAAGAAGAGTGAAGCGACGAAAAAAGAACAACCACCGGTCAAGCCGGAAATTCCGAGCGTGCCATATCCGAACAGACTGAGAAATAAAAAGGATGATGTTAATTTTTCGAAATTTATTGATGTTTTTAAAAAGTTAACCATTAACATCCCTTTTGCAGATGCGTTGGCACAAATGCCCTCCTACATGAAATTCATGAAAGAGATCCTTTCCAAAAAGAGGGCAATTGATCACCAATCCACCGTTGCACTCACTGAAGAGTGTAGCGCTTTCTTTCAGAATAAGCTTCCCCAGAAGCTCAATGATCCAGGGAGTTTTTCTATCCCTATCCAAATCGGGAAGTTTTCTTTCAATAAAGTTTTGTGTGATTTAGGGGCTAGTATTAATTTGATGCCCCTTTCTATTTTCAGGAAACTTGGATTGGGCGAGGTGAGTCCGACATACATGACGCTAAAGCTCGTCGATCGATCAATCAGATACCCATATGAAGTGATCGAAGACGTGTTGATCAAAGTCGGTAAGTTTTACTTTCCAGTCGACTTCGTGGTCATTGACATAGACGAAGATGAAGAGGTCCCATTGATATTGGGAAGATCGTTTCTAGCCACAAGCCGGGCATTGATCGACATGGAGGAAGGTGAGATAGCATTCAGAGTTGGCGGCGAGGGAGTGATATTCAAGATGTTCGAGAAAATGGAAGGTCGAAGCAAAGAGGAATCCGGAGCTGGTCATGGAAGGCCAAATGAGGAACAATCCGCGGGGAATCGCAAGTGTGGGCGATTCGAGTCAGCGGATACCGAGCCGAGCTGAAACCACATAGTCGTGCCACGACTTTAAATAAGGCGCTGGGTGGGAGGCAACCCACCAAGGTTTGTTTCCTTTTATTATTTTTAGTTTGAGTGTGTTTTTATTTCCGAAAAAAAAACATAAAAATCCAAAAATCCAAAAAATCCAAAAATAGCTGAAACAGGGGCTTACGCGGCTTGCTGCGCGGCCTACAAACCGCGTACAAAGCCGCGGGACTCTCTGATTGGGTTTCGAACAGAGAGTTACGCGGGATGCCCCGCGACTTGCAAGTCGCGGGCTAAACCTCAGGAGTCCCCTGTTGCTTCGTTTTTTGTGCAGTTTTTGTTCCTATCTTGCTTGTGTTTTCTTTTTCTTTGCATGTTTCGTCCTTTGCTTTCATGTTTTTGTTTTTGTGTTCCCTCCTCCCCGATGTCTTCCATTCTGGCGCTTCAATCTTTGAGAGGATCCTACGCGTCTGGGCAAACAGGTACACTCTCAACTTTGTCTGTTTAACGAGTAGTGTATGATGTATAGTCTTTATTAGTTAAGCGAGATGCCACAAACCTAAGTTTCACTTAGGTTTGGGGTGCCTTATCTTTCACATCTACACACTCAATTCTTTAGACCCTGTGCAAACCTCGGTTTTACCGAGGTTTGGGGTTGGCTTTTATTTGGCAAACCTAGGCCACGGCCTAGGTTTGGGGTGCCCATATTAGAAACTTTGGGATTTCTTTTTGATGTTTTGTAATGCTTTGCCCGTCCTTTTGATAACTGTAATAACTGCACAATGATTCGAGTCACATCACCTACGACTTTACTTGCACATTGGGGACAATGTGTGGGTAAGGTTTGGGGTTGCCCCATCGGGCCCAAGTTATGCACGTAGATTTCCTGCACTTCTGAGTGTCTAGATCATAATAGCTAATTTTTTTGTTTTGAATGATTGAGACCAACCATTGTGGGAAAAATCTTGTGAAAGTGACGTGACCGTTAGGGAAGGACCGGGAAAGGACATGACTAGGGACATGAGTGGAGACCACCCGATAAGTGAGTTTTGAGCCTAAAAGACGTTTTTCATTTCGAGGGATTCATACACCTAATTCCTATACACTTTTTTGAATTCCTTGTCGTGAATGTAGAATGATCTCGCTACATTATTGCATTGAGTAGCAAAGACGACCATCGGGATATTAGGTGAGGGTATAGTAGACCACATCGTGTGAACCTTAAGATATGATTCCAGGCATTGTGTGTTTTGTTCAACCTGTTTTTAACTATCGTTTCCTTTTACCCCTTTTGTGTGTATCCATAGCCCTTTTGCAGCCAAACACGCACCTTAATTCTTTCTAAACCCACCATTAAACCTTAGCCAAAAGCCTTAGCCAACCCTTATCCGAAAGCGTGTAAATCAAAGGCAGTGATGAACTACGAAAGACAGAGCAGAAAAGAATAGAACAGGCCAGTCATGAGAATAAAACGGGTCAATGTAACCTGAGAAAAAAAAGGAGAATAAATACAGTACATAGATAGCACTTAGAGCTGCATAATAAGTGAGTCAAGCGACTCCAAGAGTGACAAATAGGGCCAAGTGATAGAAAGTGGAGGAGAAAGTTCATAATTGCCAATGACTGACACACCGAGGACCTTTGATCCTTTTACCCTTCGTTTCTAAGCCTTAACCTTAGCCCCGTTATAACCCTTGTAAAGACCTGGATGATCTTTTGGAAAACGTGATTAGAGTCTACGAATACCTCTACTGATATTTCTTGTCTTGCTACTTGATTCCTTCTGAGATCAATCTTTTGGACACTTGTGCGTCTTTCATGTTAGTTGTCATGAAATTATTGCGTATTCTTGTACATAACCTCCATAACATGACAACATGTGCGATAACCTAGGTTCGAGTGCAAAGAGAGTATCCCATGAGGTAGGGTCGAGGCGAAATGTTTTCCCTAGTATGTTCAGCCCTAGTCTAACCTTAATGTAATCGGAACAGTCACGAGTTCAATTCTCAATAGAAGGTCATAGATCGGACAAAATAAGGAAGAGGCGAGAGTGAGATAGATATTCACGGGTACAGGAAATCACCGTTGCATCACTTGGTACCGATTGGGAATTGTGCAGTCATTATTTTTTTCACAGATATATGCTTTTATTCTGTTTTTATCGCTAATTTGCTTGGGGACAAGCAACGCTCGGTTTGGGGTTGTTGATAACGCCACTTTTTGGCGTTATTTTCGGTTCTCAAACCAATGAGATTGTCTTGTGTTCAAGTAAAAAGGCGTATATTTTACGGTTTATCTAGTGAATTATACAGGTTATCTAAGAGGCGGCAATCATCGAGAAAAGAAGCTAAAAAGAGCCCAAAAAGAGCCAAAACGAAGCCTAACGGAAGCCCAAAAGTCAAGCCCAAGACCCGCGACCAAACCAGGACCCGAACCGCTAACCAGACGACGATCCACGCTGCAAAAACCATACGCGCGACCTAGCCCGCGACTTGCAAGTCGCGTGGCAAGTCGTGTAACCCACTGTTTTGCGAAAATCAGTATTTTATTTCGGGTTTTAGGTCACTTTTCGATATCATTCAGACGGCAGACGATCGGGAGCAGCGGAGGGGCGATTCTGGGCGATTTTTCGGAGTCCTCGAAGCCACGTTAGAGAGCCGATCAAGGAGACATTCATCACGGAACGTAGAGACGAACACGAGAGGAGGGAGTTATCATCACTTTTATAATGATTTCATCTTTCACGATTAATCATGTTTACATACACTTTTGCATTTTTTTCTCTTGTGTTTGAATCCACCACCGACATGAACTAACCGGTTCGTGTTGGGGTTGGAATGAATTCGGTTTGTAAGCATGTGACGAATTGAATTGAACTTTTATCAGTTTTCCCTAATTAATGAAGTATGTGATTTTGTTCTTAATGCTTTTGTGAATTTGGCCAATTTACAATTGACTTGTTGTTAGTAACTGAGTTCGGGAGAATTAATTGCTATTTAGAATTAGGAATTGCATACCTAAAGTCTGAAAGGTGATAGAGATATACCGAGTAAGCTTTAGTCCCAATTAAACCGTTAGGTTGATGTCGAAAGATAAAATCTAGCCAATTAAAATTTAAATCGTGTACTTAATGTGTTTTGGAATCCATAGGTGAGATCGAGAGATTGAACTTATCCTTTTCAAAATAAAACCCGTTGTTGTTCGAAAGAGAACGACGGTGATCTTAAAAGATTTGGGAATCATAAAGGGGATTAACTGGTAACTGTTTTGAGTCAATTGTTTGCATGTGTAGAACCTGAGGACTTCTAACCCTCAACTTTTCTCTCTATCAAAGTTTCCAAAGTTGTTTCTGTTTTGTCTTGTGTTTGATTTGTTTACTTATTGCAATTAAGTAGTTTAAAACCAATCTTCCAAATTCGATAGTTCAGTTAATAGCAATTATAGTAATTGTGATATTTAGTTCCTAGTTCCCCGTGATTCGATACTCGTACTTCTCTAAGTACTATTACTTGACTTCGACCCGTACACTTGCGGTGAGATTCTCGGGGTGTGAAAACCTCGTATCATAACCGTATTGTTGGCAACCTTGTTATGGGTCTTAGTCAATTTTCGCATAAAGGACATGTAGGACCTTGTGGACACCATATTGATAACCTTGGTTTTGTGGGAATGCTCGGTGAACGGAACTCGTGTGTGGAGTTTTGTTAGAGTTCAAAACTTGGTGGTATGACTAGGTGTCAACTATTGGGTTCGAGGTCAGGAACCGCTAGCGTATTTGGAGTGTTGTAGTCCAATCTTAAGGGACGATCGTATCACTTGTAGCGATTTTAAGAAGTTCAGACTATAATAAGTGGAATTTAGTAGGAGGACCTTCCTTGATTGGTGAAAGAATCTATCGATTGAGTGATTAATATTTGTACGGATTCTTGGAGTTGTATAATCAATGGGTCAGTGACGACCGCATGTTTTGAAGTCTATTAGGGCTCGTTAGAATTAAACGACAGTCAGCAGTAGAAACAATTGGAATTGGAGATTCTGTTGGTTTCGGCAGTGATCAAACCTTGGATTGATTTAGAGTCGGGACCCACAGTCGGGGAAATATGGAACATCTAAGGTTGGGAGACAACCGAAGTCATCTGATTAGGAGTTACTCCAGTGGAGGGAGCGTTCACCCGGACATAAGTACAATGTGCCTGAGAGGACATTGTTGGTAAGGGTTGCTTGAGGTTTGTCATAGCAGTTGCGTGGGGGAATTTAGATTCCAGTTGGAAACTAATGGAACATGGTCGGCGTTGAGTTGGTGACCCTTTGGTTGTAAAGGATCTAGATTTCGAGGACCAAATCATTCTATGGTTGGGAGGATTGTAACACCCCAAAAATTGGAAAAAATGAATTTTGGACTTACGGACGTCCGCATGGGCACAAGGCCGGACGTCCGCGAAGGGCGGAACTCTGCGGGTCGTCCGCGGATGCAACAGAAGAAATGTGGGTTCAGATCAGGTCGAGGCCGGACGTCCGCATGGGTTTCCAGCCGGACGTCCGCGAAGGGCCTGATGAGATATTTTGGTTTCCTTTTAAGACCTTTCTCTCTCTCTCTCTCTCTCTCTCTTCCCTCATTTCATTTCTAACCCACAACTCAGTTTCTCTCTCTCTCTAAACCGATTTTCTCTCAAGAAAACCCTAAATCCTTCCTCTTCTACTTCTTCTTCTCCACTCAAACTAAACCCATTTCCACCATTGTTGAAGATATGGAAGCTTGAAGCTTTTGTGGAGACTAGGAGCTTTTATTTGGAGGATTCAAGTGATGAAGGTAATCTCTCTCTCTCTCTACCAAAAGCTAGGTTGTTGTTGTTTTCACCTTCTCTTCTCTTTTGGGTATTTTTGGTGTAATTTTGGTTATGCTTGGTTAAGGAAAACTTCTCCTTCTTCATCTATGAAATTAGGGTTTTGGTATAAGTTGGGATTTTGATGAAAAATGTTTGGGGAATGATTCTACATGGTTGGATCTGGTTATTGATGGTTGGAAACTTATGGATCTAAGTTCTTGGAGGATTTGGCTTGAGGATTCGCGTTTCTTCAAAGGAGCTTACATTTGGGGAAATCTAGATTTAGCCTAAATCTAGCAAGGTGAGTTCAAGTTGATTTGTGAAAGCGTTGTACATGCCAAAAATGTTATTTTTCAAGTATTTGTGTATTTTACTTGAAATTATCAATTGTTGAGTTATTTGATGAGTTTAACCATTTTGAAGTGTTTAACTTTATAAATTGTGTAAAACACCCATATTTGGGATTTTAGGATATTTTGATATGTAGAAATCATAAATATGTCCTTAAAAGATTTATTGCTCAATTAGAGCTTATTCAATGGTTTAATCATGTTGGTGTAATTGATTTTCATAAACCATTTGGGAAAAATGCACGTTTTCATATCATGAGTCGTTTTGAGAATTTTAAGAGTATGAGTCCATTTTGGGAAACTCATTTGTATTAATCCGTGACGAGTTTTGGGTTAATGACGATTTTGTGGTATATGTTTACCTAAACAATGTTTAAAATGCATATCATATTTTGAGTACCGTTATTTATGGGTCTATTGGGTTTTGAACATTTTGCTCGGTTTTGACTTTAAGGAAGTCTTGGGACATTTTATCCGGTTTTGATGGCTCAATGTGGAGTCTTATTTATGGTTTGCATTTATTGCAATATATTGCATTTTATTGCATATTATTGAAATTTACATGCTCGGGTCATTTAGTTATTTCGGGATGGGCATGTAATTGTAGACTGTGTTGCATTGGATCCATTGGCACGTAAGTCAGTCTTTTGATGATGGTCGATTGGGTATTTCGGGGTTGGACCTCGGGACCCATGTTTTATGACCTTAACTTTTCAAGTAGGCACTAGGAGGGTTGAGTCCGGAGGTGCTACCTTGGAGGTAGGCGCTAGGACCTACGCCGCTTTGTAGAGGATGCCTTGGAGGTAGTCCTAAGTGTGTCGAGCCTTGTGGTGGAATCCTTGGGATAGACACTAAGGTCAATTGTCTCTTGAGGTGAAACTTGTTGAGAAGTCGTAGGAACCCTTGGACGTCTAGTTGCGAGGTGTTGTACGATTAACGTTGTACGAGTGGTATACTCATGTGTTTCCTCCACTCTCAACGGATACGGGTCTCCCCCGTTGTTGTCAAACATTATTTTTGGATGTTGAAATATCCGCACTTTATTATCGTTGGTTTTGTATGAATAATTGCAGTTGATGGCTTTAATACCAGATCCCCTCCACATGTATTAAGGTTTGAATGATTGTTAGGTCACGTTAGTGGAATAGAAGTGTAGGGACTAAATATGACAATTCTTGTAAATACATTTTGGGTATAAATTGTTTGTTAATCCTTTAGTTAGGGTTTAATGATCATATGAATGCAAGTGAGATTTATGACGTATATGCTTAATGTGTTGATTTCATTGTGATTGCTTATTGAATCTGGGATCCCCAGTGATGCACATACTTCCATGTATTTGGTAATTGGATTTCTATCTTATTTATGTTTTGCGTGAGTATTGGTTCGTATCATGTTTTTGGTGAAGTACTATATTTATATGGATTGTTCTTCCATGATTTATGGGTTGAGTATTATGTCGTCATCCGTATTTGAAGGTTTCGCATAATAGAGATTTATTCACGTTTGGAGTGAGTTGGGATTGAAATTCATTTTGGAAAACGCTTTATACATTTTGGGAACTTTTCTCATAGATTTTGTGTGCGTTGGAAAATGAGTCATTTACATCCTCCTCATAAACTCTTTTGGGAATCATAATTTATGTCGCAAACTTTCATTCAAAAAATTATTTAAATCATGTTATAAACTCTTGAACTCACTAGGCGTTAGCCTAACCCTTTTTATTTGTCGGCATGTGCAACAGGTTCAGGTTGGGAGTAGTCTTAGTGACACTGCGAAAGGTCGAGTGCTAGTAGTGTGCTCGAAAGGTGAATTGGTTAAGTAAAGTCTTCCGCATTGGATTTTGGGGAATAGCATTTTGTACTTGAGTTAAGTAACACCCGATGTGAACTTAGCATTTGTATTAAGACTTGGATTATAATTGTTGAGGTATCTTTCGTATTGGTTTATAGAAAGAAATTCTATTATTTTGGATGTATTATCAAAAAATTTATTTAGTTGCTCTTTCCCAATTCGAGGGTGTTACATTTTTAAACTCGTCGACTAGTTGTCCCATCTTAGTGCTCAAGGCATCCAAAGAGGATGTAAATTTTCTCAAAAAATTTGTAACACTATCACTTAAGCTTGGGGAAATAGTTTCACAAGAGTGAGGTTTCTCGGGTTGTTCACAAATATTGTCCAATAGGTAGTTGTGAACAAAGGACGAGAACCCATAATGAGGATTCTTTCCTTGAAAATCACATGAATACTCATCGTGCTCCTTCCATGATTGGTCAAATGTATTAAAATACGTGTCATTCCAATCTTGGTAGGGAGGTGCATGTAAAGTGTAAGTGTCATCATCTTGAATATTTGTACAAAAATTAGGATGTTGTTCCCCACAATAATCGAAAGTATTATAATAAGGGGCATCCCAACTAAAACCTGCCATTAGAGTGTTGTAGACGTGGCATACAACATGGAAAATGAGCTAAAGAAAACTCGCGACTCGAACGCGAGTAGAAATCAATACCATAGGATAAAAAATGTGCCAATCCCCAGCAACGTTGCCAAAAATTGATAGCAAAAACACTCACACGTAATATGTAGCACAATAATGGTGCAAGTATACACCAAATATCACATTTGCTTTTCAAGTAGTATATGGTAAGGACCAAATGTCGTATCCACAGGGATTGGACTACTAAGAATCTGATATTTCTACAAACTTCTGATGCAAAGTTAGAGTTTTAATAATTTGGTTGGTTTTAAGCGAGATATTAAAACTTTGAATTAACAAGATAATAAAAGGCGCGGACGGGAGTAAGTTTTCCCGAGATAATATTAGTAACCTAAATGTTTAACAAAACCGGTCACAATGTTATCCTACACGATGTCCTCCTCTCGAAGGTATGTCATATAGATTGCGATGACGATTTTATTACAAAGTATCCGCAAATGCCAATTTTCGGTTTACAAATCTCACTAAGTAGATTTCAAAGATCTTATCCCTGCCAGTGTGGAAAGATGCACATATCTCTATCACACACCCACTCGACCGACATCTAGACCTTATTCAATTATGCAACAACCCATATCTTTATGTGATTATTCAAGATTTCCTCAAACCACCTTGCATCATTCAAGCCGTATTTCGGATCCACCTCTCTTTAGGTCAAAAATCTAATATTAACACGTATGGGTGATCAACTTGTCCGCTATGAGTTATGCTTAGACTCAAATGACTAAAGCGAGAAGTTAGCGAAATGCGGTAACCCCCAAGTGTTACATTTTAACTTCTCGGGTTTGGCTTATACCCGCACTCAAAAGGGGGTTTAGCTATTGCTCATAAGTAAAGACATAAGAAAATAGAAGAAGTACTGAAACGTAAATCTCATTAAATAGAAACTTGACACTGTGGCCACAGTGCTCACCACAGTGGTTACAGAAATTAAAACTACAAATATTTAAACTAGCTAAAATGAAAATACAAGAGTAAAGATAAAGTCCACTCGATTCTTCAAACGTATAAAGAGTTGGATCATTTGAAATTGCTAAGGCCAAGCTCCTTTATATATGAGAAAAGATTAAAGTGACTTGAGGAGAGAAAATGACTTCTCAATGCTTGTCTTCTTTCTCATTTGTCTTCATTCACTTTGTCACCTTCCTTCTCTTCTTTCATGTTAAGCTTCAGTATTGACCTTGTCTACAACCTGCAATTTTTCACAATTTTGGCAATAAAATCCCCATAAAGATTTTCAGCTACCGCACACCACAGTGGTGACTTGCCACAATGACTTCCAGCACCAAAATCCAACTTTTTAATTATTTCTCAACTTTATGACTCATTTAGAACAAATAATACTAGAAGACTCAAATGGGTAATTTGGAGTGGTAAAAAGGGTAGATATGGGTTTAAAAGGGGACAAATAATACTAAGAAATGAGGGTTATCACCGCGACAGACTTTTGTTGAACAAATCAGCGACATTGTAGTTTCCTAGAACAAACTGGGTAACATGGTCGCCTTGTTGGATTAATTATCTAATAAAAATGGCAGTTAAGGACAACGTGTCATGCATGTTTATAATGGCGAGAGGATTGATGTTTGTGAGCGTGAGCGAGAGGATTGCTGGAAATAAACAACACATTACAATTGTCTGTGAGAAGTTTTGGCGTATGAGAGATACGCACACACAATTCCTTGAGGAGAAGCATGACCCAAATAATGTCGGTGGCTAAATTTGCCATGGCTCAAAATTTAGACTCACAGTTGGATATTGATACAAATTGTTGTTTCTTAGAGCTCTACATGGTGAGATTTGAGCCCATGGAGATGCAATATTCGATGTGCATTGGTAAGTATGGGGGCATTTACCCCAGTCCGCAACAAAATAGGCCATTATATCGTATGATGGTGCGAAAAGGTGATGACGTTGCTTAAAGTCCCTTTGACGTACCACAAGATTCTCTTAACTGCCTAAAAATGGTGTTCTATTGGTGAGTACATGATTTGATTAACAGGGTTGACTGCATATGAGATGTCCGATCTAGTGATGGTCAAGTACTGTAGGGCCCTAACAAGAGATCGATAAAGTGTGGGATCGTCAAAGGGATTTTTGATAACACCAGATGTTGACCTCCAATCATTGGAGTAGATGTGGGCCTGCTCTAATGAATACTTGCATGGACCGAAAGGTCTTCAGCGTACTTCTATTGACTAACGACAAGTCCTTGATTGGTGTAGAGTACTTCAAGCCTAAGAAACTAGTTTATATGTCCCAGACCTTTGATTGTGAAATTAGCATGGATTGACTAGCTTTTGAATTGTGTTCGAGTTACTGACAGTGAAGATGATACCATCTACATCAGGTAGTAGATAAATTAGCATGTGGCCATGTAAAAAGATAAACAAGGACGTATCTGCTCGACTGTTGATGAAGTCAATACTTTTAAGGAATGTGATAGAGCGGTTAAACCAAACTTAATGGGCATGTTTAAGGTCGTAGAGGCTTTCTGAGGGTGACTGGCATGGGATGGATTTGTGGATCTATATAGCATGGAGGCTGCTATATGTAAATGATAACGCCACTTTTTGGCGTTATTTTCAATCCACAAACCAATGAGATTGGCTTGTGTTTAAGCAAAAAGGCGGAATTTTATAGTTTATCGAGTGAGATGTGCAGGGCGTCCGAAAGAAGGCAACCATTGAGAAAAGAAGCGGAAAGAGCCAAAAGAGAGTCCAAAACGAAGCCCAACGGAAGCCCGAGATCCAAGCCCAAGACCTGTACCCAGATCCATGAACCAAACCTGACCCGAAGCTTTCAAGAAACCGCGCGGTTTGTTGCACGGCCTGAAGCCGCGGGCCAGGTCGCGCAACCTCCTGTTCGTTTGCTATACGTGGTTTTTTTTGCGGTTCTAGGTCATCACTTCGACACGGACGGCGGCAGGCAGGGAGGGGGCGATTTTCAGAGGTTTTTCGCATACTTTTGAGCCACGATAGAGGATCGATTAAGGAGAAGTTCACCACGCGAAGCAGATTAAAGCCGAGGGAAGGGAGTTCATCAGTACATTCTTCACGTTCACGATCATCATGTTTACACACACTATTCTTCTTCATTTTCTTATGTTTTTATCCACCACCAACATGAACTAATCTTTAGATGGTGGGGGTTGGTTTGAATTTGGTTTAAGCTTATGAATGCTTGATTTGAGACTTTTATCAGTTTTTCCTAGTTAATGAAGCATGTGATTTGAATTTTAATGCTTTTGTGAGTCTGACCAACTTTCATTGATTTGTTTGTTCTCAATTAAGTTCGAGAGAGTTAATTGCTAACTAGAACTAGAATTGCATGCCTAAGGTGAGAAGTTGGATAGAGATATACTAAGTAAGCCTTAGTCCCATTAAATTCTTGAGTTTAATGTGTTTTGAGTTCCATAGGTTGAGATCGAGAGATAAAACTTGTGCTTTCAAAATAAAACCCGTTGTTGCTTGAGAAAGAACAACGGTGATTTTTTTAGAGATTGGGTATTCATTAAAGGGAATAACTGGTAATTATTTTAAGTCAAGTGTTTATATGTGAAAACCTTAGGATTTCCAACCCTCAACTGTTTTCTCTATCCAAAGTTTCCTCAAGTTGTCTATGGTCTCGTGTTTGATTTAATTACTTGCAATTAATTAGTTTCATACCAACAACTCAAAATAGCGACCGTTTAGTTAATAGATCTTATAGTCATTGTGATACTTAGTTCCTAGTTCCCTGTGTTCGATACTCGTACTTTCAGTACTATTACTTGATTTCGACACCGTACACTTGCGGTTAGATTTAGGGGAGGTATAAACCCTCCTATCAGTAAACAATTTTGGTAAAAATTCCATGGAGGAATGCATTATTAACATCTAATTGGCGTAGTGCCATTTGTTCATGACTGTAAGGAGAGAATAAATTGCACTATGGATGTTGGAATACAGGAGCTATACACTAACCAAAAATAATAGTATTCCTCTAGGAATCCATACGAAACGGGGTAGGATGGGTGTTTCAAAATTTTACTTGAACGAGTAGCACCACTACAAAATAAATGACTTTTACCCACAAAATTTTTACCCAGGGAAATTTCTGTCGGTGATTACCCAGGGATCACCCAGAAAAGCCCAATGGTTTTGTAGAATCCGATGTTTTTCGAGAAAATACCCATGGATTACCCAGAGAATCCCTGGGTAATCTGTCACTGATTTGCATTACCCACCAAAAATCTACCCACCAACTTTTCTGACGGTATTATGATGAATCACCCTTTAGCGACAGATTTCCCAGGGAAAAATTCGTAGGTAAACGTCTTTTGTTTAGTAGTAAACCTTTGATGTCATTTCTGAATTTTAGAAACGAAATCAGTCTGTTGCCTCCATGGTATGCACACAAATGTTCTGAATCCTTTTGTCGTCCTACGCCAAGAGAGGAGATCTCCTTGCCTTCCCAACCGCTAGATACGGTTCTCCAACTTTTTAGAGGAAATGAGGAGAAAACTTTTGTGGGATATATAAAGAGTCTTTTGAACAGTTTCATAATCTATCATAAGTTCTCTGCAAATTTATTAACCCTATTCACAATGCGCTCTCTCTCTCTGTCTCACTATATATATATATATATATATATATATATATATATATATATGTGTGTGTGTGTGTGTGTGTGTATGTTTGTGTGTGTGTGTGAGAGAGAGTGTGTGTGCAAATGATGATACCTATCCCATAGGTATTGCTTGCTAGAAGAGTGACACAACTTTTTGAAGATCTCATATCTTCTTAAAGTCGCTTTGCCTTTACATAGTATAAAGCAATGCCATGACAAGTTCCCTACTTGTCATATCCATCCCATGCTTATTCAGCAAGCTAGTATATCTATAATCTGAATTTATCTTAATAAACCGGAAACATATATGTATATATATATATATATATATATACAAATTTAATAATTAAATACTTTATTTAATTGTTTATTCTCCTTATTCAAATATACATTTAATGTGTGTGACTCAATGGGACTTATCACGTTGGTAACAATTAAACATCCTATTTATAATTATAAATGAAGAGTGACATCTAGTAATACATCACCGTCACCCAAATGATAAAGTTTGGTGATTGAGCGAATCAACAAACTTTGTGATCATTATCAGTGTACACATTTATGTTCCTTTATTCAGATAACCAGATTGAACACGAGGCATGGATGTGTCATTATTGGTATGTTCGATTCCGTAATATACTAATAAGACAGGCATCAGTATCTTATATTGATTATCAGTATCCTATACTAATCATCTGAGCATGGATGCACTTTTCAGTAATATTCAATCTAGGGGTTCAAGGATATCACTCTTCACATATAAGAGGAACAAATCATATATTGATCCATGCCAGTATTACTAAGTGATACATGATATACCTAATAGGGATGGCAACGGGACGGGTTTGGGGCGGGTTTCACTATCCCCGGCCCCGGTTTATATTAAAGGGCCCCAGCCCCGGCATCGGTCCCAACGGGTACGGGGATCTTAATCCCGACCCCGGTTCATAATCCGGTCAATCCCCGGTCCCCGTCCCCGGTCAATCAGCCAAGAGGTAAAAATGTTGGAATCGTTGTGGCTATGTTTTAAAAATTATCAGTTGTGAATTCACTGTGCAACCAAATCAATTTATATTAGAATTAATGTATTATTAAGCTATAGAAAGAGACTGTGTTATTTTGAGAGGTTGGTATTGTTTGGTTCTAGTCTTCTATGGAATATCCTTGGTGGATGCACTATTGGCTGAAAGGAGGAAATTATTAGAGCACCACCCAACACTTTGTATGGAAGTTGGCTGTGGTACCACAACCTTGCTCTTATACTTTGGATCTGAAGCAAAAAACGCCTATTATTTTGAAACTGATGTCAATCCTCATGCTGCAAGTGATGTTAATAATAATATTTATTACTTTCCTACTTAAAAGATGATATTTAATAGTGGTAAATAATAAAAATTAAATATATATATATATATATATACCGGGTACGAGCGGGTCGGGGGTGTGTTACCCGGCCCCAGTTCCAATCATACGGGGATCCCCGGCCTCGGCTTAGCGGGGAATCCCCGACCCTGGCCGGGTCGGGTGAATCGGGTTCCCACCGGGTCGGGGTAAACGACCATCCCTAATACCTAATAACCGTTTTGTCACCCAGTTACGAAATGATTAGAATTAATTATCAAAGTACACAATTCACACGAAGCAAAAACACCATGATATCAAGTCAAATGACTAAATGTACAATAACCACATTAGAAACGTCTAGGGCACTCATATGGGATCCAATTGAAACGTTCTCATAGCGAGTCACGTTCGGTGCACATGATCCCATCTTGTACCCATATGTGGATTCTGTATCTCCATATGAATCCTTGCATATACTAGTCGTACCGTATTGATTCTACCTAAATCCAAATTAATACTTGACTAGGGACATTCTATACTACATTATTCTAAGATTATGATTACGTTTAGATATAACACGGAATAATATATAAACATAATAATGGGGAAATTCCTTTTATTTATTAATATCACGACACAATGTCTAAACAGAATCATCCAATGCTTGGCTTTTGGTCATACACACTAACAATGGAGGCTTTGACAACTGGACTATACGTAAGTGTGTAATTGATCCTCGATATTTTGGTGAAGCCTTGAGCGAAAAGTCGTGCTTTGTGTCAATAGTCTCGTCCACATGAAACATTGTGCGATGGACCCACATGGCACCAACAACACTTGAAATTGAGGGTGAAGTCATAGGCTCCCATGTGAGATTTGGATGAAGAGTCATGATTTTGGCATCTATGGATTGAACCCGTCATGTATCTTTGAGAGATACTTTGAGGCCTTTTGGTTCGGTATAAGTTAGTAGCACATGAAGAAAGGGGTTTGTTGGCACAACAACATACGCCAGGTACTTTGGTTTGGTAAAGCCGGACTTGGCTCTTAGTTTGCATGGGATGGATTGAGGTCATCATCAGCAAAGGAGACGGCGGTGAGAGTGGGGTGACAACCTCGAGTTGTGGAGCTGGAGGAGTTTGTGTTGAGGGACAACTCCCATAGGTATCTCGATCGGTTCAGCTGGGCACGGGCAGCCGATGGTGATAGGGGTGGTGAACTTGGGTGCGTGTTGTTTAGCAACAAGTGCGACGACACAAAAATGATCGAGAAAGGTGTTATAGTGTAGATTCTTGACTGACTACGTGTTTGCCATGGTGGCAAAGGGAAAAATGTCTCGTCAAACGTTTCAAGTTGCGAAATGTAAAATCAGGATGTGTTCGGATCGAAATAAAGGAAGCCTTTTGTAACGACCCAAATCCCATAACATACATCATATAACATAACATGCATACATATCATTGATTTACAACAAAAGTTACATAACAAACCAAGTACAGTCTCATTAGTCTTGAAACTACAAAATATATAAAAGCTTTTTAAACACCATCGATCAACGGAGGCAGCCTACACCTTATTCTTTCCTTTGCCGCTATCAATTCCCCGACCTGGAAAACATATTTTTGAAAACAAAATGAGGGTTAGATCAAACGGGTGTAGTGAGTTAATCCCGGTTCTTTCCAAAATCATTATAAAACCTTTTATGTAAATCCTTTATATCAAAATAGTTTAGATAAACCTTTGGTAATCCTTTCGTAAAATATAAACATACCACACGTATTTAAATACCAATCAAGACTCGTGCATCGTGCTCGACTCCTCCTCATCCTCGTTCCCAATGGCCATATTAGTTGGTTGCAAGCCATCTAATAAATCAACGTTGTACTACAATTACAACCAACAACGCCGTACGACAACTACGACTCACAACGTCGTGCAACAATTACGACCAACACTTCTACCGGCATAGCTCGGCGTGCTCTCGTGTAGTGTAATACTTACATAAATATAATATCTCATTATATTATATTTAAAAGCATAAACTCAATCATATCTCAATATATGATACAACCACGCCATCATACGTATTTAACTCATATATATATATATATATATATAAACACACACACATATATATATATAAATATATATTCCACACATTCTCGATCCACACAAATCCATCTCATATATATATAAACACAGATATATATGTATTCCAGTTGAAAACGTTTTAAAGTAAAACTCACCTATTTTGATTATTACACATGCTCGCAAGCTCCTTTCACAATGGTCTTATCTCTTACCACGACTCCACAGAATCTGAAACAATTTAAGGTACATACACCTCTTTACTAGCCAAACATATAAAGCCTACCAGTTCCTGTTCTCAACTGTATCACTAAACTTAACAACTACCGGGACTACACAGAGTACCGGGGCTTCTCAGTACCGGGATTCCTTGGTACCGGGACTTCAAAGTACCGGGACTCTTTGGTACCGGGAGTTGGCAATACCGGAAGTTAGCAATACCGGGAGTTCACTATACCGGGAGTTGACACTACCGGGACTCTACCAGAAGTTTTCAAGAACACAGTCGGTTTCCACTTGCCCAGAAATCGATTGAAATCTATTCAAGTCGCGAAATTAGAAATTCTAAACCGATAGAAGTCTAATACTACTGATTATAAACACAAATTGTAAAGGAACTTACCTCCAAATCGATTTCATCCCAATCAATTGAAGCCGTAACCGTACGTTTTCTTCCTCTGCTTCCTTTTCTCTCAAAACGCACACACACATACACACTTTCTGAATAAGGAAAGTGGTAATCTGATACTTAAGATATTTAAGTATTAATTTTCACTTTTGGCTGAAACTATATGATAAGTACCAAAACACCCTTAAACTTATGACTTAATTCAAACTTACCCCAAACATCCCAATCTTAAAATTAAATAAACTTAACGGGATAGAGTTTAACTAATGGATTTACCTGGTTATTACATCATCTCCCCCTTAAAAAGAATTATGTCCCGGAATTCAGTTAAGTGAAAAGACATGAATACTTATCACTACTACTTCGAACTCAATCAAAACCGTAGAAACTAACTGAATAGCCACCCCACACCCACCTATATCTCTAACACAGATAAGTAACAAAAGCATGGAAATACCAATAACCATTTTGCACCAAAGTCAGATAACACCTTAGCACGTATAGAGTTTATAGAAATATACCTGTAACCTCATCTGGACTTTCTTCCACCTCTTGTTCCGTCATCTGAAAAACACGGCCTTGAACCCTCGGTGCTCCAGACCCTTATACCTTTCCCGACTCAACTTCCGTTGGTCTCACTGTTGTACTACCCTGACGCGCTTTCCACTGTGGACATTCATACTGAAGATGATCAGGAGAATTGCAAACGAAACAAAATCGAGTTACGTGACAGTCTCTAGCAATGTGACCAGTCTTTCCGTACTTGTAACATATTCGGGACTCCACAAAACAGTTTCCTTGATGAACACGATTGCATTTTGGACATGGTCTTTCAACTGGTCTGAAAGGTGAATAACTATCAAACCTCGGGGATTCGTATTCTTCCGAATCGTACATCGTTTCTTCCAGTTTTCTTTTCCCAGCACTCTTATCACCAACGTCTCTCCTGTCATCCTGTTCCACATTTTCCGCGACATCCACTGCGGCTGAGAAGGTTTCCGGTCCCTTTGCAATAACTAAACTTCAGATTTCTGACTTTAACCCAAAAATAAACCTTTCCATCTTCAGAGCCTCCGTGGCAACATAGTACTCTGCAAAGCGAGACTTCTCCAGAAAGAGAGCGGTGTAATCCCTAACCGATAAACTTCGTTGGTGTAGGTTCATGAACTCCTCTTCCAGTTGTCTAACTGCTGCTTGAGAACAAAACTGTCCTTTGAATGCTGTTGTGAATTCGTCCCAAGTAAAAGTAGAGTATACATCCGACCCTAGAAAATCAATGTGAGCTTCCCACCAGAATAGGGCATCAACTTTTAGCATTGCGGTTCCATATAGTACTCTATCTTCGTCAGCACACTTACTAGTTTTGAAGATAGCTTCAATCTCCTTCAACCACCTCATCGCTTTCACGGGGTCCCTGTCTCCTGAGTAGGTCGGAGGTTTACAGCTTAAAAACATTTTGTAGTCGTACCTCCTTGGTACTGGTATAACAGTCGGTATGATTGGTATTTCGTCTTCGAGTCCAGGGTCTGGTGTTTCAGCTTCGTTGTGACGATTTCGGTCAAACATTGCTTGTATACTGGTTTGTAGTCTTCCCATTTCAGCCATTAAGTCATTTCTTGTAATAAATTCAGTACCTCGCCCCTGAACTCTGCCTCCAGTTCTGCCCCTACCTCTTTCTCTTCCTCTTCCCCTTGTCCCGACTGTTGGATTCGTTCTATTAGGATTTCTTCCTCCCTCTCTAGTCGTATTTCTAGTACCGCTTGCCATTCTGTAGATTCAGACAAGATTAATATACACATAAGCACATACCCCATATAATAAGGTATCCCAGTCCAAACATGCACCTGTAAGATCACAATTACACTGGCCAGGTGTAATCTGAAATTACCTTACATGATGTTCCTTCTACCTTTTATACTTAGCATCCCAAGGTTCTAATATATCAAGGACATCATACTTCACATGCAGTTTAAGTCTAGGTACGGGTACAAATACCTAAATCCCTTAAACTAGGGCTCTGATACCATCTGTAACGACCCAAATCCCATAACATACATCATATAACATAACATGCATACATATCATTGATTTACAATAAAAGTTACATAACAAACCAAGTACAGTCTCATTAGTCTTGAAACTACAAAATATATAAAAGCTTTTTAAACATCATCGATCAACGGAGGCATCCTACACCTTATTCTTTCCTTTGCCGCTATCAATTCCTCGACCTGGAAAACATATTTTTGAAAACAAAATGAGGGTTAGACCAAACGGGTCTAGTGAGTTAATCCCGGTCCTTTCCAAAATCATTATAAAACCTTTTATGTAAATCCTTTATATCAAAATAGTTTAGATAAACATTTGGTAATCTTTTCGTAAAATATAAACACACCACACGTATTTAAATACCAATCAAGACTCGTGCATCGTGCTCGACTCCTCCTCATCCTCGTTCCCAATGGCCATATTAGTTGGTTGCAAGCCATCTAATAAATCAACGTTGTACTACAATTACAACCAACAACGCCGTACAACAATTACGACCAACACTTCTACCGGCATAGTTCGGCGTGCTCTCGTGTAGTGTAATACTTACATAAATATAATATATCATTATATTATATTTAAAAGCCTAAAATCAATCATATCTCAATATATGATACAACCACGCCATCATACATATTTAACTCATATATATATAAACACACATATATATATATATATATATATATATATATATATATATATATATATATATATATATATATATATATATTCCACACATTCCCGATCCACACAAATCCATCTCATATATATATAAACACAGATATATATATGTATTCCAGTTGAAAACGTTTTAAAGTAAAACTCACCTGTTTTGATTATTACACACCCTCGCAAGCTCCTTTCACAATGGTCTTATCTCTTACCACGACTCCACAGAATCTGAAACAATTTAAGGTACATACACCTCTTTACTAGACAAACATATAAAGCCTACCAGTTCCTGTTCTCAACTGTATCACTAAACTTAACAACTATCGGGACTACACAGAGTACCGGGGCTTCTCAGTACCGGGACTCCTTGGTACCGGGACTTCACAGTACCGGGACTTCACAGTACCGGGACTCTTTGGTACCGGGAGTTGGCAATACCGGAAGTTAGCAATACCGGGAGTTCACTATACCGGGAGTCGACACTACCGGGACTCTACCGGAAGTTTTCAAGAACACAGTCGGTTTCCACTTGCCCAGAAATCGATTGAAATCTATTCAAGTCGCGAAATTAAAAATTCTAAACCGATAGAAGTCTAATACTACTGATTATAAACACAAATTGTAAAGGAACTTACCTCCAAATCGATTTCAGCCCAATCAATTGAAGCCGTAACCGTACGTTTTCTTCCTCTGCTTCCTTTTCTCTCAAAACGCACACACACATACACACTTTCTGAATAAGGAAAGTGGTAATCTGATACTTAAGATATTTAAGTATTAATTTTCACTTTTGGCTGAAACTATATGATAAGTACCAAAACACCCTTAAACTTATGACTTAATTCAAACTTACCCCAAACATCCCAATCTTAAAATTAAATAAACTTAACGGGATAGAGTTTAACTAATGGATTTACCTGGTTATTACACCCTTATAGGTGGTGTTGTATCCCATGAAAACACCAAAGACGATTGCAAGACATATATTTGTCGTGCACGTAGGCCTAGAGGCATAGATATACCAGGCAATTGTAGGGGTGGAACATATCATGAGCTGGTGTAAGACCGTAATGAAGATCAGACGAAGATTTGTTGTCTAAAATAGCCATTGGCAGCCGATTATTTATATAAGCGACAATAGAGATAGCAGAGAGCCAATATTTCATAGGCACCCAGGAATAAAAGTGAATGGTAAAAGTCATCTCGGTTAAATGTTGATGTTTTCTCTTGGCGCGTCCATTTTGAGTTGGAGTATGAGAAAATAACTGTTGGTGTTGTATGTCGTAATCGGATACACACTTTTGAAATAGATTAGTGTTAAATTATGTGCCACCATTGGTTCGAAAATTTTTAACTTAGCAAAAATTGTGTTTCTATATATGTTTGAAGTTGACAAAAATATCAAATGCGTCTAATTTTAGTTGCATAGGGTAAACCCAAATAAATTGTGAGTGGTCATGTATGAAAATATTGTGAATCGGAAGCCTTTAAAATACGTGATCGGCGTGGGGCCCTAAATATCGCAATGAATAATATCCAATACATAGGAGGCTCATTTTTCATTCAATACAAAAGGTAAAGCATGACTTTTAGCTAATTGACATGGTTGACAAATCTTTGGAGACGGTAAAATAAACGAAACATCAACATGGCCTCTATTGAGTAAAATAGAAATAATGTGTGGACTGATATGCTTAAGTCGTGAGTGCTATAATTCGAACAATCCCGTAAGTGCTTGTGTATGTATGTTGGCTAGAAATACAATGTTGATCGTCCGTAAGCGATAAAGGCCTCCATCACGGTGCTCGATGGCTATCGCCGTGATGTGCCTTTGATTCTAAATAACAAAGAAAGATTCTGAAAATGTTACAATTATAGGAAAATCTTTTGTGAGGACGATTAATAGATAGAAGGTTTCGTGCTAATTACGGAACAATGAGAATGTCGTGTCATGTGATAGTTGAATTATGGCAATGTGAGCCCGTGTGAGTGATTCGTAGAGGATGAGCATTCCTTAAAATAACAAAATTTTCACCTTCATAAGGGAAGATTTGTAACAACCTACTTTCCAAATTTAACCATAATAACATGAAACCATCCAAAAAATTCAAAAATAGTCGACTAAAAATAATCTTCCCAAAATCACCTCAAATACAGCTTAAAAAAAATTCTAACACCAATAATAAATTATAACCGCCGATTCAGATCCTTACCGATATATGATCACCCAAACTGATAAGAAAATATAAACAGCCTGATCAATACTAGTGAACCGGTAATTAAATCTACTCACAACCATCTTTATTTTCCCAAGCTAGCAATCTCTTAAACTCCACCACGAACTTGCCCTGGAATACATAATTTGAAAACAATTGAGGGTTAGACCAAATGGTCTAGTGAGATAACCCCTGCCAGTTTGTAAATGATATTATAAAATCATTGATAAAACATTTATTAATTAATCAATCGTTGTTACTCAGCCACAATGTCACAATAATCTTCGCTGGCCTTCCAGCACATCTCACATTACTCCCCGTTGGGCTTCAAGCACAACATCTCTCATTACACTCCGTTGGCCTTCAAGCACAACATCTCTCATATTGCTGGCATTCTAGCACAACACGATAATAGTGAAGTTGGCGTTCTAGCACACCGCGATAGTGTTGCTGGCGTTCTAGCACAATGTGATAGTGTACGATAGTGTAATTGACATTCTAGCACAACGCGATAGTGCAATACCCTAATATAACCATTTATAACAAAATCCCACATACCGATATCGTTCATATCATAATTAACCATTTTATAATAAATGCATTCCAGTTCGAAAATGATTAAAAGAAAACTCACCTGATTGCAATAAGATTCGCTTTCATCCACTTACAATCCCCCAACGATCTGACCTCACGCTTGATCCATAAATCTTAATCCAAATATGAAAATTTGCTCAAAATCTTCTAACAAAATCCTAATGCTTTCTTGATGGAGCTTTTTGAACAAACATACACACATATGCCTCTCACACCGCCATTTTAAAATGAGAGAGGACCAAAGGTGGTGGTAAACACACATACACACACACACACACACACATATATATATATATATATATATATATATATATATATATATATATATATAGGGGGCCGTTCAAGGGAGAACTGAGTTATCTGTGGTAACCGTGAGAATCAATCTCAACCACAAATTAGAGGATAAATTAGGAAATCATTAATTATGAAAATTTTAATTAAAATTTTATATAAAGGGTATTTTAGGTATTTTAGAAATATCCTCTCTCTCTCTCTCTCCTCTCTCCTCTCTACAGTGAACATTATTCCGGCGAATACATGATGCACACTGTGATACACTTTGTAAACATCGAATATACGTGATGCACACTATGATACCCTTTCGTAAACATCGAAAATAACGAAAATAAATAAGAAACATTGTGATATCCTCGTAAAACAACGAATATACACTGTGATACACTTTGTAAACAACTATGATACATATTGTGATACCCAATAGTTCTAAACTTTAAGAAATAAACTTACTATGATACACTGTGATACCCTTTCGTAAACATCGAAAATAACGAAAATAAATAAGAAACGATGTGATACCCTCGTAAAACAACGAAGATACATTGTGATACACGTTGTAAACAGCTATGATACATACTGTGATACCCAATAATTCTAAACTTTACGAAAGAAACTTACTATGATACACTATGATACCCATCACAAAGATACAGTAGAAGGAAAAAAACATGTTTAACCAACCAAACAGAATATCATATGTTTTCCGGCTTGATGTCGAGGTGGAGGACTTTCGAACAACAGTCATGGTGTAGGCAGGCGAGAGATTTTGCGACGTCGAGTGCAACAGTCACGACACTGTCACCCCATAAATCAACCCATCACAACGTCCTCCCTCCGACCACGACATCGAGACTCCAAAAGTTAACCCATCACGGTGTTCTCCCTCCGGCCACGGCGTCTAGACTCCTTCGAGAGATGATGTACGGCTGCTGTGATATGGAGAAAGAAAAAGGAAGCGAAGGTATCATGGGGAAATCTTCCAACCGAATCTAAAAAGGGAGAGAGTACGACGGAGTTTTCTATGGCAAAGAGAATAGGCGTCGGAGAAAACAAATAGGTAGAGGAGTAGTCAGATGATACAGTAGGGTTGGGGTAGCTGGTAAACACAGAGGAATAAGAGGACGAAGGCGACTTTATCTAGAGAAAAATGAGAGGTTGAAGGAATTAGGTATAGTGTAGAGAGAGAGAGAAAGATAGATAGAGAGAGAGAGTTGACGTATAGGATGTTTCAGGATATATTTTTGGAGATAATTTAGGATTTATTAACCTACTTAGATGTAAAAACTAAATTTACAAAAATACCCTTTTATATTTATTTAAAATGTATGTTAATTATCTTAAATGTGTGGCTCACATTGGATCTCATGGTTACCACAAATTACCTAGTTCTCATTTGATTAGGCCCCTATATATATATATATATATATATATATAGGGTCAGGTTCAGGGGAAAACCTCAAATAAACGGAAAACTAAGGAACACTCTGGTAGTCCTTCATCTGGACGGTATGCACTTGTGCATACAGGTAATTTGTAACATGCATTTGTGCATATGCACAAATGCATAATGCACTTGTGCATAAAAACCAAAAAAAATAACATAATTTATCTGTATGCACAAGTGCATACCGTCCAGATGAAGGGCCACCAGGGTGTTTCTTCAGTTTTCCGTTTTTTGAGGTTTTCCCTTGAACCTCCCTCTATATATATATATATATGTCGGGTCAAGTTATTTTGTTAACCACATTTTTGGTATTAACTTTATTAACCATTCTCATCCATTGATATTACAGATCTACAGTTGAGATGAACCTATTAATAAATACAATATATTAAATGTTGATGTGTAATTTGGGATATGTGAACCAAGGTGATATGGTCAAAATAGGAATTTCTTGGTAGACTTTTTAATTAGGAGTTACAAAATAATCATTAAATAGGAGTTACAAAATTGATTTAGCTATTATTAATTTTTAACAAAAATACTAGGTGTGTTGATTTTTCATTCATTCATCAACATTCTTTGTATGAAACTGGACTTTCGATGTGATCAAAACTACATTCAACCCATTTTGTTGAACGATTGTTAATACTTCCGAGGGGTTGGATGATGTCGATGGAGGAGCCGATGTGTATAACTGTTCGTCATTGGACGTGAACATTTGTGAAGTTGAACATGCATGAAACATTTGTTTGTTCATATTTTTAATCAACTATGAAACAACAAATATAAACAAAAAATGTGAACAACAAATGTTCATGTTTGTTCATAATTTTAATCAACTATGAACAAATTGATTGATCCACACCACACTTGGTTTTATTTGAATTTGAGCTTGTTCTTACTATCTCCAATAAAGCTTTAATAGCATGAAATTTGTCCAATAAAACTTTAACAAACGTTCATGTTTGTTCATATTTTTAATTAACTATGAAACAAAAAATTTGAACAAAAAATTTGAACAACAAATGTTCATGTTTGTTCATGATCAACTAGGAACAAATTGTACTAATTACAATCACACAACAACAGAAAGTAATACGGTAGGTGAATACTACGTTCTTAATGTTCGTAAATGTGCACAATCCATAAATATCAATCTACTCCAACTAACAACTAGTCTATCAAAAATACTGACTGATCAAGCCTTTTTTATTCGGTTCGGATATTTCAACGGTGTTGGTACTACCGTTTTGCGTCGCCGCTTCGTCATTGATGTTGAGTTGTGTTTCATCGACTAATCCCAATGACGTATTTACGAATGTCGAACCATTATTCACACCGGCTCCTCCATCGTTAAAGTCCAACCTTGCGAAATTAGAAGAATAGTTCCGGGATGAAAGTGGCCTTGATCACGTCGAAAATCCATCTTCGATGCAACGAACTTTGATGAACGAGAGCAAACTCAAAACACCTAGATATTTTGATAAAAAAAAGTAAAGAAAATCTATATCAATTTTGTAACTCCCCATTAATTATCGATAAATATCAAATCTACTCCAACTAACAACTAATCTATCAAGAATACTAACCGTTCAAGATTTTTTTCATTCGGTTCAGATGTTTCATCGGTGCTGGTACTACTGTTTTGCGTCACATCTTCATCATGCGAGTTGAGTTGTGTTTCAACGCGTAATCCATCGGATGAACGAACAGTAGAATAATGCAACAAATCGGGATGAATGTGGGCTTGACCACGAGGGACATTCATCTTCAAAGCAACGAACTTTTATGAACCAAAGCAAATTCAAATCACCTAGCTATTTTAATAAAATTTAAGAATTCCTAATTCAAATTCGTAACTCCCCATTAATTATTAAAATTTGTAACTCCAATCTAAAAACTATAAAAAAGCCATTTATAAAATGCCAAGAATACCCTCGAACATTAATTAATGGGTTGAAATCAACCAACTTAAATTGTGACCTCTCATTGGTGGAAAAGGGTTATCAAAATTAACACATTTTGTTTGGTTAACATTATAACTAGTCTCTCTCTCTCTATATATATATATATATATATGTATATATATATTTTGATGGTTTCAATTATGGATATATATATATATATATATATATATATATATATATATATATATATATATATCCATAATTGAAACCATGAAGCCTCAACTATACCATAATGACAAAAACGACCCTTAATTTATTTAGCACTAATTAAAACTTACCCTTAGATTTACGAGACATAATTATAAGACAACCCTTAACCTTATAATAAAATATAATGTCAAAGCGAAACTTACCCGGGTTATCACAGATTTGCATTAGCGTTGCGATGAGTAAGAACATATCCAAGACATTGGTTTGCCATGCGACCTTATGTTCCGCACAATTGGCAGTGTGGGTTATATGACCAAGTGTTGGAGCGTTAGTAGTCGCGGTTCAAACCTAAACGTAAATTAGATATGCGGCAATAGGATGATCTTCGATCAGAAGAAGTCCCGTAGTTTGACTAGTTTCGGCAAGCAGTCATGGCGGAATACGCTGCCGTGGTGGGTGCAGCTGGTAAAAATATTTTTTTTTTGAAAAATATGGTGCGCCTCGGCACGGTGGACCAAGTCGAGAACTAAGGAACTAGGGATAGAGCCAATTGAGTCGTGGAGAATTGTGCAAATTCAAAGTCGAACCCTTGTAAAGATCATTGCGATTGACAACTAGGTGCCACATCTTTTGCAGACGCCATGAGTTGTCGCATAATTGCTTGAATCATCGAGCATAATCATGAAACGTAGAAGCATTCTTGGTAAGTGATTGGAGATCTGACCGAAGGCTTGATTCACGAGATTTGAAGATACAGTTATAGGTAGCTTCAAGCTTACCTAAATTTGCGTTTTGTCAACCGATTATGGTGGCCATGGCTTCTTCCGAAAGGGTGGGGGACAAGAACTATCAAGATATTTAAGAAAATCTTGAGATTCAATAATTAGTAACAATTGATTTTTCCATAAAATAAAATTGGTAGAGGTGAGTTTGATGGTAGTCGTATGAAAATAGAGCGCTGAAATGCATCAAAGAAAATGTAGTCGTCGAGTCAAACCTTCCCCAAATCGATGTTTATGTATATTCCGGTGTACTACAAATCTATGTGTATACTCTTATAGACCACTGCTAGATCTGATTTTATTGCATCCAAATTTTTAGATCTTTATTATTATCATTTCATACGAATTGATCAAATTTCATTCAAATATGTGTTTGAATTAGTTTTGTATTCAAATTCCTTTCTGATTTTGCTCACATATGATTTATCAAGTATATAAAGAAAGAAAACTCAAAGCTAAAGTGTTAAAAATGATTATGCATACAAGGTGTTTGATGAATTGCTTATGAGAAATTTGGTTTCTTGAAATGATATTTCGATGTCAAGAACCAAAGTTTTGAAATCAACATTTTGATTGTGATTTGGTTTGCATAACGTGATTTAATTTTATGACGATTAAAGAAAATCAAGATGCTGAAATTTTTTAGATGTTGTGTTATATTGTTCATATATCACTCATCAAGGCACTGTAACAACCCAATTCTTAGTAGGTTTGCAAGTCCAGTGGTCAAAGTAGAAGAAATGAAAGTATTAGTAAAGGACTTAATTGCAAATTTGAGCAGTATAAATAGGGACCAAATCCCTAGGGTTAGAATGGTTTTGTTTGTTCTGTGTTGCTTTGGCGGCTGAGAAAGAAATAGCAAGAAGAAGTCGACAGTGAAGAATTGACATCTTTAGCGTGAAGAGTTCTTTCTTTTTGGGTAAGTAATTCATCCCTTGTTATGATTCCTTGCACTAAATGACTAAGTTAAATCCCTAGTCGCAGTTCATGTTTTAGCTGGGTTATGGATTAAGAACACCCTGAGGGTTTTAATCGCATACAATCGGGTTGTTATGGTAGTAAGAATTATTCTGACTTTAAGGACCTTGTTATGCAAAAGTTTTGTGTAAGAATGCAGCAATAAAACTCTCTTTTATTCACCGATTAGGAAGAAATCGAGTATAATCGTGTTGGGTGCGAACCCTGTTCGCTAGTCCGTAGTACCGGGAGTCGGGGTACCGGGAGTCGGGTACCGGGAGTCTGTAGTACCGGGAGTCGGGTACCGGGAGTTCGTAGTACCGGGAGTCGAGGTACCGGGAGTCCGTAGTACCGGGAGTCGGGGTACCGGGAGTCGGGTACCGGGAGTCCGTAGTACCGAGAGTCGGGGTACCGGGAGTCGGAGTGCCAGGAGTTAGGGTACCGGGAGCCGAACCATGCCGGGACCGTTGGTTTGGGCGTCTGCCAGGCCGTAGTATCGAGCTAATTGGGCCGATGGATTTAGAGTTTAGCTTAAGTCTCTTGGGCTTAGTAAAGGATAAAAGAACTCCAATAATTGATAGATGGACCTAAATGAGTAGTTGAGATCGGATTAAGAGAAACGTAGGATGAGAATATAGTGTTTATCTAATTAAATCTGTGAATCATTAATTAGGTGAACGATCGGTGCAAGATTCGAGTTTAGAGAAGGATCTGCAGTCAGGTGAGTTCTCTCAACCATTTTTATGACGTACTGTTTTTACTGAAATGGTTCCTTATCGAGCATGATTGAAATTTATAAGAGCTATGCATGTTTTCATGAATTGCATGATTATTTACAAATGAATGCTGATTAAGGTTTTCACGCACGTGGTTTCATGTATATGTGTATGCTATGTGGTGTCGGTTACACAGTGGGGTCAGGGTACCTTGGGATCTCTGATCTCTCGGGGCATATGGAGGATTAGCTTGTATGTTGGAATTTGTTTTCTCCTACATGAAGGAACGAGGAGTCCATTTGGATTTCGGCGTAGACGAGAGGGTGCCCGACAGGCCCCGATCGGTTTAGCTTATGCGAACCCCTGAACCCTGTGTTAACCTTGTATGATGGAAATGTGATGCATAAGAACTCTTTTCGTGCATAAAATGAAATCATTCTTTATTACATGTTTTATGGGAGGAATTCACTAGACCTTTTGGTCTAACCCTCGCTTTTCAAAACTAAACCATTTTCAGGTAAACGCGCAACTGGTTCCTCCAATAAGAACTACGGAAGGAAACGAAGGAGGCATGGAGTGTAGAGAGACTCCAATTTTGGTTATGGTAGTTATAGTTAGTGCTCGGTTGTGGAATGTAGAGACTTCCGCTGTCAATTTTGCCTAGTTTAGTTCATTGATGTTTAAAAAGACAAGTTTATTTATGTAATCCGAATGCTTATGTATGTTATTGGATGTTTATGAATTTGGGACGTTACAGATGGTATCAAAGCCTTAGTTTAAGGGATTTAGGTGACAAATCGGGCCTAAACTTAAACTGTAAGACGAGGAACACAGTCGAGACATAGGATTGCCTTTAGGAACGATCACTATAAATGCGCTTAGGAATAAGGTACCAAGGACAAACGTGTAAGGTAAGTTTGGAATTACCCCTGGCCAGTGTAATTACGAACTTACAGGTACATGTGTGTGCTTACAATACCTTACTTATAGCAAATTTTGTTGTGTCAGGTCTAGCAAGGATTAATTATCGAATTCTTTCAGCTTAGTGCTATGGTCGGGAGAACATGAGGAATTGGTCAGCAAGATCTCCGAGGAATGGACCGAGCTTCTTTGTTAGAGAGGTGTCGTGTAAGATCATTATAATGTGGTGTGTGTATACACCGAAGGGAGGAAATGTTATAGAGAATAGAATGAGCCGTCTAGAGGTAGCTTTTCGTGAGTCCGAAGAGGATGAATGTTGAGTTTAAGAGAGACTCCTGCTTCAGGGGAGTCCCAGTTCTTGAGATTGCAAAGTAAATCAGTTCGGAGGATAAGGAAGGACAGTATCGAAATCTTGAAAGTATCAATGGAATCCTGACTTCTTAGTCGAGCTTTTCAGTGGCAAGATAATGAAGTTAAGATACCTATAGTGAAATGAAAGCATGTGGAAGTAGAAAGTAAGATAGTTGATCAAAACGAAAGTAGTACGAAAAGGTGAGTAAGTGAATTGTAGAATGCATGTGCAGCAAGTTGTGCATGACCGAGAGGACGACCTTTGGCCGAGGGTAAAGTGTCAAGGATAAGCTGCGAGAGTGAAACGGTTGACCTTGTTTGAGTGAGTAGCCTTCAATTCGCAAGTAGAGTCTCATGTCTGACGTTCTTTGATGTAACATGAAATTTTCACGATTCAAGTTAAATGTGTAAATGTCAATTTTGATCGAAAATGAGTCAAAATGTGCAAGCGTATGTTTAAAGAAAAGGTGATTTCATTCACATTGCACAATGAAATTTCGAGCTTAACGGTTTGCAAAGTATTTCGCACTTTCCATGATAAGTTAAATTGTTACAAAAAGGTCGAGAAAACATTTGCTAGCAAAACTTTTAAAAATCAAAATGCGTTTTGGCCTGTTGATATCGTATAAAAGGGTGTGAGAACCGACTGGTTTACTTTGTGTCGGTAATCCCTTTCAGGATTGTGTCGTATGAAAAGACTTTCATGCAATATATTACTGTCGTAATAACTTCGTTCGGATTAAGGTTCACGGGAAGGTGCATGCAAATGATCCTCGAATCGTTGTGCAGGGTGTTGAAGTTATAGGAGTGATGGGGTCATGTGTACCCAAGTTGTTTTCAAATGTGTTTATTTAAAATGATAAAATGTACGAAATGATTTATTTACTGTGTTGTCCTGCATGAAGGCTATGAACTCACTAGGTCATAGAGTTTTACATTTTAAGCTAAGGAAGAACTTCAAGAGTGGATAAGTGACAGTCAAATCAGGTAGGAATGTTGTAGCTTTAATGATTGGTGTTTAAGAGGGAAGGTGAACAGTGGTAGAATCGGAAGTGGAATAAAGTATCGGTTGTATGAGGGTTTGCACCCTTGTTCGGTAACTGGAAGTATGGTTGTCAAGGAACGGTCGTGTCTGGAAGAAGGGCGTGAAACCTTCAAGGTGTTGGTTTTGGCAACTTTATGGGTAGTGTTGTGAAGCAGGAATGAAAGGCCACGGTGTGGGTCATGAGTTTCGAAGGGAACTGGTAATATTGATTGTCAGGATCGAATCTTAACAAGACTAATAATACTTAGAATTCAGAATTAAAGAATCTGCGGAATAGAACTTTAATTCGCACAATCAAAGAACAATATATCAGAAAACACACAGCTGTTTGTATTCACTGATTCGACTCACAAGCTTACAACCAAACCTCAATCTTGATGAACAGGCTCAATCAAGACGACTTCTACTTCTCTAGAAATAGGGTTCTAAACCTTGAGGTTAATTCTCTCTAAACAAAATCGAATTGTATCTCACGTATATGTCTTGTATTTTTTCTATGTGAATAGCTATCTATAAACATCTATTTATACACAATAAGTACAAGATAACTATCAAAAATAAATTGATCTTCTGAATCTTCTTTAAGCATATCTTCATTCATTCCACTTTTATCTCCAAAATCTTCGCATTCCAAACTTGTCACATCAGCAGTATTAATCTTCATTCAGCATGAGCAGTACTAATATTCTCCAGCAGCACTAATTCATTTCAGCAGTATTAACTCATTCCAGCAGCATTAACTTGTTCCAGCAGTATTAACTTGATTCAGCAGTACTAACTTGACTAGCAGTACTAACCTTGTTCCAGCAGCATTAATGTATCAGCAGTACTAACAATGATCTAGCAGTATTAACTTTGTCTTGCAGTAGTTACCATTGCATAAGCAGTACTAACTTTGATCTGGCAGCACTAATGTTGTTCTGGCAGTACTAACCATACTTAGCAAATCTTCAGTTCCCAACAATCTCCCCCTAACTTGACTTTTAGAAAGAGAAGTCAAGTTCTTCAGATGATGATGCTTCCAAAACTTAGTCTTGAACACACAAGTCAGGATTCAATCCCAAACTTTGATTTAAGATCCTTCTTACCAGGTATCTTGCCATCTTAGAATCTTTGTTACTCACCAACTTAGTTTTTAGCATTCCTTTCAACCTTGTCATGTTGTGCTCGTATATTTTATCCACCAAATAATACTCATGATATGCATAGTCAAGTGTTATGACATACACACCACAATTTTCAAAAAGCATCCAGTTGGTAACAGTTTGAAATTGCCTTTCTGTCAAATACTTAACTGCTTCTGTATTGAACATTAGACACAAATATTCAAGTACCATTTTGGTGATGGACATTCCATTCTCAGTCAGCATATTTCCATAAAGCTTCATTCCCACCTTGAACATCTCTTCCAAATCTGATCTAGAGCACATCCTTAAAAGTCTTCCCCATGTAGAACTGACCTCAAACTTCCCATCTGCTCTTTTTACTCTAATGTACTCCTTTCTCTGATCTTTCAAAGTATCCCAGAAGATGATTTCAGGAGCCATAGAAGCTAATGGTTTAACTTTGATAGGACTAGAATCAACCACAGTAATATACATATCACATTGAGTATTTGTTGGTGATTGTAGATTGCTTGGTTGACCTGATGGAGTTGCCACTTCTTCTTCAACAACTTTATGATCAGCTTTCTCTTTCACAACTTCCTCCTTAGCTTCTTCTACACTGGGTTCCACCCTAGGCTTCTTTACAACTTTCTTCTTTGAAGCTATAGACTTTGGTCTTGGTCTTTTGTTTGACATCATCTTGGTTCTTTTGAGTGTTTTAACAGCTTCAGGAATGGTTTCAGCTGTTTCCTTTGTTTCTGCTGCTTCAGGAATGGTTTCTGCTGCCTTATGTTTTTCAGCAGCATTAACCATTTCTGCTGCTTGAATGGTTTCTGCTGCTTTTTGACTAGCAGCATTAACCATTTCTGCTGCTTTTTCTGTTACTGCTTCTTTTAAAATCTTTGATACTGCTTCTTTCACCATCTCAAATACCTCTGCTTCAATCTCAGATTTAGTTACTGTAGAAACAGATACTGCTTCCTTCTCACTGTCAGATACTGCTGCATCAACAAGACTATGTATAATTTCAGTTACTGCTGCTTCAATCTCAGATACTGCAGCATTAACTGTTTCTACTGCTTTTTCTGTGGTTTCTGCTGCTTCAGTTACTGCTGCTTTCTCACTTTCTGCTTCCTTTGCAACTTCTGCAACCTGCTCAGCCTCCCCCTCAACTTTATGCTCATTCTCCCCTTCAACCTTTGCATCCTCCATGTTTAGTTCAGTTTCTAACTCCCCCTTTTTGGAAGCATCAGTGGTTGATCTTCTCCTTCTCAGAACATACTGAGCTTTCTTTCTTCTTTGCAGCAGCTTGGTGATCATCTTCTTATTTTTCTCTATCTTGGTGTGTTGATAAAGAATCACCTTTTTAAGCTCATCAATCTCCTTCTGCTGATTTATAACATCAATGTTGATGTTGGCAATGGTTTCCATCAATTCCTCATAAGTATATCTATCCTCACCCTGTTTAGGAGTGTTTACCTCCGTTAAAGGATCACTGGAAATTTTAGTAGGTGTCTTTTGCCTAGCAAAAGCACTCTTGGCGCCTGGGTCCTCTGAATGTTTTCACATTCTGAGTTGTCGTGGGGAAGGTCTTATTGATGTTACCACTGTCCTTCTCTTTGCTAGCAGAAGTAGTGGCAGACTTGCAGCCCACATGCTCATCCTTCTCCTTAGAGAGCACCTTCTTGGGGTTGGGAGACACCCCTGTGGTTACCCTTTTGATATTCTCTATTGGAGAATGCTCCAATAGAGGGCTTGTAGGCTTTGGGCTTTTAGGAGATACACCAAGGGAAGGAACCTTGTGTACCTTTCTTCTTTCAAACTTCTTGGTGATTTTGGGAGTGGGTCTTAAAAGAATGGACTGTGGGATGTCTTTGGTGATGGAAGGTTGGGATTGGTCATCAGTGGGTGTGTCTAATGGGGGCCTTGACCCTGATGCCATACCTTCAGTGGTGTGGGACACAACCATCATTGTAGAGAACAATGGTGTGTCAACTCCTTCCGAGTCCCTAGGAATCTTCTCATATTTGAGAAAACCTTCCCTTTAGGGGGTTTTGGCACATATACCTCAGCAGACTGAGGTAAATCCGTCAATTCATGGTTAATTACTTCTTGGACAAACCTGGGATACATGTAAAATTTCTTTTTGGATTCTAGGTTTGCCACAAGATCATTAAAAATCATTGCTGAAAAATTGAACTTTCTGGCAGTGGTTAAGCAGACCAAGGCATAAGCAATGGTACTGCTAAACTCACTCCATCCAGTTGTTTTCTTTGAAATACAGTGCATAAGAGTATGAACAAGAAATCGCCATTGGGTGTAGAATTTTGACTTGAAGAATTTAAAAACGCCAATGGGACCTTCATACCCCATTCTTGGTAAGGTCGAGAAAAGTTCATCATTAGATAGATAGGTTATACCTGAGGCATCATCTAAGTGAAGAGTGATGCGAATAACCTCCTCTGTGACCTTCAAGGGTTTGTCACAAACCCTTGTTCGAATGATTTTCTGCCCATCTTCGAAAATAACAGCGGCATTCTCCCAAAATTGCTTTTGATGCTCGATATATATGGTTGGGCACACTGTTAGGGCATGAGAGATGTGTGAGGACTTGAGAAAATCCACAATATCATGAAATCCTGCGGCCTGCTTCGGCTTCTGAAGCATCGCAATCTCATTGTGCTCATCGACAAACTCCATTGTCGTCATTCTTCCTGAGGATTTGGATAGAAAACACAGAGATTCTAGGGAGAAAAGGTTAGAAAGAGATGAATTGAATGCAAAAAGACGTTATGAACTTTGGCGGGCTGAAAGAGTATTTATAGCAGTATTAGCCCTGATTTTCTTTAAAAGCAGTATTAACAACTTAGCAGTATTAACGACTGAGCAGTATTAACTGCAAGGCAGTATTAACTACACAGCAATATTAATTACTTAGCAGTATTAACGACTGAGCAGTATTAACTACACAGCAGTATTAACTACTAAGCAGTATTAACTTCAAAGCAGTATTAACTTCAAAGCAGTATTAACTACTAAGCAGTATTAACTACTAAGCAGTATTAACTTCAAAGCAGTATTAACTACTAAGCAGTATTAACTTCAAAGCAGTATTAACTTCAAAGCAGTATTAACTACTAAGCAGTATTAACTTCAAAGCAGTATTAACTACAAAGCAGTATTAACTACACATTGGCAGTAGAAAATATGTACTAGCATTAGTAACTATACTTACACTTTGCAGCACTTGTCCATCTGAGTCATACTGAGGTTCTGAGAAAACTAGTTAGTAATACCAAATAAACAAAGAAATACAGGTATATATAGAAAAAAAATAAAAATCATGAATTTATTCAAGGTTGATTAAGCCCACACTGGCTACCAAGAAAGTGAATCTACCCACATCAAAAGCTTTTGTGAATAGATCTGCAAACTGGTCATTGGTATGAACTTTAGCAACTTGAATCAATTTCTTTTCATTACAGTCTCTAATAAAGTGATACCTGATCTCTATGTGCTTTGTTTTTGAGTGCTTGACAGGATTGTTAACAATGCTAATGGCACTGTTGTTGTCAATGAAGATTGGAGTGTGAAGAAATGTTACCCCATAGTCCAACATCTGATTCTGAATCCATAACACCTGAGAACAGCAACTTGCAGCAGCTATATACTCAACTTCTGTTGTGGATAAGGACATTGTGGTTTGTTTCTTACACTGCCATGATACAAGTCTTGCACCCAAAAACTGACATCCACCTGAAGTAGACTTTATATCCATGTTAGCTCCACCTAAGTCACTGTCTGAGTATGCAAGCAAGTCAAATGAAGATTCATAAGGATACCAAAGACCTAATCTAGGTTGCCCTCTTAGGTATCTAAAAATTCTTTTGACTGCATGCATGTGTGATTGCTTAGGTGTAACCTGAAATCTGGCACAAACACATACTGGAAACATAATGTCTGGTCTAGAGGCTGTGAGATACATGAGTGATCCAATCATAGATCTGTAATGATGGACATCCACATCCTCCCCCTCAAGATCTGCAGTGATCTGTTTGTGTGTCTCCATTGGTGTGCTTGCTGGCTTTGAGTCTGTTAAACCATACTTGTCCAGGATGTCTTTCACATATTTGGATTGGCTTATGAAAATCCCATCTTTCCTCTGTTTCACCTGAAGCCCAAGGAAGAAAGTAAGTTCTCCCATGGAACTCATCTTGAAGCTCTTGTGCATTAACTCTTCAAACTCTTTACACATGTGATCATTTGTGGATCCAAAGATGATGTCATCCACATAGATCTGAACAAGTAGTGTGCCTTTCTTTCTCCTCTTAATGAACAAGGTCTTGTCAATGACTCCTCTTTCAAAGTCATTTTTCAAGAGATAGGTAGACAGGGTGTCATACCATGCTCTTGGGGCTTGATGTAAACCATAAAGTGCCTTCTTCAGCTTGTACACTCTGTCAGGGTGCAATGGATTCTCAAATCCAGGGGGTTGACAGACATATACTTCTTCATCAATACTTCCATACAGAAAAGCACTTTTTACATCCATTTGGTAGACCTTAAACTTCATGTATGAGGCATAGGCTAGAAATAGCCTAATTGCTTCAATCCTTGCCACTGGAGCAAAGACTTCCTCATAGTCTATGCCCTCTTCCTGAGTATACCCTTGTGCAACCAGCCTTGCTTTGTTTCTGATCACAATTCCTCTGTCATCCTTCTTGTTTCTGAAAATCCACTTGGTGCCAATTGCTCTATGACCTTTTGGAAGTTCCACCAAGTCCCAAACATCCTGTAATTTAAACTGTAGCAGCTCCTCTTGCATTGCTTCTATCCAACTTGGATCTTTCATAGCATCATAAGCCTTTTTGGGCTCAATTTGGGATAGAAAGCAAGTAAGTACAGTATTAACTGTATTCTGCTGATCTTGTAGCTCTTGAAGTCTGCTTTGTTTCCTAGTCATCATGGGAGAAGCAATGTCTCCTATAACCAACTCAGGAGGATGATTTTTCTGAGTTCTTGATGGATGACCAGGTTCCTCAACTAAGTTCCCATCCAGATTTGACTCATTTAAGTCTGGATCTTCTTCAGCTTCTTCAGTCACTTCAGGCTCTCTTGAAGTCTGATTTTCCTCTATTCTTCTCTCTTCTTCATTCTGAATGGGTTCAGCTTCCTTTTCTTGTTCACAGAAATCAACAGGATCAATGGTAGGGAGTGGAAATATCACAGATTGAATTCTGTGATCTGATGGAGGTGCATCCCTTTGTCCTGTATTTACATCACTACTGAAACCCAAAGAATTAGTGAGTGAATCAATGTCAAACAGCCAATCAGGACCTGAACCAATAGGATTTGGTGTGTTCTCATTGCATTTGACATTGTCACTTTCTTCAATTATTCTAGAAGAGGTATTAAACACTTTGTAAGCCTTACTCTGAGATGAGTAACCAACAAGAAAACCATCATCTGCTTTGCTATCAAACTTACTTAAGTGAGATTTGGTATTGAGAATTGTACAAGGACACCCAAATGGTTTGAAAAATCCAATAAATGGTTTCTTTTTCAGAAAAAGCTCATAAGGTGTCTTGTTTTTAGGCTTTATTACCAACACTCTGTTTTGAACATAACAAGCAGTATTAACTGCTTCTGCCCAAAAAGTAGTGGGTAATTTTGAATCAGCTAACAGAGATCTAGCAGCCTCAATCAGTGTCCTATTCCTTCTCTCAGCAACACCATTCTGTTGTGGAGTCCTAGGAGCACTGTATTGTCTCTCAATTCCCTTTTCCTCACAAAAGGTGTTTAGATCAAGGTTTTTAAATTCAGTCCCATTATCTGATCTAATGACTTTCACTTTTTGATTTGATTGGTTTTCAATTCTAAGAATAAAAGATTTGATCAGTCCACTTGTCTCATCTTTAGTTCTCAGAAAATATACCCAAGTAAATCTAGAGTAATCATCAACAATAACTAAACAGTATGATTTCTTGCCAATGCTCATGACATTTGTAGGGCCAAACAGATCCATATGCAACAACTGAAGAGGATTTGAGATAGTGTTTATCTCTTTGGACTTATGAGAAGTTTTGTGTTGTTTGCCTTTGAGACATGCAACACAATGATCATCACATGAATAGACTTTTGATGGTAAACCTCTAACAAGATTATTTTTAACAAGTTTATTCATTGTTTTAAAATTCATGTGACACATCCTTCTGTGCCAAAGTGATGATTCATCTATTGAAGCTTTTGAAACTAAACAGTTTAGAGATGAATCAGATGAAACACTTTCTAAATCTAAACAATACACATTATCCTTTCTAGGAGTTCTCAATAGTATCATGTTTTCATCAACTACCTTGAATCCAGGAGCAAGAATAATGCATTCTGAATCAGTAAATAGTATACTATGTTTCTTGTCACAGACCTGTGATACACTTAACAGGTTGTATCTCAATTGCTCAACATAGTAAACATCCTCAAATGTCATCTTACCTTTTGACACATCACCTTTACCACTTATCTTACCTCCTGCAGGATTATTCCCAAAAGCAACACGTCCTCCATCAATTCTTTTGAAATTCTTGAGGCAGGACATGTTACCTGTCATGTGCCTGGAGCAACCACTATCAACATGCCAGATGCTCTTCTCCTTGAGCTGTTGGTTGCCCTGCACATAAGATAAATCAATTAGTTTTTATTGGGAACCCAAGCCAAAGTGGTCTTGGGTCTCCCTTGCTCATCAAAGTACTTGCACTGGGTTTTGATGAGATTTTCAAACTTAGGTACTGCAGTACTGGAGAACTTTGTCAATATGATTGGTCTAGCAGCACTAAAACTAGAAGCAGTATTAACCTTAGAAGAAGTACTAACAGAGTTAGCAGCACTAACAGAGTTAGCAGCACTAACAGAGTTAGCAGCACTAACAGAGTTAGCAGCACTAACAGAGTTAGCAGCACTAACAGAGTTAGCAGCACTAACAGAGTTAGCAGCACTAACACTGCTAGCAGCAGTATTGGCAGTAGTATTGCTTCTAGCAGCACTATCCTTGTCAGCAGTACTATCTGAGGTAGCAGTACTAACATTAGTGATTTTGAGGACCCACATATTGACACATTCCTTTTCAGTCTGTTTTCTCATGTGGCTTCTGGATTCAGCTTGTTTCTTAGCCACATTATTCCTTGCAGGCTTCCTATAACCAGAAGATTTTTGAAAACTTCTTTGAAAACTTTTCTTTTGGTTAATAGGATTGAAATAACAGTATTTGGCAAGATGATTCAATTTGCCACAAATAAAACAAGGTTTTGGTCTGTTAATCCTTTGCAGATCAACTCCTTGCTTTTGTGCCCACTGGTTATTCCAATTTCTTTGATTTCCCCTCTTTTTATCATGTTTTTGGGGCTTATTCTCTTGAGATTTCTTGCAAGAACAATGTTCACAAGTATTAGAGTTCACAACAGTGGTCTGTGTATAATGAACCCCCTTTCCTTTTTCAGATCTTTTCATCTCATTGTTCTTAACACATGGACTTACACATTCCTCACCAGATCCTTCTTTTTCAGTCTTATCCTCAACAACTACTTCATCTAATGGATCTACTTCAGTGGCTCCTTCAGGTAAGTCCTTCTTATCATTGGTTTCTAATAGGTCTGACTTAGGAGGGATGTAGTTGTTGTTGTAGGGTGGGGGTGTGGCATTGTACCCTATGCCTGGTTTTAACTTACTATGGATTTGAGAGTTGATTATGTTGTCCATGACTTTAGAGGCACAAGTAAACTTTTCTACATCAAGTTTAACTTTCTCAAGCTCTCCTTTTAGTTTCTCACACTCTTCCCTGGATTCTCTAAGCTGGAACTCTAGACCATCCTTTTCCCATTTCCAGTAGTTTGTATCATAGGAGTGTTGAAGTTCATTGGCTTGAAAAGCCCTAATCTGTTCTTCAAACTTCTCAACAATTATTACATAGTCTTTTCTGTCCTTTTCTAATCTCTTAAGGTCATCACACATTCCCTGATTGTGATCTCTATACCTTTTAACAGTGTCTATACAAGCTTGAGAACAAAGATTAGATTTTACCTCAGTGGGAAGATCTGAAACTTCAGCCATAAGTGCTTGATTTTGGATGGCCTCTTCTGCTTGATCACTCCAATCAAATCCCATTCCTTGTTGAAAGACAAGAGCTTGAATAGAGTTTATGTTTTGATTGGAGCTTCCAGCCTGAGTTTGTTGATGGCTGTTGTGAGATGTTCCACCTCTGCATTCCCTGGCAAAGTGTCCCATCTTGTGACACTTGTAGCATTCAACTTTGGACTTGTCAAAACCAGCACCATCTTCTCTTCTTTGGGAAAAGTTGTTTCTCCCTGTCCTCTTTATGAATCTCTTCACCCTCATAGACAGCATAGCCATCTGCCACTTGATATCCATCTCTTCAAGATCATCAGCATTAATCTGTTCTAAGTCATCATTAATCAATGAGGAATTGACATGACTAGAAAAGAAGGCTTCTAGTACTGAATCATTGGTCTTTTCCTGATTGAATCCTCCAGCAGCACTAACTGATTCAGGGTTAGCAGTAGAATCAGGTGATGATGAAAGAAGTGCAGCATTATGTATATATCCAGAGGGCTTCCTTTTGGCTTCAACCTCTGCTTCAAAGACTCTAAGATCATTGTAAAGATCATCAAGCTCTTTATCTTCCAATTGGTCATTCTGTCTGAAGGACACAATATACATTATCCACTCTTCACCTAATGATCTTAAGAACTTTCTGTTAACATCATCAGCCTCCATCTTGACTCCTACTGTGGCCAATTCTCCAATCAGCTTATTAAATCTATCAAAAGTTTGAGTCATAGACTCATTCTTAGTAGAAGTAAAGTTTTCATACTGCTGCTTGAGAATTGCCTTCTGATTCCTCTTGGTGCTTTTGGTGCCAGTGAATCTCTTTTCCAATGCATTCCACAGAATCTGAGCATCAGTGCAGTGATGAAATTGATGCTGATATTCATTGGGGATAGCCAAAAGCAGAGTGCTTAAGGCCTTCATCTCTATTTGTCTGACCTTTCTCTCTGCATCAGTCTTTGGAGGAGGTCTTTTGCCATCTGGTCCAGTTCTTCCTTCAGCACATGGACCATTCTCTATGATATCCCAGATGGAATAATCAGTAAGCAGAATGTACTGCTTGATTCTAATTTTCCACATGTCAAATTCATTGGGTCTGAGCATGGGAACCTTAGAAACAAGAGTACTGTTTGATTCAATAGAATTGTCCATAATAATTGTAGAATTCTAAGAAACACAGGCTCTGATACCACTTGTCAGGATCGAATCTTAACAAGACTAATAATACTTAGAATTCAGAATTAAAGAATCTGCGGAATAGAACTTTAATTCGCACAATCAAAGAACAATATATCAGAAAACACACAGTTGTTTGTATTCACTGATTCGACTCACAAGCTTACAACCAAACCTCAATCTTGATGAACAGGCTCAATCAAGACGACTTCTACTTCTCTAGAAATAGGGTTCTAAACCTTGAGGTTAATTCTCTCTAAACAAAATCGAATTGTATCTCACGTATATGTCTTGTATTTTTTCTATGTGAATAGCTATCTATAAACATCTATTTATACACAATAAGTACAAGATAACTATCAAAAATAAATTGATCTTCTGAATCTTCTTTAAGCATATCTTCATTCATTCCACTTTTATCTCCAAAATCTTCGCATTCCAAACTTGTCACATCAGCAGTATTAATCTTCATTCAGCATGAGCAGTACTAATATTCTCCAGCAGCACTAATTCATTTCAGCAGTATTAACTCATTCCAGCAGCATTAACTTGTTCCAGCAGTATTAACTTGATTCAGCAGTACTAACTTGACTAGCAGTACTAACCTTGTTCCAGCAGCATTAATGTATCAGCAGTACTAACAATGATCTAGCAGTATTAACTTTGTCTTGCAGTAGTAACCATTGCATAAGCAGTACTAACTTTGATCTGGCAGCACTAATGTTGTTCTGGCAGTACTAACCATACTTAGCAAATCTTCAGTTCCCAACATTGATGTCATATGAGTAAGTTTCGAAATAGGGGCGACGGATTATAAAGTCAACTATGATGTGTAGGGAGGAATAGGTCCCATAAGGAACTCATGTTAAAGGATGGGTTAAGGAAGTAGTTAAGAATTATCTTTTGTTGTGGAAGTCGGCAACAGTGTATGTTGACCGAGGCCGAAGACTCAAACCAAATGAGTGTAAGTTGATAGAATATCTTATAGAGGTGTTAAATTAGTAAGAGACTGTTGTTGTTGAATAGGCGTTCTATTTACGAGGTGAGGAGGGTCCGTAGAAAGACAATATATGTAACACGAGCGGAGTGAGTGTAGACTATACAATCAGTAAGAAAATGTGTCGTGTCTAAGAAAGGACTCGGATCATAACGAGCTAGCTAGGATGTTTGTGTCTGAGCCAAGTGTGACTCGTGAGTCATAGTTCAACAAGTTGGGAGAGAACTAAGTAGCGAGACAGACTCGATTGTAGTATTCGGGAGAATATAAAGGAAAAGGTGAATCGTGTACGAATGACCATGAGAGACTTGGTCGGTAGTGTGATGATAGGAGTGGTGAATGTACGAACGAATAGTAGCTTCAATTTCCAAGATATATGTGTCAGCCGGTGATGTAGTAAGGAGATGTTAGAAAGATGAAGGATTAGAAGGAAGTCCTTTTGGTGATATGAGTCGCTAAGTAAGTGTATGTTGGAATCATTGGAAGTTTAAAGAGGATGAAGAATGGATTGGCCAAACGTGTTATAGTAAATGCTAGATCTTTGTAGATCGTGAATTATTTCTTATGTGAAAGGGAGTAACCCTAGAAGGAGATAGTTAGGAAGTTTGATTACGATTAAAGAATGACATGATGATGATTATGAGTCGGAGAGGTAGTACGATCATTAGTTGATTTGAACGTCATAATAGATGTATAAGCCTTGATAGGTTGATTAAATTTTACGGATTGGTTAAGTAATGACATTTCCTTATTAAGAATCGTTAAGGGAGAATCGGTATGTTAAGTGAAAGGTCGATGATGGTATGATGGAATAAGTAATTTTCAAATTATTTTGAAAATTGTGAATTATTGGGTCACTCAGGGGAGGAGTTAGTTAAGAAATCAGTTTTGACAGATGGATTTTGTGAGTACCAGCATAGCGAGATGTGATGCTAAGTTATGGTATCTAACGATGAAATATGATAAAATATATGGTTGATAGAAAAGAAACGAATTGCATCTAAGTCGGAGTTTATCATTTGGAATAAGTTGATAATTACAATTGAAATGAATTGGTCGAGTTAAAGTGGCTTATGTGCGAGAGGAGGATCTAAGTAAGTAAAAGTTGGAGGTCAAAGAAGGGGTAGTGACGACGAACACTAGTGTCGTTCCAAGACGACTTGGTGGAATGTTTGGGTTAGGATATTGATGTAACTGTTTGGTTATGTGAATAATAAGAAGGTGATATCAGCATGTGGAAAGATCAGGGGAGAGGAGCTAGTAATGTTTGGTGGGCAGTGCTCCACGCTATCGTGGAGAGGTGAAGTTAGTAGGTCGGAATAAGTGAGTAAATCGGAAGTAATAAACTTGACAGTAATGCCAAAAGGTGAAGGATTGTGCAGAGGGTTATTGATAAGCGTGCGAACCGTTAGAAAGAATATTGAGGAAAGGAATTGTGTATGATTTTGTGCAGGAAGGGAGTGGATAAGGCAGTTGAATGGGTTAAGTTAGTGACCTTGTGAGAAATGTTTAAACGAATTGGTCGTGCAGTGTTTCAACTAGTGAGATTAGTATGGCGTGACCATGCTTACTCCTCCCAGTGGAGTGAGGATAACCGGAGTTGTGTTTCGTATGACTGAACGATCGGGGCAATCAGCGAAGAACTGAGGTGTTTCAGGATAAGTTTAATTGAGTAAGTGAACACTTCAACGTTGGGTTTGGAGGTTCCTACTCTTAGTTACGTATAAGGATGGGGTGGCAAAGTAGTGAGATTGTGAGAGAAGTTTGACAAACTGTGGTCTAGGTAGTCCGAGAGAAGGGAAATGTTAGATGCATAGATGTTTGGTGAAGGAACTCCGGGTTGTGAGTTGTCGGGATGTACAGGATTGGCCTTGTGCCAAGCTGTCAGTGTGTGATTGATTCTTAGTAAATAAGTTTCGTGTTGTAGTGGGGGATTCCGACAAGTTCCTCCTTAAAGGAAGTATTAATGCATGAGAAGCCTTATTTCATTCTCGGTTGTCGAGACCGATCGAGTAGGAACAGTAGCCTACGGGTTAGAGTACCGTAATAACTGAAGGGAATGCAACCGATGTTCCATGTTTCGAAATTAATGAGATAGTCGACTGGGTCAGTAGTGGCAGTACCTTAGGGAAGTGTCAGTTTCGGATGTGGGCAAGGTACCCGCATCTTTTCCAATAAGGAATTCCGGGGGCGGAATTCTTTTAAGGGGGGAGTGTTGTAACAACCCAATTCTTAGTAGGTTTGCAAGTCCAGTGGTCAAAGTAGAAGAAATGAAAGTATTAGTAAAGGACTTAATTGCAAATTTGAGCAGTATAAATAGGGACCAAATCCCTAGGGTTAGAATGGTTTTGTTTGTTCTGTGTTGCTTTGGCGGCTGAGAAAGAAATAGCAAGAAGAAGTCGACAGTGAAGAATTGACATCTTTAGCGTGAAGAGTTCTTTCTTTTTGGGTAAGTAATTCATCCCTTGTTATGATTCCTTGCACTAAATGACTAAGTTAAATCCCTAGTCGCAGTTCATGTTTTAGCTGGGTTATGGATTAAGAACACCCTGAGGGTTTTAATCGCATACAATCGGGTTGTTATGGTAGTAAGAATTATTCTGACTTTAAGGACCTTGTTATGCAAAAGTTTTGTGTAAGAATGCAGCAATAAAACTCTCTTTTATTCACCGATTAGGAAGAAATCGAGTATAATCGTGTTGGGTGCGAACCCTGTTCGCTAGTCCGTAGTACCGGGAGTCGGGGTACCGGGAGTCGGGTACCGGGAGTCCGTAGTACCGGGAGTCGGGTACCGGGAGTTCGTAGTACCGGGAGTCGAGGTACCGGGAGTCCGTAGTACCGGGAGTTGGGGTACCGGGAGTCGGGTACCGGGAGTCCGTAGTACCGAGAGTCGGGGTACCGGGAGTCGGAGTGCCGGGAGTTAGGGTACCGGGAGCCAAACCATGCCGGGACCGTTGGTTTGGGCGTCTACCAGGCCGTAGTATCGAGCTAATTGGGCCGATGGATTTAGAGTTTAGCTTAAGTCTCTTGGGCTTAGTAAAGGATAAAAGAACTCCAATAATTGATAGATGGACCTAAATGAGTAGTTGAGATCGGATTAAGAGAAACGTAGGATGAGAATAGAGTGTTTATCTAATTAAATCTGTGAATCATTAATTAGGTGAACGGTCGGTGCAAGATTCGAGTTTAGAGAAGGATCTGCAGTCAGGTGAGTTCTCTCAACCCTTTTTATGACGTACTGTTTTTACTGAAATGGTTCCTTATCGAGCATGATTGAAATTTATAAGAGCTATGCATGTTTTCATGAATTGCATGATTATTTACAAATGAATGTTGATTAAGGTTTTCACGCACGTGGTTTCGTGTATATGTGTATGCTATGTGGTGTCGGTTACACAGTGGGGTCAGGGTACCTTGGGATCTCTGATCTCTCGGGGCATATGGAGGATTAGCTTGTAGGTTGGAATTTGTTTTCTCCTACATGAAGGAACGAGGAGTCCATTTGGATTTCGGCGTAGACGAGAGGGTGCCCGACAGGCCCCGATCGGTTTAGCTTATGCGAACCCCTGAACCCTGTGTTAACCTTGTATGATGGAAATGTGATGCATAAGAACTCTTTTCGTGCATAAAATGAAATCATTCTTTATTACATGTTTTATGGGAGGAATTCACTAGACCTTTTGGTCTAACCCTCGCTTTTCAAAACTAAACCATTTTCAGGTAAGCGCGCAACTGGTTCCTCCAAGAAGAACTAGGGAAGGAAACGAAGGAGGCATGGAGTTTAGAGAGACTCCAGTTTTGGTTATGGTAGTTATAGTTAGTGCTCGGCTGTGGAATGTAGAGACTTCCGCTGTCATTTTTGCCTAGTTTAGTTCATTGATGTTTAAAAAGACAGGTTTATTTATGTAATCCGAATGCTTATGTATGTTATTGGATGTTTATGAATTTGGGACGTTACAGGCACCAACTAAGGCAATTCAAAAGGCAGTTGATAGAAAACAGATGAATATACCAGTTTTATGTTTTTATGTTTCTGAGTTTTCAGATATTCGAACTATAGAAGGGTCATACGCATCATTAAAGTGGGTAGTTGTGTGCTTAGGAAAAGTTGTTATCCATCTAGTCATATATGTTTCTTGATAGAACGTGACTCTGATATGAAGGTCCAAAGCTTCTGGAATGTAGGTCCAGAGCCTCTGAATGAAGAACCAGAGGCTCTAAAGAATTATGTGCATAAGAGATAAGGGGTTCTCAACTAGAAGCTAACACATTGAACCAGAAGTTGTTGGATAGATTTCTACGAATGTGGTACCTTGAAAATATCTTATTCGTCCGCGCTCCAAACAAGGTGAGTCCAGATTTTGTAAACATATAACAAAACCATACACTTTGTATGTTTTGAATTTTTACAAACTCTAGAGGTATGATAGTGAAAAATTGTATTGAAGTTAGTGTAAAGTTCATGGATAATAACCTTCTTTGTTGATTTGAGTTTCAAAGAACAGAGGTAGCCAAGCCTTCATGTCTAGAGGTACCGTCGTGCTATAGGAAAAACGTATTAGAGATAGGGCTACCTCTGGATAATCCAACCAGAGGGGGCACATGAATCGGAAGGTGAATACGAAGTTGGAACATATTAAAACATAAGTTGTTGATTGATTTGCACAACTTTGGCATTTTTAGCATATCTCACTCGTCCGAGCACCAATAAATGATAGGCCAAGCTCTATGGAAACATGATACTCTAATCTACAATGTTTCTATTTCGAGTTTTCCCTAACTACAGATGTTTCATGGTCAAAATCATCATAGAACTCAGTGCAATGGTGCTGGAGAAAAGCCTTCATTGTTGTCAAAAGACTTTTGAGAAATGATGGGTGGTATTGTGGCATGCACTAAGACACGTCGAACTTCATAATGTCTTGCTTAACGCTCACATTGGATGTAATTTTGGAGTTCAAAATGGACACGACTTCAGTTCATCTGAGATATGGACTCGTTCTTAATTAGAAAATGCTACTGAACAACTAAGGATCAAGTAGTACAGTTCTGAACCAACACTTCATCAGATAACTTCTTGCAACCAGAAATAGGCTGTTGAAATTCTGTCGAGGTCAAATAACTTCCAAGTCATATTCTCATCCTTTGATCTCACATCGGGGCTCTCAGAGTTACACACTTGGTGGTTTCAAGGTATTCTACTGGAACATATATTTTTGGTTGATACTCATTCTAGGTTCCTCATTTTTGGAAGATATCTTCCTAGTAATCCAGAGCCTCTAGTTCAATTCTCCAGAGCATATGAAGCTTACTAAGCTATACTTGATCATTTTTGGAAGATTTCTTCACATAGAGCACCGCATTCAGCGGAGCATGGAAGAATGTGTTTCAAGTTCAGACCCTCTCTAAAAATTCCAAGCCTTGAAGGTCAAAAGTAGCAAGCCTTATTATCCAGAGCTTCTAAAGACCTCTGCACAAGCTTCCTAAAGCTAGAGTTACTTCTTGACCAACATATCAAAGGGTACCTTGGACTTGGATGGAATCGTGTGTAGATGAAGTTTAGCCCATCTCTGACTTACCCGACCAAAGAAAGTCAGAGGTAGCAACCTTATGCCAGAGGCTCTGATTCCTCTAGACTCGCATCCTATAGATAGTTCTACTTCTAGAGTTGAATTTCAGAATGCGCCAAGATTTAAGCAAATTTTTTTTGGAAAGATGTTGCTACATCAAAGGAGAGATACGTAATTATCGTCTCTAGGGGGGGCTCTAAGTACTAAAAGTAAAATGAGAAAATGGTTTGTGATGTAAAAGTGATTTTCTTATTAGTGTTTTCCTTTTACACTTAGGGGGAGATTGTTAGTACCAATTGTAGAGTTAAAAGTGTTAAAAGAAAACTTGAACGTAAACTTAGAAAACCACTATTTTTGTATTTCCCTATAAATAGGAGTCCCCTTCCCCATTTGTAATTTGTGAATGAACCGGTGGCTCCCGCCCCATCCTTTACAGCTGACGATAGAACAAAGCTGGGGATGGCGGCAGATTTTATTCTGCAAGCCACCGCAGCGATCCTTGGCCTTGAAGCCAGGGTGGACAAACTCGAGGCTGCTCGTGCCTTCGTATCAGCTGTTCCTGTCCTATAAGACAAGACTGTTGATACTGTTGCTGAGAATCCTCCCCCCACTGATGATGACAAAGAGGGGGATATGAATGCCGAAGAAGACCTCCCTCATGCTGAGGGGGAGGTACTTGCTGAAGAAGACCCCTATCCTTCTGAGGGGGAGAAAGAAGATGAAAAAGAACCAACTCCTCCCCCTTCTCCAATTGATGTCGCTGGATCTAAAGAAGATGAAGAAGGAGAAGAAGAAGACAACGAGTTGGAGATCTTGGATGATGAACCCTCCACAAACCCTGGTGGCAATGACGATGATGATGATGATGAAGAACCTGAATGTTGGTTCAAGCCTACGGCCATCAGGGTCACTGAGCCAAAAGGAGTGGTGTTTAATGAAGCAGGGGAGACGATGAAGAAGTCTCCTGCGAAGAAGAGCTCCAAAGGAAAGCAAAAAGGAGTTGCTTCTTCACCTGAAGATTCTCTTCACTGCTAAGAATGTTCCAACCTCTCAGGTATGCCTCTCATTAATTCCATACTCTACTTCTACCCATCCACTCCTCAAACATATCTTATACACTTAACCTATTCTTCTATCTCTTCTTCCTACCCTCAAAAGAATCTAACTTTCAATTCTTTTGATTCATCTAGTCCTTTCCCCTCCTTGACGGACCCGCTAAAGAACCTCAACCTCCCCAACATATAATCCCAGCTTCCATAGCTGATGACCTATCAATAATCCCAGTCTCAGTGCTTGAGACTGATGAACAACAACAAGAAGAAGACTAGCTGCTCACACACCCTAACAGACCCTCTCGACCACCTCAATGGTCAGAGGATGATGAAAAAGAAATAAAAGCAGCTATGATCAATCAGCTAGAGAGTTAGCGCTTATGGATCATCCCTCCTTTCGGGCTAGACTTCTTGTCCCGTGAAGAATATGAAGAATCAGTCAGGGCTGAGAAACTTCTTGCTGAGAACCAAAAGGTTGCCCTTAAAAAAAGAATTTGCCCTTAAGGTTGCAGCGCTCAGTCATTGATAAAAAGCTGAAACAATTTCCACTCCGGGTTTAGGAACAACTGCTCAAGGAAGTTGGTAAGGAAAATCAGAAGAAGAAAGCTGTCAGCGCTTCAACGTTGGAATGGTGCAGAGAAAGAGTGGACTTCAGATATCATCCCAGTCGAATCTTAAATGTAAACGGTAAGAGGCGTACCGATGGTGGAAGTCTCAGTTTAGAGAGAATGGGGAAATACGGGTATGCTACATGTCAAAGCTCGATCTTTATGTGTTTGATGAATGGATAGACGTCAGGAGTGCCATTCAGAAGTCAAAATCAAAGTTCAAGCCCTACGTTGAAAAATTCTTGAATGCTATGATCAACAGGGTTACTTCTACAATTGACTTGCCTCCTCCTCCAGCTCTTCTACAAAACCAAAGACCTGCTCCTGCCAAAATAAAGTGTGTTTCCTATTCCTTAAGGCCTGCTATCCGCAATGAAACAGGGATCGAATTTTCTAGAGAAGCAGTGCTCGGACCTCCTCCTGGTCTGTCAGCCTTGAACCTATCACTGCCACCAGGTAGACCTTTCACCCCTGGTCAAGTGGTCAGTGATCCCCTTGGTATAATCTTTTTGGACTGGAATGGTGTCATGTGCTTTCAAAGATTCTCAGAGCTCCCTATTTGCCCTATAAAGCAACTCAGAGATCTTGTCTACTGGTGCAACAAATCAAGACTATGACTCTTCCTCAAAACCCAAGTACTGAATGAAGCCAAACTCAGAAGACAACAGGGTGAAGTAGTTCCTGATTGGATGATCCTAGAGACGTATGCCTTTGACAAAATGGTCTTCAAAGATGAAACTCTATAGCTGATAGATCCTTTTTTGTATTCTTCTTATATATATTTATCAATTGTAACTTTTAGTACTTGTAATTTTATTTCACTTGTACTTATAATTTTCCATCTTCCCTTGTAAACTTATTTACGAAGATTAATGAAAATTACAGTGAAGTACTTTACTCCATCAGTACTATAAAAGATCCCTGAAAACAGTAAATGGGACACGCATCTATGAGTCCTTTTTATCCTTATATTTTTATACTTAGTAATTTTCTTATGTTGCTTTGTCATCATCAAATAGGGGGGAGATTGTTGATCCAAACCCTCTCAGTGATTTGATGATGACCCTTAGAATTACTTAGTGAAAATTATAAGTAAACATTGTATGTATTAGTGTTTCACCATCAGTGATAACATACTATGTTTGTTCAATATCACTGATGGGTAACCACTGTTCTTCATTATTTCTCAGTGACACATGTACAACAGTGATAACTGAGCTTGTTCAGTTTCACTGATGATCACTGATTATTTATCTGTAATTGATGTTTACTTGTAATCTCTGAAGACAAGTTTTCACGACAAAGAGTTCATCGCTGAAATCGAAGACAAAGCTGATGAACAAGTGACATGTCTACTAATGATCTGATGCGGATATCAGTGAAACCAAGACAAGTCCACACACGCGACGTTTCTAGAAGAAGACTTCAGCGATAGCTGACATACATCAGGTCTCACTGATGGAAGATCAACTCAACGATTGCTAATCGTGAAGCCTGCAAGGAATGTTTGTCTTATCCTCTTGCATACTTTTGTACGATTTGTCAGAAGGACATACCTTTGTCCTGAATCGTACAAACCACTCTGCTACTACACTGTTCACCATGCGGCCCAAAGCATGTTTGCAAAAGTCAGAAGCATGCGCCCAACCAGATGTTGACACGTGTAAAGTCCTCATGACATGCATTAAATGCATGTAGTATAAAAAGGAGGAATGCACCTTCAGTTTGAAGGTGGTCATCCCTGATTCTCCTTAGTGCCTTAGAAAATTATCCTTAGTTTTCTTTCTTCTTTTCTCTTTATTTCTTAGTGCAAGAAACCTTTGTGATTCTCAAGTTTGTTTGGATTAGGTCTTGCACTTAGTCTTATTCCGCAACAAACTTCAAGTTGTTTGATTTATCATTAAACAATTTAGAAAACTATAATTCTTGGGTGTTTGTATTCAACCCCCCTTCTACAAACTAATATGTGTATAACCCTTCGCGACCAACAAGGAAATTTCCTTCCGAGCGAGAATCTTGATCTAGAATATCATTTAGCATACTAATCCCGTCTTTCGTGATGTTCCACCATCTGAAAACTTCCTGCCATACGATGTTAACTTCTTGACACCTTACCAAAGCGTGTTCCACCGATTCTACCTCGATTCCACATCTTGGACAAAGTAAAGAGTGAAGGTCCATTCCCAACTTATCTAATACTCCTCGACACGGAGTCTCCCATGTTAATGGGTATTCGGTACTACGGGTGTTTAAAACCCGAACCAAATTCGAACAAAAAATGAAGTGTTTGTGCAAAACTCAAATGCCCTAAAATCCGAAAATCCAAAACCTGACTTTGGGGGGTATATATTTGGGTTCGGATTGAGTTTGATTTTTGGCTACCCGACCGGTCCGAAAACCGAATATGTATGTAGAGTGTAGTTATATTGTTAACCTCCCAAAGGGTGTTAACTTTATTAACTCTTTTCAACCAATAGGAGTTCACCTTTTAAGTTGATTGGTTTCAACATATTAATTATTGTCCAAGGATATATTTGGTTTTTTTGGTAGAGTTTTAAAATTAGAGTTACAAAATTAAACATTAATGGGGAGTTACGAAATTGATACACGTATTCTTAATTTTTATCAAAATAACTCGGTGTTTTGAGTTTGCTTTCGTTCATCAAAGTTCGTTGCATCAGAGATGGATTTTCGTCGTGATCAAGACTACGTTTATCCCGATTTGTTGAACTATTCTACTAATTCCGTAAGGTTGGACATTGTCAAGGGATACACATACTCTTTTCATACGTGTTCAACTTTCACAAGTGTTCAATTTTCATTAACACAAACCATTTATTGAAACCGTGAACATTTAGGAACAATGAGTAAGTTTGTTGCTTTTTAGTTGTTTCATACGTGTTCAAATCATGTTTAACTATTCACGGGTATTATGATATTTCAGTAAAAAAAGTAACGTTAGAAAACAACTTCATGGCATACAGGTTAATCAGTTCACGAAAAATATAATGTTCTCTTATTCCTAAAACATAAGACAGAACTGGACAGAACATAACACATAACATTAAATAAAATACAATAAATAAAATTTAAAGAATGAATAAAATATAGTGTATTTGATGTTTTAGAAGATAATTATATTTTTTTTGAGGTTATATTGATAAAACATAAGTCTGTTCCACTTCGTTCCAACTTGTTCCATGGGGTGGGGGTGGAACATGCTTGTTCCACTCTGTTCCTGTCTGTTTCACATAAAAGTCTTGCCAAACATGGGACAATGATCCATGTTCTGTTATGTCATGTCCTGTCCAGTGTACCAAACGCACCCTAATAGTCTGTCCTACGTTCGGTACAACTAGAACAAGACTGCACTAAAACTGTTAAAATGATCGAATTACCCCTAAAATGTTGGTTACCGTCCTTTTATTATATAACAGTTATAAAAAATTAAAAACTTATATATTTATGATTTTGCCTTTTTATCAGTTCCTTCATTTTTCTTTTGAATAAAAATATCATATTTATATATGAATTTAAATTTCCTAACCTAAAACCACCCCCTTCCTCTCAAGTTTAAAGTAATCTACCGCCACCGCCACCATAAGAGGGTTCGTATCTAAGAGATGAAAAGGATTTCATGTTCTGTCATATCTCTACCAATACCCATCACATCAAGTACACGTATCTCCTCCCATTTCTCGTTTTTTTGTTCAAAAGAGAGGTCGCCGGAGATGGTTAGAAAGGGATGGCTGGAGCAGGAAATGTTGGCCGGAGATGGTGGCCGAAGATGGGAAGGGGTCATGACCAGTGGATGAATGGTTTAGAGAAAAAAAAATTGGGTTATGGGGGTAACATGGCCATTTTATGTTTTGTCCCATGCTGTTCCACCTTTTTGGTGGAACAAAAAAACTCAAGAATATGAAATTAAGGTTTTATCCCATGTTGTCCAACCTCAGTTTTGTTCCATGGCATGCCAAACAGGGACTCTTTATTTTTGTCCCGTCCTGTCCCACCTAGTCTGCGTACCAAACGCACCCTAAATGTTCATTGATTCAATAAATGGTTTGTGTTAATGAAAATTGAATAATTGTGAAGGTTGAACATGTATGAAAAGAGTATGTGTATCCAAAATTTAATATGGATAACAAAACTTATATACACTTTTATTGTTCATAAATGACATGGGGGTTACAAAAGTTATAGGTAATTGATTTTACTCAAATGCCCGTAAACACCCCTGTTCATTTCATTTATTACTCAAACCTCACATTTTGTAATTAATTTTTTAGATGTAATCATCTCAACCATTCATTTTAAGATCAATGGCTTATAATGGATAATAAAGTTAGTACTAATAAATGGGTTAACAAAATAACCTAAACCTATATATATATATATATATAAATATATATATATATATATATATATAAGATCTTTTGTTAACCAAGAATATGGTGTTAACTTTGTGAATTTATTGGACCAATAAGATCTATTCTTTAGTAGAGGTTAATTCAAATGTTTGATTTAATGATGAAGGACAAATTAGTAATTTTATGTGTAAGTTACTTTTATGGTATTTAATGAGATGTTACAAATGAGATTCATTCTTCTAAGTTATTTGCATGTTTTTAGGGGTCATAATCATATATCATATTTCAAGATTCTATAATGATTATGTTAATTAACGTGAACAATGGTTAATCAAAGTAAACATATTGCAGTTTAATATGTTAAATGTTCCCAAAACACACTCAACTTGTTCACCATATTAATCTGAATTGTATTAATAAATGATGTTCATAGGTGTTCATAAAAATGTGCTTATAAGGTGTTCATAAGAATGTGTTCATAACCCTAAGGCGTTCATAAGATTGTGTTCATAGGTGTTCAATAAGATTGTTCGTAGTTGTTCATATTCCATAATTCACTTTTTTTACATTCTATGAACAATCATATGAACACATAATGTGTTAATATACATGTTATCTTACATTGAAACTGTTTCATATGTGATTACAAACAAAAATATGTTGTGTTTTTGTTATTGACAATATGATTATAGATCAACCAAAACGTAATTTAGAGAAGTTGCACCGAATAACCACATTGATGTTTTTGTGGTCTTTTATTGCACATAACGTAACTGAATGTGTGGTCCTTTATTGCACGTAATGTAACCGATAATAGTTGTAAAAGAAATTTTGGAGATCTTTTCCACAAATACTCTTGTTCAAGAATGATTCACCAATGTTTATATAGCTTATGTGTTTAATTAATTACAAATATGTCATGATTAATTTCAATCATAGATTTCAAAGATTAAGGGCTAAGATTGCTTTACATAGTTAACACCAATTATTGGGTTAACAAAAGAACTAGCCAATATATATATATATATATATATATATTACTACCTTAATATTGGTTTTGGTCAAAACTCTTAAATATACATCTTAAAGCATGATGTACAACCATTTTATGCATAAAACTTCAAAATCTCTTAAATACAACTTGGTTTGCATGAGGTACAACTATTCAATGCACCACTGTCAAAACCAAATGTTCAAAGTGTGCTTCCAGACCGTACTTCCTTCCCTCACAGTCTTCTTCTTCCCTATTTCACGTTTCACCTCTGCACCATAACCGGTTTAGGTAGCTTTTTGGTTCTATTTCTTTGGTCAACAGTTGTTTTATCCTTGTTTCTGCTACCTGCTACCTCCTGCTACCTGCTACATCATTTGTATTCTTCAAAGTTGCTTTATCCCGCCATTTCATACTCCCAACTCCCAAGATTTCAAAACTTTCAAAAGATTATTCACGCTTCCATTAAATTTCGTCAAGAGCAAATTTCATTTAAATTTGAATGCTCCTTGTTCCATCGTTGTCGTTCTAAAAACCCTAAAACGATCGTTGCCCTCGAAAGGTTCGCATCGGAAACCTTCGTATGTGGTTACACCTCCCCCCTCTTTCTCGTTTACCATTTCTCTCGATTCACAGATCTATCTAGAGAAAAAGAGACTGAGGTACCTAAATCGCTCGGTTCATCCAGAAGCGTCGATGATACCGTCGAATCCTACTCCAGATTCTCCGGCGGTTCATCCAGAAATCGTTCCCCAAGTACTCGAGGTACCTAAATCGCAAGCTGCTCTATTTTATTTGAGCTTTCGGGTTTTTTGTTGTTGTGGTTTCATCTTCTTCTTTCTTTGTAAATTTGCGGGTATGCAACAGAGGGTTCTTACATTGTGGGTATACATATGTATCTGGTTACCTTTTATGTGCTATTTTCGAGTTGGTTCTAAGATTATCTTCGAACATTTAATAGGTTTATTGATTAGGGCGAATGGTTTTTCAACTTCCAAGAAGACTAACAAATCTTTTGTAAGGTATGATTTTTATACTTTTTCACAAGTTTATTTGATTTTGGGGGGGATTTTCATGGATTTATGATAGTGTGGTTGTATTTGTTCTTCAGATTGTTGCTTTATGGAACCCAATGAACATCTGTAAAGGTGAGATCTCACTCTATTCTGTTTAAAAGGTGTTAAATGTGTTTTCACTTGTATGTTTGAAAAATTGCTACTTTTGTATCGCATGGAGCATTTCAAGGCCTAACTTCTATCTTGACATCCAATTCGACTCTTTTTTTCTTGAATTTGAATCATATGCTTACACGACCCTTCATCTACTTTGTATTAGCAAAATATAAAATCACCTTCGGAGCAAAGATCGATTAATAATATCCAAGTTTGATTGTTTTTGTATGTTATTACTTTGCAGATGCTTGACTACAATATACCTAGAGGTAAGAATAGTTGCTTTATTTCCTTTCACTTGTTTGATTGCAAGTCATTTTGTTGTATTTACGTTCAATCGATGATACTGGATTACAAACCACTCACATGAGATTCAAGTTTCTACATTGATGCTTCTATGATACATTGCTCAACATGTGCTTGATAGTGAGGATCTACCACAAACTGAGTTAGCTAATTATGTTCTTCTCTTTTACGACAACCCCATGTATATTTTCAAGAATTCTTTATCAATTAATGAGCTTTTTTCTGTTGCAGACCATGGCAGGAGCGGAGAAAGAAGAACCAGATCGATTTTTATTGTTTCATTATGCCCCTTCCTGTTTATATAGCTTATTTTCAGCCACATGGATTTTTATTGTTCTCAGCTGTTGTGTTGGTTTCAGTCCTGGTTTAGCTGCTATGCTTAGCTGTTGGTTCAGAGATTTAAAAATCTTTTGTAATGTACACAAAGGTAAGTTTAACTTTTGGCATCAGATTGGTGTTTTGTTATTTACCGTTTGTTGTTAGGAGTCTCAGGGGCCGTTTACAGAAATGCTTACTGGGTAGGAGTCAACACTCTAATTTTATATCGTTTTATCCAAGATCCTAAAGGTCGCTTGGTAGCACTTCTCTTTATTGATTTGTTGTACTTGTAAGTTGTTTCTGATTTTCTTTAGGGAGAAGCTTGAAGCCTTTCTTCTTCATGCTAAGGAAGTGGTATGGTATGTGATGGTGCCCTTGCATAAGATTTGAATCAAGCATCATCATTTTGGCATATTCGTGTGGTTTGCAATCACACTATAAATTTGTTAAGTATTTGAATCAAGCATCATCATTTTAGCATATTCGTGAGGTTTGCAGTTATTTATGGGCTATGGAGCTCTTTTATAGTCATAGTTAAACTCATTGTGAATTGTGTTTATTGTACCTTTTTAATCTTTTAAAGGCTTCCAACAGTTTATTTTTTGTATTTATGTTAATATGAGAAGGTACTCCTAAGTCCATTGTAATTTCCATTTGTTCAGTCATGAATTTCAATTTTTTGAACGATTACCGAATATACGGGTTTGAAAACTGACGCTCCTACAAATGTTTAGATATCTTGTCAATAAACTATATTTTATTGTAGTCTATGATCTGTGTAACATCCTAAAATTTCTGTTATATTATTTTATGAATTTATAAACTAACTTGGGGGTTAGGTTTGTAATTGATTGAAAGTGTTGTTGAAATGGATTTTCATGTTGAGGGTTTGTTGTGCAATTCTTTGAAAGTTGGAGGTTTAATTTGGAAATGGTCTATGACTCATGTTTTAAATTATGAGGTGTCATTAATTTAGCTATGTAAGCTAAGTAATTGAGAGTGTGTGTGTGTCTTATGTTGGTGTGTATTTCGGTTGAGAAAGTGAAACCGAGAGAGAGATTGAGATAGAGACATCGAGAAAGAGAAGGAAGAAAAGGAAAGAGTTACTGGAAATTCTATAATCTGGTGTTAGTTGAAGAATCATAAAGGTAATCATATCATTTAATTCTTCATCTTCTTAGATTAAAGCTTTCTATGGAGTTTTATATTGGGTTTTGGTAAATTTGATGATAAAGAGAATCTGAGTTTTTAGGATATGTTAGGATAAGTGTATTAAACGTATCTGCAAATTGGCATAAACAAACATGGATTAAAAGTATAAAAATCTGGGTTTTAGATGAACTTAGTGGACTGAGACTTGGATGAACATCATCGAAGTCGCAATAGGCAATTGCGACTTGGAGTTGGAGTCGCAGCAGACCATTGCGATTCGGCTTTGGAATCGCAACAGTTGGTTGCGATTCGGAGTGAAATCGCAATGGGCAGTTGCGACTTGGCTTTGGAATCGCAACAGTTGGTTGCGACTTGGGTCGAAATCGCAATGGGCAGTTGCGACTTGGTACTGTAGTCGCATCAGTTCACTGCGACTTGGAACTGAAATCGCAATAGAGGACTGCGACTTCAGTTCACTGCGATTTGGATATGAAATCGCAATAGTGGACTGCGATTTCAGTTCATTGCGACTTGAGACGTGATTTTTAGAAATTAAGGATTTTCAGTTATAGAGGTTTCTGCCTTGATGATTAATATCAGTATATGTAATTGAATAATACAGTAAGCTGTGGTAGTGAAGAAAGGAGCCTTACGTGTTAAAAAGGATTAAAAGGAATAATAACGCATCAGGTGAATTTATTCAACTCTCTTTAAAATTCAGTAATTAATCTTGAATTAGATGCTTTATATGTATGCATGAATATGTTTTATGTAGATTTGATTAAATTAGAGATAAGCCAAGAGGGCAATTAAAAGTTATATTATGTTGATTCCATGCTAAAACTTTTAAGAGGAGTTATATATGAAGTTGATGAACTAGTATTATTATTAATCATGCATGCTAAGTTTGATTTATCTACTACATGAAATTGATATGTGGTTATGAACTCTAAACATGATTTGAAGTTTTCTTGAGATATTAACTTCCATGCTAAGTTAAAGAGGAGATGATTAAGAGATTGAGATGAGGAGATATTAATATTCTTGATATTTTATATATATAGAATATGTTCGGAGAAATGATATACTGTATGTTGGACGCATATAGTAGTGTCGATTAATATATATATATTATATTATACGATTATGTACTTTTACTAAAATAGGCATCCGGTCACCGAGGGCACTTGGGTACGGTATGATGGGAACCGATTACTCGCCATAGACCAAAGGGATGTAATTTTAGTAATTGGGTGAACCTTGAATCATGAGTCTCGATTTGAGCATCGCGATATTATAATCCCATGGGGACCATTGATTCTAAGGTGGAATGTGGAAAAAGCAATTATGCTTAATAGTTCCCATTTCGATTTGGGAAGATCGGAGATTTCCCTGTGATGAGAGGAAGATTAGAGATAGGCATAAAGTAATTTGTAATCTCTACTTCCTGATTAAGAAATAGGCAGGTTTTGACTTGTAATTTCTTGTGTGTGATTATTGATTTTGAATCTGGAATGATTCAGAGTTAACTCTTATGTTGTTATTACGATTAAATGAGTTAGTCGTAGGAAATTGGGAGTGGGGTAGATTCCCCGATTTGAAAAGGAGTTGTCGTACGGTAAGATGGGTGAAAACAGGTTTGAGTTATCTGTTCTTGTTTTATTTATTAAATTCTATTTTGATTTGAGTATCCTCACTAGGCGAAAGCCTAATGTTTCAAGTTGAATCTTCTTACCAGGTACAAGCTCCGGGAAATAGCGGGAATGAGAGACGAGAACTTTTGGAAAGATTCAGACTTAGAGATACCGGAGGATCTAGAGATTTTTGATGCTTTTGGGACGGTTGTTTAGATAACTGGATTAATCTGATTGTTATGTTATGATTAGATTAATAAGTTATTTAAGTAATGACGTTTGTATATAGAAACCTTACATTTGATCCTCAGGTTATATAAGTTTGAAAGTTTTGATCATAACTTATGGTAAATTTCAAGGTTTAAATTGACCCTGTTTTTAGGGTGTTTCAGTATGGTATCAGAGCTTTAGTTTAAGAGAACTAAGTATGAATTTGAGATACCTAGACTTAAGCTGAGATGAGTTAAGTTATGATCCGTGAGTTTTGGGTAGAAGTACTAAGAATGGGTAGTCTTAGAGTCGACAGAAATACGCAAAGTTAGTACTGTAACAATGGTAATGAGAATTCTCATGTATGATATGTTCGCAATTTCAATTAGCTACTGTTATTATGAATATATTATTGCACAAGCATACTTGTTTCTAATTGTTACAGTGACTGATTAGCGGTAAAGTACGTATTGTATGTTTAGTTGTATAAACCATTAACTGATGAGTATTCTTTTATGCTCCATAAAGAACGATGGTGAATACACCCCCGAGGTCTCCAAATTCTTCGATGAATAGGAATTGGTTAGACGATACTGGAGAAAGACAGACTGGATTGGGCGGAGTTCCTGATACGCCAACAGATTTTCTTTCCTTGGGAGGAATGCGAAGTCGAGTACATCCAGGAGGTACTAGTAATGCTGATCAAACGTCGTCAGATTCTGGTATGGAGGGGCGAATAATGGATAATGTGACTCGACTGATGAATGCTTCAATGGAGAGGCAAGCAGAGATGATGAATACTGTAATGGGGAGACAGGCAGAGATGTTTACGAAATTGATTAATGATCGAAATGTGGAGCCAAGGAGAACGGTGACCGATACTAATGTGATAAATCCGACTGTGAATCCAGGAGTGGAGACAGATAGGAGGGTTGACAGAAACTGTTCCTACAAGACGTTTCTAAGTTGTAAACCACCAGAATTCAAGGGAGATGATAATCCCGTGGTTTGTATGAACTGGATAAGAGAAATCGAGCAGGCTTTTCGTGCCTGTGAATGTACAGATGAGAGATCTAAGGTGAGATTTGGGTCGCAAATGTTACGTGGAAAGGCGTTGCAGTGGTGGAATGTGTTGTCATCAACTGTGACGGAAGCAGCTTTGAATTCCGTAACTTGGAGTCAGTTTAAAGCAAAGATTTTAGAAGAATATTGTAACGAGCACGAGATGGACCGAATTGAAGAAGAGTTTCGGAATATTAAGAAGGGTAATATGTCGGTGAGAAAATATACCGAGGTCTTTATGGAGAAGCTAAATCTTGTGGGGCACGTGGCTTCAACAGAGAAAGAAAAGATTAAGTATTATTTGAAAGGTCTACCAGCCGATATGATGACAAGGGTTCGCAGTTCAAAATCTGCTACCTTGAGGGAGACGATTGAGGAAGCAAAGGTGATCGAGGAAATGTATGTGAAAGACAAGGAGGAGAAAGCGCAAGTCGGAGAAAAGAGAAAATGGGAGGGTCGTTCCGAACCTTCTCCGAAATTAAGATTATTTGGAAAGAACATTCGCAATGATTCTCGTAGAGAACCGAGTTGGTGTGCAAAGTGCAGAAGTAAACATTTTGGCCAATGTCGTGTGGTCGGAAATCAATGTTTCAAGTGTGGGAAGATGGGACATATGGCGTCGAGTTGTACAGTGCCTGGGTCGGTTTGTTTTGAATGTCAGCAACCGGGTCATTTTCGAAAAGATTGTCCGAAGTTGAAAAGAGGAGGAGATCAGGGAAGAAAACTGGATATTCCCAAACCAACCGGTCGTGCATTCCAAATGACTGCTGATGAAGCGAAGGGGTCAAAGGACGTGGTCTCGGGTACATTTCTTATAAACTCTGTTCCTGCACGTGTGTTGTTTGATAGTGGTGCAAATTATTCTTTTGTATCCACGTTGTTTCAACATAAGTTAGCTATGCCTATTACTACTCTAGGAGATGCCTTAGTAGTCGAAATAGCTAATGGAGTTCAGACTTTGGTTAAGGAGAGCATGGCCGATTGTAAGATTATGATAGAGGGAACAGAATTTCCGATTAGCTTGTTGTTAATGGAAATTGGGAGTTTTGATATTGTAGTAGGGATGGACTGGTTGAGCAACAACCAGGCAGAAATTATGTGCGCAAAGAAGCTGATTCGAATTCCAATGGGCGAGAAGGATAGTGTATTCGTGTTCGGAGAAAAACAGGAGGGAGAAATTCCGTTGATTTCAGTGATGAAGGCACGGAAATGTTTATCGAAAGGGTGTTGGTCTTATCTAGCCTATGTTATTGATGCAAAGTTAGAAAAGAAAAATATTCAAGATATCAACATGGTGCGTGAGTTTCCGGATGTGTTCCCGGATGACCTTCCAGGTTTACCAGTTGAAAGACAGGTGGAGTTTCGTATAGATATTATTCCTGGATAGGCACCGATTGCACGAGCACCTTATCGTTTAGCACCTGCTGAGATGAAAGAGATGATGACTCAGCTTCAGGAGTTATTAGATAAAGGTTTCGTAAGACCGAGTTCTTCACCGTGGGGAGCTCCAGTTTTATTTGTTAAGAAGAAAGATGGTACCATGAGAATGTGTATTGATTACCGAGAGTTGAATAAGGTAACTATTAAGAACAAGTATCCGCTTTCGAGGATTGATGATCTATTTGATCAACTCCAAGGTGCGGGATGCTTTTCAAAGATAGATTTAAGATCTGGATACCATCAAGTGCGAGTAAGAGATGAAGATGTTTCGAAAACAGCGTTTAGAACGAGATATGGGCATTATGAGTTCCTTGTAATGCCATTTGGGTTGACGAATGCTCCTGCGGTATTCATGGATTTGATGAACAGAGTGTGTCGACCATTTTTAGATAAGTTTGTCATTGTGTTTATTGATGACATACTTATTTATTCAAAGACTGAAGAAGATCATGAGCAACATCTTCGTGAAGTCTTAGAAGTTTTAAGAAAAGAGAAGTTATACGCAAAGTTTTCAAAGTGTGAATTTTGGTTGAAGGAGGTGCAGTTTCTAGGTCATGTGATTACTTCTGAAGGAGTTAAAGTGGATCCTTCAAAGATTGAAGCGATGACGAATTGGGAGACACCTAGAAGTGCATCTGAGATAAGAAGCTTTTTGGGATTAGCAGGTTATTATAGAAGATTCATAAAAGATTTCTCTAAGATTGCATCTGCTTTGACGTTGTTAACCAGAAAGAATGAGAAGTTTGTTTGGACGGAGAAGCAAGAAACAGCTTTCAGAACGTTACGTCAAAAACTGTGTGAATCACCAATTCTTGCCTTGCCAGAAGGGACAGAAGATTTTGTTGTGTATAGTGATGCTTCGAAGATGGGTTTAGGATGTGTGCTAATGCAAAGGGGCAAAGTGATTGCATATGCCTCAAGACAGCTTAAAGAGCATGAAAAGAATTATCCTACCCATGATTTAGAGTTAGCAGCAGTGGTGTTCGCTTTGAAGTTGTGGCGACACTATTTGTATGGAACGAAGTGTACTCTTTTTACTGATCACAAGAGTTTGCAACATGTTTTCGATCAGAAAGAATTAAACATGAGGCAGAGAAGGTGGTTAGAATTGCTTAAGGATTACGATTGTGAATTGCATTACCATCCTGGTAAAGCAAATGTCGTGGCTGATGCCTTAAGTAGAAAAGAGTATGGTGGGTGTTTGAAATCGGTAAACGCTAGAATTGATGTAACGTCAAGTTTGATGGAAAAGATCAAAGAAGCACAAGTGATTGCTTTGCGAGAGGAAAATCTGAAAGAAGAAGTAATGGGTAAGCAACATCTTCAGTTGACTGAAGATGGTCGTGGGATTAAGTTATTTCAAGGAAGAGTTTGGGTGCCTAAAATTGGAGGAAATCGAGAGTTGATTCTCGAAGATTCTCATAAATCTAAGTATTCCATACATCCTGGGAGTACGAAGATGTATCGAGATCTGAAATTGCATTATTGGTGGCCAGCAATGAAAGTTGATGTGGCACGAAAGGTAGAAATGTGTACAACATGTTCGTTGGTGAAAGCTGAACATCAGAAACCTTACGGAAGTTTCCAATCCTTGGAAATTCCGGAATGGAAGTGGGAGAAGATTACCATGGACTTTGTGACGAAGTTACCAAAGACGCAAAAGGGTAACGACACAATATGGGTAATCGTGGATAGATTAACTAAGAGTGCTCATTTTCTAGCAATGAAAGAGGCATCACCAATTGAGAAATTAGCAAAGTTGTATATTGATGAAGTGGTGTCAAGGCATGGTATACCGGTGTCGATAGTGTCAGATCGTGATAGTCGGTTTACCTCGAGATTTTGGCGATCATTGCAAGAAGAATTGGGTACTAAAGTTCATTTGAGTACTGCTTTCCATCCACAGACCGATGGGCAGAGTGAGCGGACCATTCAAACTTTGGAAGATATGCTCAGGTGTTGTGTTTTAGATTTTGGTGGTAACTGGGATACGCATCTACCGTTAGTAGAATTTGCGTATAACAATAGTTATCATTCGAGCATCGGGAGAGCACCCTTCGAAGCGTTGTATGGTCGTAAGTGTAGAACTCCGGTGTGTTGGCTAGAAGCCGGGGATAAACAGTTTGCTGGTCCAGAATTAGTTCAGCAAACAGCGGATAAAGTAAAAGAGATTCGGCAGCACATGAAAGCAGCCCAAGATAGACAGAAAAGTTATGCTGATCCGAAGCGGAGACCAAAGGAATTTCAAGTTGGGGAGCGTGTGATGCTCAAGGTATCCCCATGGAAAGGTGTAATACGATTTGGAAAACGTGGGAAGTTGAGTCTTCGTTTTCTAGGACCTTTCACCATTGTTGAGAGAATAGGGTTACAAGCTTACAAGTTAGATCTTCCACCCGAGTTGGAAGGAGTTCATAATACTTTCCATGTACGTTATCTTCGGAAGTGTTTGGCCGAAGAGGAAGATGTGATTCCACTCACAGATGTGAGAATAGATGAAAAGAGTCGTTGTGTAGAGGAACCAAAGGCAATTTTAGAAAGATCAGTTAGAAAGCTACGTAGTGGTAAAGAAGTAGCTATGTTGAAAGTACAATGGAAACACCATAGAGGTACTAATGTAACTTTAGAGTCAGAAGAGAGTATGAGGGCTAAGTATCCTCATTTGTTTACCTGACTTTGATTTCGGGGACGAAATCATTTTCAAGTTGGGGAGTATTGTAACATCCTAAAATTTCTGTTATATTATTTTATGAATTTATAAACTAACTTGGGGGTTAGGTTTGTAATTGATTGAAAGTGTTGTTGAAATGGATTTTCATGTTGAGGGTTTGTTGTGCAATTCTTTGAAAGTTGGAGGTTTAATTTGGAAATGGTCTATGACTCATGTTTTAAATTATGAGGTGTCATTAATTTAGCTATGTAAGCTAAGTAATTGAGAGTGTGTGTGTCTCTTATGTTGGTGTGTATTTCGGTTGAGAAAGTGAAACCGAGAGAGAGATTGAGATAGAGACATCGAGAAAGAGAAGGAAGAAAAGGAAAGAGTTGCTGGAAATTCTATAATCTGGTGTTAGTTGAAGAATCATAAAGGTAATCATATCATTTAATTCTTCATCTTCTTAGATTAAAGCTTTCTATGGAGTTTTGTATTGGGTTTTGGTAAATTTGATGATAAAGAGAATCTGAGTTTTTAGGATATGTTAGGATAAGTGTATTAAACGTATCTGCAAATTGGCATAAACAAACATGGATTAAAAGTATAAAAATCTGGGTTTTAGATGAACTTAGTGGACTGAGACTTGGATGAACATCATCGAAGTCGCAATAGGCAATTGCGACTTGGAGTTGGAGTCGCAGCAGACCATTGCGATTCGGCTTTGGAATCGCAACAGTTGGTTGCGATTCGGAGTGAAATCGCAATGGGCAGTTGCGACTTGGCTTTGGAATCGCAACAGTTGGTTGCGACTTGGGTCGAAATCGCAATGGGCAGTTGCGACTTGGTACTGTAGTCGCATCAGTTCACTGCGACTTGGAACTGAAATCGCAATAGAGGACTGCGACTTCAGTTCACTGCGATTTGGATATGAAATCGCAATAGTGGACTGCGATTTCAGTTCATTGCGACTTGAGACGTGATTTTTAGAAATTAAGGATTTTCAGTTATAGAGGTTTCTGCCTTGATGATTAATATCAGTATATGTAATTGAATAATACAGTAAGCTGTGGTAGTGAAGAAAGGAGCCTTACGTGTTAAAAAGGATTAAAAGGAATAATAACGCATCAGGTGAATTTATTCAACTCTCTTTAAAATTCAGTAATTAATCTTGAATTAGATGCTTTATATGTATGCATGAATATGTTTTATGTAGATTTGATTAAATTAGAGATAAGCCAAGAGGGCAATTAAAAGTTATATTATGTTGATTCCATGCTAAAACTTTTAAGAGGAGTTATATATGAAGTTGATGAACTAGTATTATTATTAATCATGCATGCTAAGTTTGATTTATCTACTACATGAAATTGATATGTGGTTATGAACTCTAAACATGATTTGAAGTTTTCTTGAGATATTAACTTCCATGCTAAGTTAAAGAGGAGATGATTAAGAGATTGAGATGAGGAGATATTAATATTCTTGATATTTTATATATATAGAATATGTTCGGAGAAATGATATACTGTATGCTGGACGCATATAGTAGTGTCGATTAATATATATATATTATATTATACGATTATGTACTTTTACTAAAATAGGCATCCGGTCACCGAGGGCACTTGGGTACGGTATGATGGGAACCGATTACTCGCCATAGACCAAAGGGATGTAATTTTAGTAATTGGGTGAACCTTGAATCATGAGTCTCGATTTGAGCATCGCGATATTATAATCCCATGGGGACCATTGATTCTAAGGTGGAATGTGGAAAAAGCAATTATGCTTAATAGTTCCCATTTCGATTTGGGAAGATCGGAGATTTCCCTGTGATGAGAGGAAGATTAGAGATAGGCATAAAGTAATTTGTAATCTCTACTTCCTGATTAAAAAATAGGCAGGTTTTGACTTGTAATTTCTTGTGTGTGATTATTGATTTTGAATCTGGAATGATTCAGAGTTAACTCTTATGTTGTTATTACGATTAAATGAGTTAGTCGTAGGAAATTGGGAGTGGGGTAGATTCCCCGATTTGAAAAGGAGTTGTCGTACGGTAAGATGGGTGAAAACAGGTTTGAGTTATCTGTTCTTGTTTTATTTATTAAATTCTATTTTGATTTGAGTATCCTCACTAGGCGAAAGCCTAATGTTTCAAGTTGAATCTTCTTACCAGGTACAAGCTCCGGGAAATAGCGGGAATGAGAGACGAGAACTTTTGGAAAGATTCAGACTTAGAGATACCGGGGGATCTAGAGATTTTTGATGCTTTTGGGACGGTTGTTTAGATAACTGGATTAATCTGATTGTTATGTTATGATTAGATTAATAAGTTATTTAAGTAATGACGTTTGTATATAGAAACCTTACATTTGATCCTCAGGTTATATAAGTTTGAAAGTTTTGATCATAACTTATGGTAAATTTCAAGGTTTAAATTGACCCTGTTTTTAGGGTGTTTCAATCTGTGATTACACCACACAAACCTATAAAAATAAAACTGAAACATGATTGACGGATGACTTATTGGCTTCTTAACTGTGAACATTGTGGATATACGGATGAACATTATTTACAAATGATTGTATTTTTTGTTCAGTCAAGCATTTCAAGTTTTGTAATGAGTTCCAAGTATATGGGTTTAGAAGCCCAATACGTGTGCAATTATTTTCCCATTCGATCTTGCTAATACACCATATTAACCTTTAGCTTTATATATTAGTTGACTTGCAAATTAACAACGCAAACTCATGAAATAAAATCGAAAGTGATAAAGAAACATGATTCAGGGTTAAACTAATGTTTCGGAATTGTGATTCACCCGCGTTGCATCGTGTGGGTACACCACTAGTATATATATAGATATAGATATAGATATAGGGAGAGGTTCAAATGAGAAATGTTAAATGTGTGAGAAGTTGAGAAGTGATCCTAGCCCTTCATTAAGTCAACATTTGCGACTATGACTGTGAAGCACCGGATAATTCCTCGCATGGTCTGTAGAAGATAGAAGGGTAGTTTCGTAACTTTTACAAATAGACGACAAACAAGTTTATATGTGAATCAACTAATAAGTTTATATGAGAATTAGTTGATTAGTTCATATATGAATCACAAGGGTTCATATGTGAATATGTTAATTAGTTCATATGATTCACATTGTGAATTAGTTATTTAGTTCAAAAGAAGGGCCGTCACCGAGGAAGCTGTCACTCGTCGACCAAGAGAACGGTCGGGGAATGACTCAGCACGAGGTGTGGGAAGGCACGGCAAGCGGCACACGACCTCATGCCATGGTTAGAACCGCATAAGTATCTGTAGTGTGTATCCTTGGGGCACGTGCAGCTTGGCCCGTGACTTGAGGTCGCGACCAAGGCCATGGGAAGTTGTCTGATTGTTTTAAAGCCGACTTTCTAGGGTTTCTTCTCATTTTCTCCTCTTCCCTATTTCTCTCTTCCTTGGAATGATATTTGAGAGCTTAAATACAGATTTTTTTAGCATCTTGGTGTAGATCATCTTGGTGTAGATCTACCTTAAAGAGATCAAGGGTTTGGCGTTTGGAAGCTTGAGTATGGCAATGATGAAAGATGTCATGGAAGAGGGTTGGTTGGGAGACTTCAAGTCTTAGTTGAGGTAAAATTCTTGATTTTTGGATCTTTAGCATGAGGATCTTTGTAGATCTACAGGTTTTACTTGTAGTTGGCTCATTTCTAGATTTGAGAAAATAGGTCAATTGGAAGCCCTAGCTTGTCGTTGAAGATGACTTGGAAATTGTGGAATCTACATCATTGGAAGCTAATTTTTGGGGTTTGGAATCTAGATTTAACCTAACCTATCAAGGTGAGTTTAAGTGGCTTTGTGAAAATTATGTATATGCCAAAAATGTATTTTTTTAAAGTATAAATGTGTTTTACTTGATGTTTATCAAAAACGTATTATTTGTTTGATGAGATTTTCACTTTTGGTACACTTAATTTTATAAATCTTGTAAAATGCTTTTATTTGAGATTTTGGACATTTTGATAAATAAATCATAAGTGTTGGTAGTTTTAGTAATTTATCTTATAAAGTGAGATTATTTGATAAAAATGCATTTTAGTGTATTTGGTTTATAAAATATATATTGTTGTATTATGGGACATTTTAGGAATATAAAATTATTTGTTTTAACTTGGAAAATGAATTCTCCCGATCCACGATGAGTTTTGAATTAATCATTTCTTTGGAGCATGTATTTGCATGCTTCTGATGGCATGGTTAATTGAATTGTTGAGCTTTTGGGCTCGGTCTTGATTCTGCTGAGTCTTGGGGACATTTGTCCAGTTTTAATAGCTCGATGTGGAGCTTTGGTTATGATTTTCATTTATTACATCTTATTTGAGAATTACATGTTTTGAGTGCTTTAGTCGTTTATTTGGAGTAATGTAATGTTTTACACTGTAATGCAATTGATCCATAGGCATAGTAGTCAGTTTGAGTGAGATAAACATCCTCATAATGTAACTTGAAATAGGCATGAGGTCTTCATGGGTAATAAGACGTGAAAGTCAGGCATCGACCATTGATCAATAATTGTAATTTCTTATGAACGAGCTTAACTAGGATTATGGAGATCCCAAGGTACATACGTAGTATGGTTGAACTTGGTGATTATTCAAGCAATATACATGGAGTTGTTGAGCTTGTTAACTCATTAACTATAGACCTAGAAAGGTTTATGTTAGTGAATGTGTAATACCTCAGTGATGCTCATATAACACTTATAACATAGATGTGCGACCTACTTTCTTGTTCTGTCACATTCAATGGAATCGGATCTCCACCGTCATCAAAAGATGAGCCTTGGATATGATATTTTAACCATGTTTTCGTGTTATTTTGTGTATGAAGGGTATCCATGATTTGACGTTTCAATTATTGTTTAATGTTTATATTTAGTTGCTTTGGGACACTTGAGTTTTAGTCATGTTTCCGGTATTTGAGTATCCAACTTTATTCTTGGTTGTATGAGTATTGGGTTTTGAATTGCATATAAAAAGTATTTTAATTTAAAGTTTCCATCATGAAAATGGATTTTGGAAAGAGGTTGCTTTTACGATAAATACATTTCATTCGAGAAGTTGTTTTTTCAGTAAGCAGTCTTTTGGTTTTACCATATTCCCATTATGATGAAAATTGCTTGAACTAACTAGGCGTTAAGCCTAACCTTTTTATTTGTCGGCATGTGAATCAGGTTCTTGTGGGAGAATGGTTCTAACGACACTGTGAAGAGTTATGTTCTAGTTTGATGCACGAGAATGATGTAGCTATTGGGTGATGTATTATGCACCTTGGAGATAACGACAATTATTGGGTTTTAGTAGCACATGACCTTAACGTGGACTTTATGTAAGGTTTGGTTTACCATTTGTTGATGTCAAATCTAGTTTTATGATTTGATATTATCAAGTATCAATTTATAGAAATGAATTTATCCTTTTGTTGTATTATTGAAAATTTTAAATTAGTCGTTTTTTTTCCAAAATTAAGGGTGTTACATATACTAACCAATCAATTAAGATATTTATGAAAATGACGAAAGTTCATTTATTATGATTTGAATATTTTTGGCAGATGATTAAAGTTCATTATTTATGAGCAACACTTTGTATTATGAAACAATCGATATATTTATGAAACTAAATATTTGTTAGACTAGATAGACGATTAGGATTGGTTTGTATGATTTAAAACTTTTATATGGTTTGTATTTGATTAGTCCTCTATACATATTCTCTACAAACCTTGGTATCTTTAAAAATTAAGCCTATAAACACATTGTGTATAAATGTGAAAAGAAAATCTTAACATTGGGTGGTTTTTGTAACTAAGAAAACCACAAGGGTGAGTGATGTAATAAAAAGAAACTTACAGATCATTTGTTAAGTATGTTATTTTATCGTATATAAGGAGGGGAGGGGAGGGGCGGAAGGCCCATTAGGCTATTACGGGCCTTGGCCTGTGGGCTTTTGCAAAAATTTTGTACCAGTGTTGAATTTGTAAGCTATAATTAAAAAAAAATCAGTTGGCCCATAGAGTCTACAGTCCAACTACAGCAGTGCAGCCCATGACCTGATTTAACTTGAAATGCTCTCTCTCACCGTCAAAACACAACCCTCACGACATGACCTCTCCTGTCAAACACTGCACTCAAACGATTAAAAGAAAGGAGGCAAGGAGCTCAAGAAGACAAGAAGAACTGAGTCAGCCCTCTGCTGCTCTGCGGTCTGCCCCTCTCGGCTCTCGCCCCTCACAGCCTCACTCCCTGTCTCCCTCGGCCTCAACCCTCGGCGTCGGCGGTAACTTTTACCCTAAATCCCTAATTTTCTTCTTTATTAGTTTATTTGCTGAATGTGTAATGTGAATATTATTTATATCAGAATATGTGATTTATTTATTTGTTAAATTATTTGTTGATTATGAGATTTCACCGATTTGTGAATTATATGATTCTATTTGCGGATTATTTGTTCATCTCATAACAATTTTCATATTGGCAATTAATCTTTAAAATTATATGATTCTATTTAATTTGCTGATTATTTGTTGAATTGTTGATTATTTGTCGAATTTGTTGAATTGTTGACTTGTCTGTATGAATTGAGTGAATCCATTATGTTTTGAACCTTTGAATTGGTTTAAAAAACAGGGCACAAGTGGTAGCCGTTGGAATTGTAGCCCTCATCTTCAATGGAAGAGGAAGAGCAACAACCAAATCGGGGACGATTAAATGAAATCCCACTGATTTTAACTTCAACATCATCAAATTATCTTCCAACAGTCCAGGTTTTTTCATTTTATTGAAGTTTATTTAAAATTGTTTGGTTTGCTAAGTTGGGTTTAAATTTATAAGAAATTGTTTAATGCATCTCTAGACTTTATGACTTGTTTTATTTAAAATTGTTTGGTTAGCTAAGTTTATTTAAAATTGTTTGGTTAGCTAAGTTTATTTAAAATTGTTTGGTTAGCTAAGTTAGGTTAAAATTTGTTTCACATGTAGATGAAGATGAAAACCCAATCTACAATTCATGGATTTTTTAAAAGAAAGCACGTTAGTTCTTCTTCTCAATCTCAAGATCCCGAAGAAACAACAAATGTAGATAATACCCCTACATCTAGTGTTCCGATTACCGAAAAACCTTACAAAAAAACTCAAGTGGAAAGTAATGATGTCGATCTTAGTACACTAGAACGAGACCCTGGTTTACGTCCTCAAGTTTATGATTATCCTATCAATCAACAAGATACAATTCGTCGAGCTTATTGACGAAGCACGTGACGAGTCTCATAAAGAGCAAATGTTTGTTGTTTTGAGATTTGTTAATAAAGAGGGCTTCATTATAGAGCGTTTCTTTGGACTTGTTTATGTACGTGACACTACAACACAAACGCTCAAGGATGCAATCTACTCTTTATTGTCACATTACAACCTTGATGTCAAGTCTATTCGTGGACAAGGGTATGATGGTGCAAGCAATATGCGAGGTCAGTTCAAAGGTTTGCAAGCCTTACTTTTAGAAGATTGTAAATATGCATATTATGTTCACTGTCTTGCTCATCGGTTACATATGGCATTGATGGTCGCCTCTCAAGGAGTTCTAGCCTTGCGTAAGTTTTTTACGCACTTGACTTTTATTGTCAATGTTGTTAGTGCTTCTTCCAAACGCACTGACCACCTACGAGATGCACAAGTCGATCAAATTGCATACTTGATTTCTAATGATGAACTGAAGACCGGTAAAGGTCTCAATCAAATTGGTACATTACAACGAGCCGGAGATACTAGATGGAGTTCTCATCTCAGATCAGTTTCTAGCCTAATTAAGATATTTACTCCAACTTGTGAGGTTTTGCTCAAAATTGTTGAGGAAGGAACTGGTTCAATCAAAGGAGATGCAGAATCGGCATATGAGGCTATGACGACATTTGACTTCATATTTGTGTTACATCTCGAAAAAGAAATAATGGAGATCACTGATTTACTTTGCCAGGCTTTACAAAGACAAAATCAAGATATTTTTAATGCATTGAGGTTGGTTGCATCTACCAAAGTGGTATTGCAAAAAATGAAAGATGAAAGTTGGGCTGATTTGCTTAGTTTTGTCAGGTGCGTAACATAGTCATCCTACACTCGAACATCGTTATCAAGTAAATCTTCCTAACTTTTCTTATTCTCGACTTGTTTTCTTGTTAGGTACGCAACATAGATATTCCTGACTTGTCTTCTTCCTACTACAGTAGAGGGGATCGGGCTCGTAATGAGCATAGTGATCATACTTGAGCATCATTACCGAGTGGATATTTTTTATGAAGCGATTAATTGTCAATTAATGGAACTAGATCACCGGTTCAGTGATAGTTCCATAGAGATGCTTCGTCTTGCTTCTACTCTAGATCCCAAAAATTCGTACGAGAGTTTTAGAAGTCTTTATGTGCGTGAACTAGTAGAGAAGTTTTATCCTGAAGATTTTAGTGATCATGAGAAAACAATTCTGAAAATGCAACTTCAACATTATGTTATTGATGTCGTTCAACATGCAGATTATAAGCAATTGACGTCTATTGCAGAATTGTGTCAGTGGTTGGTAAGGACTAGAAGAGAAGCCACTTTTGATCTTATTCATCGATTACTCTGTCTACTACTTACTCTCCCAGTTTCTACCGCGACAACCGAGAGATCATTTTCTGCCATGAATATTGTGAAAACAAGAATGCGGAATAAAATGGATGATGAGTTTCTAAACGACTCGTTAGTTTTGTTTATCGAAAGGGAAGTTGCTGAAAAGATTACTTTGGAGGAGATTGTGGAAGACTTCAAGGCCGCAAAAGATCGACGAGTTCCACTTTGACGAGCGATGTTTGACATTTTCATATTTAACGTCTAGTTTTAATGTTTTTACTACTTTAAAACTTTTGATAATGTATTTTTGTTATTTTTGAATTTATATAATATATTAGTCCGGTCCGTGCGGTTGAAAGGCTTGTGTTCCGCCCTCGGGGAGGGGAGGGGAGGGGAGGCAAGGCAGTCGTGCAAAGAAAGAGTAAAATTGGTAGAAAGATTTGGGGTAATAAATTTGGTGTGCAAATACCAATCATGACCAAAACCTAATCATAATTCTGTTCTCAAATAATGCCTTTTTTTGCAGCCATCTTAATAAATAATCCCTCCCTTTTAATATTTTTTAACCTTTTTTATTTTCTTTAAAAATAATTGTATTCAACTTCTTGAGTTTACATACTACAACATTATGTTATTATTAAAACATTTCATACAAAATCAAAATTTTCTATTAAACATGTAATGTTAAAGTTTTTTTTTTGATAAAATATAATAAAAAGTATTCATCTCTCATACAATAACGTTGGGGTGTCTCAAATATAAAAAGTTTCCATACTGACTTCGATTTGGAGAAAGGTTTTGAAGAATATATTACAATAAAAATATCTAAAATCACCAATTTTTTGTTTTGGTAGATATGTTAAAGATGTCGTAATAAAATTTGGTTTAATTCTTGTTATGTGTAACAAATAACTTTTTTCGTTATCAATCTAACAAAGTTTTTTTTGTATTTGTATTTGTATTTGAGGTAATGTCTGTGTATGTCCCATCTCTCTAAGACAATACTTTTGAGTAGTATTAGAGGCTGTTTGGCAGTTGCAGAAGGGTTAAGAACAAAATGGTTGAGATGTCAGAATGCTTAAGAGGCTCTGTATGGTATAGTGCAGAATGAAATTTGGTTGTTTGGTAACTGTTCTGAATGGTCGGTCTAAATGATAACAAATTACCATTTTAACCCTCTCCATTCAAAAAGATTTTATTAACCAACACCAGCTAAAAAACCAAACACAGTGAAACAAATAAATACAGTAGTAATAAAATGAAAAACCAAAAATAGCAATCAACAAGTTTTTATTAACCAACAAGAACCAAGAGTGGCAATGAACAAATTTTTATTAACCATAGCAAACAAGTAGCTATCAACAAGTGGAATCAACATACCCAGTAAATTGGAGCTTAAGAAGAGCAGTGTTTGACCAAATTATGGAAATAGGAAAGCAATTTCGGATCAAACAAGCAGATACCTGTGTGGGTCTGTGAGCTGGATACTTCATACCGTTCATCGTTGTGATTTAGATTACGGGAAGAGCTTCTATCAATCTCGTTCATCGTTTAACATACCCATACGTTTGTTTTTAATCGGAGAAGCTTCTGTCAATCTCGACCACCGTTTTTTGATCGGAAAAGCTTCTATCAATCTCGACCGCCATTGTTGATCGGGGAAGCGGCATTTGTCCATATCTGCCACAATTTTTGATTGGAGAAGCTTCTGAGACTCTCGGCCGCCATGGAGGGAGAAACTGTCGTGGGATTTTGGTAGATCGATTTTGGGAGATCAATTGTGGGATTTTGGTAGATCGATTGTGGGATTTTGGTAGATCGATTTTGGGAGATCGGTTGTGAGAGATCGATTTTGGTATTTTGGGAGATCGATTGCGAGAGATCGATTTTGGGAGATCAATTGTGGGAGATCGATTATGGGAGATCGATTGTTGGAGCGATTTTGGTAGGGTAGAATGTTGGAGCGATGTGGGAGAGAAGTGGGAAGGACAAAAGTGGAAGAAGTGTAGATCTGAATGGTTGAGTGTAGCATGGGATTCAAAATGGCTCAGAGGTTATTGTAACCATTAAGAGGACATTTTTTTTTTGCCAAGCACTATTGACCTCTCACTGATTAAGAGATCAACTCTGAATGGAACCATTCAAAGCTAAACAAACAGCCCCTTAGTTTTTTTTTTTTTTGGTTTCAAAGTTTCCAGGTTTATATCCATTTTGACCTGTAACAACTTGATCTTGAAATATTCTATGACGTGAATACTAGGAGTGTGTTTCGGGCTTGTCGAACGGATTCAGGTGCGCAAACCAGAAATCTGATCGGATTTTGTATATGGAAACCAAGCCCCGGAGTTTGGGTTTCGGATTTCGGACTGCTTTGGGTCCAAGTTGGTCGGGTTTCGAGTTGAAGTCGTTGGGTTTGGGTATAGTATATGCAATATATCTATATATATATATATATATATATTCAATCGATTTGAGGATGAATTCAATCGATTGAGAGAACCGGCGAAATCAATAATATGTTTAGAAATTAGAAAAGATAAAGACCGACCAAGAATTAGGATTTTCAAAAAATAATTTGATAAATAAACATTTTTATTTAAGATTTAAATAAATAAATAATATATATATAGGGTTGAGTTCATTTGTTAACCTTATATTTCATGCTAACTTTGTTAACTAAAATCTTAGTCATTAATGTTAAAACTGACGGATGACATCAAAAGTAATTAGCACATTAATTATAAATTGGGTCATGTGTAATATTTAATGAAATGAACATCAGTGTTAGGGGTATTTGTGGAAATTGGATATGTAATATTTAATGAGTTCATTTGATGTTAACACATTGGTTAACGATGAACAACACATGTTCAAATATTCAATTCATCCACACATGAACACACATGAACTATTAACCCATACGAACAGATTACATAAAGATCTGATAAATTTGTTTATATGAATTATAAACCCACGCATGAACACACATGAACTATAAACTTATACGACCAGATTAGATGAAGATCTGATAAATTTGTCAACACATGTTCATTCATAATCAAATTGTTCATAAATGTTCAACTTCAAGATGATCATATACACACATACAACAGTCCTTTTGGTTAGGATTCATGTAACAAATGAACTCACATGAACAATTTATCCATACATGAACACACACATGAACTATTAACCCATACGACCAGATTACATGAAGATCTGATAAATTTGTTTACATGAACTATAAATCCACACATGAACACTCTCCTCAATATCGTTAAAAACACCGTGATTCATAATGTTGTTATCTATGTTCATGATGCAACAATATGGATTCATACACTAATCGATACTAAAAACTTACAAAATATCTAAGAATTAATAATATAGCTAGAATCAAGGAAGATTTGATGTTTGTAACTCTCTTAATAAATGAATGTCATAATACAAATACATAGATTTCCATTCATACCCTTATTTAATGGTTGAATACACATTTGAAACCACCATGTAAAATGGCTTCCTATTGGTTGATTGGAGTTAACAAAATTAACACAAAAAAGTGAGGTTAACAAATGAACCTAACCTAATATATTATATATCAGTTATAATTAATGAATCATGATAATTATATGTATGATTAGGTCTATCTTATTGTTTATTTGTCGAAATCAAACTTACCATGTTATTAGTTAGTATGATCGGTTTGCAAGAAAATGCCAAGTAGATGGTGAGACAAGACATGTTTTAGGCTTGCAAAACTATATGAAAAATCATATATTTTGATAACATACTTTAAATGAACCTTTAAATGTTTACAATTTTAAATTTGTGTCACTAAGAATATATAGTTTGAAAAATGTCTCTTTTTGTTAGGATATTTCTCATGGTATCCGAGTGTCAAGACTAGAACCACGACTATATCACTGTTACATGTGATAAGCAACCGCTCCCCCTCCTTAAATTGAACCACACCTAAATCTATCTATTTTTCTTGGTCCTAGAAGAAAACTTATATTGTATTGTTGTGTGGCCTACTCTAATTAAGGGGCTGTTTGGTAGTTGCTGAATGATTTGGTGCAGAATGATTAAGTGGTCAGAATGATTAAAGGCTCTTATGATATAGTACAAAATGAAATCTGGTTGTTTGATAATCATTCAGAATGAAATTAGGGCTTTGAATGGTTAAGGGAGACCCAAGATACAAAATCATTAAGAGGGTTTTAGAACCATTAAGAGGCAAACTTTTTTTTTGCCGAACAAGATCCACCTCTTAGCGATTCAGATGTTGCCTCTTAATGGAACTATTAAGAGGTAAATAAACAGACCATAAATGGCTTTGCTTGCTCGAAGAAAATATAGCTTTCTTATTGGCAAGACCATGTCACCTATCCCTCCATACACCATGAATGATTGGATGACCGTGCACTCAATATTAGTATCTTGGATCATGAATATCATTGAACCTAAGCTAAAATCTCTTTGTTTTGAATGATAAAAATGCATACTTGCTTTGGAAGAACTTCAATGAGTAACGACTTCCAGAAACAATAGTTGAAATATGATATTTGTCGTCCAATGTAGAGGTCTTGAACACCGTTGAATTTTGAGTGGTGCCATGAAATATTTTAAAACCAAATATATAATAGAAATCCTAAATATATGAGATGTTCTAGATGGTAGGATTAAAGCTTACCTCTTCCAAATGTTGTGTTTGATTCTTCAATTAACAAATATCTATTTTTTTTCTTTCATGCCTATATATGTATGTATGTATACATGTATATATGTGTATCAATATACATGTACATATATGCATCATGTATGTATGTATATATATACATATATGATACATATGTTATATATTATATATATGCATGCATAGGGTCGGGTTCCAATGAGAAGTAGAGGTTAACGTGAGAAATGGTTATCAACCGTTGGATAAGAAATGGATGCACATCGGGATGAGATGCACCAGATCAATTCCTTTTTAAGGCGCAATTCATGGGAGAGCATGAGATTAAAAGTGATCAATGGTTCAGATCCACTTCTTACGCTTTTTACGTTAACCTCAACTTCTCATACAATTCTTCGCCTACATGTATATGTGTATATATATATATATATATATATATATATAATTATAGAGGAAAGTTCAAATAAAAACTCAAATTCAGTTGTAAACGTGAGGACAAATCTCGTCCATTGATCGCAGCCATATTTAAGCCATTCCTAAAATTCAGCTTTAGGGGTATTTTCGTCAAATTAGAATCAACGTCTCCTTTATTGACTTTTTATTTTCTTTTTTAATTAAAAAACTTTTACCCCCTTAAATTTTAAAATAAATTATCTCAAAAATTACTAACATTTTAATCAAACAAATTACATCAAAAAAACGAGAAGTTCGTGTTCTTCGATATGACATCCATCATGATATAGTTTTTTTTTTCGTTTTAACCGTTTTTACGTGAAATTTATTCGGACTGGGTATATAGAATTATTCAGACTGAATATATGGAATTATTCAGTCAGAATAATTTACCTTTATTCAGTCTGAATAGATATATTCGTTTGAATATCTACCTTTATTCAGTCTGAATAATTCTATATATTCAGACTTAATAAAGATAGATATTCAAAACGAATAAATGTTTAAGTTTTGTTCTTTTTTCATATCTACCTTTTGCATATGGCAAGTCCAAGACCTGCACCACTACTGGTTCGGGATGAATAATATCTACATCCAAAAGATCAAGGTTTGCGTGTTTTAGACTTAGCTAAAGAGGCATACCAACCATCATTGCCCCCTGGTTCGCCATTACATGAACCCATTGTCCCACCAACTGCACCATCTTTCGCCCCTGGTTCGCCATTGGATGAACCCATAGACCCACCAATTTCGTACCCAAATTCAATCGCGGTGACTCCATTGCCTTCAGGGTTCTTTGACCATGACGTTGCTTTAGCCATTGAGTCTCGCATCAAACAAAGCCAAACGGATTCACAGTTAGCGATGGATGAGGCTAAGAAGCTTCTAGATGATCCGAATATTGCTTCTTCGGAAACGGGGAAATGTCTAAGCAAATGCGTGGAGAAGTATCTACATTCGTTTTGAATATCTATTCGATATGAAAAAAGAACAAAACTTAAACATTTATTCGTTTTGAATATCTATCTTTATTCAGTCTGAATATATAGAATTATTCAGACTGAATAAAGGTAGATATTCAAAAGAATATAATTATTCGGACTGAATAATTCCATATATTCAGTCTGAATAATTCTATATACTCAGACTGAATATATGGAATTATTCAGTCCGAATAATTTACCTTTATTCAGTCTGAATAATTATATTCGTTTGAATATCTACCTTTATTCAGTCTGAATAATTCTATATATTCAGACTGAATAAAGATAGTTATTCAAAACGAATAAATGTTTAGGTTTTGTTCTTTTTTCATATCTACCTTTTGCATATGGCAAGTCTAAGACCTGCACCACTACTGGTTTGGGATGAATAATATCTACATCCAAAAGATCAAGGTTTGCGCGTTTTAGACTTTGCTAAAGAGGCATCCCAACCATCATTGCCCCCTAGTTCGCCATTACATGAACCCATTGTCCCACCAACTGACCCATTTTTCACCCCTGGTGTGCCATTGGATGAACCCATAGACCCATCTTTCGCCCCTGTTTCGCCATAGGATGAACCCATAGACCCATCAATTTCGTACTCAAATTCAATCGCGGTGACTCCATTGCCTTCAGGGTTCTTTGACCATGACTTTGCATTAGCCATTGAGTCTCGCATCAAACAAAGCCAAACGGATTCACAGTTAGCGATGGATGAGGCTAAGAAGCTTCTAGATGATCCGAATATTGCTTCTTCGGAAACGAGAAAATGTCTAAGCAAATGCGTGGAGAAGTATCTACATTCGTTTTGAATATCTATTCGATATGAAAAAAGAACAAAACTTAAACATTTATTCGTTTTGAATATCTATCTTTATTCAGTCTGAATATATAGAATTATTCAGACTGAATAAATGTAGATATTCAAATGAATATAATTATTCAGGCTGAATAAAGGTAAATTATTCAGACTGAATAATTCCATATATTCAGTCTGAATAATTCTATATACTCAGTCCGAATAAATTTCACGTAAAAACGGTTAAAACAAAAAAAACTATATCATGATGGATGTCATATCGAAGAGCACGAAATCCTCGTTTTTTTGATGTAATTTGTTTGATTAAAATGTTATTAATTTTTGAGATAATTTATTTTAAAATTTAAGGGGGTAAAAGTTTTTTAATTAAAAAAGAAAATAAAAAGTCACCAAAGGAGGCGCTGATTCTAACTTATTTTCCAATTTTACCCCTGCGCGCTAAATATTCATTAAGCCATGAACAGAGTTTTCAACTTATTTACAAAATTGTCACCGCATTTTTTTGCCATTGATCTCTTCACCGGATTATTAATCAACGGTTGTGGTTTGTCCTCACGTTTACAATTGAATTTGAGTTTTTATTTGAACCCACCTATATATATATATATATATATATATATATATATATATATAGGGAAAGGTTCAATTGAGAAGTCTAAATATTTTGAGAAATAGAGAAGTAAAAAAACACGGGAGTGTTCATATATGAACGTTCATATATAAACAGTCATATATGAACAGTCATATATGAACATTCATATATGAACACTCCAACGTTCATATATGACTGTTTATATAACAGTCATATATGAACGTTCATATATGAACGTTCAGATATGACCAAGGTTCTAAATGGCGTGAGGCGTGGCGTGGCGGCGAGGTCAAGCCTCAAGCTTTACGAGTTACGGCGAGGCCATGGCATTTTCCAAGGCGTGGCATAAGGCGGCAAATATGTATATAATATATATGTATATATGTGTCTGTGTCACTGTCTTGAACAATAAATATTAAGTTATCAATAATTTAAATTCATATATAACGATAAACAAAAGAAATTCTAAATTTTAATCGATACTAACGAGCCTATTCGAATCGAATTTCGAAATACATAGATTCGAAAAATCGAAAGTATACAAGTTTGTAACGCCATAACGCGCCATGGCGTGCCATGGCGGCATAACGTGCCAAGGCGTGCCGTGCCATAACGCGCCAAGGCGGGCCATGTCGTGCCATAACGCGCCAAGGCGGGCCATGGCGTGCCATAACGAGTTACACGCCTTATCTCGACGCCAAGGGGTATAACGTGGCGGCAAGGCTGCGCCTCGACGCCATGGCGCGCCATGGCGGCGCCAATGCGCGTTTTTTAGAACATTGTATATGACTGTTTATATATGAACATTCATATATTAACACTCCCGTGTTTTTTACTTCTCCATTTCTCAAAATATTTAGACCTCTCAAATGAACCTAACACTATATATATATATATATATATATATATATATGTGTGTGTGTGTGTGTGTGTGTGTGTATTGATGCCTTTATGTATTATGTTCATACGTATATGTGCACATATGATAGACGATGAAGTAGTTGAATTAGCAAAAGCATGTTAGAATAAAAAATTATCGTATCAGCCAAAGATGTTCCACTAACACCTTATGAATCAAAAAGCAAATGACAAAGGAATCGGCGAACCTATGCCGGCCTTTCTCTCTTTTAAGAAACAAGATCGATAAGATTCACCTCGGTGAACCACATACACAAATACGACATAAGTGCGACTATGTCGACACCTTTTCCATAAGGAAACATCTGTTGGAAAATGAAATACAGACCTAAACTTTTTTTTATCTAAGTCTAAACAAAAACGTAGTGAAACCCACTAACGACGAGTGTCTTTTAAATAATATGAATGCAAACAGACTTATCAAAAAACATGACAATGTCATTTCTTTAAAATAAAGGTCAACTTCTTCACCAGTGATGAAGAACTTGATGTTGTATCCGTCCTCCCCATAACATTGCCGTTTATCCCCGTAACATTGCCGTTAATCTTTTAGTTGACACCAATTAGGCCTATAAGAATTCACAAAAAACATCAATTGGTCCACCTAATACATTTGGGGAAATACCCAAGAAAAAGTAAATAATAATAATATCTCATAATGTACAATTACAATCCATGAAAAATCAAGAACGTTTTTTTACCCACACAAATGACAAGTACACAACCAAGAGCCCCATGTGTCATGCCATGATGTTCATGCTAATGCTAATGCTAATGCACTCATAACCCATCAAACTCATCATCCCATTCCCTTTTTCATTTTTCTCCCTTCAAAAAGTTCCAAACTTAATTTTTATGGTTTTAATCACTATTTCTAATTACTTAGCCTATCCCAACAATATCTATTACTCTTAATAAATTGTATTCAATAAAAATATAATTATTACCTTCTTTGAGTAGTCCAACTAGTAAAACTTTCAATTTAATCCTTAAAAACCACCGTTTCAAGTTCTATAAAAGGATTTCTCTTGTTAACTTTAAAGTTAAATAAATTAATTGAGATACATGAAAATTGGTATCAATTAAAATTCTCATATACACATATATATATATATATATATATATATATATCATGCTTTTTATTTTCTCTATTAAGCGTTGAAAATGTGATCCGTTCTTTTTAAATGAAATATAATGTGACATATATCAAAAATAGAAAACCAAAAATTAATATATCTAAAAAAGAATTATATTATTATAATATTCTCTAATTTTATCAATACAATACACTTTTTACAAAAAAATTATATATAAAATAATAAAAATTCAAACTTATTGATGAAAGGGAAATTAATTAAAATACCCTAACTTTGACCCTAACTTACCAAAATGCTATAAATCTCTTTCGGTTTACCAAAATGTCACAAAAATCCGCGATGGGGCCCGCGATCGCGGGCTAGGCCTACTTGGCACCCCGTGTTTGGCCAAAGTGTCCTGCGGAGCCCCTCAACTATGGCCGCGGTGACACTTTTGGTCCCTCCCCGCGGTGGAAGCCCGCGATAGGCCAAAAAATTTACATTTTTGGTCCCTATTTTTGTGTGGAGTCTTTGTTCAGTAAAAAAAAAATACAAACTGCCCAAAAGAAATTTTAGCAAAACCGAGTTGCGTGAGCACGAGATTTTGGAGCTGCATTCGTGTCCGCAGGTCGCGCTCGCACACAAGTTCGACGATTTTAGCTTACGAAATCGTCAATCGGCACCCCCCCTGCGCGCGGGTAGGAGTTGGAGTAAAACCATGCAAGGAGCCTGTCAACTCCTCTCACTTCTTTGGTTATAAACCAAAAGTTTACTCTCTCTTCCTATGTGGGACACCTTCCCACACCCAACTTGGTTTTTGCTAATTTCATCCAATTACTCAACTTTGAGCATCGATATCTCATTCACACATACTCCATTTTGAACGCATTATATATCGTTTCGAAGCTCTCATATAGGAGAACATAAACCCACTAAGAGTTAATTATATATAACACACACATATATATATATATATATTTAAATGTGTCCAAATTTCCCTAAAAACCATATATATGGTATATATATGGTATATGAATGTTAACTCTGAATACACATGTATGTTTAAACATTTATGCAAGAAAAATATTAGTAGCAAGAATGGAAGCAGGTTTCTAGCTTTTTAGATATATATATATATATATATATATATATATATATATATATATAATGTATATATGAAGAAGAAGAAGACTTAAAAATGGAGACCTTTATCTGTAAGATCTGGAAATGATCATTTCTTGACATTTTTGTGGGTAAAGCTAAAGCAGAAAGAAGTGCAGGAGGTTTTTCCAGTGGTTTTGTTGATGGTGGTGTTGTGTTGTTTCTATTTTGAGGAAGTTGTGAGTACATTATTATTCCTTAGCATTACCCGTTGAAGTAGAAGTAGAAGGTTGTGTTCAAATCATAAAAGAACAGACATTTTAATGTAGTACATACACATACAATGGGTCTCCGAGCCATTTCGTCCAATCCCACATCGATTTTGGGATTCTCTGCTTGATCCATTCGAATGTTACCCTTTGTTACTCTTTAAAGAGCTTCCCGTATGTCTCTTCTTTCCGCCTTGAATATCAACCTATTCCGATCCATCCAAATTAGGTATAGAACAGCCCATTTTAGCCCGATCCACACATTCGAGCACACCGTTTTGCTATCGATTTGACTATCCTCCCCTATAATATCATTTATCCCTCTTACCTCCTTTAGATCTTTCTTCCACCACTTTCCAACTTCATTCCACAGCTCCTTTACCTCCTTGCACCCCACGAGAGCATGGTCCACGGTTTCAGTCTCATCCCCACATCTTGGGCATAGTATGGTGTCTAGGTCAATTCCTTTCCGATCCAACTCAACCCGACATGGCAACCGTCCTAGTTTCGCTCTCCACAAAAAAACATTTATCTTATTCGGAATTAATGAGCACCATTTCGTTTGGGTAGAGCTACCGCTTCCAGCCTCCATCTTTTCTTCTAAAAAATTTCTTGCCGTTTTAACATTGTACCTTTTAGAGTCGTCGAGATCCCATTCCGTCTTGTCTTCTCGGTTCCTTATTGGTTGCACTCCTTGAAGTGTGTCGATAAGCTTTTGTAACTCTCCGTCTTCTCTACCTCGCGGCGGTCTTCTCCACATCCATTTCCATGTCCATGCGTCTCCTATCCATTCCCCACGATCCGCCACCTTTGCGTCTTTATCTACTTCTAGCCGAAAGAGTCTCGGAAAGGCTTCTTGAAAGGTAGTGTTTCCAATCCACCTTTCTTTCCACACATTTGTTTCTGCACCATCCCCTAGCTTTTTGCCGAACGAGACCGTGAAATCCATTCCAGATCTGTCCATTTTCGTTCCTGCTCGAATTATATTTAACCAAGAATTACCTGCACCAAAACAACCTCGTGAAATACCCCCCCAGCCCCCCCTTTTTGCCATAGAGTCCTTTTATAATTTGGACCCAAAACGACCCTTTTTCCGTTTTGAACCTCCACCACCATTTCCCCAAAAGACCCAAGTTAAAAGCGTGTAAAGATCCTATGTTCAAACCTCCTCTTTCAAACGCTTTTAACGTGTTTACCCAGTTTACCCACACCATACCCCTTCTCTCACACTCTTGCGATCCCCTCCCCCCCTCCCCAAAAGAAATTACACCTCAACCTCTCTAACTCTTTTATCACTCCTCTCGGGGCTCGATACAAAGAGAAAAAAAAATATAAGGGTAAACTACCCAAAACAGCCTTGACCAAGGTTAGACGACCTCCACAAGAAATGAGTCTCGCTTTCCATGTCGCAAGTCTTTTTTTGACTTTCTCCACAATCGGCTTCCAATGATCCAACTTTCTCATTGATAATCCTACTGGGAGACCGAGATAATTGAATGGAGCGATCCCATATCCGCATCCCACACTCCTTGCCCATGATTGCACCTCCTCTTCTCGAACTCCCGCTCCATAGATTTTGCTTTTGCTACATTGCTCTTTAGCCCGGTCATACTTTGAAAACACCTTAAGATCTTTAAAAGGTTTTTAAGATTGGTTATATTCCATTTCCCGAAAAAAATCACATCATCCGCGTATTGGAGATGTGAAACTTCGTTTGGACCCACCTTTATTTCTTTGAATAATCCTTGGTTTTTTGCTTCTTCCATGAGAACGTGTAAACTTTCGGCAACTATGAGAAATAAGAATGGGGCAAGCGGATCCCCTTGTCTCAATCCTTTTTTCATCGTGAATTCCTCGGTTGGTGAGCCATTAATTAATACCGAAACCATATTGGACCGCAGGCAAGCCTTGATCCACTTTACCCACCTCAATCCGAAACCCATTTTTTCCATAGTATCGAACAAGAATTCCCACTCTACGTTATCATACGCCTTTTCGAAGTCAATTTTGAATATTAGCCCACTTTTCTTGCTTTTTCGAACCTGATCCATTACCTCGTTTGCTATTAGGACGCCATCGAGTATGTACCTCCCTTTGATGAAAGCACTTTGTGTGTTACTAATCACCTTGTCCATCACCTCCTTTAATCTTCCCGCTAACACTTTGGCTATAATTTTATAGTAAATACCGATAAGGCTTATCGGTCTAAAGTCCACAAGATTTTCCGGAGTTTCAATCTTTGGAATTAACGTTATAAATGAGGAATTACAGCCACGACTAATGTCCCCTTCCACCCAAAACCATTCAAATGCTTTAATTAAATCCACTTTTAAAATTTCCCAATACTTCTTCACAAAACCATAAGAGAAGCCGCCCGGGCCTGGCGATTTGTTACTCTCACACCCCTTGATGGCCTCCCATAATTCGTCTTCCGTAATAGGCCTTTCCAGCTTAGTCGCCTCTTCCCCCGATATTTTCGAGAGTTTTTCCCCATGCAACCGTGGACCTTCGTTTATTTTTGACTCAAACTTGTTTTTGTAAAACTCGAGAGCGTACCTTTTGATCTTTGATGGATCGTTCGTCCACCCCTCGGGAGTGGTCAAACTTCTAAGCAAGTTTCTTCTCTCCTGATGTTTGATTGCCGCATGAAAAAGCTTTGAGTTTTCGTCCCCATCTACCGCCCACTTCAGTTTTGCCTTTTGTTTCTCCATTTCGACTTTCATTTCTTCAAGTTTTAGCCAATCGTTTCTTGCACCCACCCATCGAACTCTGTCCCGATCCGACCACCCTCTTGACTCCGCTTCTTTTTCCAATTTCAAAGTTTCTTCCTTTGCCTTTTCCACTTTCCTGTCCGTATTACCAATATTAGTCTTACTCCACTCCTTTATTAAGATTTTCACATTTTTCAGTTTCTCACAAAAGATGCGGTCCGGTCTCTTTGCACGAGTTTCTTTGTTCCACGCTTCTCTCACTATCTCATCAAAACCCTCGGCTTTCATCCAAGCGTCGTAGAGTTTAAACGGTCTCAGTCCGAAATCGGCTTTATCTTCAAAAAGGCCGATCGGGAAGTGGTCTGACCATTTTCTCTCGAGGGCTTTTACCCCCAAGTTTTTCCACATCTCACCAAAATCGTTTGAGATCAGAAACCGATCGAGTTTACTCCATTTCAATCCATCATCGCTAACCCTTGTGAATTTCCTTCCCATCATTGGAACTTCTACTAGATTACTTCTGTCTATGAATCCATTGAATTCTATTGTGCCATTCTGATTTATTTCCGAGTTAGCTCTTTCATTCTCTCCCCTAACCTCGTTGAAGTCGCCAAACAAAACCCACTTGATCTCTTCTTTCATTGTGAGTCCTTATAATTTCTGCCATAATTCATTTCTATCTTTCCCTTCCCTTGGTCCATAGATATTTACCAGCCCTATCCAGTCGGTTTTCCTTTCCCATTTTCCAATTATCACCAAGAAATTATTTTCTTGGATAATTTGCGGACATTTGAACTGACTATCATCCCAAATTGTGATTAAACCCCCCGAGCTTCTGTTTGCGCGAATTCAAAACCATCATTTCCCCATATATTTCGAACCTGTTGTTTCGAATAATTCTTGGACTTCGTCTCTTGTAACCCTATCACAACTGGTTGGTTTTTCCGGCATATATCCCTTACTCACGTTTTCTTTATCCCCGAGCCTAGGCCTCTTACATTTAGGGAGATAACTAACATAAAGGTACTGAATTTCGAACCATACCTTGAGTTCCTCCAATGTTTTCATCTGTCCCGTGACCTTCCTTTTCTGATCTGTTGCTTCCTAACTTTTTGCCGAAGTCTTCCAAACACTCTGCTGTGTCTTTACTCCCAGTTCATTCGATGTGGACATACTGTTTGCCCTTTTCTTCGTCTTTTTTTTTACTGATCCTCTCCTTGCGATGGCATTTTCTTCCTATTTTGTCTTGCTAATTGTTTTACCAGGTGAAAGCTTACCCTTCCTTTGCTATAACCGTTAATCTCTTGTCTTCTTTCCTTCGATTTCTGTGCCATTTCTTTTTCTTTCTTGCTGCTCTTGGCCTTCTTCTTTTTTTCTTTATTTACCTGCAGGTTCGCCTGTGATTTTTGATTGGATGAGCCCCCAAATTCCCAGTTCACAAGATCTGGGCCAAAGTCTTGCCCAATTATTTCAATTCTGGAATGTGAGCCTTCATTGGGCCTAGGTACATTTAGATCAGCCCTATCCACAGTTTGTGTAGGTCCATCTCCCACGTTGTTGAAGAAAGTTGACATATTTGGGTCCGGCCCAAATACCCCCACCTCCCTCGTTTTACTTTGTTTCTCCACATAATTCCTATTATTATCCTTTACTCCTGTTTCCACTTCCCCATGAGTCACATTCTTGCCGTCATTTCCAACGAAACCATCATTATTCATTAAATTTTACTCCCTATTCCCCAAATGTGAAGACTCTTCATCTTCTGCCATCTTACCGGTTTCTTCATATTTCCCGGTGGTCGGACCTGTGATCTGATCGCCGGCAATTTTCCTTTTCTCGGACGTGTCCCCCTCCCGCTTTTCATTCTTGTCTACCCAGCTGTCTTCTACTCCCCCCTCGCTATCCGTCTCCTCGACTCCTTCTTCCGACCAGACCGACGGGATAGTCGACCCATCTTCTTCACCGATCTGCGACCCCGAAAAAGATTCTTCCACTTCGACCATCTCTACCTCTTCCGAGAGGCTTGAGTCCTCCTCCTCCACTTTGATCCGATAAAAAAATGGACCAATCTTTACACTTTTAATTTCATTAATCTGTGTTTTTAGCGTTGTACTTATGAGAACCTTACCCCAGTTTAGATTGTCACTTTCCATTAAGTTACAGTTGTACGATTTTAATGGTTTTCCCCAACTGCAAGCGACCTCAGTGAAAATGGATTCTTTCCACCCATGAAGAGGAATACCTGAAATCTTAAGCCAGACCAGCCTATCGTATTGTCTAAATCCTTCCGTCCACGCTCTCAAATCTTTTATCCAAAAGTGAAGGCCATGTCCCTTCTCCCGGATTATTTTTATGCCCGTTTCTTCGTCGTTCACTTTGATCAGCACTTGTCTTCCTCCTAGCCATTTCATTTTCTGGATACCTACTGCCTTCTCTTTAATAATCCTCTTGATTGCACCAACGTGGTCCAACGACTTTACGGAACCTACAAGACACGATCGAAGAAAGTTCCGGAGCTCGTCATCTGCTTCCCACTTCCCTATTACTTCTTCCTTTCCTTCATTTACAATTGCCTGGCCCCTTGAGTGCGATTCTTCTGCATCCTTGTTTCCCTGTTTAACTGCCTCTGCATATGAAAAGTATTTGTCCCTCACTACTTCCTTTCCTTCTCCCTGCCTTGTTGTTCTCTCCATCGGTATATTTCTGGTTTCTCCTCTTTTCCCCTTATTAGCAGCATAGATTCTCAGTTTATACGAATTAATCCAGATGTTACCCAAACTATTTTCCAGACCCTCTGTTTCATTTCTGAAGCGAACGAAACCAAACTTCTTCCCGTTTCTGAGTCTTTTCCTCGCCATATAGATATATGTCACCAATCCGTACCTTTTGAAAATCCTCCATAAGCTTCCCACCTCCATAGTATCTGGGAAGTTGAAGAATAGAAACGTCATTTCTTTGGACTTGTTGTTTACCCTTGGTCCGCTGTGAAGGTAGTTACCGTTATGTCGATTCATCCATGATCGAGCCCTCTCAGTCACTCTTCCCCAGCCCCTCTCACCAGCTCTATCTCTATTACTCTCTCTCTCTCTCTCTATCGCTCTCTCTCATCTTAAGTGTAAGAACTACTATTCTAATCGATATAGTAAACGAGCATTATGTTAAATCAATGTAGTAAACTTCAAAAAACATATGGGTTTAAACTTTAAACTATATATTAATTTATATATTATGCTAAATTAATATAGTAAATCTCAAAATCAAATGTAAATCGAACAATATATGTATTTATGTTAAATTAATATAATAACTTCCAAATGAAATGTGAGTTCCAAACATTTATTTCATGTTTCATTATGAAACTAATGTAAAAAACACAACAATAGATTGATGTAATGCAAAAATAAGTAACTAGCAAGGGCAAATCAGTAATTACAAAATAAGTTTTTTAAAAAGAAAAGTAAATAAAATGGAAGAAATTACCAAATGAAACAAAACAAAAGAGAATCGATGGTGAAGAAGGGTATGCGGTGGTGGTGATGATGGTAACGGGTTCGTCGGTTCGAACCAATCCAAAACCATCATTGCGAATCTTCCGACGACCAATTTGGGCTTGAACCACCTTACATTGTGAAATCCCAAAATTACCCCTAACCCCATCAAATGAAATACCGAAATTGCCCCTACCTTACCACCCCTCATGATAGTAGAAGACGAAGGACATTAAAACCTTGGCCTACACAAGCCGCCTTCTTCTCTTCCCTTCGTCTTCAGAATCTGCATGATGATTATTTTTGTGGGCAGGGTGAGGTGCATGTCCCCCAACCCCCTCCACCCCACCCCCCACTCACCCTCTACTTTTCCCACTATATATTTGATTGCTGCTATGCTTCATTTTGCCCCTCACAATCTCATATAACAGAACTAACACAAAGATCAAAAGCTTTTTCTTGTAGTTCTCCAAAGGTAAATCTTTCTTGAAAAGCTAGAGAGAGAAAAGTGGGTCCTTTGTTTCTCTCTCTCTATATCTATATTTGTATCTATCTCTCACACAAACAAACTGAAGCAGAGTCATTTGTACTCTGTTTTCACTTACATGGGTGCATTTCTTTTTGTGATGTTTATGTCTTCTTTTCACCTCAGAGTGTGTGTTTTTATGTGTTCTTCATTGTTAATGAAATGCCTATTTCTTTCACTGGATTCTTACAAATAAACACACATACACACTTTAATCACAAATCACTCTTTGATTTCCTCTGTTTTTCCATCAAGAAACTAAGCTAAAAACACTTGATTTCCTCTGTTTTCTCTTTCCCTATCCAATTTTTGGTAGAATTCCTGATAAAATCATATAAAAATCTTGACTTTAACTCAAATTAAATCATAAAGATTCATACTGATCTCAAATATCATATGGGTTTTCTTTATTTATATGTTTGATATTACTCTTTGACTACCAAAAGTCAACACTTGACATTGAAATCTTGAATCAACCAAGAAATCTGTATGTTGGTTATTTCATCTGTTTCCAGTTTTTGCATGGATCAATCAGTTTTGACCATAAAAATTTGCTGACTTTGACTTTTTTTGTAGAATTTTTGGAATCAGAAATGGAAAGGCTAAACTCAAAGCTGTACATGGAGAACTGTTTGATAATGCAAGAGAATGAGAAACTGAGGAAGAAAGCTCAGCTTTTAAACCAAGAAAATCAAGCATTGCTTTCCCAGTTGAAGCAGAGGCTCATCATGGGGAACCAAAATGTCAATAATGCCCCTGACTCCCTTGCTGACCTCAACCTTTCCAACACCAAGGGATCTTCAAGTTCCAGGAAGCCCTGAAGAAATAGTGAAATGACTAAAGAGGACATAAAATCATGTTTCACCACCTCTCTTTGCTGCTTTTGATCTACTGAGAAATAGCATAGGAATCAAAGAAACACAGAGTCCTAGTTTGCTAAATATTTTGCAGTTTCTGTTAAATGTAAAATAGGGACAATTAGGGGTAGTATTGGTATTCTCCATATTTCAGTTATTAGGGTTAATTTTACATTTTTCTTCTTTAATTTTTTTCATCTCTTTTTTTTTATTCTAGAACTTGTGCATTTCTCTATTGGTATTTCAGTTCTTAACTTGTTTATGACACTGGGGAGTGGGGAACACGACCAAACTAATAATATTAAGTAGAATTAAAGTTCAGTTAAAATCAAAATCGGCAAATGATTTATTATATATGCTAAATAATGTTTATATTTTTTAAACTGATTTATTCTATAAAGAGTAAGGGGCTGTTTGTTTACCTCTTAATGGTTCCATTAAGAGGCAACCTCTGAATTGCTAAAAGGTAAATCTTGTTTGGTAAAAAAAAAATGTTTGTCTTTTAACGGTTCTAAAACCCTCTGAATGATGTAGCATCCTGGGCCTCCCTTAACCATTTAGCACCCCGATTTCATTCTAAAAAATTACTAAACAACCATATTTCATTTTGCACTATATCATAAAAGTCTTTTAATCATTCTGACCACTTAATCATTCGGCACTAAACCATTCAGCAACTGCCAAATAGCCGCTAAGTTGTAGATTTGGTTACTATGTTTTGATTTTTTCTTATTGTAATAACCGAATGCTTTTTGCAATTTAATAATGAAGTGGTGTGATTAGTGGGAAGAATAAAGTAAAGATGTTGGCTAAGGTGTGAAGGATGAGACTTGGAGGACCTTGGTGTAAATATGGAAAATAGGGTTAAAACCCCAAAACCCTCATTTCTACTCCTCATTTTTGGAAGAGCGGTTGAATGTGTTGTGTGTGAAGAACCTTGCAATTTTAAAGGAAGAGCTTTGGAGATTGGAAGCTTTAGAGTGTGAAATCATCATCATCATCAAGATAATTTCCTTCTCCTTAATCCCTTAAACTCCTGAGAATGACATTTAGAAGTTTTGTCGATTTTGGTTAGAAATTGATTGGGAAATGGATTATACTTTGTGTGATTCATTCTAATAATCAGTGTAGGAATCAATTAGAGTTGTGGCTTAATCATTTAAAGACTCAAATTCCATCTCTATTGATTATTAGGATTAGAGGAGGGTTTTTGGGTTGTGTTGCGGTTGTGCGTATTCGGAAAGTCGCCATAGGGGTTTTTCGAATCGAGAAGAATTCCAGAAGTTGTCGGAATCTGAATGGTTGTCCGGATGGGACCCGGAAGTCGGGAATACCCAGGAATCATTTTACCGGAAGTCGAGTTGCCAGATGTTTCATTCGGAAACCTTTGGGAATCCGGGTGGAATCCAGAAGTCGGTACCGGAAAAGGCGAGAATTCGGATAAGTCCGGATTGTTTGTGTCCGGAAAAGGGGGCGGGATCCGAAAGAGTCTGGAAGGCAATGTCCGGAATCCGGACTGTCAGTGTCCGGACTGTGTGTTGTCGGTGGTATTTCTTTTAGAGGGTGTCTCGAGGATTTAGACTCTAAGTGAGTTGTTGAGTGACGTATTCACTCTCGTGTGTTGGGTGCAAATGTAGGTGTGCGGTTAGTGAATAGCAGCTTCAAGTAAGAAAGATTTAGCAGGGATGCCAGGTGAGTCTTTCTAAACCGAAGCTCTGACGATACTTGTTTTTATTACTCGTACATTTTATATTGGATTGCATGTTTTCATGTGGTTTAAATTATGTAAGTTGGAGGTGTGTTATTTATACTGTGGTAAGCATGGGTCGGGACTATGGGTGGTTTATTATGATGCCATATGGGGAGTGTGTCCCATACGAAACATACGAACACGTTTCATATAACAACTAAGGGCGGGTGTGAGCCCTAACATGTTGCCACAAGTGTGTTCGTGACCAAAGTGTGGATCACCTGCATGCGTGTATTTGCTTAAACTGATAAGAGCGTAACTGTTTATAATTTCATTTAAACTCTTTTTAATTAATATGTGTGGTGTGATGTTGGTATCTTGAGGGATCTTGCTAGACTTCATTGTCTAACCCTCTGTAACATCCCAGACCAACTGTATCAGATATTGTCCGCTTTGTCCACACACCTGGACTCACGGTTTTAAAACGCGTCTGATAGGGGAGATATTAAGTCCCTCTTATAAGGCAACATTTGTTCCCCTCCCCAACCACTTAAAGAGGTCTTGTCCAAAAATCAATTTTCTCAAAATCAAGGAACATGCAACGGAAGCTTATAAAATTTTGAACAACATAAAGAAGATTTATACCCGAAAGTGAGATCTACTTGCATGCAATTAAAGTTTCAACAAAACAAACTAGGAGGGAAGGAAGTAACAACCTTTGTAGTCCTTTGAATCCTCTCGGGAGGTTGGAAGTTGATGAAGACGAAAAACTCAAAGTAGAGTTTCTCTATCGGTATCCACCACAAGCACCGACACCTTGTAGGAATGCTAGTTCCTTTTCTTGAAGATGCAAAAATGGAGCTCTTGATTCAAATCTACAAGAGATTTGAATAACAAAAACACAAAACCACCACCAATATGGTGGTTTCGTCCGAGATCAAAAGAGAAGGAGATAGGAGGGTGATTCTTTTAGATTTGTTAGTTTGCATGCCCTTTTTAAATGTCAATGTGTAATTATATACACACACACAAACAACCATCACATAGCTACATAAAAGGTCCAATGAGGATTTAGCTATCCATGCAAACTTTCTTTTAAGCCCTCCTAGTTTAAATTAGTTAAAATCATTATTTTAACTATTTAAACTTTATTACATGTAGTCCCTCCTTTTTAATTCTAGTTACATATGAACGCATCATATTTTAATAAACTAGAATCTTTATTTGCATTTCATATTATGAATATTTATTTAAGAATTAATAATATTTATCAAGAATCAAATTCTTATAAATATTAATTCGGTGTCTACTTGTTGTTCAGTGTGACCCTATAAGATCATATATTACCGGTAATATTATTTTATAATCATTCTTGAGCATATAAAACCAACAATCTCCCACTTGCTCAAGATTGCATTATAGAATGATATAGACAGCGGTGGACGTCTAGCAACATCTCACTGCTCCCAACAATGTATGACTGTAAGTGCCATTCAACAACATCCAATTACCACAAGCTCATAGCTTCAATTGATGTATAAGGTGTGGTATCAGTTATCCCTTTGTTCGGACATCATGTTGAACGTGAGACATGGATCGCTATCATTCTCATCTGTTGTTCAACTTTTGGTGAGGCGCCTTAGATATCTCACTCTTAAATCATTTAGAGGAACAAACCCCTTTTTGAATACATACGCCTCTTATGTAGTTCATACTATACCTAATGATGGCCTTTATAACTGCCTTGTTAAAGATCAGCGTTTAACCAAATCAAAACATAGTACTCCCTACACTCAAGTCCCTAATGTGCATCTCAGGTCGAAGGATACAAAGATAATGCCTTAGTTCAAGACTCACTTATGACGACGATCCATGAAGTGATCTTGAAGCGGGTCAGATCCAATACGTGTTCCCTAACAAGTACGTATGAACTTGGTTGCAACACTTTGCCAATTTTACTCTTAAAAGTCAACCAATCCAATTCATATTAGTCTTTCTTCATGGTTGCTCCCACAACTATGATCGACTATGGACATTTAAAATAACTGGTTTATTCAAGGATTAAAACATGCTAATATGGAACTCAACAAGTATTTAATGAAATATCTGCACAAAATGATTCATTTCAATAGTTGTTGTTTTTCATTGTTCCAAAATCCAAATACTAAACCAAATCAAATCCATTCACTAGAATAACGAAGTCCTATAGCTCTAGCGTGATCCTCATGCTTAGCTGGTGGTAGAGACTTTGTGAATGGGTCCGCTAAATTTTGATCTGTATGAACTTTGCGAATACTTATTTCACCTCTTTCAACTTCATCTCGTATATAGTTGAATTTTCGGCGAATGTGCCTGGTCCTTTTCTGTGACATGGCATCATTAGATCTTCAATGAATTTCTTCATCCAAGCAGCTTCTTGTGCAGCCTGTGAAGCAGCGATGTACTCTGACTTTGTAGTGGATTGTGCAACCACGCTCTGCTTGGAACTCATCCAAGAGACCGTGCCTCTATTTATAATAAAGACAAAACCAGACTGTGATTTACAATCATCTCTATCCGTCTGGAAGCTAGAATCAGTGTAACACTTTACACTAAGACTTTCTTCCTTACCTCCATAGATAAGGAACATTTCTTTAGTTCTTCGTAAGTACTTTAGAATGTTCTTCACAGCAATCCAATGACCTTCTCCCGGATCTTGTTGGTATCTACTTGTCATGCTCAAGGCATACGATACATCCGATCTCGTGCATATCATAGCATACATGATAGATCCAATTGCAGAAGCATATGGAATGCCACCCATCTTGTCTCGCTCAGCCTTTGTACTAGGACATTGAGATTTGCTCAATATGGTACCAGATGGCATCGGTAATGACCCTCTCTTAGAGTCCTGCATCTTGAACCTCTTCAAGATTTTGTCAATGTATGCATTTTGACTTAAACCTATAAGTCTTCTTGATATATCTCTATAGATTTTTATACCAAGAATATAGGCAGCTTCAGCCAAATCTTTCATTGAGAAACATTTCTCAAGCCAAGCCTTAACCTTTTTTCATAGAAAGAATATCATTTCCAAATAGCAATATGTCATCCACATACAACACTAGGAACGTTACAATGCTCCCACTAGTTTTCTTGTAAACACATGGCTCATCTTTATTTCTACTGAAACCAAACTCTTTGATTTTTTCATTAAAACGAAGATTCCAGCTTCGAGATGCTTGTTTCAGTCCATAAATGGATCTCTTGAGCTTACACACTTTATTAGGATGCTTTGGATCGACAAAACCTTCAGGTTGTTCCATATAGACATCTTCAGTTAAGTGTCCATTCAGGAAAGCCGTTTTGACGTCCATTTGCCATATCTCATAGTCATAATATGCAGCAATGGCAAACAGTATTCTAATAGACTTGATCATAGCCGCAGGCGAAAAGGTCTCATCATAGTCAATACCATGAGTTTGAGTGAAGCCTTTCGCCACAAGTCTTGCTTTATATGTGTGCAAATTTCCATCCATGTCGGTTTTCTTCTTGAAAACCCATTTGCTCCCTACAGTTTTGCCATTGGGAGGAAGATCAACCAAGTCCCATACTTGATTATCATGCATGGATTGTAATCTCAGTGTTCATGGCTTCGAGCCAATGATCAGATTCAGAACATGTCACGACACTTTGGTAGTTGGTGGGCTCATCAGAATCCACCAAGAAACAACATTCATCATAAGAGATGGAAAAACCGTATCTTTCTGGTTCCTGTCGAATTCTACCAGTTGTGTCTCATTTGTCTCCTGACCAATCATTTGTTCAGGTTCAATATCCCGTTGTTGAGTATTAGTGCCAACCTCAGGTGCATCAGCTAACGGTTCTTCCTCAAGTACCATTTGCCTCCCACTTGATTAGAAACTTGGTTTCCAGGAATTCAGCTTTCCGAGCAATAAAAACTTTATTCTCAGCGGGATTGTAGAAATAATATCCTATACAATCTTTAGGATATCCTACAAAGATGCATTTAATAGATCTGGGATCTAATTTGTTTGAAGCTTCTTGTCTCACATAAGCCTCACCTCCCCATACCCTTAAATAGGATAAGGATGGAATCTTTACATGCCAGATCTCATAAGGTGTTTTACCTACCTTCTTGGTTGGATCCATATTTAAAATACGGGCAGCAGTAATTAAGGCGTAACTCCAAAAAAAGTACTTCTATTCATCATAGAGCGAACCATATCTAGTAAGGTTCGGTTCCTCCTCTCAGACACACCATTATGTTGTGGTGTTCTAGGTGGAGTAAGTTGTGAGATAATCCCATGATTCTCTAGATGATTTAGGAATTCATCACTCAGATATTCACCTCCTCTATCGGAGCGAAGGATTTTAATGGTTTTATCGAGTTGATTTTCAACTTCACTTTGAAATAATTTGAATATTTCAAACGCTTCGTGTTTATGTTTCATCAAATAAACATAACCATAACGACTGAAGTCGTCAGTGAAGGTGATGAAGAATCTAGCACCATCTCTAGATATGGTTCTGAAAGGACCGCATACATCAGTATGTATGATTCCTAACAGATCTTTTGCCCTTTCACTAGAACCAGAGAAAGGAGCTTTGGTCATTTTCCCACATAGACAAGATTCACATATATAAAATGATTCATCCTCATTTGCCTTCAAAATACCACTCTTTTGAAGTTGGGATATGCGTTTCTTGTTTATATGGCCAAGACAACAATGCCACAGATAAGAATCGCTTAAATCATTCTTGAGTCTTTTGGTGTTAGCGTGGTATATAGAACTATCGTTTATTGAACTATCCAGATTTACTTCATATATTACATTAAGAGGTCTAGCCTCGAAATAGTATACATCATTCTTGTAAGCGTGAATAAAATCGTCATTAAAACGATAAGTAAAACCAGATTGTTTTAAACGAGCAACTGAAATAATATTCCTAGTCAAGCCAGGTACATAACACACATTATTTAATGTTAAATACAGGCGATTTGGTAAATGCAAATCGTAATCTCCTAAAGCTTGAGCTGCAACTCTTGCTCCATTTCCCACGCGGAGTACGATTTCGCTTGTCTTCAGCTGCTTACTTTTTTCTGAACCCATGTAACGTGTTACATATTTGAGTTCCACACCCAGTATCAAATGTGTTAGGTGAAAAAGTGAATAGATCTAATTCTATCATATAGATACCTGAAGACCCTGTCTCGGCCTTCTTTTTCTTCAACTCTGCCAGGTAAGCAGGACAGTTCCTCTTCCAATGACCAATTTTGCCACATTCAAAACATGCATCTTCCTTGGCCACTTTCTCCTTCTTCTTCGGTTGTGGGGTTCAGGCAACCTTTTTGCCCTTGCCTTTGAAAAACTTGGTCTTAGTCTTGGAGTTAGGGGTTTTGGGCTTCTTGGTTCCACCCTCCCGAATCATGAGCACATGAGGGGTTTTTCTGGGGAGATTCTTCTCAGCAGTTTTGAGCATCTAATGCAATTCTGAGATAGGTTTCTCCCAACCATTCATGTTGTAGTTCATGATGAAGGGGTCATAGGATTTGGGTAAAGAGTTCAGGATTATATCCGTTGCCAAATCTGTTGGATATTTAGAGCCAAGACGCTCCAAATGTTCCAAATGACCTTTCATCTTAAGAATGTGATTGCTCACATTTCCTCCCTCCTCTATTTTACATGCGTGCAACGTTCAAACGGTTTCGAAACGTTCTATTCGGGCTTGCTGTTGGAACATTTCTTTCAACTGAATGATCATATCATATGCCGTATGATGTTACAGAATTTCTTGAAGTTCAGGGATCATTGAAGCCAGCATAAGACTCGACACTTCGATCGAATCATCCACATGTTTCGACCAATCAGCGTGAGGAGCCCTTGGAGTAACAGGAGGCTCATCGGGGATTGGGGTGTCCAACACATACAACTTCTTTTCTGGATTGAGAACAATTCTCAGGTTGCGGTGCCAGCTGAGGAAGTTAGTGTGGTTCAATTTTTCCTTTTCAAGGATGGATCGAAGGTAATTGGTATGGTGGTTCACATTTAGGCCATCTACAAAATTTAACAAAGTTGTATTTAGAATTTTCGATTTTTTTTAAAAAAACTTTAATTATTAATACCGTTCGTGTTCTTTAAACATTAATAATATAAAGTCTAGAATTCAACGTTGCAAAACAAATAAATGGCTAGGTGACCTTTATCCCATCTATTTAATTCAACAAGGTAGGTAACGTTTACCAATTACATCCAAATGTAATTCCTAGTTTTATGGGATCCTTAACAACGTTTGTTAATTGGCATGTTTGATCTCATCTATGCCTCGGGTTTCTAATGCTTAGGTGACCTTTATCACAAAAGATTCCCAATCAAGTCATCCTACTTGAAACAACATGTGAAACTCACATCCATTCGGTTAGGTGACCTTTATCCCACAAAGACATAAGAATCACCTCATCCATCTCATGACAACCCAAGCGGTTAGGTGACCTTTATCCCACAAGGGTGCCATAGTGACGTATTGAGTGTTTTTCAAAAGGACGACATAGACTTGCATTTTAATAAAAGGGTTTTAAAAGTTTTAACTCTAGTTTTAAAACATATAGTACCATATTATTGCATGCATCCAATAATTAAGGTACTTTTGATTTTTGAAAAATCCTATTTCTCAAAATGAATAAATTTAAAATCTCCATTTTAAATAATTTGGTTCATTTAAAATCCAACTTTAAAGTTAGGTCGTTTTACAATAAACAAATTTATATAAAACATATTTGAACCAATTTGCATGTTATCCATTTTAAATCTCCATTTTAAATATTGGTTGATTCAAAATCTTTATCTTAAAATTTGGTTCATTTCATTTTGAAACTAATTTTAAAGTTTGTCGCTTCAATTTTTAAACAATTTTAAAAACGCGTTTGAACCATTTTTATGTTCTTTACTAGTTTGTAAAATATCCTATATTTTAAAGCAAATAAAGTAAGAACATAAACAACCACAACATGCAAAAGAATGTGCATAAAACAAAGCCATCTCTAATGACATTTCTTGTGAGCCAAAACAAGAAATGCCAAGTCCATTCCTAAGGGACAATAAAAAACTTAAACGCAAAAAAAAATGCTTCAAGCTCCCACTTGCTCTAACATCTCCATGCAAACAAGACACCAAGCTCCATCTTCAAGCTCCATGTTGGTCTTCTTCTTGTTACATTTTACAAATAAAAAACTAGTTCTAACAACTAATCTAATACTTACAAAAAAAGGAACAGGAGAACATGAAATAATAAAAATACAACTATATCGAATTTCCAACACACACATTCAATCATAAAAGGTCCATGGCTTGTTTATGCACTAAAACTCACCAAAAGAATTTTAACAAAACATTTTCATTGTTTTTCTAAGGCAACAATTTGTGACCCATCATGCATGAAAAGATGGTCACAACAAGAAGGTTGCCAAAGAAGCCATGCATGGACTTCCTTACTTGAAGAAATCGTCCATGGCTTCCAAAAACAATAAAAAACTTGAAACCAAAAAGCATGCAAAGCCTTGGCTCTGATACCACTTAAAGGGGTCTTGTCCATAAATCAATTTTCTCAAAATCAAGGAACATGCAACGGAAGCTTAGAAAATTTTGAACAACATAAAGAAGATTTATACCCGAAAGTGAGATCTACTTGCATGCAATTAAAGTTTCAACAAAACAAACTAGGAGAGAAGGAAGTAACAACCTTTGTAGTCCTTTGAATCCTCTCGGGAGGTTAGAAGTTGATGAAGACGGAAAACTCAAAGTAGAGTTTCTCTATCGGTATCCACCACAAGCACCGACACCTTGTAAGAATGCTAGTTCCTTTTCTTGAAGATGCAAAAATGGAGCTCTTGATTCAAATCTACAAGAGATTTGAATAACAAAAACACAAAACCACCACCACTATGGTGGTTTCGGCCGAGATCAAGAGAGAAGGAAAGAGGAGAGTGACTCTTTTAGAGTTGTTAGTTTGCATGCCCTTTTTGAATGTCATTGTGTAATTAGATACACACACACAAACAACCATCACATAGCCACATAAAAGGTCCAATGAGGATTTAGCTATCCATACAAACTTTCTTTTATGTGGGATCTTACAATCCACCCCCCCCCCCTCCTTGGGAGCCCAGCGTCCTCGCTTGCACACCAGTCCGGTTCCCGGCTCTAATACCATCTGTAACATCCCAGACCAACCGTATAAAATATTGTCCGCTTTGTCCACACACCTGGACTCACGGTTTTAAAACGCATCTGATAGGGGGTATCAAGTCTCTCTTACAAGGCAACCTTTGTTTCCCTCCCAACCAATGTGGGATCTTACACCCTCGCTTTTCAAAATGTAAAACCCTTTTTAAGAAAGCAGGTAGCTGAGAGCTCGAGTAAGGGCAAGGGCAATATGTGAGCTGGAGATTGCATCTAGAAGGACGAGAAGACTTTTCTTTTATAGTTATAGATACAAATTCTCAGCTGTAATAGGGTTATTTCCACGAACCCAAATTTTGAAATTTAGAAGTGAGACATTGTGGGGCCGTTTTGACATTCGTTTTAATTATATTGGTGAATTTTTGGTTTTGTTGACGCGGGTTGTTACACGTATTAAGGTCCTTATATATGTTTATTGTAGATTTGATTATTGTGGTATTCTATCTATCTTGACATGATTCTTATGACTAATGAAGTTAACTTCGTTAAAACACTATAAAAAATAAAAACAACATTTTTATACATATATATAATAATAGAGGAAATTTCAAATGAAAACTCATTTTCAATTGTGCACATGAGGACGGATCTTGGCCTTTCCATCTCTATTGATCCAATGACTCATATTAAATAGAGTTTTTAATTGAAATTATTAATTAAGGTGATTAGGGGTAAAAAGGGAAGATAATTTAAACTCACGTCTACCATGTTTGACTTTTTATTTTCTTTTTTAATTAAAATTTTTTACCTCCCTTAAAGTTTAAAATAAATTATCTTAAAACTTACTAATATATTAATCAAACAAATTACATCAAAAAACGAGAATTCCGTGCTCTTCGATATGACATCCATCTCGATATAGTTTTTTTTTATTTTAACCGTTTTTACGTGAAATGTCATATATGTGTTATATTCATTATGAATATTTATGTACGTTCAAGTGTGTACAACATCTCGACACCGTAAGTCCATAACTCGACATCACCTTCTACAACACTTTCTTCAACGTCCTAAGGCCTCGTGTTCTTCATTACCGTAACCCAACACCCATCGAGATGAATCGGGAACCTATCGAGTTTCGATTGTGAACCGAGGAACAAAAGATAGTGTGTCACGTATCCACACCTTCACGGGTCACTCATGTATTATTCTTCATGAATAATACATCATTCAGTATGAATAATACATCATTCAGGCTGAATAATACACGATTCATGAATTCGTGTATTATTCATCCTGAATGTTATATAATTCATCTTGAATACTGTATTATTCATCCTGAATATTGCATTATTCATCATGAATAGTGAATGAACATTCACATTTGTTATTTCTACTGAATGTGGACACTTGGAAACGTGCATACATATTCATAAAGAATAAAACCAAGTTTCGGTTGTGAATCGGAAAACAAAAGAGAGTGCGTCATGTGTTCACACCTTCACGGGTCATTCATATATTATTCATCATGAATAATGTATCATTCAAGGTGATTAATACATGATTCATGTTTAATAATACATGAATCAGAAATTCGTGTATTATTTATCCTGAATGTTGTATTATTCATTTTGAATAATGGGTTATTCGTCATGGATACTGAATGAACGTTCCCCTTTGTTATTCATACTGAATATGGACACCAAGAAACATGCATACATATCCATACTGAATATAACACATACATAGCATTTCACGTAAAAACGGTTAAAAGGAAGGAAAAACTGTATCGAGATGGATGTCATATCGAAAAGCACGAAATTCTAGTTTTTTTGATGTAATTTGTTTGATTAAAATATTAGTAATTTTTAAGATAATTTATTTTAAACTTTAAGGGGGTAAAAGTTTTTTAAATAAAAAAGAAAATAAAAAGTCAAAGATGGTAGGTATTGATTAAAATTTCCTGATTTTTCCCTAATCACTTCTTAATTGGTTTCATTAAGTTTTAACCATTGATTAGTTTTCCAAATCTTGATCAATGGTTGTGACTTGTCCTCATGTGCACAATTGAAAATGAGTTTTCATTTGAACACATCCCATATAATAATATCAAAATAAATAAAATAAGATATTATTTTATGATTTACTTTGATTTATTAACATTTATTATATTAAATATGATTTAATTTAATTGTCTTAGGCATTGTTTGGCAAAAAAAAGCTTATAAGCTAGGTACATGTTTGGCAAAAAAAAAACTAGCTTATCAAAACGCTAGTTATGGTAGCGTTTAGGAGCTTATTTTGCTTTTATTTTATTTTTTCCAAAAATACCCCCATTAATTAATATTATTATTTATTTACTATTTTTTTAATATGTCATTTTTAGTCATTTTACACGCTTATAAGCTAGTTTTGCCAAACGTGACTTTTTCATCAGCTACCAGCTAGCTTATAAGTCAACAGCTAGCTTATCAGCTACCAGCTAGCTTATAAGTCATAAGCTAGCTTATCAGCTAGTTTGCCAAACATAGCTTTAGTATTTTTGCTTATTTAGGTATGAAAACTTGGTTGAAATTTACATAGGGATTTGTTCAATTTTAAGTTACAAAGATGATATTATGCATGAATGTTTAGTTTGGTTAAAATATAAATAGTTGATTTTGAGTATTTGAATTAAGAATTGTTAAAGATGATTTAAATGTTTTTAGGTTTCCAATTTTCATATTGTTTTTTCATTCAAAAACTCAAAATCAACTATTTAGATTTTAACTAATAGAAAGAATAATACATACTATCATCTTTGTAACTAAAAATTAAATAAATCCTTATATGAACTTCAAGTAGGTTTTTATACCCAATTAGACAAAAATACTAAAACAACAAAATTAGATTGTATACAATATAATAATTGGTTTTACTTAAACAAATTAAATCATAAAATAATATCTTATTTTATTTATTTTGATAGCATTATATATATGTATGTGTGTGTTTATAAAAATTTCTTTTTATTTTTTATTGGAAAAAGACAAAGAATAGGTGAAAGGTTAAAATGGCCACTGATTTAACGAATACGTTAGTCAGAGGACTATGTCCAATACAAATTGAATAACACATGGACCAGATACACAAATACGACATAAGAGTGACTATGTCGACACCTTTTCGATAAGGAAACATTTGCTGGAAAATGAAATACAAATCTAATTTTTTTTATCCAAGCCTAACCGAAAAGCTAGTGAAACCCACTAACGACGAGTGTCTTTTATCTAAGTCTAAACAAAAACGTAGTGAAGCCCACTAACGACGAGTGTCTTTTAAATACTATGAATGAAAATACAGTTATCACAAAACATGACAATGTCATTTCTCACTCAGTAGCAATGAATCCCTTCCCCGTTTTCTTTTAATTCAAAGTTTTATGTTTTAATATCGATGTACTTGTTTATAAATTTTTACCATAGTAAGTTATCACTCGATGATTTCGTTTTATTTTGTTAGATTAGAAGCAATTGATACCAATTATAAAATTAGGCCTCTTAAGAATTCACAAAAAGCTATCAATTAGGGAAATACCCAAGAAAAAGTAAATAATAATAATATATCTCATAATGTATAATTTCAATCCATGAAAAATCAAGAACGTTTTTTTACCAACACAAATGACAAGTACACAACCAAGAGCCCCATGTGTCATGCCATGATGTTCATGCTAATGCTAATGCACTCATAACCCATCAAACTCATCATCCCATTCCCTTTTTCATTTTTCCCCCTTCAAAAAGGGGAAATTGACGTAAATAGCCATATGGAAAATCAATCTTCAACTTTTGACCTCTCAAGTTTTTTTTTTTACAAAAATAGCCGGAATTCCGCAAGTCTGACACCGCAAGCTTGCGGTGTCAGCTTTTTCTGACACAGTAAAAAAAATATTATTTTTTAAAAAAAATGACGATCCCGCAAGCCACCGCAAGCCCACCGCAAGCCATCGCAAGCCTTGCGTTTTGTCAGAAATAATTTTTTTTTCGTTTTGTCAGAAAAAGCTGACACCACAAGCCTTGCGGTGTCAGGCTTGCGGGATTCCGGCTATTTTTGTAAAAAAAAACTTGGATGGTTAAAAGTTGAAGATTTGTTTTTAAAATGGTTATTTTGGTCAATTTCCCTTCAAAAAGTTCCAAACTTAATTTTTATGGTTTTAATCACTATTTCTAATTTCTAATTACTTAGCCTACCCCAACAATGGCTATTACTCTTAATAAATTGTATTCAATAAAAATATAATTATTACCTTCATTGGGTAGTCCAACTAGTAAAACTTTTAATTTAATCTTTAAAAGTTATTGTTTCAAGTTCAATAACAAGATTTTTTTTGGTTAACTTTAAAGTCAAATCAATTAATCGAGATACATGAAACGTGGTATGAAAACTCACACACACACATATATATATATATATATATATATATATATATATATATATTATGTTTTTTATTTTCTCGATTAGGCGTTGAAAATGTGACTCGTTCTTTTTAAATGAAATATAATGTGACATACATCGACATATTTCTATATACATGTATGTACGAGCATCTCCAACAAATTTTCTAAATTTTTTCTAAAATAGAAACCCAAAATTAATGTCTAAAAAAGAATTACAATCAGCTCCAACAGACTCTTTATTTTAGATATATTTCAACATAAATTATATTATTATAATATTCTTTAATTTTATTATTACAATACACTTTTTACAAAAACTTTATATATAAAATAATAATAATTCAAACTTATTGATAGAAATTTAATAAAATAATCATATCTCTCTCTCTCTCTCAATTTTATTGATAGAAATTTTTTATACTTTTTCTATCTTAGAGAACATTATAAAGAATATGTTGGAGTAATATAAATAACAAAACATTTATTATTTCTATTTTAAAAAATATATTGGAGATGTTATAGCGTATTATGTTAAATCAATATAGTAAACGAGCATTATGTTAAATCAATATAGAAAACATGTGGGTTTAAACGATATATTTATTATGCCAAATTAATCTAGTAAATCTCAAAATCAAATGTAAATCGAAGAATATATATATATATATGTTAAAAAACACAACAACAGATTGATGTAATGCAAAAATAATTAACTAACAAGGGCAAATCAGTAATTACAAAATAAGTTTTTTAAAAAGAAAAATAGATAAAATGGAAGAAATTACCAAATGAAACAAAACAAAAGAGAATCGATGGTGAAGAAGGGTACGCGGTGGTGGTGATGATGGTAAGGGGTTCGTCGGTTCGAACCAATCCAAAACCATCATTGCGAATCTTCCGACGACCAATTTGGGCTTGAACCACCTTACATTGTGAAGTCCCAATATTACCCCTAACCCATCACGTGAAATACCGAAACTGCCCCTACCTTACCACCCTCATGATAGTAGAAGACGAAGGACATTAAAAACCTTGGCCTACACAAGCCGCCTTCTTCTCTTACCTTCTTCTTCAGAATCTGCATGATGATTATTTTTGTGGGCAGGGTGAGGTGCATGCCCCCCCACCCCCCACCCCACCACCTCACTCCCAACCCACCCCTCTACTTTTCCCACTATATATTTGATTGCTACTATGCTTCATTTTGCCCCTCACAATCTCATTTAACAGAACTAACACAAAGATCAAAGCTTTTCTTGTAGTTCTCCAAAGGTAAATCTTTCTTGAAAAGCTAGAGAGAGAAAAGTGGGTCCTTGGGTGCATTTCTTTTTGTGATGTTTATGTCTTCTTTTCACCTCAGAGTGTGTGTTTTTATGTGTTCTTCATTGTTAATGAAATGCCTATTTCTTTCACTGGATTCTTACAAATACACACACATACACACTTTAATCACAAATCACTCTTTGATTTCCTCTGTTTTTCCATCAAGAAACTAAGCTAAAAACACTTGATTTCCTATGTTCTCTCTTTCCCTATCCAATTTTTGGTAGAATTCCTGATAAAATCATATAAAAATCTTGACTTTAACTCAAATTAAATCATAAAGATTCATACTGATCTCAATATCATATGGGTTTTCTTTATTTATATGTTTGATATTACTCTTTGACTACCAAAAGTCAACACTTGACATTGAAATCTTGAATCAACCAAGAAATCTGTATGTTGGTTATTTCATCTGTTTCCAGTTTTTGCATGGATCAATCAGTTTTGACCATAAAAATTTGCTGACTTTGACTTTTTTTGTAGAATTTTTGGAATCAGAAATGGAAAGGCTAAACTCAAAGCTGTACATGGAGAACTGTTTGATAATGCAAGAGAATGAGAAACTGAGGAAGAAAGCTCAGCTTTTAAACCAAGAAAATCAAGCATTGCTTTCCCAGTTGAAGCAGAGGCTCATCATGGGGAACCAAAATGTCAATAATGCCCCTGACTCCCTTGCTGACCTCAACCTTTCCAACACCAAGGGATCTTCAAGTTCCAGGAAACCCTGAAGAAATAGTGAAATGACTAAAGAGGACATAAAATCATGTTTCACCACCTCTCTTTGCTGCTTTTGATCTACTGAGAAATAGCATAGGAATCAAAGGAACAGAGAGTCCTAGTTTGCTAAATATTTTGCAGTTTCTGTTAAATGTAAAATAGGGACAATTAGGGGTAGTATTGGTATTCTCCATATTTCAGTTATTGGGTTTAACTTGTGCATTTCTCTATTGGTATTTCAGTTCTTAACTTGTTTATGACACTGGGGAGTGGGGAACCCGACCAAACTAATAATATTAAGTAGAATTAAAGTTTTCAGTTAAAATAAAAATCGGCAAATGATTTATTATATATGCTAAAAAAATGTTTATATTTTTTAAACTGATTTATTCTATAAAGAGTAAGGGGCTGTTTGTTTACCTCTCCCGACATCTTCAATGTATTACTCTATTTTACTCTCTAAAAGAGAATATTCTAAGTATATTCTATTTTATTTTGATTACATATATTTTTAATAATACTCTTATATTTATTAACTTTATAAATTGAATTCTTATATTTTTAATTTTCACAATACTCTTATATTTATTAACTTTATCATATTATTTTAACAACGTTAATTCATATTTAGTTGGATAAATTTAAATTAATTTAAAACTTAAAGATAAATATAATTATAGTTTATTAAAATTGGTATTAGACAACAAATAAAATAAAAATACAAGAATCCAAAAAATAGAAGGGTCATTTAGTAATTATCAAAAGTTAGAAAAAAAAATAGAAAGTAGTGAATAGTAACTCTCTATATATAGAGAGTTACTATTCATTTCTCTATTTTAGAGAATAAAATAGAAATAGAGAGTAAAATAGAGAGTTCATTGGAGATGATCTTAATGGTTCCATTTAGACATGTCCAAACGGGCGGGCCAGGCTAGCCTGGACCGGGCTTTGGGCGGGCCCGGGCCCAAACACTATTCACAAGCCCGGGTTTTGGGCGGGCCCGGGCCGGGCTTTGTGGTTGAGGGCTGGGCCCGATCAGGCTTTTCAAAAGCCCGGGTGTAACATCCCAAATTTTTCGTTGTATTGTTTTTGTGAATTACAAGTTAGCTTGGGTTAAGATTGTAATTGTTTAAAAGATGTTGGTTGAAATAGATTTTTCATTATGAGGGTTGTAGTGTCATTCTTTTAAAGTTTGAAGGTTTATTGTGACAACTAGTTGAAGTTGAGGGTTTATTTGGTAAAATGTAAAGTGACTCATGTTAATTAAGGAGGAGGTGTCAATCTCTTAGTCATTATAGACTAATTGGTTAAGTGTGAGTGTGTGATAATTGTGTGTGTGACGGTTTGAGAGAAAGAAAAACCGAGAGAGAGAAAGGAATCGAGAAGAAGGAGAAGAAAAAGGGAAACAAAGATTTCAGTTGAGTTTTGAAGTAATTAAAGAAATCAAAAGGTAAACTATTATTACTCATATGTTCATAATTGTTAGATAAATTTAGAAATGGGTTGTTATGAAATATAGATGTTTTGGGGAATTTGAATACATGAGTAGGTTTGGTTTATAACCTTAAACATATCTGCACTTTATCAGAAACATTCATGGTGAAAAACTGCAAAATCTGGGTTTTTGGATGAACTTAGTAGACTGAGACTTCGATGAATATCATGGAAGTCGCAACCTTGAGTTGCGACATTCATGCTTGTCGCAATAGACAATTGCGACTCAGTAGTGAAGTCACAGTAGACCGTTGCGACTTGGAGTTAGAGTCGCAACAGTTGACTGCGACTTGGCATTGGAATCGCAACCGTGTATTGCGACTTGGGTTGAAATCGCAATAGAGGATTACGATTTGGCACTGTAGACGCAACCGTTGATTGCGACTTGGTGTCGAAATCGCAATAGAAGACTGCGACTTGGGTTGGAATCGCAATGGTGAGTTGCGATTTGGAGTTGGAATTGCAACAGTTGGTTGCGACTTGGCTTAGTGCACTGCGATTTAAGATGTGGTTTTTAGAGATTAAGGATTCTTAGTTGTGGAGGGTTCTGTTTTAGATGTTAATATCAGTATATCTGTAAATTGAATATTACAGTAAACTGTGGTAGTGAAGAAAGGAGTCCCTTACAAGTTAAAAAGGATTAAAAGAAGTGATAACGCATCAGGTGAGTTTATTCAACTCTCTTTAAAATTCAGTAATTAATATTGAAATAGATGTTTTATATGTATGCATGGATATGTTTATATGGACTTGATTAAGTCAGAGATAAGCCCAAGAGTGCGATTAAAAGTTGTGCTATGTTGATCCACATGCTAAAATTGCTAAGAGGGGATAACTATGAAGTTGATGAACTGGTACTTATTAATATTCTTATATGTAAAGTATGATCATCTGCTATATGCAATTTGTTACATGTTTATGAACTCTAAATACGAGTTGAAGCCATGTTAAGATAAATTATTAAGGACCTATCTATGAGTCCGAAAATATAGATTAACATTTGAGATGATTAACTCCAGTGCTAGATTACAAAGAGGGGATAGTTAAGAGATTGGGATGAGGAGCTAATAAAATTCCTTATTTTTGTATATATAGAATATGATTGAGAAATGATCTATTGTATGCCGGACGCATATAGTAGTATCGATTATTATATATATATATATATATATATATATATATATATATATATATATTATGTGCTTTTACTAAAAATAGGCATCCGGTCATCGGGGGCACCTGGGTACGGTATAATGGGAACCGATTACTTGCCATTGACAAAAAGGGATGTAATTTTTAGTAATTGGGTGTACCTTGAATCATTGGGTGTCCCGGTTGAGTATTGCGATATTATAATCCCATTGGGACCATTGATTCTGAGGTGGAATGTGGAATAGGCAGATTTTGATTTGTAATTCCCATTTCGATTTGGAAGATCGGAGATTTCCATTGTTTTAGGGAAGATCGGAGATTTCCCAGTGATGAGAGGAAGATTAGAGATAGGCATAAAGTAATTCGTAATCTCTACTTCCTGATTAAGAAATAGGCAGGTTTTGACTTGTAATTTCTTGTGTAAAGAGTATTAACTGTGAATCTGGGATGATTCATAGTAAACTCTTAAATTGGTTGTTATGATTAGATGAGTTAGTCGTAAGTATGGGAGTGGGGTAAATTCCCCGATTTGGAAAGGAGTTGTCATGCAATTATTGTGTATTCTTGTACATAATTTCCTTAAACATGACAACACGAGCGACAACCTAGGTTCGAGTGCAAAGAGAGTATCCCGTGAGGTAGGGTCGAGGCGAAATGTTTTCCCTAGTGTGTTTGGACTTAGTCTAACCCTAATGTAATCGGAACAGTCAAGAGTTCAACCCCCAATGGAAGGTCATAGGTCAAACGAAATAAGAATGAGGCGAGAGTGAGATAGATATCCACGGGTATGGGAAATCACCGATGCATCACTTGGTACCGATTGGGAATTGTGCAGTCATTACTAAATTCATTGTGTGCTTTTATTCTATTTTATCGCTAATTTGCTTGGGGACAAGCAACGCTCGGTTTGGGGTTGTTGATAACGCCACTTTTTGGCGTTATTTTCAGTTCTCAGACCAACGAGATTGGCTTGGATTCAAGTAAAAAGGCGTGTATTTTACGGTTTATCTAGTGAATTATGCAGGTTAGCTAAAAGGCGGCATTTCTCGAGAAAGAAGCTAAAAAGAGCCCAAAACGAGTCAAAACGAAGCCTAACGGGAGCCCAAAAGCCAAGCCCAAGACCCGCGACCGAACCAGGACCTAACCCGCGAACCAGAAAACGACCCGCGCAACAAATACAACACGCGCGACTTACCACGCGACTTGCAAGTCGCGTGGCAGGTCGCGTAAGTGTCCGTTTCGCGATTTTCAGCTATTTTATCCGGGGTTTAGGTCATTATTCGATATCATTCTTACGGCAGACGATCGGGAGCAGTTCAGGGGCGACTTTGGGCGATTTTTCGGAATCCTCGAAGCCAAGTTAGAGAGCCGATCACGGATACATTCATCACGGAACGTAGAGACGAACAGGAGAAGAGGGAGTTTTCATCACTTGTTATCACGATTTCATCTTTCGCATTTGATCATGTTTACATACACTTTTGCATCCTTTTCTCTTATGTTTGAATCCACCACCGACATGAACTAACCGGTTCATGTTGGGGGTTGGAATGAATGTGGTTTAAATTTGTAAACAGATGACTTGAAACCTTTATCAGTTTTCCTCTTTAATGAATGAATGCAATTTTGTGTTTAATGCTTTTGTGAGCTTAGCTACCTTACAATTGTCTTATTGTTTTCAATTAATGTTCGAGAGAAGTAATTGAGAAATAGAATTAGAAATTGCATGTTTAAGGTAAGAAAGGATAGAGATATACCGAGTAAATCTTAGTCCCGTTTGAATCTTAAGCTTAATGCGTTTTGAACCCTATATGTTGAGATCGAAAGATAAAACTATTGTTTTCAAAATAGAAATCACGGTTGTTTGAAAAAGGAACCATGTTTTGCAAATAAAATCGGTGTAACTCGAGAGAGAACAACGATTAGATCAAGATTGGGCATTCATTGATAGGAATAACTGGTAGTTGAGTTGAGTCAGACGTTTGTATGTGAGAACCATTGGATTTCCAACCCTCAACTTTTCTCTCTATCAAAGTTTACAAAGCTGTTCTATTTGTCTTGTGTTTGATTTGATTTTATTTATTGCAATTAATTAGTTTATAAAACCAATCCTCCAATTTCGACAGTTCAATTAATAGTTCTTATAGTAATTGTGATACTTAGTTCCTAGTTCCCTTGGTTCGATACTCGTACTTCCGTACGTTATTACTTGATTCGACACCGTACACTTGCGGTTAGATTCTCGGGGTGTGAAAACCTCGTATCACCAAACAACCACATTTCATTTTGCACTATATCATAAAAACCTCTTAATCATTCTGACCACTTAATCATTCTGCACTAAACCATTCAGCAACTGCCAAATAGCCGCTAAGTTGTAGATTTGGTTACTATGTTTTGATTTTTTCTTATTGTAATAACCGGAAGCTTTTTGCAATTTAATAATGAAGTGGTGTGATTAGTGGGAAGAACAAAGTAAACATGGTGGCTAAGGTGTGAAGGATGAGACTTGGAGGACCTTGGTGTAAATATGGGAAATAGGGTTAAAACCCCAAAACCCTCATTTCTACTCCTCATTTTTAGAAGAACGGTTGAATGTGTTGTGTGTGAAGAACCTTGCAATTTTGAAGGAAGAGCTTTGGAGATTGGGAGCTTTAGAGTGTGAAATCTTCATCATCATCAAGATAATTCCCTTCTCCTTAATCCCTTAAACTCCTGAGAATGATATTTAGAAGTTTTGTCGATTTTGGTTAGAAATCGATTGGGAAATGGATTATAGTCTGTGTGATTCATTCTAATAATCAGTGTGGGAATCGATTAGAGTTGTGGCTTAATCATTTAAATACTCAAATTCCGTCTCTATTGATTATTAGGATTAGAGGAGGGTTTTTGGGTTGTGTTGCGGTTGTGCGTATTCGGAAAGTCGCCAGAGGGGTTTTCCGAATCGAGAAGAATTCCAGAAGTTGTCGGAATCCAAATGGTTGTCCGGATGGGACCCGGAAGTCGGGAATACCCTGGATCATTTTACCGAAAGTCGAGTTGTCAGATGTTTCATTCGGAAACCTTTGGGAATCCGGGTGGAATCCGGAAGTCGATACCGGAAAAGGCGAGAATCCGGATAAGTCCGGATTGTTTGTGTCCGGAAAAGGGGGTGGGATCCGGAAGAGTCTAGAAGGCAATGTCCGGAATCCGGACTGTCAGGTCCGGACTGTGTGTTGTCAGTGGTATTTCTTTTTGAGGGTGTCTCGAGGATTTAGACTCTAAGTGAGTTGTTGAGTGACGTATTCACTCTCGTGTGTTGGGTGCAAATGTAGGTGTGCGGTTAGTGAATAGCAGCTTCAAGTAAGAAAGATTTAGCAGGGACGCCAGGTGAGTCTTTCTAAACCGAAGCTCTGACGATACTTGCTTTTATTGCTCGTACATTTTATATTGGATTGCATGTTTTCATGTGGTTTAAATTATGTAAGTTGGAGGTGTGTTTATTTATATTGTGGTAAGCATGGGTCGGGACTATGGGTGGTTTATTATGATGCCATATGGGGAGTGTGTCCCATACAAAACATATGAACATGTTTCATATAACAACTAAGAGCGGGTGTGCGCCCTAACACGTTGTCACAAGTATGTTCGTGACCAAAGTGTGGATCACCTGCATGCGTGTATTTGCTTAAACTGATAAGGGTGTAACTGTTTATAATTTCATTTAAACTCTTTTTAATTAATATGTGTGGTGTGATGTTGGTATCTTGAGGGATCTCACTAGACCTCATAGTCTAACCCTATGTACCCTCTATAACATCCCAGACCAACCGTATCAGATATTGCCCGCTTTGTCCACACACCTGTACTCACGGTTTTAAAACGCGTCTAATAGGGGAGGTATCAAGTCCCTCTTATAAGGCAACCTTTGTTCCCCTCCCCAACCAATGTGGGATCTTACAATCCACCCCCCTTGGGAGCCCAGCGTCCTCGCTGGCACACCAGTCTGGTTCCCGATTCTGATACCATCTATAACATCACAGACCAACCGTATCAGATATTGTACGTTTTGTCCACACACCTGGACTCCGGTTTTAAAACGTGTCTGACAGGGGAGGTATCAAGTCCCTCTTATAAGGCAACCTTTGTTCCCCTCTCCAACCAATGTGGGATCTTACACCCTCACTTTTCAAAATGTAAAACCCTTTTCAGGAAAACATGTAGCTGAGGGCTCGAGTAAGGGCAAGGGCAATATGTGAGCTGGAGATTGCATCTAGAAGGACTAGAAGGCTTTCCTTTTATAGTTATAGATACAAATTCTCAGCTGTAATAAGGTTATTTCCACGAACCCAAATTTTGATATTTTGAAATGAGACATTGTGGGGCCGTTTTGGCATTCCTTTTAATTATATTGGTGAATTTTTGGTTTTGTTGATGTGGGTTGTTACACTTATTAAGGTCCTTATATATGTTTGAGTGAATTGTGGATTTGGTCCTTGTGGTTTTGTGATTTTTTTGGTCATGGTCCTCATTCTATGTTTATTATGGATGTCCTTGTGGTATACTATCTATTGTGACTAAGGTCCCTCACTACTAACACCGTTAACTTTTAATAGTTAAAGGAATCTTCTGTAAGGGTATTATTGTCATTTGTGTTTCCCTCTCAATAACCCTATTCACGTATCACAAAGTTAAGGGACCAAATCCACATATGTTTTTTATATTTGATTTATTGATTTATTCAAGTATTGATTTATATATTTAATTTATACACGTATCCACATCTTCTGTAAGGGTATATAATTAAATCTAATGCATGTTTAAATCCAAACTTCATTATTGATTTATATATTTGATTTATTCACGTATCCACATCCACAATTCACAATTAACCCTTTTGCATTTCCATTGCCTAGTAAAGCTTAACTGCTATGCCTACTAGCACCATTGTTGTTTAAGCTATCAAAAGGGACAAGAAATATATAAAAGTTAAAAACGATAATGATCAAATCATTTTCATATATGCATGTTCTTCATTTTGAATGATCTGGACCCCACACTCATGTTAGGCCAGGGTGCTCTCTGTGATTATGTAAAATGGACCTTAACAAAGAAGGAGGTGATGCATGTGCCATTAGTCAATTGTTACTATTAATTATAACAATTCTGTGTACTTGCATGATATTACACGTAATTCCAATATTTTAGAGTTTCTTTAGCATTTTTGAAAGGAATTAAATATTTTTTTATCCATGATTGTCTTGCCAATTTTGTAAAAAAATTCATGGTTTTAAGATATCCATTGGAGTTTCTAACACTTTGTAACTTTTTCCTTCTTTTTAACATTGTAAATCTTCTGTAAGTGAATTGTGAATTGTGGATGTGGATGCGTGAATAAATCAAATATATAAATAGGGACATTTAGAGGTTGATACAAAGTGTTAGAAAGAGACAAACATTACCTGAAAAGATTTACAAAGTGGGTAAAAGTGTAACAGTGTAAATCTTCTGTAATTTCAAAATACGTGAATACGTGAAATAGGGTTATTGAGAGGGAAACACAAATGAATAATAATACCCTTACAGAAGATTGCCTTAACCATTAAAACTTAACGGTGTTAGTGGTGAGGGACCTTAGTCACAATAAATTGTATACCACAAGGACCATATCCATAATAAACATAGAATGAGGACCATGGCCAAAGAAATCACAAAACCACAAGGACCAAATCCACAATTCACTCTATATGTTTATTGTAGATTTGATTATTGTGGTATTCTATCTATCTTGGCATGATTCTTATGACTAATGTTTTAGTTAACTTCGTTAAATCACTATAAAAAATAAAAACAACATTTTTATACATATATATAATAATAATATCAAAATAAATAAAATAAGATATTATTTTATGATTTACTTTGATTTATTAACATCTATTATATTAAATATGATTTAATTTAATTGTCTTAGTGTTTTTGCTTATTTAGGTATGAACTTGGTTGAAATTTACATAGGGATTTGTTCAATTTTAAGTTACAAAGATGATATTATGTATGAATGTTTAGTTTGGTTAAAATATAAATAGTTGATTTTGAGTATTTGAATTAAGAATTGTTAAAGATGATTTAAATGTTTTTAGGTTTCCAATTTTCATATTGTTTTTTCATTCAAAAACTCAAAATCAACTATTTAGATTTTAACTAATAGAAAGAATAATACATACTATCATCTTTGTAACTAAAAATTAAACAAATCCTTATATGAACTTCAAGTAGGTTTTTATACCCAATTAGACAAAAATACTAAAACAACAAAATTAGATTGTATACAATATAATAACTGGTTTAACTTAAACAAATTAAATCATAAAATAATATCTTATTTTATTTATTTTGATATCATTATATATTTGTATATGTGTGTGTTTATAAAAATTTCTTTTTATTTTTTATTGGAAAAAAGACAAAGAATAAGTGAAAGGTTAAAATGGCCACTGATTTAACGAATACGTTAGTCAGATGACTATGTCCAATACAAATTGAATAACACATGGACCAGATACACAATAAACATATCATAAGGACCCAACTATGTAAAAATATCAAAACACAGGGACCAAGCCGCAATTCACTCTTCTATAGAATTCTATAAGTTTGGTTTGTCAATTGTAATAATTTTAGTCCTTATTGTTTCAAAATTACAAAACAATCGCGGCGATTTACAAAAAAATCGAATTTATCTGGTTGTTTACTTTTAGAGAGGTGACAGATAGAAAAAAGTATAAAAATGTCTCTCACTTTACATTTTTCTTAACGGTTGGTGAAGACGGAGACCAAATTTGAGGGTTTTTGCAAACCACGATAAGCAAACTATAGTTCCAAAACTGTTGACGAAGATCATTCCACTCGACAAGCTACATGTTGCAAAATTGTAGTTTACTTTGTCAATTACTTTTTTAATATTTTCGATCCCTTGTTTATGGCCGTTTTTTGGTTTTTGTCCCTACAATTCGTAAATATTTGTGGTCCAAATGTTGTATTTTGGAGCCTAAACTAATCCTTCCACTTAGCACCAGTAACAGAGGTTCCGTTAAGCCAATCATGGACCCCTCACGTGAAGGGCATTTTTGTTTTGGTATGCCTAAATTTAGTGAATTGCGTTTTTAGTCCCTTGTCTATTGTTGTTTTTTGGGCTTGATCTCTGAAATTACATTTTTGCTCCCTTATTTTTCATCGACGTTTTTCTAAGCTTATGTACAAATTATTATATCTTTGATTCAATTAAAGTCCTTATTATAGCTTTGATACAATTAAATTAACATAATATAAACTTGTGAATATAAATAAAAAATGTATATCGTTATAAAAAAAATGCAAAACAAATATTAAGCTTTTTAATTTAAGGTTTATTGTATAATAATCATTTAAAACAAACTTTTAAAAACTGATTATTTGATGCAAAATTAAAGCAAAATAAGTTACATCCTAGTTATTATACTTATTTAAACCTAACTTTCAGAAAACAGATTCTCTAAACGGATTAAACTTAACAGTACATCTCTTAACTATACTCACAAATTATTCTTTATTTTTTGTCTTTTAACTAATCAAAATCGATTTTATAATTTGGTCCATGTGGTTTTTGAATTGGTATGTGGCAAAAACAATTCGATAAAAAGACAAAAGTATCCCTCATTTAATAAAATTTTTTAACTGTAGTAAAAAAAAGGACTAAAATGATGACTAACTAGTAATTTCAAAATTACAAGGACAAAAAGTGTTACTTTTAACCAACCACAATAACCAAATTGATTAGCTTACTCTTAGGTGACGTTTGTTTTTTAAGTGGTGCTGAAGTCTGAAGACTGATTTCACTTCTGATTTTTAAGTGGTGGCGCTGAAATCTGAAATCTGAATAAAAAAGACTGTTTGTTTTTGTAAGCCGAAATCTGAAAACATCTGAATACCTACTGTTGTCTATTTTATCTCTGAAAATGTGATACTATTTGTAGTAACCGTGTTCAAAATAATAAGAGTTTCAAGTCTTGTGGTGGAAGTTTAATAAATGAAAGCTGAAGGGGGGTATTTTGTAAATGTGGGATAAGGTATAAAATGGGCACAAAACCCTAGGAGAGCCATTTTTCTCCTGAAATTTGTGTGAATGTCGGCTGATTTGTGAGAGAAGGGAGAAAAGGAGCTCTTGAGGGTTTTGGTGCATTGGAGAAGAAGAGTAATCAAATCTTGGAAAGCAGAAGAAGGATTTGTGGTGGAATTCGTTCTTGCAAGCATTCAAGCAGGTAAACTCTCAATCCATTACTCCATTTAATCAGGTTGTTGATTGTAGAGTATTGAGAAGTTTAGTTTGATAAAAGTAATGCCAAAGCTCTTGTGGAAGGTTTAAACTCCTCTAGTATATGTTTAATTGATGCATATTGTGAGAGTTGGTTCTAGAACATTTCTGGTAGTTGTTTATTGCTTAATCGTTGCTTTGGCGGAGCTCAGGACGGGATTTCGGGTGAAAAACTCGAACAACGCCCCGTCCGGAAACCTTTAGCAGAAGAAGGTGTCCGGGGAAGTCGTTTAGGAGTCGGGATCAGCTTAGAGGAGGGAAGTAAGAGCATCGGGTGAGTTTTTCCAACTAAGCTTGGTGGTACTTGTTGTTTCTCGTACATGCATGCTTATTTAAGTTGCGTTACATATTAATTCATTATGCATGATGTGATATATATATATATATATATATATATATATATATATATATATATATATATATATATATGGGGGGTGTCCCATATGATGTGGTGATTTATATATGTATATGGGGGGTGTGTCCCATATGAGATGGTACGATGTACATGGGGGGCGTGTCCCATGCGGCGGAGTATGCTATATATGGGGGGTGTGACCCATATGATATAGCACGCTTTATATTTATGGGGGTGTGTCTCATATGACGTGTTGAACGTGGACTATGTGGTGGATGTTATTCGCCCAACTTCTTGTTGATTTATATATCTAACAACTCCTTTATATGAATGTTGTGGTGTGGTTGTAACTGAGGGACCTCACTAGACCTTATGGTCTAACCCTCGCATTTTCAAACTGAACCTTTTTTAGGTAAGCAGGTTAGAGGCGGCTCCACTAGTGGGAAGGAGAAAGCGTGAACGGGCGTGGATTAACTTAGTAGACCTTTCCTTACTTTTCTTGTTTAGAAACTCTCAGTTGTAACTAGGGTTATTTCCGCAAACCCAAATTTTGGAATTTTTATGGTGTGAACTTGGGCCATGTTTTGGCGATATCTATATTAATTGCGTCTTATTTTGGTATGTTTGGAGTGGGTTGCTACAGTTGGTATCAGAGCCGTAGTTTAAGGGATTTAGGTGACCGGATGGGCCTAAACTTAAACTGTAGAGTACAACTGAGAAAATAGGAAGGCCTAGGGAGACCTCACTGGGATGCGTACATAATAGGGTGGTGAAAACTATCATGTAAGGTAAGTTCGGGATTACACCTGGCCAGTGTAATTGCGAATTTACAGGTACATGACGGGGATCACTCTTGCCTTGTTATTTTTGGGGCGGTTGTTAATCTATATTTTGTGTAATGTTTCAGTAGTTGAAAATGTCAGAACGAAGTTTGAGGAGTAAGTCTGTGGCGTTTGTGGAAACTGTGCCTCCAGCGAGGGAAATCCGCGTGGAGGAGATTTTGGAGGATGGATCGGTGGGTTCTCCGAAACAACCAGCTACCCGCGGGAGAGGCGGAGGCCGTGGAAGGGGCCGGGGAAGAGCACCCCGACGAGCTGCCACCCAGACTGGGGGAAACGGGATGGTGACCATAGGTAAGAAAAAGGCGCCAACCGTCCGTCGAACTAAGAGTGCGGGAGCACCGAAGGTACGCAAGCCGACCCAATCTGAGAGTACCGCTTCAGAGAAGGAGAGTCCGAGTCTGGACTGCAACCAGGCTTTTGTAACGGAAGAAAAGTTTACTGCTGAAATGGGTAAACTGCAAGAGACTTTGCAGACATTGCTGAAGCATCGTACTGGGTCGACATCGGAAAGGCGAACTGATAGTGTGAAAGAATCTGAGACGGAGGCATCCAAGTCGCCTATAGCTGAGATGGGAAGTCACTCTCACGTGACCCCTTTTGTGGCGGGAGAGTCGAAGTCAGTAAATGGGTGTACCTTCAAAACCTTCGTGTCTTGCAAGCCTCCATCCTTCAGTGGAGAGCGGGACCCGATATTGGCGAAGAGGTGGATCCGAGAGATGGAACTGGCGTTTGACACTAGTAAGTGTACTGAAGGGGATAAAGTGTTGTTTGCCATGTCAATGTTAAAGGCAGATGCGATCTTTTGGTGGGATGTAGAAACAAGAGGAAAGGGTTCGGAAGTGGCGAAGGTAACCTCGTGGGAAACATTCATTGGGAGGTTTAAAGCACAGTTTTGCCCGCTGGCGGCAAGAAAGAAGTTGGAAGAAGAGTTTATGGGGCTCGTGCAGGGATCGATGACAACTGAAATACGTTAATTGCGTCTTATTTTGGTATGTTTGGAGTGGGTTGTTACACTATTGATTAAATTAACTTATACTATTAAAATCAGTCTTCATAACAACTGAAATACGTTAATTGGTTCAAATACGATAGAAAACATGAACAAAGTCTCATCAACTAAAACCAATCTCTGTTTTGCATCAATTGTCTCAATTTCTTCTCTTAAACTAGACACATATGTTTGGTCAGCGGTACTCCCATGCAAGTGAACCTCTTCGGCCTCATCAACACCATCATCCCCTTGGCCATATATACCTGCTTCTGACTAAGGGTGGAACCAACTGCACGTAACATTCATAAAGCAAAACTTAAGGAATTTATGTAACAACCGGGTTTTGTGTTGCAAGTATGAAAGTTTGGTGTTTAAGGTGCAAGAATTGAAAGTTAAGTTGAGGGGCTCATGTGCAATTTGTGAAAGGTATTTAATGGCTCTAATCCCTAGGGCAATTGGAATTTGGAGAAATCAGTATCATCCTTGTGTTTGGCGGCTAAGAGGAGAAAAGGAAGAAAAGGAAGAGTTTCTTGGGAGAGGGATTGATTAAGGGAGAAATCAGCCATGGTAACCATCCAAATTCATTCTTCTGTCTATTTCATGTTCCCTTCTCCCTTTTGTCTAAGAATTGGGGGTGAAATCCTTTGGGTTTGTTGTGTTTTTCTCCTAAACACCCTTTTATTATGTATTTTGGGCTTTGTTGCTAATGTGTCGTTTTGGGTGGTTAAAAGCGAGATTATTGAGTGTTGATGACTAGTGGATGAACCCTTAGGTTTGTCTAATCGAACTGATATCAGAAAATATGTTTTTAATCAGTTTTTGGATTTGGGTTTTCGACCAGTACGAGGTTTCCGGACGTCGCCCTGTCCGGACAGTAGTGTCCGGACAGTGGGGGTTTCTGGTTAGGACGTGGAGGTGTCCGGATGTTAGAGTTTCCGGGTTTGCCCTAGTTTCTGGATGAGTCGTCCGGAGAGTGTGGTGATCGTAGGAAGAGTCCGGACGATCTTCCGGATACTTGTGTCCGGAGAGTCCAGTATCCGGAAAGTAGGTTTGTGTCCGGAAAGTTTGTGGTATCCGGAAAGTTCAGTAACCATTAGAATCGAACAGTCTAATTTGATGGAATTCTAATATCCTTAGGTGTTCGGTTCGTTTAGCTCAGAGGTATAACTAGAGTACGTACAACTCTAGTATCAGGTGAGTTCCCTAAACCCTTTTACGATGTAAAGTGTTAAATGGTTCTTTTTACTAATTATGGTTTTTAACGAGCATGAAATGTTTACGAACTGATATGCATGTCTCTCACGAACGTACTTATTTTTATAAAGATTCTAATTTACATGCTTTTATGAAACGTATGTGCATGCTATGGGGTGTCGGTCTGCACTGTGGGATTAGAGAGCCTCGGGATCCGATGATCCCTTGGATATGTATGACGAGCCGGTAGGTTGGAATTCGTTTCCCTCCTAGGCGGGTAGAGGGGAGTCTGTTTGGGCCCCGATACGAGGCGAAAGGGGAGTCTGCTTGGGCCCCGATCGCGGATGGTTATGTGATCCATTACACAGTGCAGTACCATATGTGATGATTTATGATGCTTTTTAAACAAAATGATTTCATATTGTTTATACACGTTGTTTTACGGAGGGAATTCACTAGACCTGTTGGTCTAACCCTCGCTTTTCAAAAACTAAACCATTTTCAGGTAAGCGACCTACAGGTTCTTCTAGTAGGAACTAGGAGAGGACACAAGAATGCTTTGGAGATTAGAGCGACTCCAGAATTTTGATTATTACTTATAGATAGAGCTCTCGGCTGTGGAATAGAGACTTCCGCTGTCAATTTTGTTTAGTATCGTTATTGACGAATGAAAGACAAGCTTATTTATGTAATCTGAATGCTACTTTCTAGATTATTGCATGTTATGTGTTTGGGACGTTACAAATGGTATCAGAGCCTTAGTTTAAGGGATTTAGGTGACCAGTCGGGCCTAAACTTAAACTGTAAGATGAGGAACACAACCGAGACATAGGATAGTCTCTAGGAACGATCAATATAAATACGCTTAGGAATAAGGTGCCAAGGACAAACGTGTAAGGTAAGTCTATATAGCAAATTTGTTATGTGTTATGTCTAGCAAAGGTTAATTATTGTTTTCTTTCAGTCTTAGTGAAATGGATGGGAGAACTTTGAGGAGTAGGTCAGCACCTGCGGTGCCAAGGAATCAAGATGAAGAGGTCCTAGAGAATGGACCGGTGGAACCTGCAAGGGCGACTGTTACCCGTGGAAGAGGAAGGGGTAGGGGTCGTGGAAGGGATCGAGGAGGAACGCCCCGCCGTGCCGCCACTCAGGTGGCCGGGGATGGGGGACATCCGACCCGAAGAACGACTCGTGTGACTAGAAGGGCGAGGAGTGTGGAAATCCCCGTCCATCAAGAAAACTCTCATCAGGAGAGTTCAGCTTCTGTAAGAAGGGTGAATCAGACAAGGGGACGTGGTCGAGGCCGTGGATCTGCATTTGTCACTCGAGAGAATCTGGCTGCTGAGTTGGGTAAAATCCAGGAGACTTTGCAAGCTCTCCTTACTAAGCAGAATGAGTCAGCCTCGGGAAGCAAAGAGACGAGTGAGAACAGGGAAAGTGTAGAAATGTCAAGCCCGGTAGAGACTGGTACGGGAAGTCACTCGAAAGCAACCCCTCTGGTAGTGAATGAGTCAGCAGCTAAAGGGTCCAGTTACAAGGCCTTTCCCTCATGCAAGCCCCCTACTTTCAAGGGAGAGTGTGACCCTGTCTTGGCAATGAAATGGGTGAAAGAGGTGGAGCTGGTTTTTGATACGTGTAAATGCGCCGATGGAGATAGGGTGATGTTTGCCCTATCCATGTTGAAGTCTGATGCAGTTTATTGGTGGGATGCTGAGACTGGGGGAAAGGGTTTGGCAATGGCTAAGGGAATGATGTGGGAAACGTTTGTGGACAGGTTTAGAGCTCAGTTCTGTCCGCTCGCGGCAGTGAAAAAGTTGGAAGAGTAGTTTTTGGGTTTGGAACAAGGGGGAATGACGGTGCGGGAATATACTTCTAAGTTTATTGAGAAGTCTCGTTTCGCTGATTTGTATGTGCCAACGGAGGAACGACGAGTGGAACGCTTCATCCATGGGTTGAAAAGTAGCACCCGGGAACTGGTTCTGACAAGAAACCCCACTACCTTTCAGGCGGCCATCAATACGGCCGAGCTGATTGAGAAGGGAAATAATCGCCAAACGACCGAGAAGGGTGGTGATAAACGCAAGTGGGATGGACTGGGTAACGACTCGAGAAAAGGGAAGGTGTTCCGACCAGAAACTCGTGCTAGTAAAGATTCCGCTGGTAAACCGTGTAGTAAGTGTAACAAGACGCATCGGGGAGAATGCATGGCAGGTTCCAATTCGTGTTACCGGTGTGGATTGCCCGGTCACGTGTCAAGGGACTGCCCCAAAGGGCAATCATGTTTCCAATGTGGAGCTACTGGTCACGCGCGGTATGACTGTCCACAGTTGAAAAAGGGTGGATCGGCTCAGGTTGGGGATCGTCAGGGAGGAAAAGGCAATGATAAGGGAGCAGAACCGGCGTGTCCGAAGGGACGTGCGTTCCGCATGACTGCGGAAGAGGCGGAGGAAGTTCCATATGTTGTGACAGGAACGTTTTTAGTGAATTCTCTGTGTGCCAAGGTGCTATTTGATTCAGGAGCAAATCGCTCGTTTGTATCGCATGCTTTTATGAAATGTTTGGGGGTGAGGCCTAGACGTTTGGGTAGTGCACTAGAGGTGGAAACTGCCAATGATAGCCTGGTGTACGTTAAGGAGGTGGTAGACGATTGTGTCATGAAATTATATCCCATGGCAATGGGAGAATTTGATGTGGTGTTGGGTATGGACTGGTTAGCCGCGAATGATGCGAATATCGTTTGCAACAAAAAGCTGGTCAGGATTCGGTTACCTGATGGGGATTCCGTTGTGATTTACGGGAATCGCCGTGATAGAAAGACTAGCCTTATCTCTATGATTAGGGCTAATAAGTGTTTGAGGAAGGGGTGTCAAGGATTCTTGGCGTACGTGTTGGACGCCAAGAAAGAGAAGCGTGGGGTGCATGACGTGCGAGTAGTAAGTGAGTACCCGGAAGTATTTCCGGATGACTTGACAAGTCTACCCCCGGACCGCCAGATCGAGTTCAGAATTGATCTGATGCCTGGAGCTGCACCAATTGCCCGCGCACCTTATTGATTGGCGCCGTCCGAAATGAAAGAAATGATGACTCAGTTGCAGGAGTTGTTAGACAAGGGATTCGTTAGACCGAGTACGTCTCCGTGGGGAGCACCTGTTATTTTGGTGAAAAAGAAGGACGGTACTATGCGTATGTGCATAGATTACCGGGAGCTCAACAAGGTCACGATCAAGAATAAGTACCCTATACCGAGAATCGACGACCTGTTCGATCAGTTACAAGGAGCTAGTTACTTCTCCAAGATAGACTTGAGGTCAGGTTATCATCAACTCAAGGTGGGGGAGGAGGATGTGCCGAAGACCGCTTTCAGAACCAGGTATGGACACTACGAAATTTTGGTGATGTCATTCGGGCTAACCAACGCCCCGGAAGCATTCATGGACCTAATGAATAGGGTGTGCCAACCTTATTTAGACCAGTTCGTGATAGTGTTCATAGACGATATCCTGATATTTTCAAGATCTGAAGAGGAGCACGAAAGCCACCTTCGGACAATTCTCGAGCTACTAAAGCAAGAGAAGCTGTATGCGAAGTTTTCCAAGTGCGAGTTTTGGCTAAGGGAGGTGCAGTTTCTCGGACACGTGGTGTCTGAGAAGGGAATCATGGTAGACCCGTCTAAGATAGAAGTCATCCCAGATTGGGAATAGCCTATGAACCCGTCAGAAGTTCGAAGTTTCCTTGGACTGGCGGGATACTACCGAAAGTTCATCAAGGACTTTTCGCGTATCGCCACGCCATTAACTTCCTTAACCAAAAAGAATGTCAAATTCGCCTGGTTTGAGAAGCAAGAAGAAGCCTTTCAAAAGCTGAAGGATATGTTGAGCAGCGCTCCGGTGTTGTCGTTACCGGACGGTTCTGATGATTTTGTTGTGTTCAGTGACGCATCGAAGCTCGGCTTGGGTTGCGTACTCATGCAACGAGGGAAGGCGATCGCTTATGCCTCGCGGCAGTTGAAGGATCACGAGGTTCGATACCCCACTCACGATTTAGAACTGGCAGCAGTGGTTTTCTCTCTGAAGATTTGGCGACATTACCTTTATGGGACGAAGTGTCAGATCTTCACGGACCACAAAAGCTTATGTCATCTCTTCGACCAAAAAGAGTTGAATATGCGCCAAAGAAGATGGATTGAATTATTGACAGACTACGACTGTAAGATCGAATATCATCCGGGTAAGGCAAACGTAGTGGCGGACGCTCTGAGCCGTAAGAAAAGAAGCGAGACCCCCAGTATTGTGGCCATGAGGGCCGAGGTGACGTTCAATTTGTTGAGTGAGATAAAGAAATGTCAAGATGAGGCGCTCGGAGTGGTAAATCTCAAGAAGGAGAGAATGGTGGGACAAACGTCCTCACTAGTGGAAGATAGTCGAGGGGTGAAGTGTCTTAGTAGAAGAATATGGGTCCCGAAACTCGGGGAGCTCAGGAAGGTGATTTTAGAAGAAGCCCACAAATCAAAGTGCACGATTCACCCGGGGACTAACAAGATGTACGGAGATCTACGTCGAGACTATTGGTGGCCTGGAATGAAAAAGGATATAGCTCATTTTGTAGAGACCTGTATAACGTGTTCGCGCGTAAAGATCGAACATCAAAGACCGTATGGGAAGCTTCAGTCATTGGAGGTACCAATGTGGAAGTGGGATCAGATTACGATGGACTTCGTGACCCATTTGCCTAGAACTCCAAAGGGCTTTGACGCCATCTGGGTGATCGTGGACCGACTCACGAAGTCAGCACACTTCCTGCCTATATGAGAGTTTTACTCATTGGAACGGTTAGCAAAGTTGTACATCGACGAGATCATACCCCGCCATGGTGTGCCATCGTCGATAGTATTTGACCGAGATAGAAGATTTACCTCCACGTTTTGGAGGAGTTTCCAACGAGAAATGGGATCGCAGATCAAGATGAGTACCGCTTATCATCCTCAGACCGACAGTCAGAGTGAGCGAACGATCTAGACGTTGGAAGATATGTTGAGAGCGTGTGCTTTAGATTTCCAAGGCTCTTGGGAGAAGCATCTACCGTTGATCGAGTTCGCCTATAATAACAGCTATCACTCGAGCATCAAGGCAGCGCCGTTTGAGGCACTCTATGGTAGGAAATGTCGGACCCCTTTGTGTTGGAACGAGGTCGGAGAAAGACAGTTAGCCGGGCCGGAGTTAGTGCAACTGACTTCGGACAAGATAGTCCAAGTGCGTGAAAGACTGAAGGTCGCTCGCGACCGACAAAAGAGTTATGCGGATAAGAGACGAAAAGATATAGAATTCCAAATCGAAGACCATGTTTTGCTAAAGGTATCTCCTTGGAAGGGGGTGGTGCCATTCGGGATTACCAAACGAATTGGGGAAGTGGCGTATAGGTTGGACCTACCGGAAGAACTGTGCGGCATCCACAATGCGTTTCATGTGTCTAACTTGAGGAAATGTCTAGCAGACGTGACCAAAGAGGTGCCGTTGAAGGACATAAGGGTGGACGAGAAATTAAATTTTATGGAGGACCCGAAGCTATAATTGATGTTAAGGTAAGGAAGTCCCGAAATAAGGAAACCAGACTGGTAAAAGTACAATGGCGACATCACAAAGGTCCAGAGGCGACGTGGGAGTTGGAGTCGGAGATGAAAGCAAGATACCCGCATCTCTTCCAATAAGGAATTCCGGGGACAGAATTCTTTTAAGGGGGGAGTGTTGTAACAACCGGGTTTTCTGTTGCAAGTATGAAAGTTTGGTGTTTAAGGTGCAAGAATTGAAAGTTAAGTTGAGGGGCTCATGTGCAATTTGTGAAAGGTATTTAATGGCTCTAATCCCTAGGGCAATTGGAATTTGGAGAAATCGGTATCATCCTTGTGTTTGGCGGCTAAGAGGAGAAAAGGAAGAAAAGGAAGAGTTTCTTGGGAGAAGGCTTGATTAAGGGAGAAATCATCCAAGGTAACCATCCAAATTCATTCTTCTGTCTATTTCATGTTCCCTTCTCCCTTTTGTCTAAGAGTTGGGGGTGAAATCCTTTGGGTTTGTTGTGTTTTTCTCCTAAACACCCTTTTATTATGTATTTTGGGCTTTGTTGCTAATGTGTCGTTTTGGGTGGTTAAAAGCGAGATTAATGAGTGTTGATGACTAGTGGATGAACCCTTAGGTTTGTCTAATCGAACTGATATCAGAAAATAAGTTTTTAATCAGTTTTTGGATTTGGGTTTTCGACCAGTACGAAGTTTCCGGGCGTCGCCCTGTCCGGACAGTAGTGTCCGGACAGTAGTGTCCGGACAGTGGGGGTTTCCGGTTAAGACGTGGAGGTGTCCGGATGTTAGAGTTTTCGGGTTTGCCCTAGTTTCTGGATGAGTCATCCGGAGAGTGTGGTGATCGTAGGAAGAGTCCGGACGATCTTCCGGATACTTGTGTCCGGAGAGTCCAGTATCCGGAAAGTAGGTTTGTGTCCGGAAAGTCTGTGGTATCCGGAAAGTTCAGTAACCAGTAGAATCAGACAGTCTAATTTGATGGAATTCTAATATCCTTAGGTGTTCGGTTCGTTTAGCTCAGAGGTATAACCAGAGTACGTACAACTCTAGTATCAGGTGAGTTCCCTAAACCCTTTTACGATGTAAAGTGTTAAATGGTTCTTTTTACTGATTATGGTTTTTAACGAGCATGAAATGTTTACGAACTGATATGCATGTCTCTCACGAACGTACTTATTTTTATATAAAAGAATGTTGGGTATGATGAAATGAAAAGCATGATTTATAAAGATTCTAATTTACATGCTTTTATGAAACGTATGTGCATACTATGTGGTGTCGGTCTACACTGTGGGATTAGAGAGCCTCGGGATCCGATGATCCCTTGGATATGTATGACGAGCCGGTAGGTTGGAATTCGTTTCCCTCCTAGGCGGGTAGAGGGGAGTCTGCTTGGACCCCGATACGAGGCGAAAGGGGAGTCTGCTTGCGCCCCGATCGCGGATGGTTATGTGATCCATTACACAGTGCAGTACCATATGTGATGATTTATGATGCTTTTTAAACAAAATGATTTCATATTGTTTATACACGTTGTTTTACGGAGGGAATTCACTAGACCTGTTGGTCTAACCCTCGTTTTTCAAAAACTAAACCATTTTCAGGTAAGCGAGCTACAGGTTCTTCTAGTAGGAACTAGGAGAGGACACAAGAATGTTTTGGAGATTAGAGCGACTCCAGAATTTTGATTATTACGGTATTACCTATAGATAGAGCTCTCGGCTGTGGAATAGAGACTTCCGCTGTCAATTTTGTTTAGTATCGTTATTGACGAATTAAAAACAAGCTTATTTATGTAATCTGAATGCTACTTTCTAGATTATTGCATGTTATGTTTTTGGGACGTTACAATTTAACCACTAAATGAGTTAAATTATAGAACAACTGTAGGAATATAATGCAGACATTGTATAAACATGTGGAATTTGAGGCACAAAGTTAACTTTCATAGTGTTTGCATCCTAATGGTGATCAACGGAAGTCCATGCATAAAATGAAGTAAAATGAGAGTGCTGATATTTTTATACACTGAGACATATCTTTTAACAAATGGATTGTTGTCAAACTCAATGGTCACTACCAAATTGTGCAGACAGCCGTTTACACCCTTAACAACTCGAGTCCACTACTCAACTATCAAGTTAATTGTCACATAATCCTTAAGAAACTCTATGTAACACTAGTATCAATTGCATTTACATGATTACTGCAAATTGAAGAAAATCTATCTTGTAACCAAACATTTAATTAGGGTACATAAAAAGCGATTCAAAACAATCTAAAATTTACTACACCATTTAAGTGCTTTTTATTAAAAAAACAAACAGGCCCTTATTCTTAATCACCTTCAAAATTATTATCTAGAGTGAATTGTGGATTTGGTCCATGTGGTTTTGTGTTTTCTTTGACTATGGTTCTCATTCTATGTTTATTATGGATATGGTCCTTATGGTATGCAATATATTGTGGCTAGGGTCCCTCAACACTAATATCGTTAAGTTTGAAAGGTTTAAACTTTAATTTTGGTCCCTATGGTTTATAGAAATCTTTGAAAGTGGTACCTTTGGTTTATTATTATTCTTACATTTTTTCTTTAAAAACTAATAAAAATATAATTATATGTATATATATATTAAAAATATAAAAACTTATTTATATATATTAATAAAATATAACTACATATTTTATATTATATATATATGTATAAATATAAATATTATTAAAAAATAAAAATATATTATCTAATTAATATTTAAATATATATATATATATATATATTAAAAATATTATACTTTTTTAATAATATTTTCATATATATAATTAATATTGTATTTTCTTGATCTACCTCATCAACACTTTCATATTAAAGGAATATATAATATATACTTATTAAAATTATATAATATTTAAGTTTAATGTTACATGTCAAAATTTAAATTTAAACACGAGACACTAAATTTAAACATTAAATTTATTAATTATAAAATCTTAATAAATATATATTATTTATATATTTTAAATATGAAAATATGAAAATATTAACAAGATTGATCAAGAAAAATAAATATTAGTTATATATATGAAAATATAATTATAAAATTATAAATATTTAATAAATAAATAAATATATATATATATATATATATATTAATATATATTAATAGAGGCTCCTTCAAATGTAAACTTTTTTTTTTCGTGTAAACCGTGTAAACTTTGTAGTTTCATAGGTTTTTTTGATGAATTTTTTTTATGAAATTGTTTCATATCATTCATTTCTTGACGTTTTTTTATGAAATTTGTAGTTTCATAGGGGTTTTTTCATTTTTATGAACTGTTTCATACATTTTTCGTTTTCACCTATGAAACTACAAATTTCGCAAAAAAAAATCGTCAAGAAATGAATGATATGAAACAATTTCATCAAAATAAACAATTTCATAAAAAATCATCAAAAAAACCTATGAAATCGAGAGTTTATACGGGAAAAAAAGTTTACATTTGAAGCTCCCTCTATATTAATATATATATATATTAATATAAATAAATATGAATTAGATAATATATTTTTATTTTTTTAATAATATTTATATTTATATTAGTTTTTAAAGGAAAAATGTAAAAATAATAATAAACCACACGGACCACTTTCAAAGATTTCAATAAACCATAGGGACCAAAATTAAAGTTTAAACATTTCAAACTTAACGGTGTTAGTGTTGAGGGACCCTAACCACAATATATTGCATACCATAGGGACCATATTCATAATAAACATAGAATAAGAAACATAGTCAAAGAAAACACAAAACCACAAGGATCAAATCCACAATTCACTATATTATCTAATAGAAGAAAACCATACAAAGAACAATTTCAGTCCATTCTTTTCATCTAAAAAACATTTTTTAAAAGCCTCATTTAAGAGGTTATATTTTGAAAAATATTCATTTTAAGAGACTGAACTCTAAAAAACCACAACAAAATTCACCTTTACACTATGTCAGTATATATTGAATATAAAAATAGGACGATAATCTAATGAGAACCAAAAATATGTTACAAACATGTGAAAACTAATATAAAAAAATTACATCATTTTTTTCATCAAAATCTATTTTTTAATATATTGTTTTACATATATTCGTATTCACCTTGTGAAAATATTACATGTATTTTTTTTATTCACCTAGTGAAATGAAATATCATATTATGAAACAAATATATGTGAAGCAAAATAATATAAATCCTACCATTTGATGAAAAAATATCATGTAAATTTTTTTTATATCCGTTCTCACGCGTTTGTAACATATTTGTGTTTCTCATTTGATTTAACCCCTACAAAAATATACATTTTTTAAACTATAAAGTTTTATATTGAACTTTTGCAAATTGATTTTCCAAAATAATTAACTGTTCTATTTTTATGTGTTTTGCCGTATAGTAACTAAAACATACAATATAATGCATATTTAAATAAAGTATTCTTATCAAAACAGATTATGTGTTTCATTGTAGTATTGGTGATATTTGCTCTAAATAAATGTTACATTTATTTTAACAAAGAGTGAACTACATCGGTGGTCTTAGTGGTTTACCCAAATTTTGGATTTGGTCCCTAAAGTATACTATCTACGGTGGTGGTCCCTACTTTTTAATTTTACTTTCACTCATGGTCTTCTTATGTTTAATTTAGAGTAAACTACACTTTTGGTCCCTATGGTTTGGTGTTTATAACACATTTGGTCCCTATAGTTTAAAAATTACAGTTTCGCCACTACAATATGTCATTCGGTCCGGATTTGGTCCCTCGTCGTTAACTCCATTAAAAACTCAGTTAAGTTAATGGGTAGTTTCGTCTTTTTCTTTTACAAGGACAAGTTTTATAATTTTATTTGAACCAGATGGACCAAATTGTAATTTAGTCTAATTTATATTAATATTATATTTATATTTCTGTATGAATATATACATACGAACACAAAGACGGACATAAGGACCGTCATATCTCCGACGGTCTTCTCCAGCAAGCTCCTCCGGCGACCACAACTCTGCACCCACCTTACACACATGTGTATACACACACTGTATACCCATCTGTTATATATGCAGTGTGTGTCGATGGAGATGGTTCACAGGGGGAGGGACGGGATTCCATTGTCTTCACCATCTCTGGTCCCTTCTTCGGCCAACCTTCCATCTCCTTCTCTAAAACGAATTGTAATACCCCGGGTAAGTTCGTTAGTAAAATCCTAATTCCGTTAAATCTAGTTAACTTTATAAAACGAGGTTTAGGGTAAGTTAGGGTAAAATAATAAGTAAAAGGGGTGTTGGACATTAGTTGATAGTTGAAGGTTCATTTGGTAAATGGGGATTTGATATTAGCCCTTTAGGATTTTCAGATATTTCATAACTCAAAATATCAGTGTGTGTGTGTGTGTGTGTGTGTGTGTGTGTGTGTGTGTGCGTGTTCTTGAGGAGAAAAGAAGCAGAAGAAGGAAGTACGGTTAAGGCTCCAATTGAGTGTATTGGAATCAAAATTAAGGTATATATTCTTTAGGTTTTGTGTTTGTAATCATCAGTAGTAAATTCCTATCGGTTTAGAATTTCCAGTTTCGTGTTTTGTATAGATTTCAATCGCATCTGGGAAAGTTTAGACCGACTGTGTTCTTGAGACTCCCGGTGGAGTCCCGGTACTGTCGACTCCCGGAGGAGTCCCGGTACTGAAGAGTCCCGGTATTGGAGAGTCCCGGTACTGGAGAGTCCCGATACAGTGGAGTCCCGGTGCAGCGAGTTTTGGTAGTTTTGGTAGTGTCCGGATATAGTTTCTGATTGTATTTTTGGATTAAGTTGCTCCGAAAACTTCCTGGGGGGCGGCCCCCTTATCTCGCAAGGGCGTTGCCCCTTGACCCCATCCGCTATTCGGGTAGCGGAACCCCCGTGATAAGTCGCTGAAGGGAGAGCTGTTGAGGATAAGATTTTAGTAGGCTTTATGTGTTTGACTAGTAAGGCGATATTTGTATTTAATCTGTTACAGATTCTGTGGATTTGGATTGAAAGACTGAATCTTTTGGAGAAAAGCTTGGAAGTGTTTATGGATGAGCGATCGAGGTGAGTTTTGCTTTAAAACGTTTTTTGAACTGGGATACATATATATGTGTATATATATATGAGATGATTATGTGGTAGGAATATGATTATGTGTATATAAATGACAATATGATGTAACGAGATATATATTGTATTTATATAAGCTTTGCACTACATGAGTGCACTTTTTGCCGGGTTCCGGTGAGCGGACCGGTGTGTTGCCGGGTTTCGGTGTGCGGACCGGTGTATTGTCGGGTTCCGGTGTGCGGACCGGTGATGTGTCGTAGTTGTTGTACGGCGTTGATTTATTAGTTGGCTTGCTACCAACTAATATGGCCATGGTAACGAGGAATGAGGAGGAGTTGAGCACGATGCACGAGTCTTGATGTAGTAATTAAAATACGTGTGGTATATATATGTGACGTTTATATACTTATGGTATATGTGTGTGTATTGGCAAAGGTTGTATTTAAACTATTTTGATTGACGAAAGGTTTTATAATGATTTTGGAAAGGACCGGGATTAACTCACTAGACCCGTTTGGTCTAACCCTCATTTTGTTTTCAAAAATATGTTTTCCAGGTTAAGGATCGGCAAAGGAGAGGATAAAGTGAAGGAAGCTTTTATATATATATTTTGTAATTTAGGAGACCGAAGGGACCGTACTTGGTTTGTTATGTAACTTTCGTTGTAAATCAATGATATATATGTAGATTATGTTATATGTTGTATGTTATGGGAACTGGGTTGTTACACGAATCCCAAATGACATATGTGTGGTTTGTTACAGAAACACACATACACACACTTGCATATGGGTCACGGACACCGGCTGCAACCTCCCACCCTCCCCCTTTCTTCATCGATGCCCAAAACCATAACCCCCATGTGTCTCCGTCGATGTCGTGAACTGAACCAGAAACCTCCCCCCTGTTGGGGACGACGAGAGACAATTGGGGGGGAGGGGAGGGACGATGAAGCACGATGGGGGGGGGGGGGGACGATTCACTATGTGTGCAATGTGTGTGTGTGTGTGTTTCAGGTTAGGACGGAGTGTATATATATATATATATATATATGTATTATGTATATATATAATATAATATAATATAAGTTATTTTATTTTATTTTTTTAATATAAAAAGACAAAAAAGTGTAAAAAGACTAAAGTACCCCTCACTTAACTGAGTTTTTTAATGGAGTTAACGAAGAGGGACCAAATCCGGACCAAATGGCATATTGTAGTGGCTAAAGTGTAATTTTTAAACTGTAGGGACCAAATGTGTTATAAACACCAAACCACATGGACCAAAAATGTAGTTACTCTTTAATTTACTTTCACTCATGGTCCTTCTATGTTTAACATAGAAGGACCACAAGTGAAACTAAATCAAAAGTTATGAATCACCACCGTAGATAGCGTACTTTAGGGACTAAATCCAAATTTTAAGTAAACCACCAGGACCACCAGCGTAATTCACTCTTTAACAAATTATATGTGTAATAATATGGATTTAAGAATTTAGTATTTGAATATATTATGTTGTTTTTGTAAAGATTATAACCAAACATGGACAACTGCCTTATTTTTGTTTCATAAGCGTCCTTTTACTACATTATCTTATTTTAGCAATGATATTAAAGTCTGAACTTTGAAGTATAACGAAAAGATACATCAAGCCGATTATATTTTATTAAAAAAAAGATGTCGTATATCACGTGATGGTTAGGTTCACGTGAGACCAACCTGTTTTCGTAAGACCGTGAGACCAAAAAATAACACTGAAACTTCAGAGTGATTCATTGTGAAGGTACGGAAAATAACGAACATTCGCAGCAAAAACACTGTGAAGGTTTACCTTCACAGTCTTTTGCTGTGAATATTTAGTTTTATTTTTGTGGTCTCACGAAAATAGTCTGGTTTCACGTGATCTCAAGTCTATCACGTGACATTAGATAAGTCTAACGACATTAGATCATCCTATAGTAAAGTTGACAAGATTTGTTGGCCAACCCATTTGGATCCGACCCGTTTTAACTATAGCCTATTTATGTATGTTTATGGATAGGTACATTTTTCACCTTTTTAATCAATAAATAAAAAGAAATGTAAAATAGAAATTGGAGAGGATCAAATATAATCTAATAGGAAGTAATGACATAAAAGATTGAGGGAATATATGTATGAAGCAAGTCAAAGTGGGTTCAATGAGTTTGAAAATAGTAGTAATTACAAAGGGTCATGGACAAGACCTCCCCTCTCATTGTCAATTTGCCAGGTAATCAATGGTTGACCAATCACTATAATTATCCTTTTTAACAATAAATTACTATTTTTCTTAAATAAAGTATTAAAAACAAAATTAAAATGTTTTTATAGAAGAAAACTATGTCAAACTACATGTAATTTGTTATAAATTGTGATTTTTGTCTTAGTATTTTTGAATTTATAGTTTTAGACTTTTAAGTCTTTGTAGTTTGTAATTAATTGTTAGTTTCATTTCTAAGGTTAATTTTGTCAGTGATTTACCGTTAAGTATAAAGAACAAAAATTACATTGTATTGTAAACTATATAACCGGAAAAAGTAATTAATTGTAAATCATGGAGACAAAAAATATAATTTTATAAGCACAAAGACGAAAATTGTGATTTTTTTAATTAGATAACTGATCAACCAATAATGTTTTAGGTAAACAACGACCTTGCTAATTACATCTCTATGTAACTCTCTGATAGTTGGGTAAATAATTCCTTATTTAAATTAATCGTATGAATAAGCCCAACCTATGCCTCCAAGTCCCCAATCCTATTGGGCTTGACTCGGTTAACTACGACCCAAAATGGTGTGCGAGAATCATATTCAAGCCTTGCTTCCATGATTAAAGAGAATGCGCCGCTTTAGCAAGACCCACCTTCGATGATCAAGGTGTTGACAAGTGTCATTTTGGAAGGCATCTGAAACTTAATATTTTCATGAGAGGTTTTGTTTGAATTTACCACTCTTTATTTTGCAATAGATCTTTTCCTTATTGCTTGATTACACCGGAATCCAGGTTGGAGGGGGATCAGAAGATCGCTTAAAACTCTACCTTCCTTAGGTTGTTTACGCCTTTGTGACAATACCGGTAAACTCTTGCAATAATATACTAGGATTCTATCACTCAAGATTGACGGACCTTTTATATCTTATATAATTTTCAATCTTGATTTTATCAAACTCCTTTTGATTTGTATTACTATTTTACTATATCTTTCAAAACTCCTATTGAACAGTATGTTATATCTTTCAAAACCTTTTTGAACAATATATAAGCATGCATCACATACATGTACAAAACATTAAATGTAAACACACACAATGCATAATAAATATGAAATGGTTATATCTCCATCTATGATGTATTCATAGAGCCATCTAGATATCATTACATAATAGTCCTATGGTTGCTAATGTGTATTACATTCTATAGAAGAAACCTCGTGTTACATTCCAGGGGATTAGATGAGAAAATGAGACACAAGATAAATATAGAGAAACACATGCCATGCAAGTCGTATTTATCGAATAAATTTACAACCATGACTAAGGGGCATAACCATTCACCAAGCAAACACATAAAACATACACAATTATGTAAAGTTAGCATTTGCATGAATAACGGATTAAACATTTTAAGCATTTTGTCCCCTTCCCACAACCGGATTCACAAATCCGCTGGCCATATTGGATGTCTAAATCCGACGTTCGGATTGTCTAAATCCGATGACCAATTCGGATTACCAAAATCGGATGCTAGATCGGAGTCCATTTCGGATGTCTACTTTCAGATCACAAATCCGAAGGTCAAATCCGATGTCAAATTTTGGATGTTTTCAAAACATATTTTTCTTAATCGGATTTTGGCTAAAATCGGATTTTCTTTAAGATTCATTTTGGGCAGAACGGATTGTTCAAATCCGATGTTTATTCGGATATCTAAATCCGATGAAAACACTATTAATCTTATCAGATCATTTTCAACTCTATTGCTATCGAATAGCAAAGACCTAGAAATCATAGCAATTTATAAATCCTTTTGATTCTTTTACCCCAAGACTGAGAACGATTCTCATATATGCTTTCAAAACAACTTTTCAAAACCAAAAAGTGAAGGATTTCGGCGGGATCACAGCGGAAACAAACACACAAACATGCATAAAAATATAAAGAAAAATAACCGCGAAACCCCACAACACCGGATCCGTTACTAAAGTAAATAGGGACAAAAACACAGTGGGGGTTTAGAAAACTATCCCAGTTAATGTACCGGAAAAATGATTGAAGCACGAGAAACCAACGTAGGCTCCCTCTAGCGGTATCCACACACGAGTAGCTTCAATCCCGAATGGTTGCTAGCCCTTGTAAACCAAAACGACACACACCAAAATCGATTTGGTGTGTGTGTGTGTGAAAATCGACGCACCCAGGAGAGGGAGGAGAGAGTTTTTTTCTTCCTTGCATTGTGATTATAAAATTGGCTTAACCTAAGCTTAAACAAAATTAAGTTTATATACCCCCTTTCCTTTTGTGGACGGGGCCCTTAAATAACTAGGATTAGTTTACGTGGCTTATGGAGTTTTTAATTAAATCAATTATTAACTTAATGATTAATTATTTTGAGCCCAAACAAATCATTGCTTCTCAATATTGGATTTTGGGCCTAATTATTTATTAACATAATAAATAATTAACCACATTATGTCCATTATATAATTAACATAATTATATACATATACACACACCTTTGAATTATTACTCTACTAGAATAACAATTATCCTCCATTACAACATGTAATTCATTTTGGTTCACGACCATCATGGTCTATTCGAGACATACATACTTTATGTGTGCGACCCTCATAGGTTCATTTGACATTAGCAGTGTTTTTATGTGACGTGGGCATAGAAAAACCTACAGTCTCCCACTTGCATACGACACATAAAACACAAACATTGGTTACGTGTCTAGCAACGTGCCACCGCCCCCAACGTCAAATGAATATGTGCTTCCATAGCTTTTGTTGATGTAATCAATAACATGATCGGAATATTCTTTATCCCTTTGCTACACGATATCTCATATTGAACTCAAGGCATAGATCAGCCTCATCCTTGATTGTTTGATAATTGTATTTATCGATCCCGATATTAGTTGAGCAAACAAGTACTATTGGTTCAACCAATACACTTGTGTGTGGCCACACAATTCTCAATTTATATCATCGAGGGACGCAGAGATTTCTCTCTCATCATGAGAGGAGCAAATTCCATATTGTATGTATACGAATCTCACACAATTCATATTGTCACTAACATAGCCCTTATAATCACCCAATGAAAGGTAACGTTAGGCATATATCAAGGCACAACACTCTTTGTGCTTGAGATCCCAATATACATCTCAGGTCAAAGGATAAATGAATAACTTATCATTTCAAGACTCACTTTATGACGCCAATCTATGAAGTGATCTTGAAGGCGGGTTTATCCAACACTTGAACCTACAAGTGCAACTGACTTTAGTCGCACCTCGTGCTGGCCCAACTTGACCATAACCAGATTTTACAATGATCTTAATTTGTTACTAGTCCCCCAGTAACAATCGACCATGGATCATTTTAGATAATATCATATTATTTATGGATTTAATAAAGTTAATATATAACACAACGAAATTAGTGTAATGACTCATACCCAATATGCATAAAACAGATAGAATTCAATTGCTTAATGTTCCAAAAGTATACTGAAAGTACAGATCAATTCAAACACTTAGAAATCTTAAACCTATAGAGCTAGTGTAAATATCATGCTTGCTCTGACTCATAGATTTAGTGAATGGACCTGCCGGATTATCTTCCGATAGAACTTTGCAAACCTTCACATCCTCTCGATTGATCATCTCTCGAATGATGCGATATTTTCTCAGAATGTGCTTGGACCGCTGATGAGACCTTGGTTCCTTTGCTTGAGCTATGGCACCCTCGTTGTCGTAGTAGATCTCAACGAGTCCATTTATGCTAGGAACCACACCAAGGTCTGTGATGAATTTCTTCATCCACACGACCTCTTTCTTAGTGTTTGAAGCAGACAGGTATTCTGATTATGTAGTCGAATCTGCGATTTAAAGTTCTTCCAACTTACGACACCACCATTCAGTGTAAACACAAAACCGGATTTTGACCTAAAGTCATCACGATCGGTTTGAAAGCTAGCATTTGAGTATCCTCGAATGCACAGATCTCCTTTCTTACCATCGTATAGCAGGAACATATCTTTATTCTTTCTCATGTACTTGAGGATATTCTTTATTGCTACCCAGTGAGCTTCACCCAGGTTTGACTGGTATCTACTAGTCATGCTTAAAGCATAAGATACGCCAGGTCTAGTACATATCATGACATACGTTATGGATCCAATTGCTAAAGCATAGGGAACACCCTTCATGCGATCCATATCTTCCTTCGTGGAAGGACATTGATATTTACTCAATTGTACACCATGTACCATTGGCAAGTTTCCTCTCTTGGAACTCTCCATCTTGAAGCGTTTCAAGACCGTGTCAATGTATGTAGTTTGGCTTAATCCAATTAAGCGCTTAGATCTATCTCGATAGTCTTTATTCCAAGGATATAGGTGGCCTCTCTCAAGTTTTTCATTGCGAAACATTTCCCTAGCCAGAATTTTACTCCTTGTAGCGTTAGGATGTCCTTTCTGATGATTAGAATGTCATCGACATATAGAACTAGGAAGACAACAATGCTCCCATTGGCTTTCTTGTATACACAAGGTTCATCTTCATTTTTTATGAATCCAAATTCTTTGATTTTCTCATCAACTCGAATATTTCAACTTCGAGATGCTTGCTTAAGTCCATAAATGGACCTTAGCAATTTGCACACTTTATGGGGATGCTTGAGATGGTCAAAACCTTCTGGTTGTACCATGTACACGTCCTCGCTTAGCTTTCTGTTAAGAAACACGGAATTGACATCCATCTGCCATATCTCATAGTCGCGATGTGCAACATTGGCAAGCAGTATCCTAATGGATTTGATTATGGCTACTGGAGAGAAGGTTTCATCATACTCAACACCATGTGTTTGAGTAAAACCTTTTGCTACCAATATAGCATTGAAAGTGTGCACAATCCCATCTTCTTCTTGAAAATCCACTTGCTCCCAACGAATTTGCAGCCTTTGGGTGCCTCTACCAGACCCCATACTTGGTTATCCGACATGGATTGTATCTCGGATTTCATGGCATCATGCCATTTGTCAGATTCTACACCTGGCATAGCCTGTCGGTAGGTTAATGGTTCATCATCAACCATGTCGTCACAGCCAATAAGGAACCCCAAGTACCTATCTGGCTCTTGACGAATCCTCCCCGACCTATGGACCGTTTGTTTCTTATTGGTATCCTCAACGTATTATTGAGGTTCAACATCTTGTTGAGGTCTAGTGTCAACCCCTATATCTTGTGGTATTTCTTGAATTTCTTCAAGTTCCACTCTATCCCCTGTCTCAGACTTAGTTAGAAAATCATTTTCTAAAAACTCAACCTTGCGAGTGACAAACACCTTATTTCGCCAAGGTTGTAGAAATAATACCCAATAGTTTCTTTGGGATATCATACAAAGATACACTTTTTAGATCTAGGCTCAAGCTTCCTAGAAGCTTCTTGCTAAACGTAAGTGTAAGATGGCCAAAATTCTTGATGCCTTTCTCATTGATTTTACAAAATATATACATAAATAATGATCCTACAATTTAGATAACTGATAAGTATAAGGAAACTAGATAAATACAAGAGATAGTTTCCTATCTAGATAATGATTCCAAATAGTCCCCCTCAGTTGGAGCAGGAGGTGGACGGATGCTCAAACTGGATCTGACGTCGAGAAACAACTGGTGAGGAAGGCCTTTTGTGAAGATGTCAGCATACTGATAAGTAGACTGAACGTGCAAAACCGGAATGTGTCCGAGGGAGACTTTTTCGCAAACGAAATGGATGTCCATTTCAACGTGTTCCGTCCGTTGATATTGAACGGGGTTGCCCGAGAGGTATACCGCGGAGACGTTATCACAGAACACCAATGTGGCCTGTCGGAGAGGTTGATGAAGCTCAAGCAAGAGGTTTCGAAGCCAGCAGGATTCGGCCACGACATTTGCAACGCCTCGGTATTAGGCTTCAGCACTAGAGCGTGAAACCGTAGGTTGGATTTTAGCGGACCATGATATTAAATTGTCTCCCAAAAAAATGCAATAACCCGAGGTGGAGCGGTGATCAGTGCTTTGAATACACCTTGGGACGTATGAAAACTAAACCTCAACGCAAGTATACATTGAAATCTAATGTCGTCTTTTCAAGTAATAATACGGTAAGAACCGTGTATCGTTCCCACAAAGATTGGAGTAAAAGCGTAATAAAAGTCTATTAAAAGAAATGGTTTCCAAGGATCAGGTCGAAGATTAATATTTGTTTGTTGGTTTTTGGAATTATCACAGATTATATAACAATTAATAAAGGATAGCAAGGGTGTAAGATTTTGGGGTGAGATTTAAACAAAACTTCCAGCAGACCAATGTTGTGGCAATGCTACATCATTGTGTCTTTCAACACTTAAGTTCACCATCTACTTTTCGGGTTGCCCTCTCGGGTTTTCTGTCATTCACTACTGATCTAGCAGTCACTCGACCCATCTCTGGTGTCATGTGTCCAAACTATCAATAGCAAGATGAAGCCTTCCAAATATACGGATAAACAAATCTCTTTGTTAAAAATCACTCTCTCGAGCCGATTCCCATATCAGTTAAGTTGACATGTTCTAAGTGGGTCATCTCTGACTCGCACTCTACATTATTACCATCAAAACAGATGATCAACGTATCGGGGAAAATCAACCAGAAAGAACAGAGGTGACAAATCTCTTTGTCAGTAGCTCTCTCAAGCTTACTTTCTTTGTCATTCGGATTGACGTGCATATCAATGGATCATCTCTAACACCATGGCACTTTAACACTTTCAAAGTAATCAACCGTCCTGAAGTAACTTGATATTTTATAAAACTTAGCATGAAATGGTGAACATCATTATTGAGAAACGATGCCCACTTTTTATTATGTTTAAAACCTCACCCTTTAATCTCACACCCAAGCTATTTAAATCTAGCTACTCATACTGAAATGTAAATGACGGGAAAGGTAAATTACAGAAATAAAATACATAAAGTAAAGACTTAAATGTAAATGACTTGAATGTAAAATGCAAGAATATAAAAGATTATGAGTTAGTGAAACAATGCTTGAACAATGCTGCAGCAACTCATAAAAGCTATGAATATTAAGAACAAGATGAAGAACAAGATGAAGAACAAGATGAAGATTATAAACTTAAATTGCATAAAACTTAAAGAGAGTTTGGAATCAGCTGTGTGAACTGAATTTCCCAAGTTGCCTCCTAAAAACTAAAACCCACATCTCCTATTTATACAAAGAGGAGAGAAGGCAAGCTTACTAACTAAACTATTCAACACTATTCAAGCACTATTCAAGTTGGTACAAAATACTATAGCACCCATGCCTCCCATGTTGATCTTTCTTGAGCTGAACAAAAATTCACCAGGCATTGATTTAAGTCTTCTAGAAGTTGGCTGAGTCATAGCCAAAAATCAGCACCAAAAAGTCTTCTAGAAGTGTTCTCTTCATTCCAATCATCAGCTTTCAATACTGTAGCATTGGGCAGGGGGCTGCACTATATAAATAAACACAATAAGCCTTCTTAAAACAGTAAATGACAGGTAAATCATAGTCTTAGCTCCATTAAACAAAGGTTAAAAATAAGTAATAAAAATGACTCAAATGTTGGGGTAAAATAGCAAATCCTATTTAAAAAGATAAGAAAAAGATGCAATATGCATTAAATAAATAATGCATATCAAGCGGCGAGTGTCCGGGCAACCACCCCAATCCACGTCCGTATACGTGATTAGTTGAGACGGAGCGGTGGGGTAAATATGTAGGCCGAGATCCACGGTACCTTAGAGATAGCGTAATATGCGTTTAAGGGCGTTGAAATGCGGTTCTCTAGGAGCATGCATAAACAAGCATACATGTTGCACTGCATAGGCTATGTCGGGTCGAGTGAAAGTGAGATACTGCAGTGCACCGGCGAGGCTGCGGTAGAGGGTAGGGTCGTCAATCGGGGAGCCGACGGACGCGCTTAACTTAGAGGCTGTGTCACCCGGTGTAGAGGCGGGTTTGCATTTTTCCATGTTGGCCCATTTGAGAATGTCTTCCATGTATTTGCGTTGGGTGAGGAACATACTGCTCGCCGAGCGTTTGACGGAGATGCCCAAGAAGTGACTAAGAGTGCCAAGATCGGTCATGTCAAACTCTCGTTTGAGGGCGTTGATGATTTCAGATTTAAGGGTCGTAGATGATGCTGTAAGAATGATGTCATCCACGAAGAGAAGGAGGTAAGCACAACCAGTTTCCCGATAGAGAATGAACAACGAAGTATCCCATTTGCTGCATGTGAAACCGAGATGGAGGAGGTGTTGGGCGAACCGCTGGTACCAGGCCCGGGGAGCCTGTTTTAGTCCATATAAGGACTTCTGAAGTTTGCAATTATGTCCGGGACGAGAGGTGTCATAGAATCCGGGTGGTTGATGCATATATACAGTTTCGTGTAAATCCCCATACAAGAATGCATTTTTGACATCAAGTTGGTGAACCGGCCACTTTCGACCCATGGCAAGGCTGAGAACTGTGCGGATGGTGGCGGGTTTAACGACTAGGCTAAAGGTCTCGGCACAGTCAATCCCGACCTCTTGAGACTTACCATTCACGACGAGGCGAGCTTTGTAGCGTTCGAGGGTACCGTCGGCATGGAATTTGTGGCGAAAGATCCAGTACCAGCGTATGATGTTAGCGTCCCGTGGACGAGGAACTAATTCCCAAGTATTTTGTTTAAGCAAAGCGTTGTATTCAATGGTCATGGCGTTACTCCAATTCGGATCAAGAAGTGCGACTTTTGGATTTGAAGGTATGGGAGAAATGGTTTGAGTGTGCAGGGAGAGTTTATTTCTGGTCTTGAATATTCCGCTTTCAGAACGGGTTTGCTGGGGTGAGAAGTGGGTGGGGATAGATTTTGAGCGGAGGGTGCGGCTGAAGGAGTAGGTTTGGGGCTGGGTGGTGAAGTGCTCGAGGGAGGAGAGGGTGAGGTGTGAGGAGAGACCGGAGCGGTATAACGGTCAGGGTGGGATTGTGAGGAGGCAGGGACGGTGGTGATGGGGTGGTGAGAAAGAAGATGGTGTAAGAAATATGAGGAAGGTTCGGTGTTGTCAAGGAAATCATGGGATTGAAGAGGTGGTTTGGGAAGGTGAGTGAAGGGAAAGGAAGCTCGTCAAAAGTGACATGACGAGAGATAATGGACCGGTCACCGAAGAGGGTTTGACATAGGTAGCCGCGATGGTTAGGTGGATAGCCGAGAAAAATGCATGGGATAGAACGAGGGGCAAGTTTATGAGGAGTAGTGGAAGATATGTTAGGGTAGCACAAACACCTGAAGGTGCGAAGATGCGAGTATGTCGGAATGAGGTGATATAGGAGTTCGGTGGGCGTTTTATTGTTGATAGTGGAGGTGGGTAGTATATTGAGGAGATAGGTTGAGATGGCAAGGGCGTAATTCCAATATGATGGAGGTAGAGAGGTTTGAAGAAGAGAGGTTCAGATCATATTGTTGATTGTGCGGAGTATACGTTCGGCTTTGCCGTTTTGTGGAGATGTGTACGGGCATGAGAAACGGAATTGGATGTTGTGGTTGGCGCATAGTTGGTGGAAGGATTGATTATTAAATTCACGCCCGTGTCACATTGGAATGTTTTAATTTTCTTTTCGAATTGAGTGTGTATATACGTGTGGATTTGAGAGACAATGGAGATAGCTTGCGATTTTGCTTTTAGCGGAAAAGTCCAAATATAATGAGAAAAGTTATCGAGTAAAACTAGATAATATTTGTGACCCATTTTTGATTGAACTGGAGAAGTCCATAAATCTGCATGTATTATATCAAAAGGAGAAAAGGTAACAGATTGAGATAAAGAAAAACTTAAACGACAATGCTTTCCTAAAGAACAAGCGTGACAACTTTTGTGACTATTTATTGAGGAACTAGAAACTAAATTTTGTCGTCGAAGAAAACTGAAGACGGTATAACCCGGATGACCAGCCAGGTTGAGGGAGAGATGGTGTGAAGAACGACGGGTTCGGCTATCATAGTGAGTGGGTAGAGGTCACCGGTACTGTTGCACCTGGTAAGAGTTTTCTCGTTGTAAGATCCTTCACAGAAAAACCGAATGGATCAAATTCAATAGAAACGTTATTATCGCTAGTGAATTTGCGTATAGAGATGAGATTTTTTATGATATGGGGAACATGATAAACGTGGTTTAGAGTGTAGGGTCGAGATGGGTGTGGGAGGGTAGTGAAACATTGGCCGAGAATTAGAGTGTTGGTGCCATTACCCATTAAAACACAACGGGATTTTCTTAAAGAAAATAGTTTAGAAATTTTACCTGCGTCGTTAGTAAGGTGTGACGTTGAACTTGTGTCCATGTACCATGCGTCGGGTGGCGGTTGAAGGTGCATGGTGTGGAAAGCGGATTCCAACTCGGTCGGTGTCATCGGAGGGCCATGAGAAAACCTTGGATCGGTGGTGAGGTGGGCCTGCGATGTGGTAGGGCGGTGGATAGGGCGCGGTCCGAGAAGACCCGCTTGTGGAGTTGCAGTATGCGGGGTAGTCGGGTAGGGGCACGGTGGTGCTGACCACGGGTTGGGGTTGTACCATTGGTACGGTAGAGTAGGGCGTCCACGACCTCGACATGTAAGATGGCCAAATTTTTTGATGCCTTTCTCATTGATTTTACAGAATATATACCCAAAGAATGATCCTACAATTTAGGAAACTGATAAGTATAAGGAAACTAGATAAATACAAGAGATCCTATCTAGATAATGATTCCTAATAGTAAGCATCACAGCCCCAGACTTTTATATAGGATAGGTTTTGGACCTTCCCAGATCACATCTCATAAGGAGTCTTGTCGACCTTCTTGGTTGGTACATTGTTTAATATTTTGGCGGCAGTTTCCAAAGCATACCCCCAGAAACTCTTAGGCAACTTGGTATGACTCATCATAGATCTAACCATATCTAACAAGGTACGATTTCTCCTTTCGGAAACACTATTATGTTGTGGTGTTCTTAGAGGAGTGAGTTGTGAAATTATCCCACACTTTCCAAGATGATCAGTGAATTCTTGGCTCAAATATTCACCAAATCGATCAGACCGAAGGGCTTTTATCTTCTTGCCAAGTTGGTTCTCTACCTCATTCTGAAACTCTTTGAAAATCTCAAAGCTTTCAGATTTGTGTTTCATTAGATAAACATATATGTATCTACTGAAGTCAACAATAAACGTAATGAAGTAGTAACAACCATTTCTTGTAGCTGGGTTGAAGGGCCCATATACATCAGTATGTATCACTCCCAACAACTCATTTTCCATTTCGGACTTTCCTTTAAAAGGTGCTTTGGTCATCTTGCCTAATAAACAGGATTCGCATTTATCAAACGAATCATCGGTTGATTCCAAGATCCCATCCACTTGGAGCTTGGCAATGCGTTTCTTATTTACATGGCCAAGACGACAATGCCACAAGTATGTTTGACTTAAGTCAGGCTTAAGTCTTTTATCATCCACATTGTACATCGATTCATAATTGAGACTTCCACGAACATCTATTTCATAACGCCATTAATAGGTTTGGCAATAAAATATAAGAAAAACAAGTCCAAAACCAAAATTGGGCCAAAACCCGGTCAAAGCCCAATAGCCTTTCGGCCCACGAAAAAACACTTAGGCTCAAATAAAAAAAACAGGGCCGGTTACGGAAACAACGACACCAACGAAACATGGATGCCGAGCCACGCCGTGACACACCACGCACGGTAGCCCCGTCGCACAGCGTCGGCGACGCACGACGACGGTGATGAATTTTTCGAGGTTTTTCGTTTTTGACCATCTTTGTACCAATTTTAAGCCCTTTCACTTTGTAACGGGGCTCTGATACCACTGAAGGGTTTCGACGGGATCGCAGCGAAAATAAACACACAAACATGCATAAAAATATAAAGAAAAATAACCACGAAACCCGACAAGCCCGGATCCGTTACTAAGTAAATAGGGACAAAAACACATCCATAGGGGGTTTAGAAAACTACCTCAATGAATGTACTAGAAAAATGGTTAAAGCACGAGAAACCAACGTAGACTCTCTCTAGCGGTATCCACACGTGAGTAGCTTCAATCCCGAATGATTGCTAACCCTTGTAAACCAAAACGACACACACCAAAATCGATTTGGTGTGGCACACCCAAGAGGAGAGGGAGGGGAGTTTTTTCTTCCTTGTATTGTGATTATAAAATTGGCTTAACCTAAACCTAAACAAAATTAGGTTTATATACCCTCTTTCCTTTTGTGGACCGGGCCCTTAAATAACTAGGATTAGTTTATAGGCCTTATGGACTTTTTATTTAAATCAATTATTAACTTAATAATTGATTAATTATTTTAAGCCCAAGCAAATCATTGCTTCTCAATATTGGATTTTTGGCCTAATTAATTATTAACATAATAATTAATTAACCACATTAAGTTTGTTATATAATTAACATAAATTTATATATGCACACAACTTCTAATTATTACTCTACTAGAATAATAATTATCCTCCATTACAACATGTAATTCATTTTGGTTCACGACCATGGTCTATTCGAGACATACATACTCTATGCGTGCGACCCTCATAGGTTCATTTGACGTCAGCAGTGTTTTTATGTGACGTGGGCATAGAAAAACCTACAGAAAGCATGCTTCATCATTTATTCAAAATAAACAACATGCAATTTTGAAACAAGAATTATATGAAACCAAACAACACTTGCATGCAACATATATTTATTAGATAAACCATCTTGGAGTTTCGTAAGAGGCTCTGATACCACTGTTGGAATACATGCACCGCAAATAAGTCGTATTCCTCCATAGATCCATACGAAACGGAGTAGGATGGGTGTAACACCCTCAAATTTGGAAAGAGCAACTAATTAAAATTTCGATATTACATCCGAGACAATAGGATTTATTTCTATAATACAATAGGTGAAATACCTCGAATAAAAATCTATAATCAATCTCAACATTATATTGTCCAAAACATTACTATAAAAACTAAAACCACATCGGGTGTTACTTAATCCAAGTATAAGTTGCTAATCCCAAAGATGAATGCGGAAGACTTCACTTAAATTATTCACCTCTCGAGCACGATACTAGCACACGATCTTTCCCACGTGTCACTAGACCTACTCCCAATCTGAAACCTGTTGCACATGCCGACAAATAAAAAGGTTAGGCTAACGCCTAGTGAGTTCAAGAGTTTAGAACATGATTTATATAATTTGTAGAAAGAAAGTTTGTGACATAAATCATGATTTCCAAAAGAGTTTTATGAAATGATGTAAACGACTAATTTTCCAACGCACACAAAATTTATGAGAAAAGTTCCCAAAAATGTATAAAGCGTTTTTCTAAAATGAATTCCAATCCAACTCACTCAAAACGTATTTGTTATTAAATGTCCCAATGAATATAAATTTGGACAAAACTCCAATATTTAAAACATCCAAATAGGATGAGGCATAGAACTTTGCCAATAAACCATGAAGACATTTCATATATAAATAAAGAGCGTCACCGAAAATATGGATAAAAATACTACCCAAGAACAACACCTTTCGGTGACGGGGGATACCCGATTCCAACGAAAGTGACGGGCACACAAAGTTAAGTCACTCGTGATGTTACTGGATTACACCTCAAGTCCCGACTTAGTTCCCATGCCATAAAGACATCACAACCTCAAGCCATAAATAGATTGCCTTTATTGCATACCCCGTAGAGTTACACCTCAAGGACTTACAGGGGACCATATTGCATATCCAGTCTAGACGAGTTACATCTCTAGGACTCCCGCGTCCCGCACAGGCATGCCCACTGATACCAGCCTTCCAGCACCCTGTGACAGTCATACTCGCTAGTGGCCCCACGGCCTGACGCATATTCCCATGCGTTCCCATAGTCCACTCTTCGTGCACAAAGAGATAGACCATCAAATAAAGACTGACTCACTTGCATATGGATCCAATGCAACACAGTCTACAAAACATGCTCAACCCGAAATGACAGGAGTACCCAAGCATGTAAATATCAATAATGAGCAATAAAATGCATCAAGTTGCAATAAATGCAAACCATAAATAAGACTCCACATTGAGCCATTTAAAACCGGAAAAATGTGCCCAAACCTTCTCAAAGACAAACCCGAGCAAAATGCTCCAAACTCGCTAGACCCATAAATAACGGTCATCATCGCATAAAATGTATTTAAACATTGTTTAGATAAACAAGTACCCCCAAATCATTCTTAACTCCAAAACTCGACACGATTTAAACAAAAAGGTTTCCCAAAGAACTCATACTCTTATAATTCTCAAAATAACTATTAACATTAAATCGTGTATTTCCCAAATGGTTTATAAAATCAATTACACTAAAATGATTAAACCATCAAATAGACATCATTTTGAGCAATTGCTCTTTTAAAGACATATTATGATTTCTAACCATCCAAATATCCAAAAGCCCCAGATATGGATGTTTTACACATTTATGAAGATGAACACTTCAAAAGAGTTAAACTCATCAAATAACTCATCAATTTATAATTTCAAGTAACACACACAATCATTTGGAAAATACTATTTTTGGCATGTACAAAGTTTTCACAAATCAACTTGAACTCACCTTGCTAAATTTAGGCTAAATCTAGAATTTCTCCAAACGTAAGCTCCATTGACGAAGTTTGTATCCTCAAGCCAAAACCTCCAAAAACCTAAATTCATAACTTCCAACCATGAATATTCATATTCAACCACTTTAAAACTATTCCCCAAACATCTTATATCAAAATCTCCATTTTGACCAAAACCCCAATATTAACCTAACTTCTCCAAAATCATCCAAATCGAAATTGAATAAACAAAACACTAGGAGATCATCAATGGAACATTTATAACTCATATGAAAGTATAGAAGCTAGGAGGATGAACTCACCACTTAGGTTTTGATGAAAACCTAGAAAACCCCAAAAATCTCTAGTGTTATGGATGAAACTTGCTCTTGCATCAATAAATGAAATCACTAGCATAAAGTGGATAAGAAACACATTAATCTCCAAGAAAAGCCCCAAAATCGGTTAGGGTTTGTGAGGAAGGAAGGAAAACGATTTGGGAGAGAAGGGGAAGAGATTTGAGAGACTTACCACCACCAAACACCCTTGAATCTTCCTATGAACTTCAAAAATCTTTCTAGATCCTTGAAGAGCTCTCAAAATCGGAACCATAGCAACTTGAATCGCCAAAATCGGAGTTGAAATGAGAGAGATATGAAGAAATGAAGTTTGGGGTGTGAATTTCGTATTTGACAGCAACCAGGTACCCGACCGCGACAATGACACGCGACAATGACACGGTCATAGTCGCTGGTCATAGTCGCACAAGGTGTACCGTAGGCTGTACCCTTGGCGTGACAATGACATGCGACAATGACATGGTCATAGTCGCTGGTCATAGTCGTTGGTCATAGTAGCTCCGCGGTATCGAAACTGTTTTGGCCATAACTTATTCGTTATAGCTCCGTTTTCGCTCCGGAAAGAACCGTTGGACTCGTATTCGAGTTCCTCATCCAACAAGACCATAAAATCTAAGATTTAACCCAAAATCGTATTTTTCATATTTTTCTTAAAAGATCGGTTTCTCACTGATTCGAAATTATGCTTATCCGAAAATTACGGGTGTTACAATCCTCCCAACCTTAGGATGATTTCGTCCTCGAAATCTAAAATCCTTTACAACCAAAGGCTAACCGACTCAACGCTGACCATGATCCATCAACTCTTGACTGGAAACTAAATTTCCATTTTACAGTCTATTAAGACAAGTCCTCGAACAAATTCTTACCAACAAAGCCCATTCAAGTACATTGTACTTATGTCCGGGAGAACACCCCAACCTCTGGAATAAATCTTAGTCAGACAACTTCGGTTGTCTCCCAACCTTATATGTTCCATACATCCCGATTTCGGTTTCAGACTCTAAGCCAATCCAAGGTTTGTTCACTAACGCGTCCAACATAATCTCCAATTCCGATCATTCCTACCATTAACTGTCGATTAACTCCAACGAGTTCTAATAGACTCCAAAATCCCCTTCAACATTAATCATCAAACCGACAGGTTCATTAACCACACACGAAGGTTATACCCCCAAAACCGATCATCACATTTGAGCATCTTAAAGTTACTACTACTATTACCATTATTTCATTTAAAATCGGACTATAATCCCGCGATTACACCAACGGTTTCCGACCTCAAGCCCACAAAGGTTGACACCTGGTTATATCACCAAGCTTTGAACTCTAACAGGACTCCACACATGAGTTCCGTTTACCGAGTGTTTCCACAAAATTAAGGTTGTCAACAAAACGGCTACACTAACCTTGAAATGCGTCACCGCAAGTCTACTCTCTAATTACCACAAACACCTTGGCTTTGCTACCGATATCATCCGACCTATAATCACACCACGTGCTCGAACGCCCAACTCTTCACAGTCGAGGTTCTACACACTTACTTTCAATCAGGTTACTCAACCTTTCCCAAGGTCCTAATGAGTTCAAGGTTTTCAAGCGAATATTTTAACAAATATGCCAATCAACAAAACTTTTCGCAGAAATTTTCAACGCAAGAATTTTCATATCAAACAAATCGTACGTATAGAAAACTACTATCATCCAATCGGTAGTTACGTAAAACAGACACGCTCGTCCCACATATGAAAATCAGGTTGAAAATCATTTCATTGCAGTTCAGTTTACCCACAAAACGCAAAAACGAAATAAACAATTTCTTTAAAATGAACCGCCACGGTTCTAGTATGGATTGACTCATGGCATGCATGTAAAGTGACTGCTCGACTTTAAACGGGGTGCAACACAAGGTGCGCACGTATTTCAAAAGAAGTCCAACGACATTTGACTCCAAAATTCCCTTTTTAACCATAGGATGGCATGGAACAAGGTTCACCAACAAAATTTTGCATGTGTCAATTTATTATACAAAACGATGAAACGGTTTATAATTGCGTCTTCGTCAAAACACAAAATGACTTGTACAAGTTCCACGTTTAAGACAAAACCAACACGTTTCCATCACTTGAAAATATCGACTAAAACATCTTAAAACCACAAATTGGGGTAGGCATGCAAGCTTGTAACATTTCCTTGTAATGAAATAACATGCACCAATTACTCACACCAAGATTTCAAAAGATAAAACTCTTTAAATCAATTTCCCAAGTTTCTCCAACTGGTCATATAGTGACACACGAGCAAAAAGTTTTAGGCAAAGCTTGCACACAACAATGTGTTTTCTCAAAACATAAGAGAAAATAAATGCTTATAAATGGTTGACACCAAAAAAAACACAAACCTATTGTCAACTCTCAAAATACACCAACGATGCGCATCAATGTTCAAAACATAAGAAATTACACGCACCATAGTTTATACAAACACTTTTCTAAAATCTTCTTAACGAAGCATTTTGCTCAAAGTTTCGTACTAGAATCATAGAACATTAAAACGTTGATGCTTAAAAGTTTACCTGTTAAAATATCCAAAATATCTATTTCTTTATAACCAAAGGTTTACAATTTTCCAAAACGTTCCTCGAATCAAAGTTGACCAAATGTCAACGACTCCCACCTTTGTGTTTTCAAAAGGTAAAATATTGCAAACTATGCATGATTTCCACAACACCAAAACCTCCATTTGACCAAATGGCCATCATTTTTATAATGAGTTAATAAAGCATTTTCATGCACGACTCGTTTATCAAAGTGTCGAGAACCAAAAGTTGCCAAGCTATGCATACCCCTAAGTCGATATAACGCATTTACATGAAAATGATAATAAAACATTTAACTGACCGAAGGCGCACCAAGCAAATTATTATGAAATGTCGCCAAAAACGTTCTTTCATGCATCACTTAATTCACGTATAAATCAATCCATACATTGAACTATTTGCAACGAAATACTTAATAACACAAACTTTTGAAAGAAAAGTTACGTGACACTAGAGTTCCAAACTCATCCATTCTTAGCCGCCTTATGGCATAAAATTAACTTTTCTTAACAAAACTCGAGTGGGACTAAATGCCCAACATAACTCGTAAACTTTTCCCATAAGTAAATAGAGTATGCACGATGTAAAGTTGTACTCACACGACACAAAACGTCGTACAACAAAACTCCATGAAATTCAACAAACTCAATGACTCCAAGTCAACAAAATAGCACCAAACATTGTGCTCCCAAAGTCAAATTGCTAAAAGCAAAATCATAAATGAGACGCCAAAATCTCAAAAAAAAATCCCCTTCTAGGGTAATACCATATAAACAACATTGTTTAACAACTCACATTAAACAAATTCCCCAAAATAACTTTACATAGACATAATGAAAGATAACTTTCCGTCCAAACTCTAACATATGTGGAGGAGATCCAATGTTAAAGTCACAAGCCGTAGTTATTGCCCAACATCTTAAAAATCATAAAATATGATTGTCATTATATCCAAAACAAATGTTGAACAACGAAGAAATGACGCAAAACATATCTCGGCGGAGTTTGCAACTCCCGCAATAAAGTGGTTTCATGCACGTTCAAAACCATGATTCGAAATCTTGTGTGTGTGCTAAACATTTCTCAAAATTCAAAATACAATCCATATAAGGATTTGATACACAAGAATTAGTTGGTGCAATTTATTTTCAAAATAAACTTCGTGCATGACTTAGTCGGCATTCAACGTGTCCACTCATACTCCTCCAAATCCCTCCGGTCCACTATTGTCATCCGGATACTTTAACCTCTTAAGGTGAGTTGGGAATTACATCAATGACCTTACGGTTTTTCCTCAAATCAAAGTCGGCTCAATAAGCCTATGGTTCTATTCCAACCATCAATCTTGACCCGAAACGGTCTACTTAAAGCAATTATCATGTTTATCGTCACTCCGAGTGACTAATACTAGAATCGTCAATCTATTCCAACGACTACTAGCTTAGAAACTTCTCCACTACCCCAACGATCATCACATGAAAGTAATTCAAGTATTCACATGTACTAGTAGGTTCACCATGACACTGGCCAGGTGTCACTATGAACGCACCGTACATGATTATCCTTCCTACTCTCGACGTGATTCTCGTTTCTAACAGTTCCATCAACTTCAAAACATCCTATCTTAAAGTGCCTAATGGTGAATTTCACTCTCATTTACTTAAACAAACGCTAGTTTGAGTGTAGGTATCCAAAATCAACACCTAATTCTCTCAAACTTATGCTCTGATACCAACTTGTAACACCCTCAAATTTGGAAAGAGCAACTAATTAAAATTTCGATATTACATCCGAGACAATAGGATTTATTCCTATAATACAATAGGTGAAATACCTCGAATAAAAATCTATAATCAATCTCAACATTATATAGTCCAAAACATTACTATAAAAACTAAAACCACATCGGGTGTTACTTAATCCAAGTATAAGTTGCTAATCCCAAAGATGAATGCGGAAGACTTCACTTAAATTATTCACCTCTCGAGCACGATACTAGCACACGATCATTCCCATGTGTCACTAGACCTACTCCCAATCTGAAACCTGTTGCACATGCCGACAAATAAAAAGGTTAGGCTAACGCCTAGTGAGTTCAAGAGTTTAGAACATGATTTATATAATTTGTAGAAAGAAAGTTTGTGACATAAATCATGATTTCCAAAAGAGTTTTATGAAAGGATGTAAACGACTAATTTTCCAACGCACACAAAATTTATGAGAAAAGTTCCCAAAAATGTATAAAGCATTTTTCTAAAATGAATTCCAATCCAACTCACTCAAAACTTATTTGCCATTAAATGTCCCAATGAATATAAATTTGGACAAAACTCCAATATTTAAAACATCCAAATAGGATGAGGCATAGAACTTTGCCAATAAACCATGAAGAGATTTCATATATAAATAAAGAGCGTCACCGAAAATATGGATAAAAATACTACCCAAGAACAACACCTTTCGGTGACGGGGGATACCCGATTCCATCGAAAGTGACGGGCACACAAAGTTAAGTCACTCGTGATGTTACTGGATTACACCTCAAGTCCCGACCTTAGTTCCAATGCCATAAAGACATCACAACCTCAAGCCATAAATAGATTGCCTTTATTGCATACCCCGTAGAGTTACACCTCAAGGACTTACAAGGGACCATATTGTATATCCAGTCTAGACGAGTTACATCTCTAGGACTCCCGCGTCCCGCACAGGCATGCCCGCTGATACCAGCCTTCCAGCACCTTGTGACAGTCATACTCGCTAGTGGCCCCACGGCCTGACGCATATTCCCATGCGTTCCCATAGTCCACTCCTCGTGCACAAAGAGATAGACCATCAAATAAAGACTAACTCACTTGCCTATGGATCCAATGCAACACAGTTTACAAAACATGCTCAACCCGAAATGACAGGAGTACCCAAGCATGTAAATATCAATAATGAGCAATAAAATGCATCAAGTTGCAATAAATGCAAACCATAAATAAGACTCCACATTGAGCCATTTAAAACCGGACAAATGTCCCCAAACCTTCTCAAAGACAAACCCGAGCAAAATGCTCCAAACTCGCTAGACCCATAAATAACGGTCATCATCGCATAAAATGTGTTTAAACATTGTTTAGATAAACAAGTACCCCTAAATCATTCTTAACTCCAAAACTCGACACGATTTAAACAAAAGGGTTTCCCAAAGAACTCATACTCTTATAATTCTCAAAATAACTATTGACACTAAATCGTGTATTTCCCAAATGGTTTATAAAATCAATTACACTAAAATGATTAAACCATCAAATAGACATCATTTTGAGCAATTGCTCTTTTAAAGACATATTATGATTTCTAACCATCCAAATATCCAAAAGCCCCAAATATGGGTGTTTTACACATTTATGAAGATGAACACTTCAAAAGAGTTAAACTCATCAAATAACTCATCAATTTATAATTTCAAGTAAAACACACAATCATTTGGAAAATACTATTTTTGGCATGTACAAAGTTTTCACAAATCAACTTGAACTTACCTTGCTAGATTTAGGCTAAATCTATAATTTCTCCAAACGTAAGCTCCTTTGACGAAGTTTGTATCCTCAAGCTAAAACCTCCAAAAACCTAAATTCATAACTTCCAACCATGAATATTCATATTCAACCACTTTAAAACTATTCCCCAAACATCTTATATCAAAATCTCCATTTTGACCAAAACCCCAATATTAACCTAACTTCTCCAAAATCATCCAAATCGAAATTGAATAAACAAAACACTAGGAGATCATCAATGGAACATTTATAACTCATATGAAAGTATAGAAGCTAGGAGGATGAACTCACCACTTAGGTTTTGATGAAAACCTAGAAAACCCCAAAAATCTCTAGTATTGTGGATGAAACTTGCTCTTGCATCAATAAATGAAATAACTAGCATAAAGTGGATAAGAAACACATTAATCTCCAAGAAAAGCCCCAAAATTGGTTGGGGTTTATGTGGAAGGAAGGAAAACGATTTGGGAGAGAAGGGGAAGAGATTTGAGAGACTTGCCACCACCAAACACCCTTGAATCTTCCTATGAACTTCAAAACTCTTTCTATATCCTTGAAGAGCTCTCAAAATCGGAACCATAGCAACTTGAATCGCCAAAATCGGAGTTGAAATGAGAGAGATATGAAGAAATGAAGTTTGGGGTGTGAATTTCGTATTTGACAGCAACCAGGTACTCGACCGCGACAATGACACACGACAATGACATGGTCATAGTCGCTGGTCATAGTCGCACAAGGTGTACCTTAGGCTCTACCCTTGGCGCGACAATGACACGCGACAATGACATGGTCATAGTCGCTGGTCATAGTAGCTCCGCGGTATCGAAACTGTTTTGGCCATAACTTCTTCGTTATAGCTCCGTTTTCGCTCCGGAAAGAACCGTTGGACTCGTATTCGAGTTCCTCATCCAACAAGACCATAAAATCTAAGATTTAACCCAAAATCTTATTTTTCATATTTTTCTTAAAAGATCGGTTTCTCACTGATTCGAAATTATGCTTATCCGAAAATTACGGGTGTTACAATGGGGGTTTCAAATTTTCACCAGAACGTGCAGAAACCTTTGATGTCATCTCTAAATCGTAAAAACGAATCTTCAGCTCGTTGCCTCAATGGTATCCACGCAAATGCCTCTGAATCCTCTTGTCGTCCTATACCAAGAGATGAGAGTTTTTCCTTCGCAAATGCTAGGTACGGTTCTCCAACCTTTGAAAGAGTAGAAGAAGAAGTATTCAGGGATTTTAGAGAGAAAAAGAAACCTTTTTTATCCCATCTTGTCAACACCAGACACAATCCGATGTATCTCTTATAAATCGGGTAATAACTAAATATAATTTTTTGTTAACTTATTCTCCTTATTCAGATATACATTTAATGCGTGTGACCCATTGGGAATTTATCATGTTGGTAATTATTCAACAATCGAAGTGTTTTTCTTGCGTCTTCTTGCTAAGTCGTCATTTATATACAGATGATAGAGACCTAGTAGGAATTTTTCGGGGAATAAAAAGCCCCATTGACATCTCTTTTATAAATCCTATTTATAATTTTCAACGAAGAGTGGCATCTAGCAATACGTCATCGTTACCAAAATGATAAAGTTTGGTGATTCAGCTGATAATTATCAATGTACATATATATGTCCCTTTGTTCAGATATCCAGATCGAACACGAGGCATGGATGTGTTATCCTCGTTATGTCTGATTTTTAGTTTCTCGATTCCGAAATATACTAAAAAGACAGATATCAGTATCATAAATCGATTATCAGTATTTACTATACTAATCATCTGAGCATGCATGCACTTCCACAATATCATTCAATCGAGGGGCCCAAGGATATTGCTCTCGACATACAAAAGGAACAAATATCTTGATCCATACCAGTACTATTAAGTGATACTTGATATACCCAACAACAGTTCTGTCAGCCAGTTACGGGCTGATTATAAATAGTTATCAAAGTACGTCACTCACACAAAGCAAATTTTATGATCTCAACTCAAATGACTAATAGTACAATGACCACATGAGAACCGTCTATGACACTCATATGACATCCAATGAGACGTTCTCATAGATGATCGCGTCCGATACAAGATCATATCTCGTACCCATATGTGGATTCAATATCTCTATAAGAATCCCAACATATATTAGTCATAGCGTATTAATTCAACCCAAACTCAAATTAATACTTGACTAGGGACATTTTAGAATACATTATTCTAAGATTATTATTATGTTTAGACATAACACAAAATATGTCATAAACATAATAATTGGGCAATGCCTTTTATTTATTACTCCCTCCGTCCCAAAGTAAAGAGTAAATTACGACTTGGTCCCTAAGGTATGTCGATTATTACGGATTTGGTCCTTTAACTTCATTTATTACATGATAACTCTACAATTATGCATTTTGTTACGGAATTGGTCCCTCGAGCTAATGCACCTTAGTACTTAACGGATATGTAGACGGCCATTAGCTCGAGGGACCAATTCCATAACAAAATGCATACCTAGAGGGTTATCATGTAATAAATGAAGTTAAAGGACCAAATCCGTAGTAATCGACATACCCGAGGGACCAAATCCAAAATTTACTCCAAAATAAATGTCCACAATGAAAATGACACATACTTTTAGGAATGTGTAATTATTGCGCTTTTTAAATAACCAAATTACACTTTTACCCTTAATAATAGTCAGAGAAACTTTCTTCACCTCCTAATTAAGGGTAGAATGGGAAAATGAAAACTTACTTTTGAAAGTGTACACTTATTTTGGGACAAACTAAAATAGAAATGTGCACACTTAGTTTGAGACACAAGGAGTATTTAATAATAATCACGCACAATGTTCAAACATAATCATCTAATGATTGGATTTTAGGCATACACACTAACATCATAATATGCAAAAGAATGTATCACTAAAGCTAAAAATTATGAAACCACACTATATCACAACTTGTATCAAAGTAACAATGTTCATAGAATGTATCATAGTGGTAATGTTCATAGTGTTCATAGCATTTCTTGAGGGTATCACAATGGTATCGTATATAAGGTGGTAATGTATCACAAAAGGTATCACAACTTGTATCACATTGACAATGTTCATAGAGTGTATCATAGCTGTAATGTTCACAATGTTAAGAGTTTTTTGAGGGCATCACAATAGTAGCGTATATAAAGTGGTAATGTTCACAACATGTATCACAAGAGACATGAGTTTGAAACTGGTAACGGGATAGAGGATAGAGAAAAAAGGATAATTACCAATATATTCTCCATTAAAAAGGATAATTATCAAAATATTTTCCATGAATTTAAAAAGAATATGTTACCCTTAAATATTATCCATAAATTTTAAAAAAATTAAAATTAATGGATAATTACGAAAATTAATATTATCAATAATGAGAGGGTTAAGATCGGATCTCACATTTACCACAAATGAACAAGTTCACCCTTGAATGACCCCCTATAGGGTTGAGTTCCGCTGAAAAGTGACAAATTTGGTGAGAAGCGTGAGAAATGTTTATCAACAGTTGGATGAGAAAACCTTAGGATGAGATGCACCAGATCAATTCCATTTTAAGCCCCAATTCATGAGAGGGTATTTGATTAAAAGTGATCAACGGTTTAAAAGCACTTCTCACACTTCTCCTAAAAAATGACACTTATCACATGATCCCATATATATATATATATAGAGAGAGAGAGTGTGTGTGTGTGTAAGACCCCGAATTTCCATTATATTATTTTAATATGAATGGGGTTGAATTGTAAATTGGTCCAAGTTGTGGACTAATTGAAAATATAAACTCCAGGATTGAATTTGTAATTTTGACCAAAGTTTATATGTTATTGATAAAATTAGAACGTAAGGGGTTGTTTGGTCATTTAGTGAAAGTTGAGACTACTTTAAGATGGGGTAAATGATCTCAATTGAGATATTATCTCAATAGAAGTCTGGAGTCGGTCCAGAGAAAAGTAAGGAGAAAAAGAAGAAAAGAGAAGGAGAAGAGAAAATTGAACGGTGGTTCTTGTGGTAAGGGGTCTTGAAATCCTCTTCTTTGATTCCTACCTCAGTTTGGTATCATCAGTTGAAGCACATTTCAGTAGGATGTGAAGCATAGAAACAAAAGATTTGGATTGATGGGTTCATCTTCATCAGGTGAGTTCATCTCTTCATCTTAAATGTTAGTAGTTGAAATTGAATCAGATATAGTATAAAAACTGTCTGAATGGATTGGTATCTTTGTTTATAAACGAAATCGATCAACGAGCTGTAATTTAGATGAGTTTTGTACTAAATTTGACGTGATTCGATGACTGGTATCGAAATCCCGATGACTAATGTCTTGAGATTTAAAATCACGCCAATCCCCGGCAACGGCACCAAAAACTTGTTACGTGCGAAATATGTGTTTTAATCGCAGTGGGTTGCAAACTGTCCACAGCGGGAAGTGCAAGTGTACACTGTCCACTATGATCGTCACAGCAAGTAATAGTTGGTAAAATACCAGAATCGAATCCACATAGACTGGACAATCAAGACAATACGGTTCTCATAAGCTCCTTTTACAAGTTTCAATTAGAGAGGAAAATAATACTTTGGTTTGGTTCGGTGAAATAGCTACTTTGACGATTTTACTAAGATTTTAAAAGGAGGAATGGAGGTTAGATTTTCCCTAGATTTTATACTAAATACTCGGTCCTAAAAGTGGTCCTTGTATTCGAGGTAGGCATTTTCGCTAGAAAATCCCGGTTACAAAATACTCACACCGTTAGATAAAAATCCCATACTCTTAGTATTTATTGTTTTGTCAATGGCAATCTCAAAAATGGACCTTTTCAGGTCTCGATGGAATGTGTAGAGACAAATACTCTAAGTGTTTTTAATACACAAATTAGCTTGCCTACTACTCCAGTGGGTTGAGATTTGCTCACTGTGCCGACCTCACTTTCGTAAGTGTCATAAGAATTCTTTCGAATCCCCTAGCATCATTCAAGCTCGTGTCACTACGTTCTACTTATTTCTAAGTTAAGAACTAGACTTTAGATCCTTGCAAGTGATCGGCTTGTTCGCATCCTTGGGTAAATATCGAGAATGAATGACCAAAACAACAATATTCTAAGTATAAAGATTACTCAAGCATTTTTAATAAAATCCAGGTACTTCTCCTTCCTACATCCCAAAGGATGTTTAGCCCATAACGAAAGTAAAGAAAGCAAAAGAGTAGAAGTTGCACATAATAAAACTGAAAGTGACTTGAATTTAACCCACAGTGGGGAACGAGAATTCGTCCCTGTCACTGTGTACTTCGAACTACAACTTAAACTAAGAAAGTAAAATACAGAAAATTAAAGCTAGTTACTGCAGTAAATGAAAGACTAAAACTAATGTGGTAGTTAAGAGAATTTAAGACTTAGCCAAGCATCTATTAAATGGCACCCAACACCTCCTTTATATACTAGGAGAAAGAGTTGGGTATTACACAATAAAATGGATTTGTCCAATGGATAAAGACTGCAGTACCATGAAAGAAATCAGCACCTTGGATAATCCTTTTACCCAATGGTCTCTTCACCTAGTCAACTTCTAAGTACAAAAAGGTGTACTTGATGCTATCTTTAAGGAAACTACTTGTACTTCTCCAGCTCATATTGCCCTGCCATTTGAACCTTCTAAACTCCAGAATACTTGCATCCCAACTACTAGTTTCTTTTATCTTCTTGCTCTGCTCGAATAGTGGGGAACCGGAGTGGGCACAACAGTGGTCACTGCAGGATAAAATGAAAAACACCCAAATTCCACCAAATAATTTATTAAAGACTATGGTTCACTCTTTTTGCTCATTTTCGAGAATTGTACCAAGAATGGGGGTTTTGAGAGGTGAAATGGCTAAAATTGACGAAATAAAATGTAAAATAAAAGGAAATAATAACTCTAAAAATAGAGTTATCACAACCTCAAACTTAAACCATTATTTGTCCCCAAGTAATAAAAAGAAAGAATAAAAATAAAATTGTGCACTTATGAGTTTCAGGGACTTACCTACTTCTCACTTTGAATGGGTGTTGATCTCCTTCCTCCGATACTTCTTTCGGTTCCAAACTTGAAACTTCACTTTTGTACTTGACGAAATCTTTCCCTTGTTTACCATTAATCAATAGGGCTTTCTTGGGTTCGAAGGGTTTATGGCTTTGAATATTTTCCCAAGGGTTTTGGCAAGTATTTCCAAACATGGACCGAAGATCTCGCTTTGAGATTTTTATTTCAAGAAGTGGGTGTTTTGTATTTTGCAAGGGTAAGCACGTACACTTTCAGGATTTATTTGGGTATGGCTATTTTTCTTGAAAGTGGGTATTCTAATGGTCCAGAATAGGCACACCATCTTTTTCTGGGAGTGAGCACTTTGATGGTCCAGAAAAGGCACACCATCAATTTTGTTAGTGATACTCCATTTTTCTTCTGTTTTTGTATTTTTGTGTTTTTTTTTTGAGGTGGGTATGGCTTACACACCTCAAACTTATAACCTCACAGTGTCCCCACTGTGGGAAGACTGGAAGTCACTCTGGAAGTTCCCTCTCTTTTTTTTGGATGTGGGTATGGCTTACCCACCTCAAACTTATAACCTCACAGTGTCCCCACTGTGGGAAGACTGGAAGTCACTCTGGAAGTTCCCACCTCAAACTTAAAATTGCACAGTGTCCCCACTGTGACATGGAAATAGGGATGAACGAGGTGTTTTGGGGATGCAAAAAGGGTTGTGTTTGGATGCGAAAAATGGCCTAAATCATTTCACGGGACAAGTTGAGATTTGTACTTACAAAAGTGACCTTTTTTAAGTCGGAGGCCGAAAGTTGTACCTTGAAATGGAAACAAGATTAAACAAGCATTCAAACAACAAATACGTTAGTACCCAAAAGTACCTACCGAGCGGTAGGATTTCATTCATTACGAACCAAAATAAGAATTCAGCAAAGTGTCAAAAGCCTAGCCATAGGCATAAAATCAAACCAAACGGAAATTAAAATTGTTTTAGGGAACATCATGAGTGGAAACCAAAGTTTTAACAAACCATTCAATGGGTTGGGGTTTGTTGCAGTGAACTGTCGCCAGAGTCCTCACTGAACTCATCTTCACTTTCATTGGAGGGGCAAATACCTTCTGGAAATTCAGGGAGCTGTGCAGCCAATTCGGGATTATCTTCTTGCAACATCTGGTTCATAACTATGTCTCTGTCCCTCGTGTACATCCAAAAGGATTCGGTGGCTCGGTTGGCATGCTTCTGCTGAGCCTCCATTAGTTCAATGCGATAGGTGAGAGATGTCAAAGCTTGCAAAATGGCTGTCAGGGGGTTGCTTGTGCTTGCGGTTCCTGCAGTGGGGTTGTGGAGTGGGATACTAGCAGTTCTCACAGTGTGCTCATCAGCGATCCTCACAGTGGGATTAGCACTCCCCACAGTGGGATCATCATCGACATGCTCTCGGGGAGGAGTGGTGATTGCTCGGCCCATTTTGCGTATGGTTGCCACACTGATATTGCTTGTTGAAACAAGCCACTGATCATCTGCAGCTGAGGGCACTCCAACTTCTATTAGCAACATAGTAATGAGACAAGGGAGGGGCAAGATTACCTTTTTACGGGTGCGGGCTTGATGAATGGCAGCGTGCATAACAACTCCCAGATTGATCTTTTTCCCAGTGAGGATGCAAAACAGTAAGGCACACTTGTGCATTGAAAGAGTCGTATCATGCGATGTTGGGGACAAAGATGCACGGAGGAATTGGAACCACACAGCGGCCTCAGTAGTGAGGGAGCTAGCGTGCAGACACTTCCTCTGGTCGTCTTTATCCCATGTATTCCCTTCAACTGCTATTTCTTTCAAAATAAGATCCTCATTCGCCGGGGTCATTTTCTTCAAAAACTGTGTAAAATCACAAACTGCCGGAATCCTTCCTAGAACCCGATTAATTGCATCTGCTGAATAGCTCACGGTTCGACCTCGGACTTTCACAATGGGGTCCTTCTTTTGGGAAGCCTCGGCGTAAAACTCCCGCACCAACGAGGCATTTGCTCGACGATTGGCATATGCCAATGTCGACCAATCTTGCACTAAAATTCTATTTTTCACAAACGAGTTGGCCTCTATAAAGTCGGGGTCGAAACCCCTCTCTAAGTTCAGCTTTAGATTTGAAATAAAAGCATAGTGGGCTGCTACTAAGGGAGTTGTGAACTGCCTAGGCACCCCACTAGGGGCATGTTCAGTCCCCACAGTGGAATGGTGTGGGTTTTCAGATGGCAATTGTTCACTCCCTGCATCAATTTCCACAGAAGATGAACTCAAAGAGGGTTCGAGACCCTTACTTTTCCCCGATGATTGTCTTCGCGGCTTTTTGGTTGGTGACCTCTGCTGCATGGTCACCCTTGACCTGGTGACCATTCCTCTTTTCCTCATAGCCCGAGTGATGGGGTTCTCCCCACTGTGGGCACTCTTCCGCAGCGCTTCCATATCCACGGTATTGTCCATTTGACTGTAATGGTGTTGGTACTCTTCCTCAACCTGCCTTCTCAACTTCTCTTCTTCATCGAACACTTCATCCTCTGCCCTCTTTCTTTCTTCCTCGAATATCCTCTCTTTCTCAGCCTTAATCCTTCCTTCTTCCAATCTCCTTTCTTCCTCCTCTTTTCGCACCCTTTCCTCTTCCTCTCGCCTCCTTTTCTCGACTTCTTCTTTCCTTTTTCGAATGGCAGCAATTCTTTGGTTGTACTCCTCTTCCAATCTCATTTCTTCTTCCTTGGCTTGCAATGCCTCTTCATCGAAATGGCTAGAACTGGAGTCCGCCACTTTTGATGAAGAAACACCCCTTGGACGAACCCGTATCTGGAACATCAGTGACTATCGGATTTTTGCCGGAGATCGGCGGCGGTTCGTTTAGGTCGCCAGTCACGGTTTCCGGCGGGTGGTCGTCGGTGGTTCTGCGGCGGACCGCCGGACGTGTGGGTACATCGGGGTGGCTATTAAGCCTTTTGCTTCTAGCCATTGTTTAGGGTTTTAGGAAGGTTTTTTTTCGGTTTGGCTTCGTGAGAGAGAGAAAGATGAAGAGTGTAAGTATTTTGTAGAAAGAGTGGTTTTGTTTTGAATAGGAAAAAGGGTTTTCTTTTGGTTAGTATGGGAGGGAACGGTTGCTTTTGGAGAGAGAGAGATTAGAAATGATAGCTTTTCTTGGAAAATGGCGAGACTAGGACAAGTGGCAGCAAAAAATGACCTTTGTGTAAGTAAAAGTTGATAGATGTCAGCCTTGGGCCCCCCAAAAACCGTCCCTTCTTATGTCAGACCGGGAGTGGGGAGCGCAGGGACTTGCTCCTGCCCACTGCGAAGATTTTTCTTGATTTTTCCTCCAAAAAGTGGCACTTTCTCCTACACACATTAAAACAAACTGCCATGCAGAATTAAAAAGACCAAAAATAATAAAAAAACAGCAAACAACTGAAATAAAATATTTACAAGTGGTCCCGATGTTTCTTAACCATAGTGGGGTGGAGAGTGGGATGGAATGTGGGCACTCTCATTCAGAAAATGTTTCACCCTCTGCCCATTGACTTTAAAGATTTGACCAGACTGTGGGGACTTCAACTCTACTGTTCCAAAGGGACTTACCTTGACAATGGTGTATGGTCCCGTCCAACGTGATTTTAGCTTTCCTGGAAAGAGTTTAAGACGGGAATTGAACAATAATACCTGTTGTCCCTCCATGAACTCCCTATGGTTGATTCTTCGATCATGCCACATCTTGGTCTTTTCCTTGTACAACTTTGCGTTTTCATAAGAGTGGTAACGCAACTCTTCTAACTCATGCAATTGTAAACTCCGCTTAATTCCTGCAGCATCCTCACTCATGTTAAGCTCTTTTAGGGCCCAAAATGCCTTGTGCTCCAATTCAATCGGTAAATGGCAAGCTTTGCCAAAAACCAATTTAAATGGAGACATTCCTAAGGGAGTTTTGTAGGCCGTGCGATAGGCCCAAAGAGCATCATCGAGTTTGGTTGACCAATCTTTACGGTGCGGTTTAACAACTTTTTCCAAAATTCCTTTGATTTCTCGGTTTGAAAGCTCGGCTAAACCGTTGGTTTGCGGATGGTATGCGGTGGCCACTCTATGATGTATGTCATATTTAGAAAGGACCGAGGCCATGACTTTGTTTACAAAATGGGTGCCTTCGTCACTAATCAATGCCCGTGGTGTTCCAAATCGAGTGAAAATATTTTTATGCAAAAACTTTACCACGGTATTGGCATCATTAGAATGACACGCAATGACTTCCACCCATTTTGAAACATAGTCTACCGCAACCAAGATATAAAAATTATTATTGGAATTTGGAAAGGGTCCCATGAAATCAATCCCCCAAACATCAAACAGTTCTACCTCTTGAATGTTGTTAAGAGGCATCTCGTTCCTTTGCGAAATGTTCCCGGTGCGTTGACATTGCTCACAATTTTTCACAAATTCATACGAGTTGTTGGTCCCGAAGGCCTATACAAGTTTGTAGAAGGGGGGGGGGGGGGGGGGGTTGAATACAAACACACAGATTTTACTTTTCTAAATTGTTTATTGATAAATCATTAACAATTTACAGCTTGTTGCGGAAACAAGATTAAGGATAAACCTAAATCTAAACAAGTTGGAACACTAAGGTTTCTTGCACTAAGAGAGATAAGGAAATTACTAATAATAACCTATCTTGAGATAAGAGATTGAACTTGTCCAGAGTTAGCAAGTTACTTCAAATGAAGTGGGTTCATCTCTTTATATACTGCATGCATTTAATGCAAGTCAGTATACACTTTACACGTGTCATCAGCTGGTTGGTTGCATGTCATTGACCTTTGTTGACAACCTTAGTAGCCGCATGGATGAACAGTGTAGTATCAGAGTGGTTGTACGATTTCAGATATTCGGAGGTTCTTTTCTGACATTTCGTACGGAGTCGTGCAAGGGTGGTTAAGACAAAAGTACTTTGTACGGAGGACTTCATGATCAACTTTCGTTGATTCAGCGATCTATCATTTCATATCAGCGAATGATAGAGTTCAGCGATAGCTGAAGTCTTGTACTTGATACTTCACGTTGAGTGTACAAATCTGAATCTTCGCTGATCCGCATCAGTTCATTAGGAGACTTGTCGCTGGTTCTTGAGCTTGATCTTCGACTTCAGCGTATAACCTTTGTTGACGTGAAACTTGTCTTCTGGGATCATAAGTAAACAACTAACTTATCAGCGATCATCATAATGACTGAACAGACTCAGAGCATTTATGGTGAACAGTTTCGCTGAATGTTTAACTTAAAGAGCGAGAGTTCCTATCAGCGGTACTGTAAGATCTTAGTACTTATCAGCGATAGTGAAACTCTGATACATATTGTTTACTTACAATTTTCACTAAGTATAAGAGAGGGTCATTATCAAATCACTGAGGGTTTGGATCAACAATCTCCCCCTATTTGATTATGACATAGCAACAAAGAAAATTGCTATTTAATGAAAACATAAGGATAAAAAGAACTCATAAAATATTTGTCCCTTTTACTGTTTTCTGTGATCTTTTCAGTACTGATGGAGTAAAGTACATTCGCTGAAATCTTTCTTTAAAACTTTGAATCAGGTTACAAAGAGAAATGGAAAGATTACAAGTACGAGCGAAATAAATTACAAGTACAGAAGAATAACTGATACAATAGAGAAAAAGGTGATCATATCAGCTTATAAAGGTTCTTCCTTGATGAGAAGTTCATCAAGGGTCTTTGATGTGGGGATCATCCAGTCAGGGACATCTTCTCCTTGATTCTTTTTTTCAGAGCTGCTTCAAAAATCAAGGGCTTCAGGTGTCTAGCTTTGATGTTGCGTCTGACTTCACACCAGTATACGAGATCTCTGAGTTGTTCGATGGGAGCGATGTCTAGCTCAGAGATACGTTGAAAGTGATGATTTCCATAGTAGTCCAAAAAGAATATACCATAGGGATCACTTACAACTGTGCCAGGAATGAATGTTTCTCCAGGTGGTAGAGAGGTGTCAAGCATTGAGAGATCGGCATCAGGGCCAACAATTTCAGCACGAGAGAAACCAATGCCCGTTTCATTCCGAATATGAGGACCTGAACCAGAGGCTTTCTTTTTCTTATCAGGGACTTTTCTTGGTTGAGGAAGAGTAGGAGGAATATCCACAGCAGATGAAAGCAGGTCGATCTGTTTGTTTAAGATCTTCTCGACATGGCTTTTGAACTTTGAGCGCGATCCCTGAATGGCTAATTTTGTTTATAACCATTCAGAGAGACCAAACTTTTCTAAGGTAGTAGCATAGAAAGTTTGCTTGGTTTCGTCATCTCTGTAGACGTCCACTTCAACAACAGGAACTTCAGCGTACAGTCTTCCTCTGATGTTTGCCTTGACGATTTTGGATGGTCTAGATCGATAGGTCAGCATTTGTTTAGCCCATTCCAAAGTCGTATCAGAGACCTTGGTCTTTTATCTAACGATCTCTTGAGCATCATCCCATAGCTGACGTTGAACATCAATGGGAACTCTTTTCAGCTTGGGGTCTTTTATTGATCGTTGAGTAAGTTTGATGGCGTATTCTCTGTCTTTTTCTTCAGCTTCCTTTCTTTCAGCGAGTAGGCGTTCAGCTCTGAGGTGTTCCTGGTATTCAGCTTTGGAAATTCTGAACTTTGGAGGAACTGAAGGAAGTTGATCACGCCTCAGAATGATTCGCTGATCTTCGAATCGCTTTATTATCTCCTCTCTTCTTTTCTGATCCTCTTCACTTAGCTTTTGAGGAGCTAAGGAAGGTCTGCCTCTGTGCGAGAGTAGCTGTTCTTCTGGTTCATCAGTCTTAGAGATTAAATCTAAGACTGGGATTATTTCTTCAGCAGCAGTTGGTATTATTGAAGTCGCAATTGTGGAGCCTTCAGCGATATCCTCAAACAGAGGAGAGGACTAGCTGAAACACAGCGATCTTGCGAGTAAGAACTTGGGTAGAATCAGATAGAGAGAATTGGTTCAAGTGTATAGGCTTGGGTAAAGGAACTGATAGTGTATGATAGAGGAGGGATGAAGTGAGAGATGATTAGTGTACCTGACAAACCGGCTTTTCAAGCAAGATCATCAGATTGTCATCTTCAGCGACACTTTTGCCTTTGCCTTTCTCAGCTCCAGAGGCTGAGGGCTTTGTCTTTGTCTGCTCCCCTGAAGGTTCATTTATCGAGATTCCCTTAAGAGCTTTGATCTTTTGAGCAGGTTTGACGATAAAGAAGTCATCGTCATCTTCGTCATCATCATCATCATTCTTTGGAGAAGAAGATGGTTCATCATCAGGGATGTCGACGGCTTCATCATCTTCTGCTTCGGATTCAGTTTTCTCAGCTTCTTCTTCGAGTTGCTCCCCCTCAGATATAGAGGCGAGCTTCTCGGTTTCCTCAGGGTTTTCATCTCCCTGAGGTCCAGCGGTGGTTTCTTCAGTATTCGTCTTCTCTCCCCTTATAGATTCATCATGGGAAAGGTCTTCAGCGCTTTTGGCGAGGTCTTCAGCGCTCTTCTCCCCCTCTTTTTCATGATGACTGGGGGAGGAATGGCTAGATTCAGCAGCGTTGGTAGGTTCTCTGTCTTCTTGGCCAGAGAGACCTACACAAACTTCAATCTTTGATAATCTGTCTTCAAAGCCAGAAATAGCAGGATTGATCTTCCCGAGCTCAATGCGATCTGCCGCTGTAAAATGTTCAGATTCAGGGACAGGGGCAGGAGCAGGAGTATTCGCCTTGTGCAGCAGCTGTTCGATCATAGTCTTCATCGAACCAACGTCAGTCTTTACAGAGCTTAAGTCAGTCGTCAGAGTGTTGACATTTGTCTTCACAGCAGACATATCTCCCTCTAGTGTTCCAACCGATGTCTTCAGCGTTGTAAATTCGCTGGACATGGACGAAACTGAGTTTTTGAGAGAGGTGTAGTCTGTGTAGATATCAGCGAGCACCTTGGCGAAGTCGCTGAGAGTCTTATCAAGTTGCTTCATGTCATCTGTGGAAGCCTTCTTCTCCACCACCGTTGTCAGTTTGTTCAGATTCTCTCCAGCATTTGTTACAGCTGTAGAGTTATTAGAGAGAGTAGTGGTGAGACCTGTCAGCTTTGTCTCCACGGACTTCAGAGAGGCGTTGATATCTCCCAAATTAGGACCTGTAACATATAAAAACTTGTGAACAGAGGAAAGCTCAGAAGTTTGGGGTTTAGTCACAGTGTTTATGGGTTGTTGTTTACCTGCAGGAGGATTGGTGAATTCATCGAAGTCACGGGTTCCTGAGTAAAGTTCCATGTCATCTTCAAAAGTGCCCATGGATTTTTCTGCAGGTCCTGTCTTCATCATTCCTGGAGAATCAGCTTTATGTTCCGACGGAATGATGGCAGCTCCAGTTAGATCTGGAGTAGAGACCAAATGAGTGGAGGGAGGAGCGAAGGATAAGAGTGGGGGTTGGGTTATGAGTTCAGCGTTGGATTCGCTGACAATCACTTCATCAGTCTTTTGAGAGACTGAAGGAGGTTGGGTAGGTTCCAAGTTTGTAACCTCAGCGTTTAGAGACGCTGAAGTTTGGATAAAAGGGATGGCTTGTTCAGGTGAGGCAGAGCGTACCACTGAACGTTCCTTCAGCTCTGTAGAAAGAGCTGAGGAGTCTTCAGCATGAGATTGCTGGGGTTGCTCCTTTGTTTTCTTGATCCTTTTAGAATCAAGTGGGGTAGATGAATGTTTCCTTTTCTTAGAAGGAGAGGATTTTGTGGCCATGGTATCAGCGATGGGTATTGTCGCTGAAGGAGCCACAGAAGTAGAAGAAGAAGGGTTGAGAAGAGTTAAGAGGGTAGAAAGACGTACCTCATTTTCAACAGGTTTGAAGTCGAGTACCTTAGGGCCAATCTGAGAGAGTTTTAGATCGCCCTCTTGCGGGTAGCTGTCCTTCAGGCCATATTGAAAGATAGCGCTGATGAATCGGGGGTAGGGAACCTAAGCAGGCCTGTCAGCGGCAGAGTCTACTCTTTGCAGCAAGTCATCATAGATGAGAGATGCCCAGTCAATGTGTAGACCTTTCAGCAGAGCGTATCCCATAGCTTGCTGAGGTTGAGCGGCTTGATCAGAAGAGCCGGTCTTGGCAGTCATGCAGCTGATAAGGTGAGCGAAGATGAAGTTCATCTCGCTGGGCATTTTCGATTTCTTCAGCAGTGTTAGCTTCTTCTCAGGCTTCTTGTCTCTGCCCATTTCCCATACATAGCCCATTGCATCAAAAAATGCAATAAGAGCTTCTTTGTCAGCGATCTTCTTATGGTCAGGGAAAGGAACAAAAGGTTTTTCCTTTGTAGCGATGGGAAAGTTCAGAGCTTTGCGAATGATGGTAGGTGTGATCTTTATCGTGCCATAGTCAGTATCGCAGAGGATACAATCAACTGTTTTGGAGGGATCTTTGGCGGATGGTAGCTGAGAGTGTCTGGCAGAGTACCAGAACTGAGATAGTAGCAGCTGACTTGCAGGGGGTGAAATGGTCAGGGCTGTTGAAATGCAGCAATTCTTCAGGAAATTCACAGCATCTGTCAGATGTGTGACTTGCTTTCGAGGAGGAAACTCGAGAAGCGCAGAAAGGTTGTTTATCTTAGTCCAGTCTAGTTGATCAAGATTGAACTTGACTTGTGGAGCCTTGAGGATTTCCACTTCCTCAGAGTCAGCGGAGATGTTCTCAGCGGTAGCAGGAATGTTAGACGAGGCCATTTCTCTGTATTAACAGTTCAACCAAAGATGTTAACAAATAAGAATAATCTTAATGTGGAAAGAATTTCCAATAAGATGTTTCGAATTTTATCCATTTCATTCAGACACAAATGTCTTAATGAAGATTAGGGTTTTTCATGTTTTTGAAACGAAATGTAAAATCCATTTTCTTGTTTTCCAGTTTTCTATGAAGAAATAGATTCTGGAAACGAATGAAGAACAAGTTTAAGATTTTGCATTTAAACTTGAAGAACAACCATGAAATGGTTGTGTTCATAAAACCACGAAAGAAAATGATTTCATTTTACGAAGTTCTTTTGTTTGATCTTGTTAAAACAAAGAGAAGATCGGAAACAAGTTATACGCATTCGGTAATAAATAAGAACATATTAACCTTGATGTTTGATGAAGAAGATGATGAACAGTTCTTGAAGTTTTTGAAATCACAAATGCAACAGTGAATTCTTTCTTGCGGAGGAAGATTGATCGCGTAAAAGAAAAATATAAACAAATAATTTGTTTATATAGAGATTTTAGAAAGAGAAAATATTGAGCGGGAAAAGATTTTCATCATGACACGGACACGTGTTTGCATTTGATTGGAAGTTTGAACGAGACGTGCAAACGTGTGTCAGGAAGAGAAAACGTGTCGGGGTTTTATCCGTTGCAATGACGTCACAACTGTCCTTTCATATTCTTGGTTGTCTCTGAGGTTTTGAAAAACTCAGAGATACTTTTGAAAACATGAAGCATTGAATGAAAGTATTCAGTGAAGGTTTTAAGAAATTTCAAAATATCGCTGTTAAGGAAGAGATATTCAGCGATGCATTTAGTTTTGAAATCTTGCATTTTCATGCGATTGTCAGAGAGAGAGAGAGAACATACCTTGATATCAGTGAATCAAGTTTATTCAGAGAGAAGATGATAGAATGGGTTATATAAGTTGATTTTATCCTTTCACTGATCAATGTGAACCGCTGAAGATTTTATCCTTCAAAGTTCAGCGTTCCAAGCTCGCTGATGAGAAAGTTGAATCTTGTCTCATCAAGAGGTTTGGTAAATAAGTCAGCTAACTGATAATCAGTTAGGATAAAATGAAGTTCTATATCACCATTCATCACATGATCTCTGATAAAATGATATCTGATTTCTATATGTTTGGTCTTTGAATGTAGCACTGGATTGTTTGCTATAGCGATGGCACTTGTGCTGTCGCAATAGATTGGAATTTTGGAGAGCTGAAGATCATAGTCTAGTAGCTGATTTATCATCCACAAGACTTGAGAACAACAGCTTCCAGCAGCTACATATTCAGCTTCAGCTGTGGAAGTGGACACTGAATTTTGCTTTTTACTTGTCCAACTTACCAGCTTTCCACCCAGGAGCTGACATCCTCCTGTGGTGCTTTTCCTATCCATTTTGCAACCTGCAAAATCACTATCTGAATAGGCGGTTAGATCGAATCCTGAATCTTTGGGATACCAAAGACCTAGATTCGCTGTACCCTTAAGATATCGAAAGATTCGCTTTACAGCTTTCATATGAGATATCTTAGGTTCAGCTTGATATCGTGCATACAAGCATGTTGCAAACATAATATCGGGTCGGCTAGCTGTTAGATACAATAGAGAGCCGATCATCCCACGGTACAGCGTGACATTGACAGGAACACCCTTAGTGTCCTTATCAAGTGTCAGCGGTGGTGCCATAGGGGTTTTCATAGCTGAACTTTCAGTTAAGTCGAATTTCTTCAGCATATCTTTAACATATTTTCCCTGATTTATGAAAGTTCCTTTCTCAGTTTGCTTAATCTGAAGACCAAGGAAATATGTTAGTTCACCCATCATGCTCATTTTATACTCATCTTTCATTCTATCAGCGAAACGAGTACAAAGCTCAGGGTTAGTAGAACCAAATATAATGTCATCAACATATATTTGAACTAAAATGATATGACCTTTCACTTTTCTAAAAAATAGAGTTTTGTCAATCTTACCTCGCTCAAATTTTTCAATATGGAGATAAGTAGAAAGAGTGTCATACCATGCACGAGGAGTTTGCTTCAAACCATAAAGTGCCTTATCCAGATTATAAACATAACCTGGACGCTTAGAATCTGAGAATCCTGGAGGTTGTTCCACATACACTTCTTCATTCAGCTTTCCATTTAGAAACGCTGACTTGACATCCATCTGATGTACTTTGAAGTTTTTGTGTACAGCATATGCTAAGAATAGACGAATAGATTCAAGTCTTGCTACTGGAGCAAATGTTTCGTCATAATCTATACCTTCCGCTTGTCTGTATACCTGAGCAACAAGTCGAGCTTTGTTGCGGGTTACAGTACCATGTTCGTCCAACTTATTTCGATAGACCCATTTAGTGCCTATTACTGTTTTATCAGTTGGTCTCTGAACAAGTTTCCAAACTTTGTTTCTTTCGAATTCAATCAGCTCTTCTTGCATGGCGCTGACCCAGTTTGGATCTTTGAGGGCATCATCTATTTTCTTTGGTTCAGTTAGTGAAATAAAATTTACAAATAAACAAATATTACTTGCACTTCGTCGAGTCTGAATCCCAGCGTTTGGATCACCAAGAATTTGATCAATTGGATGATTTATAGTCCATCGCTGAGCCGAAGCATGAGACGCTGACTCAACTTGAACTGGAGGAGCTGAAGATGAAGCTTCAGCGACGTCAGGAGTATCAGCCAAGAGAGGAATGGATGCAGTTGTCATTATATTCACTGATTGCTGAGAAGTAGATGGAATGTCTGAAACATTTGGTTCAGCGTTAGGTATAGTGTTTATAGGAACAGCTGAGACCTAAGAAGTTTCAGCTTCACTGTTCTGCATATTTGGAATGATAGGACTATCATCTTCTACTGGATGAGCATTAGTGGGAATATCTTCTGAATCACCAAGATGAGAAAACATCCATTGATTCAGTTCTTCAGTATCAGCGGACGGTTTAGAGTTCGCTGAACGGGATTCGTCAAACGTGACGTGAATAGTTTCTTCAACAGTTTGTCTTCTACGATTGAAGACTCTGAAGGCTTTGGAAACTGAGGAGTATCTAAGAAAGATTCCATCATCAGCCTTAGGATCAAACTTTCCAAGAGCATCTCTGTTGTTCAGTATAAAACACTGACATCCAAAGATGTGAAGAAAGCTGATTGAAGGCTTTCTCCCATGAAAACGTTCATAGGCTGTCTTTTTGAATCTTTTGACTATCAGCGACCTGTTTTGCGTAAAACAAGCAGTGTTGACAGCTTCTGCCCAAAACTGAGTAGGCAGGTGAGAATCGCTGAGCATTGAACGTGCAACTTCAATAATTGTTCTATTTCTTCTTTCAGCGACTCCATTTTGTTGCGGTGTTCTCACTGAAGAAAAGTTGTGAGAAATACCCTTACTCTCAAGGAAGGAATCAAGAGAACTGTTTTTGAATTCAGTCCCATGATCACTCCTTATTGAGCGAACGGTCAGATTGTTCAGGGTTTCCATCTTCCGAACAAAATTGATGAGTTCTTCAGGGGTGTCACTCTTAGAACGGAGAAACATTAACAAGTGAAGCGAGAGAATTCATCAACTATGACCAGCGTATATTTCTTTCCAGCGATGGATTGTTTGTTAACAGGGCCAAACAAATCCATATGGAGTAGTTGTAGAGGAGATGACACTGAAGAAACTTGCTTTGACTTAAAGCTTGCTTTGGTCTGCTTCCCTTTTTCACACGCTGAACATAACGACTCTTTGGCGTATGAATGCTGAGGTAGACCAGTGACTAACTCTTTTGAAGAAAGAGTGTTCAGTGTCTTGAAATTTAGATGAGATAGCCTCTTATGCCATAGCCAGTTGACATTAGATGAGGCCTTTGAGAAGAAACAGGAGTTCTCAGTGGTTATTGAGTCCATGTTTATTACATAAACATTTTCCAAACGATAACCGCTTAGAGCTATCTTCTCCTTTTTGTCAGAGACAAAGCAGGATTCCTTAGTAAAGATTACTTTGTTATCCATGTCGCAAAGCTGACTGATGCTTAGAAGATTATGCTTCAGCCCTTCAACATATGCAACTCTTCTGAAGGAGGTTGTACCATTTGAAAGTACACCATACCCTCGGGTATGTCCTTTTCCATTTCCACCGAAAGTCACAGAGGGACCCTTATCTTCTTTGTATTCAGCGAGCAGGCTTTTCTTTCCAGTCATGTGTCTAGAGCATCCGCTATCAAGATACCAGATACCCTTCTTAACCTGCAATACAAAGGAAGATTAGTTTTTCTTGGGTACCCACTTAACCATGTATACACGTTTGTCAGTGGAAGTAGTTGGAATGGAAGGTTCAACAGTCTTCGCAGCATTTGAAGATTCAGCTTTGTCTTTCTTCACTTTGGTTAATTTCTTAACTTCAGTGGTAGGATTCACCTTGACCTGATTTGCACCAGGGTTGGTCTTCTTTGCCTTGGGGGCAATCTTCACCTTAGCTATCTTTTCAGCTTTGGTGGCTGTGGGGCACTTACTAGCAATATGATCGGTAAGTCCACAGTGATAACATTTCCTATAACTAAAAGTAGTTCTAGGACCATTTGAATGCTGAGCTTTTAATTTCAAATTAGAAGTGCCAGCACCAAGTAAACTATTGGCTTTAGAAATGGGACGAACATTCAATTCTTCAGATTTCTTACCAAGGACATCCAATCTGAGTCTAGGAGTAGATCGCTGAATAAATCCAGATATCTGCTTCCTTGATCCAGAGGGATGAGCCACTGAAGCTTTAGAAGCATTCAGCTTTGGTACTAAGGTACCCTTCTGAGGATTCTGGTAAATAACAATTCCTTTACCTTTGTTTTTAAAGACAGAGGTAGGTTTTGAATAAACCATTTTCTCCTTGCCTTTTGAGGAGGTAGGAGTTTCCTCAGGGATTGGTGTAACGGACGAGGAGCACTGAGAAGATGAAGTATCAGCGACTGAGGATACGAATGTTCCAAATTTAAGCATTGAACGCTCAGTGGTTGGTTTTGGAGTTTCATATTTGTAACCCAAACCACGTTTATCACTCAGGGGAATCTGAGACTTTATTATCTTAGTGATCTTTGTTGAAGAATTACACCATCCTTCAACAGTAGCTTTTTCAGCCTTTAATGCAGCGATAGCTTCTGCTCGTTTGATTTTGACTAGCTGATTTAAATATACTTGATCTTTAAAATCTTCTTCAATTTTAGAAAGCTTTTCTATTTGAAGGTGGCAGTTTTTAAGCTTTTCAGCGAGATCAAGATTTTGGTTTTCAACCACAGTCTTGCCGTTCATGGCTTCGTATAAACTTCTAGTCAAGAGATCGATCTTACGGAGGCTATCAGCTTCATCAATATTTGCAATATTGGTAAAGAAAGAAGGTGATACCTGAATAACAGATGTTGAAGTGGAGGGAATGTCTGAACTTTCTTCCTCTTCTTCAATCTTGGCCATAAGACATAGATTTGCTTCATCATCTTCAGAGTCAGATGATGATGCTTCTTCATCAGAAGCAGCCCAATCATAGTCAGCCATCAGGCCTTTATTCTTCTTCTTAAAGCTTTTCAGCTTTGCATATTTTTCTTTCAGCTTTGAGTATTTGTCATCTTTATTTCTTGGAGCAAAGGGTTTCTTTGTAAAAGCTGAGGGTCTAGAAACTTTCTTTGACCTGCACTCGTTAGCGAAATGTCCTGTCTTTTCGCAGTTAAAACAAGTAGCAGTAGCCTTATCAACAAACGCTGATGATCTAGGCTTGTCAGTTATGGAAAGAGGTTTGTTCTTTCTAAACAATTTCTTTTTGGCAAATCTCCTGAACTTCTTAGTTAGGAGAGCCAAAGATTCATCATTATCTGAATAATCAGAATCTGATGACCTTTCAGAGCTACTTTCTAACTCAGTGATAGTGACCGAGGGTCGCTGAGTAGAAGGTTCCTCTGAGATTAAAGCAACAGGGGTGCTTTTGGAATCTTTTACAAGATTCTTCTTAAGATGGCTCGATTGCTCATGATTCAGCAACGTGCCATATAAGGTTGAAAGGGTCATTGATTTTAGATCCTTTGATAGCTTGAGACACATAGCATAATTGTCCCAGCTTTCAGGTAAACATTCTAGAAACTTTGTCAGCACTTCAAAGTTAGAATATTCCTTACCAACAGTTTTCAGATCTATAATTAAACAATTAAAACGTTGGTGAACTTCAGAGAGAGATTCATTCTTACCAGAAATGAAGCTTTCGTATTGTCTTACCAGGTTGATCTTTCTTGAATCCTAGACTTCAGACGTTCCTTCATACTGAACACATATTGTGTCCCACATGGCCTTTGATGTTTTCAGGTTCATGACGGAATGGTAGACTTCGTCAGGAAGAGCCATGGATAGTATGGATCTGGCTTTTGTATCTATAGCCACTTTCTTCTTATCTTCGTCAGTCCATTGAAAGATTTCCTTAGGTACCAGCCTTTCTGGAATAGCAGGTCTATTCTCAGCGGCTGGAACAGCAGCATCAATTCTTACAGGGATGAATGGACCATTTTCTAGATAGTAAGGCATAGTAGGATCTACACCTTCTAAGAAGAGTGTCATCCTATTTTTCCATAAGTTGAAGTTATCTTTGGAAAATCTAGGGGGTTTAGCAAGAGAACCATTGTCTATATAATTTGTGTTTGTGTTGGTGGCCATTTTCAGATAATAGCAAGGAAGAGAAATATCTTAGATTATATCTTGTTTATGAGGTTAAACAAATCCGCTCTGATACCACTTGTTGGTCCCGAAGGCCTATACAAGTTTGTAGAAGGGGGGGGGGGGGTTGAATACAAACACACAGGTTTTACTTTTCTAAATTGTTTATTGATAAATCATTAACAATTTACAGCTTGTTGCGGAAACAAGATTAAGGATAAACCTAAATCTAAACAAGTTGGAACACTAAGGTTTCTTGCACTAAGAGAGATAAGGAAATTACTAATAATAACCTATCTTGAGATAAGAGATTGAACTTGTCCAGAGTTAGCAAGTTACTTCAAATGAAGTGGGTTCATCTCTTTATATACTGCATGCATTTAATGCAAGTCAGTATACACTTTACACGTGTCATCAGCTGGTTGGTTGCATGTCATTGACCTTTGTTGACAACCTTAGTAGCCGCATGGATGAACAGTGTAGTATCAGAGTGGTTGTACGATTTCAGATATTCGGAGGTTCTTTTCTGACATTTCGTACGGAGTCGTGCAAGGGTGGTTAAGACAAAAGTACTTTGTACGGAGGACTTCATGATCAGCTTTCGTTGATTCAGCGATCTATCATTTCATATCAGCGAATGATAGAGTTCAGCGATAGCTGAAGTCTTGTACTTGATACTTCACGTTGAGTGGACAAATCTGAGTCTTCGCTGATCCGCATCAGTTCATTAGGAGACTTGTCGCTGGTTCTTGAGCTTGATCTTCGACTTCAACGTAGAACCTTTGTTGACGTGAAACTTGTCTTCTGGGATCCTAAGTAAACAACTAACTTATCAGCGATCATCATAATGACTGAACAGACTCAGAGCATTTATGGTGAACAGTTTCGCTGAATGTTTAACTTAAAGAGCGAGAGTTCCTATCAGCGGTACTGTAAGATCTTAGTACTTATCAGCGATAGTGAAACTCTGATACATATTGTTTACTTACAATTTTCACTAAGTATAAGAGAGGGTCATTATCAAATCACTGAGGGTTTGGATCAACACGAGTCTTTAAACACGGTGGGCCAAAAGAACCCACTTTGCAAGATTTTTGCAGCAGTGCGGTTTCCACCAAAGTGGCCACCGTAGTGGGATGTGTGACAACCATGGAGTATTTGATGTTGCTCACTCCCGTGGATACAACGCCTCAATATTTGGTCCGTCCCTGTCTTATATAAGAACGGGTCGTCCCAAACATATTGTCGTATATCATGTAAAAACTTTTTAAATGGTTGTCCACTCATCCCGTGGGGTTTCAGTCCACTTGCTAAGAAGTTTGCAATGTCAGCATACCAAGGAATATTACTTTCGAGATGTTGGGCTGATAACAATTGTTCATCGGGAAAATTATCTCTGACCGGAGTGGGATCAACAGTGCCCACTATCTTCTCGAGCCTGGACAAATGGTCAGCTATCTGATTGCTTGTTCCTTTTCTATCAACGATCTCAAGGTCAAATTCTTGTAGCAATAAAACCCACCCAATCAAGCGAGGCTTGGAATCAGCCTTGTTGATCAAGTATTTTATCGCTGCATGATCCGTGTGCACTATGACCTTCGTCCCTATCAAGTATGACCTGAAACGATCAAAAGCAAACACCACCGCAAGTAATTCTTTTTCAGTTACTGTGTAATTAATCTGAGCTTCAATCAGTGTTTTACTTGCATAATAGATGGGGTGAAAAACTTTGTTCTTTTTATGTCCGAGAACAGCCCCCACAGCCCACTCGCTGGCGTCACACATCACTTCGAATGGGAGTGACCAGTCAGGAGTGGTCACTATGGGTGCTATGACTAAGGCTTCCTTGATTGTTTCAAAAGCATTTCGGCATTCTTTTGTAAAAATGAAATCTTTTTCGTGTTGTAACATGTTGCATAAGGGTTTTGTTATTTTCGAAAAATCTTTGATGAACCTCCTATAAAAACCCGCATGACCCAAAAAACTCCGGATGCCTTTTACAGTTGTGGGTTCGGGAAGTTGTGCCACTACCTCAAGCTTGGCTTTATCGACTTCTAACCCTCTTTTTGAAATAAGATGGCCTAGGACAATACCCTCTTCTACCATAAAATGACATTTTTCCCAATTTAAAATAAGGTCGTGGGTCTCACATCTCACTAGGCTTTTCTCTAGATTTCCTAGGCAGTTGTCAAATGATGTCCCTATCACAGAAAAGTCATCCATAAAAACTTCTATGGTGTCCTCAATCATGTCAGTAAAAATGGCCATCATACAACGTTGGAAAGTAGCTGGGGCATTACACAATCCAAATGTCATCCTCCGGAATGCAAAAGTACCGTAGGGACAAGTAAAGGTGTTCTTTTCTTGGTCCTCGGGGGCGATATGGATTTGGTTGTATCCGGAGTATCCATCTAGAAAACAATAAAATTCCTTTCCCGCTAACCGATCAAGAATTTGGTCAATGAAAGGTAGGGGGAGTGGTCTTTCTTAGTGGCCAAGTTGAGTTGTCTATAGTCCATGCAAATTCTCCACCCCATTACAGTTCTAGTGGGAATGAGCTCGTTCTTTTCGTTCTTCACTACGGTCGTCCCTCCCTTTTTAGGGATACATTGGACGGGGCTTACCCAACTACTACTAGCTATTGGGTAGATGATACCGGCGTCTAACCACTTCAAAACTTCTTTCTTAACTACCTCCTTCATTATGGGATTCAACCTTATTTGAGGTTGGACTTTTCCAGGGTGGTCACTCTCCAAGTTAATCTTATGTTGACATAAAGAGGGGCTAATACCTCTAATGTCCGATATGGTCCAACCAATTGCTTTCTTATGCTTCATCAATAAATCAATCAGACGTTGTTCTTGGTTCTCGCTAAGTTTGGAGGAGATAATAACGGGAAGTTTATTATACGTAACGAGATAAGCATATTTCAAGTGGAAAGGAAATGGTTTAAGCTCTAACTCGGGAGGGTATTCTATTGAAGGGGGTTGAACATTTCTGTCATTAAAATCCAAAGGTTCAAAGGCTGCCACTATTTCGTTACACTCATCCTCAAAAGTGTCATCACTCTCAAGGTCAGAGTGCTCGCTCTCACTCCCCACTGTGGGCATTGTGTCAAGACTGTAGGATTCATAAATCGAACTTAAAGCAAAGCAGTCTTCGGTGTCTATATACTTAAGGGATTTGAAGACATTGAATGTTACTTCTTGGTCATTAACTCTCATTGTGAGTTCTCCTTTGTGCACATCAATCAAAGTTCGTTCGGTTGCAAGAAACGGACGTCCTAAGATGATTGGGATTTCTTTATCGGCCTCATAATCTAGAACTAGAAAATCGGCTGGGAAGATAAATTTATCCACTTGGACCAAAACGTCTTCTATTTTACCCTTTGGGTAGGCAATGGACCGGTCGGCTAGTTGTAATGTCACGGTTGTGGGTCTAGCCTCTCCAATACCTAACTTGTTAAAAATAGACAATGGCATCAAATTGACACTAGCTCCTAAATCACAGAGTGCTTGACCTACTTCTTGTCCTCCTATTGTGCATGGAATGGTGAAACTACCCGGGTCTTTCAACTTAGGTGGAATCTTGCTAGTAAGGAGGGCACTACATTCTTCGGTCAAAGCCACAGTCTCAAACTCACCCAACTTTCTCTTTTTGTTCAAAATATCTTTTAAAAATTTAACATAGCTTGGCATTTGCTCGAGAGCCTCTACCAAGGGTATGTTAATGTGAAGTTGTTTAAAAATGTCTAAGAATTTTTTAAATTGAACATCGACATTTTTAGGCTTCATTCTTTCAGGAAAAGGAATACTTCGTGGGTCAATTTGAGCTGACTGTGGTATTGGTTTTGGAATAGTAGGTCTTGGAACAGGTCCAAAAGTGGGAAGGTCAGGGATGTCGTTCCCCACTGTGGGGATGACAGTGACATGAGGAGTGCCCACTGTGGGAATCACAGTGGGTATTTGAGGCGAATCATCAGACTCGAAAACAATATCTTTCAGATCCTTTCCACTCCTAAGTGTGATGGATTTGACATGTTCAGATCCTTTTCCTATCACCCTAGCATGCTCGGTATCACTAGGTCACGTCCCTGGTGGTCTATTCTTAACTTCGACGGCTAGTTGTCCTACTTGAGTCTCTATGTTCCTAATGGCTGCTTGAGTTTGATTCATAAAACCCTTGAGAATTGATTCAATCGATTGTTGAGCCTCAGCTGGTTGATTGGATCGTGGTTGGTATTGTTGTGAGGATTGCCCTTGGTGAAAGTTCTGCGGGTGCTGCCCACTGTGATGTTGGGACTGCCCACTGTGATGTTGCTGAAATCCAGGGGGATTGTGTGGTCTTTGCTGGGTATGACTCGCCCCGTGGGGTTGGAGTCCTGGATTACCATCCCAAGAGAAATTTAGGTGATTTCTCCAACCTGGATTATAAGTCTGCGAGTATGGGTTGTTTCTTGGATTTGTCCCTATAACATTAACGGCTTCGGGATTTGCTGGACAATAGTCAAAAAGATGCTCCTCTCCACAGAGGGAGCAGTTTTCGGCTAGATGAGTTGCAGAATTGACTTGGCCTCTATTTTGGTTCAAAACGATTTTTGTTAAGGCCACTAACTGTGCATTCATGGTTTTGAGCGCTTCGGAATCGATGGTGTTGGTCTTTGGTACTACTGCTCTAGGATTGGACCACTCGGTATTGTTGTTGGACACTTTTTCTAAGATTTGATATCCTTCATTGTAGGTTTTACTCGTGAATGTTCCACCGGCTGTTGCATCTAAGATGATTTTGGCTGCATTGGAAAGACCATTGTAAAAGGTTTCCAATTGGATGCAATGTGGGATGCCATGATGCGGGCATTTTCGAAGTAAATCTTTAAATCGTTCACATGCATCCGAAACAGCCTCATCTTCTTCTTGTCTAAACAAAATTATATCATTTCGAAACCTTACATTCCTCGTTGGAGGAAAGTATTTTTGCAAAAATTTATCGGCAAGTTCTTGCCAAGTGGTTATCGAGTGAGGTGCATGCGAGTTCAGCCATGACTTTGCCTTATCCCTTAGTGAAAAAGGAAAAAGTCTTAGTCTTAATGCTTCATCACTCACACCTTGTAACTGAAAGGAATCGGTCATTTCTAAGAAAGATTTTAAGTGCGAGTGCGGATCTTCAGATGGTGATCCTCCAAACTGGCCCATGGCTTGGATCATTTGAAACATCACCGGTTTGAGTTCAAAATGGTTTGCAACAATGTTGGGCCTTAGAATCCCGGAGCTTAAGTCGTTAGCTCCGGAAGTAGCGTAATCCCGTATTTTTCGATCTTTGCTATCTGCAATCGTTACTGTGGTCTCCACTATAGGTGGTGGAATTGCTGCCATGTTTACAGTGGGTATCACAGGGGGTTGTCGATTTGTGTTCTTGTTTTTACGTCTTCTTCGAAAATTTTCTCTATTTCAAGATCGATTGGTACCAAAGGTTCGTGTTGTTGCCGTGGCATGCAACACGAACAACTTAGAAAAACGAGTTACTCGGGCTCGAACAAAAACTAATGTCTTGAGATTTAAAATCACGCCAATCCCCGGCAACGGCGCCAAAAACTTGTTACGTGCGAAATATGTGTTTTAATCGCAGTGGGTTGCAAACTGTCCACAGCGGGAAGTGCAAGTGTACACTGTCCACTATGATCGTCACAGCAAGTAATAGTTGGTAAAATACCAGAATCGAATCCACAGAGACTAGACAATCAAGACAATACGGTTCTCATAAGCTCCTTTTACAAGTTTCAATTAGAGAGGAAAATAATACTTTGGTTTGGTTCGGTGAAATAGCTACTTTGACGATTTTACTAAGATTTTAAAAGGAGGAATGGAGGTTAGATTTTCCCTAGATTTTATACTAAATACTCGGTCCTAAAAGTGGTCCTTGTATTCGAGGTAGGCATTTTCGCTAGAAAAGCCCGGTTACAAAATACTCACACCGTTAGATAAAAATACCATACTCTTAGTATTTATTGTTTTGTCAATGGCAATCTCAAAAATGGACCTTTTCAGGTCTCGATGGAATGTGTAGAGACAAATACTCTAAGTGTTTTTAATACACAAATTAGCTTGCCTACTACTCCAGTGGGTTGAGATTTTCTCACTGTGCCGACCTCACTTTCGTAAGTGTCATAAGAATTCTTTCGAATCCCCTAGCATCATTCAAGCTCGTGTCACTATGTTCTACTTATTTCTAAGTTAAGAACTAGACTTTAGATCCTTGCAAGTGATCGTCTTGTTCGCATCCTTGGGTAAATATCGAGAATGAATGACCAAAACAACAATATTCTAAGTATAAAGATTACTCAAGCATTTTTAATAAAATCCAGGTACTTCTCCTTCCTACAACCCAAAGGATGTTTAGCCCATAACGAAAGTAAAGAAATCAAAAGAGTAGAAGTTGCACATAATAAAATTGAAAGTGACTTGAATTTAACCCACAGTGGGGAACGAGAATTCGTCCCTGTCACTGTGTACTTCGAACTACAACTTAAACTAAGAAAGTAAAATACAGAAAATTAAAGCTAGTTACTGCAGTAAATGAAAGACTAAAACTAATGTGGTAGTTAAGAGAAATTAAGACTAAGCCAAGCATCTATTAAATGGCACCCAACACCTCCTTTATATACTAGGAGAAAGAGTTGGGTATTACACAACAAAATGGATTTGTCCAATGGATAAAGACTGCAGTACCATGAAAGAAATCAGCACCTTGGATAATCCTTTTACCTAATGGTCTCTTCACCTAGTCAACTTCTAAGTACAAAAAGGTGTTCTTGATGCTATCTTTAAGGAAACTACTTGTACTTCTCCAGCTCATATTGCCCTGCCATTTGAACCTTCTAAACTCGAGAATACTTGCATCCCAACTACTAGTTTCTTTTATCTTCTTGCTCTGCTCGAATAGTGGGGAACCGGAGTGGGCACAACAGTGGTCACTGCAGGATAAATCGTGAAAAACACCCAAATTCCACCAAATAATTTATTAAAGACTACGGTTCACTCTTTTTGCTCATTTTCGAGAATTGTACCAAGAATGGGGGTTTTGAGAGGTGAAATGGCTAAAATTGACGAAATAAAATATAAATAAAAGGAAATAATAACTCTAAAAATAGAGTTATCAGTTAATTTTAGAAATTTGGGCTTAGGATCCGATTTCTATAGAATATAGTTAAAGATTTGATTTTAATCTAGTAGTTTGGATTCAATTAAATTATGGACTTTGAGTCCGTATTAAATGGACCCGAATTAGGTTTAGAATCCAGTTATGGTTTTGGATTTTAAATCAGAATTCGTATTCGAATAATCCTACTAATTGAGTTCAGAATACTTCCTAATTATAATATTCGGAAGGGAAACAATTGAGAATAAAGAAACGATCAATTGTTAATATTTTTAAGTTAAGAATATGTGGTGGGTTATAGCGGGATATGTTTGATACATATACATTAATATTGTAACTAGAAATAGGCATCGGGTCATCGGGGGCAACTTGGTACGGTCTTATGGGAACCGGATACTACCCATTGGCTACATGGTGTAGTTTCTAGTGAATGAGTGTACCTTGAATCATCGGGGGCCCGTCTATGAATCGCGATTTATTGATCCCATTGGGGCCATTGATTCTAAGGTGATGAGAAACGTGGAATAGACCAGGCTCTTAATGGTAATTCCCGTTCGCCTATAATGTTGATTGTTAATCCCATTTCGGGAAGCGATAGCCTATAATGTGGATTGTTAATCCCATTTTGGGAGGCGATAGCCTATAATGTGGATTGTTAATCCCATTTCGGGAGGCGATAGCCTATAATGTGGATTGTTAATCCCATTTCGGGAGGCGATAACTTATAATGTGGATTGTTAATCCCATTTGGGAAGGCGATAAGGAAATGATTGAATAGGCAAAGTAGAATTGCTATTCAAGTTGAAATGATTGAATAGACAAAGTAGAATTGCTATTCGTGTTGACTGTAGTGAATAGGCAAACATAACTGCTATTTGTGATTAAGACGTGGAAACGTGAAATAGACAAAGTGTGATTGTCGTTTCCAGTTGCTCTCGGGGGATTAGAAATAGGCAATACATAAATGCTATTTCTGCTTTTATTCCAAGAAAGAGGTATGGCGGTTGATTATAATTCCTTAGGCTTGAGTGATGATCTAGAATCGGTAATGATTCATAGTAGGCCTTTGAAAATGATGATATGACCTTCCGATTGCTAGTCATAGTCATGGGGCCGGGTATGTTCCCGTCATATTGATACGAGTACGAGTACGGTAAGAATGGTGGCAAACTAGGTTTGTTTATATGCTTTGAATATCTAAGTTCAAGGCTGTTAATGTTTAATTTGAATTGGATGTTCTCACTAGGCGTAAGCCTAATTATTCGAATTCAATCTTCTTACCAGGTACAAGTTCAGGGAAGTAATGAGTTATGGGACGAATGCTTTTGGTATTCAACTCTCGATGATAAGCGGAGACCTTAGACGATGCGAGGAGGCTTTGGATGGAATGCTTAGATAATCAAGTTAATCTAATTATAGTTGACATGATTAGATTAATAGGTTATTTAGAAAGCTCGATTTGTGTAAATAAGAACCCTCACATTAATTCTCTATTTTCTGTTTATATATAGAAAAGTTTGGATGATATTTGATATACCTTGTTTAATTTAAAGGTTTAAATTTGCCCTGATTTTAGGGTGTTACAATATGATATCAGAGCTGTAGTTTAAGTAAACTAGGTATGATTGTGAGGTACCTAGACTTAAGCTGAGATGGATTAAGATATGATTTGTGAGATATGGGTAGAAGCACTGAGACAAGATGGTCTTAAAAGTTGACGAAAATGCGGGAATTAAGAATTGTGATGATGGTAACAAGGATTCTAATGTATAGTATGTTCATAATTTCAACTAACTACTGTTATTATGAATATATTGTTATGTAAGCATACTTGTTTCTAACAGTTTTGACAATTGGAGGTGATTTCGTTTGACGATGTTGTGGCACATAAAAGAGTTTCAAGTACAGCACGACTAGTTGTGCTACTCAGTTAACTCGTTGAGCCTTAAGATGAGAATCTCTAGGGCGATGTGTGTGTGCTTGACGATGAATCGGTAACAACTAACAAGTAGCAGATAAAGTGGACAGTCGGATCCAGTATTGATCTACTAGTCTTCAGTAGAGGTTGTGACTCAACCCGATTTTGGGCTAGTTTGTCTCTTGGTAATCATGTTTTAGAGATAAGTTTACTGGAGAATTTCGATTTTAAATTCCGATCAAGGAATAGATGCTGAGCAATTAGAGTTTTGATTAATAACCAAAGGAGATTAATAGAATTTTATGTTGTTTCCAAGTTGGGGAGCGGGAAGTGGTGAAGGTATCACCGTGGAAACATCATAGAAGTGATATGGTGGCTTGGGAAACTAAAGAGGTGATGAAGGACAAATGTCCTCATCTATGCACCTAGCTTTGATTTCGGGGACGAAATCAATTTCAAGTTGGGGAGATTTGTAACACCCCGAATTTCCATTATATTATTTTATTATGAATGGGGTTGAATTGTAAATTGGTCCAAGTTGTGGACTAATTGAAAATCTAAACTCCAGGGTTGAATTTGTAATTTTGACCAAAGTTTATATGTTATTGATAAAATTAGAACTTAAGGGGTTGTTTGGTCATTTAGTGAAAGTTGAGACTTCTTTAAGATGGGGTAAGTGATCTCAATTGATATATTATCTCAATAGAAGTATGGAGTCGATCCAGAGAAAAGTAAGGAGAGAAAGAAGAAAAGAGAAGGAGAAGAGAAAATTGAACGGTGGTTCTTGTGGTAAGGGGTTTTGAAATCCTCTTCTTTGATTCCTACCTCTGTTTGGTATCATCAGTTGAAGCACATTTCAGTAGGATGTGAAGCATAGAAAGAAAAGATTTGGATTGTTGGGTTCATCTTCATCAGGTGAGTTCATCTCTTCATCTTAAACGTTAGTAGTTGCAATTGAATCAGATATAGTATAAAAACTGTCTGAATGGATTGGTATATTTGTTTAGAAACGAAATCGATCAACGAGCTGTAATTTAGATGAGTTTTGTACTAAATTTGACGTGAATCGATGACTGGTATCGAAGTCCCGGTATTAGGTAATTCCGGAACTGGACTTTTGGATCCGGAAATGAGAAGTCCGGAATTGGGCTTCGAGATCCGGAATGGAGTGGGTTCCGAAATTGGATTTTGAGAACCGGAATTGACAAAGTCCGGAAGTGGGCTTGGGCTAGGGGATCCGGAGTATGAATTTCGGAATTGGGTAGTTCCGGTGTTGGATTTAATTCCGAAAGAAATGGGATCCGGTGTTGGGTACGGGTTCCGAAAGTTGGGCTTATTGGATCCGGAATTAATTTGAAACCGGAATTGGACCATGGGATTGGATCCGGAATTTGGGGTTCCGGAATTGGGCTTATTGGATCCGGAGTTAAGTCATTTCCGGAATTGGCCTAATAGATCCGGTATTCGGAAAATTAAATGGGATCCGATAAATTAATTAACTACCGAATGGGCTTTTGTTTGGATCCTGTAATATGATTGATTTCGGTATTTGGGCTTGATCCGATCTTTAATTAATTTTGGGAATTAGGCTTTGACCCATTATATGTTAATTTTAGAAATTTAGGCTTAGGATCCGATTTCTTTAGAATCTAGTTAAAGATTTGATTTTAATCTAGCAGTTTGGATTCAATTAAATTATGGACTTTGAGTCCGTATTAAATGGACCCGAATTAGGATTAGAATCCAGTTATGGTTTTGGATTTTAAATCAGAATTCGTATTCAAATAATCCTACTAATTGAGTTTAGAATACTTCCTAATTATAATATTCGGAAGGGAAACAATTGAGAATAAAGTAACGATCAATTGTTAATATTCTTAAGTTAAGAATATGTGGTGGGTTATAGCGGGATATGTTTGATACATATATATTAATATTGTAACTAGAAATAGGCATCGGGTCATCGGGGGCAACTTGGTACGGTCTTATGGGAACCGATTACTAGCCATTGGCCACATGGTGTAGTTTCTAGTGAATGAGTGTACCTTGAATCATCGGGGGGCCCGTCTATGAATCGCGATTTATTGATCCCATTGGGGCCATTGATTCTAAGGTGATGAGAAACGTGGAATAGACAAAGCTCTTAATGGTAATTCCCGTTCGCCTATAATGTGGATTGTTAATCCCATTTCGGGAGGCGATAGCCTATAATGTGGATTGTTAATCCCATTTCGGGAGGCGATAGCCTATAATGTGGATTGTTAATCCCATTTCGGGAGGCCATAGCCTATAATGTGGATTGTTAATCCCATTTCGGGAGGCGATAAGGAAATGATTGAATAGGCAAAGTAGAATTGCTATTCAAGTTGAAATGATTGAATAGGCAAAGTAGAATTGCTATTCGTGTTGACTGTAGTGAATAGGCAAACATAACTGCTATTCGTGATTAAGACGTGGAAACGTGAAATAGACAAAGTGTGATTGTCGTTTCCAGTTGCTCTCGGGGGATTAGAAATAGGCAATACATAAATGCTATTTCTGCTTCTTTTCCAAGAAAGAGGTATGGTGATTGATTATAATTCCTTAGGCTTGAGTGATGATCTAGAATCGGTAATGATTTATAGTAGGCCTTCGAAAATGATGATATGACCTTCCGATTGTTAGTCATAGTCATGGGATCGGGTATGTTCCCGTCATATTGATACGAGTACGAGTACGGTAAGAATGGTGGCAAACTAGGTTTGTTTATATGCTTTGAATATCTGAGTTCAAGGCTGTTAATGTTTAATTTGAATTGGATGTTCTCACTAGGCGTAAGCCTAATTGTTCAATTCAATCTTCTTACCAGGTACAAGTTCAGGGAAGTAATGAGTTATGGGACGATTGCTTTTGGTATTCAACTCTCGATGATAATCGGAGAACTTAGACGATGCGAGGAGGCTTTGGATGGAATGCTTAGATAATCAAGTTAATCTAATTATAGTTGACATGATTAGATTAATAGGTTATTTAGAAAGCTCGATTTGTGTAAATAAGAACCCTCACATTAATTCTCTGTTTATATATAGAAAAGTTTGGATGATATTTGATATACCTTGTTTAATTTAAAGGTTTAAATTGGCCCTGATTTTAGGGTGTTACACACACACACACACAGAGAGAGAGAGAGAGAGAGAGAGAGGGGTTTAGGGGAAAACCTAAAAAAAACGGAAAACTGAAGAACACTCTGGTGACCCTTCATCTAGACGGTATGCACTTGTGCATACATGTAAATTATGTTGTTTTTTTGTTTTTATGCACAAGTGCATTATGCAGTTGTGCATATGTACGTGTGCATGTTACAAATTACTTGTATGCACAAGTGTATACCGTCCAGATGAATGCTACCAGGGTGTTCTTTAATTTTCCGTTTTATTGAGGTTTTTCCCTAAACCTGACCCTATATATATATATATATATATATATATATAACTTGGTTGTGTATATTTCTATTAATATTTAATTATTGTATTTCATTCGCCAAATTTACGTAGACTACAAATCCGTCAATCCAACCTGCCCAAAACCGTAAGGGTTGGGTTGATTGAGATTTTTCCAAACCGTCATTATTAGGTTGAGTTGTATAAATACCACAAACTGTAGGATATACAAAAAAATGATGAATCCAACTCGAAAGGCCGAAACAACCCAATCCGAGGTCATTCAATGCCTATTCGAGTTATAAAATCTTCATATCTTAAGTATTTAGTTGGATTTTGATTAGGTCATTAGAATCCAATCCAATCCAATCTTAGGCCATGCGTAGCGGTAGCGTACCCGCTCTCGGGTAAGGGTGAGGGTTAAGCGGGTACGGGTACGGGTACGGGGGGAGCGGGTAAGGGTGAGGGTTCGAGGTTTCGGTTTCGTGAACCCGATGAACCCGTTGTGGTTTAATTAATTTTTTTATTTTTTTTATATTTTTTAAATAATACCGTTTACCAACGGCTATATTATTAATTAATTTTTTAAATTTTTTTTTTCAAATTATACACACTATATATATTAACCTCTATCATCTTCATTTTTTCACACCAAACAACTCTATACTTTCTTCCATTCTCTATACTTTCTTCCATTTATTTCTTCAATTTTAGACAATATGGATTCGCCACAACCCGCTTCATCGACCGCATCATCATCATCCATAGACACCGACGAGTACTTGAATCATTCTAGGGAAATTTTTGTAGGGTTGGTTCGAGAAACTGCAAATTTAATTTATGGTAGCACCGCCTCATCGTCAAGAAGAGAACCGAGGGCCGGGAACATAGAAAGAGGCTGGGAAAATGTTCGAGAAGTCAAAAACCGGGACACTCATAATAACCTTCGGTCGGATTTGGTCGAACATATTTGGCGTATCCAAGTTCCCAACAATGACGACGAGTAGATTTTTAATATTTTGTAATTTTTAAATTTATTTTGTAATATTTAATTTTTTAATGAATGATATGAATTTTTATTTTTATTATTTATCTTATTTTTATTTATTAAAAAATATATAAATATTTTTATTTTGTTAAATAATTAAATGTATAAATAAAAGAATTAAAAAGGATGAGGTGGCAAGTGGGTTCATTGGGTACTGGTACTCCACTTTTGGGTAAGGATTGGGTAAGAGAGAAAAACTGATGTGGCACTGAGGTGGCAAGTGGGTTCAAAGGGTTCAAAGGGTACGGGTACTCATGGCCTTAGACCCTTTTATTTCTTCGATTTAATATAATTAACAAGTTTTTAGTTAATACTTGATAACCCTTTAGATGGACCTTCCTCGCCACCTTCCTAGGATCATCAAAGAAGCTTCAAAGGTTATATATCTATACTACATATATAACCATATACACCTAAAGTCTTAATTACAACCTTTATAGCACAAGGTACTTCATTTTTATGCATAAATTCAAAAAACTCTTAATTACAACTTGACTTGCACAAGGTACAACTTAAAATCTTTTTGGTTTACACAAGACACACGCAAGTGAAACGGCCAATACTCAGAGTACGCTCACGCTCCAGCCATTCTTTCTGACCTCCGACCATACCGAGAGCCTCTTCACGTCGCGTCGCAGGCCATACCTATTCACATCTCACACCTTACCGAGAGTACGCTTCCGCCATACGCTTTACCTGCTAGCTCCCAAGACTTCAGCATATAAACCACCGAAGATCAGAGTGTTTTCAACCCTAAAATTGAATTGGTGACCTCCATTTGCTTCTCCAATAATAATCGCTTCCTGTTGGGTATGTTTTTCAACAATCAACCCCTAATTTCCCCTTATTACCTATTCACATCTCACACCTTACCGAGAGTACGCTTCCGCCATACGCTTTACCTGCTAGCTCCCAAGACTTCAGCATATAAACCACCGAAGATCAGAGTGTTTTCAACCCTAAAATTGAATTGGTGACCTCCATTTGCTTCTCCAATAATAATCGCTTCCTGTTGGGTATGTTTTTCAACAATCAACCCCTAATTTCCCCTTATTTTTGTTGGTAGATTTGATTTGAAGTAAAACAGACAACGCTCGTAATTTCTGATTTCTATTGTGTTTTATAGGGTTTCTTAATTTTTTGGATTTCTAATGTGGTTGAGGAAGCATAATAATTTTGATTCTTTTCATCAGAAACGTTGCAAATAATTTTGGTTCTGGTTATCAGTCTTTGATTATTGTCTTTAACATTCTGGTATGGGTATGATTATTGTCTTTAACATTCTGGTATGGGTTTGATTATTTTCTTTAACATTCTGGTATGGGTTGAAATCTAAAGTGTTGGAGTGTTTAGAGGAAGAGGTATCAAGGAGGTAATGAAAACCTTCTAATTGTGGGTTTGATTTAACTTGATTTTGTCCATGTTAGTTCACCACTTCACCCTGTTGAAATCGTATGGTCTTCATTTTCTCTCTTGAACTAACTTTGGAATTTTGCAGTTTATGTAACTTGTATACAAGCATTTCAAGAAACAATAGTTTGTTAACATTCAATGTGGTGATGAATGATGGTACTTAGTTTGTGTTCTTAAACATTGACTCTTGGTGGATTAAAAAAGCCCATATTTTCTTCCTGATGGGATTGCATATGGTCTTTCTTGCTATGTGAGAAGATTGATGTGTGAGAGCATTAGGGTTTTGCAATGCTATGTGAAAAACACACTGTTTAGCTTGTGAAAAGTTAATCTTTTTAATGTCATCTTTGGTGGTTCGTGTAGCATAATGTTCCTTGGTCGTAAAGCTGATCAATTCAGATGGAGCCAACCGAATTTCCATATTCTATTGCTGTAACATGGAATTAATTCACTTCAGGAAAGATGCTCTTATTTATTTGGTTTTGGAGAAAATGGGGATTCTTAATGCAGCAACAACTCTTAAAATCTGATGAGGTTTAAGTTGGATCTTGTTATATAATGTGATATTGCTCTCGCTTTAGAAGTTAAGAAATAGTTGATAAGAATGCTCTGTGCAAATCTCCTCCCTGATTGGCGCTTTATTTATACAAGTGTCAACGGTTTAAAATTAATTCTCACACTTGTCACCAAAATTGGTATTTCTCACATGATACCATGCCATATTGGTTGTTATTGCATTGAAAGTAATACCATCTTTTGTGTGTAATATGGATTTGATTAACATCTGTCACCAAAAACATTATGTTTATAAAAGTAGCAGTGAAGTTTAATATGATTACCATAATGGTTATTATCAAAATGTTCAATGTGGGTTTTGGCCATGTATTTTGAACTGACAATTAAACAGTTCAATCTGTACATTAATATTCGATATAAGTGGGGAATTGATGGCATCTCGAATAGCAACTTTCAAATCCTTAAATGTTCATGCCGATGCACCATTGACCTTTGAAGAGACATGTAAGAAGAAAAATGTCATTTTTGGAGGTGTTCGTCTATTTCACCGTGTTTAAGAGTTGTTCATCTATTTCGCCAAAAATGTCTTTTTTGGTGTATGCTAAGGGACAGTTTACTAAGTGTTTATAACTTCTTATCGGGTAAATAGTGCTTACTAAGTAAGAGATAATGTTGTTTACCAACACATGTCGTTGACCGAGATGTTGATCAGGTAAATAACTCTTGTTTGCACCAATATTCATGTAGATTTGGCATCAGGCAAAGTGCTATGATTGAAATTAGAAATCAAAGCTTCTCTGTGTTGATTTCTTTTGAATTAGTTTACTCACAACCATGAAGCACTTATAGTGAGCAGACTTTATTTGAGGGGGTTATTGTATTATATAGTAATTATTTACTATATTTCATATGTTGTAGCTAAGTTAGACAATGTTGAGTATCCGTCCTTGGCTATCTTGATACTGTGTAAGTTTTTGTTTTCTTGAATGTCGTCTCAATCAGGTGTGTAACATAACTAGAATGTGACAATGTATGCAGATATTTTGGCACCCAACAATTTGACTAATAAGTGGACGAGAGCATGAGAAATGCAGCTTCAATTGCTTCCAGGTCTGTAGATAGTGATGCATCATAGAGACCTACTACTGTTCAAGTACCTGTTGCGCTTAAAGAAGCCTACAACATTCAGTGCTAGACTTTGCACTTGAGAGACAAGGTTATGGTTCAACCGGTTGTCTCCTAGCAAATAGAACTATTTGCATCTAATGTATATGTTTGCTTTTATTAGTATTGATTATAATAGATTAGATTGAATTGGTTTAGGTTTATTGGATTTTTTTCTTTTTGCAGAATGAAAAAGCTTTGTGAGTGGATGTGACTTAATTCGGAATGTTGTAGACTTTTATAAATCACAGGTGAGTACAAGTATATTCATCTCTTATGCATTATGCTTTTTGTATTGGAATTTTTTTACACACAAAGATACATATTGAATATTTAGTTAAAATAGTCAAATTTAAGTTTGGAATTCTCATGATTCTTTTTTCATATTAATGACAAATCACTTTGTTATTGGTAGTACATTCGATCCTTGACAAAGTATTTTATATAAATCCTAACTATCCAAATCATTTTTTCATCCCAAGTAGTTGCGGGTTCAAGCCTTATCAACAATTAAAGAAACAAAAACAACTTAATATCAGGTAAGCATGGCAACCAAGTTGGCTACTGTTAGTAAAGCAGAAGAGCTACTGGAAAAGCTCATGAGTGCTTCCTGGAATGCTGCAGTTCAGGGTAATGTATCATGTGTGGTTTCATAATCAAAATACTTGTGCTACACCAATTCTTGATGGAGGTTAAAGGTTTCTTGCTTTAGCAGTCACTAATTCACAATGCAGAGAATCACCAAAAGGCCCAAATATATCAAATTATACCATTTGGGGAGCCATATGGTTGTTTAGTATGAAAGTTGAAATTTATGGTTGGTTTGTTTTTTTTTGCTCGATGATCTTAATGACTTGTTTCCGCTACCACTAAGAAGTTTTTGTTTCTCGCTTAATTTTTAAGCAATGATCGAATTGGATAAGTCACCATGTATCATAGTGCCCACATTCAGCCATCTTATTACAGACTTGTGTTAGGGGCTGTTTAGCAAATGCTTATTTAGGTAAGCGCTTATTGGTCAAAACAGAGTAGTTGTTGCTCTTGCCAAAATGCTATATACCATTTAACATGGTAAATCCACCATCCCCTAAGTTGTTGTTGATCTAGATTTAACAACTTCCAATTCAACCCAACTCTAGACTGTAAACAAAACAAAGACAAAACAACAATCCTAATAACAACCCAAAAACTACACCAGGTCTCCACAAACCAGCAAATGGTCTGGTTAACAGCAAATGTGAATGTGCATGTAGCAGCGTCTGTTGAAGTTCTTTTTATGCTTGTAACTCTAGCTGTTTCGTTATTGAAATGTTAGGTATTGTAAATTGAGGAGTAAAAATAGATAAAAGGTCATTGGGTTTTTAGATTTTATCAGTCACTTATTCAACATAGTGAATGATACTCTTCCAAGGAAGATAAAGAAGTGTATGCATATGTATATGAAGTTCTTGAGTTCTTAAAAAGAACCATGTCTATAAATCAATTGTTAAGTTTTTATGCAACGAAGAAGTATATATGGAGCCTACTTGATTGTTTATATGCAATGCTCTGTTTAGTTTAATTTTATTTTGTCTACCTTGTAGCTAAATAAGCAGAAACTTGAATTGAGAGTTGAAGTTTTCAGTTTCATAATTGCACTACATCGTGCGGGTACACTCAAGTGGTCGGGGCAGTGAATACATCAATGCCGGTCAAATTGGTGACAACCGTTCATTGCGAAATACCGGTTACGAGTTCATCCCAATCGTCATTGTCGCTTCGGAGCCACAGTTATTAGCAATTGCTTGTTTTTCTTGGTAAAGACTGAGATTGTCGCTTGGCATAAATTTTTCAGAGTTGCATTCTTTTTGGTATGTTGTACTTGTGTATATAAATGAGCTGTATCTGTTTAACAATACTTCAATGATATGAGTACTTGACCTTTTGTTAAATAATGGATATATAAGTTATATCATCCATCCAAATATTCTTATTATTTGACTACCATTATAATATGCCTTCTAATTTTGACTTCGATTGAAAAAACCTCTGAATAAATGACCTAATATTTTTTATAAATGAGCAGATATCAAAACACGTTGAAACAGAACGTCAAGTTAGTTAAATTATTGAAGCACTCTTAGTTCCAATTAGCATTTATATATATTATAAAGCATGAAGGAGGTTCAGGGGAAAACCTCAAAAATATGGAAAAGTGGAGAACACATTGGTAGCCATTCATCTAGACGGTATGTATGTATTTAATTAATTAAGTTGTTTTTTGGTTTTTATGCACTTGTACATATGCTTTTGTGCATGTTATAGATTATCTGTATGCAAACGCATACCGTCCACATGAAGAGCTTAAATCTGGGAAAACTTATGAAAACAACACACAAAGGATATACATTATTGTGAAGAGCTTAAATCTGGGAAAACTTATGAAAACAACACACAAGGGATATACATTATTGAACGCAATAATCGGTCTCTTTTACAAACTTGGTTTAGAATAACTTTTGGCTTAAATCTTGGAAATGATTTTAAATTTTTGCTTCTTAGCGATTGAGGGCAGCAAAAGGATTCAAGATCGACTCCTGCATGATTCAATGGCCACGTTGTCCTCAGTTGCTTGTTCGTTGGGTTGGAAGTGATGATTCGGAGGCAACATGGGAAGACCTTCAACACTTTAATCGTGCTTTGCTTTCCTAGCATTTCCAGCACCATCTTCTCCGCCTGCCGATTCCCGGCCTTTGGGTTCCAACCTTGACGACAAGGTCGATTTTCCCGAGAGGTATTCATTACTATTATATGTTTCATCACGTGAGGTGCATCCTTCACAACCTTTTTGGTTAAAACAAGACCCACATTCGTATATAATAATATATGTTCAAACCATCTCCCATCTTTTGACTCAAGGAAAAACCTCAAAAAAAGGGAAAGCTGAAGTACACCCTGGTAGCCCTTCATCTAGACAGTATGCACTTGTGCATATAAGTAAATTAAGTTGTTTTTTTGGTTTTTATGCACAAGTGCATTATGCATTTGTGCATACGCACATGTGTATGTTACAAATTACTTGTATTCACAAGTACGTACCGTACAGATGAATGGCTACCAGAGTGTTCTTCAGTTTTCCGTTTTTTTATGTTTTCCCCTGAACCCGACTCTAACGTCGTAAGGCATCGCGTTCTTCATCATTATAACCCAACACCCATCGAGACGAATCGAGAACCTATCGGGCTTCCCATCATCTGAGTATATGGGTTTAGAAGCCCCATTAGGCGTGCAATGAATATTCCATTCGATCTTGTTAATACACCGTATTAACCTTCAACTTTATATATTAATTGACTTTCAAATTAACCACACAATTCATGAAATAAAATTGAAAGTGATAAAGAAACATGATTCAGGCTAAACTAATGTTTCGGAATTGTGATTTACCCGCGCTGCATCGCGCGGGTACACCACTAGTGTATATATATATATATATACAATTGAAATCAGGATCAATGGTGTTACTTTTGTAGATTACGGACATACAAAAGTAAATAACTCTTTTATTTGTTTAAAAAATAAATAACTCATTTTCTTCTTTTCATTAAAATAATTTAAATTAATTCTTTTTTCTAACGGGTTCCCCGCACCCGTCGGGATTTTCCCCCCTGAACCCGTCGGGGATTAGGCAGGGCAAGATCGGGGACGAGGGGTATAAAATAGGGTCGGGAGATGCATTCCCCGCCTATTACCCACCCCCGTTTCCATTACTAATTGAAAACAGGCTATGGTGTTACTTTTGTAGATTAATTAAAATTTTAAAAACCAACACTCACCCTATTATACATCGTATAATTTTGGCAACATTTCCAACAAAACAAAATTGGAAAAAATATAATAGACGACAAATCAATTTTTTAATATCTTATTTAATTTATTTTTGATATTCATTTGTAATTGTTATTTTTAGTTTTGTAAACAAAATAGTTAAATAAGTTGCTATGTTGAACTTAATTTTATTAGTATTAAACCGAATTTTAAGGATAAATTAATTTAATTCTATAAACATAAAATTTAAAATAAAAACTTAAAATACATGTTTTTGTTTTCTTTCTGAAAGACAGACAGGTAATAATATTATAATTTTGATTTGAGGGGGGTTATGATTAACACTATGAGTATGATGTCACCCACCAAATCCAAATCCAAATCCAAATTCAAATAAAAAGTCAAAATTGGAAGCTGAAAGGAGGACACAAAATACATACACTAGGGCTGGCTAATGAATGATGATGATTGGTTGAACTGACCAAAATCCCATAATTACCCTTCCAAAGGATGATGTGTTGGATTCTCTTCTACTCCCTTTATTATCATCATTTTTCATCATATCATTTCTTTTCGAACAAATTGCCCCCATCACCATCTACTATGGCAATAGGTAGTATAAAGGTTAATTCGTTATCCAATCCATTTAAAATAATGGGTAATTATTCGTCTTATAAAACTCTTATTCATATCCTACACTATCCATTAAAAATACCGGATAACGAAACGGGTAATAAATAAATGATAAAACAAAATTTTATTTTAAACTATAATTAATATCATTAAATCTCAAATATATAAGTAAAACATAAACCCATAAATATAGTTACTATTTTACATATAATATGTATACTAAACATTTTATTATTTTCAAAGAATAATCATAGTATAATATTAAAAGAAAAAGATAAAAATTATAAGACTAACACTTTTTATTGCATTTATTTATTTCAACCCGTCTTGTTTCTTGTTTAAACATCATGAAATCTTTTACTCGATAAATATAAAAAATAAATTAAAATACATATTAATATACGACAATATTATAAAAATATTAATGATATATACTTATGTATATATATACACACTTATACTTAATTATATATATGTATATATATATACTAGTTGAATACCCGCGCAATGCGGCGGGATGTCAAGTTTTTTTGTAAATCGGAAATAGGATGGTCGGATGTCAATCTTTTTTGTAAATAAGAAATAGGATGATCTGATTCTGACCAGGGTTGTACAAAACCACTAACCCGCAAACAACCCAAATAAACCCAACCTACCAACTCGTTAAATCGATAACCCATGAAACCGTTAATCCATCGTTTAATAGGGTTAAAGTTGGATTATGTCTAACTTAATCTAAAACCCTATCCGCTAAACCGTCTCTAGTCTATAATTTTGATAAAGTTTTATTTATATTTATATACAATTTAAAATTTTATTTAGATTTAGCTAGTCTATCCTCATTTATGTTTTTTGGTCATTTCCGGATCACCTTTTTCTCCATTTTTTGTTTAATTATCGTTATTCATTTACGTGTTATTGTTGCCACTATAACAAAACCGGATATAATAAAACTCCAACACGTTCTTCATTTGTATATCTACACAATGCGGTGGCAAAATGTAAAAAAAAATCCCCTTATCCACAAAGATAAAGATCAGCAACCCTTTTAACAAAGAAATCAGTCATATATCAATATTTTTCATAAAACCTATAATTAATTTTCTTAAGCCACCAAGTTCTTTTGATGCACAATACTTCTAGTCATGAACACTCAAAAAATCATTAAGCTATGATATTTAAAATTACGTAAACACAACAAAACTCATGGTAAGCAACCACTTTAGCGAACAAAACAGATGCAATGTGATTAGATGGCTTACGACCGACTCAATTGTTGATTCCATGGAAAACCCATGTAAATCGAGAACTCAAAATTTAATTAACTAAACATAAATCAATCCATAAACTTAGGGGTTTTTTACTTTTACCCAACTATTACCCAGTAACACTAAGATTCAACAATTTCACTTCACTTAATATATATTTACTTCACTTAATATATATTAAAATGACATCGTATGCAACATTCAATCCTTAAATGTATATATATATAAAAGGAAGAGTAAATTTTTATTGTAAACAAAAAATGAAAAACCCTCGGGCTTGTCACATTCACACGTTTTACATTCATATCCATTGTTAATGTTTGGCGATAAATAAATACATGAAAATTTTGAGATTCTTTACCAGATCTTTGAGATTACAGAGCTTTTTGATTTCAAGAGGTTGGAGCAGATATAAATTCAAGTTTGAAGCAAATCAAATTTCCCAACTGCGGTGACCTTTAATGGTCATTTGATATCAAATTCGATTGAGATTTTGGAGTAGACCAGTTTCGATTTCTAAAATAGGTAGTTTGGAATTTGTAGTAGATCATTCTATGCATGAGCTTGGAGGAGTAACAAAGAAATCCATTTAGATCCATGTTGCTGATAAAGGTATGCATGGAAAAGCAACGAAACTCCTCAAAAAACGAAATTTGCTTTTAAACAACAAAAATTACATTTTTTCTATCAAATTAAACTAACCAAGCTACCAACCCCAATTTTGGAATCCTAGATCCAGCAATAGAGCTGAATGATCTTAGTTTACAAAGTTTAAAAGAAAAGAAGGAGAAAGATTGTTCATAATAAAAGTACATGCCCCACAACTAAAATAGAGGCAGCTCTAATATTGAAGTTTTATTCATTGTAGAGGCCAAATATTCGAAAAACTGACACCTGCACATCAAGTGGAACATTTTGTTAAAATCTTTTATGGGGACATGCCACTTGAGAACCATAATCTCAATTATATATTTTCGAAAACACATATACATCAAGTAGAACATCATTGTTAAACATGAAGGAATGAGATGAAGTCGCATGGCATCAATATAAATGCATACCAAGAAAATCAATCTCTCTGCATACATACAATATCAAGATGTTGCTCACTGCTGATACCCATAGCTTCAAGACTGAGTACTGAACATGGAAGGGCTGAAAAAACAATATCAAACTACAATTTTAGGTAAAAATAATGGGGAATCATGATTAAAAGTTCATCACATGATTTTACCTGTGTTATAACCATTTGAACATGTGTTGTAAGGTTTGCCAAATCACAGGTATTTAGAATCAGAAGAATCTGGATTAATGCTTAAGGTATTTGGTCATTTTCGGGGTGTGGGTTTTTCCAGACTAAAGAGTTATAAAAATTTACACTTACCCGGTAAACGCTTACTGATAACATTCAACACTGTCTCCTACTTACCGGGTAAGATTTTAGTCTACAAAAACGGCATCTTATGTAAGAATTTACCGGGTAGTTTTTGGGAAGCTGTTGGAGCAAAAAAACAACCCAAAATCCCCACATTCTCCTTTTTCTCCAAATGATGACTTAGCAATAATAATTATGAAAAAATATGATTATTTTAAAACAGAAAATAATTTTGATAATAAGTGACAACCATATAAACTAAAAATATAATTAAACCGAGCAACTGATAGAGGGTAGCGGAAGACTACAGGTGAACACCAGTCCGTTTACTATAGGTCTCAACTGGTTGGCATGAAAATAAAAACTCTGGTGTATCATTGTGGTTGGGCACCAAAAGGCGAGAGGAAAAATTGGGTTATGCATTAATACAGACCCATTTTACCCGATAAGTGCTTCCCAACTGTGTCGTTTATTAAATACATACTCGTTAAGTGCTTACGAACTCACTTTACCTTTTGGAATGAAATGACAACAAAGAGATGATATCTAAAACCAACACACACACATATCTCACATAATAATAAATAATCCACAAGAGGAGAGGAGAGGTTCGATTTTGCGCATGAAGTAACCTGGTGAGAGAGTTATGGCACGAACCCAAAATCCTTGAAGTACTCATGCTCGAGTGCGGTCATGGCTGTAATTCTTCTTCTAGGATCCAAGCACAACATTTTCTGAAGAAATATATCAAACATTAAATTAAACTCCATGGGACACAAACAAATGAGAAGTAAAATAAGAATGAGTTTAAAGTTACCCATAAGAGATCAAGACCGGGTTTATCAAGATTTGTGACCACAGTTGCCAGATCCTGAAAAATAGTTAAAAGGACCAATTACTTCTTTTAAAAAGATCATAGCATAGGAAAATCAAAAATTACTTAAAGAAAATGGCATGGGAAAACTCAAGTAAAGAATCGGCAGAAAATTCTAGCAACGCAAGGGATTGGACCTTATGTTTGTTGCAAGATCGGACAATCTTAGACACTTCGTCTTCAGACCTGCACTCATTAAGTTTCACATGTGAAGGAATTAAGACAACTATAATCACGAAACCTGAAAAAGAGAAAAATATTAGAGAGAGGTAGAAAACAAACCAGATCGAAAAAAGAAAGATAGGAGGCAAATAAAAATCTATTTGTGGATGACAGTAGACTATAATATTTCAAAATAATTGATTTTAGGTGGATACAAATTCACGTAAGTAACACAATCCTAATCAAACACATTAAGAGAAGATGCAATTTCCAAAAGTAAAACCATAGATATGGAACATATTATAATTCATATCATCGAAAAGCATTAAACAATTTCTTGAAAACATCTTAGTAACAGCCTTTGTACCTTCAGACACGACATGTTTCGCCAATTCACCGGGAAGAACAAGTCTCACGGCGGTCTAAATCTCCCTAGAAGTAATGATTTCCATGGCCTTGCTTAAGCAATCGATTTCAGTAGCTATCGATAGAAAACGAACAAAATTAGAAAAACTGATAAGAACCCTAACCTTGAATCGATGCAGCAGTTTGAAGAGCAAAATGATGAGTAACCCTAACCTGTATTTGGATCGATTTTGGTCTAGAAGCTTGAATCGATGCAGAAGTTTGAAGAGCAAAAGGTTCCATTGGATAGGGCGAGAGAGCAGCAGGTTGAAGTCTTGAACGGAGAGCAGCAAGTTGAACTGTTGAAGCGGTAGACATTGGAGAGGGTGAGATGGTGTAGGATTCGAGGGGGTGACATGATCGTCCAGGTTTTGCTTTTTGAAATTTGATTTCAAACCTGCATAATACAAAGGGTCACGCATTGGGGCTTGTTTCTCACTCTAAAATTTTAAGTAATTATGCTTTAAATGATTGTACACAAGGCTTAAAAAGTTGTTTTTAAGAGTTTGGGGGTTATTTGCTTTATAATATAGTATAGATATATTATATCGTAATGGGTAACGGGTAATGGATAACGAAAAAAACCGTTTATCCATACCCTATCCACTAAAATTTCGGGTAAACGGGTAACGAATAAGTGGATAAATGAATAAAGTTTTCTTTATCCATACCCTTATCCAACAGGTCGAAACATAACGGGTAACGGGTTTACCCTTACCCATTGCCAGCCCTTACGTATATCTTTGTCTTAGAAATTATGGTTTTATTATTATTATTTTAGTTATTATTATTGTAATTGTTAATATATATTACATTAATATATTTTATAAATATAACAAAACAATTGTATATGAAATTATAGGTTTGATACTCTAATTGTTTTTCTTAATTAATATATGTGTATGATCAAATTAAAACCAATAAAATATGTATGTGGGAAATATTATATATGCAACACAAAATGTTATTTCATATGGTGCAATTATACATGTCATAAAATTTTACATTATAAAATGATTATTTGTTATGTGTAAAAAAGAGAAGTTTAAAAAACCCATTAAACTATCACATTTTGAATGATTAAATCTCTAAACTATTTTTTCTAATGAAAAACTATCAAAATTTCTTACTTTAAATGAAAAAATCATTAAAATTTCTCATTTTAAATGATTTAAGTCTTTGAACAACTTTTTTGAATAAATAAATCATCAAATTTTCAAAATTGTTACATGCATCATTTAACAATAAAAAAGCTACATGTAAGCGATTAGGAAGAATTAAAAGTTACAAATAATCTAAATCAGTTTTACCGTTCTCAAACCCTACGCCATTCAAACCCTTCGCAAACAACAGTATCGCCCCCTCGCCACTTCCCGTCGCGCTATCGTTATCCGTTCTCCATATTACCTATCAAGCTGTTGACTCCGATGTTTGCGTGGGGTTTGAATGACGTAGGGTTTGGGAACGGTAAAATTGATTTAGTTTTTTTTTACTTTAAAACATTTTTAGTAGGTTACATGCAATGTTCTAAATGGCGTGGGACATCATGACGTGACGGCGAGGTCAAACCTCAAGCCTTACAAGTTACATCAAGGTCATGGCATTTTCCAAGGGGTGACTTAGATAATTAACAATTTAAATTCATATAAAACGATAAACAAAAGAAATTTTAAATTCTAATCGATACTAATGGGCAAACTTAAATAAAATTTTGAAGTACATGGATTCGAAAAATCGAAAGTATACAAATTTGTAACGCCATAACATTTCATGGTGTGCCATGACGGCATAACACGTCATAACGAGTTCCACGCCTTATCTAGACGCCAAGTGGTAAAACGTGGCGACAATGCCATGCCTTGGCGGTGCCAAGGCGAGTTTTTTAGAACATTGGTTAAAAGCAATTTTTTAAAGTTTGATGGTTTATGTTTTTGAAAAATGTTCAGGGACTTGATCATTAAAAAATGAGAAAGTTTAATGATTTTTTCATCTAAAAAATTATTTAGGGACTTAATCAATCAAAATGAGAAAATCTAATGATTTTTACGTTTAAAAAAATAGTTTAGGGAACTTAATCATGTAAAATGAGATAGTTCGATGAGAGTTTTTTGAACTTTTCCCTTTGTAAAATGTATATTCAATATACATTGTTCGAATTGTGTTCATGTATGTATCCATTAATTGTATTTTTTTACTTTGCAGTTTGCACTAAAACATTGATGAATATGGAAAATAAAGTTTTACTTTGCAATTAAAAATCGGTGAATATACTTGTTGATGTTCATGTGTTTCATTCACTTGATTTCGTATTTAGTACTCTCTCTAATAATATACATTACGTTCTCATGCAATACTTCTTGTGTTCTTATTTCGTTGTTATTTATATTCATAGTTACAATGTAACAAACTCTCAAAACATAACTATACATAAATATAGTGTTTATTCATATACGAATATACACACATTGCAAGAATATAATGTATATTCATAATTGAATAAAGATAGGGGTGCCCATGAGTTGAGTTGATCGAGTTGAAGACATTTGAACAACTCAATCCAATGTTGGCAGTTTGAAAATTTTCAACCCAACCCAACTCAAACAAAAGTTTGATTGGTCGAGTTGTGTTTAAATAAAATAAAATCAACATTAGGAACATAAAAATAAAAGAAACTTTACTTTGAAATACGATCAATCATTCAAAAGAATGTACAAATTTATCAAATATTTAAATATTACATATAACTTTCCAATAATGTCCTCTTATAAGTTTCATTACTCGTTGTTGCTTAATTGTTTTTGGTAACCTATACATACTGAAGAGAATTACAAATAATTTTAGAGAACCCGCTAAAACATTCATTGGGTTATCGGGTTGGTCGGGTTACTTTGGGACTAACTGAATTTCAACCCAGTAGACTTGGTTTGCCCTAATTTTATATTCATTATATGTTGTGTTAACCCCAATTCTATCCATTTAAAAGTATTGTAAAAAGACGTCACCAGGACCGCAGACCGCAGAGGCCGCTGCCCGTGCAGCATTCAAGTCTTTCCAAGCCTCTGCCGGAAGATCCAAGCACAAAGGTCCTTATCCTAATAATCATCCATGAAGCCGCAGAAGCTGTGCAACTAGCCATCCTCTGTGCTTCCCAACACTTGAAGAATTCTTAAGTGTTTCTGCTGACTCATCTCTCTATGTGTTCAAGCCTCATAGACCGAAACAGTTATTTCTACCTTGTTACAGATGGAAGAATCTCATAGGCTCTAGGTTTGACTTTGTGTAATTATTCCCGTATAAATAGGGAATTCTGTTATGATTTCAGTATGCCTTCCATTTCCACATTTGTAACACACACACACACACACACTAGAGAGTGAGCTGATTGAGATAATTCTTCACACACTTAAGAGTGTTCTTGGTGTTCTTTCTGTATTTCAAGCTTTTCTTCAATGAATCATGTGACTAATTGAATTGCATCTTTCTGATTTTGATTTCTATTTCTCTCTACTTATATATATATCTGTTTAGTACTGATTATTAAAGCTTCCACACCATTTTTCTAATAAAATCAGTTTGAACTTCTAAAAGAGATAATCTGGGATCTAACAATTGGTATCAGAGCAGATTTATTTTCTAAAATCAAAATGATCGTCTTTGTTATTAGTTTCTGATTTCTCTTGGTAGATATAATTGATTTCTCTAAATTGTTCTTCATTCCAAAACAGTCCATGTTCTTCTTCATTTTCTGAACTATTCGATTTTGAGTGATTAGGGGTCTGTTCTTTGTTTAGAAATCATTTGTGTGTTTGTTTTAATCTTCCTGGAACGTTCGTTCATAAAATTCATCAGTTTGTTGGTGCATTACTTCATCAAATATTCTCTATCCTAATTCTGAGTTTTTACCTCCCCGTTTTTCAAAAAATGGCAAACATCAACATATACATTGTTGAATCTCAACTATACCCCCAACTCTTCTAAGGGATGAATATCCCCAATGAAAAATCCGTATGATCAACCTTTTTGAAGGAATTGACAGGGAATTATATGATTTTTTCAAAAATGGTTCGTTTATTCCCATGATCGAAGTGCCACGTGTACCTGCAACAGGAACTACAACTGAAATTCCAGCTTACTTTAAACCCAAGGAGATTAAGGATTGGTCTCCAGATGATTGGGAAAAGGTGGGATTAGAGAAAAAGGTCAAACGATGCTAATTATGGCCATCCCTAATGACATCCAGTCATTAGATGCCTGTGAAACAACTCATGAATTCTGGTTAGAGCTTGTAAAACAATTAGTGTAACAACCCTCCTCAAAAGGACAAGGTAAGCAATACGATATCTAAAGCATAAAATAAACAAATGCCAAAACGGCCCTCATATATTCTTGTCTTACAATACTTAATCCAACGGTTTGCGGAAACAAACGGATTACAGCTGAGAATAATAAAACTACAACTATAACTATTTGAACGTCTAACAAAATCATCACAAGCTACGCTCCACAAGATGCCAAGCCACGAGCTCACACCTTGCATGTACCCTTATCTAATTGCTTACCTGAAAAGGGTTTAGTTTTGAAAAGCGAGGGTTAGACCATGAGGTCTAGTGAGTTCCCTCATAAGCGCACCAGAACCACAATTCACATATTTACAAGATATAAAAAATGTAAATCAACACACCTTTAACGTGATATGCACACAATTGTACATGCTGATGGCCCATGTTATGGTCACACACACGTGACAGCGTGTTAGGTCACACACCCGCCCTTGATACATTATATGAAACAAATTCATATATATAATACATTCTTTATGGGACACCCCCCCCCCCCATATACACAACTAAGCCATCGCATGCTCACACACAAGTAATCACACCTTTAAATCACACTATCATGCATGTTCAACAGTGTTAAGCAAAATATACGGTTTAAGCAATATTTGCATACATAAACACATTTGTTAAAGTTGTTGGGTTAGGGAGACTCACCTGGCGTCCACGATAAACTCCTTCAATGGAAACCACCACACTTAGAACTGCACACTTAACAAATTAAATCCCAAGAAGATAGTGAGGGTCGATCCTACAATCCTCTCAATTAAAATCTTAAATCTCACACAACAACGCCCAACATCTCACACTAAGGCCATGTTTGGTAGTGGCTTAAATGGCTTAATAACATGTATGGCTTATTCGCTAAGCCATACATGAGTGTTTGTTAGCAGCTTATTGGTTTAGTCCATAACTTATTCGCTAAGCTTTCATCAATCTGTTGTATCCATTCAGTCATATCTCTCCCTAAAATACCCTTCCCCTTCCCCTCACTTCACAGAAAAGAAAAGAAGAAAACCCACGTTCCCTCCCTCAATTTGCACCCTCTCCCCACTTCTCTCTCAAAACCATTTGCAACACAAACCACTTTCTCTCCACATCCCTCCTACCTCTAGGGTTTCACACTCTGCAATTCCATCTCACCTCTAAAAATCAAGTTCAATGGCGGACGAATCACGGATTGGTCGATTTTCCTCATATTGAAATGGGTCAATTTTTCTTCTTAACACTGTCATTTGAAATCGATTTTGTGGGTCGATTTCTCCATCGTTGCAGAAATAGGCTTACTTAGATGGTGGGTCGATTTATTCATCGTTGCAGAATCGATTTATGGATCATTTGTGGGCTTCATCTGCTTCTTGGTTTCCTTCATCTGATTCTTCATCATCATTCGGGTTTTTTATTTATTTGTGTAATGGTTGTTGATAGCTTCATCTGCTTTGATTTCTGATTTTTGAAGTGGGTATACTGATAGTTCATGAATTTCTTTGGTTTCTTGAGACGAGGTTTTTGATTTTTAGGTTTGATTTTAGGGATTTTGGGTTTGATTTTCCAGCTTCTTGTTCTTCATCTCATTGTTACTGACTTACTGTTGCAAGTTGCTGATGCGATTGATGTTCTTGATTTTTTTTTATCAAATTTTGTTTAAATTCTGAATTTTGGAGATGTTTAATTGAAGGTTTTTGTCGCAATGGTGTGAAGAGACAGATTTAATCAAAGTTTTTGGTTGTAATGGTGTCAACAGATCAATAAAACAAGTAACAAACAGAAGGGCAAAATAGTCATTTCTGACCTTCAAACCGTTTGTTCAACGCAACAAACAAACAACAAGATATCAAAATCTATACAGACAATAAATCCAGACATACATCTATATCCATACAAGACTTAATGAAAAACCAACCAAACAGTCCCTAAGAAAACACTCACCAAACACCATTCAGCTTTTCGGACCCATGAGTCCGGATAATATTTACCGGAAATTCCCGGTTTCTGGATTATGTTGCTTTCTGGAAGTGTCCGGATCCCACTACTAATCCGGATTCCATCTGTCCGGATCTTTTCGGATTCCTAGGACTTCCGAAAAACTATCCGACTTCCGGACTCCCGACTCTTCCGGACTCCCGACACTTCCGGACTCCGGACTCTTCTGGACTCCTAACTTTTTCGGATACCACTGTCCGGAGTCTGACTCTTCGGGCAAGTGCGTCTTTGCCCCCAAAATCCACATATTCTCACTAACCATATAATTAAACCAAAAATAGGAGTTGGATTTAAGTCATCAGAGAATAACTTGACATCTCTAACCCATTTCTTGTCTGATTTAGGTTACCACTTCACACGCAGATTGTCTCTCATCACTTAGGTTATCGAAGGCAGAAATTCTCAATCAAACTCTAGAATTTCCATTAGAGAAGAGGTTAAAGAAGAGATATTACCTTGAAGAATGATTGAGATGCACCCCTTGAGTTTCCAATTCCAAGCTTTTGCCTCCACAAATCGATTCTGCATTCTTCCTCGAATCACACACACACACACACACACACACACTCTGTAGCCACTATCAATTAGTTTAAGAGATTACCTCCAATTTAGGGGTTTTGACCCCTTTTATACCCTCTCACTACTCCCCCAAACTTTCCTTTATTCTCACTTTTACCACCAATTTTCCATTTAGTTCTCAATTGGTACGAGTTATCACAATTAGAAGGAGGGATTAAGACCAAAAAGAACCGTAAATCTCAGTGTCTTAATGAATACTACAGCTTTATGGCTAAAACTGATGAATCTCTGCAAAACAGACCTATAATCGTTTTAATACTCTGATCAACAAGTGCAAGAAATACGGGATTCACAGAACCTATAAGAGAATAATGTCTAATTCTCAAGTCTCTGAATGAGGAATGGCTACAACTCTCAATGTCTCTGCAGACCAACCAAGATCAAGATGCATGGACTCTTACAAATATATTTGGCACTATGGTTGCACAGAAACAGAACATAATCAAGTCGAAACCTCAGATGGGTGGACCTCTGGCATTGGTTAGTGACACGACAGAAGTTTCCATTAAGTAGACTAACGAAAAAGGTGCCGAGGGATGTTCGAGAGACCAGGAAAAAGGAAAGAAGGCCTTGATCGTGGAGAGTGAAGAAGAGAAAGTTAAGAATGGGGATGAGGACGAGGTAAATATGAGCAAAATCGCAAAATCTTTGGCATTAATAACCAAAGAGCTCAACAAAGGTTTCAGCATAAAACAAAGTTACAACAGAGGGAGAGACTACAGAGAAGATAAAAGTGGCCTATATCAGAGCTCTGCACCTAGCATGGAAAGCCAGTTTGCACCACCAGTATCTTATGAACCAAGGTACTCAAGCAGGGAAGAGCACTATGAACCAAGGGTTTACGAACAAAGATACGAGCCAAGGTTCTATGATCAGAAAGCCCCAGAGTTTCAACTGAGGTATGTTCTGAAAGAGGACCACAGAGCCTTTGTGAAGCCAATCAAGCCAACACCACAGAGCGACAAGCGCTATAAATGTGGGAAACCTGGACACCACGCAGCTGAATGTAAGAGCTCACCAGCCAAAGATGCTTCTTTTTATAAGAAGAAGGCCGAGTATTACGCCCAACAGAGCTTGATGGCAGAGCAAGAAAAGTCGGTTTTTGATTAACCTTCTGACGAAGAAGATCGCAATGCCATGTTCTGTGGAATGGCAGAGTTGAACAGTGAGGTATCTTCTTCTTATGCGAATGCTAGTTTAATTTATTCTGAAGAAAATGTGCTTAAACTCGAAAATGATTTTAAAATCTTAGATAGAAGCACTTAAAAACAGAAAAAGATCTTGCTTTTTATAAAAGAGAGACAAGACTTCTGACAGAAGAAAAGAGTAAAATTGTACTTGAAAAAGAAAAACAAGAAAAGAAAAAATTTACTGAAATAAGTCTCCTTAAGGCCAATGTGGCAGAACTTGAAAAGGCTCTGAAATGTAAATAGCAGAAGCTTAAAGATTTTGAAAGCGATATAATGAATATTCTAGCCCTTAAAAGAAATTTCAAAGGGAGAGAGAAGTCTTGCATCAAGAGCTCTACAAAGAAAAGAGCTTTTAATTAAAAAAATATCAAGATGTTCAGGATGTGTATGAAAAGATCAACTCTCAAATGGACAAGAGTGGAATTGGTTTTAGTGACCTAGATCCATAAACTACAAAGAAGAGAGACTCTTTGTCATCCAGATTCTGTATTGGCAAGGTTCAAAAACCAAACTTTCCAATTTTACACTCTGTTTTCAAGAAGCGCAAAATTTCTAGAGAACCAAATGTAAAGAGTCCTCAAATGTTTATAAAGAAAAATCCTCATTGACCATCTACCACTAGAGACCCGACTATTAAAAAGACACACATAAACATTAAAATTAATGGGCCCATTCAATACTTAAAAATCCAACTCCAACCAAACACTAAAAATATCTTTAAGTTAATACTAATAATAAAACATACTTATTTACCATTATACTATTTTATTAAAACACAATAATAAGGTGTAATTAATTAAGTAATATCATTATACTATTTTATCAAATATATAATAAATAATTATCATTTGAATTTTATTATGATTTATTAAAGAAATATCGTTTAACTAAAATATTTTTTTAATTAATATTACATTAAGTATGATTACAATTTAAAAACATAAAATAACTAGGTTATAAATTTATTACAAAATATTAGTTAATATATTAAAATATTAATCAATATATTTATTAATTACACAAATATTAATACACTATTAATATTTGATATATAGAGGCAAACATTTTGACTTTCATATATAGTGACTATATTTGATGGCCTCTCTATTATCCAAGAATAATTAAAAAACCCTAAGTTTAACCATTTCTTACCAAAATACCCTAAATCTCTACCGGTTTATCAAAATGCCTAAATTTCCGCGGTGGGCCCCGCGATCGCGGGCCCAGCCCACGTGTCACCCAGGTTTGGGCAAAATGTCCGGCGGAGCCCCCTAACTATGGTCGCGGTGACAAGTTTGGTCCCTGCCCGCGGTGACAATTTTGGCTTATCGCGGGGAACCACCACGGGCCAGGCCGAAACTTTGTGACACGTGGGTGTAGGCCCGCGATCGCGAGGCCCACCGCAGAAATTTGTGGCATTTTTGCAAACTGAAAGAGATTTAGGGTATTTTGGTAAAACAAAGTTAAACTTGTGGCATTTTAATTAATTTCTCCTCTATTATTTTAGAAAAAACCTCCATTTTAATGATTTTTAGTGATATAATTACAATGAGTGAAGAAAGTCTTACCTTTGAAGAGATTCGAATCGAATAATAATGTTACTCACAAATTAGTGTCCATAACATATATTTTAATTCATTTAATAAACATATTAAATATATTAAAAATAATTAAAACTTAAAACAATAGTAATTTATGTTTAATTAAAAAGAAAAAAAATTAAATTGCAAAGTGGCATGTATAATAAATTTATCACTACTTTATTTAGGGGGTGTTTGGGATTGCTTATTTAAAACAAGCTTATCAACTTATGTCGTGAGAAAAAATGAGTTGGGGGTAAAAATGTAATTTGGACAAATAAGTTATAAGCAATTTTAAATAAGTTAAAATGGATTAACTTATCAAAAACAACTTATTTGTGGTGGGGAAAAGTGATGAGCATTTTTTTAATCCAAACACTAAAAATAGCTTATTTGCGGTGAAGAAAAACAATAAGCAAATAAGTCAAAAAAAAAAAGCAATCCCAAACATCCCCTTAGGTTATGTTTGACAAAAATTAGCTGATAAGTTAACTATTAGCTGATAAAGTAGTTGATGACTGCTAAATTAACTGATGATTAGTAAGATAACTGATGAACTAATCATATTTGATAAAAAAAATAGTTGATAAAATAGTTAGATAAAAATATATAAAATAACCACTTTTCAGAAAAAAATAAAAAATCACTAATATTTGAAGTAGCAAAGAACTATTTAATGTCGCCTTGTTTTGGCCTACATATAATTCTTTAACCCAATTGGCATACAACGCTTCTATTATGGGCCAAAGTCTTATTGTGGTCCGATCTGAACCCAACCCAGAACTAATAAAGCCTCGAATTAGTAAGTAAGTTACAAAAATAGTCCCTGGACTTGTATTTAAATGCACTTTTATTTTAACGAAACACATCTTTTTGCACCCGCGGTAGAAAAACTCAACCATTTCATGCAGATATATTGCTTAAAGAGGGCACATGTTTTAGAGGCTTTTTGTTTACCTCTTAATAGTTCCATTAAGAGGCAACCTCTGGATCGTTAAGAGGTAAATCATGTTTGGCAAAAAAAAAATGTCTGCCTCTTAATGGTTCTAAAACCCTTTGAATGATTTAGCATCCTGGGTCCTCCTTAACCATTCAGCACCCTGATTTCATTCTAAACAATTATCAAACAACCATATTTCATTTTGCACTATATCATAAAAGCCTCTTAATCATTCTGCAACTACCAAACAACCCCTTAATCCATTAAACTTTATGTTTATTTTTATTTTATATTTTTACAAGCAGAATTTCATAAACTTAAAATATCAATGATCACATAAATACATCTTCATCTTTCATATCTACAAAACCATATATTTCATCCATAAATATTGGAATGATATATTTGTCTATTTGTGTTAATTTGAATAAAAAACGATTATGTTTACTTGTGGGTTATCATCATGATTTGGTAGTTTTCAAGACACTAAACATAACTCAAAATGCTAAAGAATGAATCAAGTGAGGCAATCTTAATGCAATATGTAATCATCTGTTGCAATCGTCTAGTCAACTCACATTAATATTGAAGCTTGTAAGATTTGAAGAGGACAGATGGTGGCAAAAAGTTTGGTAGAGATGAATCTACTTTCGGAATCCCTGATTTTTTTGGGTGTATTCAAGTCACCATTTATTCCCTTAGTAAGCTTATTGACTTATTCGTTCAAGCATTAATCAATGTTCGTTTTTATTTTAATCTTCTCAACGAATGAAAATTGCTAAATCAGATAAACCACATTTATCTGCCGCTTACACTAAGGTGACGTTTGGTTCATAGGATATTTTTGGATGAAATGAAATCTGTCAAAGAAATTTGACTTTAACGGAATTGGAATGGAATGTTGTCAGGTTTGATCACTTATTTGATTGACAAAACTGGAAATGAATCTGTTAAAAGAATCAGAATCTGTCTGTTTGATTTACAGAATGTAGCTTTGAAACCAGAATGAATTTCTGGTAAATGACCAAAATACCCCTTTTGATAATTTTTAATTTTTTAAGCAAAAATGCCTTAATAAAGTAATTATAAAATACTTTATTTTTTTAACTAAAAATATTTTAATAAAATAATTTTTAAATACTTTAATATGTAAAAAAATATAAAATAAATACTAAATGTATTAAATTATATTAAATAAAAAATTAAAAATAAAATAATAAACTAAAGTACTAAATTAAAATAAATAAATTTAATTATGTTAATTTTATGTTAAAGGATATATTTGAGATTATCAAAATACAACATTACATCCCATCAAAATACCTTCTAATTGCTAAGAAATGTTAAATTTCTTCATTTAAGGAATTTGATGGAATTCAGAGATTTCTTCTATGAAAAAAAACGAACCAAACGAATGAATGAAATTTGGTCAATGAAATTCAACATTCCAATCCCATCAGATTTCATTCAGAATCTGCAAACCAAACACCACCTAAGTCTTCTAATTCCAGATTATTTAAATATAAAAAAATACCTTACTCGATTTCAGAAGTTTCGAACCGTCCGATCAATTTGAGAATTTCCAAACCAATCATATTGTATTGTTTTAAGCATGATAATCTATATAAAAACAAAGTATGGGGACTAAAGTTGAATGATGGACATAAACGAGGGACTATACATGTAGTGCACTTTCAAATGAATCTAGAACCCGAAGGCCAGCGCAAAAGACTTAGGCCATCCGCAGCGCATAACTAAAAGCCCTCAAGCCCTCAACGCCACATCAGCTTTTCTCCTAACCCTCTCCTTACCCTAAAATGGTTTACCGGGTACCCGATGCTATTATGGAACCCGCAACCCACCCCACCCTCACCCTCCTCTCACATACACCCTCGGGTTCAGCGGGTTTTCAAGCCCGGAAGCAAAGCCCGAAGCCAAGCCCGCAGCTCCCCGCACCACTACCCGAAGGAGCCCTTGAAGCCCGAAGGTGAACCCGCAGCCAAACCCGAAGGCGCTGCGGATGGCCTTAGGGGGTGTTTGAGATTGTTTATATTTTTAACTTATGCTTATTTTTAAAAGTGCTTATTTGCTTATGTGGTGAGGAAAATGAGTTTTTAAAAAAGTGTTTGGATTAGCTTATTGTAGTGTGGAAACATGATAAGCATAAGGAGTTTTTTAGTGTTTGACAAAATTTTGTTTATTTATGTAAAATGACCAAAAAAGATATATTCTTCTATCTTATTTATTTATTTGCTTATTAACATATAACCATTGATTTTTCAACATTTATATTTATATATTTGTCAAAAAAAAAAATTAACGTCAATAATTTAAAAAAATAATAATATCATCTTAAATAACATTAATAATTTAAAAATAAAAATAATAACTTATAAACATTCATAATTGAGGGTAAAAAGTTAATTTGGATAGATAAGGAAATAACGAGAAGGAAATAAGTAGGTATGAAATGATTTATATAAAAACAAGAGTAAAGTTCACTTTTGGTCCTTAAAATATGTCAATTTCAACGGATTTCGTCCTTAAAGTTCATTTTTTTAGAAAAGACCCTGACCTATCATATTTTCTCTCGCTTTTGGTCCAAATGACTCACACCGTTTAAATCTTGCCGTTAGTACCCACACACGTGCATCTCACGTGAGGGTATTTTTGTCAATTTTACATGATTTCTATTTTTTTTTGTTTTTACAAAAATCTTCAAACATTAGGGACCAATTATGTAATTACTCTAATACATATATGTGTTTGTATATACATAACCTGATAACCTGATGATGAGTGAAGAAAACCCAGCCGCCGGAAGAAAATCCCGCCGCCGTCGCACCTCCGGCGACTGGTCGTCGACACCACCCTCACCGTCATCTTCTATGTCTCTCGCTCTCTCTGTCTCTCTTCTTCGTCTCTCGCTCTCTCTGTCTCGATTTCTCTGTCCTGATGAGTGGTCAGGAAGAAAACCCAAGGACCAAAACCTCAGGCCAAAAACCGGCGACTCCACCGGTGATACCTCCGGCGACACCTCCGGCGACACCTCCGGCGACACCTCCGGCGACACATTCGAATCTATCTTCACTTTTCTCTGTATCTCGATCTCTCGATCTCTCTTTCTCTGACTCTCGATCTCTCTTTCTCCGTCTCTCAAATCTTTCTATCTCTCAAGGGGTTTGGAGTGGGTGAAGGAGGGGTGGTAGACGGTGGCCGACGGTGATGTTCTTCAAGCACTCAGTCGAGATCTGGTGTGTTCTTCCGTCACTCAAATCGGTAGCTTAGGTTTCTGATTTTGCTTCTTTTGTTTAGATAGATGAAAATTTGGTTGTAATAGATTTTTACTTCTATTTTAGTTGTGTATATGAATGAAATTGTTCTTAAGATATAAGATATTGATGTTTATTATCTGGGTTAAAGGTTATGTTCACGGAATAAATTTATAAATTATTTGAGTTTTGATTTTAGATTAAAGATTTTTTAATGCTTTTTAGAGTTATCTATTCTTCATTTGTTCTTGTTTTGGGTGATGTTCATAAAAAATAATGTTTTTGTTTATATATTTTTGAAGTATTTTTTAAAGCTTTAAATACGATACGGGGTTTAGGTTGAGACTTGAGTGTTGGTGATTTGGATTTGTATTTTGGTTGAGTTTTTGTGATTGAGGTTTAGCCGGAGAAGATGACCGGAGATGGGGTTATTGCCGGAGAAGAAGACCGGAGAGGGGTTATTGCCGGAGAAGAAGACCGTAGATGACAAAATGACCGGAAGAAAACTACCATTTTGGCCCTGAAATCAAAAAGAAAATTACTGTTTTGGCCCTTTGTCTTTGATTTTCTATGAATATGTATATATATAATTTTATTTTTAATAGAAAATAACATAAATGTTTAAAATGACAAAAATACCCTCACGTGAGATGCACGTGTGTGGGTACTAACGGCAAGATTTAAACGGTGTGAGTCCTTTGGACCAAAAGCGAGAGAAAGTATGATAGGTCAGAGTCTTTTCTCAAAAAATGAACTTCAGGGACGAAATCCGTTGAAATTGACATACTTTAAGGACCAAAAGTGAACTTTACTCTAAAAACAACATATTTGTGATGAAAAGAAGCTATAAACACTTTTGATTTTTTTTCTATCCAAACTTTTTTGTGGTGAGAAGAAGTATAAGCAAATAAGTAAAAAATATAAGCAATCCAAACACCCTTTAAAACAGGTCGATTTCAGAAGATTCGATCTTCGTTCTTTCCGCCATCGAAATCGAAGCAACAACAATGGCAGCTGGTCCCACCAGAAAGATCTCAGCTGCATCAGCTAGGTCACACACCAGGAAATCCAAATCCAGTTCTTCATCTATTCTTCCGAAAGGTCTGTGAATCGTTTTTTTCTACTTTAACTGATCTTTCGATCTATTTCTAGAGTTTCAAATCCTCCAAATGTAAATTGCTGTATATATTTAATCATTAATTGTCAAAACAACTGTTTGTACTGAAGAAGTGAAGCTCAGGATTTAGTTCGAATTTACATGATTCCGCTTCTATTCGGCTATTTAGAATTGGAGATGGAGTTTCTGAAAAGGGCCTGTAGGTATATAGGGGGCACTTTTAGTTGTCAAAATCTTTAGATTGGCGATTAGAATCGTGCAATTCATGAAGCAAATTATGCGAATCTCATCAACAAACCTGGATCCGTTGTCTGAATCTGCACAGTTATGAAAGAAATAATTTGATCTCATTGAGGTCTTAATTGATGTGAGAAGGAAGAAATCATTTGAAGATTTTTTAAGTACTTTCCACCAGATTTATTCTAGAATGTGTCTAAGTTGTTCATTGGTAACCCAAATAGAGTTTAATATTAATCAATGTGAGAGTCTGATTACTTGTATCATAAAGAGGAACTTGGATATGAGTGAAAACGTGTTTGATTGCAGCGTCGAATCCTGGACTTTTGCTGAGCGGATCCACTTTAAGTTGGATCAGAGGCTCGTGCAAAGTCGCCCGATTTATTGTCTTTTAGCTGAATTCCACCGTTTCAAGGAATTTTTACAGGTCTTTTGGTTGGATTTTTTAAAGTTTTTTTTTTCAAAGGACTTTTTTGATTGAATTCGAGAGACTTACTCGGTGTTTTGGTTGATTTCTATGGGATTTTTTGGTTATTTGGTTGATGTTCTTGTATCTTCTAGTATCACAGGCACCCCTCAAAGTTTAACGGGTGCATCTTTCATACCCCTAAAGGAATTCTGCTTGCAAAATTCGGTAGAGCTGGCGATCGGGACCCTGTTGGGGCCTTCATAGGTTTGCCCCTGTCTGATTATTGTCAGACTTGATCAGTTCAGGCAGTTTATTCATAAGCATTTTGCTTAAAACTTATTAAACCTAGAAGATTTTATATTTTTTCATGTTGTTGGTTGATTATTGAATAAGGTTCCCCAAGCCAAACGTTATAATCAATGGTTTGACTTATTTAGTCTATGGTGTCATCTTTAAGACCCAAGGTTGATGATAGATATGAAAGGGTAAAGAACTAGAATGCCAACTTAAATAAGAAGCACAACTTATTTAGACTGGACAAATGCATTGTTAGATGGAGATATCTTTATCTTGCTCTTAGAGCGATGTAGTGTTGCTCTCCAAAGTTCTAATGACCAAGTAAATATTTTGATGACTACATGTTTGTTTAAAAATCCAAGGGTATATTTAGAAGATTCGGTATTGCGTCGATTAAGTTGGAGAAAAGTTGTTTTAAAAACTGAAATATAGGAACTCATATTTCAATTGCAAACTTGAATTACATCTTCCCAACACTACGCAAGTAAGGGGCTGCTTGTTTGCCTCTTAATAGTTCCACTAAGAGGCAACCTCTGAATCTCTAAGAGGTGAATCTTATTTGGCAAAAAATAGTCTGCCTCTTAATGGTTCTAAAACCCTCAAAATGATTTTGTAACTTGGACCTCCCTTAACCATTCAGCGCCCTAATTTCATTCTGAACAGTTACCAAACAATCATATTTCATTTGCACTGTATCATAAGAGCCTCTTAATCATGTTGACCACTTAATTATCCTGCACTAAACCATTCAGCAACTGCCAAACAGCCCCTATACATTCTGTCAGAAATTTTTATTGCTGACTTGGTTGACCTTCTGCCATTGAAAACTACTTAGGGATCTTCAAGAAATTACTACTCGTTTTCTTCACGGGATTTTTGGCATGGGCCTATCAAGCAACACGTCCACCCCCTCCAAAGATTTGTGGATCTCCAGATGGTCCTCCTGTTACATCACCCAGGATAACGCTTCGTGATGGAAGACATTTGTCTTACGTAGAATATGGTGTTCCGAAAGATACAGCCAAGTATAAGATAATATTCGTCCATGGTTTTGACTCTTGCAAATATCATAATATTTTTGCGTTGGCCTCTCCGGTATGCATCCTTCCATTCTTTTCTAATCCTTCGGGTTCTTTTCTATTCTTTGGGTGTTTTGTGTTTGATCTTGGCTTAGGAGTTGGTTTATCTTTACAGGCTGTTATCGAAGATTTAGGGGTGTATATTGTTTCATTTGACCGACCTGGTTATGGAGAGAGTGATCCGGATCCTAAGCGAACCCTGAAGAGTTTGGCTTTGGATATTGAGGAGCTCGCTGATCAGCTAGAACTTGGATCAAAATTCTATGTAGCTGGATTATCTATGGGTGGAGAATTGGTTTGGCCTTGTCTCAAATACATCCCACACAGGTATAAATCAAGTATCATTTTTTATTATTCACTTCCACAGATGGTAGTTAGGGGCTGTTAAGTTTAAAAAAACCTCTTAATACCTCTGAAGTCTGAATCGGTCAGACGTTTTTACGTTCAGACTGTTTTTTTTTTTCAGATTTCAGAGGCTCTTATGTCTGAAATATGTCTGAAATTAGAAGAGGTAACCTAATGTCTTATAACCTCTTAAAGCACCACCTCTTATTAATCAGAAGTGAAATAAGACTTCAGACTTCAGACCTCTTAAAAAACAAACACCACCTTAATCTTTTTGTTAACTTAAGAGTAATCTGATTCTAATTTTGTTAATGTTGTAATTGGTTAAACAGACTTGCTGGAGTAACTCTGGTTGCCCCAGTAATCAATCACTGGTGGCCTAACTTCCCTTCTAACATATCCAACGAAGTATACTCCCAGATGTTTAAGCAGGACCAATGGTGTCTACGTGTTGCTCACTACCTACCATGGCTGACCTACTGGTGGAACACGCAAACATGGTTCCCTGGTTCCTCCGTTGCTTCTCAATCCCTTGCTATGTTTTCTCCCCCTGACTTGGAAATTCTGTCCAAGCTCCCCCCTCCCACAGAAGCACAAAAGGTACCTGCTTTATTCTACCTGTTTTATTTCCCGATTACCGGTTACATTATCTATCTTATTGCCTGTTTGCACACACCTTTGCTTCGTGCACAAGCCAGGGGTCTTCATGGAAACATCCTCTTGATCCTAGTGGTTGAGGTCTCTGCCTACATCCTACTTCTTCCGGGCCTTACTTTTGAGTAAGATATGCTGGTTGGTTTGGTTTGATGTGATTTGATTTACTGTATGAACTATGAATATAATTTCTTTACTTTTATCAGTTTGGTTTTAAACTTGTATTATATGGACACATATATGAATGCGTCCTATACGGTCACGTTCAGGGGAAAACCTAAAAAAACGGAAAACTGAGGAACACTTTGGTAGATGAAGTGAGGAACACCCTGGTATGCACTTGTGCATAAAAACCAAAAAACAATTTAATAGTTTACTTGTATGCACAAGTGCATACCGTCCAGAGGAAAGGCCATCAAGGTGTTCCCCAGTTCTCCATTTTTTTTAGGTTTTCCCCTGAACCTCCCTCGCATCCTATATAACCCTTAAATATTTTAAATCGTGGAGCACTAGTATTCTTACAACATAGTCGATAAGTATGTAGAAAGCCATGAACCAAGTGTGCTTTTGCAATTGCACTGAACCAGTTTGCTTCACAAGCTGAGGGTATTTACGGAAACAACCGCTCTACTTTTTGGGGTAGAGGTGAGGTCTGCTTACATCATACCACCAGACCTCCACATCTGGGTGGGTTATACTGGACTCTTGGTTTTGTTTGGTTTACTCAGCCACTCTACTCTTTAAAATTAAGGTCGGGTTCGTGTACATCATACCTCTTAGATCCCACCTCCAGATGGGATACAATGGGCTTGTTTGGTTTCATTTGGTTTACTTGGTCAATGTGCCTTATGATACTCTTTTTGTGTGTGTTAAAGACTCAACCAAGACAACAAGGAGAATTTGAGTCTCTCCACCGTGATTTGAATATTGCATTCGGCAAATGGGAATTTGATCCAATGGAATTAGAGAACCTGTTTCCAGATAACGAAGGATCGGTTCATATATGGATGGGTGATGATGATCGGTTTGCTCCTGTTACACTGCAACGTTATATCGCCCAACAACTTCCATGGGTCAAGTACCATGAGATCGCACGTGCTGGCCACATGTTTGCTTTGGCTGACGGGATGACTGACAAGATCCTGAAAGCGCTTCTAAATGTAACGGATTAGGTTGACATCCCCGTGGGCTACGATTGAATGTATCTAGTTTTAGTCTCGAGAAATTTGTAGATCAAGCGATTGCTCTTTCTATGTTTCAGAAGTTGAGTTTTTGTTGTTTTTATTTCGTCGGCATCTTGTTTGTATATGATTTTGATATTTATTTGCCTGTGGAACTATGACCTTTTTTTTCCGGATATTTATTTGCCAATCGGGATGTTTTATTGTATAGGGTTACTTGTTGGGATAGATGAAAGGTTTGCACATATCATATCATTTTCATATTTATGTCGTCTGTGATGTGATTCACTATAGGATTGGACATATACTATTTAATTACTTGAAGTCCGGCCCGAAAAAACCCGACCCATGCGCTAGGCATTAAAGCCCGGACTAGCCTATTTCCTTTTTCTTCGCAGAACAGCTGTTCCATGTTTGGTAAGACATGACATAACAGAACAAAATGGATAACATTGATCAATTTACTCTTACTAAGTTGTTTATATATTGTGATTAATTATGTAAGTTATTAAATTATGATGAAATAAATAATTTTCATAACAATACAAATTATTAGAAAGTTTCCTCAAGACGATTAAAATGACACCAAAATAAAAAAAATATGTAGTTTCCAATTTTTATTTTCTAACATTTTCTATATTCTTCTTTTACTATTAGTATTTAATAGTTTACATAAATTAATCAAAACATAGAAACAATGTAAAAATAATATTTCGAAAAAAATAAAGTAAAAGTTTAAAGAGTATAAAATACAATAAATAAAATTTAAAGAATGAATAAAATATGAAATAGAAGATTTATTTGATGTTTTAGAAGAGAATTAGATTTTATTTTAAGGTTTTATTAGTAAAATATAAGTATGTTCCAGCTTGTTCCATGTGGGTGAGGGTAGAACAGGCCTGTTCCAGTTTATAACAACAGAGTAAGACAACCAAAAGAGAAACATGAGAACAAGTGGAACCCAAAGGAAAGTTAAGAAGAAAACTATCTGGTAGCTCCTCATCAAAACAAATGGATGGTTAAGATCTATCTTTATCAATGATTAAGATCTAAAGTCTAGAAACATTAAGTAGATGTTACTTATATACACAGGTCTTCTAGAGATCTTCTCCAAAAATCTTGAGCATCCATAGCTGGTGTGGTGTAAAATCTCTAGATGTCCTACCTAACCTTTGTGAACCTATGTGTCTTCAAAAACACTTTCCAAAATTGTTTGTTTTGAAATTATCTTCCAAATATGTTTACACCCCTAGATGTAGCTCACTGCATGTACTTGAAGTATGGTTTGTATTTATCTATTTTATTAGAGTGAATTACACCAGTAGTCCCTGTGATTTACCCAAAATTTGGATTTAGTCCCTAAAGTACACTATATACGGTGATGGTCCCTAACCTTTTGATTTACTTTCACTCATGGTCCTTCTATGTTAAACATAGGAGGACCATGAGTGAAAGTAAATTAAACATAGAAAGACCATGAGCGAAAGTAAATAAAACATAGGAGGATCTCGAATGAAAGTAATTTAAAAAGTTAGGGATCACCACCGTAGATAGTGTACTTTAGGGACCAAATCCAAAATTTGGGTAAACCATAAGGACCATCGATGTAATTCACTCTATTATTATATTAGGTTGATATAAATTTAATCTTGGTTTCAACGTATATTAATTTTAATGGGGTATGATAGCTTCTATGTATATGATAGTTTTATAATTTTGAATTTGTTTTTGTTTTCTATTTATAATTATTCAATTAGTTTACAATATTGACATGTTTAAATGGTTAATTTAATTATATAATGTTATTTACTTATCTATGTCTATAATTTGATAGTATCTTTTAAATTAGACTAATATATTGTTGTGAGATATGCTAATCAATTATTATTTAAATGTGATAGTTAATTTATTTAACTTGGCTTGCCATTTTTTTAATTTAATTATATAGGGCAATTAATATTTATAAACTTGATTATGGATTTAGTATTTAATTGATTTCCCCACATAATATTTAAAATTTCTATCGTAATCATATATAATAATCTTATAATTAAATTTTTGGAAGTTACGGTTCTACCCCGTATATTTTGGTCTTTTATCAAAAGCTATAAAAATACTATTAAGATGTTAAATGTTTGAATTTGATTTTATGTCAAAAACCAATATTTATTTGTCTAATGGCAAAATCTCTTTAAATACCATTAAGGTATTAAAAGATTGAAATTGACTTCATATGCCAAACTCATATTCATTTCAGGCTCCTACCAAAAGCTTTATAACTAACAATGTTATATTCAAATTAATTAAATCGCAAGATATCGATTGGATTTTGTCAAACGGGTGTAAATTACCCTAAGGTTTGTAGGGACTTAAGAAATCCATGTGATTCCCCTACTACCTGGAAATCCAAAAGAGTGAGTGATTTTTTGGTAGCAAATTGAAATATTGATGAAGTACTATCAACAAAATGTAAGAATACAAAAATCAAATATTGTTATGATAATGAAATTTCATACATAATATAATAATTATAACCATAATCCATTGTTTTATCAAACAGAAAATCATAGTATTCCTTATATACGTAAATGGTTGAAACAACTCGTCTCGAAATCAACGTTGTAAACTCAAAAGAACTTGAGTACCATAAATGAGTATACAAATCTCCTTTGGAAAGGTTCAAGAAAATACCCGAAACTCATCAACGCCCTAAAAACCAACCACCTGAAAAGGTACAGGTAAATACTTTTAAGTTTCTGTGATGACATATCAGTCATAACTTTCATAGAGATAACATTCTACTAGCAACCCCAATGAACTGCGGGCCTAAAATGGATAATCGAGAATATTCATGAACAAATACTTCCTGGACTAATCATAAAGTGGAATGAAACTCACTCTGATGCAAGAAGGTGATTGGTTTCAACAAAGAAATGTTGTGTCTCAAAATGCATCTCAATATTGTGGCAAGGAACTCACATAAGATGACATGATTCCTAACATTATTTCCATCTTTCATATATCAGTAAATATTAATGAACCAATATAAGTTGGAATGTAACCTTTAGACGAACTCACCAACCTACTGCAAGTGGTTGAGAGACATAACAAGGTTGTTTCGAATAACAATGCCTAATATGTCGGGACAAAGAAATTCTCGAGAACTATGCAACTCCAAAGGATTGTGAGTTAAAAACAATTTCACACATGTGACATCTATGCACCATGTGGATGAAACCCTCGAAAGGGTCAGGGTGATGGTATGAGTCAAGAATATTTTTTCAATGCCTAGAACAGATATACAACTACTAATTAACCCAGGTGATAATGGACAATCAAATAAGAAATGCACTAACTGCTCTTAAAAGAAAATGTATGAACTATGTTATATCTAAGATTGTTTGAGTATAAGTTTATTTAATTATACTTTTACTATCAAATTATTTTTATTTGCGTATATATACACCTGAGTTTATTACCATTAGAGATGTAAATGAACACATAAAAAACAAATGCAAAACTCTCAATGTTCTTCGTTCCCTGTTGGAATGTATCGAGGAGAACTTGATTGTTTTTGTGACATGTCTTACAATCCTAAGAAATAGATTATTATTCATTGAATTAATAATTTTTAATTCCTCCAAACACTTAGACGATGGACTGTCGCTTGTTGCTTAATGACACATGATCAATCACTAAAGCACTATGTTAATAGGAACCTTGTTAAGATATTCGTACCAATGGGAAATCATATTATAAGAATGAAAATGGGTATATGTACATCAACTTTAATGATATGAAAGCAACATATATTAGATAAATTAATTTATCAAATTATTGGATTATCTATGTCATTAAATCATATTTGGTCACCAATCAAGAACTTTGGGACAATGACACATATATGTTTTGGCATGACCACGTGGGACACCATGGTCATGACATAGTGATCCATGTATTGCAAAATACACATAGACACATTCTCTTTTGACTGAAAGACAAAACGGGAAATTAACCAAATTGCAACTATTGACTTCTGCAGTACAAGAAGCACACCACCATCGTAATATGCCCTCTCGAATACCTAGAAATTTTGTATACCCCGATCCTTAGCCATTACAGGAATGAGACCATCCTAAAGCTAAGGACATAATACCAAAATATTCCATTCTCACAACGAATACAAGGTGATATTTATGGACATAAACATCCAGAATGCGGGCCATTAAAGTACTTTATGGTTTTGGTTTCGACAAGATGGACGCTTGTCGTATTATTGTCCACATCCAATGCTGCACTCCTAGCACTAGCTATACGATTAAGGGCTCACCACCCTGATTATCTCATCAAGTGTACATGACTTGGAATGTTGGAGAATATACATCATAAGTATTTGATAATTATTGCATATGTATTAGTTTTAACGTAGAGTTTCCTATACCCCATGCGTATATAAAAAGGTCTCGTAGAAATTATCATCAAAAAAATATAGATGGTAGTTAGGGCATTGGTTATGCGCACCAATTTACCCACATCTTCCTGGGGTTATGCAATATTACATGCAACTTTACTTATTTGTTTTTAGACCTACTACTAGTCAACCAATATTATGCGTACCCGTTGGTAACATGATATAAGTCAGATCTTTTAAATACGCATGTTTGGTTGTAGTATATGCGCCAATTGCGCCCCCACAGCGCACCAAAATGGGTCCTTAAAAACGATTAAGTACATATGTTGGATATGAATCTCTAACAATTATCCGCTATTTAGAACCTTTGACGGGTGATCCTAATATTGCATGATTTGCGGATAGTCACTTTGATGACAGTCTTCCTGTCGTTAGAGGGAGATAGGAAAAAGTATTTTCCAAGGGAACGACAGGAGCTGTTATGGAATGTTTCCACTTTGTGTCATTTTGATCCCCAAACTTCACAACGTAAAGTTGAAGTCAAACGAATTAGACTCGATACCTGATACGTTAAATGTTATTCCAGAAGTGACAAGATCACACATACGAGCTACTAATATACCCGTAAGGTTAAAAGTCCCCAACAGGGGCACAACGCCATTGGAAAGTGCGTTGCAATCACACATAGTGGAGGTGTGGTTGAGGTCGTAGATACAAAATGGAAGTGGTGGAAGCTACTTGGTTCGATGAATACTATTCTAAAGGAAGAGAATAGTAAGGCACATCCATTTATCATCAATACGTAAAACTCTCATGAGATTATCTCTAATTATGTCCATGAATCATCACTGGCGGACGCTCCGAAGTTAATATTGATTCTAGGGATAAAGAAAATCTTACATGAAATATGAGAGTACATATGAGTCAACGGACAAATCATATATACTCATTGATGATTTACTCGCATATACTATTACTCGTAAGACGATAGATCACGACGACATCGAGTCACGCTCAGTTGAATAATATCAACAAAGAGCATATTGACCTAAAGAAACAATCCAAAAAGAATTATATTCTTTGACAAAGGATCGGGTATTTGGTCCGGTAGTGCTAACCCACCAAGTGTAAAGCCCGTAGGACATAATTGAGTCTTTGTCATAAAGCGTAACGAGAATAATAAAGTCCTATTGTATAAGGCTTTCCTTTGGCGCACGATTTCTCACAACGCCCTGGATTGCCCACGAGGTTACTTACTAGCCTAATAGTTTTCGAAGGACTGGAAATGCAGCTCATGGATGTAGTTGCTACATATCTCTATGGGGATCTAGATTCAGAGATATATAATAGTACTTGATGGCATTACAATACTCAATTAAGTAACTCTAAGCCATTGAGTGCCTTTGCAATAAAATTGAAATGCCCACTTTATAGATTAAAGCAACCTAGGTGGATATGGTATACCCACTTAAGTGAATTCTTGATTGGGAAAGGATATAGAAACGATGAACCGTGTTCTTGTGTATTTATTTAGGAAAACAAGTTCTGGATTTTCAAAGTAGCTTTATGTGTCGATGTTATGAGCATAATAGACACTCTTGATGAATTAAGAGAAACCACACGCTACTTGAAATCTGAATTTGAGATGAAAGATCTTGGGAAAACTTGGTTCTGTCTAGATATTGAGCTACGACACCGAGTTTGTGGAATATTAATCCACCGATCCGCATATGTCCAGAAAAGGATCAGGCTATTTAATATGGACAAAGCGCATCCGGTTAGTACTCCCAAGACCGGTCAAAGTGTTGGATATAAGGAAAGATCCATTTCGTCTAAAGGATGAGGACGAAGAGGTGTTGGGATCTGGAATTCCATACCTAAGTACAATAGGCGCATTATTGTACTCTGCACTATACACTTGACCGTATATTGTACTTCTTAGTGAGCTTGTTAGCTAGATTTAGCTCAGCACCAACGCAACGTCAATGGAATGATATCAAAGTAGTCTTCTAGAACCATTGGCGTGGTCTTATACTTTCCCGGCGGAGAAAAAATGGATTGATAATGGAACTTCAATACCTACTTAGATAGTGAGCGGCAAAAGTACTGGCCCTTGTAGAAAAACCAATTAATGTCTTGGTATGTATTTGTTGATATTAGGTATATGTCTGACCCATACGAAGGTCATTCCCAATTTGGATAAGGAATCACCATAGGGAACACATTGATTACTTGAAAGTAAAACTAAGCAAACCCTTGTATATACCTCCTCGAACTATTCTAAGAATATTACTCTACCTTATTCAAGAGTGTATATGGTTAAGGATTATCATTATACATATTAAAGGAGCTAGTGGTTTGAGGTCATCCACTATCCTACCTGCATATATGGAAATAATGCATTATGTATCGAAGAAATGAAAATAAGATACATCAAGGGTTATAACATAAATCATATTCCGCTTAAGTTTTTATACAATCAACAATAACAAATTCTCCTCAAGATTCAAGTGAATTAAATAAGATATGAGGAAAATATGACATATTTGTTCACCAAATCATTACCTAAAACCATATTTTGGAAACATATGAAAAATATTAAAATGCAAATGTTTTCCAAACTCCCTTGATTAATGTACAAGTCAAGGGGAGTAGTAGACAAAAGGAGAAGTCTACTATATATGTAATATTGGTATGTTGTGCTCTTTCCTTCACCCAAAGTTTTATTTTTCCCATCAGGTTTTGTTCCTTGGTGTAAGGTTTTAGTGAGGCAACACTTTATATATCATCTTTCTTTCCGAACTCTCATGATTAATGTACGAATCTAAGAGAAAATTAGACTAAAGGAAACGTCTATGTATTGCAAAGAAACTGATGCGTTGTACTCTTTCCTTCGTCCAATTTTTATTTTTTTCCCATTGGTTTTTTATTTTGGCGTAAGGTTTTATCGAGGGAACAAGTGTGCACCACCACTCCTTTGACTCGGCACAAGGGGGAGTGTTGTAGGATAAGTGTGTCATCGTCTAAAGAATATGACGATATAGATAAATATAGAGATAGATTTAGAGATAGAGATAAATATAAATTATTAGAGTTATTTATGGAGTAAATATACTTCATGATTATCACGATCTCTATGTAATCCTCCCTATATAAAGGGCTTATGGTTAATGAGAATTATGAGACTTCATTCTCTCTATTACCATTGTGCTATTTCTCTTTTCCTTTAACATTTTCAAAATTATTTCCAATAAATGTTTGTTTTTAAAATTACTTTCCAAAATATGTTTCTTTGGAAAACTACTTTCATGCCTATTTTTCTCTAAATTAAAAAGTTAATAATCTAAATAACAATTTTACTATTTCTCTTTCTTATTTATTTTCTACAACTAGACAATTTAACATAAATACGAACAAGTTCTTTTTAAGTAAAGAATATCGAAAGTGATATACTTATTCTAAAATAAAAGAATATTTTTGAAGTTATATATTTTAAATAAAAAAGAAGAATCTTAGAAAAAGGTATATATTTTACAATTCACAAATTCTTTTGGGAAATTAATTAAAATACCCAAAGTTTGACTTTGACTTACCAAAATACCTACTTTCTCGCTGATTTTACCAAAATACCCATATTTTCCACGATGGGTCCCGCGATCGCGGACCAGTGCCCACGTGGCACCCACGTTTGGCCAAAATGTCCCGTGGAGCCCCCCAACTATGCCCGCGGTGACAGGATTGGCCCTGTCCGCGGTGGTTGTCCGCGATGGGTCCGCGATAGGCCAAAAAAATTACACTTTTGGTCATTTTTTGCACGAATCTTTGCATGTTTTTACTGTTTTTTTCCACAATTATTGTACTTTGAAGACCAATTTATGGTTAAAATTCACTGGCTTGTTTCATCAATGGTGAATCATTGTACTTGGAAGACCAATTTGTGGTTGCAATTCATGTTGGTTGTTTCATCAATGTTGGTTGTTTCATCAATGTTGGTTGTTTCATCAATGAGATTTCATCCATAAATATCAGTAAAATGCAATCCATAATTCACACCCATTCCATCCTTCTTTTTGCTTTCTTTCTTCAGTATTTTGTTTTTGAGATACTACTGAAAAAATGAGTTCATCTGTTGCAAAAGCGAAGCTATTTTTCTGTTTCGATGGTGAATGGGTGCAAGACAACAATGAGTGGAATTTTGCTTATAAATCTAAGCATGGTGTAAAATTGTCAGTAAACTATACTTATCAGAAGTTTGTTGCATACGCCATGCAAAAATGTGGAATCGACCCTTCTGCTGTTTGCAAGTTAGTGTTTAAGAATGGTGATGGGTCATTTGTGGAGTTATCCAACGATGAGGATATCTCTGATTTTCTGCACTTTGCAGCCGAATCAGAAAGACCTCCATTACTTTTTGTGTATGCCGATTCATCGGTGTGCGTCGAAGACGATGACGAAGGTGATGACGACGGTGATGACGAAGGTGATGATGACGGGGATGACGAAGACCTTCAAATGGAGGAGCCTGATTTTGTTCCGGGGACGCAACAACAACAACCACAAGAAGAAGAAGAAAAAGAAGACCAAGAAGGACGCTTTGCTGGAGTTGCCGACGACGAAACCCATGTTTTCACAATGGGTAATTCTGATATAGACAGATCAGATACCGATTGTGTAACACCCCGATTTTTGTAAAATGTTACAATAATTTAATTTGAGTATAATTATTTGATAAGATTAATTTTAGAGTTTAACCCCGAGTAAGTTACGTTATGTGATTTATTGATATAATAAGTAAGGGGTTAACTTAAATTTTAATTTATAAGATGAGGGATTAAAGTTGTCATGTGATGAAAGTTTGAGGTTGGATTGGTTAATGTGATGAGACTTATCTCATCCACCACCGCCTCTTTTTGGTCAAAAAGAAGAAATGAGATATTTTGAGATATCATGCATGTGTGTGTGTATTTTTCGTCAGAGAGAAAGAAGAGAGAAAAATGGAGAGAATAGAGAGAAAGAGGAGATAAAGAAGAAAAGGAGAAGAGGAGAAAATTGAAGCTAGGATTCATGAGGGGATTGCTAAATCAGAGAAGAAAGTTTTAGGTTTGCTGGGTTAATTGCAAATCAGGTGAGTTCATCTTATCTCAAATTATTTTAAGTTGAAATTGAATTGGAATGATGTATAAATTGTTTGAAGGAATTGGTATGTTAGTATGGAAAATGTTATTGATTAACAATCTGAATTTGTATGAGTTTTTGGGAGTTAATTTGACGTAAAACAATTATACTGATTCGAAGTCCCGGTATAGGATTGAGTTCCGATATTTGATGGATTTGGTACCGGAACTATAAAAATACCGGAAGTGAAGATTCGGTACCGGTATTTGAAAATACCGGAAGTGTGGATTGATACCGGTAATTGAAATTACCGGAAGTAGAGATTTGTTACCGGTATTTGAAGATACCGGGAGTGAGATTCGATACCGGTAATTTAGGATACCGGAAGTGGGCTTGGTCCCGGTAATTGGAGTACCGGTAATGGGCCATTGGACCGTTATTATGGATTTTAGAATTTGGGTTGAATTATGATTTTAATTACGGAAATGGTTAAGGATTCAATATGAATTTATTTATAAAGCAAATAGTAGTTAAGGACCTCATCTTAATTAGAGTCCGGTTTCAGAATGATTCTGTAAATTGATTTTGGAATACTTTCTGATTATAGTATTTGGAAGGGGATCAATTAAGAATAAAGAAGCGATCAATTGTTAATATTCTTAAGTTAAGAATATGCTGTGGGTTAAAGTGTGATATGTTTGATACATACACTTTAAAATTGTAATGGATCCATAAGGCATGCAAGTTAATCTTATTTGTCTTTAATGGGACGGTTGTTCTCATGTTGTAACTAGAAATAGGCATCGGGTCATCGGGGGCAACTTAGTACGGTCTTATGGGAGCCGGATACTAGCCATTGACCACATGGTGTAATTTCTAGTGAATGAGTGTACCTTGAATCATCGGGGGCCCGGTTATGAATCGCGATTTATTGATCCCATTGGGGCCATTGATTATAAGGTAATGAGAAACGTGGAATAGACCAGACTCTTAATGGATAATTCCCGTTGGCCTGAAATGTGGAATAGGCATAAAGTAATTTGTAATTCCCATTTCGTAAAGGCGTTGTGAAATGAGGAATAGACATAAAGTAATTTGTAATTCCTATTTCATAGTATGACGTGAAACGTGGAATAGGCATAAAGTAATTTGTAATTCCCGTTTACGTGGAAATGGAGAATAGACATAAAGTAAATTGTAATTCTCATTTCATAGTATAGAAATCGAGGAATAGGCATAAAGTAAATTGTAATTCCTGATTTCTATGGGAAGGTCAGAGATAGACATAAAGTAAATTGTAATCTCTACTTCCAGTCTAAGAAATAGACATAAAGTAACTTGTAATTTCTTGGATAAGAGCAATGATCTAGAATCTGCAATGATTCGTAGTAGGCTCTTAATTGTGATGATATAACTCTCTGAATGTAAGTCATATCCACATGAATGATTGAATAGGAAAAGTATAATTGCTATTCATGTTAAATGTTTGAATAGGCAAAGTAGAATTGCTATTCACGTTGAATAGTTGAATAGGCAAGGTAAAACTGCTATTAATATTGAAATAGTGGAATAGGCAAAATATAGTTGTTATTCGTGATTGAGATATGGAAACATGAATTAGATGAAGTGTAAGTGTCGTTTTCACTTACTATTCGGTGGATTAGAAATAGGCAATATATAAATGCTATTTCTGCTTCAATTCCAATAAAAGGTATGGTGATTGAATGTAAGTCCTTAGACTTGATCGATAAGCCAGAATTCATGATGATTCTTAGTAAGCTTTCGGATATGATGATATGACTTTCCGATTGATAGTCATAGTCATGGGAAGAGTATGTTCCCATTTTTATAAGTTGAGCATGAGTACGGTAAGAATGGTGGCAAACCAGGTTTATTATATGCTTGAATATCTGAGTTTTCAAGTTGTTAATGTTTTAATTTGAATTTGGATGTTCTCACTAGGCGTAATCCTAATTGTTCAAATTCAATCTTCTTACCAGGTACGAGTTCAGGGAAGTAATGGGATGTGGGACGAGTGCTTTTGGTATTCAACTTTTGATGATAAGCGGAGAACTTAGACGATGCAAGGAGACTTTGGATAATATACCTTGTTAAATTTGAAGGTTTAAATTGGCCCTAATTTTAGGGTGTTACAGATTGTGATGAGGACGAAGAATATACCCCTAGTAATAAATCATTTAGTCAGTTAAATGACTTTTTTGATATGCCCCATATTCTTCCAGACCCGAATACCCATACATAAACCTACGAACCTACACCTTATAATCGCAGTTCAAGGATACAAGTTGGTCACATATTTGATTCAAAGGATGACTTGGCCACACAGGTCGGAATTAAGTTTATAGAAGAGGGTTTCGAAAGTTACACTCCGAGATCAGACAAAACCAGATACGAAGTTATATGTGGGTAAGAAAATTGTAATTGGAGGCTGTACGCGAGGTCCGTGGGCGACAAAGGAGGGATATTTGTCATTAGAAAGTTGCACGACAAACACACTTGTTCGAGGACGCAACTGAATCCCAACCACAAACAAGCCACCGAAAGGACTTTGGGTGCGATACTGAAAAACAAATTTCTTGATGCTAGCAGGTCAATGCGTCCAAAGGACATCGTGAACGATGTACACCAACAGTACGTGATCACAATTGGTTACCACCAAGGTTGGCGTGCGCGATGCAGGGCACTGCTAATGGTCAGAGGAATGTTCGAGGAGTCGTATGAACGACTCCCTGGGTATTTATATAATTTGCAACTGCACAATCCAGGTACGGTCACCCAGATAAGGACCGATTCAAATGGACGGTTTGAGATGTGCTTCGTTGCCCTTGGACCCACGGTATGTATTTTAACACGTCATATGTTTACACATTATAAACTATAACATTTACAAAGGGAAACCACCTACGTTTTTGTAGATCCGCACATTTGTGGCAAATCTGCGTCGTGTCCTGGTAATAGACGCTGCCCATTTAAAGGGCCCTTACTTGGGTATGATGTTCCTGGCGGTTGCCATGGACGGGAATAACTCCGTTCCCGTAGCTTTTGGAGTAGGCAAGTCCGAAACCGGGGATGAGTGGACTTGGTTTCTGTCCATGTTGAGACAAGCTATCGGAGACCCGCAAGGGTTGGTGTTTATGTCCGACAGGGCTCCTTCCATAAGCGCCACAATCTCTGCCATGTACCCAAACGCCCCTCATGCCTTATGTTGTCGACATTTGGAGATGAACGCCAAAGGCTAGGACAAACGTATTACCACCTACCACGATGTCTACTGGAAGGCATGCAAAGCATATACGGCTCGGGAGTTTGACCGATACATGAATGTTCAATGAGTTAGTGCCAACAAAGCAGACAAAGTTATGGACGATGTTGGACCGGAGAGGTGGTCCGTGGCCCATTTTCCTGCACAACGGTATGACATTCTGACCACCAATAGTGCAGAGTCGGTGAATGCACTCTCCCATTTTGCGCGCAGATGTCCGATTGTTACTCTTATGGAGTACTTTCGGGCCTTTCAACAAGAGTGGTACCAACTTCGACGCCGAAAAGGAGCTGAGCTGCGTAATAGACTCACACCAGCGGCGGAGGAGATAGTTCTCCTCAGGGCGGGTCACGCGTCGACATGGAGGGTAAGCGAAATCGGGTATGGGAGGTACCAGGTTCGGGATAACCAACTTGACGCGATTGTCAATATGACCGACCATGTTTGTTCATGTTTCCAATGGAAAAAAATCTGGGTTACCGTGCGGCCATGCCATCGCTGCGACAAGACATATGGGTCGTAGAGATTGCAGCGACTTGGCTGTAAGTTTCTTCACGTCTGAAACTTACCGGACAACATACGCAGAGATAATAAATCCATCTGGACACCCTGAAGCATGGGTGTCTCCACCCGTCCCCCTTCCGCCATGCTATCCACCGTTAAACACTAAGAACAGAGCCGGGAGACCGAGAAAGAACGACCGACGTCCATCATGTGGTGAAGGTTCGATACAACGAAAATGTACTCGGTGCCAATGCGTATGACATACTCGTGGAGAGTGTTCAAATCCCGCCCCTTCAACCGTGCCAAGGAGTAGACGTTCAGTCAGCCAACTAAGTAACATGCCGGGCCCGTCGGAGCTTGAACCACATGGAACTATATCATATGATAGCGTTGATCTGAACATTGATTTTCCTTAATTGGGACGATAAATATTGTATATTTAGTGCGCTTGTTTTGATATATAACATGATTTTATCTACTTTATCATCCCGTTGTAATTTATCAAACATAACTTATGTACGTTGATCTGAACATTGATTTCCCTTGAAAGGTACTTGAAACAGAACATGGGTATGGCAGGAGAGAGAGAAAGAGAGCACAACTTCATGTCTACCATGGACATGGATAATCATGGTTACATGGCATGGGATGATGATCATAATGGTAGTAGTCTAAATGGAGAGAATAGTAATGGTTATATAAAACTGGAAGACAATCAACTTGGAGAGTTTAGTGGAAGCTTCAATGGCGGTCTACCAACAATATCATATGATAGCGTTGACAGGGACCTAAGTTGTGTTAGAGCAAAGGCAGGGACCAAAAATAGCCAACATGCAGTAAAAGCATCCACATTTGCCTATAAATAACCCACGCTAGATTATTCGTAAAACACATATACGGGAACATATTATTCGTTAACGTATTCTTACATGGCATCCCTAAACCTTCAGGTTTGGTGCTTTAGGCATTTATCTGAATCGCTTTCAGACACTGGCAAATAGTTATATGGTTAGTGTGCTTGTTTCATTGAGTTTTGCTTGTTACTACCGTTGTTCTACGACCTAACTATATTAATTAATGTTCATCAACAGATGCATATCCACAGTTGTTCACCATGAAAGTCCACCATGGTGGGTACTTCACGGAACCACCCAGAAGACATTATTTTCGTGGTCTAGAAATTTATGTTGACATGTTAGATGTGGAGGATCTTTCTATGCAACTGCTTGAACAAATCAGGAAAGAGATGGACTATGAAGAACCAAAATATAATAGGTTGTATTTTAAAAGGACGAATGCAGACTTCTTGACTGGACTGGTAGAATTGAGTACCGACGAAGATGTAGCCAACATACGCCAGTATGTTGACGGCCATACTGTGGTTGAAGTGTACATCGAGAAAGTGGAGCTTAACACTTTGAGACTCGTCTCGCCAGAGCATGTAAGAAGTCGACCCGGATTGTCAAAAACCAAACCATCGTCTAGCCGCAGTCTCAAATTTGGATAATTTTGTACTGTACTGACTAGTATGTGTTTGTTCTGAAATAATCTTGTATAACATCTAGGAGTTGTATTTTTAATATGAACCACTTTTCAGACTACTTAAAGACTACTTTTCAGCCTAATGAAAGACCTTTATTCATGATCAAACTTCAACATGTAACATCAACATAAAAACACCAGGAACGAAACAACAACATAGAAACAGGAAAGGAACGAAACAACAATGTCGAACTTGAAAAGTACAAAACAACAACACATAAACAACAAAGTACTAAAGCAACACCTGTACCACCACCTACTGAAAAACTGCCTTAGTTTGATCAATCCAACTTTGCTTGTCGCTTACCTTCGCTTGAAGAATTGCGAAGTCTTGCATAATGTGGTGAATGTATTCTTTTTCTCGACGAATACGAGCCTCCCTATCTTTTATATCCCCTTTCATCCTTTTGATCTCCTTTTCTTCCACTTCGATCCTTTTCAAGTGGGTTTCCTTCCTGGCCATCATTTGTTTCCACTCTTGTGTCAGTTGGTCTATCTCCTTTTCCCTTTCTGCTATAGCGATCTGGAGTTTCACGGGCATTCTTTTAGGTGTAGACGATGGTGGGTTAGATGACGATGCCATTTGTTTACTGAAGAAAGAAAGCAAGAAAGAAAGCAAGAAAGCAAGAAAGAAGGATGGAATGGGTGTGAATTATGGATTGCATTTTACTGATATTTATGGATGAAATCTCATTGAGGAAGATGAATGGCAACCACAAATTGGTCTTCAAAGTACAATAATTGTGGAAAAAACAGTAAAAACATGCAAAGATTCGTGCAAAAAAGGACCAAAAGTGTAATTTTTTTTCCTATCGCGGACCCATCGCGGACAACCACCGCGGACAGGGGCCAATCCTGTCACCGCGGGCATAGTTGGGGGGCTCCGTGGGACATTTTGGCCAAACATGGGTGCCACGTGGGCACCGGTCTGCGATCGCATCGCGGAAATTATGGGTATTTTGGTAAAATCAACGAGAAAGTGGGTATTTTGGTAAGTCAAGGTCAAACTTTGGGTATTTTAATTAATTTCCCAATTCTTTTTGGTAAAACATAGTAGTCATCTTTAAAAAAATGCAATATATTAACATCTTGAGTAAAGTACACTTTTTGTTCATATGGTTGGTACTTAGACCATCCGTGTCAATCTAAAATCAAAATGTCACGTTAGTTTTCTAATAACATCTCTTACATCAATGTAAGGGTATCCATAATAGGTAAGCTATTGTGAAAGACTTTAAAAAAATAAAAATATATAAAAAGTGTTGGTCCCACCATAATATACTTTCTTTCTCTTTGCATCTCACACTCAGTTTTTCAAAGACTTGAAGAATATCAAGTGTTTGACGAGTAAAGTCATTTTCAAGTCTTTGTCTCCAATGGTCAAGTCTTGTTCAAGTCTTTCTTCAAGCAACCATTGAAGATGCTCTAAGACCAAACACCTTTTTAAAGTGATCACTACTGCCACATCACCAATTATTTTAAATTTATAATTATATATTTTAATAATTTAAATATCACAAAAATAATTTGTGTATAATATAAATAATTGATAAATCATAATATAAATAATATAGTAAACTATAATATAAATAATAAACTAAACAAACATATATATGAAAAAAATACATAATTAAACTTATATTTATATTTTAGTTTTTAGTAAATCATAAACTTATATTAATTTTATTATTGAAATAATAATTTAATGTAATAAACGAAAAACAAAAACATATAATAAACCAATATTATAACAATAATAGTATTAAATTATTAAATTTTGTGGGTCCTACAATTACAAGAGAGTTGGAGGCTTTTCGGTTATTGCAAGGCTTGCAAGAAATTTGACTATGTGACATTGTCACCTTGGATTTGCAAGACCTTTGCAAGTGGATGCGGATGATCTTACTATCAACTTTTGTTCCTATTTTAAATTAATTACAGTTTGTAACCATTTCCTCAAACCCTTGGCCTTGATCTAACCCACCGCCTTCACCAACCTTTGCAACCATTGCTTCACCAAAGGCTTGTACATTACATTAGCTTCAGTTGCACCCATCTCAGATCATGTAGATTAGCTTCACTTTCACCCATCTCTTGTATATTAGCTTCACTTGCACCAAATCTTGTAGATTAGCTTCACTTTTATCCATGTATTCTAGATTAGCTTCAATCTCACATCCTTGTACATTAGTTTCACTTTCACATCCTTGATGGACATTAGTAATTTGTTCCTCATGCCATTCCAAACATAATTTCTTCTTACAAGCCTTAATACTCACTTTTTGGTTGATTTCCCTAAAGTTTTCTAATTTTTTGGATTTTGATTTTGATTGTCCTTTTATTTTTTCTAGGTTTTCAATTTTGTTTGTATGCATCTAAGACTTCTAGTATTAAATAATAAATATAATACTTTACGATTAAAAATTAACTAACCAAATTAAAATAACACTAGGGTTTGGGCAAATGAAAAATGATGCATAGATTTAGTGGAAATCAGATTTTGAACAGATATAAAGTTTAGGACAAATATATATGAAATAAAATCAATTTAGAGCAAACCTAGGATTTAGGGTAAATAAGACAAATCAATAACGAAATTAAAGAAATTTAGTACAAATAAATAAACTGTAATAGAATTATTGATGGAAAATATGAACCACGTGAGAGATGATGGACAATTGTTTTTAGGTGGTGATTGAAGAACAAAGTGGAACAAAAACCTATTGTTTTGATAAGTTTTATTAAGTTTTTCAGTTTAGTCCTTTCACTTTCAAAATATTTCATCCCTTCTATTTTTAAAATTTTTCATAACAAGACAATGTAAAAGATAAAAGATAAAAAGTAGAACCACTGAACCAGAGACCTCTTGAAAGACAGACGCACATTTATTAGGCATCAACAACCATCTCGCCAACTCCCTTTTGTTGACATAACATAGGTTCCCATTCTTTAAGAGCACACTTATAATTAAGCGGGTGCACCACCTTAACGTCTCATTTATTTCCTCTTGTGATAATCGAGTGAGCGAGTGCACATGACCCCTCTCACCTCTTAGTACGTCCACCATTAAATGTGGTGGTAGCAGTAGTGGTGGATTAGAAGCGGGTTATTATGTGGAGGTGAACTTGGTGCTAGCAGCAGGTTAAGTGGAGGAAGTGACAGTGGGTTTGAGTTAACCATTATAGGTGGGGGTTGCAGAAGGCAGTAGGGGTCGCGGAAGGTAGAGTTGAAGGCCAACGGGGAGGGGATCATCATGACTTCATCGAAATTAGGAGGTTCAAGGGAATATGAGTTATATATATATATAGGGTTGGGTTCCGGTGAGACCAAGGGGTTTGCGTGAGACTCGTGAGACCAACTCCTTGATGATTTTATGGTGTAAATGATGTGATGGTTGTAGTACTTCCAGCCTTTTCAACGTACATGGATATTTTTGATAACCCATGTTTTGTTTTCTCTATTTACCAACCATCAAAGAAGCACTGTTGAAGTCATGCTCTAGTCTCCGACGAGGTCTATCCTCAATTGCATCTACTCTCTAGTGAGGTCCTCACTCCATCGATCAGATTGATGAATCTCAATTGAAGTTTTCCACACTCTGTAAGTAAATTTCCTAATTTCCTAATTCCTAGCGCTGGAGATATTCATCTATATGGATGACTTATTCAAATTTGCACTATCTGATTGATTGTTTCAACCATCTACACTGACGACTTCATCTATTACTCTCCTAATTCTTATCGACTTCAAATGCAATTGCCATTGATTTCTCCTAATTCCTGAATTGTTAGTAAATTATGTATATGATTTTTTTTGTTAAACTTTCTTGCTTTATCTTATTTGAATCTAGGGTGAATCATGTATTTTCTTTAATTCTCTTTCCTTTTGTTTTAATTTAGGGCTTACATATTTTGATTTCACGTAAAAGAATGTCTACTAAAGATGACCGCCAAAACCTCTTCGATGATGCTTCAATAATGAGTAATATAATCAGAGGCCATTAGTTTCTTTTCTTTAATTATTTTCACTATAAAGGTTCCATTAAATTTATGAAAATATTCAAAATTTTGAGTAAATGTACATATGTTCAATTTACAAATAAGACTTGATCAAGATTGTAATGGTGTCTAAGATCGACTCGCACTTCATGGAGGACATCTTTTAGGACATGGAGGACATCTTTTGGGACATGGATGATGTGGATAGTGTTAAGGCCAAAAATCACCCAAATGATAACTTAAGGTTGATGTGGAGTGATAGGATTTATATAAACCCTAAACCGGATCTTTAAGCTCAAGAATGATTAGTTCTAGATCATGGAATAAACATATACACATCACAACATGAACAGCGGAATTAAACGACAAATTTGTATAGCTAACAAGGTTCATTAATTTAAACATACTGATTACATACTCACGCCCCAATTTGTTGACCTAAGTTATCAACAAACGAATACTTCTTCTCAAGTATTAGGATTAAGAACCTTGGGGCTCATGCACACACATCTACACGTTTTTGTTTAAACGTGGGTTTCAAGAACGTCTAATTCTATATCTCTAGGTTTCTTTATATACTAGAAACCTAGATAAACTAGAAACTAAATAAATACCAATCCTAGATAAACTAGGAATCCTAGATAAACTAGAATTTACAAGGATAACTATAAAATAAACATATTACAATTCGAACCCTTGTAAGTTGAAGTTTTGACACATCAAATCTATATGAAATATTCCTAACAATTAGCTACTTGAAGATTCTGATGCTAAGTTTTGTCATCATCAAATAGGGGAAGATTGTTAGGAATATTTCATATAGATTTGATGTGTCAAAACTTCAACTTACAAGGGTTCGAATTGTAATATGTTTATTTTATAGTTATCCTTGTAAATTCTAGTTTATCTAGGATTGGTATTTATCTAGTTTCTAGTTTATCTAGGTTTCTAGTATATAAAGAAACCTAGAGATATAGAATTAGACGTTCTTGAAACCCACGTTTAAACAAAAACGTGTAGATGTGTGTGCATGAGCCCCAAGGTTCTTAATCCTAATACTTGAGAAGAAGTATTCGTTTGTTGATAACTTAGGTCAACAAATTGGGGCGTGAGTATGTAATCAATATGTTTAAATTAATGAACCTTGTTAGCTATACAAATCTGTCGTTTAATTCCGCTGTTCATGTTGTGACTTGTATATGTTTATTCCATGATCTAGAACTAATCATTCTTGAGCTTAAAGATCCGGTTTAGGGTTTATATAAATCCTATCAGGTGGTATCAGAGCCCCAATTTGTTCTAGATCATGATAGGATTTATATAAACCCTAAACCGGATCTTTAAGCTCAAGAATGATTAGTTCTAGATCATGGAATAAACATATACAAATCACAACATGAACAGCGGAATTAAACGACAAATTTGTATAGCTAACAAGGTTCATTAATTTAAACATACTGATTACATACTCACGCCCCAATTTGTTGACCTAAGTTATCAACAAACGAATACTTCTTCTCAAGTATTAGGATTAAGAACCTTGGGGCTCATGCACACACATCTACACGTTTTTGTTTAAACGTGGGTTTCAAGAACGTCTAATTCTATATCTCTAGGTTTCTTTATATACTAGAAACCTAGATAAACTAGAAACTAGATAAATACCAATCCTAGATAAACTAGGAATCCTAGATAAACTAGAATTTACAAGGATAACTATAAAATAAACATATTACAATTCGAACCCTTGTAAGTTGAAGTTTTGACACATCAAATCTATATGAAATATTCCTAACAATCTTCCCCTATTTGATGATGACAAAACTTAGCATCAGAATCTTCAAGTAGCTCTTCCCCTTTTTGACATAATCAAATCCAAAACTTATCAAACTTGAATCTTCCCCTTGAATGATCAACACTTCTTCTTCCCCTGAATTTATGCTAACCATCCTTGTGTCTTCGAGGTTATATCAATTACGTTGTAAAGAAAATCAACCATTATCTATTTGAAGTTGAAGTAAAAAACCAAACCTTGAGTCTTATATCCCGTAGAAACCAAGTGAACAACAACGTCATTCTCATGAATGAGGGGATCCCTGTCCTTCGACCAATCTTCTTCTCTAAGATTTCGTCAAATTGAAGTCACATTCTTCGAACAATTACGTTAATAATCTTCATAATATCACGGGTTATCTTTAACAGGTGAAAGATACCTTTAAAGATATGATAAGAACACAAACTCTAACTTTCACTTCTTCTTCAAACAAACTCTAATTAATCTTCCTTTTTGTAATCAACTGATGACGATCAAAGAGTAGTCATTTAAGCATTCTTCCTCTATCGTTCATCAAACCTTCATACCTTGTGTGTGTGAATTTTCTTGAAACAAACAAAAATCATCCTCCTTTTGTCAAGCATGATCCTAACATGGTGTGTGACATGAATTCTCCATTGCATCGCGGCTTTGATTTCATGGCTTTGAGGAATTCTGAGTGAAGAACAATTTTTATCAAGAAAAAACAAACTGCTGGATTTCGAGAATTTCTTGGAGCGTTCTGGACGTCGTACGGCCAATCCAACCAGACATAATGTTAAACAATGTGTCCCGAAGCTGCTGTCCAAAAATCGCGACGATCCGACGGTTCAATCTCTGGGAATAGGCGAAACAGCCGGCTGTGATTTTCCAGAAAATTTCTGCGAAAAATCTGATTTTTCTTTCTTTCGTTCGTCTTCTTTCGTCTCTTCAAATCTTCCATTAAACCTTGTTTTTCTTCCAGATCAGAGAGCACCATGTGCTCTGATACCACCTGATAGGATTTATATAAACCCTAAACCGGATCTTTAAGCTCAAGAATGATTAGTTCTAGATCATGGAATAAACATATACAAATCACAACATGAACAGCGGAATTAAACGACAGATTTGTATAGCTAACAAGGTTCATTAATTTAAACATACTGATTACATACTCACGCCCCAATTTGTTGACCTAAGTTATCAACAAACGAATACTTCTTCTCAAGTATTAGGATTAAGAACCTTGGGGCTCATGCACACACATCTACACGTTTTTGTTTAAACGTGGGTTTCAAGAACGTCTAATTCTATATCTCTAGGTTTCTTTATATACTAGAAACCTAGATAAACTAGAAACTAGATAAATACCAATCCTAGATAAACTAGGAATCCTAGATAAACTAGAATTTACAAGGATAACTATAAAATAAACATATTACAATTCGAACCCTTGTAAGTTGAAGTTTTGACACATCAAATCTATATGAAATATTCCTAACAATCTTCCCCTATTTGATGATGACAAAACTTAGCATCAGAATCTTCAAGTAGCTCTTCCCCTTTTTGACATAATCAAATCCAAAACTTATCAAACTTGAATCTTCCCCTTGAATGATCAACACTTCTTCTTCCCCTGAATTTATGCTAACCATCCTTGTGTCTTCGAGGTTATATCAATTACGTTGTAAAGAAAATCAACCATTATCTATTTGAAGTTGAAGTAAAAAACCAAACCTTGAGTCTTATATCCCGTAGAAACCAAGTGAACAACAACGTCATTCTCATGAATGAGGGGATCCCTGTCCTTCGACCAATCTTCTTCTCTAAGATTTCGTCAAATTGAAGTCACATTCTTCGAACAATTACGTTAATAATCTTCATAATATCACGGGTTATCTTTAACAGGTGAAGGATACCTTTAAAGATATGATAAGAACACAAACTCTAACTTTCGCTTCTTCTTCAAACAAACTCTAATTAATCTTCCTTTTTGTAATCAACTGATGACGATCAAAGAGTAGTCATTTAAGCATTCTTCCTCTATCGTTCATCAAACCTTCATACCTTGTGTGTGTGAATTTTCTTGAAACAAACAAAAATCATCCTCCTTTTGTCGAGCATGATCCTAAAATGGTGTGTGACATGAATTCTCCAGTGCATCGCGACTTTGATTTCATGGCTTTGAGGAATTCTGAGTGAAGAACAATTTTTATCAAGAAAAATAAAACTGCTGGATTTCGAGAATTTCTGGGAGCGTTCTGGACGTCGTACGGCCAATCCAACCAGACATAATGTTAAACAATGTGTCCCGAAGCTGCTGTCCAAAAATCGCGACGATCCGACGGTTCAATCTCCGAGAATAGGCGAAACGGCCGGCTGTGATTTTCCAGAAAATTTCTGCGAAAAATCTGATTTTTCTTTCTTTCGTTCGTCTTCAAATCTTCCATTAAACCTTGTTTTTCTTCCAGATCAGAGAGCACCATGTGCTCTGATACCACCTGATAGGATTTATATAAACCCTAAACCGGATCTTTAAGCTCAAGAATGATTAGTTCTAGATCATGGAATAAACATATACAAATCACAACATGAACAGCGGAATTAAACGACGGATTTGTATAGCTAACAAGGTTCATTAATTTAAACATACTGATTACATACTCACGCCCCAATTTGTTGACCTAAGTTATCAACAAACGAATACTTCTTCTCAAGTATTAGGATTAAGAACCTTGGGGCTCATGCACACACATCTACACGTTTTTGTTTAAACGTGGGTTTCAAGAACGTCTAATTCTATATCTCTAGGTTTCTTTATATACTAGAAACCTAGATAAACTAGAAACTAGATAAATACCAATCCTAGATAAACTAGGAATCCTAGATAAACTAGAATTTACAAGGATAACTATAAAATAAACATATTACAATTCGAACCCTTGTAAGTTGAAGTTTTGACACATCAAATCTATATGAAATATTCCTAACATGGAGCTTTAACAACTAAAGAAAAGGATCTCAAGACAAACAGTACGACCGTCGACGGAAAGTAAATAAGACAATGAAATTTAGTGACGCGGAAAACCCCGTCAAGGGTAAAAACCGCGGTCGACTATAGAAGTCGACAGTGCACTATGGTCGCCAAACAGGGACGACGTCCTTTAGTAACAAGTGTCGTGAGTACAATAGGTTACAATAAAGATAAAAGTAAACTTAATCGTAAACTAATGTCGTGCGTCGTGAGTAGCAGTGTTATATCGTGCGTAAAAAACAGCCGTCGTGAGTAGCTTTCGTAAATGATATTGCTCGAATGCTCCGATGATTTTTGTATGCAAAAACTCTTGTCTGAAGTGTGGTGCAAGCCTTTGTTTATATAGCTTTCAATAGTAATCAATGTGTCTTGATGATTGTCGTAACCGCTGTTGGTCCTTAATTGTCATTAATGGCTCTTCCGTTATGACCGTTGGGCAATGATTGCTTCTGGATCTGCATTAATGAAACAAAGAAAACGGTTGTTGACTGTCAACGGTTAGTATGGTCATACGACCATCTCTAAGTCACGATTGTTGGTCGTAAGGATCTTACGTCCATCGTCGAAATGTACGACGGAGGATGCAGTCGTAAGTAGTCTACATGACGTTATCTTAATACAAGATTTGTCTTATGTAAACGTCATGTTTATTTTTCTTCGTCGGTCGTGAGGTGTGGATTTTTACCCAAACAGTTTGCCCCCAAAATTTGAATTCTGGCATGAAATTCGAATTTCAAATTTCAAATTTGAGCAACTAGGGTGGACACGTGTCACATGGGGAGAGAGATTGGTTGAATCTCAACCGATTCGGTTTGATTTAAATAGAAGACTTGAAAGGTTCTGCGACGTCATGGAGGCGTGGGGGTGTCATGGCAGCTGTTTTGGACATATGCCATTCATCTGGGGTGGCATACGAAAAGGCGATGGACAGGTGTCACTCATCTGTCGAGTCGACCTGACATGCCATAACTGTATAAATGGTTGATTCGGGTGATCCTTTCCTTTTATGCTTCCAGTGTGCTTTCGAGAGAGATATTTCGTGCGATCTTGCTACCTCATTTTGCAAGGACTCGTATCCTTTCCAAATTTCGGTCGAGGTTTCTAGAGCCCTATTTAAGGTACGATCTATTTTCTCAATATGCGTAAGAAATCGACGAGGAAGTCGGCTAAGAATAGAGACCTTAGAGATCTTTACATTGCTCAGGTCACTGCCCCTGATTTCCTGATGTCTCCTGAACCTGCAAGTTCGATTCAGGATAGTGATGACTTAGAGGTCTTTCGAGCTTCTGCTCACATACCGTCCGTTGTCGAGCTATATTCGCCTGACCAGCTTCGTCCTGAAGAGTGCTTGAGGGGATATTTCGTTTTATACGAGTATCCTTTCAAGATAGGGATCAGATGGCCGTTTTCCCCTCTCGCCAGGTCTTTCTTGAGCATGTTTGACTTGTCCCCTGGCCAAGTTATGCCTCAGTTTTGACGAATTATTCAAGTGATCGACCAGATCACAGCCGATTGGGAGGTACCGTTTACTGTGAACGACCTCCTTGCGGCATATCAAGTAAAGGTGGATAATTATCATCGGTATAGTCTTTCATCAAAGTCCAGGGGCGAACGTACTCTGGTTCAGAACACCCAGATCAATGATCGTGGGTGGAAAGCCAGATATGTTCTTGGTCGAGTGCAATCGCTCGACCTTCTCGACGAAGATACCTCTTGGGTCGTAGCCGGGTGGAAGACCAATGGTATATAGCTTTAGCTTCGTCGTACGTATTATTTTTTACTTTATCGTTTCTGATTTCTGTCATTTGTTTCACGTTAAACCCCTCCCTGATACCGAGGAGAAGATTGCAAGGTTCCTCACCTACAACATCGAATAAATATCTTTTTCTTCGAGTCGTGCGACGTTCGAAGTGAGTCCCGACAAGGAAGCTACGACCATCGAAGCGTCCAGAGCTTCGGTCGTAAGAGAAAAGGAAAGAAGACAGAGAGAGGAGGAGACGTCGACAAGTAAGTTCGTAAGTCGTAAGTTATTTTAATCGTACGACAATTTTGACGTTTTTCCTGTTTTTATTCAGGTGGTCTGGAACTGAAATCTGTTTCCGTAAAGTCCAAGAAGGAGACCCAACTGGCTTTGGCTCGAAGGGCCAAAGAACTGAAGAGGAAGGATCCTCCGGTTTCTGAGTCGGACATGTTGAAGAGATCGAGGGCGATGCCTCGGAAGGAACCGTCGTCGATGGGTGGTGATCCTGCACGGGTGTCCACTCTTGAGAAGGCGAAGACGCCTTCAGGTGTGATAGGGGCAACATTAGCGCCTCCCGAGTCGCCTAAGGCAGCTCGGCCCTCGTCGTCCGTTCCTGGAGATCAGGGAAAGGTCCTCAGGATGAGGAGGTTCCTGGAGTTATGACGTTTAACTTTTTGTTACCGTCTAACTTCTTGGTGGACGACGTCCTTGACAGGGCGAAGATTTTCCCCGATTTGGAAAGTTTCTTCTGCCGTCCTTCGTCGAACGCTATCGGGGCGTTCCTGTGGAAGAGACTGGGTCTCACGTCGCAGGACTTTCTTTCTTGGTAAGTTTTGTCTTTTGTTCGTCTGTCATAAGTTTTTGTGTTATAAGTTCTTTTAACTTATTTTGATCGTGCGACTACAGGCGTTCCAGGCGTCTCTTTGCGTCTTCAACCAGATGGAAAAGATCCAAGAGGCTAGTCCTTCTGCCGTTGAGGAATTTGTTGGTTCCTGTTTTTGCTTTAAACAAGATTATCAGATCTATTAGTTCAAGTTAATGTTTGATGCAGAAGCGTATTTAAAGAACTAACAGATAAGTTTGATAGATTTAGAACAAAATATAAATAAACAGTGAACATAATATTATATCTCAAAGTTTACTGAATATATATATCAAGAACAGGTTTATGAACCGTGAGTAAGAAAAGCTTTAAAACAGATATGACTTTTAAGGTGAATAAGCTTTTGTGTTCTTGATGTTCGATTGAAGTGGTGTAAGGAAGAACTCAACATGAGTCTTCCTTATATACTACTCTAAAGGGGACCATAAAGCATATGCTACTATTCAAAAGGTACGTATGAATAGTAGAACGGATGTCGTGAACAGTTGCAAGGATGGCATGAACAGTCAGACGTGCTGTATTGCATTTAATGCATTAGACGTCTATTATGTACTAAGCCCTATTGAATCCAATCAGAGTTTGACACGTCGACGTTGGACAAAGTATGTTTCCATGCAGGTTGACGAACGGGTTCTGGAATAGTAGCAAGATATTAATAATATCTTTGAAGTCTTTGTTGAAGACCACAGAGGCTCTGTGAAGTGTCACAGAGGCTCTGCGGTTTGGTCATTCGTAGAGCAGTCTTCTTTTGTTTCCGAGTCTTGGGTCTTCTTTAAGTTCAACAGAGGTTCTGTAGGACGTCTCTGTTGCTTCTGTGGCTTCTTGACTCTGATCTCTCGGTAAGTTCGACAGAGCCTTTGTAAGATGCTTTTATTCACTTAGCCTATTTTTCACTACTTCTAAATATTTCTATGATTAGGAAGATTGAAACTAACAGAATTGCAACGGGCGCAGGAGGAGGAGTGTTCAGCTCGAAAGGGGGAACGGGCGGCGAAGGCCGAGGCGGAGTCTCTCTCTGTAAAGCTGGACGATCTCCGAAGTCACCCGAAGACCATGTCCTGGGAAAAGGAAGAGCTTCGAAGTCGTCTGAAGGAGGCCTTGGAGAGGGCCTCTGCTTATGAGGCAGAGGTTACGGCGACCAAAGTTTTTCTTGCCGCGCGCAAAAGACAGGTGGAAGAACTTCGGTCGTCGGTTAAAGCTGGGGAGGCCAAGATGGCGGCCCTTGAGGAGAAGCTCCTCTCCTTCGAGGTGCTTACCCGTTTGAGGGTCAGGGCGACACTCATGCGTCGTCACATGCAAGGGAAGGATCCCATGGCTGGTGCTGAAGCCGAAGTCGCGTCTTATCTGGAGGACCTCGGGACCAAGGAGGATCTCGATCAAGAGGATAAGATCGACGACGGTGATTCCGCAAAGGCTGAAGCTGGGAAAAAAGATGCGGAGGGTGACGATGCGGGGGTCGCCTAGGGTCCTGAGTAGGCTTTCTTGGTTTTGTATTTTTTGTACTTCTTTCTGGGGGCGACCGTTGGTGGCCGTGCCCGTGTAATGTCATGTCTTAGCATTAATACAAGTACCTTTTTTGTCGAATGAGAACTGTTGTCATACATTTACTTTGTTGTAGATAAACAAAATAAATGAGAATAACATGAATCGTACGACCCATGACTTATGGATCAAGCGACTAAGGCAAAAAGAAATCCACAATACAAATAAGAAAATGCAGTACGACAACAGTACTCACGTTTTCCTGTATCGATCATGCAACTTAGGCAAAATATTTCTAAGTGTGAAATCAAAGTCGTAAGACTTATCCAGTCAAACTTAGACTGTAAGATATCAGTTGTGACATAATAGTCGTAAGACCTTGTTTATACGATATAGATCGTAAGATATCGGTCGTGACATATCAGTCGTAAGACCTTGTTTTATACGATATAGATCGTAAGATATCGGTCGTGACATATCAATCGTAAGACCTTATTTTATACGATATAGATCGTAAGACTGGTGTTCGTGCGATCCTGCGGCCCTGCAATGCATAGAGTTAGTAGGTGGTCGTTGGTTCGACCAACGACCCTCCGATGCTTAAGTCAGTAATTGTTGAGGGAAATAAATAGTAAGAAAAATATTCAAAAGAAGTATTTCTTTAGATGTATTGCATTCCAGCTACATGGGACGTCTTGATTGTCGAGGGTTTGGAGCTTGTAGGCACCTTTTCCTACGACTTCATGTTGATCCAAACCCTCAGTGATTTGATAATGACTCTTTAAGAAACACTTAGTGAAACTCTAATACATATTGTTTACTTACAATTTTCACTAAGTGTTTCTTAAAGAGTCATTATTATTGTTGATCCAAACCCTCAGTGATTTGATAATGACTCTTTAAGAAACACTTAGTGAAAATTGTAAGTAAACAATATGTATTAGAGTTTCACTATCGCTGATAAGTACTATGTCTCTACAGTACCGCTGATAGGAAACTCATGCTCTTTAAATTACACATTCAGCGATACTGTTCATCAATAAAGCTCTGAGCCTGTTCAGTCTTGTTGATGATCGCTGATAGTTTTAGTTGTTTACTTATGATCCCTGAAAACAAGTTTCACGTCAACCATGTTCTACGCTGAAGTCAAAGATCAAGCCAAAGAACCAGCGACAAGTCTACTAATGAACTGATGTGGATATCAGCGAAGCCAAGATTTGTCCACTCAACGTGAAGTTTCATGTAGAAGACTTCAGCGAACGCTGAACTTTATCACTCGCTGATAAAGATCTATTCAGTGAACGCTAATCATGAAGTTTCCTCTACAAGTTACTTTTGTCTTACCCCCTTGCACGCCTCCGTACGAAAATGTCAGAAAGGACATCCCTTTTGTCCAGGATCGTACTACCAACTCTGATTCTACACTGTACATCATGCGGCTACTAGGTTGTCTACAAAGTTCAAACCATGCAACCAATCAGCTGCTGCCACGTGTAAAGTTGTACTGATATGCATTTATTGCATGCAGTATATAAGAAGAACCCTACTTCAGAAATGAAGTGCTCGACCATCTTCTTCTCTCTACTACTATGTGTTAGAATATTATACTTAATATTCTTATCTCCTTTTCCTTCTTATTTCTAGTGCAAGAAACTTAGTGTTTCTCATAACTTGTTTAGATTAGGTTTAATCCTTAATCTTGTTCCGCAACAAGTTGTAAATTGTTTGATAAATATCAATAAACAATTTAGAAAAGTAAAATCTGTGTGTTTGTATTCAACCCCCCTTCTACAAACTTGTATAACCCTTTTGGGACCAACAAGTGGTATCAGAGCGGTTTTTGTTTAATCTCATAAACAAGATCTTGCTTATACTAATCTTTTCTCTTCCTTGCTATTTCTCATAATGGCTACCAACACAAACACAAACTATATTGACAATGGTTCTCTTGCAAAACCCCCCTAGATTTTCCAGAGATAACTTTAGTCTGTGGAAAAATAGGATGATACTCTTCTTAGAAGGTGTAGACCCTACTATGCCTTACTATCTCGAAAATGGCCCATATATTCCTGTTAGAATTGACCCTGAAGTTCTAGGCACTGCTACTAGAGCTACCATTCCTGAAAGAGTCGTGCCTAAGGAACCTCACAATTGGTCTGAAGAAGATAAGAAGAAAGTGGCTATCGATACTAAAGCCAGATCCATTCTTTCTATGGCTCTTCCTGACAAAGTCTAGCATTCCGTCATGAACCTGAAAACCTCCAAAGCCATGTGGGACACAATCTATGTTCAATATGAAGGTACGTCTGAAGTCCAGGACTCAAGAAAGATCAACCTGGTAAGACAGTATGAAAGCTTCATTTGTGGTAAGAATGAATCTCTCTCTGAAGTACATCAGTGGTTTAACTGTTTAATTATTGATCTGAAAACCGTTGGTAAGGAATATTCTAACTTTGAAGTTCTGACAAAGTTCCTAGAATGTTTACCTGAAAGCTGGGACAGTTATTCAATGTGTCTCAAGCTATCCAAGGATCTAAAATCTATGACTCTCTCTACCTTATATGGCACTATGCTCAATCATGAGCAGTCGTGTCATCTTAAGAAGAATCTTGTAAAAGATTCCAAAAGCACACCTGTTGCTTTACTCTCAGAGTCACCTTCCACTCAGCGATCTACTATCACTATCACTGAGTTGGAGAATAACTCTGAATGCTCATAAGATGCTGACTCTTCAGATCTTGATGAATCTATGGCTCTCCAAAAAGCATAATTTCAGAAAGAACAAGCCCCTCGCACTCACTGACAAGCCAAGATCATCAACCCCTATTGATAAGGCTACTGCTACCTGCTTTAACTGTGAAAAAGTAGAACACTTTGATAGTGAATGCAGGTCAAAGAAAGTCTATAAACCCTCAGCTTTCTCTAAGAAATCCTCTAACCCCAGGGCTAGAGATGACAAGTATCAAAAGCTGAAATAAAAATATGCAAAGCTGAAAAGCTTTAAGAAGAAAGGCAAAGGCCTGATGGCCGACTTTGATTGGGCTGCCTCTGACGAAGAAGAATCATCTGACTCAGAAGATGATGATGAGGCCAATCTCTGTCTCATGGCCAAAATCGAAGAAGAGGAAGAAAATTCTGACATTCCCTCTACTTCAGCCTCTGCTACCAAGGTATCACCTTCTTTCTTTACACATATTTCAGATATTGATGAAGCTGATAGTCTTCGTAAAATCGATCTCCTGACTATGAGTTTATATGATGCCATGAATGGCAAAACTGTTGTTGAAAATCAAAACCTTGATCTCGCTGAACAGCTTAAAAACTGTCACCTTCAAATAGAAAAACTTTCTAAAATTGAAGAAGATTTAAAAGATTAGGTTCATATAAATCAACTAGTCAAAATCGAACGAGAAGAAGCTATCGCTGCATTAAAGGCTGAAAAAGCTACTGTTGAAGGATGGTGTAAATCCTCAACAACGATCACTGAGATAATAAAGTCTCAGATTCCTCTGAGTGACAAACGTGGTCTTGGTTACAAAGCTGACGCTGAAAAACCAACCACTGATCATTCCATGCTTAAGTTTGGAATGTTTGTGTCCTCTATCCCTGACACTTCCTCATCTCAGTGTTCCTCTTCAAAAACTCCCATCCCTGAGGAAAAACCTACCTTAACTTCTAAAGGTAAGGGTAAAGAAAAAGTCTTCAATCAAAAACCTCAGAAGGGTACCTTTGTACCAAAGCTGAATGCTTCTAAAGCTTCAGTGAGCTATCCCTCTACTTCTAAAAATAAGATCCCTGGATTTATTCAGCGATATACTCCTAGAATCAGAGTGGATATTATTGGTAAGAAATCCGAAGAACTGATTATTCCTCCCATTTCCAATGCCAAAGGTATACTTGGTGCTGGCCCTGCTCATTTAAAATTAACGGCTAAGCATGCAAATGGTCCTAAAGCTACTTTTAGCTATAGGAAATGTTATCACTGTGGATTTACCGATCACATTGCTAGTAAGTGCCCTACAACCACCAAAGCTGAAAAATTAGCTAAGGTGAAGATTAATGCCCCCAAGGCAAAGAAGACCACTGAGGTTAAGAAATTAACCAAAGTGAAGACAAGTTCTGAAGCTGAATCTTCAAATGCTGCGAAGATTGCTGAACCTTCCACTTCCTCTACCACCACTGATAAGTGTGGGCCCATGGTAAAATGGGTGCCCAAGTGTTATTCCAAGATCAAACAAGAGTAGAGAGAGAAATCTAGAGAGAGAAGTACGCCATCTATTACTCTCAATATGTGAACTGTTAGAATACAAAAGCTTAGCACAAGGGTTTATATACCCCTTGACTAGACAAAGTCAAACTTTACTTAATACAAAAGCAGTACATAATAAGCCTTGATTACAACATAAATGTAGCATTAACAATCTCCTCCTTTGTAATCAAGGGCGCTCGAATCTTCTGTGTTGGCGATTCTTGCCATTCAAAATTTCCAAGCGTCTTAGAGTTTTCCGAAAGTTCAGCCTTGTGTCGATTGTTTCTATTGTTCTCCTCAAAAGTCTGATCTCAGCATTATCAACCTGGTAAGAATTTCTTCTTGTTTCCATGAACTTCTTTATAACTTCCTTCAGTCTGTGATCTAACTGTAATCGGATGATCTTCAAAGTTCCATCAGAATACTTACCAATTTCTTCAAATCTGAGGAAACATCTGACACCTGATTGATCTCTATACACAATCCCATAAGGGTCTTCTACAATAGAAAATAGAGGATAGCTGTCAATGTTCGGCAAATCTCTATCAGGTCTTCTCACATTGACTACTGGCTGGAAGCTTACAACAGCAAGTTGGAAGTCAAAGCATCTATAGAATCTGACTTGACGGCGTAAGAATCGCTTGACTGCTTCCAGAGCCCTGAGGATATCATCAGTACGAATAGGCATGTCTCGAAATTGATGATAGATTACCTCAAAGTCATCAATAGATAGATCATTAAAGTCTGCTTCAGAGAACCGATACTTCTGACAATCTTGACGTTCAACATAAAATATTGGATACCAAATTCTGACAAAGTTAGCTATCTCCACCTTAAGTACCCTTACGATTCCATGCTTCGAGAACACCAGAAGTCTTCCTTGACGAATACACTTGATGAACATCAGATATTCGTACTGATACCAATCAGGCTCCTTTTCAATACCCAGAATTGCATGAATATTCACTCTTCTTCTTTTCTTGACATAAAAATTCCGTTCAGTGTCTTCAAGAAAAGCAGACCTCATTCTGGTTACTTGGTATCTTTCTTCAAGTCTTTGCATTCGTTGCTGTCTATTCAATGCGGGACCTGGTTGAAGAATGCTAGGTGGAACATTTAGAGGTGGATCAGGAATTTCTGAGTTAGCTCTAGACGACTCACCCTGAATAAATTTACTTTTTGAAGTAGTGGTGATCGGAACTGGAACAACAGGAACAACCGGAGAACTTGGTTGAACTGGAACTTCTGGATCTTGAACTGGAGAAAGTGCTAAAGGAGATTGGTGACCAATATCTTCATTGTCTGATAAATCTCCATAAAGCATGTTGACAACTTCATTATCTTTCTCATCAACTTCAACATCAACTTCTGTGTCAGATATAACTATGATATCATCTTGATCTTCTTCTTTAATCCTCCAAAACTTATCAAATTTCCTTTGAACATCATCATCAGAATCAATCTCAACATAGTTAGAGAATAGATTACGCATATCATCAAAGTCTTCAGACTCATGCACGTTTGAAGTCTCCGAACATCCAATCGATACAGGTGCATAATCTGGATCAACATATACAACTAGTTGCAGATTATTTATGTTCACGAGCTCAACATAGTTAATATCTGAAGCCATAGCCATCAAATCAACTTCATTTAATAACTCATCAACTAGATTTTCCGGATCAGCTTCTTCATCTCTTTCCTCATTCGCCCTTTCCTCATTCACCCTTTCTTCAATAACATTTTCAGTTGTCTCTTCATTCACACTTTCTTCAACTCTTCGTCTCTTAGAATTCTCCCCCTCATAATCTTGATGACCCGGATCATCTTGGTCATGTCTACGCTTAAGAGACGAACCAACAGCAGATTGGCAAGTTTCTTCATGTTTAGCCACTCTTTCAGAAATCATAGAAAGAGCATTTGACATCAACTTTAAGCCATTCTGAATTTCAGTAAAACCATCTTTAATCTCAGTTCTGAAAGATTGGAACTCATTCACCAATATAGATACGCGAGGATCAGGAACTGGTGCTGGAGTAGAAGTAGAAGGTGGGGGCGGAGTCGGTTGAAAATTTCGAAGCAGAGAAATAAGATCTTTATCCTGATACTCCGGAGGAGACATAGATAATAATCGCGCGTAGACCATATTAGAAAGTTCTGAAATCAGAATATCCTGAATACCCTGTTGCGAAGAAGGTGGGGCTTGAACTGAAGGTTGAATTGGCGGTTGAGAAACTGGTCGACTTGAAGGCTCCCGAATAACAACACCCGTCGGTCGTCTAAATGGAATATCAACTGGAATCTTAGGAATATCTGATACTTTCCCTTTACCCTTCAGCATCGCCTTCATTTTGAGTAACTGCTCATTCTTTTCGGCATCCATTCGGTCATTCATCGTCTTCAATAGCTCATCAAGTGTCATTGAGCCCGACGTTCCTTGAACTGTCATAGTTGCTTCTTGACCTGTGATATTTCTATCAGATGCTCTAGTAGCTCGAAGATCAAGTTCATCTACCTCAAAATTTGCCACATTTGTATTTATCGGAACAGTATCTGTCGTGTCAACCGTATTACCTTCTGATAAATTTCTTCCAGAAACATGTGTGACCTCAACTGTAGATTCTTGAAAAACAGATTCACCAAAATCCATATCTCCACCATTTCCACCATTATGATCATCATCAACATCTTCATCATCCGCTTCGTCATCATCATCATCATCACTTTCAGAACTACTTGAGTCAGCATCTTCTTCACTTTGAAGTTGTTGTTCTTCTTGTTCAGATTCTGCTTGAACATCTTGCACTTGAAGTTCTATTCCATGTTCTTCACAGTATTCAATAACCTCTTCATCTTCTGGATCTGCATATGTCTGAATAAGCTCCGGTGGAATAGGCATAAAATGATCAAATGAACGTTTCTGCCTGTTGATATAACTCATTTCAAAATCAGGAGCTTGAACCTAGTTATGTCTTCTTGGAATGTCTCTATTACTCCTTAGCATGCTCCAGACAATTAGCTCCATAAACCGAATAAATGGTATAAACTTCCGTTCCTTGAACGTGCCTTTAGAATACACAAGTTCACACAACTCGGTCCAAAAGATAAGAGCATAATCCACATGCAAATCATGTATAATAGCATGAAATAGACGTAAGTAGTGAAGACTGGCGTTATCTGTACCAGAATGTTTGGAAGTCAAACATCTGTTGATGACTGAGCACAACGCATACCAGACTGGTGGAAGACGTGCCTTCTCGAATTGACTAACCATAGTCAAAGTGCCAACATATCCTAAATCTCGAATCCCAGCTAAAATCTCTTCTTTCGGAGGATAATCATCAAAATCTGTGCGTCCCGGTCTCGAATCAGCTTCTGGAAGACGGAGTAATAAACGAAGACGACGATAATACAAAAAAGTATCAAACTGATCTATCTGAATCGAGAATCGAGGAAGTGAAGCATTATCTATCTTTCTGATCGAGTGCCAGGCTTGTTGCAGATAAACTTAAGGAATTCCATGTCGTGCCGTTAACGCATATCTGATTGGATGACCTCGAAGAATGGAAAGAATAATCGGATGGATTCTCACTCTGTCAAGATTGACATAGTGATTGTTTGGCTTGTAAGGCAAGACATACATTCCGCGTGGAAAAACATCTTCCGGAGAACTCCTTCTGGCAGACAAATCAGCACCCGAAGAAGGAACCGAAGGAAGAGGTTGATCTCGAGAAGCATGATCAGATGGTTGATTCTCATCCTCGTGAACCTGATCATTTGGATTGTCATTAGAATTCATGTATCTCCTAAGAAATATACAAACAAAGTATTAGTAGAAAGTAAGAAACAACTATGAAAGAAAATAGAAAACAAAAAAAATTTGTGATAAAAAAAATAAAAAAAATTCTAAGTCTAAAATGCGCCATAGACTGTGGCACAAAGCAAAAAATGCGCGATCTGAAGAAGCGCAATTCTGAGTTAGACAAAAATCCGAAGAAAAACGCCATATGCACTAGCGCAAAATGAGAATTGCGCTACCAGCTGTGGCGCAAAGTGGGAATTGCGCAAACAGCGGTGGCACAATTCTCACTTGAAATTAGATCTCATAAAAATCGCGACTTTCATCAGTTCGAATCAAATAAAAAATTAGGCAAACAAGAGATGTTCATAAGCATCGATTTAATATATAATCACATTCTAAGTAAAAATCGATCCTAAACCAACATTCATTGAACCCTAATTTCATATTAACCCTTATAACGATGTACAGTAACAAAAACGAGCAGTCGCATAAAATGTACGACTAAACTTGAAGAATCGATTAAAAACAATGCATGTAGGTATTGAATCGATTACTCAATCGAAGAAAGATTCGAAAACATACCTGGAATCGAAGAACAGTACCCAATCTCAGAATTTGAATCGAATAGGAGTCGAGAGTTCGGGAGAAAAGCCAGAGAGAAATCGCAAGAAAAGTGAAATGAAATTCAAAAAAAATGGTCAAAAAAACCCCTTTATAAACCCTTTGAAAACCGATTTTTAATAAAAAAATTCAAAAATACTGAATTTAAGAGAATTGCGCCACCTAAAGTCGCGCAAATCTAGATTTGCGCCAATAAGGGTAGCGCAATATGGACTTGAAGTATTTTTGAAATTTTTCAAAAAAAATGATTTTTCGTATGTTAGACTCATTTCACCCCCTACACAAATGCATTATATACTCTCATATTAAAATAGCATTTGGAGAACTTACCTGAAGGAAATATCAGAAACCCATACCTGCTCAAACTTTGTACTGACAGATACATACCATTCAGCAGAGTGTGCTCCCCTTCAAAATAATATCTCATGAACTCTCTCCCCCTCAAAATTATCTTAACTTTTGAAAGCGCTCCCCCTCAAAATCACACACAGTATAACTCCACACATCACAGTATGAAACATTTCACGTAAAACATCAGTTATGGAAACTGAAATACATTAAATTATATAACATAACTACTAATTATAGAATGTTTGAACACCGAACAAATAAAATTCAACTCAGTGAAAGTAGACATGTTTTTCAAACAAATGACATCAAATGCATGCTTTTGGATTCAGAAACAAGTCATGCTTGCATATCAAGTTACAATTTGTTCAGTTTCAACCACTTATTAAATCTATTTGGTGTGCTAGCATGTGAAATATGATTAGCAACAATAAAATGCACTTCTACAACCTATAAGAATACTTTGCTCATACTCACACTATATGATTGAAATCAGAATTTCCACAAATTTATAAGTTTATCGCGACATTGTAATTTCCCCAAGATTTAAGAGATGTGTGCTCATTGGCATCTTTTATTTTGTGCACATTGGCATCTTTTTATCAAAAAAGTTTATTAAGACTAAGATACACCGTAAACGTAACTTTCTATCTGGTTCTATAGCAGGATTTGGGTCAGCCGATCCCAGACCAGTTGGTCTTAGGGGCTAGGTGTCAAGCACCCCTTGGAACTTACTTTCCCAAACCAGAAAGGCTACATCGATATATCCTAATCCCATCTGTACCAGTAGGACATGGCTTTCTATCTGGTTCTATAGCAGGATTTGGGTCAGCCAATCCCAGACCAGTTGATCTTAGGGGCTAGGTATCGAGTACCCCTTGGGACTTAATCTCCCAAACCAGATAGGCCACAGGCACAAACTTTCAAACCTAATGAATTTTTTTTATCATCTCAATCACTTGGTTATAAAACTTTGTGCTTCCCTCATATTTTCATTTCCATTCTTCATTCTGACAATTAGGCTTTGTGAGCATCGTATTCTATATAAGTCTAGATTTACACAGTTTTGCGCATGTATCAAAAATTTCATTCATGTTTTGCTGACCTTTCGATTTATTTCAGAAGCGAAATTTGAAGCAAATAAAACTCAGATATCACAAAACTACTTGTAAAATCACCCTTGACACACATTTTATTCATTGAATGAAAATAGAAATACTTTCACTTCATTGAATTAAATTTGTGAAGGTTCAAACTTTCAAGTTCAACATGCCGAGTTTTGATAAAAGAAAATTAAAACGCTTTTCATCCAATGCCTTGGTGAAAATATCGGCAAGTTGATAGTCAGCAGGTACGAAATATAATTCGATTGTACCGTTCTCCACATGATGTTTTATGAAATGATATCGCATGTCGATGTGTTTAGTCTTTGTGTGCTGAACCAGATTGACCGAAATAACAATTGCTGATTTACTGTCACAATATATCGGAATAGTCTTGTACAGCAACCCATAATCTTGTAATTGTGTCTTCATCCAAAGAACCTGAGAACAACAACTGGCGGCGGCCACGTATTCAGCTTCAGCCGTTGAAATTGATACACAATTCTGTTTCTTTGACGCCCAACTAATCAGCCTATCTCCTAGTAATTGTACATGACCCGATGTACTTTTCCGGTCCAGTTGACTTCCACCATAATCTGCATCAGAATAAGCAGTTAGTTTATAATCTGAACTCTTTGGATACCACAAACCTAAATATGGAGTTCTTTTCAGATATCTGAAAATTCGCTTGACTGCCATCCGATGAGATTCTTTGGGTTTTGCTTGAAATCTGGCACACAAACATGTAGAGAACATGATGTCTGGCCTACTAGCTGTTAAGTACATTAACGATCCAATCATCCCTCGGTATTCTCTAACATCAACTTCTTTGCCATCTGGATCTAGACCAAGCTTTGCACCATGAGCCATCGGAGTGCGAATTGTAGTGCGAATTGTAGTTTTGAATTTCTTCAAAATATCAAAGACATACTTTGACTGGTTGATAAAGATTCCATCAGGTAATTGCTTAACTTGAAGTCCAAGGAAGAAATTAATTTCCCCCATCATGCTCATTTTAAACCTGGAAGTCATGAGATCAGAAAACCATGTACTCAAAGATTTGTTAGTAGCACAAAAAATAATGTCATCTACATAAATTTGTACTAAGCAGATATCATGATTTTCACGATAAATGAATAATGTTGTGTCAATAGCTCCCTTGATAAATCCAGATTCTAGCAAAAAGGTTGACAATTCGTCGTACCACGCGCGCGGAGCTTATTTCAGACCATACAAGGCCTTATCAAGACGATACACAAAATCAGGTTTATCTTGATTAATAAACCCCTCTGGTTGAGATACATAAACTTCTTCTTTAAGTCCCCCGTACAGAAAAGCTGTCTTGACATCCATCTGATATACGGTAAAGTCTCGATAAGCTGCAAAAGCAAGAAACATTCTGATAGCTTCTAATCTTGCAACCGGCGCGTATGTCTCATCGTAATCTATACCTTCTTGTTGTCGATAACCCTTCGCTACCAAACGAGCTTTATTTCTCACAACAATACCATCTTTATCCTTTTTGTTCTTGAAAATCCACTTAGTACCGATTATGCCTTTTCCTTTAGGCCTTGGAACAAGTCTCCACACTTTCAATGCTTCAAACTGATTTAACTCTTCCTGCATGGAAATAATCCAATCCGGATCATTCAATGCTTCAGATACCTTCGATGGTTCAACATTGCTTAAAAAACAAGCGAATAAGCATTCATTTGGAGTCGCAGACTTGGATCTTGTAGAGACACATGAAGATGGATCACCAATGATTTGATGAATTGGATGTGCCTGTGTCCATTTTGCTGTGTGAGGGAGGGGATCAACTGTCTCTTGAACACTTTCCAAAACTTGAGAAGGAGGTTCAGGTATTTCTGCTTTACTTGAAGAAACATGTATCACTTCTGGAGTTGGAGGAGATAACTCAACGACACTCTCAGATTCAGATTCTGGAACTGACGGTTGATTAACAATCGGATTTTGGTTTACTTCCTCATTAGGTTGAACAACATCAGTTTCTTCTTGAATCTGAGATGAATTCATTTCATCGATTATCATCGGCTCCACGATTTCAGATATCACTTGTGGTTCTTCAGAAACCACTGTTTGATCTTCAGTTGCCTAGTGTTCAGGAACAACTGGAACTACATCATTGACAGAGTTAGTTGCAGCGGAATTAGAAGTAGATGCATTCACAGTTTCCTGATTTGACACATTAGAAATAACATCAGTATTAGTAGAAGGCACATCATTATAAAAATACTCAAATAACAAATCAAGATCAGAAAGTGTATTAGAAAACAAATTCGGATCCTGAGTTGTTGGTTGTGGAATTGGTTCTGAACCGAATTGTCCAGAAGCTAAAATTCCTGTTAAATCGGGTTCTGGTCCTGTTTGGCCGGAAACCATCTCTTCAGATTCATCAAATTTGACATTTACGCTTTCCACCACATTTCTAGCTGAAGTTAGATACACCCTGTATGCGGCTGAAGTAAGAGCATAACCAAGAAAAATTCCTTCATCTGCTTTCGGACTGAACTTGTTCAGATTTTCCCGATCATTCAACACAAAACATTTGCACCCAAAAGCTCTAAAATATTTGACATTTGGTTTGATGCCGTTCATAAGCTCATAAGGAGTTTTGTTGAATCGTCGATGAAGGATAGATCTGTTTTGTGTGTGACATGCTGTAGACACTGCCTCAGCCCAATGAGATAAAGGAAGACCTGAATAAGCAAGCATAGTACGAGTAGCTTCAACCAAGGTTCTATTTCGTCTCTCCACAATACCGTTCTGTTGAGGGGTTCTTGCGGCAGAAAACTGTTGAGTAATACCATTTTCTTCATAGAACGCTTGTAGAACACTATTCTTGAATTCAGTACCGTTGTCGGATCTGACGACTTTCACTGCCTTTTGCTTATTAGTCTGAATGGTCTTGATAAGATTGATAAGGATTGCTGGAGTGTCATCTTTTGACTTCAGAAACTTCACCCAAGTATATCGTGAGTAATCATCAACCACCACCAAAACGTACCTTTTCTTCCCAATACTTTTAGCCTTCATTGGCCCACACAAATCGACATGTAAAATATCAAGAATATCCTTCGTGCAAAAACCAGGTTTCGGCTTGTGAGAAACTTTCTTCATTTTGCCCTTTTCACAATCTTGACAGAGATGATCTTTTTGAAATCTCAGTGATGGAAGACCTCGAACCAATTCATTTTTGGCTAACTTATCCATGTATCGAAAGTTGAGATGAGCCAATCTTCTTTGCCATAGCCAGCTTTGTTGTGTTGTTGCTTTTGACAAAAGACATATATCCGAGGGGGTGTTAATAGTTGAGAAATCGATGGTGTATAAATTGGATTTCCTTTTTCCAACTAATAACTTTTTTCCGTTGTCATTCTTCACAGCAACTCTTTTGGACTTGAAGCTGACTTCTAATTCTTTGTCGCAAAACTGTCCAATGCTGAATAAATTGTGGCTTAGACCTTCAACATAGCTCACTCTTTTCACTATGATATTTCCTTGAACGAGATCTCCATATCCAAGAATGGGTGATGTTGCGTAATTACCAAACTTGACACGTCCACAAGACTTTTCTTTAAAGTTAGATAATAAGGACTTATTGCAGTCATATGTTTGGTGCATCCAGAATCAAGATACCACAAACGACTTGGCTGCAAGTAAGCACATCAAACAAATTTAGGTACCCATATAGATTTGGGTCCTTTCTTGTTAGTCCTTTTCTTTTTAAAGTCTTTATTATTATAATATGCATGTGAATTATAAAACGAATCGTGAACAAAATCAGAATCGAAATTATAAAAATTACCACCAGAATTACAACTTGATGAGCAACATAAACCATCATTTGCAATTTGAATCATTTGCTTTATTGAATAACGCAAAGAATTATTACAATTCTTATTATTACAAGCAAATGAATTCTTATTACAAACATTGTCATCTATGTCACTCGAGTCAGTTGTTGAAAATTCTGGAGGTATGCTTTTGATTTTCTAGATTTGCTTTCGCCGCTTGTTCACAGCCCTATCTGAAAAAGTAGAATAAGAAGAATCAGAGACATTTTCAGAAATAGGGGTTTGATTCTTTGACCTTCTTCTTTTACGACGATTAGAATTATAAAAATTTGTATTTATCGTAAAAGTATCATCTATTTTCTCCGATTTAATTACAGATTCAGAAGAGAGAATTTTATTTAAAAAATCAATCTTTGAAACAATTTCCTTTTCTTTTTCCTCGGAGTTATTTTCTTTGTCATTTTCAGATTTATTGGTCTCAGAATCAGTTTCAATATTAGAAGAGGAAGAGTTTTGGTTTTGATCAACATCCATTTTATTATCTTTAGAATCTGCTTGTACATTTCTTTTATTTAAAATTTTTAACTTAGATTCAAGATCAACGATTTTAGCTTCTAATACTAAAGGAGGAATATATCTTTTAGTATCATACAATACTTCGGATTTATTCTCCTTATTAGTATTATTAGCATATATATCAAAATAATCGTTTGATAAAGAATATTTGTTAGAATTTTTAGACTTAGAAATGTACTTCGCATTTTCACGAGTATAAACAAATGGAAGTTGCATTTTAGTAGTAAGTTTCCTTTTCTCTTCTTCTATTTTTGAAACTTCTTCATCATTTGTCCAATTAATCTTAAATTGAGGAGCATATCTACCAAGATGTAAAAAATCAAATTCATATAAAGTAGGAACTTTCGTTTTAGCCTCATCTAAAAAATGTGGATTTTCAAATCCGAGTCCCCATTTCTCCTTTATAGACGTATAACTCCTTGGTTTATTTAAATAAACTGTTTGTTCCGATTGACCTCTTAGATATAATTTCTCTTCTAATTCTGAAATTTTATCAGAAAAAGTATCTTTCATTTCGGTCATAGTCTTCAAAGATTCAATACACGATTTGTTTGTCTCTTTTAATTCTTCTATTTTCTTTTGCATTTTATCTTTTGTGTCAACCAAAATCATCTTTTCATCTTGAAGATTTACATTAAGCTTTTTAATTGATTTTGATTGATCATTATTAATTTCTTTTTCAGAAATAAGTTTTGAACGAAGCGTACGAATAACATTTACGACCATGTTCATTTGAGATAAAAGAAAGTCATAATCAAATTTCGAAGGTACCTCAGATTCATCGCTTGAGCTCTCTTGATCATCCACCTCATCATCACTTGCATCATCTCCAATAAAGCACAAATCGGCCGTTTCCTCATTCTGGGTTTCATCATCAGAGTAATCCAAAAAGTATTCTTCTTCAACAAGCAAGGTTGTTCCATTTTCCTTCTTCTCGGCCAATTCCAACTTCTTCTTGTAATAAGATGAGTCACGAGCCACTTTGATTTTGCATTCTCTAGCCATATGCCCCGTTTTGCCACATTTAAAGCAAGTAACTACCTTTTTCTCATCTTTCTTCCTTTTCTCAGATTGATTGGTAGTATCGAATTTTGGGACATAAGGTTTTGCACTACCACTCTCTTGATTAAATTTCCTTGAACCCGAAGTATATCTCAGATTGTTCGATCCCGATCTATTTTGATACTTCTTCTGAAAATGTTGAGTGAGAAGTATCATGGCTTTCTCTAGCTCTTCACCATCATCTTCGACATTCCCATCATATGCACTTTCCATAGGCGGGTTTACACCCTCCTTAACTAACCGCAAGTGTACGGTGTCGTCTCAAGTAATACGTACGTAAGTACGAGTATCGAATCCACAGGAACTTGGTGTTAAGTACCGCAATGACTGTAAAAACTATTAACTGAACGATTGGAAATTGAGAGATGGTTGGGTTTTAACTAATAAATTGCAAGAAGACAAATCAAGAACAAGACAGTAAACACCTTTGGAAACTTCCGATAGAGAAAACAGTTGGGGGTTGGAAATCCTATGGTTTTCATACACAAACGTCTGACTCAAAACAATTAGCAGTTATTCCCGTTAATGAATACCCAATCTTTTATATCACCGTTGTTCTTTCTCAAGCAACAACGGTTTTTAAATCAAAGCGTGGTTCTTTCTCAAGCAACCACAGTTTTTATCTTGGAAAACATAAGTTAAATCTCTCAATCTTAACCTATGTAGTTCAAAACACATTAAACACAAGATTATAATGGGACTAAGGTTTACTCGGAATATTTCTATCTCCTTTCTCACCTTAGGCATGCAATTTGTAATTCTAAATAACAATCTATTCTCTCGAACTTAATTGCTAACAACAAATCAATTGTAAATTGGCCAAACTCACAAAAGCGTTAAGAACGAAATCACATGCTTCATTAATTAAGAAAAACTGAAAAATGTTCAATCGTCATCCATTCATATGTTCAAACCTAATTCAATCCAACCCCCAACATCTTAAGATTAGTTCATGATGTTGGGGAATACAAACGCAAGAAAAGGGGACGGAAACGTGTGTGAAAACATAATAAACGAGAATGTAAAAGATGTAATGGTGAAAGATGATGAACTCCCTTTTCCTAGCTTGAATCCGCTTTGCGTCGTGAATTACTCGTCGATTCCTCCTCTATCGTGGCTTCGAAAGGTGTAAAAAGTCTCCCAAAATCGCCTCCTAAACGTCTCTGGTCGTCGTGTGTGTGATGCCTCTCCAAACCCTAGCTGCAGAATGAGTTTTATAAAACTGGGCGTCGGGGCCAGCGCCCGCGCGGATGGGCTGGCACCATGGCTGGCGCCAGATTCTGTTTGGAATGTTGGCGCGGATGGTGGCGCGGGTTGGCTGGCGCCAGATTCTGTTTCGCGATTTCTCGATTTCTCTCGTTTTCAGCTCTGGAACTCAAATTTGCTGCTTTTTTGGACACAAATGCCTGTACCTATACTTTCTCAACAAAAACCCATGAAATACTCGTATTTCACTTGAAGACATGCGTAAACAACCTAGTTTGAGATTCAAAAATAATGTCGAAAATCGACATTATCAACAACCCCAAACCGAGCGTTGCTTGTCCTCAAGCAAAATAGCGATAAAAATAGAATAAAAGCACATATTAGAGAAACGTAATAACTGCACACTCCCAATTGGTACCACGTGATGCACTGGTGATTTCCCATACCCGTGAATGCCTATCTAATTCTCACCTCATTCCTATTTCGTTTGATCTATGACCTTCCATTGTAAGTTGAACTCGTGACTGCTTTGTTTCCATTAAGGTTGTTCTAGGTCCGGACATACTAAGGAAAACATTTCGCCTCGACCCTACCTCACGGGATTCGCTCAATTCGCTCGAACCTAGGTTATCGCACATGTTGTCATGTCTAAAGAGTTTATGTACCAGAATACGCAATAATTACATGACAACTCTATTGAAAGACGCACAAATGTTCAAAAAGTTGATCTCAGAAGGAATCAAGCAGCAAGACATGGAATATTGGTAAAGGCAGTCGTAGACTCTAATCACGTTTTCCAGAAAATCATCCAGGTCTTTACACGGGTTGTAACGGGGTTAAGGGTTAAGGCTAAGAAATGAGGGGTAAAGTGGATCAAAATTCTTCGGTGTGTCAATCATTGGCAATTCCTGAACTCACGTTGCTTCACATTCGCTCACTTGGCCCTTTTTGTCACCACTGGAGTCGCTTTGACTCTCTTATTTGACTACTTCTACTACTATCTAAGTACTGTATTTATTTTCTTTTTGTAGTATTTGTTTTTTTTTTCAAGTTGGGACTTCATTGGTCCTCTTTTTTTTTGGGGCAACATTGGCCCATTTTATTCTCAATGACCGGCCTGCACTATTTTCTTTTCCGCTCTATCTTTCATGGTTCATTACCGCTCAGATTGACACACTTTTGGATAAGGTTGGCTAAGGCTTTTGGCTCGGGTTTAAAGGTGGGTCCGAAATGAAAAGGTGAGTGTATGGCTACAAAGGGGCTATGGTTACACAAAGATGGGTGAAAGGGTACGAAAGCTAAAAACAGGGTTAAACAAACACACAATGCCTGGAATCATCTCTTAAGGTCCACACGATATGGTCTACTACACCCTTACCTAATATTCCGATGGTCGTCTTTGCTACTCAATACAATAATATAGCAAGATCAGTCTATATTCACGACAAGGATCTCGAAAAAGTGTATATGATTTTCGTATATGAATCCCTCGACATGAATAACGTCTTTTAGGCTCAAGTCTCACTAATGGGTGGTCTCCACTAATGTCCCTAGTCATGTCCTTTCCCAGTCCTTCCCTAATGGTCACGTCACTATCACAAGATTCTTCCCACAATGGTCGGTCTTGATCATTCAAAACAAAATTTTGGGCTAAAGTAATCTAAGCATGCAGAGGTGCGGGAAATCTACGTGCATAAACGTGGGCCCGATTGGACAACCCCAAACCTTACCCACACATTGTCCCCAATGTGCAAGTATCGGCGTAGGCGATACTAAGACAAGTATCGTTGTGCGGTTATTACAGGTATCAAACAGGTAAGGCATAACATGACATGAAGAACAAAGAGCTAATCTAGCATTTTTAAAAACATGGGCAACCCCAAACCTCGGTGAAACCGAGGTTTGCATAGGGATAAAAGTGAGTGTGTAGATATTTAAAAAGTGAGGCACCCCAAACCTAAGTGAAACTTAGGTTTGTTGCATCTCGTTCAGCTAATGGAACCAAAACATCACACACCACTCGTTAACATAATGAATTAGAACATACCTGTTTGCCCGGAGAGATTCTCTTGAAAGATCGGGACGCCCAGTTGGAAGATATCGGAGATGACGGAGAAGGGGATGCAAGAACAAAAACAAAAAGAAAAGGAAAGCAAAGAAAACAATTTTTTTTTTCAAAAAGACACACCAAATGCAGAAAAATAAAGAAAATGCACACCTCGGTGGGTTGCCTCCCGCCCAGCGCCGTATTTAAAGTCGTGGCACGACTGTGTGGCTCTCAGCTTGGTTCGGTATCCGCAGAATTGATTCGCCCTCACTTGCAATTCTTCGCGGATTCTTCCACCTCTTGCTTGCCATGACCAACTCCGTCTTTGTGCTTCCCACTCTCAAACATCTTGAATATCGCCTTTTCATCACCAACTCGTAAGGTCACCTCTCCTTCCTCCACATCTATCAGTGCTCGGCTCGTGGCTAAGAAGGATCTTCCCAGTATCAGCGGGACTTCTATATCTTCGTCGATGTCCATCACCACGAAATCCACCGGAAAGTAAAACTTTCCCACCTTGATGAGCACGTCCTCTACCACTCCATATGGGTACACTATGGATCGATCCGCCAGCTTGAGCGTCATGTACGTCGGCTTCACTTCCCCCAATCCGAGCTTCCTGAAAATAGATAGAGGCATTAAGTTAATACTCGCCCCTAAATCACACAACACTTTATTAAAACGAATATCACCAATTTGAATAGGGATTGAAAAACTCCCTGGATCCTTAAGCTTCGGCGGAAGCTTGTTCCGGATGATTGCACTGCACTCTTCAGTAAGTGCAATGGTCGATTGGTGATCGACTGCCCTCTTCTTTGATAAGATCTCCTTCATGAACTTGAGGTATGTCGGCATTTGGGCGAGTGACTCCACGAAAGGGATATTGATGTGAAGCTTCTTGAATATGTCGAGGAACTTCTTGAATTGTTCCTCATCATTGTGTGCCTTCACTCGATTAGGGAATGGTAGTGGTGGTACAAACGGTTTGACTACCGGCTTTTTCTCTTCACTTTTCTTGTTCTCTTCAATCACAACCTCATCGGCTTCTAGCTCAGTCATTTCTATGATCTCGACCTCTTTCTCTTTAGGATCGGTTCCTTTTGATGTGGGCTCTCGTATTGGCTCTCCATTCAGCTCCTTGCCACTTCTAAGATAAATGGCATTACATTGTTCCCGGTTCTTCATTTCAGTCTGACTTGGAAACGTGCCTTGACTCCGAACAGCTAACGCCTCTGCCATCTGTCCCATTTGTCCCTCAAGAATTCGAATTGATGCGGTGTTCTGCTCTGTCGCAGCTCTTATCGTTCCGACTGAACTTGACAATGTACCAACAGATGATGTCAACTCTCCAACCGCATTGTCCATCTTTGACACAAACTTCATTAGCATCTCTTCCAATCCGGACTTTTTCTCCCCTCCTTGTGCTTCTTCTTGCCTCCTTTGATTGTAACCTGGAGGACGATAAACGTTAGAAGATTGAGTAGAAGAGTTAAAAGTATTACCGTACTGATTTTGTTGCTGCTGAAACATGGGCTCTTTATGTGCATTTTGAGGCTGGCTCCACGAGAAATTAGGATGACTTTTCCATCCCTCATTATAAGTATTTGAGAACGGGTCGTTCCTCGGCCGGTTATTGCGGTTTTGAAGGAATTGCACTTGCTCCGGCGGAGGAAGCTGTTGAGGTGAACCAAATGACTCTTGACAGCCCATATCCCCTTGGAGAGTTGGTTGAATTGTTGTCCCTTTCAGCTGATTTGTGATAGCTGCCAATTGTGCCTTAATAACTCTCATTTCATCACTTTCTTGCACACTTGCAACCTTCCTGGTGGCTGACCGAGGAGTGGCATAACTATGTTCCGCAAGATTCTCAATCAACTCATACGCGTCTTCATACGACATATTCATCAGTGCACCACCAGCAGCGGAAGTGAGGTCATTTTTATGATGTGGATGCAACCCTTGATAGAATGTTTGGATGACCATCCATTCTTGTAGGCCATGATGAGGGCACTTCTTTAGCATACCCTTGTATCGTTCCCAAGCCTCATAAAAGGACTCTTGATCCCATTGGCCAAAATGAGTGATATCTGACAGCAATTGGGCTGTTCGCCCCGGTGGAAAGAATTTGTTTAAGAAGGCCATCACCATATCATTCCATGTACGAATCTGCCCATTTGGTAGACTCTCTTCCCATTCAGCTGCTCGACCCCTCAATGAAAACGGAAAGAGTCGGAGTTTGATCGAACCTGGGTCAACCCCATTCACCTTGAAAGTGTTGCAAATCTTTTCAAAAGTTCTCAGATGGCTGTGCGGGTCTTCAGATGCTGCTCCTCCAAACATATTTGCTTGCACCAATTGGATAGTGCCAGTCTTGATTTCAAAATTGTTTGCTGCAATTGGAGGAACATAAGGTCCTCTCTGGACGGCCCCCATGTTTGGATTAGCAAAATTCCGCATAGGCACTCTCTGTCGTGGTGGTGGCGGAAGATTCACATTGTTGTTAACACCATTGTTGTTAACATTGTTGTTGTTAACGTTGTTGTTGTGAACGTTGTTGAGACCGGGATTGACATTATTGTTCTGGTTGTTGGGGTTTTTGCATTCACGTTTGGAATTTGTTCCCCGTTACCCATGGCGAACCCTTCTTCCCAATCTTCCCCATCATTAATGTTGTCATTGTTGTTGTTAACGTTGTTGAGACCCTCCATTTCTTGCTGACGTCTGAGTCTGGCTTGCCTCCTTAACCTCCTTGCAGTCCTTTCGATTTCAGGATCAAACTGTTCGAGTTCACCAGAGGAACTCCTTCTTAGCATAAACTAGAAGCGATCTGCAGCAGAAGGTAAATCACCAATCAGAACTTGCAGTAATGAAGTAACAAGAACTTGGGTCAAAATCTTGCATACGAAAAATGAAATAACATAAAAAAAATTGCAAAATTAAAAAAAAAATGCTCAATGTAATAATCCCTACAGCTGGTAGTGATATCAACACAAAACAAGTTCCCCGGCAACGGCGCCAAAAACTTGATAGGCGGGTTTACACCCTCCTTAACTAACCGCAAGTGTACGGTGTCGTCTCAAGTAATACGTACGTAAGTACGAGTATCAAATCCATAGGAACTTGGTGTTAAGTACCGCAATGACTGTAAAAACTATTAACTGAACGATTGGAAATTGAGAGATGGTTGGGTTTTAACTAATAAATTGCAAGAAGACAAATCAAGAACAAGACAGTAAACACCTTTGGAAACTTCCGATAGAGAAAACAGTTGGGGGTTGGAAATCCTATGGTTTTCTTACACAAACGTCTGACTCAAAACAATTAGCAGTTATTCCCGTTAATGAATACCCAATCTTTTATATCACCGTTGTTCTTTCTCAAGCAACAACGGTTTTTAAATCAAAGCGTGGTTCTTTCTCAAGCAACCACAGTTTTTATCTTGGAAAACATAAGTTAAATCTCTCAATCTTAACCTATGTAGTTCAAAACACATTAAACACAAGATTATAATGGGACTAAGGTTTACTCGGAATATTTCTATCTCCTTTCTCACCTTAGGCATGCAATTTGTAATTCTAAATAACAATCTATTCTCTCGAACTTAATTGCTAACAACAAATCAATTGTAAATTGGCCAAACTCACAAAAGCGTTAAGAACGAAATCACATGCTTCATTAATTAAGAAAAACTGAAAAATGTTCAATCGTCATCCATTCATATGTTCAAACCTAATTCAATCCAACCCCCAACATCTTAAGATTAGTTCATGATGTTGGGGAATACAAACGCAAGAAAAGGGGACGGAAACGTGTGTGAAAACATAATAAACGAGAATGTAAAAGATGTAATGGTGAAAGATGATGAACTCCCTTTTCCTAGCTTGAATCCGCTTTGCGTCGTGAATTACTCGTCGATTCCTCCTCTATCGTGGCTTCGAAAGGTGTAAAATGTCTCCCAAAATCGCCTCCTAAACGTCTCTGGTCGTCGTGTGTGTGATGCCTCTCCAAACCCTAGCTGCAGAATGAGTTTTATAAAACTGGGCGTCGGGGCCAGCGCCCGCGCGGATGGGCTGGAACCATGGCTGGCGCCAGATTCTGTTTGGAATGTTGGCGCGGATGGTGGCGCGGGTTGGCTGGCGCCAGATTCTGTTTCGCGATTTCTCGATTTCTCTCGTTTTCAGCTCTGGAACTCAAATTTGCTGCTTTTTTGGACACAAATGCTTGTACCTATACTTTCTCAACAAAAACCCATGAAATACTCGTATTTCACTTGAAGACATGCGTAAACCACCTAGTTTGAGATTCAAAAATAATGTCGAAAATCGACATTATCAGAAGTATCATGGCTTTCTCTAGCTCTTCACCATCATCTTCGACATTCCCATCATATGCACTTTCCATCAAGCTCTTCTCGGCTAACTGACTTGCTAGTAAAGCAATCGGGTCAATCGTCTTTCCTTTGTTTTTCTTATCCATCTTAGCCTTCTTTCCCTTGACCATCTCTTCATCAGTCATCAGAATCTCGTATAACTCTTGAATCTGCATTGTTGAAATCCTCACATCATTTCGAAGCCTATGACAAGATTTGTTCCACTCCGGTTGAAGAGCATTTAAGAACTTCAAGTTCGCCTCTAACTCAGTCTTGGTAACTTTGATCTTATAAAGATCATTCATTACCGCCCAAAATCTATCAAAGACGCTCTTCAAAGACTCATTCTCTTTGGCTTTAAAACCTTCAAAATTATTCATGAACCGTGTTTGTCTAAGTTGTGTAGCAACCGCGGATCCTAGCATAATCTTCTCAAGTTGAGACCACATCATTGTTATATTATTCTTATAACAATCGATTCTATTGTAGATGTGATTTGGGAGAGCTAGAATGAGGAATGACTTTGCCTCCCTATCTCCCTGAGATCGCAAATTTTCTTCCGACGTATAATCTTCGGGTTTCTTTAGAGTTCTTGTAGCCGGAGTGTTTGCGGTTGCCGGAACATTCACATATGGTTTGACAAACGGACCTTCCAAAAGAGAACGCATGATGTTTTCTCCATTGTTTTGTGTCTCAACAAAGTTAATAAAATGGTCTTGCCATTGAGAGAATTCGTTTTCGTTAATAAGAACCGGAGGCCTCGTGTTAGACCCCAGTGACATCATAATATCGTTCTTATACTGATTTTCTTGAAAAGCCATGGTCAAAACAGATTGTAGAAACTGAAAAATCCCGAAAAAATTCTAAGACAGAAACTCTCCAGAGGCAGTGGTGCAAAGCTCAAAATGCGCCAAAGACAGTCGCGCAAGGTATGAAATGCGCCAAAGAGGGTGGTGCAAAGTTCATTTGGAAAAAAACGAAACTCTGAAACTTCTCTGTAGGAAGCGAAAAGTAACAAATGCGCTATAGACAGTAGCGCAAAGTATGAAAAATCGCTTCAGTTGGTGGCGCAAAGTGTGGCGAGATTCTCACTTGACAGATTCAAATGAGACTAGAACTGCGGATGGCGCAAATGCTGGCGCAAAGTGATATGAACTGGCGTACTGCTCAGATCTGGCGCAATACACACTGAATCGATCAAAAAACACACTGAATCACAAAATCACATAATCTAACTGTTACAGAAGTGTTCGAAATAGAAATCCTAGCACAAGATCTTCAAGAAATTTCGTCTGAAAACCTCTGAAAACACGTCTGAACATACCGAGCAGAAGAAATATCGCACACAGTCCAGAAAACCACAAAATCTTCAAATTGAAGATCCAAAACTCTGAATTGGCTCTTGATTCGTGAAACAAAGATGATCTACTAACAAAACCGAATCCAAAGAACGAATTCCTGAACAATTCGATCAAAAAACACCAAAATTTGATAGAAATCTAAGAAAACGAGATTTTCTTGAAAAATTCAAGAAAACCGATCAAATTCTCTTGAGAAATCACCAAATTCGTATGTTTGACCAGAAGAAATCCTTCTCTAAATCTTGTTCCTGCTCTGATATCAATTGTTATTCCAAGATCAAACAAGAGTAGAGAGAGAAATCTAGAGAGAGAAGTACGCCATCTATTACTCTCAATATGTGAACTGTTAGAATACAAAAGCTTAGCACAAGGGTTTATATACCCCTTGACTAGACAAAGTCAAACTATACTTAATACAAAAGCAGTATATAATAAGCCTTGATTAAAAAGGGGGAGATTGTTAATGCTACATTTATGTTGTAATCAAGGATTATTATGTACTGCTTTTGTATTAAGTATAGTTTGACTTTGTCTAGTCAAGGGGTATATAAACCCTTGTGCTAAGCTTTTGTATTCTAACAGTTCACATATTGAGAGTAATAGATGGCGTACTTCTCTCTCTAGATTTCTCTCTCTACTCTTGTTTGATCTTGGAATAACAATAAGTCAAACTAATCTTCCTTTGTTTGCAGGTTCGGAAGGGTATTTGGTATCTCGATAGCGGATGCTCTAGACACATGACTGGAAAGAAAAACCTGCTCACTGAGTATAAGGAAGAGAAGGGTCCCTCAGTGACCTTCGGTGGAAATGGAAAAGGCTATACCTGAGGGTTTGGTGTACTCTCTAATGGTACAACAACCTTTGGAAGAGTTGTATATGTTGAAGGACTGAAGCACAATCTTCTAAGCATCAGTCAGCTGTGTGACAAGGATAACAAAGTGATTTTCACTAAGGAATCCTGCTTTGTCACTGACAAAAAGGAGAAGATAGCTCTCAGCGGATATCGTATGGAAAATGTTTATGTTATTAACATGGACTCTACAACCACTGAGAACTCCTGTTTCTTCTCAAAAGCCTCATCTGATGTCAACTGGCTATGGCATAAGAGGCTCTCCCATCTCAACTTCAAGTCACTGAATACTCTTTCCTCTAAAGAGCTGGTCACTGGTCTACCTCAACACTCATACGCTAAGGAGTCCTTATGTTCAGCGTGTGAGAAAGGGAAACAAACTAAAGCAAGCTTCAAATCTAAGCAAGTTTCCCCAGTGTCATCTCTACAACTTCTCCATATGGATTTGTTTGGCCCTGTTAACAAACAATCCATCGCTGGAAAGAAATACACACTGGTCATAGTTGATGAATTCTCTCGCTATACCTGGGTAATGTTTCTCCGTTCTAAGAGTGACACCCCTGAAGAACTCATCACCTTTGTTAGGAAAATGGAAGTCCTGAACAACATGACCGTTCGCTCAATAAGGAGTGATCATGGGACTGAATTCAAAAACAGTTCTCTTGATTCCTTCTTTGAAAGTAAGGGTATTTCTCACAACTTTTCCTCAGTGAGAACACCGCAACAAAATGGAGTCGCTGAAAGAAGAAACCGAACTATTATTGAAGCTGCACGTTCAATACTCAGCGATTCTCACCTGCCTACTCAGTTTTGGGCAGAAGCTGTCAACACTGCTTGTTTTTACTCAAAACAGGTCGCTGATTGTCAAAAGATTCAAGAAAACAACCTATGAACTTTTTCATGGGAGAAAGCCTTCAATTAGCTTTCTTCACATATTTGGATGTCAGTGTTTCATACTGAACAACAGAGATGCCCTTGGAAAGTTTGATCCTAAGGCTGATGATGGAATGTTTCTTGGATATTCCTCAGTCTCCAAAGCCTTCAGAGTCTTCAATCGAAGAAGACAAACTGTTGAAGAAACTATCCACGTCACTTTTGACGAATCCCGTTCAGCGAACTCTAGACCTTCTGCTGATACTGAAGAACTAAATCAATGGATGTTTCTCATCTTGGTGATTCAGAAGACATACCTACTCCTCCATCTCATACTCATCCCGCTAAAGATGATGATCCTACTATCATCCCAAGCATGCAGACTAGTGAAGCTGAAACATCATGGGTCTCAGCTATTCCTCTAAACACTATGCCTGCTTCTGAACCTTCTATCTCAGATATACCATCTACTTCTCAGCAATCAGTGAATGAAATGACATCTGCACCTATCCCTCGCTTGGCTGATATACCAGAAGTTGCTGAAGCCCCATCTTCAGCTCCTCCAGAAGTTCAAATTGAGCCATCAACTTACGCTCCGGCTCAGCGATGGACTATAAATCACCCTATTGAACAAATTCTTGGTGATCCAAATGCTGGTGTTCAGACTCGACGAAGTGCAGGTAATATTTGTTTATTTGTTAACTTTATCTCTCTGATTGAACCAAAGAAAACAGATGATGCCCTCCAAGATCCAAACTGGGTCAGCGCTATGCAAGAAGAGCTGACAGAATTCGAAAGAAACAAAGTTTGGAAGCTTGTTCCTAGACCATCAGACAAGTCAGTGATAGGCACTAAATGGGTCTATCGAAACAAGTTGGATGAACATGGAACTGTAACCCGCAACAAGGCTCGTCTTGTTGCTTAGGGATACAGCCAAGAGGAAGGTATAAATTACGACGAAACTTTCGCCCCAGTGGCAAGACTAGAAGCCATTCGTCTATTCTTAGCTTACGCAGTACACAGAGACTTCAAAGTTTATCAGATGGATGTTAAGTCAGCGTTTCTGAATGGAAAACTGAACGAAGAAGTCTACGTGGAACAACCTCCAGGATTCTCAGATCCTAAGCATCCAGGTTATGTTTATAAACTGGATAAGGAACTTTATGGCTTAAAGCAAGCTCCTCGTTCATGGTATGACACTCTTTCTACTTATCTCCATATTAAAAAATTTGAGCGAGGTAAAATCGATAAAACTCCATTTTTCAGGAAAGTAAAAGGTCATATTATTCTTGTTCAAATATATGTCGATGATATTATATTTGGTTCCACTGACCCTGACCTTTGTACTCGTTTCGCTGATAGAATGAAAGCAGAGTATAAATTGAGTATGATGGGTGAGCTAACCTATTTCATTGGTCTTCAAATCAAACAGAGTGAAAAAGGAACTTTCATTTATCAAGGAAAGTATGTTAAAGATATGCTGAAGAAATTTGATTTAACTCAGAGTTCAGCTATGAAAACCCCTATGGCACCACCGCTGACACTAAACAAGGATCCTTCAGGAAAGCCTGTTAATGTCACAGTATACCGTAGGATGATCGGCTCTTTTCTTTATCTTACAGCTAGCCGACCTGATATTATGTACGCAACCTGTTTGTGTGCTCGATATCAAGCTGAACCTAAGGAATCTCATTTGATCGCTGTAAAGCGAATCTTTCGTTACCGTAAGGGTACTCCCAACCTAGGTCTTTGGTATCCCAAAGACTCAGGGTTTGATCTAATCGCCTATTCAGATAGTGATTTTACAGGTTGAAAATTGGATAGGAAAAGCACCACAAGAGGCTGTCAGCTCCTGGGTGGAAAGCTGGTGAGTTAGACAAGTAAAAAGCAAAACTCAGTGTCTACCTCAACCGCTGAAGCTGAGTATGTAGCCGCTGGAAGCTGTTGTTCTCAGGTCTTGTGGATGAGAAATCAACTACTGGACTATGACCTTCAGCTCTCCAAAATTCCAATCTATTGCGACAGCACAAGTGCCATCGCTATAGCCAATAATCCAGTGCTACACTCAAAGACCAAACACATCGAAATCAGATATCATTTTATCAGAGATCATGTGATGAATGGTGATATAGAACTTCATTTTATCCCAACTGACTTTCAATTAGCTGATCTGTTCACTAAACCTCTTGATGAGACAAGATTCAACTTTCTCATCAGCGAGCTTGGAATGCTGAACTTTGAAGAGTAAAATCTTCAGCGGTTCACATTTGATCAGTGATAACAATGAACTTGTATAACCCTACTTATCACCTACTCTCTAAACAAAATTGATTCGCTGATATCAAGGTATGTTCTATCTTACTCGCTGTCGTTCGCCTATGAATGCAAGATTTCAAAACAAATTGCATCGCTAAGTATCTCTTCCTTTCAGTGATACTTTTGAAATTTCTAAATCTCACTGATATTTCTATTCAGTGCTTCATGTTTTCAAAAATGTCCCTGAGCTTTCAAAAACCTCAGAGACATCCTAAAATATGAAAGGACGTTTGTGACGTCATCACAATAGATAAGTCATGGCACGTTTTTCTCTGACACGTTCGCCCGTTTTGACTTCCTTGTCCAATCAAATTCAAGGGACGTGTCCGTGTCATCATGAAAAACTTTCCCGCTCATAGTTTTTCTCTCTCTACTCTCATTATATAAACCCCTTGCGTTTATATTTTTACCTTTTACGCGAACTCATCTTTTTCAAAGCAAGAACACTGTTGCATTTTGAACTCTTCATTTCCAGAAATTGTTCATCTTCGTCTTCAACAATCAAGGTTAATATTCTTATTGTTTACCTTAATAAACTTGTTTCTGATCTTATTATTGTTTTTAAAAGATCAAACAAAAGAACTTCTTAAAATGAAATCATTTTCTCTTCATGATTTTATGAACACAATCTTCATGATTGTTCTTCAAGTTTAAAAACAAAAATCTTAAACTTGTATCTTCATATGTTTTTCCAGAATCCTTTCTTTAAAAGGAAACTGGAAAACAAGACATTCACTAGTCTTTGAATCTTTGTCAAAACTAGAAAAACCCTAATTTCTATTTCTTTCTCTAAATAGGAATTACAAAACCCTCATTTTGTAACTTTATCCATTTTAAGCACTTCTGTTCATATTCTTCATCCTTATATTATATAAACAGAAATGGCATCATCCACTGAAGCTCCTCCAACTCAGTCTCCTACTACTACTACTACAAAGACTGTACTCACTCCTGCTCCTCAAGTTCGTTTCAAATACGAGGAAATCAACTATCAGGGCAACAACCCTTATGCCCTCTTTAAATTCCCTCAGAGAAAGCACATCACACACATAGACGACGCTGTGAACTTTCTCAAGACATGCCCTCTCTCCACAGCTCTGACCATCACTCCTCCGGCCAATAGACACCTACTTGCTCAGTTCCGGTGGACTGCAAGATGGGCTATGATCACCTCCACCAAAGACCCCAAAAAGGAAATCGAAGTCATCCTTTTTGACACTGACCATGGTACCTCCAAGATCACGCCTGGTAATATCAGGTGTGCCCTAAACCTCCCTGGCGCTACAAAATAAAAACGCTTTATCCCTCTACCAAATCCCAAAAACCTCACTGACAAAGACGCCATCATTGCATTCTTTGATGCAATGAAGTATGTTTGGGAAACAGGGAGAGATGAACTCCCTGAGAAGAAGCTAACTGCCATCAAGAAATTGAAAATGCCAAGCGAGATGAACTTCATCTTCGCTCATTTGATAAGCTGCATGACAGCTAAAGTTGGGTCTTCTGACCAAGCATCCCAACCCCAACAGGCTATGGGATATGCACTGCTGAAGGGCCTACACATCGACTGGGCCAAAATCATCTTTGACGACATGATTCAGAGAGTCGAGGAATCCAAAAGACAAAAGACTGTTCCATATCCTCGATTTCTCAGCGCTCTCTTCCTACAGGGACTCGGGGACAAATACCCGAAGGTGGGCGACCTGAAGCTCTCACAGGTTGGCACCAAGATCCCCGAGTTCTCCCCCATGCCAAATGAGGTACGTCTTTCTACTATCTTATCTATTCTCAATCCCCCCACTTCTTCTACTTCTGTGGCTACCTCAGTGGTAATCCCCACCGCTGATACCCAGGCTGCAACCTCCACTCCTTATAAGAAAAGGAAACACTCTTCTACCTCACTTGATTCTCAAAGGATCAAGAAAACCAAAGAGCAACCCCCCAAGCCTTCATAGACTGAAGACTCCGCGGCTCACTCTTCTCAAGAGCCGTTGGATAGTTCAGTGGTACGCTCTGCCACAGCTGATCAATCCACCCCTTCCATACCAACTTCAGCGTCTCTAAACGCTGAAGTTATAAACTTGGAACTGAACCCCCCTCCTTCAGACTCTCTAAGGACTGAAGAAGTATTTCTCAGCGGATCCAACGCTGAATCTGGCACCCCAACCCTCTTCTCAACTCTCACTCCTCCCTCTACTTCTTTGATCACTCCATCTATTCCTCCCTTCTCCACAACGAAGGTCATTCATCTAAGTGACTCATCTGCTGAGGAACTACAGAGGCTGCAGGAGTTAAATAAAGGACATGCGAACACCTCCAAGTGTCCAGGCTCTCTGGAAGGTGACATGGAAACTTTTCCAGGTTATCGAACCTACGAGGAATTCGTCAACCATCCCGCATGTATACACAACATCCTAAACACTCCTATCTCAAAATCCTAAACTTCTGAGCTTTCCTTTGTTTACAAGTTCTCAACTTTTTCAGGTCCTAACTTGGGCGACATCAACACATCGCTCACGGATCTATCCAACAAGATGGAATCTCTCACCACCACCCTCTCTACAAACTCTTCAGTGGTTACAAATGCTAGAGAGGCTTTCAAAACCCTCACTGATGAGGTAAAAGGAAAAGCTTCCAGTGCTGATCTGGAAAAGGTGGAAAGTAGCCTCAGTCATCTTGCTACTACTCTCGCTGAAAACTCCACCGCCAACAACACTCTCTCCACCAACTTCTCAACTCTGTCTAGCGAAGTCACATCGCTGAAGACAGTGGTTGGTACTCTTTAGGGAGATGTGACCACTTTAAGGTCCGAGGTCAGCACTGCCACTGGTTTACTACAACAAATCCTCGAACGCCTAAATTCTGCCACATGCGCTCCTTCGCATTTTACTCAGGTGGATCGAGAAGATCTTTAAAAGACCAGTCATGCTATATCTGGCCTAGAAGACAGATTAACACGGATTGAAACCTGTGTTGGGATCACTGGCCTGGAAGATAGTGACCCAATGCATACTGCTGCTGCTGTAATTCTAGTTACCTCCCCCATCCATCATGTGGAAGAGGGGGAAAAGGATCAAGACCTTCCCCATAATGTTGAGGGGGAGAAGACAAATCTTGAAGGCCTTCCCCATAACTCTGAGGGGGAGGGTATTGTTTCTGATGCTGCTGCTGATAAACCTCGGGAGATGAAAATCCTGAGGGAACCGAGAAACCTCCCTCTAAATTTGAGGGGGAGCAACTCGAAGAGGAAGCTGTTGCTGATGTAATAGAACCCTATGCTGACGAGGAAGAATCTGAAGCTGAAAAAGCAGAAGATGAAGAAGACCTCGATCTTGAGGACGACGAACCATCATCATCCCCTAAAAATGATGATGAGGATGACGATGATGATGACATCGACTTCTTCGTCTATCCCAAGAAGGTCCCTGCTCAAAAAGGGGTTATGATAAATGAACCTTCAGGGGAGGGGACAAAGACAAAACCTGCATCAACTGAAGCTGACAAAGGCAAAAACAAAGGCCTCGCTGCAGAAGGCAATCTGACTATCATCCAAAGAAAGCCAGTTTGTTAGGTACAATATCTTTTCTTCCCTTACACTGCATCCCTCCTCTATCCCTTCTCAACCTCAGTTCTCCTCTCCATAAAACCTCTATACACTTAAACCCCATTCTTTTCTCTATCTCCTTCTTTCTCAAATGATCTTACTTAAACGATCGTTGTGTTTCAGTTAGTCCTCTCCCCTGCTTGAGGATACAGTTGAAGTTCCTCCTACTGCATCAACAATAATTCCAACCCCTAGTGTTGAAGAAATAATCCCAGTCTTAGGCTTGCTGAGACTGATGACATTTTTAAAGAAGAACAGGAAGAAGAACCGCTCTCTCACAAGAATAGACCTTCCTTGGTTCCTCAAATACCAAGTGAAGAAGAAACGAAAAGAGAGCTGCTATGGTTCAGAAACTTGAAGCTCAACACCTTGTTCGTCATCACTTAAAGGCATTTCACAAACAAGGAAATCACTGAAGCTCTCAAAGCTGAACAACTCTTCGCTGAACGAAAGAAAGCTGAAGAAAAAGACAGGAAATATGCCCTAGAGCTAGCTCAGCGTTCTTTCGAGGATCCAGACTTAAGAAGATTTCCTGTTGCTGTCCAAGAAAAACTACTGAAGGACGCACAGAAGACTCACCAGAAAAAGACTAAAGTCAGCGACACCACTCTTGAATGGTGTAAGAAGATGTGCCACTACAGACAACATCCCTCAAGGATAAAAGCTGTAAATGTCAAAGGAAGATATGCTCTGAAAAACAATATAAAGGTACCAATCGTCATCGTCCAAATAGTCAGAGAAAACGGCTACAACAGAACCGTCTACATGTCAGCCGTAAACACTTTTGGTCTCGCTGAATGGTTGGAGATGAGAATAGCAATTCAAAGATCCCGCTCAACTTTCAGGACCTATGTCGTACAAGAAATAAACAAACAGATCGACTTAGTTTCCTCAGCGGTTGATATTCCTCGTCCTCCATAAATTCAAAAGAAGCGAGCTGCTCCAAAGAAGAAGATCCCTTCTTCTCCAGGCCCGACATTAAGAAACGAGACAGGGATTGAATTCTCTCGTGAAGCATTTCTTGGCCCTAACCCTGACCTCTCTGGACTTGACGTATCCCTACCTCCTACTGAAAGATTCTACCCTGGCAGAGTAATCAGCAATCCTTATGGCATCTTTTTCTATGACTTCAAAGGTCGTAAATGCTTTCAACGCATCTCTGAGTTATACAAAGCTCTAATCGAACAACTCAGAGATTTACTATACTGGTGTGAGTACAAACAGAATCTCCTCGGACAACTCCTGAAACCCTACATCTACCGCGAAGCAAAGAAAAGAAGGGAACAGGGAGTCACAGTTCCTGATTGGATGATTCCAGAGACCGACACTCTTGATGAACTCGTCAAAAAAGAACCTGGTTAACTGATAGGATTTCCTTGTAATTCTTCTATCTTTATCAGCTTATATCTTTTGTACTTGTAATTATTGTTTGCTGTACTTGTAATTTTTCCACTTCCCTTTGTAACTTATACGAAGTATAAAGAAAAATTTCAGCGAATGTACTTTACTCCATCAGTACTTAAAAGATCCCAGAAAACAGTAAAAGGGACAAATATTTTATGAGTTCTTTTTATCCTTATGTTTTCATACTTAGCAGTTTTCTTTTGTTGCTATGTCGTAATCAAATAGGGGGAGATTGTTGATCCAAACCCTCAGTGATTTGATAATGACTCTTTAAGAAACACATAGTGAAAATTGTAAGTAAACAATATGTATTAGAGTTTCACTATCGCTGATAAGTACTATGTCTCTACAGTACCGCTGATAGGAAACTCATGCTCTTTAAATTACACATTCATCGATACTGTTCATCAATAAAGCTCTGAGCCTGTTCAGTCTTGTTGATGATCGCTGATAGTTTTAGTTTTTTACTTATGATCCCTGAAGACAAGTTTCACGTCAACCACGTTCTACGCTGAAGTCAAAGATCAAGCCAAAGAACCAGCGACAAGTCTACTAATGAACTGATGTGGATATCAGCGAAGCCAAGATTTGTCCACTCAACGTGAAGTTTCAAGTAGAAGACTTCAGCGAACGCTGAACTTTATCACTCGCTGATAAAGATCTATTCAGCGAACGCTGATCATGAAGTTTCCTCTACAAGTTACTTTTGTCTTACCCCCTTGCACGCCTCCGTACGAAAATGTCAGAAAGGACATCCCTTTTGTCCAGGATCGTACTACCAACTCTGATTCTACACTGTACATCATGCGGCTACTAGGTTGTCTACAAAGGTCAAACCATGCAACCAATCAGCTGCTGCCACGTGTAAAGTTGTACTGATATGCATTTAATGCATGCAGTATATAAGAAGAACCCTACTTCAGAAATGAAGTGCTCGGCCATCTTCTTCTCTCTACTACTTTGTGTTAGAATATTATACTTAATATTCTTATCTCCTTTTCCTTCTTATTTCTAGTGCAAGAAACTTAGTGTTTCTCATAACTTGTTTAGATTAGGTTTAATCCTTAATCTTGTTCCGCAACAAGTTGTAAATTTTTTGATAAATATTAATAAACAATTTAGAAAAGTAAAATCTGTGTGTTTGTATTCAACCCCCCCTTCTACAAACTTGTATAACCCTTTCGGGACCAACACTTCAGATATTCGATACGGTCCTTCCCACTTAGTGGATAACTTACCTGCGTTTAAGTCCTTAGTGTTTTGGAATACTCGTCGTAAGATGAAGTCACCTCCCGGAAAGACTTTGGTCTTAACATTTTTGTTAAAATGTCGTTCGACGACTTGTCTTTGTGATGCCATTTTGACTAAGGCAGATTCTCTTAGCTCTTCGAGAGCGTCGAGATCGTAACTTTGGTCCACCAAATTGTGGTCGACGGAAGTATGCCTAGATGTCGGTAGTAGCACTTCAACAGGTAGGACTGCTTCACAGCCGTAGAGTAACGAAAATGGCGTTTGTCCTGTTGACGTACGCGGTGTCGTACGATTGGCCCATAGAATCGAAGGGAGTTCCTCGACCCATCTTCCTTTTGCAACCTTAAGTCTTTTCTTTATTGAGTTGATGATCACTTTATAACTGGACTCTGCAAGACCGTTAGACTGAGGATAACGTGGAGTCGAGGTCGTAAGTTTGATATTACGATCCTCGCAGAATTGTTGCGTACGATCACTTATGAATTATGGCCCGTTTTCACATACGATCTCGGAGGGAATTCCAAACCTGATGGCATCTTGCCTTAGGGTCGGCCAATAGTAGCCTTGTCGGGATATCCGATTTGCAAGATTACGACCACCGGAGTGGTTACCACATTCGCCATCGTGCATATCTTTCAGAATTTTTTGCATTTGCTCTTGACTATCGACACATCTTAGGTTCAGGCCCGTTGATGATCGTCGATAGAGTCTATTGTCGATTATAAGATATCTTGAAGCTTTGAATCGAATCTTTCGCGCTTCCATTCTGTCTTCAGGCAATTGGTCGTGCATAAGGTAATTCTTGATGTCGTACGACCAACTGTTTTCTTCGTCGAGGACATGAATCTTCTCGGAGTCCTCGATAGACGAGGTCGCTAGATGGATCATAGGTATGGCATCGAACGACGGCTTATTGAGTGCTGATCCGAGATTTTCTAACGCATCGGCCTAAGTGTTTTGATCTCTGGGGATTTGCTCGATCGGGAATGGATCAAACATTTTCGATTTTCCTTTGGCTATTTTGAGATAAGCTGTCATCTTAGAGTCTTTTTCCGCGAATTCCCCGTTCATTTGATTTACGACCAATAGGGAATCGCTTCTTACGTGAAGTCTGATTGCCCCCAAGTCATGGGCCATGCTCATGCCTACGATCAGGGCTTCTTACCCTGCTTCGTTGTTGGTGGTTTTGAAATCGCATCGTATGGAATACACAATTTTGCCCTCCTGTGGCGGATTTAAGACGACGCCAAGCCCTGCTCCTCTGGCGTTTGAAGAACCATCGACGTGGAGTGTCCATGTCGTGTCGTCTATAGTCGCCACAGTATAGGCTTCGCCTTGCGCTTCTTTTTCTAGTTCAGGACTGAAATCAGCAACAAAGTCAGCTAGGACTTGTGATTTAATCGCCGTTCGAGGCTTAAAATCGATGTCATAGCTGCCGAGGTAAATGCTCCATTTTTCCAATCGTCCTGTCAATTCAGGTTTTCTCAAGATAGACTTGAGAAGGAAGTTAGTTACGACAGTGATAGGATGAGGCTCAAAGTAGTGTCGTAACTTCTTGGCAGCTGTGACTAGGGATAGCAGTAACTTTTCCATAGACGTATACCGCGTCTCGGCGTCTAGTAGAGATTTTCTAACATAGTAAATCGGGAGTTGTTGCTTGTCGTCTTCCCTAGTTAAGACGACACTTACGGAGTAAGGGCTTACGGCGATATACAACTGTAAGATCTCATTGTCTTTCGGTTTCGATAGCAGGGGTGGAACTGCCATGTACTCTTTCAACTTTTGTAACGCCCGTTCATGGTCGTCTGTCCAATCGAAACCCCTATTTTTTCTTAATACGTTGTAGAATGGATGGCATTTGTCGGACGATCGAGATATAAACCGGTTCAGTGCTGCCACACGACCTGTGAGTCGTTGGACCTTTTTGAAGTTTCTGGGTGATTTGATATCGACCAGAGCTTTGATTTGATCAGGATTAGCCTCTATCGCTCGTTGCGTGACCATATATCCCAGAAATTTCCTTGCACTAACTCCGAAGGAACATTTCATAGGATTTAGCTTCATCTGATATTCCCGGAGGACGTCGAAAGATTTCTTCAGATGGTCAATGTGATCGGTCGCTTCTTTTTACTTGACGAGCATGTCATCGATGTAGACTTCCATCGTGTCGCCAATGTGTTCCTTGAACATCTTATTGACCAATCTTTGATACGTTGACCCTGCGTTTTTCAGACCAAAAGGCATGACCTTATAACAATAGATGCCTTTATCTGTCATAAAAGCAGTTTTCTCGTGGTCGTCGGCATGCATTAGGATCTGGTTATATCCTGAGTAAGCATCCATGAACGTCAAAAGTTCATGTCCTGCAGTCGCGTCGACCATAGCGTCGATATGTGGTAGTCAGAATGGATCTTTAGGACAGGCCTTGTTAAGGTCTGTGAAATCGATGTACACTCGCCACTTCCCGTTTTTCTTTTGCATGACCACGACATTGGCTAACCAGTCGGGGTACTTTACTTCTCTGATTTTTCTAGTCTTGAGCAAATTATCGACCTCATCGTTGATCACCTTGTTTCGCTCAGGAGCGAACTTACGATGTTTTTGTTTTATAGGCTTGACTGATGGATCGACGTTCAATTTGTGAGAAATGACTTCCGGATTTATGCCGACCATGTCTTCGTGCGTCCAAGCGAAACAGTCGGCATGCTCCTGTAAAAAGGAGATTAGCTTTTCTTTTATGACGGGATCTAGTGATGCCCCCACAAGGACGACTCGATCAGGCCTGTCCTGGTCTAAGATAACTTCTTCCAGTCGATAGTCATCGATAGACTCAGGGACATCCTAGATCTGTAAATTGCTAGATGTTTTTCTTCTGAGGCTTCAACGTCGCCTTGTAGCAATCACGAGCGGTCTTTTGCTCACTTTTGATTTCCTGCACTCCCCACGGTATCGGGAACTTGATTGTCTGGTGATAGGTTGAGGGGACTGCCTTCATGTCGTGAATCCATGGTCGACCAAGGATGATATTATAAGCTGACGAACAGTCGATGACATTAAACTTTGTCTGCTTATTGATCCCTTTAGCAAACACTGGGAGGATGATTTCTCCCAAGGTGTTGGTCGAATCTCCGTTGATTTCTCCCAAGGTGTTTATCGATACCCATTGCTTTGATAGTGTTCAGAAAAATGATATTAGCTGAACTTCCTCCGTCGACCAAGACTCTTTTGGTCGAGCAATTCCCGACAGTAAGCTGGATAATCAATCCGTCGTGATGTTTCTGCCAGCTGTCTTGGAGGTCATCTTGGTCGAACGTGATGGGCATTGCCTCCAGTTCCAATTCCTGCTTCGGTCGGGACAACCGAGGGATGGGATACTCGTCCGATACTTGATTGGCGTGCCTTTTGGCTACTGAATAGGTTAAGCCACAGACGTCTGATCCTCCTGTCACACAATTAACAACTTTTGCATGGACAGGGGATGCTGGTGGTATGTTATCGACATGCGTTGATTCTTTGTCGACCAATCCTTGGAGGTGACCCTTGGGAACGAGCCAAGCCATCTCTTTCTGCAATGCTATGCAGTCATCTGTTATATGACCATGGTCGTTGTGGAAGTCGCACCATTTGGTCTTGTCTTTCTTGGCATCATCTTTGTCGCTCTTTTTGGGCCATCAGATGGTCGACTATACATTCTTGAGAGCCTTGACCAAGTCTTTTGAAGTATCCTTGAATCTATAAGAAGAAATCTTAGGATACTGAGGAAATTTCGTCGTAGGATTGCTCTTTTTCTTTTCGAACCGAACGTTTGATATCTGGCGCGCGGGCTCTGCTTTGACGTTTGTCTTGGGTTTGAAATCAGGTTTCTTTATCCCTAACTATTTTTTTCTCTTGAAAGCTTACGACGGAAAGCCATGTCGTCTTCTACTCTCATATACGCCAGCGTCCTAGCTCGGACGTCTTCAAAGTTCTCTGGCGGATACTTGGTAAGGTCGATATACAATCCTGAGTTGTCGTCGTCGAGACCTCGCTTGTAGGCCTCGATCGCGGTTTTGACATCGCAGTTTCAGATACTGATGTATTGAAATGATTGAAGTAACTGCGGATGGATTCTCCGGTTTGTTGGGTGACGTAGTATAGGTCGCTGGTCTGCTTCTCCATCTTGCGACTGCTGGCGAATTTTTGTAAAAACTGGTTGACCAACTCCGCAAAGTTGCCGATAGACTTAGGTTTGAGGTTGATCAGCCATCGGAGAGCATCACCTGTAAGGATCGCACCAAAACTTTTGCACATGCATACTTCCTGGTATTGATGTGGGATCGACGTGATCCACATCAATTGCTTATACTGTGCGATGTGCTCTGTCGGGTCAGTTATTCCTGAATATCTGGGCGTAAAAGTAGGAATACTGTATTTCTTTGGGACGTCGACAGTTGCAATCTCGTCGATGAAAGGTGATGCTTGGAATCCTGAGCGGGGCTCGACATCAACGGGGACAGCAGCCCCAGGCAATTTTGAGAGCAAAGATAACATCTTTTCATTTTGCTCTTCCAGAAGCCTCAATCGTCGAGCGAGTGGGTCGTCTAAATTAAGCAATGCAGCAGTTGGAGGGATAACTCTCGAATCCTGAGATGTCATGCCGACCGTCGTATGGAAAACATTCCTGTACGACGAATCGTCAGTTTCTTCGTTGAGGGGGAAGTTCATGGGAACTGTCATCGTCGGCTGAGGGATCGTCGGGGTATGGTAAGGCATGGCTCCATTGTACAACGGGGGCGGCCTTGAATGTTGCGGGGAAACTGCTCCGAGAAAGGAACGCTGACAAATGGCCTTGGACCTGTCGGGAGTGGTGGTCTTACGAAAGGCGCACCAAAAGGAGGTCGTGGACCGTTCTGAGGTCCGAAGGGGTTGCCTATCGCTGGATTCCTCAAGGAAGCAATTTCTTCGGCTGCCTTTCGTTTCTGTTCACCTAAGGCATTGATATGGCTTCGCGCAGCATTCAATTCCATATGTAACTGGGCGATTGGATCTTGCTAAGCTGCCATTTTCCTGGAAACAACAAGCTTCACAAGATTGTTAGAACGATGTATGTTTGGTCTGAGATTTTCTCTAGATGGGGCCCCACGGTGGGCGCCAAACTGTTAAGGCCAAAAATCACCCACATGATAACTTAAGGTTGATGTGGAGCTTTAACAACTAAAGAAAAGGATTTCAAGACAAACAGTACGATCGTCGACGGAAAGTAAATAAGACAAAGAAATTTGGTGACGCGGAAAACCCTGTCGAGGGCAAAAACCGCAGTCGACTATAGAAGTCGACAGTGCACTATGGTCACCAAACAGGGACGACGTCCTTTAGTAACAGGTGTCGTGAGTACAATAGGTTACAATAAGGATAAAAGTAAACTTAATCGTAAACTAATGTCGTGCGTCGTGAGTAACAGTGTTATATCGTGCGTAAAAAACTGCTGTCGTGAGTAGCTTTCGTAAATGATATTGCTCAAATGCTCAGATGATTTTTGTATGCAAAAACTCTTGTCTGAAGTGTGGTGCAAGCCTTTGTTTATATAGCTTTTAGCAGTAATCAATGCGTCTTAATGATTGTCGTAACCGCTGTTGATCCTTAATTGTAATTAATGGCTCTTCCGTTATGACCGTTGGGCAATGATTGCTTCTGGATCTGCATTAATGAAACAAAGAAAACGATTGTTGACTGTCAACAGTTAGTATGGTCGTACGACCGTATCTAAGTCACGTTTGTCGGTCGTAAGGATCTTACGTCCATCGTCGAAATGTACGACGGAGGATGCAGTCGTAAGTAGTCTACAGGACCTTTTCTTAATACAAAACGTCATGTTTATTTTTCTTCATCGGTCGTGAGGTGTGGATTTTTACCCAAACATATAGTTTGCCCAATATTTTGATGTTTTTTGCAATGATATATCCCAACATTTTTTACATGACTAGAGTTCACTTTAGATGGTCAACAGACTAAAGTTTTTTACTTCAAGTTAACTATGACTAATTCACTTTAGATGGTCAAAAGACTAAAAGTTTTTTACTTCAAATTAACTATGACTAGAGTGTTGGGTCTTGTTCAAAATTAGATTTCAAAAATCATAACATTTTGCAACGGAAGCTTAAAATTTTGAACAACATTAAAAACATTTCAACACCCACCAAGGATCCATTTGCATGAACATGAAAGATTAAAATATACATAGGGGGTTTCTAGAAAATACAACCTTTGTAGTCCTTTGTAAAACCTTCTAGTTTGAGTAGATGGAGATGGCAAGAACTCAACCAAAAGCTCCTCTAGAGAAGTCTACCAACAAGCTCCAACACCTTGAGTATGCTAGTACCTTCTTGATGAAAAATGCAAAAGAGGACTTCTTCTTCAACTCTACAATAGACTTGAAATTGGAAGAACAAAAACACACCAAGAAGGTGTGTTTTCGGCCGAAAATGGAGAGAGGGAGAGAGGGGAGTTTCTTGCTTGGTTGTTGTTTTCAATTTGCATGCTAGTATGACCAAGCGTGATAAAGATACACACTACCAAGTGTAGCCACCCAAGATGGCCAATAGGAAATAACTTAGCCATGCAATATTTCCCTTTAACCCTCCAAGTTTTAAAATGGTTAAAATCATATTTTAACTATTTTAAACTTTCTCATATAAGTCCATCCTTTTAATTCTAGTTACATATGAGCCCATCATATTTATTAATAAACTTGAATATTTCATTTGCATCTAATATTATGAATTATATTCTATAATATAATTAATAATATTTGTCAAGAAATAATAACATTTATCAAGAATCAAATTCTTATAAATATTAATTTTGGTGTCTACTTGTTGTTCGGTGTGACCCTATAGGATCATATATTACCGGTAATATTATTTTATAATCATTCTTGAGCATATAGAACCAGCATAGAGTTCACTTTAGATGGTCAACACACTAGAGTTCACAATTCAATTTTACGGAAATACCTTTTTTTTGTTATGTCCTTATCATTGTGCACATACATTGTCAGAGAAACCCCATTTCATACTTGTGGAAGTTTGTTATTTGTGCACTCTTTATGCTAATTTTTTAAAATATTGGCTAATATATGAGTTTTTAGCCGGTTGCAATATGTTCTACATCTAAATTCCAATTATGGCTAACTGAGTGAATCTTCACATCAAGATTTGTATGAAGCGGTATCTTTTATAGGATAAAGGTATCATGAACTAGAATGTGAAATTAGGGTAACTTGATACAAATGAAACTTCACAACAAGTTTCCATAAAAGTTCACTTCATAAAGCTGGACCTTCAAAACAACCTTTCTACGGAAGTACAACTTTATCAAGTGAACATAGTATCAAACTATAATGCAAATTACATTTATGAGTGTGAAAGTGCAATTTAAAGTTATTCACATCTATTTTGGTTTGTTTGTTTTTTCTTATTGCATGTTATTTATAATGAGATAGAGGTTGCAGGACAAGCAAGTGCTACGTCAATACACGTCAAGAATCAACAAGGCAAAAAGGATATGTAGAAGTTGTCGCCAACATACATCGATCAGTTCTACACACAACATCCTATCACCATCCACTTCAGTTCTACACAACTTCTAGTTTCAGTTGGGGACTTCAAATATTTACACGTATTTGTCCTATCGTGGCTTTTAAGCAATTTGTTGTTCTTTAGCATATCATTGTTGTATTGCATAAACATGATATTTTTATAAACCATATTCCACACTAGGGGTGCTCAAATTTCCGACCAACCCGACCAACCCGACCAACCCAACCCAACCCGAGGCAAAAAAAACCGAACCGCACGAACCCGATGTAGCATCGATAATTTTTTTGAGTAAACCGCATGTATTGGGTTGATAACGGGTTAGGCCCAAAAATTTCCGGCCCAACCCGCCAACCCGTGAGAAAAGGGGTCCAAAAATTTCAGCACCATCTATGCTTCCATCCAGCAGCATTAAGCTGTTTGGCAGCACTATACTGCTGTTTGGCAGCAGCAAGGTGCTGTTTGGCAGCATTAAGCTGTCGTTTGGCAGCAAGGTGCTGTTTGGCAGCACTATACTGCTGTTTGGCAGCATTAAGCTGTCGTTTGGCAGCAAGGTGCTGTTTGGCAGCACTATACTGCTGTTTGGCAGCATTAAGTTGTAGTTTGACAACAATAAGGTGTTGTTTGACAGATTAAGCTGCTGTTTGGTGCAGCAATAAGGTGCTGTTTGGCCGATTAAGCTGCTGTTTGCCTTTCGATAACTTAGTTGATGGTGAAATGACGAATAAAAGTTTCAACCCGACCAACCCGACCAACCCAACCCAACCCGAACGGTTTGGGTTGGGTTGGGTTGCACTTCTAATTGGGTTGGGTTGGGTTGAGAATTTTCAAACCGCAATGATTGGGTTGGGTTGTTAAAGTGCCGTCAAACCGGCCAACCCAACCCGTGAGCACCCCTATTCCACACATCTTAATTTAACACTCTGATTAAATTTGCACTTAAGTTTGACCTATATGTGAAGATAATACACAATAACACTTTGATTTAAACTTGCCTTCATGCAAAGTGTATCAACCTTAACAACAAATTTACTATTTAGTGAAGGTAATGTCAAATAAATTAACATTGAAGTTTGACTTATGTGTGGGTAATACACAACGTCTTAATTAACACTTTGATTTAAACTTACCTTCACGCAAATCGGATGAACCTTCACAACAAACTTATTGTCAAGTTTCAATTCTCTATTGGAAAAGGTTAAGATATTTTATGTGATGGTAATATCAATTAAATTTGCTTTTAAGTTTGACTCGTGTGAAGGTAATAAACAATGTATTAATTTTAATACTTTTATTTAAAGTTACTTTTATGCAAATTGCATGAACATTCACAACAAATTTACTGTAGAGTGTGAGTTTTCTATTGAAATGTTCAAATACTATATTTGAAGGTAATGTCAATTAAAATTTCACTTAAAAATTCGACCGATATAAAGGTATTAAACAATGTTTTAACACTCTCATTTAAACTTACCTTGAACCTTCACACCAAACTTACTGCGAAGTTTTAGTTGTCTTATATGAACAATAATAAACAATGTCTTAACTTCTAACAACATGGATACTAATGTTTTCACGACATGTTAAACTAAACAAGATATGCTAATGAAGTAAATTTCAGTAATTATCATCAACAACTTCATAAAACTATGGCATTCACAATTTTACTCATTTAAGGAGCTTCCAACACAAAGTGTCTCCATCAATTATTTCTTTCATTCAATTTCTGACTACTCTAGTTCATCCATTGACCTCTTTTACAACTTTATCCTTGAACTTGTTAAGGTTAGACTAAAGAACTTCGGTAGCATACTTTCTTCTCAATTTCTTTATCTACTTCTTTTGTGCATTCTTTTTTCACGGTTTCTTCATCCTTCAGTTCATTTACATGTAGGTTTTCCACCTTGTCTTGAAATTCTATCATTTCATTAGTCTCTGGAAGGTCAAAATTAGATAGATAAAGGAACACAAAACTATGTTGTAATATATCTTTGATATAAGATAATGTTAATCCAAATAATAAACAATATATAAAAGGTGAGTTACTAAAAGTAATTAATCCAAATAAAATCATTAGGAAAGAATATCCAGATGAAGACTCCTTGCACTTAAATGCCCTAATTCATAGTAATTTAGGAGAATAATAGTTTACAATTGTTTTTATCATTGTAGAATGAATAATGTTAATGCTAAAAGTCACCCAAAGATAAATTTAAAGTCGGTGTGGAGCTTTAACAACTAAAAAAAGGTATCTCTCGACAAAATCATACGATAAACAAAAGAAAGTAAAAGAGACAGCAAAATTTGGTGACGCGGAAAACCCTATCGAGGGTAAAAACCGCGGTCGACAGTTATGTTGACGGTGCACTATGGTTGTCAAACAGGGACAACGTCCTTTAAAAACAATGTGTTACAATAAAAGCAAAAATAAACTTTGTCGTATGATTGCTTCGTTCTTCGAGAGTAAGAAAGCTTCTGTCGTGAGTTTCTTCGAGAGCGAAGTTGCTTGCTGAAGTACTCGGTGTTTTTCCTTGTGAATCTTCGTCCCCAAATAATGTGGGAAGCTCGGTTTATATAGGCTTGTTGGCAATAAATGGTCTTAATAAATAAATGTGTGTAACGGTCTTGGTCATTTACTGCCTTTGATGATGATTCTTTAGTTATGACCGTTGTATCATTAAAGCTCCAAGACCTGCATTAAAGAGACAAAGAAAAATGCTTGTCGAGAGTTAGTGTCATGCGACGATCGTACGATCATCTTGGGGGACCTGCTCGCTGGTCGCGAGTAATGAAAAAGATGTCGAGGACTTGAGGTCGAGGCTTTCGGCGAAGGTGGCGGAGGTCAAGGACCTAACACTGGAGCTTAAGTCGATCGAGGCTTTTGCTCGATTAACTGCAAGTGCTGCAATCATGTGGCATCACTTGACACGGACGAATCCTTTATCGTCTGCTTCCGAGGAGCTGGCCTACTACTAGTCGAGTGTGGGGACCGAAAGGGAACTGGACTCAGACGACGAGGTAGAAGTGTGTCAGGATCGATTCCAAACAAGAATAATTATACTTAGAAATCAGAATTAAAGAATCTTGCGGAATAGAACTTTAATTCAAACACACTCAATGAACAACTAATCAGAAAACACAATCTGTTTGTATTCAATACTTCAACTCACAAGTTTACAACCAAACCTCAATCTTGTTGAACAGGCTCCACAAGACGACTTCTACTTCTCTAGAAATAGGGTTCTAAACCTTGAGGTTAATTCTCTCTAAAACAAAAACGAATTCTAATAAAATCTCTCCGAATAGCTATCTATCAAAATCTATTTATACTAAATAATTACAAGATAACTATCAAAACAAAATTGATCTTCAGAATATTCTTTCATGCTTATCTTCAATCATTCCATCTTTATCTCCAACATTCTCGCATTCCATAATTATGATCACAAGCAGCATTAACATCGTTATGCACAAGCAGTACTAACATTGTTCCAGCAGCATTAACTTTTACTTGTAGTACTAACTTTGCTCTGGCAGTAGTATTGTTGTTCTGGCAGTACTAACCATACTTGGCAAATCTTCAGTTCCCAACAATCTCCCCCTAACTTGACTTTTTAGGTTGAGAAGTCAAGTTCTTCAGATGATGCTTCCAAAACCTAATCATGAACACATAAATCAGGATTCAAACCCAGGCTTTGATTGATAATCCTTCTCACCAAGTATCTTCCCATTTCAGAATCCTTGTTGCAAGCCAACTTAGCATGTAGCATTCCATTCAACCTTTTCTTGTTGTGCTTGTATGCAACATCCACCAAATAATACTCATGATATGTATAGTCAAGTGTGATGACATACACTCCACATTTTTCAATGAGCATCCAGTTGGTAATGGCTTGAAAATTTCTTTCTATCATATACTGAACTGCTTCTGGTTTGAACATTAGGCACAGGTATTCAAGAACCAATTTGGTGATAGACATCCCTTTCTCATTCAGCATATTTCCATACAACTTCATTCCAACCTTGTACATCTCCTCTACGTCAGATCTAGAGCACTTTCTGATAAGTCTTCCCCATGTAGAACAGACCTCATACTTCCCATCTGCTCTTTTGACTCTAATGTACTCCTTTCTCTGATCTACCAAGGTATCCCAGAAGATGATCTCAGGAGGCATGGAAGATAATGGGTCAACTTTGATTGGATCAGTATCAACCATAGTGATATACATATCACATTGAGCATTACTTGGTTGACCTGATGGAGTTGCTACTTCTTCTTCAGCAACCTTTGTATCATCTTTCTTTTCTGGAACATCCTCTTCTTTTTCTTCTTCTACCACTGGTTCTACCCTAGGTTTCTTGACAACTTTCCTCTTGGTAGCTATAGACTTGGTTCTTGTTCTTTTCAGTGACACCAGCTTTTCACCCAGGGTTTCTTCTTGCTTTTTAGGAGTGTCATGTTTGGCTTTAATCAAAGCCTCTGCAACTTCAACTTCTTCCAAAGTAGGCTTTTTAGTTTCTGTTGCTTCCTTTGTTTCTGCTGCTTCTTCCTTTGTAGATACTGCTTCTTGCATGGTTTCTGCTGCTTCTTTTGTTTCTGCTGCCTCTGGAATGGTTTCTGCCGCTTCTGCTTTTTGACTTTCATCAGCATTAACCGTTTCTGCTGCATGATCAGTTTCTGCTTCTTTTGCATTTTCTTCAACACACTCATTCTCCCCCTTTTCCTGTGCACTCTCCATGTTGAATTCAGCTTCTGACTCCCCCTTTTTGGGAGCATCATTGTTGGGGCTTCTTCTTTTAAGAACATACTGAGCTTTCTTCTTCCTGTGCATCAACTTTGTAACCAGCTTCTTATGCTTCTCAAGCTGTGTTTGTTGATATAAGACCACTTTCTTGAGTCCATCTATCTCCTTTTGCTGACTTACAACATCTGTGTTGATATTGGCAATGGTTTCCATCAATTCCTCATATGTATATCTATCCTCACCTTGTTTAGGAGTTTTTACTTCCTTTAAAGGATCACTGGAAATTTTAGTAGGTGTCTTTTGCCTAGCAAAAGCACTGCCTACCCCCGTGGTTTCTTGGCACCTGGGACCTCTGAATGATTTCTCATTCTGAGTTGCCGTGAGGAAGGTCTTAGTTATGTTACCACTGTCCTTCTCTGTGCTAGCAGAAGTAGTGGCAGCCTTGCTACTCACATGCTCAACCTTCTCCTTAGTGAGCACCTTCTTGGGGTTGGGAGACACCCCTGTGGTTTCCCTTTCGATATTCTCTATTGGAGAATGCTCCAATAGAGGGCTTAAAGGCTTTGGGCTTGTAGGAGGTACATCAAGGGAAGGAGCCTTGTGTACCATTCTTCTTGTAAACTTTTTGGTTATGTGAGGAGTGGGTCTTTGAAGAATGGACTGAGGAATTTCTTTGGTGATTGAAGGTGGGGTTTGGCTATCAGTGGGTTGGTCTAATGAGGGCCTTGACCCTGATGCCATACCTTCTTGTGTGTGGGACACACCCATCATTGTAGAGAACAATGGAGTGTCAACTCCTTCCGAGTCCCTGGAAGTTCTTCTCATATTTGAGAAGACCTTTCCTTTAGGGGGTTTAGGTACATATACCTCAGTAAATTGAGGCAAATCCGTCAATTCCTGAGTAATCACTGCTTGGACAAACCTTGGGTACATATAAAAACTCTTTTTGGATTCCAGGTTTGACACAAGATCATTGAAAATCATTTGTGAAAAATTAAACTTCCTAGCAGTGGCCAAGCAGACCAGGGCATAAGCAATGGTACTGCTAAACTCACTCCATCCAGTAGTTTTCTTTGAAATGCAATGCATCAAGGTATGAACAAAGAATCGCCATTGTGTAGAAAATTTAGACTTGAAAAACTTAAAGATTCCAATGGGACCTTCATACCCCATTCTCGTTAAAGTTGAGTATAGATCGTCATTAGGAATAGACGTCATACCTGAGGCATCATCCAATCGAAGAGTGATGCGAATAAGCTCCTCTGTAACATTCAAGGGTTTGTCACACACCCTTGTTTTGATGATTTTCTGCCCATCTTCAGACACCACGGTGGCATTTTCCCAGAACTGCTTCTGATGCTCGGTGTAGATTGTCGGGGTCACCGTTAGGGCATAGGATATATGCGTGTACTTGAGGAAATCCACAATGTCGTGAAAACCTGCGGACTGTTTTGGCTTCTGGAGCATGGCAATCTCGTTGTGTTCGTCGATAAACTCCATTGTACCTGAGGATTCTTGACAGAAAACATAGATTCTTGGGAGAGAATAGTTAGAAAGAGAGAGAGATGAATAGAATTCAAAGAGACGTTATGAACTTTGGCGGGCTGAAAGAGGTATTTGTAGCAGTATTAGCCCTAATTTTTATTTTAAAGCAGTATTAACGACACATGCAGTATTAAGTACGGAGCAGTATTAACTATGTACTGGCAGTAGTAACTATGCACTGGCAGTAGTAACTATGCACTGGCAGTAGTAACTATGCACTGGCAGTTGTAACTTTTCAGCACTTGTCAATCTGAGTCATACAGAAGATCCTGAGAAGAAGAGTTAGTAGTACCAAATATAGAAGGAAATACAGGTATAAAAACTGAAAATCATGACTTTATTCAAGGTTGATCATGCCCACACTTGTTACCAAGAAAGTGAATCTACCCACATCAAAAGCTTTTGTGAATAGATCAGCAAACTGGTCATTGGTATGAACTTTAGCAACTTGAATTAATTTCTTTTCATTACAATCTCGAATAAAGTGATACCTGATCTCTATGTGCTTTGTTTTTGAGTGTTTGAGTGGATTGTTAACAATGCTAATAGCACTGTTGTTGTCAATGAAGATTGGAGTGTGAAGAAATGTTACCCCATAGTCCAACATCTGATTCTGTATCCATAGAACCTGAGAGCAGCAGCTTGCAACAGCTATATACTCAGCTTCTGTTGTAGATAAGGACACTGTGGTTTGTTTCTTACACTGCCAAGATACTAGTCTTGCACCCAAAAACTGACATCCACCTGAAGTAGACTTCCTATCCATGTTAGCTCCACCCAAGTCACTATCTGAGTATGCAAGTAGATCAAAGGATGATTCATAAGGATACCAGAGACCTAATCTAGGTTGCCCTCTTAGGTATCTAAATATCCTCTTGACTGCATGAAGGTGTGATTGCTTGAAATCTGGCACATACACATACTGGAAACATAATATCTGGTCTAGAGGCTGTGAGATACATGAGTGATCCAATCATTGATCTGTAATGATGGACATCCACATCCTCCCCCTCAAGATCAGCATTTATCTGTTTGTGTGTCTCCATTGGTGTGCTTGCTGGCTTTGAGTCTGATAATCCAAACTTATCCAGGATGTCTTTCACATATTTGGATTGGCATATGAAAATCCCATCCTTCTTCTGTTTCACCTGAAGCCCAAGGAAGAAAGTAAGTTCACCCATGGAACTCATCTTGAAGCTCTTGTGCATTAACTCCTCAAAGTCTTTACACATGTGATCATTTGTGGATCCAAAGATAATGTCATCCACATAGATCTGAACAAGTAGGGTGTCCTTGTTTTTCCTTTTAATGAATAAGGTCTTATCAATGATTCCTCTTTCAAATCCATTTTCCAAGAGATAGGTAGACAGGGTGTCATACCATGCTCTTGGGGCTTGATGTAGACCATAAAGTGCCTTCTTTAACTTGTACACTCTGTCAGGATACAATGGATTCTCAAATCCAGGGGGTTGACAGACATACACTTCTTCATCTATAGTCCCATATAGAAAAGCACTTTTTACATCCATCTGGTAGACCTTGAACTTCATATATGAGGCATAGGCTAGAAACAACCTAATTGCCTCAATCCTTGCAACTGGAGCAAAGACTTCCTCATAGTCTATACCCTCTTCCTGAGTATACCCTTGTGCAACCAGCCTGACTTTGTTCTTGATCACAATTCCTCTCTCATCCTTCTTATTTCTGAAAATCCACTTGGTGCCAATTGCCCTATGACCTTTTGGAAGGTCCACCAAGTTCCAAACATTCTGTAGCTTGAACTGTAGCAGCTCCTCTTGCATTGCTTCTATCCAACTTGGATCTTTCATAGCATCATAAGCCTTTTTGGGCTCAATTTGGGATAGAAAGCAAGTGAGTACAGTATTAACTGTATTTTGCTGATCTTGTAGCTCTTGAAGTCTGCTTTGATTCCTAGTCATCAAGGGAGAAGCAATGTCTCCAATTACCAACTCAGGAGGATGATTTTTCTGAGTTCTTGATGGATGACCAGATTCCTCTTGTAAGTTCACATCCAGATTTGACGCATTTAAGTCTGGATTTTCTTCAGCTTCTTCAGTCACTTCAGACTCTCTGGAATTTGGACTTGAAGGCTGATTTTCCTCTATTCTTCTCTCTTCTTCATTCTGAATGGGTTCAGCTTCCTTTTCTTGTTCACAGAAGTCAACAGGATCAATGGTAGGGAGTGGAAATATCACAGACTGAATTCTGTGATCTGATGGTGGTGCATCCCTTTGTCCTGCATTTACATCACTACTGATACCCAAAGAATTAGTGAGTGAATCAATGTCAAATAGCCAATTAGGACCTGAACCAATAGGATTTGGTGTGTTCTCATTGCATTTGACATTGTCACTTTCTTCAATTATTCTAGAAGAGGTATTAAACACTCTGTAAGCCTTACTCTGAGATGAGTAACCAACAAGAAAACCATCATCTGCTTTGCTATCAAACTTACCTAAGTGAGATTTGGTTTTGAGAATTGTACAAGGACACCCAAATGGTTTGAAAAATCCAATAAATGGTTTCTTTTTCTGAAAAAGCTCATAAGGTGTCTTGTTTTTAGGCTTTATTACTAAAACTCTGTTTTGGATATAACAAGCAGTATTAACTGCTTCTGCCCAAAAAGTAGTGGGTAATTTTGAATCAGCTAACAGAGATCTAGCAGCCTCAATCAGTGTCCTATTCCTTCTCTCAGCAACACCATTCTGTTGTGGAGTCCTAGGAGCACTGTATTGTCTCTCAATTCCTTTTTCCTCACAAAAGGTGTTTAGATCAAGGTTTTTAAATTCAGTCCCATTATCTGATCTAATGACTTTCACTTTTTGATTTGATTGGTTTTCAATTCTAAGAATAAAAGATTTGATCAGTCCACTTGTCTCATCTTTAGTTCTCAGAAAATATACCCAAGTAAATCTAGAGTAATCATCAATAATAACTAAACAGTACGACTTCTTGCCAATGCTCATGACATTTGTAGGGCCAAACAGATCCATATGCAACAACTGAAGAGGATTTGGGATAGTGTTTATCTCTTTGGACTTATGAGAAGTTTTGTGTTGTTTGCCTTTGAGACAAGCAACACAATGATCATCACATGAATAAACTTTTGATGGTAAACCCCTAACAAGATTATTTTTAACAAGTTTATTCATTGTTTTAAAATTCATGTGACACATCCTTCTGTGCCAAAGTGATGATTCATCCATTGAAGCTTTTGATACCAAACAGTTTAGGGATGAATCAGATGAAACACTTTCTAAATCTAAACAATACACATTATCCTTTCTAGGAGTTCTCAATAGTATCATGTTTTCATCAACTACTTTGAATCCAGGAGCAAGAATAATGCATTCAGAATCAGTAATTAATATACTATGTTTCTTGTCACAGACCTGTGATACACTTAACAGGTTGTATCTCAATTGCTCAACATAGTAAACATCCTCAAATGTCATCTTACCTTTTGATACATCACCTTTACCACTTATCTTACCTCCTGCAGGATTATTCCCAAAAGCAACATGTCCTCCATCAATTCTTTTGAAATTCTTGAGGCAGGCCATGTTACCTGTCATGTGTCTGGAGCAACCACTATCAACATGCCAGATGCTCTTCCCCTTGAGCTGTTGGTTGCCCTGGACATAAGATAAATCAATTAGTTTTTATTGGGAACCCAAGCCAAAGTGGTCTTGGGTCTCCCTTGCTCATCAAAGTACTTACATTCAGTTTGGATAAGTTTTTCAACCTGAGGAACTTCAGTACTGGAGTACTTTGTCAAGATGATTGGTCTAGAAGCACAAACACTAGAAGCAGTATTATCTTTAGAAGAAGTACTAACAGTGTTAGCAGTACTAACACTGCTAGCAGCAGTATTGCTTCTAGAAGAAGTACTAACAGTGTTAGAAGCACCAACACTGCTAGCAGCAGTACTATCTGAGGCAGCAGTACTAACACTAGTGCTTTTAGGAACCCACATTGTGACACATTCTTTTTCAGTCTTTTTCCTCATGTGGCTTTTGGATTTAGCTTGTTTCTTAGCCACATGGTTTCTTACAGGCTTCCTATAACCATTTGATTTTTGAAAAGTTCTTTGAAAATTTATCCTTTGGTTAATAGGATTGAAATAACAGTGTTTGGCAAGGTGATTCAATTTGCCACAGATAAAACAAGGTTTTGGTCTGTTAATCCTTTGCAGATCAACTCCTTGTTTTTGAGCCCACTGATTATTCCAGTTTCTTTGATTTCCCCTCTTTTTATCATGTTTTTGGGGCTCATTCTTTTGAGAATTCTTGCAAGAACAATGTTCACAAGTATTGGAATTCACAACAGTGGTCTGTGTATAATGAACTCCCTTTCCTTTTTCAGATCTTTTCATCTCATTGTTCTTATCCCAGGGACTTCCACCTTCCTCATTAGTCTTGATGTAATTCTCTAAGGGGATCTCACCACTGACATTCTTGTTCCTTTTCTTAGACTCTTCTTTTTCAGTTTTATCCTCAACAACAACTTCATCTAATGGATCTACTTTAGTAGCTCCTTCAGGTAAGTCCTTCCTATCCTTGGTTTCTAACAGGTCTGACCTAGGAGGGATGTATGTGTTGTTGTAGGGTGGGGGTGTGGCATTGTACCCTAGGCCTGGTTTCATCTTACTGTGGATTTGAGCATTTATTATGGTGTCCATGACTTTAGAAGCACATGAAAACTTTTCAACATCAAGTTTTACTTTCTCAAGTTCTCCTTTTAATTTCTCACATTCCTCCCTAGACTCTTTCAGTTGGAACTCCAGACCATTCTTTTCCCACTTCCAGTAGTTTGTATCATATGAGTGTTGAAGTTCATTTGCTTGAAAAGCCTTAATTTGTTCTTCAAACCTCTCAACAATCACTACATAATCTCTTCTATCCTTTTCTAATCTCTTAAGGTCATCACACATTCCCTGGTTGTGATCTCTATACTTTTTCACAGTGTCTATACAAGCTTGAGAACAGAGATTAGATTTTACCTCAGTAGGAAGATCTGAGACTTCTGCCATGAGTGCATGATTTTGAATTGCCTCTTCTGCTTGATCACTCCAATCAAATCCCATTCCTTGTTGAGAAACAAGGGCTTGAACAGAGTTTCTGTTCTGGTTGAAGCTTCCAGTCTGAGCTTGTTGATGGTTGTTTTGAGATACTCCACCTCTGCATTCTCTGGCAAAGTGTCCCATCTTATGACACTTGTAGCATTCTACCTTAGACTTGTCAAACCCAACACCATCTTCTCTTCTTTGGGAAAAGTTGTTTCTCCCAGTCCTCTTTATAAACTTCTTCACCCTCATAGAAAGCATAGCCATCTGCCACTTGATATCCATCTCCTCAAGATCATCAGCATTAATCTGTTCTAAGTCATCATTAATTAATGAGGAGTTAACATGACTAGAAAAGAAAGCTTCTAGTACAGAATCATTGGCCTTCTCCTGATTGACTCCACCAGCAGTACTAACTGATTCAGGGTTAGCAGTAGAATCAGTTGATGCTGATAGGAGTGCAGCATTATACACATATCCTGAGGGCTTCTTCTTGGCTTCAACCTCTGCTTCAAATACCCTAAGATCATTGTAAAGATCATCAAGCTCTTTATCTTCTAACTGGTCATTCTGTTTGAAAGACACAGTATACATTGTCCATTCCTCACCTAATGATCTTAGAAACTTCCTGTTTACATCATCAGCCTCCATACGAACTCCAACTGTAGCCAATTCTCCAATCAACTTATTAAATCTATCAAACGTTTGAGTCATAGACTCATTCTTTGTAGAAGTAAAATTTTCATATTGTTGCTTAAGAATTGCCTTCTGGTTCCTCTTGGTGCTCTTGGTACCAGTGAATCTCTTTTCCAATGCATTCCATAAAATCTGAGCATCAGTGCAGTGATGAAATTGGTGCTGATACTCATTGGGAATAGCCAAAAGCAGAGTGCTTAAGGCTTTCATCTCTGTTTGTCTAACCTTTCTTTCTGCATCAGTCTTTGGAGGGGGTCTTTTGCCATCTGGTCCAACCCTTCCTTCAGCACATGGACCATTCTCTATAATATCCCAGATGGAATAATCAGTAAGCAAAATATACTGCTTGATTCTAATCTTCCATATGTCAAACTCATTAGGCCTGAGCATGGGAACCTTTGAAACAAGAGTACTGTTTGATTCAACTGTGTTGTCCATAATGATTGTAGATTTCTAAGAAACCAAGCTCTGATACCACTTGTCAGGATCGATTCCAAACAAGAATAATTATACTTAGAAATCAGAATTAAAGAATCTTGCGGAATAGAACTTTAATTCAAACACACTCAATGAACAACTAATCTGAAAACACAATCTGTTTGTATTCAATACTTCAACTCACAAGTTTACAACCAAACCTCAATCTTGTTGAACAGGCTCCACAAGACGACTTCTACTTCTCTAGAAATAGGGTTCTAAACCTTGAGGTTAATTCTCTCTAAAACAAAAATGAATTCTAATAAAATCTCTCCGAATAGCTATCTATCAAAATCTATTTATACTAAATAATTACAAGATAACTATCAAAACAAAATTGATCTTCAGAATATTCTTTCATGCTTATCTTCAATCATTCCATCTTTATCTCCAACATTCTCGCATTCCATAATTATGATCACAAGCAGCATTAACATCGTTATGCACAAGCAGTACTAACATTGTTCCAGCAGCATTAACTTTTAATTGTAGTACTAACTTTGCTCTGGCAGTAGTATTGTTGTTCTGGTAGTACTAACCATACTTGGCAAATCTTCAGTTCCCAACAAAGTGGTGGATGAATCCGTCAGAGGTGAAGCTTCAGAGGTCGTTCCTGAGCAAGCTGGGAGCCCCCTCCTTCTTAGATTTTCGTTTAATTTAGTTTTCTTCAGATTGGGAGACCGTAGATGGTCGTGCCCTCACTTGTATTTTTTTGATATTTTTAATAATACAAGTGGATTTCTGGTCGCAACTTTTTATCTATCGTGTTTTCTTCTTCTTAGCATTATGACACTTATCATGCGACAAGTAAAAATAATATTGACCGACGAAACATTCGATTCGCACAATTGACAACAGTCGTAAAAACGACTTAGTACAAGTAAATCATAAGACAGTTGCAATCATAAGATACATAAGATGATCAACGAATGTAAATCTTGTAAAATATAAATCAAGATTTTCACGACAAGAACAAAATGCACATAGTCAGGTGATGATCGCAAGACGATCTATCCGGGAAACAAAAGATACTTGCGACTAAGGCAAATTAGGCATATCGAATCTGAGATTCAGTCAAAACACACGAGTCACAATCTTTAGATCATGAGAATTTTACACGACTTAAGACCATGAGTTGCAAGGCCTCAGCGAAAATGCTTCGTGTCAAGAAGGTCGTGAAATGTCACTCGACCATGATGGGTAATCGTGCGATCCTGCAGAAGAATGTTAGCGGTGGTCGTTGGCTAGACCAACGACCCTCTGATGCTTAAGTTAGTAATGGTCATGACAAATAATCGTAAGAAAATAACTTTAAAAGAAATACTTTTTTAGATGCTTCGTGGGACGTCTATGTTGTCGAGGGTTATAAGCGCCATTTCCCATGACCTCAGATATTGAGATCTGTGAAATCGACGCATACCCTCCACTTTCAGTTCTTTTTCTGTAAGACGACGACGTTCACCAACCTATTTTACCTCCCTTATTTTTCCGGTCTTAAGTAGGTTGTCGACCTCTTCATTGATTAATTTGTTTCGCTTTGGAGCAAATTTCCGACGCTTTTGCTTGACAGGTTTGTACGACGGGTCGACATTTAAGTTGTGGGAGATAACGTCTGGGTCGATTCCGACCATGTCCTCATGTGTCCAAGCGAAGCAGTCGGCATGTTCCTGCAAAAAATAAATTAGCTTTTCCTTTCTGATAGGATCTAGCGATTATCCCACGAAGACGATCTTGTCAGGCTTGTCTTGGTCTAAGGCATTGTTTGGCAAAAAAAACTAGCTTATAAACTAGCTTTTTTTGTGTGTACATGTTTGGATGACCATAAGCTAGCTTTTTGAAACGCTACTTGGAGTAGCGTTTCAGTAGCTTTTTGTGAAAATTTCAATATTGCCGCTTGTTATTATTTACTAATTATTATTATTTTTTAAATTCAATTATAATTAATTAATAAATATTATTTAATATTAACTGAAAGTATTAAATTAAATTCTAATTATACATTGATATTAAATTTTCATTAATCATATAAATTATTTTTATTTATTTTTTAATATTAATAAATATATTTTAATTATCAATTAGTATTTTTTTAATAATTATTTGATTATTTTTTCATATTGTATGTAACGGTTATTTAAAATCATAAGTTAATATATATATTTTTTTCTAAAACTTGTTTTAACAAATTCAAAATTTATAGTATATATGTAATAATAAATTTAAATTTCTTTTAAATAACATATTGTATTATTTAATTTTTCTGTATTACATTGGTTGCATTAATTAACATATTATATTGTTATAAATTTGTTTTAATTACATAATTAAATTTGTAATTGATAATTATTTGAAGATGCCCTTTTGGGTCATTTTACATGCTTATAAGCTACTTTTGACAAACGTGACATTTTCATCAACTAGCTTATCAGCTACCAACTAGCTTATCAGTCAACAGCTAGCTTATAAGCTAGTTTGCCAAACATAGCCTAAGATGACTACTTATAAACGATAGTCATCGACAGACTCAAGGACATCCCGGTCCTGTAATTGCTAGATATCCTTTCTCTAGGGGTTTCAATGTCGCCTTGTAGCATTCATGAGCGATCTTCTGTTCACTTTTGATTTCTTGGACCCCCATGGCGTCGAAAACTTGATCATCTGATGATATGTCGAGGGGACAACTTTCATATCGTGAATCCATGATCGGCCTAGAATAATGTTGTAAGCTGAAGAACAGTCGACCACGTTAAATTGGTTTGCTTGTTGACTCCTTTAGCATATATCGGAAGGATGATTTCCCTGATGTTACTGGTCGAGTCCCCGTTGAACCCTACCAAGACCGTCGAGCGACGAGTGATTTCTGACTTTCGATCCCCATCGCCTTTATCGTGCTAAGGAAAATGATATTAGCTGAACTTCCTCTTTGGACAAAGACTCTTTGGTCGAGCAATTTCCTACCGTAAGTTGGATTATTAACCCATCGTGATGTTTTTGCCAAGGCTCCTAGAGATCACTTTGGTCGAACGTTATCATCATGGTCTCCAACTCCAGTTCTTGCTTCGATTTTGATGATCGTGAGATGGGGTGTTCGTCCGGTCCTCGACTGACATGCCTTTTAGCTGCAGAATAAGTTAAACCATAGACATCGGATCCTCCCATTATGCAGTTTACGACTTTAGCATTAACGGGGGATGCGAGTCGCGCGTTATGGACTGGCGTCGCTTCTTTGTAGATTAACCCTTGAAGATGTCCCTTCGGGACGAGCCAAGCTAGTTCCTTCCGTAATGCCAGTCATCCATCCGTCGTATGGCCGTGATCACTGTAGAAGTCGCACCACTTAGACTTGTGTTTCTTCCCGTCATCTTTTTCTCTCTTTTTGGGCCATCGAATAGTTGACTGCACGTTTTTGAGAGCTTCGACTAAATATTTGGGATTCCTCTTAAATCCGTAGGAAGAAATCTTGAGATGATTGGGGAACTTTGAGGTTGAGACACCCTTCTTCTTCCTAAACGTGACGTTTGAATTTTGGCGTGCTGGTTCCGTCTTGGCGATGGCCTTGGACTTGAAGTCGGGCTTTTTCATACTCAATGACTTCTTGTCGTTTGAATGTTTCCGGAGAAAAGCTGCGTCGTCTTCGACTCGCATTTATGCCAATGTACTTGCTCGAACGTCTTCAAAGTTCTCTGGCGGATACTTCGTCAGGTCGCTATACAATCCTGAACTATCGTCCAATCCTCGTTTGTAAGCCTTGATCGTGATCTTGACGTCGCAGTTACGAACGCTGATCATTTCTGCATTAAAATAATTGAAATAACTTCGAATAGACTCCCCGACTTTCTGAGTGACGTAATACAAGTCACTAGTTTGCTTCTCCATCTTATGACTGTTGGCGAATTGTCGAGAGAATTGGTTGACTAGTTAAGCGAAGGTGCTGATGGATTTTGTCTTGAGATTGATCAAGCACTGGAGGGCGGCACCAGTGAGGGTCACACCAAAACTTTTGCACACACATACCTCCTGATATTGGTGAGGTATCGACATGGTCCACATCAACTACTTGTATTGTGCTATGTGTTTCGTCGGGTCCGTTATCCCCGAATACTTTGGCATAAAGGTAGGAATGTTGTACTTCTTTCGGACATCGATCGTGGCGATCTCATCGATGAGAGGGATGCTTGAAATCCTTAGCGAGGCTCGATGTCGAAAGGTACAACAGCACCAGGTAGTTTAGAAAGTAAGGCCAACATTTTTTCGTTTTGTTCTTCTAAGAGTTTCAAGCGTCGAGCGACCGGATCACCATGGTTGGGTCCACCGGTTGCCACAGGGATAAAACCTGAATCTTGTGAGGTCATTCCTATCGTCTCATGAAGGCCATTTAGATGTGACGAGTCGGCAACTTCCCCATTGAGCAGAAAATTTAATGGAGCCAACATCGTTGGCTGAGGCATCGAAGGGATCGACATTGTTGGGATCAGAAAGGTCGTGACGAAGGGAGTCTGGAACGAGATCGTGGGAAACGCCATCGTTGGCATTGCAGAGTTTGTAGCTTCAATGTTTGGGGGTGGTCTTGGGAAGTCTTACGTCGTAGGCCTCGGATAAGTCGGGAGAGGAGGCCATGGACAAGGTACGTTGAAAGATGGTCGTGGACCATTTTGTTGCCCAAATGAGCCATTTACGCCCTGGTTTCTCAGGAGTGCGATTTCTTTGGCCGCTTTTCGGTTTTGCTCATCCAGGGAGTTAATGCGAGTGCGTACAATGTTCAGTTCCATGCGTAGCTGCGCGATTGCGTTGAGTTGAGCTCCCTGTCTTGACATATCCCTGAAAATGATGTGAACTCAAGAAACTATTAGTAGGATGCACGTTTTATCGGAGATTTTCTCTAGATAAGGCCCCACGGTGGGCGCCAAACTATTAATGCTAAAAATCACCCAAAGGTAAATTTAAAGTCTGTGCTTTAACAACTAAAGAAAGGTATCTCTCGACAAAATCGTATGATAAACAAAGAAAGTAAATAAGACAACAAAAATTGGTGACGCGGAAAACCCCGTCGAGGGTAAAAACCGCGGTCGACAGTTATGTCGACGGTGCACTATGTTCGTCAAACATGGACGACGTCCTTTAGAAACAAGTGTCGAGGGTAAAATGTGTTAAAATAAAAGAAAAATAAACTTTGTCTTAAGATTGCTTCGTGCATTGAGAGTAAGAAAGCTTCTGTCGTGTGTTTCTTCGAGAGAGAAGTTGCTTGCTGAAGTACTCAGAGTTTTTCTCTGTGAATCTTCGTCCCCAAATAATGTGGAAAGCTCGGTTTATATAGGCTAGTTGGTAATAAAGGGTCTTTATAAATGCGTGTAACGGTCTTGGTCATTTACTGCCTTTGATGATGATTCTTTAGTTTTGACCGTTGTATCATTAAAGTTCTAAGACCTGCATTAAAGAGACAAAGAAAACGCTTGTCGAGAGTTAGTGTCTTGCGACAGTTGTATGATCATCTTGAGGGACCTGGTCGCTGGTCGCGAGTATCTTACGACCATCTTCATAAGTGACGACAAATGTCACGATCGTGAGTATCTTACGGCCATTTTCATAAGTGACGACAAATGTCACGATCGTGAGTAGTTTACAGGACCTTATCTTAATACAAGACTTGTCGTATGTTATTTGTTGTTTGACTTTTGTCGTCGATCGTGACTTGCAAATTTTTACCCAAACAATTAACAAGATGTTACTAAAAGTAATTAATTGAAACAAAAATTGATAAGATCAATAAAAAACATTCAAAGGGACTTGAATCCAGATTGGTGTAACATGGCCTTTTGTCAAATACCTTTTGTAAGGACTATAAAAAGAAAGAATTTGTGAACGGAACCTTCACAAGAAAGTTGTTGTGAAGTTTTCATGTCTATAATTGTTCAGGTATAAATAGGGCGTTAGGCTAAACGAATTTCAAGGGGTTTGAAAATTAGAGTTAGCCTTTTAGAGAAAACATATATAGATCTAGGGTTCTTGGGCTAGCACCCGGTGGGAATGAAAATATGTTCGTGTGTGGACTACCGACAGAGGAAACCTGTTTTGGTTTCTTGGTGCTCGATTTCTATCCCGGCTGATCTATAAAAGGTACTGATTCTAAACACCCTATGGTGTGGTTTGATTTTAATTAAAATGCATCATTGAATCTGTTTGGGTTTTAATTGTTTAGAAAAGTTTTCTACATTGTTGTTACCAAAATTTCTTGATTTTGGCTGCGTTAAACGGTTACATTATTGTATTAAAACCCTACAAGATCAATAATACTCAACTTTATAAAACATACTTAAGCACTAGATGTTAGTTTTACATGTTTATGTTCATTTAATTAATGAATGTAACTTAAAAGTGGTTCTACTTTCACTTGAAACAAAGAAACGTGCACATCATCTTTGTTGTGAAGGTTCAACTTTATTTCTATACTTAGACGATGCACAAACTTAAATCCCTTTTCACAAAAAAAAATTCCTTGCTCACGATTCATTTCATGCATCGTCATCAACATTTGTATTGGGATCTCATTGCCTAAAAGATTAATAATACTTCAGTTGATTAAATTAAAGTTTCAAGCACCATATGTTAACCTTTCATGTTTATGTTGACTTTATTAAATTACATGTCCATGCACTAAATGAAGGTTTGTAATAAAAATGAATTCCACTTGGACTTGAAAAAAAATTTCAAATTCAAAATAAAATATATCATTGTCTTTAAACTTTAAATATAATTATATACAATTACAGATAACACCACGTAAATAACACGCATAGGTAATTAGCTTGTCTGCGTTGAGTTATGTTTCAACTCGAATGGCCAAACCGAGAATTAGCCAAATACGGTATGTAATAACCGTGTTCTAATTTTAATTAAATACGAGTTTGGGGTGAAAAGTGTGAAAAAGAGATAAGTTTAGTGTGCTTGTGTTAAGGTATAAATGGGTGTAAAACCCTAGGGATTCTCAAAATTTATCAAGAACACTGTGTGCGGCTAATGTGTGATTTTGGGTGCAAATCAAGGAGATCGAACCAATCCATAGTTCTTGAATTGGGCGTGTGGAATCATCTTGCAAGGTATTCACTATCCCTTGTTTACTATTATCTTGTTGAATTCAAAAGTTTAGAATGTGGAGTTTGGTGTTTTGTTATCTCCTGTTAAGAATGAAGAAAAAGAGTCTGGATGTTTTTCTAATCGATAAAAGTAAAGAATCGATGTTTAGCTAAATTAATTGGTTGGTAAAGTGGTGTCCCCTTAATCCTGATAATTTAACATCAATTTAGGGCTGTGTGAAATGGCCGATTAGGGTGTGCGAGGTTGCATAGTTCGTTAAGGAAAACCCAGTAGTCCCAGAGTCGCCAAGTCCGAAAATGTTTGTAGAGAGTCCGGAACCCATAGTTCCGGTATTGGACCGAAATTAGATCCAGAACCATAGTTCCGGAGTTGGGCCTTGGATTTGTGATCCGGTATTATTAAAAAAAATGGGTTCCGGAGTTGGACTAAAAGGGATGGATCCGGAATTTGGGTTGTAAGATCCGGAATTAGAACAAGGTAGTGGAACCGGAATTGGGACATTTTATAGCAAAGATCCGGAATTTTGAATAATCCGGAAGTGGGTTGCGACATTAAGGATCCAGAATGCAATTAATGTTTGGGCCGAAAGCCCGGAAGTCAAGAAAAGGGATCCGGAACCTGATTTATCATGGGCTGATCCGGAATCCCTTGTGGATGAGGATTAATGGTGTTGGGCCCCGAAATTTAATTATCTTGGGCTGTAAATAGTTGGAGTCCGGAAGCTATTAAATTGGTGGATCCGGAAAGTTAAAGTGGGATCCGGAATCCATATTATGGATCCGGAATTCATATCATGTGGGCCTAATTATATAGAATCGGAATGGGTCTAATTGTTTATTTGATCCGGAACTCATTTATTTTGAGACTGAGACTTAGGATCCAGTATTTATCCGGCTGAGACTTTTCAGTAGTAGAAATTCGAGGGTGTCAGAGTCTTACCGGGTAATGTTTTTTGGGTCCAAATGTAGGTGCGAGCAAAGTCAATTGGTTGCGAGTAAGGAATTCCAAGGAAGGATTCCGGGTGAGTTTTTCTAAACTAAAGCTTGATGGTGCTTGTTTATTTACGCGTACGTGTATGCTTGTTTATGGTGTGTTTGCATATGATTTATTTATGCATGGTGTGATGTATATGGGGTGTGTGTCCCATATGAATTATCTGAACGGACTAGGTCTGTTCTTAAGGGCGGGTGTGTGCGCTAGATCAGGTCACGGGTGTGTGTGACCGGACCGAAATTTTAGTTATATGTGTGTGGATGCTGATTTGCCAAAACTGATTATTGTTAAATGTTTTTGCAAATTCTTTTGAATATTATTTGTGGTGTGAAAGTTAACCGAGGGACCTCACTAGACCTTGTGGTCTAACCCTCGCATTTTCAAAACTGTAATCCTTTTCAGGTAAGCAGGTTAGAGGCAGTTTCGCTAGTGGGAAAGAGAAGGTGTGAGTGCGGGCGTAATTTAATGGCATTAGAGGACATTCCCTTTGTATTTAGGGTTTATTTCGCGAACCCGAGTTTTGAATTTTTGACATTGTGAACTATGGGCCATGTTTGGCAGTTTATTATAATAGATGTCTTGTTTTGGCATCTTTTGGAGTGGGTTGTTACAATTGGTATCAGAGCGCTAGTTTAAGAGATTTAGATGACCGAATGGGCCTAAACTTAAACTATAGGAGTACAACTGAGAATGTAGGAAGGCCTAGGAAGACCTCACTGGGAAGCGCGGATAATAGGGTAGTGAGAACTATCATGCAAGGTAAATTCGGGATCACACCTGGCCAATGTAATTGTGGATATACAGGTGCATGACGGTGCTCATTCTTGCCTTGTTATTTTGGGATTGTTGTTAAGCTATATTATTGTGTAATGTTTTAGTAATCGAGAATGTCAGAACGAAGTTTGAGGAGTAGGTCTGTGCCAGTTGTGGACACTGTGCCAGTAACGGGTGAAATTCGTGTGGAGGAGATTTTGGATGATGGACCAGTGAATCCTCACCGATAGTCGGCTACCCGCGGGAGAGGCGGAGGCCGTGGGAGGGGTCAGGGAAGGGCACCCCGACGAGCTGTCACCCAGGCCGTAGGAACTGGTGTGGTGACAAGAGGTGGAAAGAATGCGTCGACCGCCCGTCGGGCTAAGAGTGCAAGAGCACCGGAGGTGCGCGATCCGACCCAAACTGAGAGCACCGCTTTGGGAAAGGAAAGTCAGTCAAAGAGCTCGAGTCAAAACCATAACCAGGATTTTGTGACTGAAGAGAAATTTACTGCTGAGATGGGCAAGCTGCAAGAAACTTTGCAGGCATTACTGAAGCATCGAATTGGGTCGACATCGGAAAGGCAGACTGATAGTGTGAAAGCGACTGAGACGGAAGCATCTAAGTTACCTACGACTGAAATGGGAGATCACTCTCAAGTGACCCCATTTGTGGCAGGAGAGTCAAAGTCAGTGAAGGGGTGTACCTTCAAAACCTTCGTGTCTTGCAAGCCTCCATCTTTCAGTGGAGAACGTAATCCGGTATTGGCAATGAGATGGATTCGTGAGATGGAGCTGGCATTTGACACAAGTAAGTGTGCTGAAGGAGATAAAGTGTTGTTTGCCATGTCAATGCTGAAGGCAGACGCGATCTTTTGGTGGGATGTTGAGACAGGAGGTAAGGGTTCGGAAGTGGCGAATACGACATCATGGGAAACGTTCACTAGAAGGTTTAAAGCATAGTTTTGCCCGTTGGGGGCAAGAAAGAAATTGGAAGAAGAGTTTATGGGGCTTGAGTAGGGGTCGATGACCATGCAAGAATACACCTCTAAGTTTATTAAGAAGGCACGTTTTGCTGAAGTATATGTGCCTACTGAGGAAAGACGAGTTGAAAGGTATGTTTGGGGTCTGAAGAGCAGCATAAGAGAGCTAGTGCAGAATCGTGGCCTCGCAACATTTCAGGCGGCGGTCGATGTGGCAGAGCTAACTGAGAAGGAAAAGAATCGACAGTTATCGAAAAGGAGTGTGGATAAGAGGAAGTGGGATGGACCCATTCGGGACGCGAAAAGGTCTAAGGTCTCTAAACCCGAGCTGCGGGTGGGACCAAGGTTTGGTGATAGACCATGTGGGAAGTGTAACAAGGTGCACCGTGGAGAATGCTTTGAACCTGATGGTTGTTATAAGTGTGGGAAACTGAAGCACATGGCGCGAGAATGTTCTAACCCGAGAGCGTGTTATCTGTATGGCTCTCCAGATCACATCAAACGTGATTGTCCGCAGTTGAGAAAGGGATCTTCGGGCGGGTCTGGTGGAGGTCAAGGAGGAAGAGGCGGGGAAAGGAAAACGGAACCAACTCGAGCGAGAGCTAGAGCTTTTCACATGTCGGCGGAGGAGGAAGTTGATGTGCCTGACGTGGTAACAGGTACATTTCTTGTTAATTCGAAACTTGCTAAAGTGTTGTTTGATTCGGGTTCAAACCGTTCGTTTGTATCGCCGATCTTTGCTCGGTGTCTGCATGTGGCACCTAAGCGGTTAGAGTGTGGATTCGAGGTAGAAATTGCAGACGATAGTCGTGTCTTGGTGGGGGAAGTGTATGAGGGGTGTAGTATCGAAGTAGAGGGTCACACTTTCCCTTTGCGTTTATACCCGATGGGTATGGGAGAGTTTGACATTGTGGTGGGGATGGATTGGTTGGCTAGTAATAGTGCTAGCATTGTGTGCAATAAGAAGATGATTCGTATCGCGTTGCCGGATAAGTCCGAAGTAGTAACTTATGAGGATAGGCGTGAGCATAAGTCCTGCCTTATCTCGGTGATGAAGGTGAGGCATTGTCTGGAGAAGGGGTGTCAGGGATTTCTAGCATATGTGTTGGACGCTAAGAAAGAGAAGAAGGGAGTAGAAGATGTTCCGGTAGTGAGTGAGTTCCCGGAGGTATTTCCGGATGGCCTGACGGGTTTACCCCCGAATCGTCAGGTCGAGTTTAGAATTGAATTGATGCCTGGCGCGACACCGATAGCACATGCGCCATATCGGTTGGCACTGGAAGAGATGAAAGAAATGATGACACAGTTGCAGGAGTTGTTAGATAAGGGATTCATACGCCCTAGTTCATCGCCCTGGGGAGCGCCGGTACTTTTTATCAAGAAGAAAGATGGTTCGATGCGAATGTGCATTGATTATCTCGAACTTAACAAGGTAACAGTCAAGAATAAGTATCCACCTCCGAGGATCGACGATTTGTTTGACCAGTTGCAAGGGGCGAAATTCTTCTCGAAGATATTTGAGGTCCGGTTATCACCAGCTGAAAGTGAGGGAAGAGGATGTGCCTAAGACGGCTTTTCGTACGAGGTACGGGCATTATGAGTTTCTAGTCATGCCTTTTGGGTTGACTAATGCTCCAGCAGTATTCATGGATCTGATGAATCGAGTGTGCAGTGCGCTATTAGACAAGTGTGTGATTGTATTCATCGACGACATCCTCATCTACTCCCGATCTTAGAGTGAGCACGAAGAGCATCTTCGCTTAGTGTTAGACCTGTTGCGGCGAGAGAAGTTGTTTGCAAAAATTTCTAAGTGTGAGTTCTGGCTTAAGGAAGTTCAATTCTTAGGACACGTGGTGTCGGAAGATGGTATCAAGGTAGATCCGGCCAAGGTATAGGCCATTAGAGTATGGGAACCCCCGAGATCACCTTCTGAGGTGAGGAGTTTCCTTGGTTTAGCAGGCTACTATCGGAAGTTCATTCAAGACTTTTCACGGATAGCTACGCCGTTGACTGCTTTAACCAAGAAGAATTCTAATTTTGAATGGACGAAGGCCCAAGAAGAAGCGTTCAGTAAATTGAAAGACAAGTTGAGTAGTGCTCCGGTTTTATCCTTGCCTAATGGGACCGAAGGATTTGTAATCTACAGTGATGCGTCCAAGCTGGGGCTAGGGTGTGTTTTGATGCAAGGCGGAAAGGTGATCGCTTATGCATCCCGTCAGTTGAAAGAGCATGAGGGAAATTATCCTACGCATGACATGGAGTTGGCGGCGGTGGTTTTCGCGCTAAAGATTTGGAGACACTGCCTTTATGGGGTTAAGTGTTAGATTTATTCCGATCATAAGAGTCTCCAGCACTTGTTTGATCAGAAGGAGCTGAATATGAGACAACGTCGTTGGGTGGAGCTATTAAGTGACTATGATAGTGAGATCCATTACCATCCGGGTAAAGCGAACGTCGTGGCCGACGCTTTGAGCCGGAAGGAAAGAAGGGATCCAACGAAAGTAGTGGCCTTTCGAGTCGATGTAATTCCCAACCTGTTGGACGAGATTAGGAAGTTTCAAGAGGAAGCTCTAGTAGAAGAAAAGTGGAAGAGTGAGAGGATTATCGACAATGTGACATCCTTAGAGAGTAACCGGAGTGGAGTGAAATGTTTGGGGAGAGTGTGGGTTCCTAAGTTGGGAGTTTGCGTGAACGAATTTTGGAAGAAGCGCATAAGTCGCGATATTCGGTACACCCGGGGACTAATAAGATGTACCGAGACCTAAGGCAACTATATTGGTGGCCGGGTTTGAAGAAGGATGTCGCGTATTTTGTAGAGCGGTGTGTGACATGTCTGAAGGTCAAGGCAGAGCATCAAAGACATTACGGGGAGATGCAACCCTTAGAGGTACCGGTGTGGAAGTGGGACTGTATTACGATGGACTTTGTTACGAAGCTACCACGGACCCTGAAGGGGCATGATGCTATATGGGTGATAGTTGACCGTCTCACCAAGTCGGCTCACTTTCTACCCATTTGGGAGAGCGATTCGTTAGAAAAGTTGGCAAAGTTGTATGTCAATGAAATAGTGACGAGATGGAGTGCCGTCGTCCATCATCTCCGATCGTGATAGTCGTTTCACGTCGTCTTTTTGGAGGAGTCTTCAAAGGGAGTTAGGCACGCGGCTTTGTTTGAGTACCGCCTATCATCCTCAGACAGATGGGCAAAGCGAGAGGACTATACAGACCTTGGAGGATATGTTGCGTGCGTGTGTAATAGACTTTAAGGGCTCGTGGGAATCCCACCTACCATTGATCGAGTTTTCGTATAACAATAGTTATCACGCCAGTCTTCAAGCAGCACCATTTGAAGCGTTATATGGGCGTAAGTGTAGAACGCCGTTGTGTTGGAATGAGGTGGGAGAGAAGCAGTTGGCAGGACCGGAAATCGTGCAGTTAACTGCCGATAAGATTAGTGTGATTAGGGAGAAGTTGAAGGTAGCTCAGGATCGTCAAAAAGCGTACGCGAATAAAAGAAGAAAACCAATTGAGTTCATGGTAGTGGATAAAGTGATGCTCAAAGTATCGCCGTGGAAGGGAGTTGTTCGATTTGGGAAAAGAGGGAAGCTAAGGCCTAGATATGTTGGGCCGTTTGCCATCACCGAGCGGGTGGGAGAGGTGGCATACAAGTTGGAGTTGCCTGAGGGGCTCCGGGGAGTTCATTCAACCTTTCATGTGTCGAATTTGAGGAAAGCATGGCAATGCCGTTGGAAGACATTAGAGTTGATGAGAAATTAAATTATGAAGAAGAACCATTGGCGATTGTAGATTGCAAAGTCCGGAAGACGAGGAATAAGGAGGTCTCGCTAGTGAAAGTGCAGTGACGCTTTCATAAGGGACAAGAAGCAACGTGGGAGTTGGAATCTGAGATGAGGGCTCGTTTCCCTCGATTGTTTGAAGATGGAATTCCGGGGACGAAATTCTTTTGAGGGGAGGATGATGTAATAACCATGTTCTAATTTTAATTAAATACGAGTTTGGGGTGAAAAGTGTGAAAAGAGATAAGTTTAGTGTGCTTGTGTTAAGGTATAAATGGGTGTAAAACCCTAGGGATTCTCAAAATTTATCAAGAACACTGTGTGCGGCTGAGGTGTGATTTTGGGTGCAAATCAAGGAGATCAAACCAATCCAGAGTTCTTGAATTGGGTGAGTGGAATCATCTTGCAAGGTAATCACTATCCCTTGTTTACTATTATCTTGTTGAAATCAAAAGTTTAGAATGTGGAGTTTGGTGTTTTGTTATCTCCTGTTAAGATTGAAGAAAAAGAGTCTGGATGTTTTTCTAATCGATAAAAGTAAAGAATCGATGTTTAGCTAAATTAATTGGTTGGTAAAGTGGTGTCCCCTTAATCCTGATAATTTAACATCAATTTGGGACTGTGTGAAATGGCCGATTAGGGTGTGCGAGGTTGCGTAGTTCGTTTAGGAAAGCCCAGTAGTCCCGGAGTCGCCAAGTCCGGAAATGCTTGTAGAGAGTCCGGAACCCATAGTTCCGGTATTGGACCGAAATTAGATCCGGAACCATGGTTCCGGAGTTGGGCCTTGGATTTGTGATCCGGTATTATTAAAAAAGGGGTTCCAGAGTTGGACTAAAGGGGATGGATCCGGAATTTGGGTTGTAAGATCCGGAATTAGAACAAGGTAGTGGAACCGGAATTTGGCCATTTTATAGCAAAGATCCGGAATTTTGAATAATCCGGAAGTGGGTTGCGACATTAAAGATCCGGAATGCAATTAATGTTTGGGCCGAAAGCCCGGAAGTCAAGAAAAGGGAACCGGAACCTGATTTATCATGGGCTGATCCGGAATCCCTTGTGGATGAGGATTAATGGTGTTGGGCCCTGAAATTTAATTATCTTGGGCTGTAAATAGTTGGAGTCCGGAAGCTATTAAATTGGTGGATCCGGAAAGTTAAAGTGGGATCCGGAATCCATATTATGGATCCGAAATTCATATCATGTGGGCCTAATTATATAGAACCGGAATGGGTCTAATTGTTTATTTGATCCGGAACTCATTTATTTTGAGACTGAGACTTAGGATTCAGTATTTATCCGGCTGAGACTTTTCAGTAGTAGAAATTCGAGGGTGTCAGAGTATTACCGGGTAATGTGTGTTGGGTCCAAATGTAGTTGCGAGCAAAGTCAATTGGTTGCGAGTAAGGAATTCTTAGCAAGGACTCCAGGTGAGTTTTTCTAAACTAAAGCTTGATGGTACTTGTTTATTTACTCGTATGTGTATGCTTGTTTATGGTGTGTTTGCATATGATTTATTTATGCATGGTGTGATATATATGAGGGGTGTGTCGTATATGGATTATCTGAACGGACTAGGTCTGTTCTTAAGGGCGGGTGTGTGCCCTAGATCAGGTCACGGGTGTGTGTGACCGGACCGAAATTTCAATTATATGTGTGTGGATGTTGATTTGCCAAAACTGATTATTGTTAAATGTTTTCGCAAATTCTTTTAAATATTATTTGTGGTGTGAAAGTTAACTGAGGGACCTCACTAGACCTTGTGGTCTAACCCTCGCATTTTCAAAACTGAAATCATTTTCAGGTAAGCAGGTTAGAGGCAGTTCCGCTAGTGGGAAAGAGAAGGTGTGAGTGCGGGCGTAATTTAATGGCATTAGAGGACCTTCCCTTTTGCATTTATTATTTAGATATTCTCAGTTGTATTTAGGGTTTATTCCGTGAACCCGAGTTTTGAATTTTTGACATTGTGAACTATGGGCCATGTTTTGCAGTTTATTATAATAGATGTCTTGTTTTGGCATCTTTTGGAGTGGGTTGTTACACGGTAACACCCAAGTGTTACATTTTAACCTATCGGACTGGGATTACACCCACACCCAAAATGGGGGTTTATCTACTGCTCATAAGTAAAGGCATAATAAAATAAAAGAAGTACTGAAACATAAACTGAAGTAAACTGAAACTTGCCACTATGGCCACAAGCTCACCACAGTGGTGACGAAAGTAAAATTACAGAAATTTAAACTAGTTAAACTAAGAACACTAGGGTAAATTAAAGTACAATTGAATCTTCAAATGTGTGAAGAGTTGGATGATTTGAAATACCAAGGCCAAGCTCCTTTATATATGAGAAAAGATGAAAATGACTTGAGGAGAGAAGGGAACTTCTCAATGTTTGTCTTCATCCTCATTTGTCTTGATTCACTTTGTGACTTTCCTTCTTTACTTCCATGTTAAGCTTCAACATTGACCTTGTCCACAACATGCAATTTCCTTTATAATTTTGGCAAGAAAATCCCCATAAATATTTCCAGTGACCGCTTACCACAGTGATGACTTGCCACAATAGCGTCAAAATTCAAAATTTTAATTATTTCTCAACGTTAGGAATGATTTAGACCAAAGAATTTTTAGAAAGATCAATGGGTATTTGGAGTGGTAAAAAGGGTGAAAATAATGGGTTTAAAAAGGGGACAAATAATACTAAGAAATGGGGGTTATCAAGTATGTTGTGGGCTTGAAGAAATGTGGGAAGCGGGTCATGGTGAAGAATGATGTCGATGATTTGGTCATACTGGTCGGATAAACCGTTTATCCTGCATCGGACAAGATTTTTTTAAACGGGTTGATCGATGTTGGGAAGAATATCGGACATGGTCTTAATACATTGACAATTGTCGTTAATCAAGAGACCGCCAATAGTAATGTTGCGTAAATAGTTGTCGAGTTAGATGGCTCGGGCGTCTTTGCTATCACGGAACAGGTTCTCGAGACTTATCTGGACATCTCAAGCACGAACACCTTTCTTCTAAATGATCTATAATAGAGGCTTGGAGATAGTTCCATAGGTCTAAAGCTTGACAAGGGAGTTAAGTTTGTTCCATTCTAGATCGGTATCGGACATGGGTTGGGATGAGCTATCGATGTGACGAGTATACCAAAACTCATGCAATGGTTTCAAAAAGTTCTCGCCAAGTGTCATAGTTTAACTCATCAAGACCGAGAGTTAAGGGAACAAAGGATTGATGCTGGTGATGTTTTATGGTTTATCGGAGAAAGAGGCAGGGGAGCATGTTCCTACCACATGGTTTAGAGATAAGAGTATTTGTAGGAGAGGATTAGGGTTTAGCAAAGGGAGAAGAGACATGTTAGGAGAATATTGGCTCTGATACCATGTAATTTGGTATATTTTACCCTGAATCGCTTATATATATATGTAGGGTCAGGTTCAGGTTCAGAGGAAAAACCTAAATAAATGGAAAACCGGAAAACCACGAAAAACGGATGAAAAAGTATATCAATATGGATGTCAAATTAACGAGAAAAATATAGTCGTTTATTTGGTGTAATTTATTTCGTTCGATTTTTTTTAAATTTACTTAATATTGTTGTGACTGTCTGTTTAATCACATCCATCAGATCATCTAATCTAACGGTTGATAAGGTGTTTTTTAGTTTTTCATTTATTTGAGGTTTTCTCCTAAACCTCCCTCTATATATGTATATATATATATAATACAACCCTAATGGGCTTGGACCCATACACAAGAGGTACAGAATATATAAAACAACTATACAAAATAAATGTACACTAATACACCCCCGTAGTTTGAACTATTTGAAGTCTATCGGTCTCTCGCAACTGGCTGATTCACCGAATGAATGTGAAAAACGCCTTTCTCTATGGTACTCTTCAAGAGACCGTTTGTCCGTTTTCATGCATCAACCTTCGTGGTTTGTTAGATTAGAACACCCAGACTACGTGTGTCATCTCCAAAAATCTATCTATAGCCTGAAGCAAGCACCCCATGCCTAGTTTCAATGATTAGCTTAATATGCCATCAATGTAGGTTTTTACCATAGTCGATCAGACTCCTCCTTTTGCATCTATCCACACGGGATATCAATGTAATACCTTCTCATTTATGTTGACGATATTATTCTAACAGCTTCTTCTCCGATCCTGCTCCAGCAGTTTATCCTATCTCACAGTAGTGAGTTTGCCATGATGGATTTGGGCCGACTCAACTACTTTCGGTATCTCTGTGACCATATGAAATCAGGAATATTCCTTTCCTAGAAGAAGTATGTTTTAGATATCCTCGAGCGGGTCGTATGACCAACTACAAACCCTGTAGTACCCAGTCAACACCAAGTCCAAGCTCAGGCCATCAGGACTAACCGTTACAGATCCTTCCCATTACAGCAGATTTGTCTCACCCGGACATTGCATTTGTCTTGCAACAAATATGCCTTTGCATGCATGATCGCGTGTACTTCATATCAATGCCAATGCCTTGAAGCACATTCTCCAATACTTACGAGGCACTATTGATCATGGTCTCTAGTTATACACCTCCACCACTTTAGGTGAAAAACATTTAGGCGACCATCGGATGGGTGGACAGGGGATGGACTCGGGGCCGGGAGGGTGGGAATCGAGGGTGGTGGTTCGGTAGAGGCCAAGCTGGATGGTGGTTTTGTAGTGGATGGTGGTTCAGTAGGGGCAATCTGGAAGGTGGTTTGGTACATGTCGAGGTGGGTGGTGGTTTGGTAGGGGCCGATGTGGATGGTGGTTCGATAGGGGCCAGGTGGGGGGTGGTTCGGCAGGGGCCCGGTGGGTGGTGGTTCAGTAAGGGTCAAAATGGACGGGGTCATAAGAAGGCGACGAGAGATGGTAGATGAGTCGACTGAGTGTTTAAGGAAGTCATTAGAGGGAGGGGAGGTCAGTGTCATGGACCCAAATGGAAACACTGATTCGTCAAATGTGACATGTCGAGAGATGATGATTTTATGGGTGAAAAGATCATGGCGTCAATAACCACGATGATTAATTGGATACTGGATAAAAATGTAACGAGTGGTTCGCGGTGAGAGTTTTTGAGAGGGTGCAATATGAAGGTAACACAAACACCCAATGACACGGAGGTGAGAATAATTTGGGGGTTTTCGAAAGAGTTAGGAAACCGATGTTTTGTTGTTTATAGAAGTGGATAATATTATGTTTAGTAGGTGAGTGGAAATGTGTAGAGATTCGACCCAACATGTAGGTGGTAGGTGGGCTTTAAATAGGAGGGTATGGATGACATTGTTAATGGTATGAATCATTCATTTTAATTTACCCTTTTGTTGTGATGTTTTCGGGCATGAGAAACGAAACCGGATGCCATTAGAGGCAAAGAGGTCATGAGTGGCAGAATTATCAAATTCACCCCTGTGATGACATTTAAATGATTTGATTTTACAATTAAACTGAGCTTTTACATACGCACGAAAATGCATAAAGTTAGCAAATACATCGGATTTATGTTGTAAAGGATATACCCACAAAAAATAAGAGTAATGTTTTAAGAAAATGACATAATTTAAAACCACTAAAACTTGAAATAGGAGATGTGCATACATCAGAGTGAATAATATCAAAAATTGAATCAGTGACATAATCTGAAGTATGAAACGGAAGTCTAATGTTAGATCTCACTTTATTACATGAAATGGACCCGCTAGATACTAAAGACCGAAGAACAATATATTCGGGAGGAACTATGATGTCAAGTTGAAGGAGATGTGGAGAGAAGAGAAATATAAAATGAGGCAGGGATGGAAAGGTAGAGATCGCTAGAGCTGTCATATCGGAGAAAAATGCGATGGGTTCGGAAGTCCTTCATAGAAACACCATACTCATCAAACTTCATGGAACATTTATTATTTATGGTAAACTGGCACACAAAGATTAAGTTATTGATGATGTGAGGTGTAACAAGAATATTGTGTAGGTGAAGGGGTTGATTGGGGTTATGTCTAGGTAGCTAGGAGGACCCCCTAATAGTGACGGGCATAGAAGACCCGTTTCCAAGAATAACGAAAGAGGAAATGCTCGCATTAAAATAGAATCGTGTATACATGTAGTAGAGGCCAGATGAGAAGTGGCGCACGTATCCATGTACCAATAAGAGTCGCTTGGATCATGAAGAGACATCGTATTGAAGGCTTATGGGGGGGAGGCATTGTTTTATCATTAGGACTGGGGGAGAACCATTGCTAAGGTGGGGGAACATATGTTGTTGAAGCTACTTGAAGATCTATAGTGGTCCTGGGCCAAAGAGGCTGGGAGAGATGAGGGGTAGATAGTGTCCTTAATGGGTGGTGGTGTTGTTGGAAGACCGTGGTTGTGTGAACAACGACCCATGACGGGGGTGGCGGCCGACCGTATAGGCCCATTAGGAGTAGATTGGCGTTGTGAAGACGGTTGAGGGTGACGCTCAAAACTGTTAGGGTGGCGACCACAACGACAATCAGGTTAACGGTCAGATAAATGGCGTTGAGGTTGGCCATTTGATTGGGAATTGCCGACGTGAAGGATGGTCGAGGATGAGGCATGATCATGATGAGCTGAATGATTGTGATGAGGGTAGGAGAGGCGTTGTTCGTCTAGTAAGAGCGTAGAACCGGCTTGAAGAAAGGTGGCAAGTAGATAACGATGATGGATGATGTCGGAATTTTGGTGATACCGGTCGTTTAGACCGTTGATCATATATGTGACAAAGATTCTTTTCAAAGACGGGTTGATCAATGTTGGCAAGAAGATCAGACATGGTCTTGATGCGTTGGCAATAGTAATGTCGCATAAATTGTTGTCGAGTTGGATGGCTCGGGCATCTTTGTTGTCACAGAACATGTTCTCGAGGCTTCTCTAGACATCTCGAGCACGAACGCCTTTTTTCAATATCATCTGTAAGGCTTGGAGATAGTTCCATAGATCCAAAGCTTGACAAGGGAGTCAAGTTTGTTCCATTCTAGATCGGTATCGAACTTGGGTTGGGAAGAGTCATCGATGTGATCGAGTACACCAAAACTCATGCAATGAGTTTCAAAAAGTTCTCGCCAAGAGTCGTAGTTTAAATCATCAATATCGAGATTAAGGAAACAAACGTTTTGATGTTGGTGATGTCGTACGAGGCAGGGGAGCTTGCATGCCCGTTCCTGATATCTTAAAGGCCTTGGGCAAGATGTTAACAAGGGGTCATCGATAAGTTTAAAAAAATATCAATGTATTGTTTTTTTTATCATTGAATTAAAGAAATACTAATAATTCATATAAAACCATTTTCCCGAGTATTCCTAGACGCACAATCAATCAATAATCATTTCTAAATTAATATTATCTACCATAACCTTTTTCATAGCATCGTCAATTCGTTCCACCGTCAAAATCATCGTATTATATATCTTTAGAATATTGATATGCATTGGTCATTCAAATAAAGTACCTTTTCTTCTCTTTTAGATATATAATTTTCTTTTATCCTAACCTTTGAGTCCTTTTTATTACAATTATTTTTCCCTTTTTGTTTCATGGAGCTAAGTATTTGATTTACCTGTTTTTACAACTTAGGAAGGCTAACTTGAACATGAATGCAGGTTGTCATGTTGCCAGCATTGCTACAACATTGGATCTGCACATTGGATTGGATTTTTGAAGATCAAATGAAGCCATGGAGCTAACTACACTTGAATCCGATTTGTCTAGTCAAAGAAACCAGACCAGGTTCTCTTTTGGTGGTGAAATGATGGCTCCTCTACTTTTGTACTCATGATAGGCTTAGTTGTTAATGTTGTACTTTTTTGTCTTTATTGTTAACTTTTTACAAAGCTTAGCCTCTAAGTTTGTATTTTACACTTTGCCCCCTCTATTGGTAGTATAAATAGAGATGTGTGGCCTTTGTTTTGATCAATCCCAATCAGTTCTAAACTGATTTTGCTCTCTAAATTTAGAAGTTATAATATTAAGTTCTTATGTTCTTCATCTTCTTGTTCTTAGTTATGAGTTGCTGTAGCATTGCGTAGTTACTTGCTTTCTTTACTTTATTGTCTTTACATTATTGTCATTTAATTTTCAGTCATTTACTTTATGTATTTACTTATTGTCATTTATATTTCTTGCATTTACTTTCATCTATGAGTAGCTAATCTTCATAGCTTGGGTGTGAGATAAGAGCGTGGAGTTTTAAACCAAAGGAAGGCGGACATTGATTCTCAATATTGATGTTCCACCATTTCATTCTAAGTTTTATAAATCCAAAATATTTCTTGACGACTTTATCACTTTGAAAGTGTTAAAGTGCCATGGACTCAGGAATGAGCCATTTGAATGCACGTCAATTCTAATAACATGAGAAGTAGACTTTGAAGAGTTGCTAACAAAGGAATTTGTATCTAAGTTTTTCTAATTGATTTATTCTCGACAAGTTGGTCACTAGTTAAGGTGTTAAAGTGCAGTAGACTCATGAATGAGATACTTAGAACACATCAACTTGGATGATATGGGAATCGGCTCGGAAGAGTGATTTTTAACAAAGGTTGTTAGCTCCAATAGTTCTTTCTAAGAAGTATTGAAAAATAGGCTAAGTTCAAGAATCGCAGAAGACCTCTGCCGAGTACACCAAGACTCTACGGACAGATCAGAAGCCTCTGTCGACCATTCATCGAGAAGTCAGGCCAAACCTGAAGATCAACCTCGGACCACAGAGCCTCTGTGAAACTCCACATAGACTCTGTGTGGCCAAACTTTTGAAGACAAAGACTTGTGCTTATTTGAAGACCAATGATCATGTGCCACTCACGTGCCTCTATATGTACCAAGATCCCGAAGATCAATAGTACAACCACGATGTCTAACTTTCCAGGTGTCACCTTCTTAGAGGTGACGACCTTTTACATGTAGTATTCATCATCCCACTACCTTGTCCCTGTACTATTTTGTGCCCAACCTTTACTATATGTAGAGAGCACTATCTGCCTTTTCAGAAAACGTAGCACACAATTAACACACGCTGAGTTTTAGTGAGACAGAGATTTCTAGAGAGAAAAACATATACCACTGTGTGTTCTTGGTGTAAAACTCATATCTCCTTTTAGATTAATGAAGATGACTTGTTGAGCATTTTACTGTTATTATTCTTATTGCTCTTCATTATTTGTGGTGATTCTACCAACTGTTTTAAACCAATCTGTTTTATAAACGCTTCCGCATACAACCTTCTATACTCTGTTTTATCATTTATTGGTTTAAACATCATTGTTGAGTCAAACTGGGATCAACAGTTGGTATCAGAGCAAACTTTGATTTTCAATATCAAAGTGTTGGTCCCGGAGGGGTTATACAAGTTTGTAGAAGGGGGGGGGGGGGGGGGGTTGAATACAAACACACATATTTTACTTTTCTAAATTGTTTATTGATATTTATCAAACAATTTACAACTTGTTGCGGAAACAAAATTAAGGACTAATCCTATTCTAAACAAGTTATGAGAAACACTAAGTTTCTTGCACTAGAATTAAGACAGAAGGAGATAAGAATATTAAAGACTAAAATTCTAACACTAAGTAGTAGAGATAAGAAGATGGCTGAGCACTTCATTTCTGAAGTAAGGTTCTTCTTATATACTGCATGCATTTAATGCACAGCAGTATAACTTTACACGTGGCATCAGCTGATTGGTTGCATGGTTTGACCTTTGTAGACAACCTAGTAGCCGCATGATGTACAGTGTAGAATCAGAGTTGGTTGTACGATCCTGGACAAAAGGGATGTCCTTTCTGACATTATCGTACGGAGGCGTGCAAGGAGGAAAGACAACAGTAACTTGTAGAGGAAGACTTCATGATCAGCGTTCGTTGAATAGTACTTTATCAGCGAGTGACAAAGCTCAGGGATCGCTGAAGTCTTCTACTTGTAACTTCACGTTGAGTGGACAAATCTTGGCTTCGCTGATATCCACATCAGTTCATTAGAAGACTTGTCGCTGGTTCTTGGGCTTGATCTTCGACTTCAGCGTAGAACATGTTTGACGTGAGGCTTGTCTTCAGGGATTATAAGTAAACAACAGAGATCTTCAGCGAACATCAACAAGACTGAACAGGCTCAGGGCTTTATTGATGAACAGTATCGCTGAACATAATTTAATGAACATGAGTTTCCTATCAGCGGTACTGTAGAGACATGGTACTCATCAGCGATAGTGAAACTCTAATACATATTGTCTACTTACAATTTTCACTAAGTGTTTCTTAAAGAGTCATTATCAAATCACTGAGGGTTTGGATCAACAATCTCCCCCTATTTGATTATGACATAGCAATGAAGGAAAATTGCTAAGTAAGAAAACATAAGGATAAAAAGAACTCATAAAATATTTGTCCCTTTTACTGTTTTCTGGGATCTTTTGAGTACTGATGGAGTAAAGTACATTCGCTGAAAATTTTCTTTAAACTTCGTAAAGGTTACATAGGGAAGTGGAAAAATTACAAGTACAGCAAATAAATTTACAAGTACAAAAGATACAAGCTGATAAAGATAGAAGAGTTACAAGGAAATCGTATCAGCTAGAAGGGTTCTTCCTTAACAAGAAGTTCATCAAGGTTCTTGTAGAGGGAATCATCCAGTCAGGGACTGTTTCACCAAGATTTCTTCTATTCTGAGCTTCAGTAAAGATCAGGGGCTTCATGTATTGTCCGAGAAGATATTTTCTGAATTCACACCAGTAGACGAGATCTCTGACCTGTTCGATGGGAGTGATGGGAAGCTCAGAGATACGTTGAAAATGTTCTCGTCCATCGTAGTCGTGAAAGAAGATACCATACGGTTCGCTTAAGACTTTTCCAGGGATGAAGCATTCACCAGGGGGCAGGGAGGTGTCAAGCGCTGAGAGGTTAGGTTCAGGACCAAGTACTTCATCGCGTGAGAAACCAATACCTGTTTCGTTCCGGATAGGAGGACCTGAGTCTAAAGGTTTTATCTTTTTCTTTGCAGAGGCCCTTCTTTGTTGAGTTGGATTAGTAGGAGGAGGAATATCCACAGCTGATGAAACCAAGTCGATCTGAGAATTTATGATTTTCTCGACATGGCTCTTATATTGTGAGCGAGATCGCTGAATGGCTATTCGCATCTCCAACCATTCAGAGAAACCGTACTTCTTTATCGTAGCAGCATAGATGGTCTGCTTGGTACCATTTTCTCTGAATATGTCAACTTAAACAACATGAACGCCTATGGTCGTTCTTCCCCTGATGTTCACTTTGTTGATTCTGGCAGCCCTAGATCGATAGTGCAGTCTTTCTTTGCACCATTCCAAGGTAGAATCATATACCTTGGTCTTTTCTTCAATGATCTTTTGGGCATCTTCCCATAACTGACGTTGGACTTCAATGGGAGTTCTCTTCAGTGCGGGATCTTTCACTGATTGTTGGACAAGCTGGATGGCGTAGGCTTTATCTTGTTCTTCAACTTTCCTTCGATCAACAAGTTGTTTTTCAGCTTTGAGATGATCAGTGTATTCCTTTCTCGAAAGTCTGAACTAAGGAGCAGGGATTTTGTCACGAGGAAGGATGATTCGCTGATCTTCAAGCTGTTTGATCATGGCTTCTCTCTTCTTCAGGTCTTCTTCACTTAGCGTTTGAGGAGCCAAGAAAGGTCTGTTTTGGTGAGAGAGCAGTTGTTCTTCAGGTTCATCAGTCTCAGCAAGGTCTAAGACTGGGATTATTTCTTCAGCTCTTGTGGCTGGGATTATTGGAGTTGTAGCATGAGAGACTTCAGCAGGATCCTCAAGCAGGGAAAAGGACTAGCTGAAACATAACGATCATTTGAGTAAGATCATTTGGGAGAAAAGAGATAGAGAAAAGAATGGGGTTTAAGTGTGTGACAACTGTCAAATTTACGTTTCAGGTTAGAACTGAACTGAACGTTTTAGCTGTTCATGATATAGGTGTCACATACTAAAATTAGCAATTAGAGAAGTGTCATTAGAAAAACTGAGGAATTTTGCATAGCAGTCCCTAAAACAGGTGAATTATCCACAAATCTCATAAAATGCCAATCTAAACACCTTAAATACATATATATACATATATGTACTTTGAAAACTTTTATAAAAACTAGTATTATTAATATTAATACAATTCAATTGTTTAATTAATAATTTAAAAAAATAAATAAAAAATCAAAAATGTAGACACCATCATTACCCTCACACTCCACTCACTCTCTCCTCTCCTTTCTCTTCCTCATAACCGTCCACCATCACCAATAATACCACCATCTTTTTTTTATATCTCATTTCAAACTCATTCTCTCATATCTCTCTCTCTAACTTCTCTCTCTAGAGAAATTCTCTCTTCTTCTCTCTAAACTCTCTCATTTCACACGCTAAAAACCCTCCCAATTCAGCCACTAAAACTCAAGAGAGTTCAAGTGTTCAAGAACTTTTGAAGGTATGCATGTGTGTAGGATGAAACCTACACACCCTCTTGTCAATCTTCTTCATTTTCTTTAAGTTTCCTCCTTCTACACTAAGTTTCATCTATGTTTTTCTAATAAACTTCTTGAGCATCTTAATGTTTGTAGATTTACCACTAACACTTGCATGTTAATAAAAAGGTGGTGAATCCATGATCAAACCTATGTTAAGATCAAAGATGGGCTCTTAACTTGCATGCATGTAGTTTTCTTAAAAGATCTATACTTTTTGATCCAAAAGTTGTATGAAAAGCTCTTTGACTTCACTAAAAACATGTTTTAATCAACATGCATGTGCCAAAAAGTTACAATTTTAAGTTGCATGGAGAAGTTCTTGGCATAAACACCCAAGAAATCTTCAAAAAGACCCATTTTCAAATTTCTACAAAAGATGAGTTGATAGATAGCATGCATGTGGTTTAAATGGCTTAAAAATATGTTTTAGAACTGAGAATATCTGTATAGGGAGGTGTTGGTCCCGAAGGGCTATACAAGTTTGTAGAAGGGGGGGGGGGGGGGGGGGGTTGAATACAAACACACGTATTTACTTTTCTAAATTGTTTATTGATAAATCAAGACAATTTACAACTTGTTGCGGAACAAGATCAAGGATAAACCTAATCTAAACAAGTCTTGAGAAACACTAAGTTTCTTGCACTAGAAAGAGTTAAAGAAATTACGAATAATAACTTAACAATAAGAAATAAGAAGATGGTCCGAGCACACTTCAAAACTGAAGTAAGGTTCTTCTTATATACAGCATGCATTTAATGCATGGCAGTATGGCTTTACACATGGCAGCAGCTGAGTGGTTGCATGTCATTGACCTTTGTAGACAACCTTAGTAGCCGCATGGTGCACAGTGTAGAATCAGAGTTATTGTACGATTACAGACAAAAGGGATGTCCGTTCTGACAGTTCGTACGGAGACGTGCAAGGGAGGTAAGACAATAGTAACATACAGGGAGACTTCATGATCAACTTTCGTTGAGTCAGATCTTTATCAACGAATGATAAAGTTCAGCGATTGCTGAAGTCTTCTACTTGATACTTCACGTTGAATGGACAGGTCTTGCTTCGCTGATATCCGCATCAGTTCATGAGTAGACTTGTCGCTGGTTCTTGAGCTTGATCTTCGACTTCGTCGTAGAACTTTGGTTGACGTGAAACTTGTCTTCAGGGATCATAAGTAAACAACTAACTTATCAGCGATCATCTCATAGACTGAACATGCTCAGAGCTATATGATGATGAACAGTGTTCGCTGAATATCTAATCTAAAGAGTGAGAGTTCCTATCAGCGGTACTGTAAAGTCTTAGTACATATCAGCGATAGTGAAACTCTGATACATATTGTTTACTTACAATTTTCACTAAGTGTTTAAGAGAGGGTCATTATCAAATCACTGAGGGTTTGGACCAACAATCTCCCCTTATTTGATTATGACATAGCAACAGAGAAAATTGCTATTTAATGAAAACATAAGGATAAAAAGAACTCATAAAATATTTTTCCGTTTTACTGTTTTCTGGGATCTTTTCAGTACTGATGGAGTAAAGTATATTCGCTGAAATTTTTCTTTAAACCTCGGAAAGATTACACAGGGAAGTGGAAAAATTACAAGTACAGCAAATAAAATTACAAGTACAAAAGATGTAGACAGATAAGGATAGAAAGAATTACAAGGCGATCCTATCCGTCAAAAGGTTCTTCCTTGATGAGAAGTTCATCGAGGGTCTTTGATGTGGGAATCATCCAGTCAGGGACATTTACTCCTTTATTCTTTTTGTTCAGAGCTTCTTCAAAAATCAAGGGCTTCAGGTGTCTAGCTTTAATGTTGCGTCTGACTTCACACTAGTATATGAGATCTCTGAGTTGTTCGATGGGAGTGATTGGAAGCTCAGAGATGTGTTGAAAGTGATAATTTCCTTGGTAGTCTAGAAAGAATATACCATAAGGATCACTTACAAATTTGCCAGGAATGAAAGTTTCTCCAGGTGGTAGGGAGGTGTCAAGCGCTGAGGGATCAGCATCAGGGCCAAGAACTTCAGCACGAGAGAAACCAATACCTGTTTCATTCCGTATAGGAGGACCTGGGTCTGAGACTTTCTTTTTCTTTGCAGAGACTGTTCTTTGTTGAGGAGGAAGAAGAGTGGAAGGAGGAATATCCACAGCAGAAGAGACCAAGTCGATCTGAGTATTTAAAATTTTCTCGACATGGCTCTTGAACTTTGAGCGCGATCCCTGAATGGCTAATTTCACTTCCAACCATTCAGAGAAACCAAACTTCTCTAAAGTAGTAGCATAGAAGGTTTGCTTGGTTTTGTCTTCTCTGAATACATCAATTTCAACAACAGGAACGTCAATGAACAGTCTTCCTCTGATGTTCACTTTGATGATTTTGGATGGTCGAGATCGATAATTCAACATTTCTTTACACCATTTCAAAGTCGTATCAGATACTTTCGTCTTTTCTTCAACGATCCTTTGGGCATCATCCCATAGCTGACGTTGGACATCAATGGGAGTTCTTTTCAGCGTGGGGTCTTTCACCGATTGTTGGACAAGCTGGATGGCGAGTTCTCTGTCTCTTTCTTCAGCTTCCTTTCTTTCAGCGATTAACCTTTCAGCTCTGAGGTGATCCTGGTATTCCTTTTGTGAAAGTCTGAACTTTGGAGGAATAGAAGGAAGTTGATAACGCTTTAGGATGATTCGCTGATCTTCGAATCTCTTGATCATTGCATCTCTCTTTTCTTGATCCTCTTCACTCAGCTTTTGATGAGCCAAGGAAGGTCTGTTTTGGTGAGAGAGCAGCTGTTCTTCAGGTTCATCTGTCTCAGTGGTTAAATCCAAGACTGGGACTATTTCTTCAGCTCTTGTGGCTGGGATTATTCCTGGTGTTGTCGAAGGAGCTTCAGCGGGATCCTCAAACAAGGGAGAGGACTAGCTGAAACACAACGATCGTTTAAGTAAGCAGAGTTGGGGAAGAAATAGATAGAGAAAAGAATGTGGTTAAGTGTATAGAGGTTTTATGGATAGAAGGATTGAGATTGAGATAGGATAGAGGAGGGATGCAGTGTAAGCGAATAGGAGGTAGTGTACCTGACAAACTGGCTTTTGAAGCAAGATCATCAGATTATCTTCTGCAGCAAGGCCTTTGTTTTTGCCTTTGTCAGCTTCAGACGCTGTTTTTGCAGCAAGGCTTCGTTTATCAAAATCCCTTTGAGAGCTGTAGTCTTCTGAACAGGCTTGACGATAAAGGAGTCATCATCATCATCATCATCATCATCATCATCATCGTCGTCATCATCAGAGATGTCGACAACTTCATCGTCTTCAGCTTCGTCTTCATCATATTCAACTTCTTCAGCATAGGGTGAGGTTACATCAGCAGCAACTTCAATGTTTTGCTCTTCGAGTTGCTCCCCCTCAGATACAGAGGAAGGTTTCTCGGTTCCTTCAGGGTTTTCAACTCCCTGAGGTTTTGAAGAAGTAGCATCAGCTTCAGTCTGAATACCCTCCCACTCAGCATGGGGAAGGTCTTCTTTATTTTTCTTCTCCCCCTCATCATTATGGGGAAGGTCTTCTTTAGGATTCTCCCCCTCTTCCACATCATGGTTGGGGGAGGTAACGGACTTCTCAGCAGCAGCAGCAATAGGATTACTGTCTTCTTAGCCAGTAATTCTTATGCAGTTTTCAATCGCTGCTACTCTGTCTTCTAGGCCAATAATAGCAGGACTGATCTTTTTGAGATCGTCTCGATCGGCCTGAGTGAAATGAGAAGTTGGGGTGTTTAGGCGATCGAGCACTTTCTGAACAATCTCTTTGACCGCAGAGACTTAAGTCTTGATCGTGGAAACTTCACTCTTAAGAGAACCAACCTCTGTCTTCAATGATGTGACTTCATTGGACAGAGAGGTGAAGTTTGTTGAGAGAGTGGTTGTGGCGGTTGAGTTTTCAGCGAGGGTGGTAGCAAATTTAGCAATGCTACCATCCACCTTCTCCAGATCAGCTTTGGAGGCTTTCTTTTCGACCTCAGTGGTCAAAGTCTTCAAGTTCTCTCCAGCGTTTGTAACCGCTGAAGAGTTGGCAGAAAGAGTTTTGTTGAAAGACTCCATCTTTGTTTCCAGGGCCGTCAGGGAGGTGTTGATATCCCCCAAATTAGGACCTGAAAAAGTTATAAACTTGTGAACAGAGGAAAGCTCAGAAGTTTGGGGTTGAGAGAGAGAAGTGTGTGGGATTTTGTGTATACCTGCAGGCGGGTTGGCGAAGTTGTCGAAACCTCGATGTCCTGAAAAAGTTTCGTAGTCGTCTTCAATATTTCCTAGATGACTGGAAGTACCTGCAGGTCATGTGGTGTGTCCTATCATCCTCTGAAAATGTTTAGCAGTAGTGTCGCTGAGGATGACGGTTGTTGAGGAGAATAGGGGAATAGATTGAGTGACCAAAGAAGATGTGAGAGGAATGGAGGATGAGAATGATGGTTGGGTGCGGGGTTCAGCGTTGGATCCGCTGAGAATCACTCCAGTCTGTAGAGAGGCTGAAGGAGGTGGGTTCGTTTCCAAGTTTATAACTTCAGCGTTTAGAGACGCTGAAGCTGGGATGGAAGGGGTGGTTTGTTCAGCTGTGGCAGAGCGTACCACTGAACTTTCCATCAGCTATTCAAGATGAGCTGAGGAGTCTTCAGCATGTAAATGCTGGGGGGGGGGGTTGCTCCTTGGTTTTCTTGATTCTTTTGGAACCAAGTTGGGTAGTAGATTGTTTCCTTTTTCTAGATGAAGTGGAGGTTGCAGCTGGGGTATCAGCGGTGGGGATTTCCACTGAATGAGCCGCAGTAGTAGAAGAAGGAGGATTGAGAATAGATAAGAGAGTAGAGAGACGTACCTCGTTTGGCAGGGGCTTAAAGTCGAGCACCTTAGGGCCAACCTGAGAGAGTTTCAGGTCTCCTACTTTTGGGTAGTTATCCTTAAGGCCGGTTTGGAAGATGGCGCTGAGGAATCTTGGGTATGGAACCCATGATGGTCTATCAGCAAAATATACTCTGAGCGCAAGATCGTCGTAGATTATCGAGGCTCAGTCAACATGGAGACCCTTCAGCAATGCATAGCCCATGGCTTGCTGAGGTTGAGCAGCTTGATCAGAGGAGCCACTCTTCGCTGTCATGCAACTTATCAGGTGTGCGTAGATGAAGTGCATCTCGCTGGGCATTTTTTACTTCTTGATTGCAGTCAGTTTCTTCTCGGATTTTTCATCTCTCCCTTGATCCTAAACGTACTTCATTGCATCAAAGAATGCAATGAGTGTTTCTCTATCAGCATGTCTCTTGGGATCAGGAAAAGGAACAAATGGTTTATCTTTGGTGGCAACAGGGAGATTCAGTGCTTTTCGAATGATAGCATGGTTGATTTTGATGGTGCCAAAATCAGTGTCACAGAGGATGACATCAAGTAGTTTGGTAGGGTCTTTGGATGATGGTAGCTGAGTGTGTCTGGCGGTATACCAAAATTGAGATAATAGTAACTGATGAGCAGGGGGTGTTATGGTCAAGGCTGCAGAGAGGCAACAGGTTTTCAGAAAATTCACAGCGTCGTCTAGATGTTTGACTTGTTTCTTCGGAGGAAAATCGAACAGCACATGGAGGTTGTTTGATTTTGTAAAAGAGATATCCTCAATTTTGAACTTGACCTGAGGAGCCTTGGTGATTTCAAGTTCCTCAGCAGCAGTAGTGTTCTCAGCAGTTGGAATACCAGTAGAAGGAGCAGCCATTTCTGTAATCAGCTCAACCAAAGATCAACAAAACAAATAGTCTTAATGTGGAAATATTTTCCAATAAGATGTTTTTGAATTTTGTCCATTTCATTCAGCCAAAAATCCCTTTGAGAGAGATTATGGTTTTTATTGTTTTGAGAAAGTGTTACAAAACGTAGAGATTATGTGTTTTCCAGTTTTCATTTGAAGAAGGAATTCTAGAAAAACATATGAAGAACACGTTTACGAGTTTTGATATAAACTTGAAGAACAACCATTAAGGTTGTATTCATAAAATCATGAACAGAAAATGATTTCATTTTATAAAAGTTCTTTTGTTTGATCTGTTAAAAGCAAAGAATAAGATCATAAACAAGTAATGTAGGTAAATAATAAGAGTATTAACCTGGATCGTCAAAGAAGAAGATGAACAGTTTCTGGAAATTTTGAGAGCTCAAAATGCAACAGTAAATCTTTTTCTTGCTTGGAGGAGAAGTTTTTTTTTCGCGTAAAGAGAAAAATATAAACCCAAAATGGTTTATATAGATAGAGTAGAGAGAGAGAAAATCTTGAGCGGGAAAAGATTTTCATCATGACACGGACACGTGTTTGCATTTGATTGGAAGGTAAACGAAACGTGCAATCGTGTGTCAGAAAAAGAACGTGCCAAGGCTTATCCGTTGCGATGACGTCACAACTGTCCTTTCATATTTTAGGATGTCTCTGAGGTTTTGAAAGATCAGGGACACTTTTGAAAATATGAAGCACTGAATAGAAATATCAGTGTTGGTTTAAGAAATTTAAAAGTATCGCTGTTAAGGAACAGATATTCAGCGATGCAATTTGTTTTGAAATCTTACATTCACATGCGAACGTCAGCGAGTAAGAGAGAAAACATACCTTGACATCAACGAATCAATTATGTTCAGAGAGAGAATGATAGAATGGGTTATACAAGTTGATTTTATCCTATCGCTGATCAAATGTGAACCGCTGAAGATTTTACTCTTCAAAGTTCAGCATTCCAAGCTCGCTGATGAAAAAGTTGAATCTTGTCTCATCAAGAGGTTTGGTGAATAGATCAGCTAACTGATAGTCAGTTGGGATAAAATGAAGTTCTATATCACCATTTATCACATGATCTATGATAAAATGATACCTGATTTCGATGTGTTTTGTCTTTGAGTGTAGCACTGGATTGTTGGCTATAGAGATGGCACTTGTGCTGTCGCAATAGATTGGAATTTTCGAGAGCTGAAGGTCATAGTCTAGTAGTTGATTTCTCATCCACAAGACCTGAGAACAACAGCTTCCAGCGGCTACATACTCAGCTTCAGCAGTTGAGGTGGACACTGAGTTTTGCTTTTTACTTGTCCAACTCACCAGCTTTCCACCCAGGAGCTGACAGCCTCCAGTGGTGCTTTTCCTATCCAATTTGCAACCTGCAAAATCACTATCTGAATAGGCGATTAGATCAAACCCTGAGTCTTTGGGATACCAAAGACCTAGGTTCATAGTACCCTTAAGGTAACGAAAGATTCGCTTTACAGCGATCATATGAGATTCCTTAGGTTCAGCTTGATATCGTGCACACAAATAGGTTGCGTACACAATATTGGGTCGGCTAGCTGTAAGATACAAGAGAGAGCCGATCATCCCACGGTACAACATGACATTAACAGGTATTCCATTTGAATCCTTGTCTAGTGTCAGCGGTGGTGCCATAGGGGTTTTCAAAGCTGAACTCTGAGTTAAATCAAATTTCTTCAGCATATCTTTAACATACTTTCCCTGATTAATGAAAGTTCCTTTTTCATTTTGCTTTATCTGAAGACCAAGGAAATATGTTAGCTCACCCATCATGCTCATTTTATACTCTTCTTTCATTTTATCAGCGAAACGAGTACAAAGGTCAGGGTTAGTAGAACCAAATATAATGTCATCAACATATATCTGAACAAGAATAATATGACCTTTTACTTTCCTGAAGAATAGAGTCTTATCGATTTTACCACGCTCAAATTTTTCAATATGGAGATAAGTAGAGAGAGTGTCATACCATGCACGAGGAGCTTGCTTTAAGCCATAAAGTGCCTTATCCAGTTTATAAACATAACCTGGACGCTTAGGATCTGAGAATCCTGGAGGTTGTTCCACATAGACTTCTTCATTCAGCTTTCCATTTAGAAATGCTGACTTAACATCCATCTGATATACTTTGAAGTCTTTGTGTACAGGGTTTCCATTTTCCGAACAAAGGTGATGAGTTCTTCAGGGGTGTCACTCTTAGAACGGAGAAACATAACCCATGTATATCGAGAGAATTCATCAACTATGACCAGTGTATATTTCTTTCCAGCGATGGATTTTTTGTTAACAGGGCCAAACAAATCCACATGGAGAAGTTGTAGAGGAGATGATACTAAGGAAACTTGCTTTGACTTAAAGCTTGCTTTGGTCTGCTTGCCTTTCTCAGACGCTGAACATAAGGATTCTTTGGCGTATGAGTGCTGAGGTAGACCAGTGACTGAATCTTTTGATGAAAGAGTGTTCAATGTCTTGAAGTTTAGATGAAAGAGCCTCTTATGCCATAGACAGTTGACATCAGATGAGGATTTTGAGAAGAAACAGGAGTTCTCAGTGGTTGTTGAGTCCATGTTTATTACATAAACATTTTCCAAACGATAACCGCTGAAAGCAGGATTCCTTAGTAAAGATTACTTTGTTATCCTTATCGCAAAGCTGACTGATGCTTAGAAGATTATGCTTTAGCCCTACAACATATGCGACTCTTCTGAAGGTTGTTGTACCATTAGATAGTACACCAAACCCTCGGGTATGTTCTTTTCCATTTCCACCGAAAGTTACAGAGGGACCCTTCTCTTCTTTGTACTCAGTGAGCAGGTTCTTCATACCAGTCATGTGTCTAGAGCATCCGCTATCGAGATAGCAGATACCCTTCTTAACCTGCATTACAAAGGAAGATTAGTTTTTCTTGGGTACCCACTTAACCATGTGTACATACTTGTCAGTGGGGGTAGAAGAAGAGGTGGAAGGTTCAGCAGTCTTCACAGCATTTGAAGATTCAGCTTTGTCAGTCTTCACTTTGGTTAATTTCTTAACCTCAGTGGTCTTCTTTGCCTTGGGGGTAATGATCTTCACCTTAGCTATCTTTTCAGCTTGGGTGGCTGTGGGGCACTTCCTAGCAATATGATTTGTAAGTCCACAATGATAACATTTCCTATAACCAAAAGTAGTTCTAGGACCATTTGCATGCTGAGCTTTATATTTTGAATTAGAAAGACCAGCACCAAGTAAGCTATTGGTTTTTGAAATGGGAGGAACATTTAGTTCTTCGGATTTCTTACCAATGATTTCCACTTTGATTCTAGGAGTAGATCGCTGAATAGATCCACGCTGAATAAATCCAGAGATCTTATTCTTTGAATCAGAGGGATAAGTCACTGAAGGTTTAGAAGCGTTCAGCTTTGGTACAGAGGTACCCTTCTGAGGATTTTGGTTAAAAGCAATTCCTTTACCTTTGTTTTTAAAGACTGAGGTAGGTTTTGGATAAATAACTTTTTCTTTACCTTTAGAAGTTAAGGTAGAGATTTCCTCAGGGATGGGCGGTTTAGAAGAGGAACATTGAGAGGATGAAGTATCAGCGAATGAGGATACGAAAGTTCCAAATAAGAGCATGGAACGATCAGTGGTTGGTTCTAGAGTATCAGCTTTGTAACCAAGACCACGTTTATCACTCAGGGGAATCTGAGACTTAATTATCTCAGTGATCTTTGTTGAGGAATTATACCATCCATCAACAGTAGTTTTTTCAGCTTTTAATGCAGCGATAGCTTATTCGCGCTCGATTTTGACTAGCTGATTTAGGTGAACTTGATCTTTAAAATCTTCTTCAATTTTAGAAAGATTTTCTATTTGAAGGTGACAATTTTTAAGCTGTTCAGCGAGATCAAGGTTTTGATTTTCAACTACAGTTTTGCCATTCATGGCTTCATATAAACTTCTAGTCAAGAGATCGATCTTTCGAAGACTATCAGCTTCATCATTATTTGCAATATTGGTAAAGAAGGAAGGTGATACCTGAGTTGCAGAGGTTGAAGTAGAGGGAATGTCAGAATTGTCTTCCTCATTTTCAAGTTTGGCCATGAGACATAGATTGGCTTCATCATCATCTTCAGAGTCAGATGATTCTTCTTTGTCAGAGGCAGCCCAATCATAGTCAGCCATGAGGCCTTTGCCTTTCTTCTTAAAGGTTTTCATCTTTGCATACCTTTCTTTCAGCTTTTTATATTTTTCATCTCTATTCCTGGGAATAAAGTTTTTCTTGGGAAAAGCTGAGGGTCTAGAGACTTTCCTTGACCTGCACTCGCTAGCAAAATGTCCTATCTTTTCACAGTTATAGCAAGTAGCAGTAGCCTTATCAACAGGGGTTGATGATCTTGGCTTGTCAGTAATAGCAAGAGGTTTATTCTTCTTGAAATTACTCTTTCTAGCAAATCTCCTGAACTTATTAACCAGGAATGCCAGAGTTTCATCATTATCTGAAACATCAGAGTCTGATGATCTTTCAGAGTTAGTTTCCAACTTAGTGACAGTGATAGTAGATCGCTGAGTGGAAGGTGACTCTGAGATTAAAGCAACAGGGGTGCTTTTGGAATCTTTTACAAGATTCTTCTTAAGATGACTCGATTGCTCATGATTCAGCATCGTGCCATATAAGGTAGAAAGGGTCATTGATTTTAGATCCTTTGACAAATTGAGACACATAGAATAACTGTCCCAGCTTTCAGGTAAACATTCTAAGAACTTTGTCAGTACTTCAAAGTTAGAATATTCCTTACCAACAGTTTTTAGATCTATTATTAAGCAGTTAAAACGTTGGTGTACTTCAGAGAGAGTTTCATTCTTACAACAAATGAAGCTTTCATACTGTCTTACCAGGTTGATCTTTCGAGAGTCCTGGACTTCAGAAGTACCTTCATACTGAACACAGATTGTGTCCCACATAGCTTTTGAGGTTTTCAGGTTCATGACGGAATGGTAGACTTCGTCAGGAAGAGCCATGGAGAGTATGGATCTGGCTTTGGTGTCGATAGCCACTTTCTTCTTATCTTCATCAGTCCACATATGAATTTCCTTAGGAATTAGCCTTTCTAGAATAGCAGGTCTATTCTCAGCGGCTGGAACTGCAACATCAATTCTTACAGGAATATATGGGCCGTTTTCAAGATAATAAGGCATAGTAGGGTCTACACCTTCTAAGAAGAGAATCATCCTATTTTTCCATAGATTAAAATTATCTCTGGAGAATCTAGGGGGTTTGCAAGAGAACCGTTGTCAATATAGTTTGTGTTTGTGTTGGTAGCCATTTTAAGAAATAGCTAGGAAGAGAAATCTTAGTATAGATCAGATCTTGTTTATGAGATTAAACAAATCCGCTCTGATACCACTTGTTGGTCCCGAAGGGCTATACAAGTTTGTAGAAGGGGGGGGGGGGGTTGAATACAAATACACGTTTTTTGTTTTCTAAATTGTTTATTGATAAATCAAGACAATTTACAACTTGTTGCGGAACAAGATTAAGGATAAACCTAATCTAAACAAGTCTTGAGAAACACTAAGTTTCTTGCACTAGAAAGAGTTAAAGAAATTACGAATAATAACTTAACAATAAGAAATAAGAAGATGGTCCGAGCACACTTCAAAACTGAAGTAAGGTTCTTCTTATATACTGCATGCATTTAATGCATGGCAGTATGACTTTACACGTGGCAGCAGCTGAGTGGTTGCATGTCATTGACCTTTGTAGACAACCTTAGTAGCCGCATGGTGCACAGTGTAGAATCAGAGTTGTTGTACGATTACAGACAAAAGGGATGTCCGTTCTGACAGTTCGTACGGAGACGTGCAAGGGAGGTAAGACAATAGTAACATACAGGGAGACTTCAAGATCAGCTTTCGTTGAGTCAGATCTTTATCAGCGAATGATAAAGTTCAGCGATTGTTGAAGTCTTCTACTTGATACTTCACGTTGAATGGACAGGTCTTGCTTTGCTGATATCCGCATCAGTTCATGAGTAGACTTTTCGCTGGTTCTTGAACTTGATCTTCGACTTCAGCGTAGAACTTTGGTTGACGTGAAACTTGTCTTCAGGGATCATAAGTAAACAACTAACTTATCAGCGATCATCTCATAGACTGAACATGCTCAGAGCTATATGATGATGAACAGTGTTCGCTGAATATCTAATCTAAAGAGTGAGAGTTCCTATCAGCGGTACTGTAAAGTCTTAGTACTTATCAGCGATAGTGAACTCTGATACATATTGTTTACTTACAATTTTCATTAAGTGTTTAAGAGAAGGTCATTATCAAATCACTGAGGGTTTGGATCAACAGGAGGAGTCACGTCGGATTGCATGCAAGAAGAATGAGAATCTTGATAAAAAGACAAAAAGGGATGCACATGCATAAAGACTAGTTTTGACAGCTTACTGCCAGATTTGTATCTCTCTCTTCAAAAAGTCATATCTCACTCAATAATACTCCAAATTGGGTGATGCTTTTTCTGGAATTTATTTTTATGAGTTAGGTTTCAAACCCAAGTGGTTTCACTCAAAAACTCAAAGATTTCGTCTACCAAACAGTCTTCACAAAAACAGTGCGCAAACAGCAAAGCTTTCTGTAGTGATTTTATGTCAAGAATTATTTCATGTACTTAATCACCTCTAAAAATTATGAATCTTATGTCAAAAGTTTCCTAACACATTAAGTTATCTGGACATAAAATATCTTGACCTAAATACCCCTGGAAGACATCCAAAAATGGACAGAAAGTGGCACCTAAATCTGGACAGTAAAGGAATAATCTCAAAAGTGGTTAAAAATCAACTTTTATTCTATATTATTATTTTATGTGGTAAATCTACCACTTTTATGAAAAATCTCAGTTATTGGAGGACATGCATAATTTATTTTGAAAAGTAACAAAAATACAAATCCTAAATAAATTTTATAAAAGGGCATTTTATGACATTTTGGATAGTTAGCTATTACCGAACTCTTAAGACTAAAACTCACTAGTGACCTTACGTTCGTAGGTTCAAGGTAGGATCATATCGAGGTAGTACGTGAGATATTTCGGGAATTTCATCGCGCAACAAGTGAGTTATCACAGCCCCTTTTTAATATTTTACATATTTTGGGGTGAAAAGCATGTTGTTACTACAATTATTTTACGCACCGGTTGTCTCGTTTAGTTGGAAATACTAATCTTGCTATACTTGCTTATGCTCTATGGTATGTATGTTTTGTGCATGTTGTAAGATTTTGAGCTTTCTCTATCGTACTAAGTCCCCGTTTAATCTATGTTACCCGTTTAACTCACGAGTCTGAGCCGTTGGTAATTATGGATAGCGCTATTTGGTTGACACCCCACTCACAAGTCGCGCTTGTTTGAGTGCATAATTATTGTTGTTCGTACGCATTGTTGACGATAGAACATGCGGAGGGGCGTCTTGTCACATAGGTCGGGTAACGGGCTCCTACCTTCAACATTATACATACAATTACCTTGAGCAAGTGTTTTTACAACTGGTTGACATATCCACTTGTGGGGATTAAAACTGTTTCTATGACAAACGAATGCTTTATCCACTGTGCGGATTTACATACATGCATTAAAACTGTTATGCATACCGAAAACCTGTGAACTCACCAACTATTCAATAGTTGACCCTCTCATTTTCATGCTTTTCAGGAAATATCAAGTAAGGTTGGAACTTTAGAAGGCACCACAAGTAGCGGCATCCAACACTTTTTCATTATCATGTCAATTTATGCTTTTGGACAAATTTGTATTTTGGAACAAGATGTACTTTTGTAAACTTTTTATGATATGATGATTGTGTGTTGTCTTCTACCTTACGCAATGAAACCTCGAGCTATGACATTCTGTATTTCCGCTTTAGCGGGATGTGACAGAAATGGTATCAGAGCCGAAGGTTATAGAGAATACCGGTCATTCATTTGAAAAGCCCAACTATAACCAAAATCCAAAATTGACATGAAAACAACTGAACCTACTACTAGTATAACTAAGTCTAGAATGGTATTAACAGGCTTTAATTAAACATAGCCTGATCACCTATGTTCGATTAAGGAAGGTTAATGCGAGACTAGAAATGGTTATAGTAGGAGTATGTCAATTTTTACTTGCACTCTCTAGTAGCATGCATAGTGCGTAGACGTTGCATAGGATAGACATTACACTTGTGCGATTAGTGACTAAGTACACTTTTGCCTCACTTTCACTATGTCGTCATCATCATCATCCCACTCTCTCTCTCTTCTTACTCGGCCGATGTGTCGGGTGACATCACTGGTCGACCCCGAGGCAACCCACTAAACATCCGGGAAAAACGAGAATTCTAGGAGCACCGAATCGGAGCAAGAAGTGTCAAGCGAGCGAGATCCTTACGACGGACCGAGAGTGTCACCAACCTCGGTATGGCCTAAACCAACTCCTATAACCTTTCAATGGAACCCTAATGGACCACGTGTAAGACAAATGGCAAGAAGGAACGTCCCAATCCCTAGACGGGTGACGTTTAGGACGGAGCGTCCGGAAACATCGAAGCCGCCTCGAGTTCTTACCGGCATACCAAACGGACGAGTGTCCGGAATGTCTTGGGCGGAAGAGAAACACATAAGGGCAATGACGACTAAGCTACATGGCTGTCAGGTGAGGGTGACTCATCAGGAGCAGGTCGTGACTGACCTGGTGGAGCTGACGCATCTCCTGTATGATTGTTCAACCCAGGCTTTAGAAAACGCTAGGACTGCTAGGCGGACTGCGATGAGAGCGGAGCTTGTGTGCGTGATTAGGGGAGTAGTGCTAGCGATGTTTGTGCTGATAATCTTGATAGATGTGTATTTAAGATGGTTTTGATTAGGATGGTTGATAGTTGGCAGCTTTTGATAAGACTTTTGGTTCAAAGGAAAAATATTTTTCTTGAGGTTATTAGGAACTATGTATTTTAAGTAATTTCCAGTATTTGGTGGTATTAGATCTAAAAACTATGGTATTGATGGTTGATGAACATCAAAATTTTGTATTAGCGGCATTATCTAAAAATAGGAACGGACTTTATCTTGGTGTTATCTGCAGCAGACATGGACCGATACACTGCTCACTTCCATAAACTTGCAAAACTGGTACCTCATATGGTTACTCCGAGAGCAAGAGAGTTGATCGATATTTATGGGGATTAGCGTCGGAGATCCGAGGAATGGTCACCTCGGCAAACCTGACCACAATTCAACCAGCAGTGGCATTGGAGACTAGCTTAACGAATGATGCGGTTAGAGCAGGGACTCTGACATCAGGAAGTGCCAGTAATAAGAGGAAGCCAGAGTATCAGTCAAGAAAGAAAACCTTTGGTAGTGCAAGCAGGAATAGGAAGGTGGTGAGAAACTTTGGAGTGAAGGCTCAGGACTCTAGGAAGTTCAATGGTCCACACCCAAAGTGTAACAAATGTAACAACTATCATGAAGGAGCCTGCCCTGTTTGTGGCAATTGTAAACGAGTGGGTCATTACACCAAGTTTTGTAGGATGGAAAAGGGTCTCAATGAAGGGAGAAGGGTATGCTTCGAGTGCGGAAGTCAGGATCACTTCCGGAATACGTGCCCGAGATTGGGTAGGAGGCCGAGCAATAACAATAATGGGAACCAGGCAAGGTAAGCCAACCAGGGAAATCAAGGAGGCCAAGCTCGAGGACGGGCATTTGTCATTGGAGCTGACGAAGCACGTCGCGACCCTAATGTGGTGGCAGGTACGTTTCTTCTAAACAACCACTATGCATCAGTATTATTTGACACTGGAGCGGATAGGAGTTTTGTTTCGTTAGAATTTAGGCCACTAATTAACTTGGAATCTAGGAGAATGTCAGATGCTTATATTATTGAAGTTGCTAATGGTCATAAATTTGAGGCTAAGGATCTAATTTTAGATTGTACCTTGAATCTAGCTGATAAATTGTTTAGCGTTGATCTTATTCCTATTGAATTGGGGAGTTTTGACGTAGTAGTAGGTATGGAATGGTTATCCAAGAATGGAGCGGAGATTTGTTGTTTTGATAAGGCGGTTAGGGTACCTTTGCAAGACGAAGAAACCCTAGTCATACAAGGAAACAAAGTTGGAAGGAGCCTAGAGATAGTGCCAAGTGCGAAGGTGCATAAGTATTTAAGGAAGAAGTGCGTTGCATTTTTGGCACACGTAGTTGAGAAGAAGTCTGAGAAAAGGCGAATCCAAGATATTCCTGTGGTGAAGGATCACCCAGAAGTGTTCCCGGATGATTTGCCTGGACTTCCCCCGTCTAGTCAAGTTGAATTTCAAATTGACCTTATACCTGGAGCAGCACCTGTAGCTAAGGCACCGTACCGTTTAGCGCCCACCGAGATGCAAGAGTTGTCAAGTCAACTACAAGAACTTCTGGACAAGGAGTTTATTCGGCCAAGTTCCTCGCCCTGGGGAGCCCCAGTTCTGTTCGTCAAAAAGAAGGACAGATCGTTTCGAATGTGCATCGATTATAGGGAGCTAAATAAGTTGACAATCAAGAACCGATATCCCCTCCCTTGAATAGACAATTCGTTCAACCAGTTGCAAGGTGCAACTTACTTCTCGAAGATTGACCTTCGATCGGGATATCATCAGTTGAGAGTCCGTGAGGAGGACATTCTTAAAACAGCTTTTAGGACTCGCTATGGACACTACGAGTTTTTAGTCATGCCATTCGAATTGACGAACGCGCCAGCTGTGTTTATGGATCTAATGAATAGGGTATGCAGACCATACCTAGATAAGTTTGTGATCGTATTCATCGATGACATCTTGATCTACTCACGGAGTAAGAAGGATCACGAGCATCACCTAAGGGTAATTCTAGAGCTTCTTAAGGATCATAAGTTGTATGCCAAATTCTCTAAGTGCTAATTTTGGATTCGAGAAGTACACTTCTTAGGTTACGTGATTGGAGAGAAAGGGATTCACGTGGACCCGGCTAAAGTGGAAGCCATTCGGAAATGGGAAGCCCAAAAGACTGCAACGGAAATTCGCCAATTTCTAGGTTTGGCAGGTTATTATCGGCGTTTCATCGAGAATTTCTCTAGGATTGCTAAACCCCTCACCGCATTAACCCAAAAGGATAGGAAATTCGTTTGGGGAGTTTCGCAAGAGGAAGCGTTTCAACTTTTGAAGAAAAAGTTGTGCAATGCACCGATTCTAGCTTTACCGGAAGGAACGGAAAACTTTGTGGTGTATTGTGACGCATCACATCAGGGATTAGGTTGTGTATTGATGCAAAATGATAAGGTAATAGCATACGCCTTGAGACAATTAAAAGTTCATGAGAAGAACTATACCACGCACGATTTGGAGCTCGAAGCTGTGGTATTCGCCCTAAAGATATGGAGACATTACCTATATGGCACCAAGTGCACCATTTTCACTGACCACAAGAGTCTTCAGCACATCCTTGGTCAGAAAATGCTTAATATGAGGCAGAGATGATGGATAGAACTGCTCAGCGACTACGATTGTGAGATACGTTACCACCCAGTTAAGGCCAACGTGGTAGCCGATGCCCTGAGTAGGAAGGAAAGGGTAAAACCTTCACAAGTTAGAGCATTGGGAGCGCTTGTTCAAACAAGTTTAAAGACTCGGATTCTCGAAGCTCAAATCGAAGCAACAAAGTCTGAAAACCTGAAGGACGAGACTCTTCATGGATTAGAGGCTAGACTTGAAACTAAGACTGATGGAGTACGTTACTTTAAGGACAGAGTATGGGTCCCAAAGGCTGACAACCTACGGGAAATGATATTAGAGGAGGCTCATAAATCTAGGTACTCAATTCACCCAGGAGCAGATAAGATGTACACAGATTTAAGGGAATACTATTGGTGGCCACTAATGAAGAAGGATATTGCCATGTTTGTAGGGAAATGCATAACTTGCTCAAAGGTCAAGGCTATATATCAAAAGCCATCTGGGTTGCTGCAACAACCGGAGATTCCCCAGTGGAAATGGGAGCAAATCACTATGGATTTTATAACCAAACTACCGAGAACTGCCAAGGGGCACGACTCGATTTAGGGTATAGTAGATCGATTCACGAAATTTGCACACTTCCTACCTATTCGGGAAGATTATAAGATGGAGAAGCTTGCTCAGATCTACATCAACGAAATCGTTACACGTCATGGAGTACCAATATCCATCATTTCAGATAGAGATAGCCGTTTCACGTCACGGTTTTGGCAGTCACTTCAGAAAGCATAGGGTACGCAATTGAATTTGAGCACTGCCTATCATCCTCAAACGGATGGGCAAAGTGAACGAACTATTCAAATGTTAGAAGACATGCTTCGGGCATGCGTGCTAGACTTCGGAGGAAGTTGGGTCAATCACTTGCCATTGGTCGAGTTTTCTTATAGCAATAGCTATCACACCAATATTCAGTGTGCGCCATTTGAAGCTATATGGACACAAGTGTCGATCACCTCTTTGTTGGTTAGAGATTGGAGATAGACAGCTATCTAGTCCGGATATTGTTCAAGAAACCACCGACAAGATTGCAATCATCAGAGATAGGCTTAAAGTAGCTCAAGATCGTCAGAAGAGTTATGCGGACAATCGTAAGGATCCTTTAGAATTTCAGGTTGGAGATAGAGTTTTTCTAAAAGTATCTCCATGGGAAGGAATAGTACAATTTGGGAAAAGAGGAAAATTGAGCCCAAGGTATGTCGGACCATTTGAGATCTCTGAAAGGATTGGTCCAGTGGCATATAGACTCAATTTGCCTAAGGAGCTAAGTGTTATACACGATACGTTTCATGTGTCGAACCTCAAGAAATGTTTAGCTGACGACTCATTAATCATACATCTAGAAGTAGTTCAGATTAACGATAAGCTGCATATCGTAGAAGAACCAAGCGAGATCCTCGATAGAGATGTTAAGCATCTTAAGCAAAGCAAAATTCCATTTGTGAAAGTTCATTGGAACACAAGGCATGGGCCTGAGTATACATGGGAATGAGAGGACTATATGAAAAATAAGTATCCTCACCTCTTTGCTAATAAACCGGTTAATGCTGAAAGTTCTTGAATTTCGGGACGAAATTCTTTTAACCGAGGGAGACTGTGACAACCGTCAAATTTACGTTTCAGGTTAGAACTGAACTGAACGTTTTAGCTTTTCATGATATAGGTGTCACATACTAAAATTAGCAATTAGAGACAGTATTATTAGAAAAATTGAGGAATTTTACAGAGCAGTCCCTACAACAGGTGAATTATCCACAAATCTCATAAAATGCCAATCTAAACACCTTAAATACACACACACACATATATATATATATATATATATATATATATACATATATGTACTTTGAAATTTTTTATAAAAACTAGTATTATTAATATTAATACAATTCAATTGTTTAATTAATAATTTTAAAAAAAAAATCAAAAATGTAGACACCATCATTACCCTCACACTCCACTCACTCTCTCCTCTCCTTTCTCTTCCTCATAACCGTCCACCATCACCAATAATACCACCATCTTTTTTTATATCTCATTTCAAACTCATTCTCTCATCTCTCTCTCTCTAACTTCTCTCTCTAGAGAAATTCTCTCTTCTTCTCTCTAAACTCTCTCATTTCACACACTAAAAACCCTCCCAATTCAGCCACTAAAACTCAAGAGAGTTCAAGTGTTCAAGAACTTTTGAAGGTATGCATGTGTGTTGGATGAAACCTACACACCCTCTTGTCAATCTTCTTCATTTTCTTTAAGTTTCCTCCTTCTACACTAAGTTTCATCTAAGTTTTTCTAATAAACTTTTTGAGCATCTTAATGTTTGTAGATTTACCACTAACACTTGCATGTTAATAAAAAGGTGGTGAATCCATGATCAAACCTATGTTAAGATCAAAGATGGACTCTTAACTTGCATGCATGTAGTTTTCTTAAAAGAACTATACTTTTTGATCCAAAAGTTGTATGAAAAGCTCTTTGAATTCACTAAAAACATGTTTTAATCAACATGCATGTGCCAAAAAGTTACTATTTTAAGTTGCATGGAGAAGTTCTTGGCATAAACACCCAAGAAATCTTCAAAAAGACCCATTTTCAAATTTCTACAAAAGATGAGTTGATAGATAGCATGCATGTAGTTTAAATGACTTACAAATATGTTTTAGAACTGAAAATATCTATATGGGGAGGAGTCAAGTCGGATTGCATGCAAGAAGAATGAGAATCTTGATAAAAAGACAAAAAGGGATGCACATGCATAAAGACTAGTTTTGACAGCTTACTGCCAGATTTCTATCTCTCTCTTCAAAAAGTCATATCTCACTCAATAATACTCCAAATTGGGTTATTCGTTTTCTGGAATTTATTTTTATGAGTTAGGTTTCAAACCCAAGTGGTTTCACTAAAAAAATCAAAGATTTTGTCTACCAAACAGTCTTCACAAAAACAGTGCGCAAACAGCAAAGCTTTCTGTAGTGATTTTACGTCAAGAATTATTTGATACCAACTATTCAATAGTTGACCCTCTCATTTACATGCTTTTCAGGAAATATCAAGTAAGGTTGGAACTTTAGAAGGCACCACAAGTAGAGGCATCCAACACTTTTTCATTATCATGTCAATTTATGTTTTTGGACAAATTTGTATTTTGGAACAAGATGTACTTTTGTAAACTTTTTATGATATGATGATTGTGTGTTGTCTTCTACCTTACGTAATGAAACCTCGAGTTGTGACATTCCGTATTTCCGCTTTAGCGGGGTGTGACAAAGTGTATAGAGGTTTTATGGAGAGGATAACTGAGGTTGAGAAAGGATAGAGGAGGGATCCAGTGTAAGGGAATAAAAGATATTGTACCTGACAAACTGGCTTTCGAAGCAAGATCATCAGATTTCCTTCTGCAGCGAGGCCTTTGTTTTTGCCTTTGTCAGCTTCAGACGCTGCAGGTTTTGTCTTTGTCCCCTCCCCTGATGGTTCATTTATCAGAACTCCTTTTTGAGCAAGAACCTTCTTGGGCTGGACGAAGAAGAAGCCGTCATCATCATCGTCATCATCATCATTTTTAGGAGATGATGATGGTTCATCATCAGCGATGTCGATGTTTTCATCGTCTTTAGCTTATTCCGCTTCAGATTCTTCTTCATCAGCGTAGGATTCGGTCACGTCAGCAGCAGCTTCAGTTTCCTCATCGAGTTGCTCCCCCTCAAATTCAGAGGGAGTTTTCTCGGTTCCCTCAGGGTTTTCATCTCCCTGAGGTTTCTCGGTGGCAGCATCAGAAACCATACCCTCCCCCTCAGAGTTATGGGGAAGGTCTTCAAGATTTTTCTTCTCCCCCTCAACATTATGGGGAAGGTCTTGATCCTTCTCCCCCTCTTCCACATGATGGATGGGGGAGGAAATAGGAATTTCAGTAGAAGTAGCAGCAGCAGTATGCATTGGGTCCCTGTCTTCTAGGCCAGAGATCCCAACACAAGTTTCAATCCTACCTAATCTGTCTTCCAAGCCAGATATAGTAGGAGTGATTTGTTGAAGAATCTCACGATCCACCTGAGTAAAGTGCGAAGGAGCACAAGTAGCAGCATTCAGGCGGTCGAGGATTTGCTGCAGTAGACCGATGGCAGCGCTGACATCTGTCTTCAAGGTAGACATCTCTCCCTGAAGATTACCAACCGCTGTCTTCAGCGATGTGACTTCGCTAGACAGGGCTGTAAAGTTGGTGGAGAGAGTGATGTTGGCGGTGGAGTTTTCAGCGAGGGTGGTAGCAAATTGACCAATGCTACCATCCACCTTCTCCAGATCAGCACTGGAGGCTTTGCCTTGGACCTCGTTAGTCAGCTTCTTGAGAGTATCTCCAGCGTCTGTAACCGCTGAAGAGTTTGCCGTGAGAGTGGTGGTGAGAGATTCCACCTTCGTTTCCAAGCCTTTCAGGGAGGTGTTGATATCTCCCAAATTAGGACCTGAAACAGTTGAGAACTTGTGAACAAAAGAAAGCTCAGAAGTTTGGGGTTTTGAGAGAGGAGTGTTTGGAGTTATGGGTATACCTGCGGGATGGTTGACGTAGTCCTCGAAGTTTCGATGACCTATAAAGTGTTCATAGTCGTCTTCCAGAGAGCCTTGTTGCTGAGAAGTTTCCGCAGGTCCTTTATTTAAATCCTGTATCCGCCATAGTTCTTCAGCAGATGAGTCACTCAGATGAATGACCTTCGTTGTAGAGAAGGGAGGAATAGATGGAGTGACCAAAGAAGTAGAGGGAGGAGTGAGAGTTGAGAATATGATGTTGGTGAGAGGTTCAGCGTTGGATTCGCTGAGAAATACTTCTTCAGTCCTTTGAGAGTCTGAAGGAGGGGGGTTCTGTTCCAAGTTTATAACCTCAGCGTTTAGAGACGCTGGAGTTGGTATGGAAGGGTTAACTTGATCAGCTGTGGCAGAGCGTACCACAAAATCATCCAGCGTAGTCTATTGAGAGTCAGACGCTAGGTCTTCAGCCTGGAAAGGCTTGGGAGGTTGCTCCTTGGTTTTCTTGTTCCTTTTAGAATCAAGTGAGGTAGTAGAGTGTTTCCTTTTCTTAGAAGGAGTGGAGGTTGCAGCCTGGGTATCAGTGGTGGGGATTACCACTGAAGTGGCCGCAAAAGTAGAAGAATTTGGAAGATAGAGAATATATAAGAGTGTAGAGAGACGTACCTCGTTTGGCAGGGGCTTGAAGTCAAGAACTTTAGGGCCAACCTTGGAGAGTCTCAGGTCGCCCACTTTTGGGTATTCATCCCCAAGTCCGTGTAGAAAGAGAGCACTGACAAACCTTGGATATGGAACACATGTTGGTCTGTCAGCCATGTCTACCCTGAACGCCAGGTCGTTGTAGATGATTGATGCCGAATCAATGTGAAGACCCTTCAGCAGAGCATATCCCATGGCCTGTTGAGGTTGGGATGCTTGGTCAGTTGACCCAACCTTAGCTGTTAGGAAGCTGATCAAGTGAGCGAAGATGAAGTTCATCTCGCTGGGCATTTTTGACTTCTTGATGGCAGTCAGCTTCTTCTCTGGGAGTTTATCCTTCCATGTGTCCCATGCATAATTCATTGCATCAAAGAATGCAATCAGGGTTTCCCTATCAGCAAGGTTTTTATGGTTTGGCAGAGGGACAAAGCGGTTTTCTTTGGTACTGCCAGGAAGGTTTAGAGCACGCCTGATATGAAACGGGGTGATCTTGGAAGTTCCATGATTGGTGTCACATAGAATGACATCAACCATTTTCTTGGGATCTTTGGTTGAGGGCATTCGAGCTCTTCTGGAAGTATACTAGAACTGAGCTAGAAGACTTCGATGAGCAAGGGGTGCAATGGTAAGAGCTGTTGCTATGGAACAAGTCTCGAGAAAGTTCACAGCGTCATCAAGATGTGTGACGTGTTTCTTTTCAGGGAAGTCGAAGAGAGCATAGGGATTATTACTTTGGAAGGTAACTTTCTTGAGTTCGAACTTAACCTGAGGAGCTTTAGTGAATTCAGTGACCTCAGCAGCAGTGGGGGACTCAGCAGTAGGAGCTTCAGTAGAGGATGCCATTTCTGTGTAAACATAAAGATTTAGAACAGAAGATCTTAAAATGGATAACAATGTCCACAATAAGGTTTTTAGGGTTTCTCAATGTCCATTTTGAGAAAGAAATGGAGATTGGGGTTTTTCTAGTTTTGACAAGAGAGCAAAATCTAGTAAGAGTCTTATTTCCCAGTTTCCTTGGTAAGAAGGATTCTAAAAAAAAACATATTAGAATGCAAGTTTAATATTTTTGTTTTAAACTTGAAGAACAACCATGAAGATTGTGTTCATAAAATCATGAAGAAAAGATGATTTCATTTTAAGAGAGTTCATTTGTTTGATATTTTGAAAACAAAGATAAGATCGAAAACAAGTTTATTTGTTACAAAAGATAAAAGAAATATTAACCTGTAATGCTTGAAGAAGATGAACAATGCTTGAGTTAATATTTTGAATTGCAACAGAGATTTCTTGCTTTGAGAGAGTTCGTATGCGTAAAAGATAAAAATATAAACACAAAGGGTTTATATAGTGAGAGTAGAGAGAGAAAAACTATGAGCGGGAAAAGTACTTCATGATGACATGGACACGTCCCTTGAATTTGATTGGACAAGGAAGTCGAAACGGGCGAACGTGTCAGAGAAAAAGTGCCATGACTTATCCGTTGTGATGACGTCACAAACGTACTTTCATATTTTAGGATGTCTCTGAGGTTTTTGAAAGCTCAGGTACAATTTTTGAAAACATGAAGCACTGAATAGAAATATCAGTGTTAGATTTAGAAATTTCAAAAGTATCGCTGAAAGGAAGAGATATTCAGCGATGCAATTTGTTTTGAAATCTTTCAGTTCTAGGCGAACGTCAGCGAGCAAGAGAGAACATACTTTGATATCAGCGAATCAATTTTGTTCAGAGAGTAGGTGATAAGAATGGGTTACACAAGTTCATTGTTATCACTGATCAAATGTGAACCGCTGAAGATTTTACTCTTCTAAGTTCAGCATTCCAAGCTCGCTGATGAGAAAGTTGAATCTTGTCTCATCAGGAGGTTTGGTGAACAACTGAAAGTCAGTTGGGATAAAATGAAGTTCTATATCACCATTTATCACATGATCTCTGATAAAATGATACCTGATTTCGATGTGTTTGGTCTTTGAGTGTAACACTGGATTATTTGCTATAGCGATGGCACTAGTGCTGTCGCAATAGCTTGGAATCTTTGAGAGCTAAAGGTCAAAGTCCAGTAGTTGATTTCTCATCCACAAGACCCGAGAACAACAACTTCCAGTGGCTACGTATTCAGCTTCAACGGTTGAGGTGGACATTGAGTTTTGCTTTTTACTTGTCCAACTCACCAGCTTTCCACCCAGGAGCTGACAGCCTCCTGTGGTGCTTTTCCTATCCAATTTGCATCCTGCAAAATCATTATCAGAATAGGCGATTAGATCAAACCCTGAGTCTTTGGGATACCAAAGACCTAGGTTAGGAGTACCCTTAAGGTAACAAAAGATTCGCTTTACAGCGATCAAATGAGATTCCTTAGGTTCAGCTTGATATCGTGCACACAAACAGGTTGCATACATAATATCAGGTCGGCTAGCTGTAAGGTACAGAAGAGAGCCGATCATCACACGGTACATCGTGACATTAATAGGTTTTCTAGAAGGATCCTTGTTTAGTGTTAGCGGTGGTGCCATAGGGGTTTTCATAGCTGAACTCTGAGTTAAATCAAATTTCTTCAGCATATCTTTAACATACTTTCCCTGATTAATGAAAGTTCCTTTTTCATTTTGTTTGATTTGAAGACCAAGGAAAAATGTTAGCTCACCCATCATACTCATTTTATATTCAACATTTGTTGATCCAAACCCTCAGTGATTTGATAATGACCCTCTCTTAAACACTTAGTGAAAATTGTAAGTAAACAATATGTATTAGAGTTTCACTATCGCTAATAAGTACTAGGACTTTACAGTACCGCTGATAGGAACTCACGTTCTTTAGATTAGACATTCAACGAACACTGTTCATCCAGTAGCTCTGAGCCTGTTCAGTCTCTGTGATGATCGCTGATAGTTTAGTTGTTTACTTATGATCCCTGAAGACAAGTTTCACGTCAACATAGGTTCTACGCTGAATTCGAAGATCAAGCCCAAGAACCAGCGACAAGTCTACTAATGAACTGATGCGGATATCAGCGAAGCAAGATCTGTCCACCCAACGTGAAGTATCAAGTAGAAGACTTCAGCAATCGCTGAGCTTTATCATTTGCTGATAAAGAACTGTTCAACGAACGCTGTTCATGAGGTCTACTCTACAAGTTACTTTTGTCTATCCCCTTGCACGTCTCCGTACGAAATGTCAGAACGGACCTCCATTCTGTCTAGAATCGTACAACAAACTCTGATTCTACACTGTGCACCATGCGACTACTAAGGTTGTCTACAAAGGTCAAAACATGCAACCACTCAGCTGCTGCCACGTGTAAAGTAACACTGCTATGCATTAAATGCATGCATTATATAAGAAGAACCCTACTTCAGAATTGAAGTGCTCGACCATCTTCTTCTTTCTCTCTTAGTGTTAGAATATTATTCGTAATATTCTTATCTCCTTTCTATCTTATTTCTAGTGCAAGAAACTTAGTGTTCTTAACTTGTTTAGATTAGGTTAATCCTTAATCTTGTTCCGCAACAAGTTGTAAATTGTTTTAAGATTTATCAATAAACAATTTAGAGAGTAAAAATCGTGTGTTTGTAGTCAACCCCCCCTTCTACAAACTTGTATAACCCTTTGGGACCAACAAGTGGTATCAGAGCAGATTTGTTTAATCTTATAAACAAGATCTTATCTATACTAATCTCTTCTTCCTTGCTATTTCTTAAAATGGTCACCAACACAAACACTAACTATATTGACAACGGTTCTCTTGCAAAACCCCCTAGATTTTCTAGAGATAACTTTAATTTGTGGAAAAATAGGATGATTCTCTTCTTAGAAGGTGTAGACCATACTATGCCTTACTATCTTGAAAACGGCCCATATATTCCTGTTAGAATTGATTCTGAAGTTCCAGCCGCTGAGAATAGAGCTGCTATTCCAGAAAGGTTGGTTCCCAAGGAAATTCATATGTGGACTGATGAAGATAATAAGAAAGTGGCTATCGACACTAAAGACAGATCCATTCTTTCCATGGCCCTTCCTGACGAAGTCTACCATTCCGTCATGAACCTGAAAACCTCGCCATGTGGGACACAATCTGTGTCCAGTATGAAGGTACATCTGAAGTCCAGGACTCACGTAAGATCAACTTGGTAAGATAGTACAAAAGCTTCATTTGCGGAAAGAATGAATCTCTCTCTGAAGTACACCAACGTGTTAACTGCTTAATAATAGATCTAAAGACTGTTGGTAAGGAATATTCTAACTTTGAAGTATTGACAAAGTTCTTAGAATGTTTACCTGAAAGCTGGGACAATTATTCAATGTGTCTCAAGGTATCAAATGATCTAAAATCCATTACTCTTTCTACCTTATATGGCACGATGCTTAATCATGAGCAATCGAGTCATCTTAAGAAAAATCTTGTAAAAGATTCCAAAAGCACCCCTGTTGCTTTAATCTCAGAGTCACCTACCACTCACCGATCGACTATCACTATCACTGAGTTGGAGACTAACTCTGAATGTTCATCAGATCCAGACTCTTCAGATCTTGATGAATCTATGGCTCTCCTTTCTAATAAATTCAGGAGATTCGCCAATAAGATAATTTTTAGAAAGAACAAACCTCTTGCTATTACTGACAAGCCAAGATCATCAACTCCTATTGATAACGCTACTGCTACTTGCTATAACTATGAAAAGATAGGACATTTTGCTAGCGAGTGCAGGTCAAAGAAAGTCTCTAGATCCTCAGCTTTTCCCAAGAAAAACTTTACTCCCAGAACTAGAGATGAAAAATACAAAAGCTGAAAGAAAGGTATTCAAAGCTGAAAACCTTTAAGAAGAAAGGCAAAGGCCTGATGGCTGACTATGATTTGGCTGATTCTGATGAAGAAGAATCTTCTGACTCTGAAGATGATGATGAAGACAATCTCTGTCTCATGGCCAAACTTGAAGATGAGGAAGAAAAGTCTGACATTCCCTCTACTTCAACCTATGCTACTAAGGTATCACCTTCTTTATTTACCAATATTTTAAATATTGATGAAGCTGATAGTCTTCGAAAAATCGATCTTCTGACCAGAAGTTTATATGAATCCATGAATGGCAAAACTGTTATTGAAAATCAAAACCTTGATCTCGCTGAATAGCTTAAAAACTGTCACCTTCAAATAGAAAAGCTTTCTAAAATTGAAGAAGATTTTAAAGATCAAGTTCATATAAATCAGCTAGTCAAAATCGAGTGCGAAGAAGCTATCGCTGCATTAAAAGCTGAAAAAGCTACTGTTGATGAATGGTATAAATCCTCAACAACGATCACTGAGATAATTAAGTTTCAGATTCCCCTGAGTGATAAACGTGGTCTTGGTTACAAATATGAAACTCTAGAACCAACCACTGACCGTTCCATGCTTAAGTTTGGAATGTTCGTATCCTCTATCCCTGACACTTTCTCTTCTCAGTGTTCCTCTTCAAAACCTCCCATCCCTGAGGAAATCTCTACCTTAACTTCTAATGGTAAAGAGAAAATTGTTTATCCAAAACCTAACTCAGTCTCTAAAGACAAAGGTAAAGGAATTGCTTTTAACTAAAAACCTCAGAAGGGCACCTTTGTACCTAAGCTGAATGCTTCTAAAGCTTCAGTGACTTATCCCTCTACTTCTAAGAACAAGATCCCTGGATTTATTCAGCGATCTACTCCTAGACTTAAAGTGGATAACTGGTAAGAAAACTGAAGAACTGATAGTTCCTCTCATTTCCAATACCAAATGTATACTTTATGCTAGCACTGCTCATTTAAAACTAACGGCTAAGCATGCAAATGGTCCTAAGACTACTTTTAGTTATAGGAAATGTTATCACTGTGGACTTACAAATCATATTGCTAGTAAGTTTCCTACAGCCACCAAAGCTGAAAAGATAGCTAAGGTGAAGATTATTGCCCCCAAGGCAAAGAAGACCACTGAGGTTAAGAAATTAACCAAAGTGAAGACTGACAAAGCTGAATCTTCAAATGCTGCGAAGACTGCTGAACCTTCCATTCCATCTACCTCCACTGACAAGTGTGTACACATGATGAAATGGGTGCCCAAGTCAAACTAATCTTCCTTTGTTTGCAGGTTAAGAAGGGTATATGGTATCTCGATAGCGGATGCTCTAGACACATGACTTGTAAGAAGAACCTGCTCACTGAGTATAAGGAAGAGAATGGTCCCTCTGTGACTTTCGATGGAAACGGAAAAGGGCATGCCCAAGGGTTTGTTGTACTCTCTAATGGTACAACAACCTTCAGAAGAGTCGCATATGTTGAAGGGCTGAAGCATAGTCTTCTAAGCATCAGTCAGCTTTGCGACATGGATAACAAAGTAATCTTTACTAAGGAATCCTGCTTTGTCGCTGACAAAAAGAAGAAGATAGCTCTCAACGGTTATCGTTTGGAAAATGTTTATGTAATAAACATGGACTCAACAACCACTGAGAACTCATGTTTCTTCTCAAAAGCCTCATTTGATGTCAACTGGCTATGGCATAAGAGACTTTCTCATCTAAACTTCAAGACACTGAATACTCTATCTTCTAAAGAGTTAGTTACTGGTCTACCTCAACTCTCATACGCCAAAGAGTCCTTATGTTCAGCGTGTGAGAAAGGCAAGCAGACCAAAGCAAGCTTCAAGTCAAAGCAAGTCTCCTCAGTGTCATCTCATCTACAACTTCTCCATATGGATTTGTTTGGCCCTGTTAACAAACAATCCATCGCTGGAAAGAAATATACACTGGTCATAGTTGATGAATTCTCTCGCTTTACCTGGGTAATGTTTCTCCGTTCTAAGAGTGACACCCCTGAAGAACTCATCACCTTTGTCAGAAAAATGGAAGTCCTGAACAATATGACCGTTCGCTCAATAAGGAGTGATCATGGGACTGAATTCAAAAACAATTCTCTTGATTCCTTCTTTGAGAGTAAGAGTATTTCTCACAATTTCTCTTCAGTGAGAACACCACAACAAAATGGAGTCGCTGAAAGAATAAATAGAACTATCATTGAAGCTGCACGTTCAATGCTCAGCGATTCTCACCTGCCTACTCAGTTTTTGGGCAGAAGCTGTCAACACTGCTTGTTTTACGCAAAACAGGTCGCTGATAGTCAAAAGATTCAAAAATACAGCCTATTAACTTTTTCATGGGAGAAAGCCTTCAATTAGCTTTCTTCACATCTTTGGATGTCAGTGTTTCATACTGAACAACAAAGATGCCCTTGGAAAGTTTGATCCTAAGGCTGATGATGGAATCATTCTTGGATATTCTTCAATCTCCAAAGCCTTCAGAGTCTTCAATAGTAGAAGACAGACTTTAGAAGAAACTATTCACGTCACCTTTGGCGAATCCCGTTCAGCGAATTCTAGACCTTCTGCTGATACTGAAGAACTGAATCAATGGATGTTTTCTCATCTTGGTGATTCAGAAGACATTCCCACTCCTCATACTCATCCCGTTGAAGAAGATGGTCCTACTATCATCCCAAACATGCAGAATAGTGAAGCTGAAACTTCATGGGTCTCAGCCGTTCCTCTAAACACTATGCCTGCTACTGAACCAAATGTCTCAGACATTCCATCTACTTCTCAGCAATCAGTGAATGTAATGACATCTGCACCTACTCATTTCTTGACTGATATACCAGAAGTTGCTAAAGCCTCATCATTAGCCCCTCAAGTTCAGGTTGAGTCAACGACTCATGCTCCGGCTCAGCGATGGACTATTAATCACCCAATTGATCAAATACTTGGTGATCCAAACGCTGGTATTCAAACTCGATGAAGTGCAGGTAATATTTGTTTATTCGTTAACTTTATTTCTCTAATTGAACCAAAGAAAACAGATGATACCCTCCAAGATCCAAACTAGGTCAGTGCTATGCAAGAAGAGCTGACTGAATTTGAAAGAAACAAACTTTGGAAGCTTGTTCCTCGTCCATCCGACAAGTCAGTGATAGGCACTAAATGGGTCTATGGAAACAAGTTGGATGAACATGGAACTGTAACCCGCAACAAGGCTCGACTCGTTTCTCAGGGATACAGACAAGAGGAAGGTATAGATTATGACGAAACCTTTGCTTCAGTGGCAAGACTAGAAGCCATTCGTCTTTTCTTAGCATACGCTGTACACAAAGACTTTAAAGTGTATCAAATGGATATCAAGTCAGCGTTCCTTAATGGAAAGCTGAATGAAGAAGTCTACGTGGAACAACCTCCAGGATTCTCAGATCCTAAGCATCCAAGTTATGTTTATAAACTGGATAAGGCACTTTATGGCTTAAATCAAGCTCCTGGTGCATGGTATGACACTCTCTTTACTTATCTCCATATTGAACAATTTGAGCGTGGTAAAATCGATAAGACTCTATTTTTCAGGAAAGTAAAAGGTCATATTATTCTTGTTCAGATATATGTTGATGACATTATATTTGGTTCTACTAACCCTGACCTTTGTACTCGTTTCGCTGATAGAATGAAAGCAGAGTATAAAATGAGTATGATGGGTGAGCTAACATATTTCCTTGGTTTTCAGATAAAACAAAATGAAAAGGGGACTTTCATTAATCAGGGAAAGTATGTTAAAGATATGCTGAAGAAATTTGATTTAACTCAAAGTTCAGCTATGAAAACCCCTATGGCACCACCGCTGACACTAAACAAGGATTCTTCTGGAATACCTGTTAATGTCACGACGTACCGTGGGATGATCGGCTCTCTTCTGTATCTTACAGCTAGCCGACCTGATATTATGTACGCAACCTGTTTGTGTGCACGATATCAAGCTGAACCTAAGGAATCTCATATGATCGCTGTAAAGCGAATCTTTCGTTACCTTAAGGGTACTCCTAACCTAGGTCCTTGGTATTCCAAAGAGTCAGGGTTTGATCTGATCGCCTATTCAGATAGTGATTTTGCAGGTTGCAAAATGGATAGGAAAAGCACTACAGGAGGATGTCAGCTCCTAGGTGGAAAGCTGGTGAGTTGGACAAGTAAAAAGCAAAACTCAGTGTCCACCTCCACCGCTGAAGCTGAGTACGTAGCTGCTGGAAGTTGTTGTTCTCAGGTCTTGTGGATCAGAAATCAAGTACTGGACTATGACCTTCAGCTCTCGAAAATTCCAATCTATTGCGACAGCACAAGTGCCATCGCTATAGCCAACAATCCAGTGCTACACTCAAAGACCAAACACATCGAAATCAGGTATCCTTTTATCAGAGATCATGTGATGAATGGTGATATAGAACTTCACTTTATCCCAACTGATTTTCAGTTAGCTGATCTTTTCACCAAACCTCTTGATGAGACAAGATTTAACTTTCTCATCAGCGAGCATGGAATGTTGAACTTTGAAGAATAAACTCTTCAGCGGTTTGCATTTGATCAGCGACAGGATAAAACCAACTTGTATAACCCATTCTATCATCTTCTCTCTGAACAAACTTGATTCGCTAATGTCAAGGTATGATTTCTCTTTACTCGCTGACGTTCACAAATGAATGCAAGATTTCAAAACAAATTGTATCGCTGAATATCTCTTCCTTATCAGCAATACTTTGAAATTTCTAAAACCTAACACTGATATTTCTATTCAGTGCTTCATGTTTTAAAAATGTCCCTGAGTATTTCAAAAACCTCAGAGACATCCTAAAATGTGAAAAGACGTTTGTGACGTAATCAAACGGATAAACACTGGCACGTTCTTTTTCTGACACACGTTTGCACGTTTCGTTTACTCATCCAATCAAACGCAAACACGTGCCCGTGTCATGATGAAAAACTTTCCCGCTCTAGTTTTTTTCTCTCTCTCTCTATTCCCACTATATAAACCCATTCGAGTTTATATTTTTCCTTTACGCGAACAACTTCTCCTACAAGAAAAGAATTACTGTTGCATCTTGAACTCTTGTTTCCAGAAACTGTTCATCTTCTTCTTCAAAAACAAGGTTAATATTCTTATTATTTACCTGTTTTAACTTGTTTCTGATCTTCTCATTGTTTCTACAAGATCAAACAAAAGAACTTTTAAAAATGAAATCTCTTCTTTCATGGTTTTATGAACACAACCTTCATGGTTGTTCTTCAAGTTTACATCTCAAAATATTTAAACTTGAAACCTCATATGTTTTTCCAGAATCCTTATCTTTTAAGAAAGAGGAAACTGGAAAAATAAGACATTCACTAGTATTTGTCTCTTTTTGTCAAAACTAGAAAAACCCTAATCTTCATTAAGACATCTTTGGTCTGAATGAAATGGACAAAACTCAACAACATCTTATTGGAAAATCTTTCCAGATTAAGACATTGTTCTTTATCTCTTCTTCATGTTTATATGTGATTAACAGAAATGGCATCTTCTACTGCTGCTCCTACTACTGAGAAATCTCCTGCTGCTGAGAAACTGAATCTCATCAAGGCTTCTCAGGTCAAGTTCACGCTTGAGAAAGTCACTTTCAACAACAACAATCTCTATGCGCATTTCGATTTTCCTCCGAAAAAGAAAGTCAGGCATCTGGATGATGCTGTAAACTTTCTCAAAACCTGTTGCTAATCTACAGCCCTCACTACCGTACCCCCTGCCCATAAATTCCTTCTATCTCAGTTCTAGTATACTGCCAGTCAGGTTCCTTCATCCAAAGACCCTGAGAAACTACTTGATGTAATTCTCTGCGACACCAAATTTGGCACCACCAAAATCAACCCCGCCATTATCAGGCATGCACTCAACCTACCCACATCTACGAAAGAAAAACGCTTTGTCCCTCTACCAAACCACAATGGGTTTGACACGGGACACAGGGAGGGATAAATTGCCCGAGAAGAAGCTGACCCTGATCAAGAAATCAAAGATGCCCAGCGAGATGAACTTCATCTTCGCCCACTTAATAAGCTGCATGATAACGAAGTCCGGCTCCTCTGATCAAGCCGCTCAACCTCAGCAAGTAATGGGCCATGCATTGCTGAAAGGTCTCCATGTTGACTGGGCCTCAATCATCTATGACGATCTTGCGTTCAGAGTAGATATGGCTGATAGACCATCATGGGTTCCATATCCCAGATTCATCAGCGCCGTCTTTCTACAAGGACTTGGGGACAAATACCCAAAAGAGGGTGATCTGAGACTCTCTCAGGTTGGCCCTAAGGTGCTCGACTTCAGCCCCATGCCAAACGAGGTACGTCTCTCTACTCTCTTACCTATTCTCAATCCTCCTTCTTCTACTTCTGCAGCTACTTTAGTGGAAATCCCCACCGCTGATACGCAGGCTGCACCCTCCACTCCTTCCCGTAAAAGGAAACACTCATCTTCCCAACTTGATTCCAAAAGAATCAAGAAATCCAAAGAGCAACCCTCCAAGCCATCAACGACTGAAGACTCCCAGGGCCGGTCCTAGGGTTTTTTATGCCCTGTGCAAAATGCTAAAAAATGCCCCTATATCTATTTTTAAGCAAATGAACGACAAAAACATGCGATTTTTTAAAGGGTTTGAAACCTAGTCAAGTTAGGTGACTCGTCTTCACATAAATTTTTATTAATTATAACTAAAAAAATACAAACGGGACATAAAAGCCAAAACCCCGAATTACAAAATATAGAATGATAAATCATGAATTAAGACTGTGCTTTCCGGTATTCCCTTTTCCAAATTTAAATTAGCACAATAAAACATTAATTCCATATATGGAACTTAAAACTAAAAGATAAGGAAAATAATAGTTTTAACTTAAAATAGTAAATTACATGGAAGTTAATTTCATAGTAAGCAAAGAGTAAAATTCATACAGTTATAAGTCTAAAGAGTAAATTTTAAATATAATATGGTAATGTCAAACCTCAAAGTAAACAAGTGTCAAAAGAAAAATGATAAATTATAAAATTCATAATATATGCTATTATGCATTGCAAAGAACAAATACCTAATTAGACAATATCATAATATGTTGTTACCGTTGTTGATACATTGATGTGCTTTTGTGCATTGCAAATTTCAATATGCAAAACGAACTGGACGAACACGAGCGGAGGGTTGTTTGTGTTCATTCGTTTAACTTAACTGAACAAACAAGCATGAATGGTAAATGAACGAAAGTTTTTTTTGTTCTTGTTCGTTTGTTTAACTTACACGAATGGTAAACAATGGAATTTTTAGTATTCTTGTTCATTCGTAAAGAAAATGTGTTCGTTAATGTTCATTCGTTAAGATACTAAACGAACGAACGTAAACGACTAGAACTTTTTGCGATCATATTTGTTCATTAAGAAAACTTATTATTTCGTTAAGATGCTAAATAGAAATCAACTTGAGTTGTTGAAATGTTGGGTGTTCACCAGTTCATGATGTGCATTCAATATCTATCACTACCAGGCCTTAGTCTATTTTATAGTTAAAACTTAGTTGTCCAATTCCCAAATTATTAAACCCAAAACTAGTAATAAATCACAACTTGATGCCCCCTTAGGCTTTGATGCCCTGTGCGGTCGCACGGGCTGCACGTGGCCAGGGCCGGCCCTGAAGACTCCACGACTCACCTTATACAAGAGTCGCTGGATAGTTTCGTGGTACGCTCTGCCACAGCTGCTCAAGCCACCCCTCCATCCAAACCTCAGCGTCTCTAAACACTGAGGTTATAAACTTGGAACTTAACCCACCTCCTTCAGCCTCTCTATAGACTGAAGTGATTGTCAGCGGATCCAACGCTGAACCCCGCACCCAACCAATCTTCTCATCCTTTACTCCTCCCACTTTTTCTTTGGACACTCCACCAATTTTCCCACCGTTCTCAGGAACCAACGTCATCGTTCATGATTCAGCTGCTGATACTCTACATACGATGATGGAAACAAAGTTAGGATCTGCAGGCACCTGCATGCGCCAAGGCACTCTCGAAGGCGACATGGAAATCATTCAGGGTTACAAGGTTTCGACAACTTCGCCAACCCGCCTGCAGTTATACACATAACGCCAAACACTCCTCTCTCTCAACCCCAAACTTCTGAGCTTTCCTCTGTTCATAAGTTAATAACTTTTTAGGTCCTAATTTTGGAGATATCAACAACTCCCTGAAAGACATGGAAACTAAAGTGGAATCTCTCACCACTACTCTCTCCACCAGCTCTTCAGCGGTTACAGACGCTGGAGAAAATCTGAAAAAGCTGACTGAGATCGTTGATAAGAAAGCCTCCAGTGCTGATCTGGAGAAGGTGGATGGCAACATTGCAAGTTTTGTTGCTACTCTTGCTGAAAACTCTACTGCCATCAACAATCTCAACCTCTCCCATACTAACTTGTCCAGCGAAGTCACAACGCTGAAGACAGAAGTGTCCTTCTAAAGGACAGATGTCAGCACCGCCACTAATCTACTGCAGCAAATCCTCGAGCGTCTGAATGCTCCAACTTGCACTCCATCGCATTTTACTCAGAAGGATCAAGAGGATCTTCAAAGCCTCCATCCTGCTATATCTGGCCTAGACGACAGATTAGCAGTGGTTGAATTATGCATGGGACTCACTGGCCAAGAAGACAGTGATTCTCATACTGATGCTGATATTCCACTATCCTCCCCCATCCATCATGTGGAAGAGGGAGAGAAGGATTAAGACCTTCCCCATAATGTTGAGGGGGAGAAGAAATCTCTTGAAGACCTTCCCCTAGCTGAGGGGGAGATGAGTTCTACTACTGCTGCTGCTGGACAACCTCAGGGAGTTGAAAACCCTGAGGAAACCGAGAAACCTCCCTCTGTATCTGAAGGGGAGCAACTCGATGAGGAAACTGAAGCTGCTGCTGACGAGACCAAACCTTACGCTGATGAGGACGAGTCTGAAGAAGAAGCTGAAGACGATGAAGCTGTCGACATCTCTGACGACGAACCATCATCAACTCATAAAAATGATGATGATGATGACGATGATGATGATGATGGTGACTTCTTCTTTGTTGAGCCCAAGAAGGTCCCTGAGAAAGGGATTTCGTTAAAAGAACCATCAAGGGAGATGACTAAGACAAATCCTGCAGCGTCTGAAGCTGATAAAGGCAAAAACAAAGGCCTCGCTGCAGAAGGCAATCTAGCCATCCTTCAGATAAAGCCAGTTTGTCAGCTAGTCCTCTCCTCTGCTTGAGGATCCAGCTGAAGTCCTCACTGTTGCACCAACAATAATCCCAGCCACAAGAGCTGAAGAAATAATCCCGGTCTTGGATTTAATCACTGACACCGATGAACCTGAAGAACAACTTCTCTCTCACAAAAACAGACCTTCCTTAGCTCCTCAAAAGCTAAGTGAAGAGGATCAAAAAAGGAGAGAAGAAATGATCAAGGAGTTCGAGGATCATCGAATCATCCTCCCTCGCTCCAAAGTCCCTGTTCCCACAAAGTTCAGGTTATCAAAGAAAGAGTCCGCTGATCATCTTAGAGCTACAAGATTACTCGCCGAAAAGAAGGAAGCTGAAGAAAAAGATAAGGCCCTCGCCATCCAGCTTGCCCAAGAATCGGTGAATGAGCCCAAACTGAAAAGAACTCCCATCGAAGTCCAACGTCAGTTATAGGAAGACGCCCAGAAGATCGTTGAAGAAAAGACCAAGGTAACTAATTCTACCTTGGAATGGTGCAAAGAAAGACTGCACTATCGATATCGGGCTGCCAGAATTCATAAGGTGATCATCAGAGGAAAAACGACCATAGATGTTCCATTTGTTAAGGTCGATCTATTCAGAGAAAACGGTACCAAGGAAAACATCTACGCTGCTACGATCAATAAGTACGGTTTCTCTGAATGGTTGGAGATGCGAATAGCCATTCAGCGATCTACCTCACAATATAAGAGCCATGTCGAGAAAATCATAAATTCTCAGATCGACTTGGTTTCTTCTGCTGTGGATATTCATCCTCCTCCTCCTCTTGAGACTCAACGAACAAAGGCCTCTGCTAAGAAAAAGTCAAAACCATCAGATTCAGGTCCTCCTATCCGGAACGAAACAGGTATTGGTTTTTCACGTGCATAAGTACTTTTGTCCTGATCCTGATCTCTCAGCGCTGGATACCTCTCTGCCTCCTGGTGAACGTTTCGTCCCTGGTAAAGTCATAATCAATCCTTATGGTATCTTCTTTCTCGACTACGATGGAGGACAACATTTTCAACGTGTCTCTGAGCTTCCCATCACTCCCATTGAACAGCTCAGGGATCTCATCTATTGGTGTGAATTCAGACGCGATCTTCAGGAACGATATCTCAAGCCCTTGATCTTTTCTGAAGCAAAGAATAAACGAGATGAAGGAGTAACGGTCCCTGACTGGACGATACCAAAAACAAAGACCCTTGATGAACTTCTCATTAAGGAAGAACCTTTTGAAGGCTGATATTATTTCCTTGTAATCTTTCTATCTTTATCAGCTTACCTCTTTTGTACTTGTAATTTAAATTTGATGTACTTGTAATTTTTCTACTTCCCTCTGTAATCTTATACGAAGTTAAAAGAAAAATTTCAGCGAATGTACTTTACTCCATCAGTACTTAAAAGATCCCAGAAAACAGTAAAAGGGACAAATATTTTATGAGTTCTTTTTATCCTTATGTTTTCATACTTAGCAATTTTCTTTGTTGCGATGTCATAATCAAATAGGGGGAGATTGTTGATCCAAACCCTCAGTGATTTGATAATGACCCTCTCTTAAACACTTAGTGAAAATTGTAAGTAAACAATATGTATTAGAGTTTCACTATCGCTGATAAGTACTAGGACTTTACAGTACCACTGATAGGAACTCACGTTCTTTAGATTAGACATTCAGCGAACACTGTTCATCCAGTAGCTCTGAGCCTGTTCAGTCTCTGTGATGATCGCTGATCGTTTAGTTGTTTACTTATGATCCCTGAAGACAAGTTTCACGTCAACATAGGTTCTACGCTGAAGTCGAAGATCAAGCCCAAGAACCAGCGACAAGTCTACTAATGAACTGATGCGGATATCAGCGAAGCAAGACCTGTCCACTCAACGTGAAGTATCAAGTAGAAGACATCAGCAATCGCTGAGCATTATCATTTGCTGATAAAGAACTGTTCAACGAACACTGATCATGAGGTTTACTCTACAAGTTACTTTTGTCTATCCCCTTGCACGTCTCCGTATGAAATGTCAGAACGGACCTCCCTTTTGTCTAGAATCGTACAACAAACTCTGATTCTACACTGTGCACCATGCGGCTACTAAGGTTGTCTACAAAGGTCAAAACATGCAACCACTCAGCTGCTGCCACGTGTAAAGTAACACTGCTATGCATTAAATGCATGCAGTATATAAGAAGAACCCTACTTCAGAATTGAAGTGCTCGGCCATCTTCTTCTTTCTCTCTTAGTGTTAGAATATTATTCGTAATATTCTTATCTCCTTTCTATCTTATTTCTAGTGCAAGAAACTTAGTGTTATTAACTTGTTTAGATTAGGTTAATCCTTAATCTTGTTCTGCAACAAGTTGTAAATTGTTTTAAGATTCATCAATAAACAATTTAGAAAGTAAAAATCGTGTGTTTGTATTCAACCCCCCCCCCCCCCCCTTCTACAAACTTGTATAACCCTTCGGGACCAACAACTTTCATTCTATCAGCGAAACGAGTACACAAGTCAGGGTTAGTAGACCCAAATATATTATCATCGACGTATATTTGAACAAGAATAATATGACCTTTCACTTTCCTGAAAAATAGAGTTTTATCGATTTGACCACGCTCAAAATTTTCAATATGGAGATAAGTAGAGAGAGTGTCGTATCATGCATGAGGAACTTGCCTTAAGTCATAGAGTGCCTTATCCAGTTTATAAACATAACCTGGATGCTTAGGATCTGAGAATCCTGGAGGTTGTTCCACGTAGACTTCTTCATTCAGCTTTCCATTTAGGAATGCTGACTTAACGTCCATTTGATAAACTTTGAAGTCTTTGTGTACAGCGTGAGCTAAGAATAAACGAATGGCTTCTAGTCTTGCCACTGGTGCAAAGGTTTCGTCATAATCTATATCTTCCTCTTGTCTGTATCCCTGAGCAACAAGTCGAGCCTTGTTGCGGGTTATAGTTCCATGTTCATCCAACTTGTTTCGATACACCCATTTAGTGCCTATCACTGACTTGTCAGATGGACGAGGAACAAGCTTCCAAACTTTGTTTCTTTCAAATTCAGTCAGCTCTTCTTGCATAGCGCTGACCCAGTTCGGATCTTGGAGGGCATCATCTGTTTTCTTTGGTTCAATCCGAGAAATAAAGTTAACAAATAAAAAAATATTACCTGCACTTCGTCGAGTCTGAACACCAGAGTTTGGATAACCACGAATTTGTTCAATAAGGTTATTTATAGTCCATCGTTGAGCCGGTGCGTAAGTCGCTGACTCAACCTGAACTTGAGGAGCTGAAGATGAGGCTTCAACAACTTTTGGTATCTTAGCCCAGAGAGGAATAGGTGCAGATGTCATTTCATTCACTGATTGCTGAGAAGTCGATGGTATATCTGAGATAGAAGGTTCAGAAGCAGGCATAGTGTTTAGAGGAACAACTGAGACCCATGATGTTTCAGCTTCACTACTCTGCATGCTTGGGATGATGGTAGGATCATCATTTTCAGCGAGTTGAGTATTAGATGGAGGAGTAGGAATGTCTTCTGAATCACCAAGATGCGAAAACATCCATTGATTCAGTTCTTCAGTATGAGCAGAAGGTCTAGAGTTCGCTGAACGAGATTCGTCAAAAGTGACGTGGATAGCTTCTTCAATAGTTTGTCTTCGACGATTGAAGACTCTGAAGGCTTTGGAGATTGAAGAATATCCAAGAAAGATTCCATCACCAGCCTTAGGATCAAACTTTCCAAGGGCATCTCTATTGTTCAGTATGAAACACTGACATCCAAAGATGTGAAGAATGTTAATTGAAGGTTTTCTCCCATGGAAAAAGTGTTAGCTCCAATCTTTATGATAAATAGAAGTATTGGAAAAATAGACTAAGTATCGACACCAACAGAGGCTCTGCTGAGTAGCCGAGTGGCCGAGAAGACAGAAGTCTTCGACAGAGGCTCTGCCGGGTTAATCAAGAAAACCGAAGTGAAGAAACAACAGAAGACTCTTCTAAGTGGACAAGGCCACAGAGCTTCTGTCATACTCGACAGAGCTTCTGTGGTAAAAAGAAGATATACGCAAATGATCTAAACAAGGACGAACATGCTTCTTACATTATCTTCCATTCGAAGGTTCTGAAGATCAATCGTACAAATGAGTGACCTGACAACTCCACGTGTCAAACTCTGATAGGTTTCCGCATAAAGCTGAATACGGAGCATTTAATGAACGTTGTATCTGCAACAGTTCCAGAATAGTGTTTTGTACCTTCCAGCTACTATTCCTCAACAGTGTCTTTGTACCTTCAGTCCTTATTGTCCCCTTTAGAAGTAGTATAAATAGAAGGTTCATGTGAACTCTTCTATTAGGCTTTTTACACAACACACACACCTTGAGAGCAGTTTCTTGTCAAACCTTTCGGTGTTCTTGGTGTTCTTATTATATCAAATACAGTAAATCATTGAGCTATTTTTCTGTCTTATTTACACCTCTTGTATTTGATATTGTGTGTTATTCTACCTCATAATATCTGTTAGTTCGTTAAAACGCTTCCGCATTATATGTTGTTTGAACTAATTAGATAGAATCATCATTGTTAAATAAAACAGGAACCAACAAAAAGTTCATAGCCTGTCTTGATTTTCTATATCAAGTGATCCACTCTTACAATGATTTTTGGTAGAAACTTGGACTGATATTAACCTGTTCTTCATTCCTTTTGTTTTTCTGCCACTCTCAACCTGTTCGACTTTGGTATACTTACAGAACCTGTTACTATAGTTAAATCTCCATTTTAGTACACTGCTCAAAGCTTTCAGAAAGCTTACCCTATTTTCTGGATTTATCACTCTCTCACAATGACAAATTCAAATAACTTATTCACCGCTGGTTCCTTAACCAAGCCACCCACACTACTCAGAGATGAGTACCCTCAGTGGAAGATACAAATGATTCACTTCTTCGAGGGTACTGACAAAGAACTCATGCACTTTATCAACAATCCTCCTTACGTTCCCATGGTCACAGTACCACGTATTCCTGTCACAGGTGACACTCCAGAGGTTCCTGCGTACGAGAAACCAAAGCCCAAGGAAAAGTGGTCTGATCCTGATTGGGCAAGATATGAGGTTGCTCAGAAAACAAAGAGACTTCTGATAATGGCCATACCCAATGACCTTTTTCAATCCATAGATGCGTGTGAGTCTGCATACGATCTGTGGAAGGAACTGGAAAAACAACTGGAGGGTGGGGCCAAAACTCAGAACAACCGCAGAGCCCAATGCATAAATGAATACTATGCATTCAAAGCTCTGTCGGCCGAATATCTACAGACAACATATGATTGGTTTAACTCTCTAATCAACAAGTGCAAGAAGTTCGGGATTCACAGAACTTCTGAAGAGAACAACGTCATGTTCCTAAAGAGCCTAAATGAAGAATGGCTCAAGTTGTCCATGTCTCTGCAAACAAATCAGGACTTAGACTCCTAGACTCTGTCAGATCTCTATGGAACATTGGCAGCACAAGAGCCTCAAATCGCACAAGCAAAAGCACAAATCAGTGCACCTCTTGCTCTGGTCGGTAAGAACACAGAAGCTAGAGAGAAGCCAAAGGAGAAAGCTGCAGAGGTAAAGAAGGAGAAGAAAAAGAAAATCTTGATCATTGATAGTGAAGATGAGGAGGTGGTGGAAGAAGAAGAGACATCAATGGCCTCTATTGCTAAATCGTTAGCCCTTTTGACAAGGGAATTCAGCAGAGGTTACCAGAAGAAGTCTGGTAATGAACGCTATGGAAGAGATGATCGAGGAAGAGAAGGGTCAAATGAAAGTAATGACAGAGGTAGCGACCAACAGAGGTTGACTGACAAAGGTAGAGACCAACAGAGGTTGACTGACAGAGGTGGTGACCGACAGAGGTCAGACGATAAAGTTGGCAACACTCCACAGAACCAAGTATGTTACAACTGTGGAAAGCCAGGCCACTACGCCAATGAATGTAGAACTGAAAAAGGTGGTGACCGACTTATGAAGAACCAAGTGATCGTACCTTATATGGGCGTTCTAAACCTCGAAATCTCTAACTTGGTTGAAGATTCTTGCAGGTTTTGAAAAGATTCGGCGAAGAATAGCAAGCAGATCAAAGAAATCTCTCTTAAAATCTCTGCGAAATCGTAAAAGGAAAAGATCCTTCGAAAGTCTCTATTTATGCAAATAGTCGTGTCAGGTCGAGCCTCTCGATATTCGACACGTGTCCTCGCCTTTTCGAATGCTCGACAGATCGTCGACACCTGGCAAATACAGTTGTTATGCACGATCGCGCGTCAGCATGACGTCACGACCTTGTCCCCTTTTTGACTTCCCATTCAGTTAGAATTAGACCGATCCAATTCCAAGGCAACTAAAAAGGTTTATTTACACGTGTCACGACCCTAGACGTCCGACTAGAAAAATTTAAAAAACTTTTGAAATTTGAATTTGCCACTCCACTTTTTCAAAATTTAGGGGCAAACTGTTTGGGCAAAATTTCACCTACGACCAAAGCACTAAGAACATTTATTACATTTCTCCTTAACACAAGTCAAATCATAAGCATTTTACTCTTTGACCAAAGCCAAAGTCGAACGTACCTCTCGACCTCGACCGTCGTGTAGAAACACACGACTTCGACCAACTAACGTATGATTCTTCTGTTATGTTTTCCTCATTTAATGCAGGTCAAACGACATTTATGGCCAACGGACGAAACCAACAGAGCAATTATGAACATTAAAACAACAAAGACCGTTACTAGAAGAATTCATGGAGTCATTAAATGCGTTTCGAAGACTATAAATATGAAGGCAAAGTCATCATTGAAAGACATCGAACTTGGAATCACACACTACGTACTCAAGAACATCTGAAGCAAAGAAATCTCTCTCAAGTGATCGCTCTCGACGCACGACTTGTACTCTTGACCAGCAGTCTTCGCACACGACACACTAGTTTTACATTCGATACACTTGTTATTTTTACATTTCAAGTCATTTGTATTGTAATCACTGTATCCCCGACACCTGAAACAAAGGACATCGCCCCTGTTTGGCGATCATAGTGCAGCGATGACTTCCATAGTCGTCCGCGGGTTTTTTCCTCGTTGAGGTTTTTCCCGCGTCACCAAAATCTTTGTCTCTTTTACATTTTTTCCTTTTGTCGCATAGCTTTGTCGCAAGATTCTTTTCTTTAGTTGTTAAGCTCCACAATCAACCTTAAGTTATCCTTCTAGACGATTTTTGGCATTCACACTCCCCACGGTGTTGGGAACCTGATCGTCTGATGGTACATCGTGGGGACGGCTTTCATGTCGTGGATCCATCGTCGACCAAGAATTATGTTGTAAGCTGATGAATAGTCGATGACGTTGATTTTTGTTTGCTTGTTGATCCCTTTAGTGTAGACTGGAAGAATGATCTCCCCAAGAGTGTTGGTCGAGTCTCCATTTAATCCTACCAGAGTCGTTGAGCGGCGAACGATCTCTAACTTGTTGATACCCATCGCCTTGATGGTGCTGAGAAAAATAATATTAGCCGAACTTCCCCCATCGACCAAGACTCTTTTGGTCGAACAATTTCCAATGGTAAGCTGGATAATCAACCCATCGTGATGCTTTTGCCAACTGTCTTGGAGATCGTCTTGGTCGAATGTTATGGGCATGGCATTCAGCTCCAATTCTTGTCTTGGTCTTGATGACTGAGGAATCGGGTGCTCGTCCGATACTTGGCCGGCGTGCCTTTTGGCTGCTGAATAAGTTAGACCATAGACGTCCGATCCTCCTGTCACACAGTTGACGACAGGTGTATGGACAGAGGATGTCGATCAATCCTTGAAGATGACCTTTGGGGACAAGCCAAGCCATTTCCTTTTGTAATGCTACGCAATCGTCCGTCGTGTGACCAAAGTCGTTATGGAAGTCGCACCACTTGGATTTGTCTTTCTTGGCGTCATCTTTGTCGCTCTTCATGGGCCATCGAATGGTGGACTGTACATTCTTGAGGGCTTCATCCAAATCCTTGGATGTACCCTTGAACCCGTAAGAGGAGATCTTAGGATACTGAGGGAACTTAGTCGTAGGGTTGGTCTTCTTCTTTTCGAATCGGACATTTGATATCTGGCGTAAGGGTTCCGTTTTGACGTTCGCCTTGGATTTGAAATCCGGTTTCTTTACCCCCAGTGATTTCTTGTCGCTTGAATGCTTACGACGGAATGCCACGTCCTCCTCCACTCTCATGTATGCCAACGTCCTAGCTCGGACGTCTTCAAAGTTTTTTGGAGGATATTTCATAAGGTCGGTGTACAGCCCTGAACTGTCGTCGTCAAGACCTCGTTTATAGGCCTCGATTGCGGTTTTGACGTCGTAGTTTTGAATATTGATCATTTCTGCGTTGAAGCGATTAAAATAACTACGAATGGACTCTACAGCTTTTTGAGCGATGTAATACAAGTCACTGGTCTGCTTCTCCATCTTGCGACTACTGGCCAACTGTTGCGAAAACTGGTTGACCAACTCAGCAAAATTGCCGATGGACTTGGGTTTGAGGTTGATCAACCATTGGAGAGAAGCTCCTATAAGGGTCGCACCAAAACTCTTACACATGCAGACTTCTTAGTACTGATCCGGGATTGACGCGATCTACATTAGTTGTTTGTATTGGGCGATGTGTTCTGTCGGGTCGGTTATTCTCGAATACTTAAGGCGTGAAAGTTGGAATACTGTACTTTTTTGGGATGTCGACAGTTGAGATTTCGTCGACAAAAGGGGATGCTTGGAATCTTGAGCGGGGCTCGACGTCGATGGGGATGGCAGCGCCATGCTATTTTGAAAGTAACGACAGCATCTTTTCATTCTGATCTTCGAGAAATTTCAAGCGCCGAGCGACTGGGTCGTCCTGACTGGAACCTCCATTTGTCGCAGGGACAGAGCCATTGTTCATCTGGAAGCCATTGTGATGTGTCGAGTCAGTAGCATCTCCTTAAGGTGGAAAAGTGAACGTCGGCTGAGGCATCATCGGGATGCCCATCGTAGGAATCGGAACGAAGGAAGTCTGAATAAGGATAGTGTGAAATGTCGCCAATGACATGGGTATCGTCTGATTTTGAAATGGAATTGGCCGAAATGTTGTCGACGACATTGGCATTGTCTGATTCTAAAATAACGACGGTGGTCGAAGGTGCTGTGGTGGATATTGTCCCTGAGGGGGAACTCCAAAAAATGGGCTTGGGCCATTTTGTTGACCGAAGCTATTCCCAACATTTTGATTCGGACCTCCTTGGGAATTGAAAAAGTTTTCTGAATTCTGGAGCGGGATTCCCTAAGGACCATAGAAGCCTCTCGGATTGTGGAGTGGACCGTTCTGATTCTCAAAGAAGTATCCTTGATTCTGATTTTGGTTCGGACCGTTCTGATGTCCGAAGAGGTTGCCAGCAATCTGGTTTGGACCGTTTTGCTGATGGAAAAGGTTTCCTTGCCCCGACATTTCCTGAAAAAACTGAGAGAGCTCAAGAAATAGTTAGTAGGCTGTACGCTTTGTTGGAGATTTTCTCTAGATGGGGCCCTACGGTGGGCGCCAAACTGTTAATGCCAAAAATCACCCAAATGATAACTTAAGGTCGATGTGGAGCTTTAACAACTAACGAAAGGAATCATGCGACAAATCGTACAACAGATAACAAAGGTAAAAAGAGACGAGATAGTTTGATGATGCGGAAAACCCCGTCGAGGGTAAAAACCACGGTCGACTATAGAAGTCGACGGTGCACTATGGTCGTCAAACAGGGACGACGTCCTCTAGTAACAAGTGTCGCAAGTACAATAAATTTCAATTACAGAAGAAATAGACTTAGTTGTAAGAAACTAATGTCGTGTGTCGTGCGTAAGAATATTTGGTCGTGCGTTTCTTCGAAGGAAGATGTGAATGATCGTTCGAACGCTTCGAGAATGCTTCTGGTGAGTTCCTGAGAAGCGGTAGTTTATTGCAGAGGATTCGTTGAATAGCTCTGGAAATCAGATGTCTCGAATGTGTCTTCAGTCTTGGAATATAGAGGCTTTGGCGTCATTAATGACCTTTATAAATGTGAAAAACAGTCCTTGCCATTGAATGCACTTGATTGTGGTCTTCAGTTACGACAGTTGTCCTTTATGGTGCTTGACCTGCATTAAATAGCCATCAAAGAAACACTTGTCGACCATTAGTAGGTTAGTGTCAAGGATAATTGTATGGCGGTCGTCCGTTTCGGGGAATATTATGGTCGTACAACGGAGGTACTTTGCTGGCGACGATCAAAGATATGATCGTACATAATTTAAGAGACCTTATCTTAATACAAGATTTGTCGTACGAAGAAAGTCTTTTGTTTTCCTACGTCGGTCGTGAGGTGTGATTTTTTACCCAAACAGTCGATATGATCAACCGCTTGTATTTACTTGACAAGCATGTCGTCGATGTATACTTCCATCTTGTCACCAAGGTAGTCTTTGAACATCTTGTTGACCAATCTCTGATACGTTGACCTTGCATTTTTAAACCAAATGGCATAACTTTGTAGCAGTAAATACCCTTATCTGTCGTAAAGGCGGTTTTTTCCTTGTCGGTATTTTGCATCAAGATCTGGTTGTATCTAGAATAAGCGTCAATGAACGTTAGGAGTTCATGACCAACAGTGACGTCGACCATTGTGTCGATATGTGGTAATGGAAAAGGATCTTTCGGACAAGCCTTGTTGAGGTCTGTAAAGTCGATGCACACCCTCCACTTCCCATTTTTTTTGTACGACCACGACGTTGGCCAGCCAATCATGGTATTTCACTTCCCTGATTTTTCCGGTCTTGAGCAGGTTGTCGACCTCTTCGTTGATCACTTTTTCCGTTCCGGGGAGAACTTGCTACGTTTTTTTCTTGACAGGCTTGTACGACAGGTCAACATTCAATTTATGGAAAATGACGTCTGGATCGATGCCAACCATATCTTCGTGCGTCCAGGCGAAACAGTCAGCATGTTCCTGCAAAAAAGAAATTAGTTTCTCCTTGATGGCAGGATCCAATGAAGATCCTATGAAGATGATCCGGTCAGGCTTGTCCTGGTCGATCACGACTTCTTCCAGACGATAGTCGTCTATAGACACTGGGACATCCTGGACCTGTAATGTCTAGATGTCCTTCTTTTTGGGGATTTAGCGTCGCCTTGTAGCATTCACGGACGATCTTCTGCTCGCTCTTGATTTCCTGGACCCGCCATGGCGTTGGGAATTTTATCGTTTGATGATACGTCGAGGACATAGCCTTTATGTCGTGGATCCATGGTCGGCCTAGAATGATGTTGTAGGCCGAAGAGCAATCGATCACGTTGAACTTTGTCTGCTTGTTGACTCCATTAGCGTATATTGGAAGAGTGATCTCCACGACGTTGCTGGTCGAGTCTCCGTTGGATCCTACCAAGACTATCGATCATCGAGTAACTTCTGACGTATCGATCCCCATTTTCTTGATCTTGTTGAGGAAAATTATATTTGTTGAGCTGCCTCCGTTGACCAAGACCCTTCTAGCAGGGCAATTACGTACCGTCATTAGTCTGTCGTGGTGTTTCTGTCATGGTTCTTGGAGATCGCTTTGGTCGAACGTCAATGGCATAGTTTCTAGTTCCAATTCTTGCTTCAAATTTGATGATCGTCAATGGCATGCCTTTTAGCCGTAGAATAAGTCAGCCCACAAACGTTAGATCCTCCAGTTATGCAGTTTATGACCTTAGCATGGACTGAGGATGGAGGTCGTGCGTTATGCACTTCCGTCTCATCTTTGTCGATCAACCCTTGAAGATGTCCTTTCGGGATGAGCCATGCTAATTCCTTTCGTAGAGCCAAGCAATCTTCTGTCGTATGACCATGATCACTGTGGAAGTCACACCACTTAGACTTGTCCTTCTTGTCATCGTCTTTGTCGCTCTATTTGGGCCATCAGATGATCGACTCTACGTTTTTTAGAGCCTCAACCAGGTCCTTGGTAGTTCCGTTGAATCCATAAGACGAGATCTTAGGATGTTGAGCGAATTTGGAAGTCGGGGTGTTCTTCTTTTTCACGAACCTGACGTTCGAAATTTGTTGTGTGGGTTCCGTCATGGAAACGGCCTTGGTCTTGAAATCAGGCTTCTTCACGCTCAATGATTTTTTGTCGCCTGAATGCTTGAGGCGAAATGTTGCATCGTCTTCGACCCTCATATAGGCCAATGTTCTTGCTTGAACGACCTCAAAGTTTTCAGGGGGATATTTCGTCAGGTCGGTGTACAACCCCGAAGTGTCGTCCAGACCTCTTTTGTAGGCTTCCATCGCGGTCTTGACATTACAGTTCCGCACACTAATCATCTCTGCATTAAAGTGGTTGAAGTAACTTTGGATGGACTCTCCTGCCTTTTGAGTGTTGTAGTATAAGTCACTCGTTTGTTTTAACATCTTGTGACTAATGGCGAATTGTCGAGAGAATTGGTTGATAATTCAGCGAAATTGCCAATGGACTTGGGCTTGAGATTGATCAACTACTGAAGAGTTGCACTTGTGAGAGTCGCACTGAAGCTTTTGCACATGCATACCTCTTGATATTGATGTGGTGTGTATACGGTCTACATCAATTGCTTATATTGAGCAATATGCTCCGTCAGGTCTGTGATCCCCGAATACTTAGGCGTGAAGGTGGGGATGTTGTATATCTTCGGGACGTCGAGCATGGCTATCTCGTCGATAAAAGGGATGCTTAGAATCCAGAGCGCGACTCGACATCGACCGGTACAACGACACCATGTAATTTGGAGATCAACGACAACATTCTCTCGTTCTGTTCCTCCAAGAGCTTTAGGCGTTGAGCGACCGGGTTGTCTTAGTTGGATCCCTCGTTTGCTGCAGGAATAGAACCTAAGCCCTGCGTCGTCATGGCCACCATCGCTTAGAAGCCATTTCGGTGTGTCGAGTCAGCAGCTTCCACGTGTAGTTGAAAAGTGAACGATGCGGGCATTGTCGGTGGAGGAATCGTTGGGATTATCGTCGGGATCAGGACGAAGGGAGTCTGGAACGAGATCGTGTGAAACATTGCAGACGAGATGGGCATCGTTTGATTCTGAAACAGTGGTGGCGGCTTGAGATGCTGCGGAGGGAGGGGATTTTGGATTGGCACCCCGAAGAATGGTCTCGGGCCATTCTGTGGACCAAAGAAGTTTCCTGGATTCTGGTTTCTTTGCGGTTCTGTTCGTTCAGGGAGTTGAGTTCGGCACGTGCAGCATCCAGTTCCATGCGTAATTGTGCAGCTTCATTGAATTGATGTCCCTGTCCTGACATTTTCCTGAAAAATGGAGTAAACTCAAGAAACGATTATTAGCACCTACGTTTTGTCGGAGATTTTCTCTAGATGGGGCCCCACGGTGGGCGCCAAACTGTTAATGCCAAAAATCACCCAAATGATAACTTAAGTTCGATGTGGAGCTTTAGGAACTAAAGAAAGGAATCACGCGACAAATCGTACGACAGATAACAAAGGTAAAAAGAGACGAGAGAATTTGGTGATGCGGGAAACCCATAGAGGGTAAAAGCTGCGGTCGACTATAGAAGTCGACGGTGCACTATGATCGTCAAACATGGACGACGTCCTCTAGTAACAAGTGTCGCGAGTATAATAGATTTCAATTACAGAAGAAATAGACTTAATTGTAACAAACTAATGTCGTGTGTCGTGCGTAAGAATATTTCGTCGTGCGTTTCTTCAAAGGAAGATGTGAATGATCGTTTGAATGCTTCGAGAATGCTTCTGGTGAGTTCCTGAGAAGCGGTAGTTTATTGTAGAGGATTCGTTGTATAGGTCTGGAAATCAAATGTCTCGAATGTGTCTCTAGTCTTGGAATATATAGGCTTTGGCGTCATTAATGACCTTTATAAATGTGAAAAACAGTCTTTGGCATTGAATGCACTTGATTGTGGTCTTCAGTTACGACCGTTGTCCTTTATGGTGCTTAACCTGCATTAAATAGCCATCAAAGAAACACTTGTCGACCGTTAGTAGGTTAGTGTCAAGGAAAATTGTACGACGGTCGTTAGTTTCGGGGAATATTCCGGTTGTACAGCAGAGGTACTTTGCTGGCGACGATCAAAGATATGGTCGTACATAATTTAAGAGACCTTATCTTAATATAAGATTTGTCGTACGAAGAAAGTCTTTTGTTATCCTACGTCGGTCGTGAGGTGTGATTTTTACCCAAACAGTCGATATGATCAACCGCTTGTATTGACTTGACAAGCATGTCATCGATGTATACTTCCATCATGTCTTCAAGGTAGTCTTTGAACATCTTGTTGACCAATCTGTGATACGTTGACCTTGCATTTTTTAAACCAAATGGCATAACTTTGTAGCAGTAAATACCCTTATCTGTCATAAAGGCGGTTTTTTCCTGGTCGGTATTATGCATCAAGATCTAGTTGTATCCAGAATAAGCGTCCATGAACGTTAGAAGTTCATGACCAACAGTGACGTCGACCATTGCGTCGATATGTGGTAATGGAAATGGATCTTTCGGACAAGCCTTGTTGAGGTCTGTAAAGTCGATGCACTCCCTCCACTTCCCGTTTTTCTTTTGTACGACCACGACGTTGGCCAGCCAATCAGGGTATTTCACTTCCGTGATTTTTCCGGTCTTGAGCAGGTTGTCGACCTCTTCATAGATCACTTTTTCCGTTTCGGGGCGAACTTGCTACATTTTTTCTTGACAGGCTTGTACGACGGGTCAATATTCAATTTAAGGAAAATGAAGTCTGGATCGATGCCAACCATATCTTCGTGCGTCCAGGCGAAACAGTCAGCATGTTCCTGCAAAAAAAGAAATTAGTTTCTCCTTGATGGCAGGATCCGGTGACGATCCTATGAAGATGATCTGGTCAGGATTGTCCTGGTCGATGACGACTTCTTCCAGACGATAGTCGTCTATAGACTCTGGGACATCATCGACCTGTAATTTCTTTTTGGGGCTTTAGCGTCTCCTTGTAGCATTCACGGGCGATCTTCTGTTCGCTCTTGATTTCCTGGACCCGCCATGGCGTTGAGAATTTTATCGTTTGATGATACGTCGAGGGCATAGCCTTCATGTCGTGGATCCATGGTCGGCCCAGAATGATGTTGTAGGCCGAAGAGCAATCGATCACGTTGAACTTTGTCTGCTTGTTGACTCCATAAGCGTATATTGGAAGAGTGATCTCCACGACGTTGCTGGTCGAGTCTCCGTTGGATCCTACCAAGACTATCGATCGTCGAGTAACTTCTGACGTATCGATCCCCATTTTCTTGATCGTGTTGAGGAAAATTATATTTGTTGAGCTGCCTCCGTTGACCAAGACCCTTCTAGTCTCGACTCGACCAAAGCTTGTTGACTCCATAAGCGATCCACGACTCGACCAAAGCGATCTCCAAGAACTATGCCATTCGGTTGTTAATCACCGGATATTCGATGTCTTGAAATGTTGATTGAGCTTGATATTTATAGTCTTCGTGTCCTTAGCTTCATCCATGAATGCTCCTTTAATGGCCTTAACGGTTGGAAACGGTCGCCGAAGTAATGATCTTCGTCCGTTATGGTCGCCGGCTGTTTAATGATTGCGTCGGTTATAGTCGTTGCTCCTTAATGACTTTTATTCCTGCATTAAACACTTAACACACGGTCATGGTGAACGTTAGCTTTGGTCGAGGTCGCACGTCCTTATATAATAGTCGTGCGGATCGGGCGACGCTATGGTCGAGCATCGTAAGGAACTCTCGACTTATCTTTTATAAGGGACGACGATGGTGTTCTAGGTCTTTGTCGAGACCTTATCTTAATACAAGATATAGTCCCTAATCATACGTCTTACCTGTTCTGGTCGCGGTCGAGCGACGTGATTTTTTTGCCCAAACAGTTTGCCCCCAAAATTTGAAAATTGAATGTCAAATTTAAGTTTCAAATTTTGCTTGTCGAACGCTTAGACTTGTGACCTGGGTTGAGGGACTTACCTGGTTGTCGTGGAACTAGACCGGTTCGCCTTTAACTGAACGAGAAGTTGAAAAGTTGTGACGTCACACTGACGCACGATGATTCTTACCAGCTGTCGAGGACAGGTGTCGAAGATTCGGATAGGTATACGAAAGGGCATGGACGCGTGTTGATCATCGAAACACTCGTCCTGATATGACCGGTTGCATAAATAGAGATCACGACGGATCTTTTCTTGATACGTTTTCAAAGTGTTTTTTGAGAAGGGATTTTGTTCTGGTTTTTTACCACTTTTCACTCGAACTTATTCGAATCTGTGCGAATCTTCGGCTAGCAGTTTAGAGCGTTTATATAAGATCTTGTTCTGTCCTCCGATTCACAATGTCGACGGAACCTGTTAGCCTTATCATGAATCACGTAGACTTAGATGCTTTTAGGAGTTTGGCAAAAATCCCGGCAAATATAGACTTGCGGAGTCCGGGGATTGTTCGTTCTATGGACTGCCCCGAGGGATATATTGCTTTGTATGAGTATCCTTTTAAGATAGGGTTTCAGTGGCCGTTTTCTGGTTTATCTAAGTCATTCATGCAGGATTTCGATGTGTCGCCGGGACAATTGATGCCCCAACTTTGGCGAGTTCTGTTGGTTATTGAGCGAGCGTCCGCAAAATGGGAGTCTCCTGTGATCATGAATGATTTCTTGGCGGCGTATCAAGTTAAAAAGGACAAGAACTGGCGTTATAGTCCTTATTCTAAGTTCAGGGGTGATCGTTCTTTGGTTTTGGGAACTGGTGTTAATGATCGAGGGTGGAAGTCGATGTATGTGTTTGTTTTTTCCGATTCACTGGATTCCAGCAGCGATTGGGTGCGGTCAGGCTGGAATAAGACAGGTATGCTTCGCCATTTTCTGAGTTTCATTTTTATGGCTTTTACTTACCATTCTTCTCCTGTTATCCTCAGAGATTCAGTTTGACGAAGTGAAACCGACTGCGGATTCCCAGGCTAAGATCAACAAGTTCTTGAGTCTTAGCGTTAACGAACGATCTTTCGTTACGTGGCAATTGATGGTCGAAGACGAGGACGTGGCGATGGACGCTGAACGAGAGGAAACGACCGGTAAACATTTTACGATTGTTGATTTTCACCATTTATATTTTCCATCTGATGTTTCATGTATTTCCTGGTTAGTGTCGACTGAGAGGAAATCAGTCTCTAAGGCGAGAGGGAAGCAGATCATGCGTGCCCTTCGAGACGAAGACGTTTTGACAGCTGGGTCGAGCCAAAAGAGAACCAGGAAGACGTTCCTGAGGGAACCGTCATCAAGGGTTGATAGCTCATCGAGAGTTGTTCTGCCTAAGAAGGCGAAGACGTCATCCAGCCGTCCTGGCGCGATGGACGCGACACCGGCAAGTTCGGCACTTCCGGCGACAATGACGAGACCGGTGTTCAAGATGTCAACCCCATCATCTGCCGTCAGGGGCGAGGGGTTGTCGGCCGAAGTCACGACGGTTAATTTTTCATTGCCGTCGGACTTTATGGCGGATGGTGTCCTAGACGGGACGACGTTGTTTCCTCACTTGGAGAGGTGTTTGCTTCCATCTTTCAGGGAGCGTTTTCACGGGGTTCCGACCGGAGAGATAGGATCTCAGGTTGCCAGTCTGGCGTTCTCAGTAAGTGTCAATCTTTCATGACTTGTTTCAACGTTCGATGTCGTTCGTTGTATAACACTTTTTCGTGTATTTTTAGACGTTCCAGTCGTCTCTGGCATTGTACGCCGAGATGTCGAAAGCCGAGGAGTTGGTGGCGTCTGCTTTGAAAAGGGAGGAGGCGGCGTTAGAGAGGGAGAGGTTGCCTTTGGCACGCGCCGAGGAGTTAGCTATTCAGATTTTCGATGCTCAGTACGAACTGCAAGCCCTAAGTCGAACGAGGGAAATGGCAGATGATGATCCTCAGGTCGGGACCTCAGGCAATAATGCGATGGATGCTCCTCCTGCAGTTTAGGATTTTTTACTTCCTTTGTTTTTGCTGGCCGTTGGTGGTCAATTTTTTGGATGTAACATATTGACCTGATGAAATGGAAGTTGTTTTTTTATCGAATTGACAATCTCGTCACATAAATGTTGTTAGTTATGTAACTGATTTGTGAAATACATGATAAGTCATGCAACTACGTCGCCTATTGTTAGAGCAAGAGTAAGAGCGTAATATGAGAGCATGCGATTAAAGCACCCATTGACACATAAATCGTAAGGTTTTTTATTACGCTGACAAACATAAATACATGCGACTAAGGCATACATTCAAAGCGCGAAGTTTTTCTAAGTTAAGAAACTCATACTGCAAAGTCGTTTAGACTATAAGATCGTGTGATTAAGTCGTTCAACGAGCTATGAGGCGTGATCAAGTCATGGACCTGATCATCTATGTCGTGCGATCCTGCGATAAAGCGATGTCGGGGGTTTGGTCATTGGCTAACCAACGACCCTCTGATGCTTAAGTCAGTAATTGTCTTGGTAAATAATCATATGTAAAAAATGAAAAAGGGTAAGAAACGTACCTTCTTATCGAGTGTTCTGAAATACTTTGAATTTTTGGTTTTCATGCTGGGCCTCTGGATATATTGTATCATCTTGCCCCCTTGTGGTGGCTTTGAGACGATATGTTAGGTCTGGGACATGTCGTCGCAAGTCACCACAATATACGCGTCGCACGACCTGGCGAACCTTTTATTTCAGAAAAAAGAAACAAACCTGTCGTGACTCTTATGATCGTGTTTTGCCTTGGGTTGGAGTGACGTTCTTGACGGCCTATTTTTGCGGCTTCAAGGTGGCTTTATAGCAATCTCGAGCGACTTTTTGCTCGCTTCTGATCTCTTGGATTCCCCACGGCGTAGGGAATTTCATGATTTGATGATATGTCGAGGGAACGACTTTCATTTCATGAGTCCATGGTCGACCTAAGATGACGTTATAGGCTGACGCACAGTCGATAACACTGAACTTAGTCTGGTTATTGACTTCTCCAGCATAGACGGGCAAAATTATCTCTCCAAAGGTGCTCGTCGCTTCTCCATTGAAACCGACCAAAGTTGTCGAACGTCGGGTGATTTCTGAGCGATCAATTCCCATAGCTTTGATAGTGTTGAGAAAAACGACGTTTGCTGAACTGCCCCCGTCTACCAATACTCGACGCGTCAAACAGTTACCGACCGTGAGTTGAATGATCAACCCGTCGTGATGCTTTTGGTACGAGTCGCCGAGGTCGACTTGGTCGAACACGATCTTCATGGCTTCTAGTTCCAAATCTCCTTTGGGTCTGGATGAACGAGGAATAGGTCGGTCGTCGGGCGCTTGACTGCCATGACGCTTAGCTGCGGAGTACGTCAGACCACACACGTCCGAACCACTAGTGATGCAATTGATGATCTTTGCAAGCTTGGGCACTGACGATCGGTGGCTATTAGCTGGAAGAACGACATCATCAATAATATCTTTGAGATTACCTTGTGGAACATGATATGCCAATTCCTTATTGAGTGCGATACAGTCATCTGTCGCATGACCATGGTCGACGTGGAAGTCGCACCACTTTGATTTATCCTTCTTAGCATCGTCCAAGTCAGACTTCTTCGGCCACCGAATGGTAGCTTGGGTGGTCTTCAGAGCTTCGACTAAGTCTTTAGCTGACCCTTTGAACCCATAAGAGGAGAACTTGGGGTACACGGGGAATTTAGTCGCGGTTTTAGCTTCTGCCTTCGTCTTGAAACGAACGTTTGAAATCTGACGCGCTGGCTCTATTCTGGATATGGCTTTCGGCTTTAATTCTGGCTTCTTGACACCTAACGGCTTCTTTTCGTCAGTGTGTTTGCGACGAAAGGTTGCGTCGTCTTCGATCCTCATATATGCTAAGGTTCGAGCTCGGACGTCTTCGAAAGTCTCTGGGGGATACTTGGTCAGATCGATATATAGACCTGAACTATCGTCTAGACCACGCTTATAAGCTTCGATCGTAGTTTTGATGTCACAATTGCGGATACTGATCATTTCGGCATTGAATCTATTGAAATAACTTCGAATAGACTCATTGGTCTTCTGCACGACATAGTACAGATCACTAGTCTACTTTTCCATCTTACGACTGCTGGCGAATTGCCGGGAGAATTGGTTGACCAATTCCGCGAACGACCCGATAGATTTGGGTTTGAGATTGATCAACCACTGGAGAGCTGGACCAGTGAGAGTCGCCCCGAAACTCTTGCACATGCATACTTCCTGGTACACGTGTGGAATCGAGATTGTCCACGTGAGCTGCTTATACTGCGCGACATGCTCGGTTGGATCGGTCACACCCGAATACTTGGGAGTGAAGGCAGGAATGTTATACTTCTTTGGGACCTCGACGGTGGCGATCTCGTCGATGAAGGGCGACGCCTGATACCCCGAGCGAGGTTCGACGTCGACAGGCACGGCTGCCCCAGGCAACTTGGCGAGCAAGGACAGGACGCGCTCATTTTGGTCTTCTAACATCTTCAAACGTTGGGCAACGGGATCGTTAAGATCAGGATTTTCCCCTGTCGAGGGATTGGTCCTTGGACTAGTGCCATTACCATGCGACGAATCGTTGGTGTCCCCGTTGAACGGGAAAAAATATGGCTGCGACCCATAGTGGAATTGATGTGGTCTATTCTGAAACGATTGTGGTCTCTGCTGAAATGGCTGTGATCTCTGCTGGAAAGATTGTGATCCTTGCTGGAAAGGTTGCGGACCACTTTGGAACGGCTGGGAAAACGGCTGGGATCCATTCTGAAACGGCTGGGTGCCACCTTGCAATGGTTGGGATCCATTGTTCAAGGGTGGTGGTCGGATGTGCTGAGGGGTAATCTGCCCAGACTCGGGATTCGGAATGAACGGACCCGGCTGCTGATTCTGCATGAATGGACCTGGATGCTGATTCTGTGCGGACGGGCCTGGTCCCGGACCTGGATTCTGGATGAATGGTCTAGGATCACCCACCGTGGAGCCCCATCTAGGGAAAATCTTTGACAAACATGCGTTTTACTAACGGTTTCTTGTAGTGTCCTCTGTTTTCTGTTTCAGGAAAATGGCAGCCCCTGGAAATCCAGAGCAGGTTATTGCCCAGATGTACCAAGAGTTGGAAGTTGCACGAAATCAAATCAATGCATTTGCTAAGCAGAGTCGAAGAGCAGCTGAAGAAATTGCCCGGCTGAGGAATCCCTTCGGATCGCAGAACGGTCCAAGACCATTCGTCCAGAATCCAAGTCATGGATCGTTCGGACAAAATCCAGGATCCGCTCCGTTCGTCCATAACCCTGGTTCGGCTCCGTTCGTCCGTAATCCAGGACCAGGTCCATTCACGCAGAACCAGCAGCCGGGATCATTCAACCCAAATTCCCAGTCTGGGCATATTCCTTCTCAGTATATCAGACCTCCACCCATGCAGAACGGGTCGCAGTCGTTTCAGAACGGGTCGCAGCCGTTTCAGAATGGGTCGCAACCATTTCAGTATGGATCGCAGCCGTTTAAGAATGGGTCGCAGCCGCATTTTGTCCCTTTTAACGGGGACGCCAATGGCTCGTCATACGGAAATGGCACCAGTTCGGGAGTTGATCCATTGGCAGGTGCGAATCTCGATCCTAACGACCCTGTTGCCCAGCGATTAAAGATGCTAGAAGATCAAAATAAGCGTGTCCTGTCCCTACTCGCTAAGCTACCCGGGGCAGCCGTGCCCGTCGACGACGAGCATCGCTCAGGATTTCAGGCGTCGCCTTTCATCGACAAGATCGCAACATTCGACGTCCCGAAAAAATTCAACATCCCCGCTTTCACGCCCAAGTATTCAGGGGTGACCGATCTAACAGAGCACATCACGCAGTATAAGCAGCTCATGTGGACGGTCTCGATCCCACACATGTATCAAGAAGTATGCATGTGAAAGAGCTTTAGGGCGACTCTCACTGGTCCTGCCCTCCAATGGTTGATCAATCTCAAACCCAAGTCCATCGGGTCGTTTGCTGAGTTGGTCAATCAATTCTCCCAATAGTTCGCCAGCAGTCGCAAGATGGAGAAGCAAACCAGTGACCTGTATTATGTCGTGCAGAAAGCTAATGAGTCTATTTGAAGCTATTTCAATAGGTTCAATGCAGAGATGATCAGTGTTCGCAACTGCGACGTCAAGACCGCGATCGAAGCTTATAAACGTGGTCTGGACGACAGTTCAGGTTTATACACTGATCTGACCAAGTATCCTCCAGAAAATTTCGAAGCCGTCCGAACTCGAACCCTAGAGGATAATGTTGCCTTTCGTCGTAAGCATACCGACGACTAGAGGTCGATAGGTGTAAAGAATCCATAGTTCAAGACAAAGGCAATTTCTAAGGTAGAACCCGCACGCCAAATCTCGAACGTCCGATTCAAGACAAAGGCGGAAGCCAGGACCGCGACCAAATTTCCTCAGTACCCCAAGATATCCTCATACGGATTCAAATGGACCACTAAAGACTTGGTCGAAGCCCTGAAGTCCGCCCAGGCGATCATCCGTTGGCCGAAGAAATCTGATCAAGATCGCGCCAAGAAAGTTAAGTCGAAGTGGTGTGACTTCCATGTCGACCATGGTCATGCGATAGATGATTGCATAACTCTCAAAAAAGAGCTGGCATATCATGTCCCGAAAGGTAATCTCAAGAGCATCATCGACGACGTCGTTACTCCAGCTAACGACGCTCGAACACCGACTCCCGATCACACGAAGGTCGTCAATTGCATAACTGGCGGGTCTGACGTATGTGGTCTAACGTATTCCGTGGCCAAACGTCATGCTAGCCAGGCACCTGATGATCGACCTATCCTGCGTTCATCAAGACCCAAAGAAGATCTGGAGTTAGAAGCCATGAAGATTGCATTCGACCAGGATGACCTCGGAGATTCGTATCGCAGACATCATGACGGGTTGATCATTCAACTCACGATTGGCAATTGTTTAACCCGGCGAGTCTTGGTCGATGGACGCAGTTCAGCGAATGTCATTTTCCTTGACACCATCAAGGCCATGGGAATCGATCGGAAATCACCCGACGTTCGACAACCTTGGTCGGTTTCAATGGAGAAGCGACGAGTACCTTCGGAGAGATCATCTTACCTTTCTATGCTGGAGGAATCAACAAGCAGACCAAGTTCAGCGTTATTGATTGCTCGTTGGCCTATAACATCATCTTAGGTCGACCGTGGATCCATGAAATGAAAGTCGTTCCCTCGACGTATCACCAAATTATGAAGTTCCCTACGCCGTGGGGAATCCAGGAGATCAAAAGTGAGCCGAAAGTCGCTCGGGATTGCTATAAGACCACTCTAAAGCCATCGAAATAAGCCATCCAGTGATTGCAGGACCAGGATATTCCTAGAACAGCTGACGACTATTGCGTAAAGGAAATCCTCATGGACCAGAGCAAACTCAACTAGAAATTTTTGACAGGTTCGTCTCTCGATCTCTACCCTAAAGACAGACTAATATCTTGTTTACAGGAGCATATCGACTGTTTTTTCCTGGTCACACGAAGAGATTGACGTGTCTACTGTGGCGATTCACGACGACATATCCTAGATTTCGTATATCGTCTTAAAGTCGCCACAGTGGGGCAAGATGGTATCAATAATCGAGACGTCCCACATACTGGGGATGCGACACATCAGAAAAGGTATGTCTTCTAAGTTATATTCTATTTTTTCATCCGATTTTTTACCATAACGATTACTGACTTAAGCATCGGAGGGTCGTTGGCTAGCCAACGACCAACCTCTGACGTTGTTTTATCGCAGATCGCACGACATAAGATTGCAAAATCTACTACACGACTTTAATCTCGCAAGATCGCATGACATAAGTGTTCGAGTCTATGACTTGATTATTTTGCAGGAACACACGACTTAAGTCTTATCGTATGATATAATCCTACGATTATCCGGTCTAGCGACCCCCCGATCTGAGTTTCTTAAACCTATAGAAATTTCATGTTCTGGGTGAATGCTTTGATCGTCTGTATTCATATTTGCCAAACGTGATGTTAAAGTATAAAAGACTTATAACTTGTGTGCTAGTCTTTATAATTACAATGGATGCCTAAGTCGCACGATTCCTTGTTTATTATGTACTTGACAGTTGATAATGTATATATCTATGGAAAATGCAAAACGAAATAAATACACAAGTTCAGCAGAAAAACAAAATTTCATTCATAAACGAGCGATTACATCTAAAAATAACTCGACCACCAACGGTCGAGCATTCAAAGATAAGACAAAAAACCAAATCCTCTAAGGATTAGAAGGAGCGTCAGTAGCATCCTTGCCCGAAACTTCGCCCTGGAGGCCCTCATCCACAACCTCTTCTTCCTCAGCCTCCTTCTCATCGTCCGAGTCGAGATCCCTGTCGGTTCCAACCTTGGCTAGGAAAAAGGCTAGCTCCTCAGTTTGCAGACGCGAGGGGATTCTTCCCCGACAAGTGTTGCCGCATGATCGCCGCCCGAGCTGTTAGACGAGCAAGGGCAAAGGTAGACGCAGCCTCATCTTTGAGCTCCCTCACCTCCTTCTCCAGGACCGCCACCTTGGACTTGAACTCCTCGACCTCTTTTTGCTTCATTTCCAAGGATGCTTGCATCCTGTCCAGCTCCTCTCTCTGATCTGCAATCACAGAGAAGGACTCCTTCAGACGATAGTTCACGTCGTCCCTCGCGTGTCCGACGGCTTCCAGCTCGTTCAAGGCATCGTCAAGTTTTATCGACACCTCCTCGACACGCGCCAGGGCAGATTTCTCCCTCACCAACATCGCATCCTCCTTCTTAATGGCATAGGACACTAGACCTTCCATCTTCATCGTCTCGGCTTGCAGGACCAGTGAAGATTGAAACGTCTGAAACATATAAACTCGTTAGTAAAAATACCTGACAACGACAACGCCAACTACAATAACAACGACAACGACATCGACAATGATAACGACAACGAAAAACAAAGTCTTGAAAGATAGACTTACCATAAACGCCATTCCGGCAACATAAGCCCCCGAGCTCTCGATAGAGCACCCGTTGAAACGCTCCCTGAAAGAGGGGAGCTGAAATTTATCCAAATGGGGGAACAAACTCGTCCCGTCCAGGACATTGTCCGTCATGAAATCCGCCGGCAACGTAAAATTCACCGTCGTTTCCTCTCCCGTCCACGCACCCTTGCCCTCGTCGGCCGACGCGGGGCATGACGCGGCAGCAGGAAACCCCGTCGATTTCGCCGGATGCGCAGGATCGACAGGTGTCGTGTCGACCGTGTCGGAAGTCTTCTCGACAGATGTGGTCGACACCTTTGCCTCCTCAGGCAAGACGACTCTCGATGAGCCGCCCATATTCAAAGACGGTTCCCTCCGGACGGACGTCCTCGTCCTCTTGAGGACTCCCTACCCAGTTGTTGGAGCCTCTTTTCTCTTGAGGACTCCCGACCCAGTTGTCGGAGCCTCTTTTTTCTTAAGGACCCCCGACCCAGCTGTCGAGATTTCCTTCCTTCTTTCCCTCGCCTGGCAAGCCAATTCGGCCTGAGCCGCCCTCTTAGCCATCGCAGACGACATTTTCGGTGCGACTGTTGGGATTCCTGTTGGGATTCGCCTATGAAACGAATAAAAAAGGACAATTAGGCGACTGAAACGATGGAAGAGGCATGTCGAACAAAGAAAGGTACACTTACCAGTCATCTCTACCACTATCGAATCTTCCTCCCTCCTTCTCTCCCCAGTCTCCTCTTCCTCCTTCTCTTCTTCTTTCTCTTCCTCCTCTCGATCCCTCTGTAGCCCGTCGCTCAGAAAAATCGTGTCGTCGTCCTCGTCGACCAGGTGACGTGTGACAAACGATCGTTCGTCAGGACTGATCTCCAAGAACTTCTCGATTTTAGTCCCGGAATCGTCGTCGGGCTCTACGGCGTCAAAATTAATATCTAAAAAGACAGAGAAAGAAGGTCAGTCGAAAAGCAAAGTAATACAGACAACATAAAAAATGCTCGACCAGAGCCAAAATCTCACCGGCCATGTTCCATCTGGACCTGATCCAATCACTGTCGGTGTCCAGCGTCGCTACCCTCATGAAGACGTACCTGGTCTTCCATTTACGGTCGTTGACCACAGTTTTTTGGACCAAGGTACGATCGCCCTTATGCTTTGAAAATAAGCTGTAGCGTTGATATGTGTCCGACTTGACCTGGTAAGCGGTCAAGAGATCTTTTACGTTCATCGGCGACTCCCAGTACGAATTAAATTGCTCGATAACCAGAATTACACGCCAGAACTGGGGCATCAGTTGCCCTGGCGACAGGTCGAACTCACACATAAACGCCTTAGATAAAGGTGAATATGGCCAGTCGAATCCTATCTTGAAAGGGTACTCGTATATTACGACGTACCCCTCAGGGTACATCTCCAGCCAAATATTACCGGCCTTGCTCACAGAAATCCCCGCAGGGATTTTTGCTAAAATCCTAAAGTCGTCTAGAGCGTCATGATCCTGGATGGCACTCCTAGGCTCTGTCGACATCGATAAACTAGTTAACAAGATTTGACGCTCTGAAAAGCCCCAGATATCCCAGTTCTTCCTAGGTTTCCTAGCGATTGACTTACGACGCATACAAAGACTGGAAAGTCGTACCTTTTATAGGCGCTCTAAACCTCGAATCTCTAACAAGTCGAAGATCTCTCGCAAGTTTGGAAAAGATTCGGCAAAGAATAGCAAGCAGATCAAAGAAAATCTCTCTTAAAATCTCTCTGAAATCGTAAAGCAGAAAAGATTCATCGAAGGTCGCTATTTATGGAAACGATCGTGTCAGGTCGAACCTCTCAATAATCGACACGTATCCCTGCCTTTTCAAATACTCGGCAGATTGTCGACACCTGGCGTTTACAGCTGTTATGCACGATCGTGCGTCAACATGACGTCACGACCTTATCACTTTTTCAACTTATTCTTTAGTTGGAATTGGACCGATCCAGTTCCAAGGAAACTGAAAACGTTTTTTGACACATGTCACGACCCTAGACGTCCGACTAGCAAAATTTTAAAAAAAATTGAAATTTGAATTTGCCACTCCACTTTTTCAAATTTTGGGGGCAAACTGTTTGGACAAAAAATCACCAGTATCGACTACGACCAAGGCACTAAGAACATTTATTACACTTCTCCCTAACACAAGTCAAATCATAAGCATTTTGTCCTTTGACCAAAGCCAAAGTCGAACGTACATCTCGACCTCGACCGTCGTGTAGAAACACACGACCTCGACCAACTAACGTACGATTCTTCCGTTATGTTTTCCTCATTTAACGCAGGTCAAACGACATTTATGGCCAACGGGAGAAACCGACAGGGCAGTTATGAACATTAAACAACAAAGACCGTTGCGACCGTTACTATAAGAATTCATAGAGTCATTAAATGCATTTCGAAGACTATAAATCTGAAGGCAAAGTCATCCTTTGGAGGAGACCGAACTTTGAATCACAGATCGAACTTTGAATCACACATTGCGTACTCAAGAACATCTGAAGCAAAGAAAGCTCTCTCAAGTGATCGCTCTCGACGCACGACTTATACTCTCGCCCAGTAGTCTTAGCACACGACACACTAGTTTTACATTCGATACACTTGTTATTTTTACATTTCAAGTCATTTGTATTGTAATCACTGTATCCCCAACACTATAAACAAAGGATATCGCCCCTGTTTGGCGATCATATTGCAGCGACGACTTCCACAGTCGTCCGCGGGTTTTTTCCTCGTTGAGGGTTTTCCCGCGTCACCAAAATCTTTGTCTCTTTTACATTTTCTGTCTTTAACGCACTGTTTTGTCGAACGATTCCTTTCTTTAGTTGTTAAGCTCCACAATCAACCTTAAGTTATCCTTCTGGACGATTTTTGGCATTAACAGTTTCTAGTTCCAATTCTTGCTTCGAATTTGATGATCGTCATTGGCATGCCTTTTAGCCGTAGAATAAGTCAGCCCACACACGTTAGATCCTCCAATTATGCAGTTTATGACCTTAGCATGGACTGAGGATGGAGGTCGTGCATTATGCACTTCCGTCTCATCTTTGTCGATCAATCCTTGAAGATGTCCTTTCGGGATGAGCCATGCTAATTCCTTTCGTAGAGCCAGGCAATCTTCTGTCGTATAACCATGATCACTGTGGAAGTCACACCACTTAGACTTGTCCTTCTTGTCATCGTCTTTGTCGCTCTTTTTGGGCCATCGAATGGTTGACTCTACGTTTTTAGAGCCTCAACCAGGTCCTTGGTAGTTCCGTTGAATCCATAAGATGAGATCTTAGGATGCTGAGCGAATTTGGAAGTCGGGGTGTTCTTCTTTTTCACGAACCTGACGTTCGAAATTTGTTGTGTGGGTTCCGTCTTGGAAACGGCCTTGGTCTTGAAATCAGGCTTCTTCACGCTCAATGATTTTTTGTCGCCTGAATGCTTGAGGTGAAATGTTGTGTCGTCTTCGACCCTCATATACGCCAATGTTCTTGCTTGAACGACCTCAAAGTTTTCAGGGGGATATTTCGTCAGGTCCATGTACAACCTCGAAGTGTCGTCCAGACCACTTTTGTAGGCTTCGATCGCGGTCTTGACATCGCAGTTCCGCACACTAATCATCTCTGCATTAAAGCGGTTGAAGTAAATTTGGATGGACTCTCCTGCCTTTTGAGTGATGTAGTATAAGTCACTCGTTTGTTTTAACATCTTGCGACTAATGGCGAATTGTCGAGAGAATTGGTTGACAATTCAGCGAAATTGCCAATTCAGCGAAATTGCCAATGGACTTGGGCTTGCGATTGATCAACCACTGAAGAGCTGCACTGGTGAGAGTCGCACTGAAGCTTTTGCACATGCATACCTCTTGATATTGATGTGGTGTGTATACGGTCCACATCAATTGCTTATATTGAGCAATATGCTCCGTCAGGTCTGTGATCCCCAAATACTTAGGCATGAAGGTGGGGATGTATATCTTCAGGACGTCGAGCGTGGCTATCTCGTCGCTAAAGGTATCTGCTTGGAATCCAGAGCGCGACTCGACATCGACCGGTACAACGACACCATGTAATTTGGAGATCAATGACAACATTCTCTCGTTTTGTTTCTCCAAGAGCTTTAGGCGTTGAGCGACCGGGTTGTCTTGGTTGGATCCCTCATTTGCTGCGGGAATAGAACCTGAGCCCTACGTCGTCATGGCCACCGTCGCCTAGAATCCATTTCGGTGCGTCGAGTCAGCAGCTTCCTTGTATAATGGAAAAGTGAACGATGAGGGCATTGTCGGTGGAGGGGTCGTCGGGATGGTCATCGTCGGGATCAGGATGAAGTGAGTCTGGAACGAGATCGTGTGAAACATTGTAGACGACACGAGCATCGTTTGATTCTGAAACAGTGGTGGCGGCTTGAGATGCTGCGGAGGGAGGGGATTTTGGATTGGCACCTCGAAGAATGGTCTCGGTCCATTCTGTGGACCAAAGAAGTTCCCTGGATTCTGGTTTGGACCGTTCTGAGGACCAAAGAAGTTTCCTGGATTCTGGTTTCTTTGCGGTTATGTTCGTTCAGGGAGTTGAGTTCGGCACGTGCAGCATCCAGTTCCATGCGTAATTGTGCAGCTTCAGTGAATTGATGTCCCTGTCCCGACATTTTCCTGAAAAACGGAGTAAACTCAAGAAACGATTAGTAGCACCTACGTTTTGTCGGAGATTTTCTCTAGATGGGGCCCCACGGTGGGCGCCAAACTGTTAATGCTAAAAATCGTCCAAGTGGAGATTTAATGTCGGTGTAGAGCTTTAACAACTAAAGAAAGGTATCTCGCGACAAATTGTACGACAAGCAAGAAAAAGTAAAAGGAACAACAGAATTTGGTGACGCGGAAAACCCCGTCGAGGGTAAAAACCGCGGTCGACAATAGAAGTCGACGGTGCACTATGGTCGTCAAACAGGGACGACGTCCATTAGTAACAAGTGTCGTGAGTACGATAGATTACAAAAATAGAAAAGATAAACTTAATTGTAATGTTCTACCGTGCGTCGTGAGTGAAAACACTTCGTCGTGAGTTTCTTCGAAGGAAAAATGCAACTGATTGCTTAAGGTGCTTCGAGAATACTTTTGGAAAATCTTGTGTGTCTGCGAGTGAAGCTTCGAGCTTGGATTATATAGTATTCTATGTCATTAATGTCCTTTAGGAATGTAAATAATGGTATTCGTCATTTAATGTGCTTGAATGTGGTCTTCAGTTATATCCTTTGTCCTTTAATACGCTTGACCTGCATTAAATATTCACAAAGAAAACGCTTGTCGAGAGTTAAATAGTCACGATCGAGAGTAATCTTACGATGGTCGTGAAGTTTTATTAGGGGTCTTGGTCGTAAGTCATGAGTGCCTTACGACCAACATGCTAAGTGTCGACTATGGTCATGGTCGTACGTTATTTGCAGGACCTTATCTTAATACAAGACTTGTCGTATAATATATGTCATTTGGATTCATGCGTCGGTCGCGAGGTGTGGTTTTTTACCCAAACAAGGACCAAAAAAAGATTGAGGACCTTGAGGACTAATCTAATCCATAGATTAATTTAAATTAAGGGCATTAAGGAATAAAACATATATGTAATAAAACTTAAAATAAGGGTATTTTTATCAAATTGCAAGGAGATTGAAAAGGGTTTTCTAGACATTATTTCATTCTATTCAAATTAAAGTAAATTGTTGGAACCCAAATCACATTCCAAATCAGATAATTTTTCATCTTCGCCTCCATTACGTTTCATCTCCACCTTCATTACCAAGTTTTGAATGAAAGTGAAATCGCACCATTAATGACGACGTATGATTGAAGAAACGACGACAAAGAACCTGTAATTCTAAGAATCAAAATCAAAGGTAATTTTCACATTTAGTTCACTGAACTAGAATGCAGTTTAATTACTTGAAAGTCTGATGAAGAAAATTTATGCAATCAAAAGTTTTTGGTTCATTTTCTAAACCCACCAACAGCATCTTCGCCGTTCTTCCTCTTCATTGTTCTGAATCCGTCCATCTTGCAGACCCATCAATTTCATAGTATGAAATAACTTATAGTTGACGATGTTTAAATCATGCCTACAAAGTGTTTGATGAAATGTCTCTTCTAAAAATGTCTTTGTTTTCAGTTCCAAGTAAGACATTATTGTGAACAACCTGTAATATTTTTCTTAGGTGGGGGGGGGGGAATTATATTGTAGTATTTCATGCCATGAAACAAGCATTTAATAACATGAACACGTGTGGAATTTTTAATCATGGCTACAAAGTGTTCAATGAATTACCTCTTCTAAAAATATCTCTATTTTCAGTCCCAAACTATACATCATTGTAAAACCATTGTAACATATTTTTCTGAAGAGGATGGGATTGTAATGTTTCATGTCTTGAAACAAGCGTTTCATGTCATGAAACAAGTGTTTCATTTCAGGAAATAATATTATTACTTTTGCATTCTAATGGTAACACTAGGAAAGAGTAATTTTTAAGCTAGCTTTCTTAACAAATTATAATCATTGCAGCAACTATCGTCAAAGACAACATTCACAGCATATGTCTAGCTACTCTACATCAAGCTTTGTATTATCCGGTTACTGCATCTATCAATAAGCCAAAAGATGGTCCTTTGCCAATATATTTAACAACAAAATGTTATATTTTCTTATCTAACTGAACCCAATGTTATGTGTTTCATAGAGTGAAACGATAAGGATGTATGTTTCGTAACGTTTCATATTATGCACCATCATTGCATCTAGTAAAACAAACCCTCCGATGTATTCAACAAAATTTGTTGTTGATATTTGTAAATTACTAGATTTCCTTTTGCATTAAAAAGGCCTTCGTAATCACAACCATTAGATGAATAACTTAATTATGGTTGACATTGGTCCTCATGGTCCTCAACCATTTTGTGGTTCTCATTTGATTACCGTTCTATATATGATTGTTCTAAATTCTTTCTTTTCCTTTCCTCTCACATTTGGGAGGAAAAACAACATTCATTTCCTTTTCCTCCTTAAAAAAGTTGAGAACACAATTTTTTTCCTTTCTCCCTTTTAAAAAACTCGAGAACACAAGATTTTCCTTTCCTCATACTTTCCCTTCATTTACTTCGTAGAAAAAGACACGAGAACACAACATTAGGGTTAAAACAAACCTTTTGGGAATCATCACTCTCATAATCAAAAGCCCATGATGGTTATTGCTTGAGATCTTATTGTCGTTTTAGATAAAGAGAGGACCTAAGATTCATGCACTAAAAATTAGGTATAAATAGTCAAGAATGTATGAAAACAATAGTAATTTTAAAATCCTAATTTATATATATATATCTATATATATATATATATATATATATGTATATATATATATATATATATATCTATATATATATATATATGTATATATATATATATATATATGTATATATATATATATATATATATATATCTATATATAGGGAAGGGTTCAATAGAGAAGTGTAAATATTTGGAGAAATAAAGAAGTCATCATGTCCCTTGGATTAAATAATCCACGGTCAGGAAATGAAGGTCAAAATGGAATACACCGGATAAATTCGCGTGCACAGTAATTACAATAGGACGCCTAGGGGTATTTTCGTAATATGCACATGTAAATAAAAATAGGCGGCAATTGAATCATAACACTACACAATACTACTCATTACGCTATTTTATCAAAAACTGTAACCTCCAAAACCCTCATTCATCACAAAAACATCAAAAATCCATCTCTGATTCATCGTAAATCTGTAACAAATGGCAAAAACTCGAAAGCATTCTACAAATCCTGAAGATGAACAAGCAAAAAATCAGAGGAACGACGAAAATCCGAATACAGAAGATGAAACGTTGATTACGCTTGTTAGAGACGGTATTTTATACATATTTATTATAAATGTTTGAATGTTCATCGTTATATACAATGAATCTACGTTTAAGAACATGATGAAATGATTTAGAAAAAATTTAGGGTTTAAATAAAGTTCATAAATGTTGTTTTGTTTTTTCATTACAGCGAAGAACACGTCTGCGATTCCAAAAATTAAAATAAAACGAAGCAAAAAAGCCAAAGCAACCACAGGTATATTCGTTCATATATGAATGTTCAATAATAAATAGTTCATATATGAATGTTTGTTGTTTTCTTATGATACTTTTCACCAGATCTAGGGTTTACAGATGAACATTCATATATGAATGTTAAGAAATTTGAAAGTTCATATATGAATGTTCAATGATAAATAGTTCATATATGAATGTTTGTTGTTTTATTATGATACTTTTCACCAGATCTAGGGTTTACAGATGAACATTCATATATGAATGTTAAGAAATTTGAAAGTTCATATATGAATGTTCAATAATAAATAGTTCATATATGAATGTTTGTTGTTTTATTATGATATTTTTCACTAGATCTAGGGTTTACAGATGAACATTCATATATGAATGTTAAGAAATTTGAAAGTTCATATATGAATGTTCAATATTTTTTCGTTTTATAACATACTTTTAAGTAGATCTAGGGTTTTGGATATTCGAAAGTTCATATATAAAAATTAATAATACTCGAAAGTTCCTATATGAATGTTCATATATGAATGTTGATATATGAAAGTTCTTATTTGAACTTTAGAATATATGAACGTTCATATATGAATGTTCATATATGAAACTTCGTATATGAAACTTCGTATATGAATGTTCATATATGAACATTCTTATTTGAACTTTAGAATATATGAACGTTCATATATGAATGTTCATATATGAAACTTCGTATATGAAACTTCGTATATGAATGTTCATATATGAACATTCTTATTTGAACTTTAGAATATATGAACGTTCATATATGAATGTTCATATATGAACATTCTTATTTGAACTTTAGAATATATGAACGTTCATATATGAAAGTTCGTATATGAATGTTCGTATATGAACATTCTTATTTGAACTTTAGAATATATGAACGTTCATATATGAATGTTCATATATGAAAGTTCATATATGAACGTTCGAAAATCTGAAAATTCGTATATGAAAGTTCATATATGAATGTTTATATATTTCGAAACTTCATATATGAACATTCTTATTTGAACTTTAAAATGTATGAACGTTCATATATGAAAGTTCATATATGAACGTTGGAAAATCTGAAAATTCATATACGAACGTTGAATAGTCCAAATTTCATATATGAATGTTTTTTATTGGTTTGTTGTTTATAGTACCTGAAGATCATCCAACAACAACAGCAGAAGTGGAAAAGACAACTGAATTGAAAGACCCAGAAGAAGGTAAAAATATATATCTTAGTAATTTAAAATTTTCATAGATTCATTATATATAAAAACATTTGTAATGCAGGAAAGAAGATGACAAAGAGCAGGATAAGGCTACTGAAAACGAATCAAGAGCAAACAAAACAAATAGTTTCATGTATGTAATCTATAATAAATAATGATAAAAATTTATATTATCATGATGTTTGATTAATTATATTGACAAATGTCTATAAACAGATACAGGGACTGGGTCAAATAAAGAAAAAAGAAAAAGAAAAGTGACGAAGCTAATAGATTCTGATGATGATTTTGAAAACCCTGTACAAAAGATAACAAAGAGACAAAAGAAGGGAAAAGAGCAAGAAAAAACAAATTTCCCGGTCATCAAAGTTAGAACATCACCAAAACCACTGTATGAAGCAATTCAAGCATTGAGCAAACAACAGAGAGAAAGCGTAAAAACAATGGGTTTTGGAGCTCTGTTGGACATGAAGATGGATGGGATCCCTTCAAAGCTAGCATTTTTTGTCGTTGACTGCTTGAACTGTGATTCGATGGAGATGGTTATTGGAGAAAACAGGCTGCCAATAACTGAAGAATCAATCGAACATATGCTTGGTGTTCCTGCAAAAGGAAAAAGAATATTTGAAGAAAGGTTTGTTAAAGATGACAATGAATTGTTGGTGAACTGGAGATCACAATTTTCAAACAAAGTAGTCCGACCAACAGATGTCAAGCAAAAGATCATTGATAGCAAAGAAGCAGATTTCAACTTCAAGTTGAACTTTATCACTCTTTTCTGCAATACAATGGCTGAAGGACTAAAAAGTGGGACCCTCAATATGACTGTCATAAATTACATACAACCAGAGACAGATATATCAAAGATAAACTGGTGTTCATACATTCTTGAATGTTTGAAAGACAGCAAAAAGAGTTGGGTGAGAGACTCTGACATGAGTTTCTATGTTGGATCTATCACATACTTGCTCGTAAGTATACTATAACATTCATAAATTTAAAATATATCTTACAACAAAGTAATAATTGGTTCTTATTTGCAGCTATTGTATGTTGATAACTTTGAATGTGAGGGTGTGTCTGTTCAACGACATAGACCATTGATCAAGATGTGGACTGCAGAGAGATTGAGAAGAAGAGAGGGGTATGAAATTGATCAAGGTGCATTTGGTAGAGGAAAGATGATTGTCGAAAAAGAACCTACTGAAGAAGAAAAACAAAATGTAAGTATAATATAACATTAATATTCATATTTCAATATGAATATTCATATATGAATTCATATATTATAAACTATACATATGAAAGTTAATATATGAAAGTTTCTTATATGAACTTTCATATATGAAAGTACACATATGAAAGTTCATATATGAATTCATACATGAATTCATATATTATAAACTATACATATGAAAGTTCATATATGAACTCGTATATGAAAGTTCATATATGAACTCATATATCAAAGTTGATATATGAAAGTTCATATATGAATTCGTATATGAAAGTTCATATATGAAAGTTCATATATGAACTTTGATATATAAAGTTCATATATGAATTCTTATATATGAATTCATATATATAAATTCATATATGAAAGTTCATATGTGAATTCCTATATATGAATATTGTATACTTCATATATTAATTTTTATATATGAATTCATATTTGAATCTTATATACTTCATATATGAATACTTAATACTTTATACTTCATATATAACTCTTAATTTTTACACAAATTGTAGGTTGTTCAGAGTATGATAAGAGACAAAATGAATTGTTTGATGTGTGACTCAATGATCCTAGATCAAGCTTTTGAAGAATCTTTTATCAATTTTCCTGGTAATGAAGTAATTAAAAAATACAAAGAAGAGTATGATGAGTTCATGAACAGAGGAACAAAGAAGAAGAATTTGGAAAGTGAGATACTAGTTCGAGTTGAAGAAGAAGATTTCCTGATTAAAGAGAATCTAAACATGATTACGGGTATAAATGATGAATTGTTCATGACACCTGTTACAAAAACAACCAGGATGATGACGGATACAGATGAATTTTGGGAAGACCCACAAACTCATGGGGAAGTTGAAGTTGTGATGAAAAGTTATGAAGCATCAAAAGAACAGAAAGAGAAGGAGAAAGAGGAAAAAGAGAAGGAGAAAGAGGAAAAAGAGGAGAAGAAAAAGAATGATGAAAAAGAGAAAGAGATCGAGATCGAGAATAAAGAGACTGAGATGGAGAGACATGAGAAGGAGAGTGAAACTGATATGCAACATGAAGTTACAACAGAAAACACTTTGGATGTTGTGAAAAAAATTGCAGCTTCATATGTGAATGATGCACCTACTTACCGTTTGGGTTTAGGGTTCTCATCACAAGAGGAAGAAGAGAAGGCTGAGAAAGAAAATGCTGAGAATAAAAAGAAAGAGGAAGAAAAGAGTAAGAAAAGAATGAGAGAAGAGGAAACAAAGGCAGAGAAAGAAGTGAGAGAAGAGGAAGAAAAGACAGATGAAGAAAAGACAGAGGATGAAATGATAGAAGACGAAGAAAAGGAAGAGGAAGAAGAAAAGAAGGAAGGCAAGAGAGAAATCAAACTACCAGAAAGCATGAGATCACCTTATGTTAACAGACCTGTTTTGATATCAAAAATATTGTCAACGACTGAAACAAAGCTTGGTAGATGGCTGTTTGCACTGACTGGAGAGTGGAGGTAAGTGACACCTTTAATATTATATATGTTATTTTAAAAACTTAATGATGTGCATATATGATAAATTTTATTTCATTTAATTGTCTTATAGTGAGATGATATATGAAACAAGCAATGGGGAAAATATGATAAAGGTTGCAGCAGAAAGTTTAATGCCAAACACCTATGTAGTGGCCAATGTCGTTGATACATGGGCTGCTCTATTGAACGCAGAAGAAGCATTAAGAAGCCGACAATCCCCACATAGACTTTTTTTTAACACAGCCATAATGGTATGTCAATAGTTATATATATTTTTAGCCTAGTTCATATATGAATCACTTTTACATGTGTTTGTTTTCATATATGAATGATTGTCACTTATGAACTTTATTTACAAAAATCTGTTTTCATTCATATTTGAATGATTAGAACCATTGAGTTCATATATAAAAATGAATTGAATATGAACCTTAGCATTTGGGTTCATATATGAATCTTCATGTTTATATATGAATATGAACTGTTCTGAAAATCAAAAATTTACATTTAATTACTTTGTTTACCTAGCCGGATGGGGTGCTGAAGAAAAAGAACACAGCAGAAGAAAGTTTCCAAATCTTCAAATCGAATATTAGAGATGCATTAAAGAATAAAGAAGATTTGGCAAATTTGCGGGAATATGATCTGGTACGTATCTAAATTATATACAAAACATACAAATTTGACTGAACTTTTAAATATTCTAATTATATATAATAAAAACAGGTGTTCTTTCCAGTTATACAATCAAACCACTACTTCTTGTTTGTATACAACATCAAGCACCCAAAAATCTACATTATAGACAACATGTCAACAAATGTACCAACTGAAAACAAATATGGAGACGTTCCATCCATTCTGGTAAAGTTACTAATGTTTAAATTTTTGTAAGTTCATAAATGAATATATTGTCAACTTTACTTATGATAATAAAAATATTATGCAGCAAGGATTATTTGTTGAATACTTGAGGTCTGTTAAGCATCCCAGAGCAGAAGCAATAGCACCACTTCAACCAGAGAGATATATAATGAAATGGTGCTCTGAAAAAACAAAATTGACTGTGGGATATTCATCATGAGGCATATGGAGACATACATTGGGCAAGAGATCCAAAAGTGGGATTGTGGATTTCAAACAAAGGTAAACACTCAGAAACAAGAAATTTATCGCTTACGATACAAGTATGCGACAAAATTGTTACTTTCAGAGAAGAATCTGCATAGAGAGAAAGTTATAGCAGAAACAAATCAGTTTGATTCATACAATGAAGTAAAGAAGAAATACTTGGAATCACTGGCAAAGACACTGAAGAACCAGAGACAGGATATGTTGTAAATGATTGGTTGGGTTTGATGGTTTGATACATTTGGCAGCATACATTTGGTGGTTGGTTTTGATGGTTCTATGGTTTAAAAACAATACTTTTTTGTGCAATTATGGTTGTTTGTTTGTGTATGGTGGTTGAAGGATTGCTAGAATGATAGCATGAAGATACAATTATAGTTGTTTTGGTTCGGATATTTTTAAACAATGGTACATATATGTTGAATGGTTGTAATTTTGGTAGTAATATATAGTTTATAAAATAATATTTTTGATCTGTTTTGGTCTATTTATTGGTTGTTTATATATTAATGTGAACCTTATTGTTCATATATGAACCTTAGTGTTCATATATGAACCTTAGTGTTCATATAAGTTTATATAACTTCATATATGAACTCTTGAGTTCATATATCAGAAAATATTCATATATGAACCTTTGAGTTCATATTTGAACATTGAAGTTCATATATGAACTTTTTTATGTTTATATATGAATGTGATCCTTCAAGTTCACATTTAAATCTTCGTCTTCATATATGAATGTTAACATGCGAAAGTTCATATATGAATGTTCATATATGAAAGTTCATATATGAACGTTCATATATGAATGTTCACATATTAGAAAGTTCAAATATGAATGTTCATCTATGAATCTTTATATAGTCGAATATTCATATATGAATGTTCATATATGAATGTTCACATATTAGAAAGTGCAAATATGAAAGTTCAAATATGAATGTTAATATATTTCGAAACTTCATATATGAATGCTCATATATTAGAAAGTTCATATATGAATGTTCAAATATCAATGTTCAGGTATTCGAAAGTGCAAATATGAAAGTTCATATATGAATGTTTATATATTTCGAACATTCATATATGAACCTTTAACTTCATATATAAACATGAAAAAAAACAACTACAAAATAAACTTGTATTATTCATTAAAAAATCAATCAACATTTATTATTTAAATTGTAGACTTAAAAAGTAACCTAGACTATGTATCTAATCATTAACATTCTTCAATGGGCAATTTCGAGAATCATGATTACCCAACTCTTGACAATTTCTACACAATCGCTTAGCCTTTTGACTCTTTATTGCAGCTTTCTCACCTGCACCGATCAAACGTTTTCCTGTTCCACATCCTTTGTTGCGGATGCCTGATGGTGCCTGGATATCTATTTTTTCTGGTTTATTAACACCAATAAGATTTCTTATTGTCTCTTTCTTCTTTTCCAATTTGCTTTGGTAAGGAATATTAGCATCTATCTCAGCTTTCAAACAATGAATCTTCTCTGCAAACTCTTTAAGCTTCTTTTTATCACTTTTAAGACTCATCAAAATATAATCCAAAGATGCTTGTGCATCATAGCAAATTCTTGCCATTTCACCATTTGGATCGCCTTGTCTCCACGAAATGTGTCTAAGATTGAAACATATCAAGTCTCTTCTCCATCGTCGACATATATACTTCTCTGGTATTTGATTGAAGTTCTCATTCATTAACACTTTGAAAACATGACGACATAAAAATCCATGTTGACCAAAATGATTGCATTCACATTCAAATGTTGAATCCAGTTGATTCCACACAACCTACAAGACACATGAACATGAAAAACGTAAGTTGTGCTAATAAATAATAATAAATATGCATATATTATTAATTCTTTTTACCTTGAACAGCTTCTTCCTTTTACAATCTTTCTCATTTTGCAAAATTGTATAAAGTTGGCATCCATCATTTTCAACAACATTTTGTTGAACACACGACCATGCTCCTTTATTAATTTCCTTTTGAACTTCCAAAAACATAGCCCGTGTGTAAACTTCATTTGCATGTTTCTCAATTGCTTTCGGAGTGCACATATGGGGGACAGTTGTCTTTGTCGCATGATCAAGCTTACGTTGAGAATTTCTTTGCTTACGCATTGCATTTTCAAATGCAAGCATGAATGTGACAAAGTTATTACCATGGTGAGCAAATTTGTTGAAGAATGAATTTATGCTCTCGGACCTTGATGTAGTTTTCATCAATGAACAAAAAGGAATAGACTTGAAATAAGCAGGAATCCATTGTTGACGAATACGAAACATGTGTGAAAGCCATTTGCTTTTCTGAAGTTTGAACTCACTAATCAAATCCAACCACATAGTTTCAAATTCTTCAGGCTCCAATTGAACATTCCAAACAAGTTTATTAAAGCGTTTGTTAAAATCTGTCTCCCTATATATCTCTGTGCTAACCTACAAAAAAAAATACTCTAAATAATGATTGATATAATTCATATATGAACCTTGGTATTCATGTATGAATATGTAATTAGTATGAACATTTTTCTTCAAATATGAACCTTCAAGTTCATATATAAACTTTTGTTTTCATATTTAAAAATGTATTTAGTATGAACCTTACATTCATATATGAACATTCATGTTCATATATGAACATATATTTAGTATGAACCTTACATTCATATATGAACATTCGTATTAATATATGAACATGTATTTACTATGAACCTTTGTCTTCATATATGAACGTTCAAGTTCATATTTGAAAATGTATTTATGATGAACTATGGGATCACATTAAAATTTTAATAACTTATTAATAATTCATATATGAACAGATACTAACCTTGTTTGGAACTTTGGCCATGATATGCCACATACATAATATGTGACGTGATTCGGTAAAAACCAATGGAATAGCTTGTTTCATTGCCAAACACTGATCTGTTAGAACCAAACTAGGCTGCTTCCCACAATGTGCTTTCAAAAACGCCTCAAGAAGCCACTTAAAATTATCAAGAGTTTCACCCGACAACAAAGCTGCACCAACAGTAATAGATTTTTTATGATTATTAATAGCAGTAAATGGAACAAAAACCATTCTATACTGGTTTGTGCGGAACGTAGCATCAAATGAAATAACATCTCCAAATTCTTGGTAATTCAGCTTAGCAATTTCATCAGCCCAAAAAATACCACATAATTGTTTATCCTGCCGATTATATTCAAAAGAAAATCCTGAATCATCCTTTGATCTATCTTCCAACATAGAAAGAACCATTTCACCATCACCAGAACCAACAAATGCATTCAAATCCCTCCTAAAGTTCTTATAATCATCAACAGTGCAACCAGAAACATCAAAACCCCCTTTCAAAGACATATGCAACGTATGCGCCTTCGTTGTTCCAATATTACAACTAGCAGCATTGTGAATAAACACTTGATCGTTTAAAGACAGTTGCCTTCGTTTTCTAGACATACTCATTTCATTTTCATCAAGAAGCATATGATTATGCTTCTCTTCAAAATAATAAAGTTCATACAATGATTTTGAAGGTACAAAACGCAACTTAATGCATGCTCTACAACCTGTCTTCTTCGTATTTGAATTACGGTGATTTTTACCTTCAATACTATCATGAACCGTATTAAAACTCCTTTTTGGTGGATCCCCTTCCTTACTACAAACAACATACTTTATCTTGACAACACCATGATTACCATTAACAGTTGTTGAAAGTCTAACATCAAAACCGCCTTTCTGAGCATACCGTTCATACATTGAAATTCCCTGCTGAACAGACTGAAAAAAGATACCTACTCTTGGCTTCAAATCCAGATGCACATTCGGTATCCAAAACTTCGAACCAGACGGTGAAAAAACTAATTGATGAACAGAATTTGTGGATGACAAACAATGATTTGAACCTACACATAATATAAACGTTTTATAGCAATTCTAATAATTCATATATGAATGTTTTAGACTATAAACATTTTTAAATCAATTAAACAAATGTTCATATATGAATGTATTATAACAATTCAAACAATTCATATATGAATGCTTTATACTATAAATTTTTTAAAAGCAACTCATAACTAAACAAATGTTCATATATGAATCAATTTAATTATTTACAACTAACTAATTAATGAACTAAGAAACAAAATAATTCATATATGAACGTTCAAATAAATTCATATATGAATGTTTTATAATAACACAAATTCAAAAATCAAATCAAACTAAATTCATCAAGTTCATATATCAATCTATAATGTTTCTAACAGACATAAAACAAATCTTCATATTCAATTTAAAACTCAAAAAGTTGTAAAAAACTAAAATTGTTCGAATTTCAATTTGAAGGATTAATTATTTACAATTCATCTTCATCAAATCACATATACATAAAAAAACAGTAAAAAAGCACAAAATTAAAACACAATACCTTCATCTTCATCAAACAGATCTTCTTCGTTCGATAACTGATCAACTTCTTGATCAGGAACAGTTATTGAATCAGACATGATATTACGATTGAAACCTAACTTTTCAAAACCTAAATTTTGCGATAGAAGAAGAAAACGAGAGCAAATCAAGAGACTGGAATCGATAAAATTGAAATAGATTGATTGACGATACGAAATCAAACGAGAACTAATAAGGATACGATCGAATTTGATTAAGGAAAGAATCTGTTTTATTTGAATTTGATTCTAAAACGTATGACAGTAATTACCAAATTACCCTCGCGTGATAAAAATCAGCTAATATAATCTAAGGGACATGATCACTTCTTTATTTCTCTAAATATATGCACTTCTCTATTGAACCTATGGCTCTCTATATATATATGTATATATATATAGAGAGAGAGGGGAGTGGTTCAATTGAGAAATGCTATGTGTGTGAGAAATAGAGAAGTAATCTTAGTCAATCATTCGGTCAACATTTGTGGCTTTGACCGAGAAGCAGCAGATAATTACTCGCGTGGTCTGCACAAGATAGAGAGGTAGTTTCGTAAAATAAGTCGGACGAGTTCATATGTGAACCTGTGTTATATACATATGAACTATACGTTCATATGTTAATCAGTTAATTAGTTCATACGAGAATCAGTTAATTAGTTCATATGTGAATCACAAAGGTTCATATGTGAATCTGTTAATTAGTTCAACTGATTCACATATGAACCTATAGGTAATTAGTTCATATGTGAATCAGTTAATTAGTTCATATATAAATCACAAAGATTCATATGTGAATCAGTTAAAAAAGTTCATATATGAATCAGTTAATTAGTTCATATATGAATCACAATGGTTCATATATGAATCACAATGGTTCATATGTGAATTAGTTAAAAAGATTTCATACGTGAATTACATGGTTCACATATGAACAAATAGTTCATATATGAATCACAATGGTTCATAAGGTTTTTTGTACGTTTGCCGAAGAAACAAACAAGATATTTTGTTTCTGTTGTCAGAATCTCTAAGGTATATAGTATTTGTTTACTCAAATGTTTTAATTAGAGTAAATTTTATGAATGGTCTCTGGGTTATAGTGGTTTTAATACTCTGAGTTCTTAAAATGAAATAATTATGGATTTCATCCTTGTGGTTTACATTTTATATCGTGTTGAGTCCCTGAAAGTAACTCCGTCCAGCTTTGCTCCGTCAATGAGGTCATGTGCAAGGCACAAGATAGGCAGTTTAGTCATTTTATGTATTTTCATCATTTTATTAAAAAAAATAAAAACTAAAAAAACAAACACCAGTTAAATAGTGTCACCTGTCCCCTCTGAATACCAATATCATCTCCAACTTTGCAGCCATTTCCACCTCTAACTCGCCTGAAAAAATGGTGGAAAACAAAACCCATTTGATTGAAGATGAAGAAAGTAATCAGGGTTTTGTAAAGCTCTTGTCTTTTAAAACGGTGGTGGAAGAATCTTTTGTAAAGCTCCGATCTTTTGATCTCATCTGCATCTTTTGCTGCATCTTTTGTAGAGAATGATGAATGAAGATGAGAAGAGGGAGGTATTGAAATTTCCATGGCGTAATTGGTAGTGTCTAGTGTGGGTCAATGCAATAATGTCAAAGCCCTTCAAGAACCCTCTTTTTCCCCTCTGGAGGACATGAATTTTGTATACACAATTTGTGATCATGAATTAGGTTTTATGAATTTAATCAATGTATGAGTTGGGTGTTTTTTGTTTGTTCCGATGAATTAACAGTCATTTAGTGTACTTAATTTCATCAAATTATCCGTTAATTCGCTATTGGAGGGTGAGGATACCCAAGCTCTTCATTTAGCAGAGATAAGAGTTTTGGTTCTTCATTTCAGTTCTTATTTAATTTACTATGTTTACATAATTTGATTTTATAATCTACTCTCTCATTAACGTCTAACAAGTCCTCGAGTGACTTGACAAGTGTGAAAAGTAACAATGGATTTTGGTACCTTCAAGTTTTTACAAGCATTATTCATAGATTGCTCAATCAAAATGCCATGCAGTAACAATTTATAAGCATTTGAAATGCACAACGTGTACTATAAACATGATTTTAATGTCTCAATTCATTATCAGCTTATAAAGATTATGTAACATCATGAAACTTTATATTTGATGGAAAAATGAAACATTTAGCTTGCAAACAAGAGAGAAACTACCAACACAAATTAGGAATGCTAAGAACAAAAAAGAGAATGGTGCAATACACGTACGAATCTACTACAAACATGACAACTAAAAATAGACCTTCCAGTGACACCTGTTAAGTGCGTTTGCTATTCAAGTGTGACTTGACATGAGTGAACGGGCAAGAGTGAGGTGAAAGAACGAGACATGGTAGATGGTTTTATTAATCTAAATATCTGATTTAGAATTTAGGTTATTTTTTGTGTATGACTGTTCAGTAGTCTGCATTTCTTTTGAATCAATAACAAATTCTAGAATTACAGAAAAATTGGAACATACTAAGAAAGTATGCAACTGTCAACATGGAAAATCTTTCTCCTACTCCCCAAAAATGGAACTTTTTATCTGTTCGGAAATCTGATTATTTTCCACCAGAGGATTTTGTTTTAAAAGATTAATGTATGGATTCAATCATTTGACCATCTGATTTAGCATCTAGGCCATTTGTTTATGTTGTAGCAGTGCAACATTTTAAGAATATATTTGTTAGTCCCAGATGGCTTAACAAGTATTGTAGAAGGGGGGGTTGAATACAATACACAAAAATTTCACAATTTTAATTCTTATATTTGAAAAACTTTCAAAAGAATTACACACAGAAAACTTAAGATTGTTGCGGAAAAGAACAGATAAACTATTCTAACAATCTTACACAAAGTATACAACAAAACAACTAAGAACACTAAGAGCAAAGCTATTGAGTTTTAAGGCTTAAAAGAAGGTTTCTTGCACTGAGAGAATTTCTTGAAAGCGTAAGTATTTGCAAGAAGAGCACTTCTCCTTTTATAGTGCCAAGGAGTGCCCAAGCATTAAATGCTTGGGACACTTGTCATCTTCACATATGCTGATAATGTTGACTTCAGGAGAACTGTGAAGTCCTTGTCACTTTTCACTAGGTGCAGACAGAGTAGCTTGAGCAGATAATAGGGACCTTAGCTGAAGGTGGATAAAAAGACAAACTGTCACTTTTCTCTGCTGGAGGATATTGTCCCATAATAAATGATCTTCTGTCTTGAGCCTTTAGCACCGAAGTGGTTTCCACCGAGATTGAGAAATCTTCGGTGGAAAGAAGACTAGTCCACCGAAATTGCAAGCATGTTTCGGTGGTAACTAGTCCACCGAAATTGCGAGCATGTTTCGGTGGTGAAAGGACCACCGAAATTACAAGTATACTTCGGTGGTGAAGCGACCACCGAAGTTACATGTATATTTCGGTGGTGAGAGGACCACCGAAGTTACATATATATTTCGGTGGTGAGAGGGCCACCGAAGTTACATGTATATTTCGGTGGTGAGAGGAGCACCGAAAGGGTCATCGGTGGGAGAAGGGGACCACCGAATTTGTCCATGTACTTCGGTGGAAGAGGCCACCGAAATTGTCTTATAAATTCGGTGGAAAGAAGGCCACCGAAATGTCAAGGAATTTCGGTGGTGATGACTTGTTTGAATGTTGCCGAGATTCTTCTATTTTCCACAAGTAGAGAGTCTTCAAGCTTGGTTTCGGTTGATCTTCGACTTCACCGAATATTTGATATCTTGTACAAGTCATTCAAAGAACTGAACTAAAATATTCTAAGTAGGAGTTTTAGGGAAAACATCGGTGAGTCAATTTCAAATCCTTGGTGACCCAACAATCTCCCCCTATTTGAATTTGAGCTCCTTATCTTAGAATATTCAAGAGTAAACAAAAGTAAGTGCGTTTTTGACCCTTTTTACTCTTTTGGGTTCTTTTCACATAGACCATTCTTTTTGATCTTTTTGACCTTTTTCTTTTGTATGTGTATGTATACTATGTACAGTATTTACAGGGAACAAAAAATGAAGTATGTACGGAAATAAAATTCAAATAGAGATACTTGTATTAAGATAAGTTCTCGTACAATTTTTACAAAAAGAGAAATTAACTTTTACAAGTACTAACTGGAGAGAACTTACTTCTTTGAGGTTTTGCGGCGCTTGATTTCATCCAGTAAGTTTCTATAGAACGGTTGAGCTTCGGGGATGTTTGGAAAGAGGTTGTGAATGCCTTCCAGAAATATGGTATCGGCTATGGACATCTGGGCAAATCTGAAGAATGCCCGACGACCGAGACCGTCGTTGAAGAATAATCCTGGTATTGGTGAGAGGCTCAAGGTTGTGGTAGGATAGGGAACAGAGGTGGGAATGGTAAGGTTAAGATTGCTTACATTTGGGATTTTACCTTCTCTTGCCATTTCCTTGAAGACTGAGTCAGGAGGATTTTTGACTTTGGGGAGGATGATCTTCTCTTTCAGAGACAGCAGTTTGGCTCTTTCTTCGGTGGAGAGAATGATGTTATGTTTTCTTTTGATCTCCTTCATCTTATTCATTAGACCATCAATGTATTTTACAAAGATGTCTTTCCTTGGATTTGGACTCTTGACGAGGTGTTGAGTGATTTCATACCATTCCGAGAGACCGAAGAGTTGGAGATGGCTTTCTTTCACACTCTTCATAGAACCATCATCCCAGCTAATAATTAATCTGATGTCTTGAGGATTTGCTTTGGAGGTGGCAATCTTTACTGAAGAAATTTGTGACCTATAGCTCCGGTGGTGCATGGTCTTTTTGTACCAATTAATTTCTTCATTCTTTTGTTGTTCCAAGGCACTGAGCACCGATCTCTGTGTTTGGATGGCATCGGTGGACTTGACTTTTGAAGCTTCTTCTGTGGCAGCTTTGAGAGAAAGATCTCTGGATTTGTCTAAGTCGATTTGAGCTATTCTTGCTTCCTCAATTTCTTGAGCAGAGAGGCCAAGTTCGGTGGTGATTGGTTGAGAAGCAGGCTTGAGTTTGAGAGTTTCAGCGTCCTTCGGTCGAGCCCCATATTTTGTCAGATCCTTTTTCTTCTTTGCTTCTCTGGCCAATTCTTCGGCCGAAAGAATTCTCTTCCCTTTGTCTTCGGGAGCATTGCTGGACTGCTCCCCCTCAACTGATGCATTAAGGTCAAGAGCTTCGGTGGAGCCAGTATTGGTCGGTGAGAGTGAGACATGTTTCGGTGGAGAAGAGGGTTTCGGTGGAGAGAAAGGTTTCGGTGATGAGGATGGTTTCGGTGGTGAGGATGGTTTCGGTGGTGAGGATGGTTTCGGTGGAGAGGGTTTCGGTGGTGAGGATGGTTTCGGTGGTGAGGGTTTCGGTGGAGGCTGGTTACTGGAAATTTTCTTTATGGATGGAAGTTTCGGTGGAGCCGTGGTTTTCTCCCCCTCAGGAACAGCCGGCAACTTGAAACCTAACTCATAGAAGGCCTTATCAAACTTGGAGTGTAGGAAGGCTAGACTCGTTTCGGTGGTATGGGGAACCAAGGCAAAATCACCGAGATCCATTTCCCACTGGGAACGTTCAGGACTGGGTGAGTCAGTGGAAGGTTTGGAGAGGGACTCCACTGTGGTAGAAAGGGCAGATAATTTTTCTTGAACGGGCCGTAGGGCTTCGGTGATGGCATCAAGAAGAAGATGCGGTAGCTGAGACTCGAGGGTAGAGATGCGGGAATTGGCTTGGGAGATTAAGGTGATGGTAGATTTAAGAAAGGTAGAGGTGCGGTCAATGGGCGGGGAAGTGTGGCCACCGATTTCGGGAAACTGGAAGAGTAGTCGGTGGGGGTCAGGCTCGGGAATGGGAATATGGAGGTAAGGCACCAAGTTGTCGGGTTGTAGCAATCGGGGGGGAGCAGGGGATCGGGGGGGTGATTGTTGCGAGGACGAGGGAGACTCGGTGTGATGTTCTTCGGTGGACGGGATGGTTTGGGGAGAACCAGTGTCCGCTAAAAGAAAATCAAAGAAATCAAAGGGTGCAATTGGGGGGGAACCCTTAGAGGGTTGTGCAATGTCTTCGATCGAAAACTGATCGGGTGTAAAGCTGTGTAGTGTGAAGTCAGAACCCTCGAGCGGAGAGATCTCGAGGTCATCCCCACCACCCAAGGAGTCGAGTGGGGAGGTATGCGGGGGGTTCTCCTGAAATGTAACTGAGGCCTTTCGAGAGGCAACAGAGGGGACGGTGGGGTGTGTAGCGGGTACCCTTGGCCCGGAGGGATGAAGTTCAACAACCGGCGATTTTGGAGAATCGACGGTTGGATGAGTCGGTTGGGCCGATGGTTTCCGAGACCTCTTTGGAAGAGATCCCGAAGGGGAGGGTGAGTGCCTCCGCTTGTGAGAAGGGGTGTGAACCGGGGAAGTCTCCGAGGGATCTCTCGGTGACGTGGTTCGAGAAGCGGGAGCGGAGGTGCCGGTGGCTTTCTGTCGTTTCTTTTGAGTGCCACCCGACGTCACTCGGGACCGGGGAGAAGGGACCACAACAGTTGGAGTGATCTCGGGAATTTCCAAGTGGCGAAACCCGGGAATTTCCGCGTCACCCCAACGAAGTTCGGGAGATAGAGCGAAGGAAATCATACCTGGGCGTAATGGGCGATCGGTGGCGAGCGGCTTGACGTTGAGGGTTTTGGTGCCCACAACGGGAGATGACCATTCATACGAGAACCGGGGCGAGGAAGAGCGGCGATCGGTCTCCAAAGCTTTGGAAAGCTTGTGTTGTAGAATCATGGAGATGAAGCGGGGAAAAGCAACATAACACTTCTTGGGAGTTTTGATGACCTCGACAAGTTCTGAGAAGAAATATTGGGCGAAGTCAACTTTCCTTTGGAAGATGAGGGCATGAGCGAGTTTGTTTACGTGTGAGGGCGATTGGTCATGTCCACTTGTTTTGCGTGAGAGGCAATGGATAACGTGAGCGAAGAAGAAATTCCAAATGCCTCCCATTTTGCTGCGAAGAAGAGTACCGGGGCCTTTGGAGCTTTTGGAGGAGTCGTCGAGCACATAACCGGTGGTAAGAACAATGTCTTCATGGATGGTATCCAAATACATGTCTTCATAGTCGGGAAAGGCATCGATCTTGAGAGCTAGACGAACATCATCGACCCCAAAAGTGAGGTCGTGATCACCTTCGGCATTGGTGAAGATGGAGGCGTGAATGGCCTCATTGGAGGGATCGTACACGGAGGATAGCCAGAATTGACTAATGAGCATTTTGCTCATCCTGGGGTTGCATGAGAAGGCATGAAGAAGAGGAGAGCGAGACAGAAATTTAGCGATAGTAGAGAACTCGGGATGAGCGGGATCGGATTCAAGGCGGGCAACGTGATTGCATTGGTTGAAGCGGAGGTCTTCAAAACGTGTAGGAATTTGATATCGAGAGGATGCCATGAGAGAGATATGTTTGGAGTGGAGAGAGTTGCAGGTTTGAATTGTGAGGAGTGGGAAGAAATGAAGGGGGTATGTGTATATATAGGGAAATGAAAAGGCACGGTGATGATGATTTTTGTATGGGAAGAGGGGACATGCGGCTCTTGAGGTGAAAGAGTTATTGGAAATCGGGACAAGGAGCGGCGGATAGGCGAAGGGTCTGACGCAAAAGCAATTGAGTGGTCACAAGTGGGCTTTGGGAACCGTGTGAATCGGTGTAGGCTCGGTGATGCTTCGGTGGAGGAATCGGTGTTCGCTCGGTGGACGATCGGTGGGACTTCGGTGGGACTTCGGTGGAACTTCGGTGGAAGAAAGGTTTCACCGATTTGGATAGTACCACCGAAATGGGGCTTCGGTGATAGAAAGGTTCACCGAATTTGGATAGTACCACCGAAATGAGATGATCACCGATTTGAGATTTCGGTGGTGGACAGTTTTCACCGATTTGAGATGACCACCGATTTGAGATTTCGGTGGTGGACAGTTTTCACCGATTTGAGATGACCACCGATTTGAGACTTCGGTGATAAACAGATTTCACCGATTTGGGATGACCACCGATTTGAGACTTCGGTGGTGAACAGATTTCACCGATTTGGGATGACCACCGATTTGAGATGACCACCGAAATGAGATTTCGGTGGTGGACAGATTTCCACCGATTCTGGAAATTTTCACCGAAACGTGCTTCGGTGGTAGGCACGCTTCACCGATACTCGAGATTATTACCGAAATGAAAAGAGATAGAAAAGATTTGACACATAGGTTGTCCACCGATGAGAGATCGGTGGAGAGAGAGAAGTAGATACGAAGGTGTCCACCGATGTGAGATCGGTGAAGCATGAACACATATTTATTCTTGGAAATTGCACATCCCAAGTTCACTGATGAGAAAGTTGAACCTGGTTTCATCAAGAGGTTTGGTGAAAATATCGGCAAGCTGCAAATCGGTGGGAATGAAGTGTAGTTCAATGTCACCTTTGGAAATGTGATCTCTTATGAAGTGATATCTGATATCGATGTGTTTAGATCTAGAATGAAGAACAGGATTATTTGCTATAGCTATAGCACTGGAATTATCACACAGAATTGGGACTTTAGAAAAGAATTGATTATAGTCCCTTAGTTGGTTTCTCATCCATAGAATCTGAGCACAGCAGCTCCCGGCAGCTACATATTCAGCCTCAGCAGTAGAGGTGGATACAGAGTTTTGTTTCTTGCTGGACCAACTTACTAATTTTCCCCCAAGGAGCTGACAGCTTCCTGTAGTACTCTTTCTATCAATCTGGGAACCTGCAAAGTCTGAATCTGAATAGCCAATTAGTTCAAAACTTGAGTCTTTGGGATACCAAAGACCCAAGTGCAGTGTGCCCTTAAGATACCGAAAAATTCGTTTTACAGCCTTTAAATGTGATACTTTAGGATTGGCCTGATAACGAGCACATAGACAGGTAGCAAACATAATATCCGGTCTGCTAGCAGTTAGGTAAAGAAGAGAGCCTATCATACCTCGGTAAAGAGTAATATCCACAGATTCACCTTTTAGATCGGCACACAATTTCAAGGGAGGTGCCATGGGAGTTTTCATAGGAGAGCTGTCTAGAAAGTTAAATTTCTTCAGAAGGTCCCGAATATATTTGCTTTGATTTATAAAAATTCCTTCTGAAGATTGTTTGACTTGAAGGCCCAAGAAAAATGTAAGCTCTCCCATCATGCTCATCTCATATTCACTCATCATGAGAGAGGCAAACTCATCACATAGGCATTCATCAGTGGCACCAAAGATGATGTCATCAACATAGATTTGAACAAGAATTATATTACCTGAGGTTTCTTTGATGAAGAGAGTATTGTCAATTTTACCTCTGGAATATCCATGCTTGAGAAGAAAGTTGGCAAGAGTGTCATACCAAGCACGTGGAGCTTGCTTGAGACCATACAAAGCTTTGTCAAGTCTGTACACAAAGTTTGGATGAGCTGGGTCTTCAAAGCCAGGAGGTTGTTTCACGTAGACTTCTTCTGCAAGTTCCCCATTGAGAAAGGCACTTTTAACATCCATTTGAAAAACCCTAAAATTTCGGTAGGCAGCATGAGCCAGAAAGATCCTTATAGCTTCAAGTCTTGCAACAGGGGCAAATGTTTCATCATAGTCAATGCCTTCTTCCTGTCTGTATCCTTGAGCTACCAATCGGGCCTTGTTCCTGATCACAGTACCATCTTCATCCATTTTGTTCCTGAATACCCACTTGGTTCCAATGATTGTCTTGTTTCTGGGTTTGGGAACCAATCTCCAAACTTTATTTCTCTGGAACTGAGAAAGTTCTTCTTGCATGGCAGTGATCCAACAAGGATCTGATAGAGCTTCATCCACTTTCTTGGGTTCAGAGAGAGAGAGGAAATTCACGTAGAGACAGATATTTCCAACTCCTCTGCGGGTTTGGACACCTGCTTGTTGATCACCAATAATTTGATCTATGGGGTGATCTTTGGTCCATTTTAGAGCAGGGGGTAAAGGTGATGGGGTATGAGGAGTAGAGTGAAATGGAGTAGTAGGATCAGAGGTTTGGTGTAAAGTGGGATTTTCGGTAGTGGGACCCATGAGATTTTCGGTGGGATTAGGGATGGAAGAAGGGCTTTGGAGTAGATTTTCGGTGGAAATGGGGAGCTTGGTGTGAGAGATGGGTTGATCAATTTCGGTGGGAGAGAGTGATCCAGCTGGGTTTTTTGAGATGGAAGGATTTGAGGGAATAGAGGAGATATCGGTGGAAGTGACTAAGGGAGTATCACCAATACATGATGAAATCCATCTGTGTAAATCATCCTCATCACTTGAGAGTGAGGAACATCTGAGATCATCAAACTTGACATGGATGGACTCATCAATGCTTTTTCTTCTGAGATTGTACACCCTATAAGCTTTGGAGGATAAGGAGTATCCAACAAATATTCCCTCATCTGCCTTGGGATCGAACTTCCCAAGATTTTCACGATCATTAAGAATAAAGCAGATACACCCAAAGACATGAAGAAAGCCAATATTTGGTTTTCTACCATGAAAAACTTCATACGGGGTTTTATCATGTCTTTTGGATATTACTGACCTGTTTTGAGTGAAGCAGGCAGTATTCACAGCTTCGGCCCAAAAATAGGTGGGAAGATTTGATTCGCTCAGCATGGATCTAGCGGCCTCACACAGTGTTCTGTTTTTCCTTTCCACCACTCCATTTTGCTGAGGAGTACGAACAGCGGAGAAGTTCTGAGAGATCCCTTTTTCGGTGAAGAAGTCTTCGAGAGCACTATTTCTGAATTCAGTGCCATTGTCACTTCTTACCGAGCGGACAAGCTGGCCATTGAGAACTTCATTTTTCTTGACAAAGTTGATGATTTCTTCAGTAGCATCACTTTTGTACCTGAGAAAGAACACCCAAGTATATCTGGTAAATTCATCAACAATAACAAGAATATACCTTTTGCCTCCAAGACTTGGAGTGCTGACTGGTCCACATAGATCCATGTGCAGCAATTGAAGAGGAAGAGTGATGGAAGAGCATTGCTTCGTCTTGAAGGATGTTTTGGTGAGCTTTCCCTTTTCACATGCATCACACAGCTTCTCTTTGACAAAGTTCAACTTTGGCATGCCTGTCACCAGCTCTTTGTTGGAAATTTTATGCAAGGTCTTGAAGTTTAGATGAGAAAGACGTTTGTGCCACAACCAGTTTCTTTTGGATGCATCATTTGACACAAAGCAGACATTTGGAGAAGAGTTGGATTGCCCCATATCTATGACGTAGACATTTTCCATCCGTCTTCCCGATAATACCACATTGAAATGTTTGTCTACCACGGAGCAGACACAAAGTTCAAAGATAACTTTGTATCCAAGATCACACAGTTGGCTAATGCTGAGAAGGTTATGCATGAGGCCGTCCACAAAAGCCACTTTGTTGAAAGTTACAGATCCGTTAGAGAGGGTCCCGTATCCTTTGGTGTAAGCCTTAGAATTATCACCAAAGGTTACAGATGGACCCTTTCCCGGCACATAGTTGATGAGAAGAGACTTGTTTCCCGTCATATGGCGTGAGCACCCGCTGTCTAAATACCAAATTTGATGGTGCTCAAAAGCCTGCATGCAAACACATATTAGTTCTTTGGTACCCATTTTGTAATGGGTCCTTTGGGGTTAGAAGAGCTTGATTCCTTAAGCTTGGATCTATCAATCCTATCCTTGGGACAGTCCTTAGCCATATGAAAAGTGTCACCACAGTTATAGCATTTTCTATAGATAAAAACCTTTTTAGCATTTTTCATGTTTTGGCTTTTATCATTTGTTCTTATAACCTTGTTAGAGGAGAACAGAGCAGGGGGCTTGGACCCAAGGATTCCTTTGGATAAATCTTTGGGAGTTGATTTTCTCAAAAGCACAGATCTAGGTACATAGGTGTTGTAAGGGGGAATGTTTGGGGTAGAACTTTTGGGATGAGAGCTTGCCATGCAGTTGACTATCGATTTTCCTTTGTCAGCACAGGAAATCCTTTTTGAATGAACAGGAGTTTCCCTTTTGGGGATCTTTGAGGGCTTAGGTTCGGTGTAGGTGTCTATGTGAATAGATTTCAACACTTCATGAAGAGGGATTGGAGGGTCATAGATTGTGGGATCGGTGGGCACAAAGGAGATGAGATCGGTGGGTTTAGATCTTTTGGAAGGATTAGCTTTTGCAGAGTTTGAGGAGGAGGCTTCATCCATGACTGAAAGTTTGAGCTGATCATGGATGGGTTTGGAAACGTCATTTGAATCTTGCTTCTCAGTAATTTGCAATGAGGAGTCTTTGGCCTTTAAGGATATCCCATATTTTAAGGCTTCACACAGATCTAACGAGTTCAAAGAGATGGAATCACAAGAGCTGGAATCAGAGAGATTATCACAAGCATTGGTGGGGGGAACACGAGCAAAAGTGGACTCACAAACATCAGTTTTTCCAAATCCTAGACCGAACTTGTTTGTACTACAGATTTGACTTTGAAAGATTTGTTCAAGATTTTTGGAAGAGCTTGACCATTTTTTAATGACTTCTTGTTCCCTTTTTAGTTTCTTAAAGAGAGAGTTCTTTTCTTTTGAGATCAGATGATTTATTGTTTTCAAGTCCTCAAGCTCAATTTTTATTTCCTCAAACCTTTTAAGCTTAGACATGCAAATTTCAAGTTCAGCTTTGAGCTCTTTTACTTGAACAGATTTTCTATTCTTACTGTCTTTAACAGAATAAAAGTCTTGAGTTAAAGATTCATAAGCATTGATCTTTTCAATATCAGACATATTATTGAAGGGATGTACCTGAGCGTAGGCTGTGGAGCACCCAGTTGCCACTAGAGCCATAGGTGAAGTGGCACTTTCGGAAACTTCCATTTCTTCTGAGATGGCCACAAAGCATCTATTCTGAGAATCACTGTCGGAGGTGTCTTCGTCGTCCCAATCGTGGGTTTCTGCCATGAGACCCTTCCCTTTTCTCTCTAGACCCTCACTCCTTTCCTTCTCTTTCTTGTACTTGGCCTTATATTTCTCGGCACGCTCCTGATGATTTAAGAAGGATGGTGGGGACTCCTTTTTGGGAAAGGTTGATTTGAAAGGCATGTGTTTGGATTTTTCCCTTTTTGAAGAGGGATTGTCAGAAGAAGTAAATTTGGACTTGGAGATACGCTTGCTTCTACACTCAGATGCAAAATGTCCTTTCTTGCCACAGTTGTAGCATTCCTCATTGGACTTGTCAGAAGAGGTTTTGAAAGATGAAGTTTTTCTAAGACTTCGAGATTTGTTGAAGGGACGAAACTTGTGTTTAGAACCGGCCATCATTGCCATCTCATCCGACAACTGTTCAACCATGATATCCTCACCTTCATCATCAGCATCACTAAGATATGCTTCCGTTTGGTGGGTTACATTTGTTTGGCTGTCATTGTCAGAGTCAGATGAAGGATAGGTGATTCTAGGAAGATTTTGAGAATTCTTGGAACTTTCACTAACAAGAGCTATGGAGGAGCTCTTTATTTCCTTGATGAAAGATTTCCGTTGAAGCTTGGTTTGCTCAAAGTTGAAAAGAGTACCATATAGTACGGTTAAGGGCATGAACTCAAGGTCCTTGGTAGTTTTGATGCAAGTACATATATTTTCCCAAAAATCTGGGAGACAATCCATGAACTTGCACAAGACTTCCTCATTATCATAGACTCTGCCCAACAACTTAAGATCATTTAAAAGAGAGTTGAAGCGGTTATAGAAACTAGGAAGAGAATCTCCTTTTTCAAAAGAAAAAAGTTCATACTTTCTGATAAGACCAATCTTTTTGCATTTCTTGACTTCCTCTGTACCTTCGTACAGAACACATAGAGTGGTCCACATTTCTTTGGCAGTTTCAAAGTTCACCAAAGAGTGGTAGACCTCATCAGGAAGAGAGAGAGCAATAATAGCTCTTACCTTGGAGTCAAGAGTAACTAAACGTTTCTCCTCATCAGTATACTTTTTAGGATTTTTGAGAATATACCGACCAGTAGCACTGGATTTTTCCTCATCAGAATCACTTGAGATTTCCTTTTCAAAGGCCTCTTTGCCTGGCCTCTGCGTGTCATAGCGAGCCCAAACTCTGGGGATAATGGGTCCCTCGTTGAGAATGGTTGGATATCTAGTATCCACTCCTTCCATGAATAGCATCATGCGGCTTTTCCACAAAGAGAAGTTGTTGGGATTGAACTTAGGAGGTTTTGAAATAGAGCCGTTTTCAGAGAAGTTGTTTTGAAAAGAGTTTTCAACAGTAGAAGAAGAAGAGGCAGCCATCGCAGATCAAGTTTATGGAATTAAACTTTCTGCTCTGATACCACTTGTTAGTCCCAGATGGCTTAACAAGTATTGTAGAAGGGGGGGTTGAATACAATACACAAAAATTTCACAATTTTAATTCTTATATTTGAAAAACTTTCAAAAGAATTACACACAGAAAACTTAAGATTGTTGCGGAAAAGAACAGATAAACTATTCTAACAATCTTACACAAAGTATACAACAAAACAACTAAGAACACTAAGAGCAAAGCTATTGAGTTTTAAGGCTTAAAAGAAGGTTTCTTGCACTGAGAGAATTTCTTGAAAGCGTAAGTATTTGCAAGAAGAGCACTTCTCCTTTTATAGTGCCAAGGAGTGCCCAAGCATTAAATGCTTGGGACACTTGTCATCTTCACATATGCTGATAATGTTGACTTCAGGAGAACTGTGAAGTCCTTGTCACTTTTCACTAGGTGCAGACAGAGTAGCTTGAGCAGATAATAGGGACCTTAGCTGAAGGTGGATAAAAAGACAAACTGTCACTTTTCTCTGCTGGAGGATATTGTCCCATAATAAATGATCTTCTGTCTTGAGCCTTTAGCACCGAAGTGGTTTCCACCGAGATTGAGAAATCTTCGGTGGAAAGAAGACTAGTCCACCGAAATTGCAAGCATGTTTCGGTGGTAACTAGTCCACCGAAATTGCGAGCATGTTTCGGTGGTGAAAGGACCACCGAAATTACAAGTATACTTCGGTGGTGAAGCGACCACCGAAGTTACATGTATATTTCGGTGGTGAGAGGACCACCGAAGTTACATATATATTTCGGTGGTGAGAGGGCCACCGAAGTTACATGTATATTTCGGTGGTGAGAGGAGCACCGAAAGGGTCATCGGTGGGAGAAGGGGACCACCGAATTTGTCCATGTACTTCGGTGGAAGAGGCCACCGAAATTGTCTTATAAATTCGGTGGAAAGAAGGCCACCGAAATGTCAAGGAATTTCGGTGGTGATGACTTGTTTGAATGTTGCCGAGATTCTTCTATTTTCCACAAGTAGAGAGTCTTCAAGCTTGGTTTCGGTTGATCTTCGACTTCACCGAATATTTGATATCTTGTACAAGTCATTCAAAGAACTGAACTAAAATATTCTAAGTAGGAGTTTTAGGGAAAACATCGGTGAGTCAATTTCAAATCCTTGGTGACCCAACAATATTTTTTGCTAGGATACACATTATATAAGAGGCTAATGAGTTAATTCTATTTGTGAATGATTAAAGTTGAAATTTTACGTACGAACATTCAATGATGTTTAACTTAATATGTACATTTGTGATTTTGTCGTGATGTGCAAAGTATGATATGCTGAAATTGTGTGGTGAACATGACGTCGATGCAAAGCATTTGCCATTCGATTGTGGCTTAATCGGTGCAGCAATAAGCTGCTGTGTTGTGGCTTAATCAGTGCAGCAATAAGCTGCTGTGTTGTGGCTTAATTGGTGCAACAATAAGCTGATGGGTGATGTGCAACACTAAGCTGCTGCGTTGGGGCTTAATGGTGCAGTAATAAGTTGTTGTGTGGATGTGCAACTCTAAGCTGCTCTTGGTGGATGTGAGCCCCTCCCTGGTTTGCCCCATGGCTTCGGTACATAGGGAGGTTTTTTTGTCATTAGTTTCTTGTAATTGGGTCGTACGTTTTGTATGTTGGTTTTTGTTCTTGGTATGGTAATAATATGCTGCCTTTCAAAAAAAATTGCCATTCGAAATTCCTAAAGTTGGCAAATGAGTACAAGATTCTGATTTGTCTCTTGAATGAAGAATTTATTCAACTTGCCAGCTGAACGTAATTTTCTCACCACATGAAAAGTGAGAAAACCAAAAAGAAATGATATGATACAGATACACGTACACATAACCTTTCTCCATACAAAGATTCAATCTTTTCATTTTACCCAAAACAAACACACACACACACACACACACACAGACGTCCATGGAATCGCCGGAAAACGATTCTCAGACCGCCCAACAGATTATCCTCCGTTGGGACTCCACCACTTCACTGAACAACCTGCACTCCACATAACAAATAACATGGAATATTTTATACAACAAATCACATTGGGGTTACACATTGGGTCCCATTCTACAAATATATAAACAAACTTTATGCTAATAAAATCTTCATACGAAAGATCCACATAGCCACATATCAAAATCAGACTTCAATTTCCTTCTCGATTATCTCCAACAAGATAAATCAAATAAGGTGATATCACATTGTTAACTTTTCCTTTACCTACTACTTTCCGCAATCCTGAAATGCATATTTTTGAAAACAAAATGAGGGTTAAACCAAACGGTCTAGTGAGATAATCCATGTCATTTCAATACCGTTATAATACCAATTTATATAAAACCATGTATTAACCAGTTTATATATATATATAAACTCTTGATTATTTTACTTCATCGTTGGCACTCAGGCACAACCCAACAATTCACTCTGTTGGCCTTCAAGCACAACATCTCACAATACACTCTGTTGGCCTTCAAGCACAACATCTCACAATACACTATGTTGGCCTTCAAGCACAACATCTCACAATAAGGCTGGCGTTCTAGCACAGCGCGATAACAGTGAAGCTGGCGTTCTAGCACATCGCGATAGTGTTGCTGGCGTTCTAGCACAGCGCGGTAGTGTAGCTGGCGTTCTAGCACATCGCGATAGTACAATACCGTAACATAACCGTTTATAACAAAACCAATATTGTTCCTTTCATAAAATTAACCATTTAATAATATATGCATTCCAGTTTGAAAATGAATAAAAGAAAACTCACCTTAACCGGATATACGAGGATAAAATTCTTAACCGATAAGGAATTATCACACCGAACGTGAATGTTGGAACTTTGAAGAAAAGAAGACCTCAAACTCTCTTTTCTTATGTGATTTTCTTCTCCAAGCACAACACACACACACACACAAACACTCTTTTGATGGTAAAGAAATATGGAAGTATAAGTGACGTGTTGATAACACCTTTATGTACTTTCATTTTTTTTCAACATATCCCTCAACTTGGATCAAAACAACACAAAGGCCCTTGGACTTAAAATTTGAATATTTAATAGTCAATCCATGGTTATAACATTCACAACTCCCGATGATCTTTCAAGACGATTGTCAAGAGATTCACCGTTACTTACAAGCCGTCGATCAAATTCAAAGCTCCATCCAATCAACTACTCTCTCCGATGATGACGGAGTCGATGCCCAATCTACCAGAGTCAACAATGGTGGTGCGGCGGAGGGAGAAGGTTGGGCCGCCGAAAAAAGGGTGAGTTGTCGAAGTGCCGGAAAAAAGAGTGAAGGGGTTGGTTGGTTTCGTATGTTCGCTTGTTTGAAGATGTGGTTGTTGCGGAGAACATGACCTGTGGAAATATTTCTGGTTTGATGAAGATGAACATGGGGACAAATGAAGGCTAGGTTTGGTCATGTGGTTTTTAATTAAAATTTAGAAAAAATAGTAAAATGACTAATATACCATTTTAATTAACCTGCTTAACAGAAAATTTTAACAGAGTTAGAAGTTAAGGACTCAACACGTTATAAAATGTAAACCATGAGGATCCAATCCATAACTATTTCATTTTAGAGGCTCAAAGTGTTAAAACCACTATAACACAGGGACCAATCATGTAATTTACTCTTTTAATTATTTATCGGTCGACATACATATATGTATATTTATTAACATAGTATAGATATAAGAACAGTTTTAAATACAAAACATATAGATTATAACTAGAAGTTTACTCGCGCAATGCAGCGCGATATATCTCAATTTTAATGTTCTAATTTATTTTGATGTGTGGTTTTGAGAAAACGGTCATGTTTTTTTATAAATTTGTTTAAAAAATAACGCTTTTTAAGGAGTTCATGATTTGAAGATTTGAAAGTGGTTAGAGATAGAAATTAATTAATAAGAGTCCACGATTTAAGGATTTGAAAGTTGTTAGAGATAAGTATTAATCAAGTAATTAGCATTAAAAGCGGTACATAAAGCTTCATTAGTTGTTTTTAAGTGATTTTAAATAATTAACATTAAATACCGGAACATGAAGCTTTAGGGGTTGTTTTTAAAAGTTTTTAATAAATGCTTTATAATATAGTATAGATTAATACTTATATTAGATAATTATCGAGATATTTATTTATAATTTATTAAATATGATTGATATATATATATATATATATATATAGGGAGGTTCAGAGAAAAATCTCAAATAAATGGAAAACTAAAAAACACTTTATCAACCGTTAGATCAGATGATCTGATGGATGTGATTAGACGGACGATTACAACAATATTAATTAAATAAAAAAAACCTCACCCCCCTAATTTTTATTCGAAAAAAAACGAAAAATAAACAAAATTCGAACGAAATAAATTACACCAAATAAATGATCATATTTTTCTCGTTAATTTGACATCCATATTGATATACTTTTTCTTTCGTATTTTCGTGGTTTTTCGGTTTTCCGGTTATTTAGGGTTTTCCCTTGAACCTGACCCTATATATATATATATATATATATATATATAATTTATAATAATTGCATGATTTATTAAATATCATATATGCTTTTAGTTCAGTTTTTATTTTGTTTTTATACATACAAAATTACTACTAAAACACCCGAATTTTATAAGACTCGTCATAAAAATTTCAAATGCCATCAAAAATAGTAAAATACTAGTGGATTGTGTTTTAAGATTTGTTTTTTGTAGAAGAAAAGAAAGAATATGAGTGGGGTGTGATTGGTGGAAGCATATATATAAATCGGTAGTTTGCTTCACGCCATTCCAACACATTGCTTTTAAACATCCTTCCTCTCTTTCATTTTACACCTCCAACCATGCCCAAATTACTCTCTCTCTTCTTCGTCCTCTTCCTCGGCCGTTCGTATTGTACGTCGACAAACTTCATTCGTCAACCGCCACGACCCCTTGTTTTCACCCCTCACAATCGTCCCGACTCTCATCCTCAACAGGTATCTCTCTTTGTGTGAAATTAAGTTTTTACTATTTTAGAACTGACATGATTATGACTAAAATATGGGTTATGATTCCTTGCGAAATCCCGTATGTATTATACGTGGATATGTCACTTGTAGTTGCGTTTTTCACGTATTTTTTTTTAGTTTCGTTAAGGGCAAATTGCATGAAAATCCAAAATACTTTGACTTGATTTTTATTTTGCGTAACATGCTTACAAAACCTTTATTTTATTACCTCATATGTGACATCTCAAACATAATATATGTAATGTCACATTTGTAATGCTTGAAGATGCAACGTACGTTGATCTAGTTACTTTTTTTTTGCGTATCACACTTTTGTCTAAAATGTTTGAAATATCACATCTGTGATATCAAAATAGGAATCACGCCAACATATGTTACATATTCATATAATTTACCCTTTTGTTAATTCTATTGAGTTTATGTTGACTCAAAGCTTATGGTCATGTATTATCATTTAGCACAAATTTAGCTCTAGGTGAATATTATGCAATATATATGGAAAATGGATTGAGTTCCAATGAGAATAAAAGTTATAGAAATAGTTATCAAGACTCGAAAACCTTTGCCCAAATATTTGTCCTTCCATCCAAATTTTTTTTTTAATTTTTTTTGTAAAAGTAACGTAGTTTTAAATTAAATTTCATTTTTGTCTATTTTATGGACCTCAAAGTTAGTAAAATATATATGTGAGAGTTCGTTTACTAAATGCTTATATTGATAAATGTTTACCGGTTTAATTACCATACTGGTGAACATAATAAAGACATAATCTTACCTGGTAAGAAGAAGAAGAGGTTCAAGAGTCTTTCCGACTAAGCATTTACTGGGTTACAAACGATTATGATCAAATCCATTTTGATTATCGAAAATGTTACCCCATAAAGTAAAACGAGAGACTGAGAGTAATAACTTTTATCGGTAATCATTTACTTGGTAAATCTAAATTTGTTAAATGGCCCTTAGTTAACATTTACATGTTATTTTATTAAAATAGTGATTTAATTATATTGTTTTACTTTACCTAAAATAAAAAGTATATAGAAGAAAAAAAACTAGTTTTGAAATATGCTTTTTAATGGTGAAATACCATGTTTAGGTGCATGTGTCATTGGTCGGAAACAATTACATGAAGGTCTCATGGGTGACCAGCGGAAGCGGTGTGCCGTCTACGGTTGAGTACGGGAAAATTCCGGTGAAGTATGAGTCATCAGCCACCGGAGAACACACATCGTACCACTATTTCATGTATAGTTCAGGGAAGATCCACCATGTGACAATTGGACCACTAGATCCGGCCACCACGTATTACTACCGTTGTAGTGGCGCTGGCCCGGAGTTTAACTTCCGGACGCCGCCTGCCACCTTTCCTATTGAGTTTGCCGTGGCTGGTGGGTTACCCTTTTGGCGTTTAGTCTTTTTTTGCTTTTCATTGACAACGCTTTAAGCTTAAATTTTTTTTTGGGTAAAATAATTTTAGCACAAAATTTAAAGTTTATTTTTATTTAAAAAATGTTTAAAAATTAACAAAATTTGTTATTTGAATGATTAAGTTACTTAGCTTTTTTTTATAATGAAAATTTAAACTTTTTCATTTTAAATGATTAAGTTTCGATACAAACTTTTTTGAATAAATAAATTATTATTTTTTTAGAAAATGGTTATTTACCCTTCTTAAAAACTACCAGTAATCGGCTAGAAGATTTCAAAAAGTAGAAAAAGGAACTTAAACAAATTTTACCGTTCTCAAATCATACTGTCAATCAAATTTATCGTACTTAATGCCATTGTTCCCATTGTCGCCCCTCCTCGCGCCATTGTCATATGTTCTCTATTAGTCCCAACCCATCACCATCGTTGACCCCTCCATCGATCTACGTTTTTTTTACAATAGTTCGTATAAATTACTGTAAAAGAGGGAGGATGGAAAGACAAAAAAACATATAAAGAAGAGGGAGATCGATGGTAGATGCCAACAACGATGATGAGCAGGTTTGGAGAATTTGCGACAATAGGGCAAGGTAACAAATATGTTAGGTGCAAGGGTTTGAATATCGTAGGTTGTGGGAAAGATAAACTGATTTATGTTTTTTCACTTTAAAATCTTTCTAAACACGTAAGTTATTTGGGTTAAAAATATGTATGTAATCAATTTTAAAATTTCGATGATTTTATTTATTCAACAAAATGTTCAGAGACGTAATCCTGCAAATGAGAAAGTTAACATGTTACTTGACATTCACGCCAAGTAACAAATACATATATTGACAACTTGACATTCACGCCAACAAATTTTACAAAATCAGCAGGTTAGTAGTCAAAATAGTACGAAAACTAATGGTTTTGAGTCTTTTTTCAAATATATAATATTTTCATATGGAAAAAGTTTGTAAAATTTGTTACTTCGATTGAGTAAAAAAGTATTATTTATTGCACAAGAACTAAAAAAAAGTCTTATGTTTTTTGATACTTTTTGTTCATATACTTCATTACTTCTTTTTGCTACCAAAATCTAAGGAAAAATATGTACGTATATAATTAATATGGTTAATTATGATTTTACATATATAAAACAAAAACACGTGTGGGCACAGGTGATCTTGGACAGACTGAATGGACAAGTTCGACCTTAGAACATATTAATGCAAGCGACTACGATATCTTGCTCCTCCCAGGTGATCTGTCTTATGCAGATACACAACAACCACTTTGGGACTCATTCGGACGGTTGGTTGAGCCATATGCGAGTCGTAGGCCATGGATGGTGACCGAAGGGAACCATGAACAAGAAATATTCCCACTCATTTACCCGAAAGGGTTCAAAGCGTACAATTCGCGTTGGCCCATGCCATATAAAGAAAGTGGCTCTGAGTCAAACTTGTATTACTCATTTGATGTAGTCGGAACTCATGTTATTATGTTAGGTTCATATGCTGATTTTAATATTGATTCAAATCAGTATAAGTGGTTGGCTAATGACTTGGCTAAAATTGATCGATCAAGAACTCCATGGGTGGTTGTGCTCCTCCATGCGCCATGGTACAACTCAAATTTGGCTCATCAAGGAGAAGGCGAAAGCATGAGAGTAGCAATGGAAGAAATGTTGTATAACTCTTGTGTTGACGTTGTTTTTGTTGGTCATGTTCATGCATATGAACGCTTTGTAAGTCCTCTGCCTTTAATTTATGTTATAATGTTGTTCTTTATGCATTCGGGAAAACTCAGTTGACTCTTACATCACATGTTCATTGATACACTCTTGACAATTTACTGGGACACATGTAAATGCGGGATTCCAACATTTTTGTGAACATTTCCAGACTAGAGTTTATGACAACAATGCGGATCCGTGTGGTCCAATACACATAACAATTGGAGATGGAGGGAATCGAGAAGGTCTCGCCATGTTGTAAGTTTCTAGAGAAAAAATTTGATTCTCTTTTACCTTTTTTGTTTTAAAAAGATAAAATATTTGATTTATCAAACAAAACAATAACTAATAGTTTCCGAGATTCTATTAGACCTTAATTGTTGTTCAATGGAAATCAATAATACATAATATTTGATTTTTATTTATCTAATACATTACAAAAAGCAGAAATTACAATGTTTTTAATATATAAATAATCCGTGAAAGTGGTCAACTAAAGTTGACTTATTGTTATTCATCTTTTGTTAAAATTACTTTTTAGGTATATGAACTATTAGTTTTGACTCTCGTTTTTTTGACAAATTAAAGGTACAAAGAGCCAACACCTTCGATATCTTTATATCGGGAAGCAAGTTTTGGACACGGTCGATTGAGAATACTGAACAACACTCATGCTCAATGGTCATGGAATCGCAATGACGACTCTGTATCAGTTGTCGCTGATGGAATTTGGTTGGAAAGTTTGAGCTCTTCGTCCTCATGCTTTCCACAAATCCAACCAAAAACAAAATTAACGTCCAAAAAAGACGAACTATAACCTTTCTATTCTTAACATTGTTTTACTCCACTATTTATATTTGTGTGTATATATATATATATCGAATTGTACTTCATCTTATGCTTACTTTTTTTTTTATCGCAGAATAGATTTAATTTTACCAATTGAAGGTGAATACATGTTGATTTTTAAATAGGCACTTTGAGTATTCCTTATAAAATTTCAGAAGTTCTAATGAAATTATGTATGGAATATAGTAGAGTATACTAGGGCGCTTGAGAGACCCATGTCGAATAAGGGGCGAAGATTGAAGAAACGAGTCTAGAGTAGCAGCGTAACCTATTACGTTTTTCAGGCCCCTTTGAGGCGGTGTGGAGAAACGTTTCATTGCATACTTAAGCCTGAATGCAACTAGACTAAAGAGTGAACAAGCCCCCAATAAAAGAATAGGACAATTCTTTCCAAGTAATGCATAAGCAAGATCAGGACTAAAGGAGATGTGAAGAAAGATTAAGATGACTACCAAGTTCATACCAGAATCATTGATTGTACTAGCTTAAAATCAAGACCACCAAAGGCAAATGTCATAATGAACCACACTACGGTAGGGAAGCCTTTATTCTAGGAATTTCGACCCGTCAACTTAGATGTCATGGTACAAACAAGCTTTTAGTTCGACTTTTGTTTTCTACATGGTTCTAAATAACTCGTTATGGCACCGAGACTTTGCCACCACGTTAACCCTTGTGGCTCCATGTAACACCCTCAAAAATAGAAAGAGCGACCAAAACTGGATTTAACATAAATAGGTAACCAAGTCTTACATCAAGACATCTTCATGCATCTAACTAGCACTCAACTCTTTTACAGTGTCGCTAGTAACTTCCCCCCAACAAGGACCTTATGCACATGCCGAGAAATAAAAAAGGGTTACACTTAACGCCTAGTGATTTCAAGAGTTTTATCAATTATATAAGACAGAAAAGCGGAAAGAATTTTACTTGATACCACAATTCCCAATATACAATGTAATTAGAATAGAAAGTGATATTTTTCCCAAAACCCTATTTTCGTGATAAAATGCTTGAATAGAAACACTCCATAAACATGGAACCAAACCCAATACTCACATTAAATACAATAGGATTAAAATTCAATTACCAAAGCCTGGGAATAATTCCTTTATTTCAAAACCATGATATATGGAGGGGATCCAAAAAGTCAAAGTCATAAATGCGGTTACTCGCCAAAACCCAAGCAATGTTAAAGCATGGACATTACAATATACAAAAAAATAATGTTTAACAACAACGGAGGAGACCCGTATCCATCGTGAGTAAGGAGAACACATAAGTATGTCACTCGTACAACGTTAATCGTATAACACTTCACGACTAAAAGTTCAAATGTGCCTACGACTCCTTAACAAGTTTCACCTCAAGAGTCTGTTGACCTTAGTCTCCATTCCCACGAATTCCACCACAAGGCCCGACAAGCTTAAGGACTACCTCCAAGGAATTACCTTCAAGCAACGGAGGTCCTAGTGCCTACCTCCACGGTAGCACCTCCAGGCTCAACTCTTCTAGTGCCTACTTCAAAAGTTTAAGGTCACAAAACATGGGTCTCGGAGTCCAACACCGCAATACCCATTCAATCACCAAATAAAGACCGGCTTACATGACTCCGAAAAAATGTCCAACATCCTCAAAACATGTAAGCGCGATATATATATATATATATATATATATATATATATATATATATATATATGTTGGGGTGTAGGCTTCGTCCCATATAGATCAGAAAAGGGAGAGACGCAGAAAGGCAGCCGGCCCTAGGCTCTCTACCCTAGTTTCCTTAATCAGGAGTTTACCCTAATTATGTTTGTCTATATATTGATCTCATTGTACTTGTAAACATAGTAGCACCTAATAAGAAAAACCCTAGTTGCCCCCGTGGATTAGCATGATCACCCTGATCGTGTGAACCACGTAAATTCTCGTGTTCTTTTCTCGCTTTCGGTTGTGTGCGTATTGTGTGTGTGTAATGTATAACCTAACAATATATATATATAGGGTACAAATCAAATACAAACCATGTATTTGTTGCACCCCTTACAAACCAATTTGCGTATATGCATAATCTGAGATGCATATATGCATTATCCCATATGAAAGTATGTCCATTATATGTATATTTTTACACGTATGCATATGCACACTATGGTTTGTAAGGTGTGCAACAAATGTAATGTTTGCATTTTACGGAGCCTCTCTTTCTCTCTCTCTCTCTCTCTATATATATATATATATATAGAGAGAGAGAGAGAGAGAGGTTCAAGGGAAACCTTAAAAAATAAAAACTAAGAAACATCTTAACAATCATTAGATAAAAAAATCAAAGGTCAAAATTAAAATGGCAAACATGTAAATAAAAGGCAATTGAGGAGATTTAAGTAAGGGTGTAATTAAATTAGAGGGCACAATTAAAAGAAAAATATTATTATTTTTATTTAAAATACCAAATTTGTAGGATTTATATCTCTGGTTGTCTCTCTCTTTCAAGTAACTTCCCTTTTTTTCTCCACTCCCCTCATTATCTCTCTCTCTCTCTCTCTCACTAACACACAATAAACAAGAGAAATTTACATAAATAGCAATATTGGGTTAGGTTTTTAAAATTTAGCCATCAAAACTATTTTTTCCCAAAATGTCCGAAATCCCGCAAGTCTGACACCGCAATCCACCTTTTTCTTGCGGCGTCAGACCTTTCTTTGACAAAAGCAGACTTCTTCTGACGAAAATAGTGATTTTTAGGGAAACCACAAGTTGCAGTGTTGCGGTCTGCAAGGTGCAGTTTTGACTTGGGGATCGTAAAAGGTTTTTTCCCATAGATTATCGGAAAAGTCTGACACCGCAAGGTAAAGGTGGCTTGTGGTGTCGGACTTGCGGAATTTCGGACATTTTTCAAAAACCATAATTTTGGTGGCTAATTTAAAAAACCTAACCCAATATGGCATTTATGTAAATTTCTCCAATAAACAATCACGTCTCCCTCCAAAATTTCATTTGAAGCAAGCCTCACGATTCAAAAATAAAAAAAAATCAAAAAATTCAATGGCAGATGAAGGTATCAAGTTTTCAATATTCGAACTTTTTGAAGAAGAGACTAGAAAGGTTAGTTTTTTTTAGTATAAGGTGTGAAAAAAAAATTCAATCTTTGTTAATTTTACAAAGTGTGTTTTTAGGGTTAAGATTTAATAACCAATCTCTAAAATCTGTGTTACTGGGTTTTATGCACACGTACATGCAACCTAAAAATGAAGACGATGAACATAATGATAAATAAGTCGTCATGTTCACTGTCTTATTTTCGGGCTACATGCACATGTGCATAAAACTAGAAATATGGATTTTTAGAGATAAATAATTGATCTTAAACGTAAGAACAAACTTTATAAAGCTAAAGAGACAGATTGAAACTTTTCCACGACTTATATTAAAAAACAAACTTTTCTAGTATTTTCTTCAAGAAGTTCAAATTTTGAAAATTCGATGCCATCATTCGCCGTTGAAACTTAAGGATTGTTAGCTCCAACTTCTGTAGTTATAGAAGTATTGAAAAATAGGCTAAGTATATAGTCATCAACAGAAGCCTCTGTCAAGTCACCGAGTGGACCGAAGTGAAGAATCAACAGAAGACGTTCTCAGAGGACAAGGCCACAGAGCCTCTGTCATACTTGGCAGAGCCTCTGTGGTATGAAGACTGAAGACTTAAAAGATTATCTGAAGATCAATACGAAGACGATCGTGCTTCTCACGTTTTCTGCTGTACAAAGATCCTGAAGATCGTTCGTACAAGGCGTGCCCTGACAACTCCATGTGTCAACCTCTGATAAGTTTCAGCCTTAGCAGAAGACGGCGCACTACATTAACGTTGTACCTGTAGCAGTCCCACGATCATGTCTTGTACCCTTAGTACTTCTTGTCTCCCCTTTGTCCCCTGATGAACTGTATAAATAGAAGGCTCATGTTGAGCTCTTCTATTAACTTTGCACGACACACACACCCTTTAGAGCAGAATTCTATTCAACCTTCGGTGTTCTTATTTAAATCAATACAAAGTGAATCTTTGAGAAAATCTCGTGTTTATTTATACTTTGTTTACTTGGTTTAGTGTTGTTGGTTCCCGTTTTGTTTAGACAAGATTAACAGATCTATTAGTTTGAGTTTATGTTTGATGCGGAAGCGTATTTGAAGAACTAACAGATATGTTTGATAGATTTAGAACACACAATATAAAGAAATAGTATTTTAAGAACAAAAGGATATCTTGAAGATTACTGTCGTTCGATATATAACAAGAACACCAAGAACAGATTAAGAACTGTTTGGTGTGTGTAAGAGAGTGTAATGCATAACAGGTTTGACGATATAAAGCATAAGCATGAAACTCTGTAAAGCCCGTGTCCCGGTACATATGTATTTAATTTAATTTAACTATTTTATTATCTTCTCGTAGCAAATAGTTTTAGCGGAAGTTAGCAAAGATGACCAAAATGTTATTAAGGGTAAAAATCTAATTGGTTTTGCAAGGGTTTGGGAATGCAGGGACCATTCATGTAATTCTTGCAAAGTGTGTGCATGGGATCGACCATAAACAAAAACCGACCCCTCCCCTCTTTTTGTTTTGGTTCCTTCTTCTCTCGCAAGCAAACGTCGACAAACCCTAACCCCCCCCCCCTAGCTGCTGCCGTCGACCATCAAGCCACCGCCGCCGCCGTTGCTCGTCGGCGGCGAGAGAGAGAGAGAGAGAGAGGGAGAAGAGCGAGAGAGATAGAGATAGAGAGAGTCGGAGCTGCATCGCCACTGGATCGCCGTCTCAAGTAAGTTCTATCCCTTTCGTTTCTCCTTTCGTCGCCCCAAACCGCAAAACCACCCCACCATCGCCGCAGCCATGGCTGCCGGCGGTGTGGCTGCCGCCGTGCGCCACCACGGGTGGTGGCAGTGGATGTGGGTGTGTGTGTAATCGGGAATGTTCTGGTCGAGCGCGGGAAAAAGGTGTGGACGTTAGGATTGGTCGGGTTTTTCGTTGGGTCTCGTCGGTTTTCAATAAATCACGGTCGCCGCCGCTGCCGGCGATCACCACTGCCGGAGGTGGCAGTGGGTGGTGCGCGGGTGAGCCCAGGCTTTAGTAACCTAAAACCCCAATCCGTGACCCGATCGCGTGAACCCGAAACCCGAAAACCTTAAGTTTGAAAGTTATCATTTTATGTGAAATCCTTTTCTGTCACTGTTTTGTACCGGCCATAACATTTCCGTCGTAGCTCGGATTGAGGCGAAACCGGTGCCCACGGTTCAAATTCTGTGTCGGGCACACTTTTCGTGTTTTAGAGAAAGTCTGGTTCGGCCTCTAGCTAAGTGTAAAATAGCTGTTTTTACAGCAGGTCCGAATTCGGCAGACTCGCGTCCCATTCTTAGAAAATTCATATTAAATCGTAGGAAAATCGTTAGAATGCGTGCGATATGTCCCTGGAACCCTAAGACATAGGAATTTCTGGTTATGAAATAATAATTCTGGGTTGATGAGTTTAAGGGGGGCTAAACAGGTCCCGAACAGACCTGTAATTTTAGAGTAAAAGCTGGAATTTTCGCGTGTAAACTTATAGTCGTGATTTTGGGTTAGGACTTCACTTTGACGTTTGATATCACTTATTTAGGTGGAAAGAGGTGAGTTGGAGTTGGCCGGATCGTTTTGCTGTTGTGGATATCTGCGTTGCTTTTGAGGTGAGTTCTCTCACTGCGTAGGATAGGGATTATATATGCATTGCGGTAGTTTGTGTGTATTAACTGAATTATTGTGCGTAGTACTAGTTTGAATTAATGTTTAGTATAATTCCATGGGTGTCGTATACATCTCGGCGGGGCCGAGGAATTGTGTACAAGTGTTGTGTGAACTCGGTTGGACCGAGTACTCAGCGGGGCCGAGGAATTTTGTATAAGTGTTGTGTGAACTCGGTTGGACCGAGTACTCGGCGGGGCCGAGGAATTTTGTATAAGTGTTGTGTGAACTCGGTTGGACCGAGTATTCGGCGGGGCCGAGGAATTGTGTACCAGTGTTGGATGAACTCGGAGAGACCAAGGGATGCCTACACGAGTGTGGTGTGAATTCGGGGAGCCGAAGGATACACGCGCGGGTGTTTCTGCATGAGTTTGCTTATACAATTAGATTTGCTTGTGTTGGATGTCTATCTATGTGTGGATAGGAGTGGTGTATATATGATTTCTACCTGCGTATGTGTTTGAATTCACTAAGCTTCGTGCTTACCCCTTCCCTATAAATAATGATTTCAGGTACGAGTGGCAGTAAGGCGTGACGGTACACACTGGCGCGTTGAGAAGACTTTTATTATTATTTATTTTGAGACATCAAGTTTAGATTTATTACAATTTCCGCTGTGTTATTTATAATTGGTGATTTAACTTAACGAGGTTTTGATAAACGTTTAATTGGATTTAATTACTTATGGTTTAGTTTTAATAAAATGGTATTTTAAAAAGTTCAAATTTATTGTAATTTTTGGGACGTTACAAGTTGGTATCAGAGCACAGCTTGAGCGAATCAAACACATTTCGGTGTGTTTGAACTCAAGTTTGCGGCTCAGGAACATCTTTTTCTTTTAAAATCTTTGAGAAATAAAAGAAAGGAAAAGTCCGTTTGGGAACCGGTGACCGGAGGCACAGTGTGTACAGTCAGCCGGAACCAAGGGAAAAGGTACAGTACTTAGTGTATTTATTGCTTTCTAGATCATAGGGTATGCATGCTAGATTGCTTGTGTTGGTTACACTGTACTGTATGGTTATTGCTTGCTAGTAGGAATTAATGCTAGTAATATTAGGTTGTTAAGTGAATGCCCTATAGGTTGTATGCAGTAAGAATCACATAGCCTTAGAATATTTGATTTAGTTCTATTGCGCAGCTCTTGTTTGAGTCCAATCGTTCTAGGATAGAATCTTGTATTCGAATGTCTATTGGTTTCACGCTGCATGCGACTGGATATTCGCGAGGCAACTCGTTATGGCTAGTAGGGATTCCGTTGTAGCAAGGGTAGTGGGATGAGATGAAATTCCTAGGGAGCTGGGAAGAGTGTTTACATATGAGTATGTATGCTAGATTGCTTTCTAGAACATAGGAGTATGTATGCTAGATTGCTTGGTGCTTATTACACTGTACTGCATGTTTGTTGCTTGCTAATAGGAGTTTATGCTAGCCTTGATAGGTTGTTAAGTGAATGCACTATAGGTTGTATGCGGTTGGAACCGAATAGCCTTAGAATGTCGGATTTAGTTCTATTGCGCAGCTCTTGTTTGAGTCCAACTGTTGTAGGATAGAATCTTATATTCGAATGTCTATCTGGTTTTACACGGTGTGCGACTGTGCATTCGCGAGGCGAGTCGTCATGACTAGTGGGGATTTCTTCATAGCAAGGGTAGTGGAATTGGGTGAAATTCCTAGGGAGCTAGGAAGGGTGTTGTCATATGTTGGTACGGGCATATGGGATTAATTGTTGGCAAGAAACTACTTGGGCACTTCGGGACGGGACTCGAAACGAGTAGGGATAGGTGTGGAAGGTAGTAGTAGAGCTCCTACTATCTGAAGCACAGGATCCGTGCTCGAGTCGGGGAAAGTCACGGGGAACCCGAGGAGTTGAGCGTGAGCATAGATAGCAGGATTTATTGTCCTGAGAACTTGAAGGTTCGCTTCGCGGTGAATCTGTTACGAGACGGAGCGAAAGACTGGTGTGCTACTGCTTTGACGCTTAACGGGCGCACTACTTTGACCTGGGAGGAGTTCGTCGTATGTTTCGTGTAGAGCATGTGCCTCTAGTGGAGATGGAGAGGAGTGCCAAAGAGTTCTTGGAGCTCTCTCAGACTGCGGAGGCCATAAAGGAGGTGAACCGAAAGTTCACGGAAATTACATTATTCTGTCCTTAGCATGCTGCTTCTGAGGAAATGAAGATGACGCGGTACAAGGATATGTTACGTACCAAGATCAGGGAGTTCGTGAGTACTGCGCATTATGCTTCACTTGCTGCGGTGATGGAGGCGGGCCGAGGTAGAGTTCATCAACTGAGAGTGGAGGAGGCACAAGCTACACATAAAGTGGTGACAGGTACGTTCTTAGTTAACTCGGTGCCTGCTATAGTGATGTTGATAGCGGGGCCACTCATTCTTTCGTGTCTCGCACTTTCAGTGAGCGTTTGGGCCGTAGTGTAGGACAGTTAGGCTGTCCACTCGTGGTTGAGGTTGCTGATGATAGGACCTTGACGGTTACTGACGTGTATCAGGGGATGCACTTTGGAAATTTCTGGTGTGAGATTTCCGATTGATTTGATTCCGATCGCTATGCGGGAGTTGTGCGTGATTGTGGGCATGGATTGGATGGATGCGCGTGATGCGGAGATTGTTTGTCATCGCAAACAAGTACGAGTTTGAACCCCAAGCGGGGGAGAAATGCTAGTTCAGGGCGACTCAACCAGGCGGACCTCGGCGATATGTTCGGCTGCGAGAGCTCGGAGGTACTTGCAGCACAGTGGTCAGGGATTTTTTTGCGTATGTGATCGACACGCGCGTCGACGGAGAGAAGAAGTCTGCGGAGGATGTGCCAGTTGTACGGGAGTTTGCTGACGTATTTCCCGAGGAGTTATCGGGGATACCTCCCGAGCGACAGGTAGAGTTCCGCATTGATTTGATTCCGGATGCTGCTCCGGTGGCCAAGGCACCTTATCACCTGGCTCCACCGGAAATAAAGGGGTTGTACACTCGTTGCAAGAACTTATCGAAATGGAGTTCATCAAGCCGAGTTGTTCACCGTTGGGAGCCCCGATTCTGTTTGTGAAAAAGAAGGATGGGTCCTAACGGATGTGTATAGATTACCGTGAGTTGAATAAGCTTACGGTGAAGAATCGTTATCCTCTGCCAAGGATCGATGACTTGTTCGACCAGCTTCAGGGAGCCTCGTGGTTCTCTAAAATTGATTTGAGGTCGGGATATCATCGACGATATTCTTGTGTAATCGAAGTCGAAGGAAGAGCATGAGATGCATTTGCGAGAAGTTTTGGAAGTTTGGAGGCGGGAGAAGCTGTATGCTAAGCTCTCCAAGTGTGAGTTCTGGTTACGGGGGGGGTCCAATTCCTAGGACATGTCGTGAACCAGGATGGTATTATGGTCGATCCAGCCAAGATTACGGCAGTGATGCGGTGGGAAGTTCCAAAGACTCCCACTGAAGTATGGAGTTTTCTTGGGTCAGCAGGGTATTACCGGAGATTTAATCAGGATTTCTCCAAGATTACTTTACCTATGACTCGTTTGACGAAGAAATCTGCGGCTTTTAGTTGGGGTGAAGAGCAGCAGAGGGCTTTTGAGGAGCTACGCACGCGTTTATGCGAGGCTCCGGTGTTGACTTTGCCCGAGGGTATGGAGGATTTGGTGGTATATTGTGATGCTTCTCACCAAGGTTTGGGCGCCGTGCTCATGCAGCGCGGTAAGGTCATAGCTTATGCTTCGAGGCAGTTGAAGCCTCATGAGGCGAACTACCCGACTCACGAGTTAGAGTTGGGAGCAGTGGTGTTTGCACTCAAGAGTTGGTGGCATTACTTGTGTGGCGTCAAGTGTACGATATACACTGACCATAAAAGCCTCAAATACTTGATGGACCAGCAAAATCTCAACATGCGTCAGAGGAGGTGGCTTGACGTAGTTAAGGATTATGATTGTGAGATACTTTACCACCCGGGTAAAGCGAATGTTGTTGCGGACGCACTTAGTCGACATCCTATTGGTGACCCACTTCGGGGTTTGTGTCAACGATTAACGATGGTTACGCCTCCACTGGAGTCGATAGGTAGTGTTCAGGAAGTGGCAGTTCGGGACGAGAATGCCAAACGCGAGAGAGTTTCGGGAGAAATTCCAAATTTTTTGTCCGTGATAGTCGGGGTTTACTGACATGTTATGGTCGAGTTTGGGTTCCCTTCACTGGTGGGAACAGGCAGATATTGTTGGACGAGGCGCATAAGTCCAAGTTTTCTATTCATCCCGGAGCTACGAAGATGTACCGCAACCTGCGGGAGAATTATTGGTGGCCCGGCATGAAGCGGGATGTCGCCAAGTGTGTAGAGGTGTGCTTGACTTGTCGAAAGGTCAAGGCTGAGCACCAGCGGCCGCATGGGAAGTTACAGCCTTTAGAGATTCCGGTGGGGAATTGGGAACCGATCACGATGGATCTCATTACGAAACTTCCAAGGACTCCACGTGGAAATGATGCTAATTGGGTGATCGTCGACCGTCTGACCAAGAGTGCTCACTTGTTGGCCATCAGGGAGAGCTCCTCGGCGGAGAAGCTCGTAGAGATTTTTCGTGCGAAAGATTGTAGCCAGGCACGGGGTGCCAGTTTCGATTGTCTCTGACAGGGACGCCCGTTTACCTCCCGGTTTTGGGAGAAGTTTCAGGTGGAGATGGGTACGCGGTTACATTGTAGCACGACTTTTCATCCACAGACTGACGGGCGGAGTGAGCGTACTATTCAGACACTCGAGGACATGCTGCGAGCATGTGTTATTGACTTTGGGGGTAGTTGGGATCAGTATCTTCCGTTAGCTGAGTTCTCCTACAATAATAGCTATCATTCCAGCATCGGCAGGCCACCTTACAAAGTATTATATGGCAGGAAGTGTCGGACGCCCATTTGCTGGGGCGAGGTTGGTCACGGGGTATTAGGGAGCACCGATGTCGTGTTGAAGATGACTGAGATGATTCAGATGGTACGGGATCGGCTGGTTACTGCACACAGTCGGCAAAAGAGCTACGCCGACAAGAGGCGATCGGATTTAGAGTTTCAGGTTGGGGATTATGTTCTCCTGAAGGTTTCGCCCTGGAAAGGGGTGATTCGGTTCCGCAAGCGGGGAAAGTTAGGACCCCGTTATATTGGACCTTACAAGGTCATTGCGCGCGTGGGGAAGGTAGCTTATCGTTTGGAGTTACCGGATGAGCTGCGCTTGATTCACAACACCTTCCACGTTTCTCAATTGCAGAAGTGTGTAGTGGATGAGTCTGCAGTGATTCCTCTCGAGGACATTCAGATTGACGAAAAGCTTAACTTTGTGGAGAAGCCGATAGCTATCGTCGAGAGGAAGACGAAGAACCTGCGCAACAAGGTCATTGGATTAGTGAAAGTTCAGTGGCAACACCGGAAGGGTTCAGAGTGGACGTGGGAGCCCGAGGCGGAGATGCGCGAGAACTATCCCGAGTTATTCGCCGATCGAGACTTCGAGGACGAAGTCTAATTCAAGCGGGGGAGAGTTGTAAAGCCCGTGTCCCGGTACGTATGTATTTAATTTAATTTAACTATTTTATTATCTTCTCGTAGCAAATAGTTTTAGCGGAAGTTAGCAAAGATGACCAAAATGTTATTAAGGGTAAAAATCTAATTGGTTTTGCAAGGGTTTGGGAATGCAGGGACCATTCATGTAATTTTTGCAAAGTGTGTGCATGGGATCGGCTTTAAACAAAAACCGACCCCTCCCCTCTTTTTGTTTTGGTTCCTTCTTCTCTCGCAAGCAAACGTCGACAAACCCTAACCCCCCCCCCTAGCTGCTGCCGTCGACCATCAAGCCACCGCCGGCGAGAGGGAGAGGGAGGAGAGCGAGAGAGAAGAGCGAGAGAGATAGAGATAGAGAGAGACGGAGCTGCATCGCCGCTGGATCGCCGTCTCAAGTAAGTTCTATCCCTTTCGTTTCTCCTTTCGTCGCCCTAAACCGCAAAACCACCCCACCATCGTCGCAACCATGGCTGCCGGCGGTGTGGCTGCCGCCGTGCGCCACCACGGGTGGTGGCAGTGGGTTTGGGTGTGTGTGTAATCGGGAATGTTCTGGTCGAGCGCGGGAAAAAGGTGTGGACGTTAGGATTGATCGGGTTTTTCGTTGGGTCTCGTCGGTTTTCAATAAATCACGGCCGCCGCCGCTGCCGGCGACCACCACTGCCGGAGGTGGCAGTGGGTGGTGCGCGGGTGAGCCCAGGCTTTAGTAACCTAAAACCCCAATCCGTGACCCGATCGTGTGAACCCGAAACCCGAAAACCTTAAGTTTGAAAGTTATCATTTTATGTGAAATCCTTTTCTGTCACTGTTTTGTACCGGCCATAACTTTTCCGTCGTAGCTCGGATTGAGGAGAAACCGGTGCCCACGGTTCACATTCTGTGTCGGGCACACTTTTCGTGTTTTAGAGAAAGTCTGGTTCGGCCTCTGGCTAGGTGTAAAATAGCTGTTTTTACAGCAGGTCCGAATTCGGCAGACTCGCGTCCCATTCTTAGAAAATTAATATTAAATCGTAGGAAAATCGTTAGAATGCGTGCGATATGTCCCTGGAACCCTAAGACATAGGAATTTCTGGTTATGAAATAATAATTCGGGTTTAATGAGTTTAAGGGGGGCTAAACAGGTCCCGAACAGACATGTAATTTTAGAGTAAAAGCTGGAATTTTCGCGTGTAAACTTATAGTCGTGATTTTGGGTTAGGACTTCACTTTGACGTTTGATATCACTTATTTAGGTGGAAAGAGGTTAGTTGGAGTTGGACGGTTCGTTTTGCTGTTGTGGATATCTGCGTTGCTTTTGAGGTGAGTTCTCTCACTGCGTAGGATTGGGATTATATATGTATTGCGGTAGTTTGTGTGTATTAACTGAATTATTGTGCGTAGTACTAGTTTGAATTAATGTTTAGTATAATGCCATGGGTGTCGTATACATCTCGGCGGGGACGAGGGCTCGGTGGGACCGAGGAATTGTGTACAAGTGTTGTGTGAACTCGGTTGAACCGAGTACTAGGCGGGGCCGAGGAATTTTGTATAAGTGTTGTGTGAACTCGGTTGGACCGAGTACTCGGCGGGGCCGAGGAATTTTGTATAAGTGTTGTGGGAACTCGGTTGGACCGAGTACTCGGCGGGGCCGAGGAATTGTGTACCAGTGTTGGATGAACTCGGAGAGACCGAGGGATGCCTACACGAGTGTGGTGTGAATTCGGGGAGCCGAAGGATACACGTGCGGGTGTTTCTGCATGAGTTTGCTTATACAATTAGATTTGCTTGTGTTGGATGTCTATCTATGTGTGGATAGGAGTGGTGTATATATGATTGCTACCTGCGTATGTGTTTGAATTCACTAAGCTTCGTGCTTACCCCTTCCCTATAAATAATGATTTCAGGTACGAGTGGCAGTAAGGCGTGACGGTACACACTGGCGCGTTGAGAAGACTTTTATTATTATTTATTTTGAGACATCAAGTTTAGATTTATTACAATTTCCGCTGTGTTATTTATAATTGGCGATTTAACTTAACGAGGTTTTGATAAACGTTTAATTGGATTTAATTACTTATGGTTTAGTTTTAATAAAATGGTATTTTAAAAAGTTCAAATTTATTGTAATTTTTGGGACGTTACAAACTCAGATTCTTCGTTAAGTCGTTAAGATTGTTAAGGAAGATCTCAACAAGAGGCTTCCTTTTATACTGTAACATCTAGAATTTTGAGGTTTTTTTTATAAAATACATATTTAACCATAAGGGTCATTTGGTAAATTGATTTAAAGTAATTGTGAAATATTACTTGAGGGTCTCTTGTGGCAACTAGTTGAAGTTGGGGGTTGTTTATGAAAGTTTGGATGACTCATACAATTATAGGAGGAGGTGTCACTTAATTAAGTAACTAAGACTAAGTGTGAGTATTGGAGATTGGGTGTGTATTCGGTTGTTTGAGAAGAAAAGAGTCAGAGTTTTTGAGATAGAGAAATCGAGAAAAGAGAAAGAGAAGAAGAAGAACAGCTGCAGTTAACTGATTTTTAGTGATTAATTTTGAAGAAACAAAGGTAAACTAATCTACTTTTATGTTTATAATTGTTAGATATGTTTAGAAATGGGTTTTTATGATAAATAGATGTTTTGGGAAATTTGAGTACATGAGTAGGTTTAGTTTATAACCATAAAAATATCTGCACATTTTCAGAAACATACATAGATTAAAACTGCAAAAACTGGGTTTAAGAATGAACTTAGTGGACTGAGATTTGGATGAACATCATCGAAGTCGCAACCTTGAGTTGCGACATTCATGATTGTCGCAATAGACCGTTGCGACTTGGCTTTGGAGTCGCAACAGTTGGTTGCGATTTGGAGTGGAATCACAATGGTGGGTTGCGACTTGGCACTGTAGTCGCAACAGTTGATTGCGACTTGGGTTGAAATCGCAATGGTGGGTTGCGATTTAGGTTGGAATCGCAACAGTTGGTTGCGACTTGGAATTGGAATCGCAATAGGCGGTTGCGACTTCAGTTCACTGCGATTTGAGATGTAATTTCAAGAGATTAAGGATTCCTAACTGTGGAGGGTTCTGTTTTATAATTAGTAATCAGAATATATGTACATTGAATATTACAGTAAACTGTGGTAGTAAAGAAAGGAGTCCCTGCGAGTTTAAAAAGGATTAAAGGAAGTGTGATTTCATATCAGGTGAGTTTATTCAACTCTCTTTAAAATTCAGTGATTAATATTGAAATGGATGTTTTATATATATGTTTGAATATGTTTATAAATACTTGATTACGTCAAGTGATAAGTCCAAGAGGACGATTAAAAAGTTATGCTATAATGATCCCCGTGCTAAATTGCTAGGAGGGGATAGTTAAGAAATTGATAAACTGGAGTTATTAATATTCCTTATAATGAATATGATTATTTGTTATATGCAATCTGTTATATGATTATGAACTCTAAATACGATTTTGAAGTTATATTATGATAGATTATAAAGACCTATCTATGAGTCCGAAATGTAGGTTAACAATTGAGATATTAACTCCCTTGCTAGGTTGCAAAGAAGGATAATTAAGAGATTGAGATGAGGAGCTATTAATATTCTTTATTTTTGTATATATAGAATATGTTCGGAGAAATAAAATATTGTATGCCGGACGCATATAATAGCATCGATTATTATATATTATGTGTTATGTGCTTTTACTAAAAATAGGCATCCGGTCACCGAGGGCACCTGAGTATGGTATGATGGGAACCAATTACTCGCCATAGACCAAAGGGGTGTAATTTTTAGTAATTGGGTGTACCTTGAATCATGAGTCTCGATTGAGTATCGCGATATTATAATCCCATTGGGACCATTGATTCTGAGGTGGAATGTGGAATAGACAGATTTCGATTTGTAATTCCCATTTCGATTAGGGAAGATCGGAGATTTCCCAGTGATGAGAGGAAGATTAGAGATAGGCATAAAGTAATTTGTAATCTCTACTTCCTAATTAAGAAATAGGCAGGTTTTGACTTGTAATTTCTTGTGTAAGAGTATTAACTGTGAATCCGGGATGATTCATAGTAAACTCTTAAGTTTTGTTGCTATGATTAAGTGAGTTAGTTGTACGTATGGGAGCAGGGTAGATTTCCCGATTTTGGAAAGGAGTGTGGTACGGTAAGATGGGTGAGAACAGGTTTGAGTTATCTGTTCATATTTAATTATTAAATTTTATTTTGATTTGAGTATTCTCACTAGGTGAAAGCCTAATGTTTCAAGTTGAATCTTCTTACCAGGTACAAGCTCCGGGAAGTAAGCGGGAATGAGAGAAGAGAACATTTGGAAAGATTCAGACTTAGAGATAACGGAGGATCTAGTTATTTTTTGATGCTTTTGGGACGGTTGTTTAGATAACTTGATTAATCTGATTGTTATGATATGACTAGATTAATAAGTTATTTAAGTAATGTCATGTGTAGATAGAAACCTTACATTTTGATCCTCAGGTTATATAAGTTTGAAGTTTTTGATCATAACTTGTGGAAAATTTTAAGGTTTAAATTGACCCTGTTTTTGGGGTGTTTCAATATGGTATCAGAGCATTAGTTTAAGCGAACTAAGTATGAATTTGAGATACTTAGACTTAAGCTGAGATGAATTAAGTTATGACTTGTGAGATTTGGGTAGAAATACTAAGACGGGATAGTCTTAGAGTCAACGGAAATACGTGAAATTAGTACTGTGATAATAGTAACAAGGATTCTCATGTATGATATGTTCACAATTTCAATTAGCTATTGTTATTATGAATATATAGTTACGCGAGCATGCTTATTTCAAAATTGTTACAGTGACTAACGATCAGTAAGGTACGTTTTGTATAGGGGTATGTGCATAACCATTTCTTATGATTATCCCTTTAGGTTATAGTAGAAAGTTGGTAAATATGCCACCAAAATCCTTTGGAGGAAAGATCGGAAAATGATTTGGGGTTGGAAGGACAACCTGGAATTGGCGGGACTCATGAACGTCCGCCAAGGTAACCTTTAATAGGTGGTTGATGTGTGTGGAGATATAATATGAGTTGTTTTGATCAAGACGGAAATAGTATGACATGGTTGATACGTGAATCGTGGAATGCATGTATAGCAAACGTCATAAGGCCGAGAGGGCGACCACCGGTCGGAGGTAGAATGTCAATGATAAGTTACGTAAGTAAGACGACTGACCTCGTTGAGTAATTAGCCTTCATTGCGAGTAAAGTTTTTATGCATGGTGTTTTAGTGTGTGTTATATGAATTTTCATGATTTCAAACCAAATGCATAAATAACAGTTTTAGTCAAGTTTGAATTAGTATGTGCAAGTGTGTATTTAAAGAAAAGGCAATCCCATTTACGTTGCACAACAAAATTTTTGGAGTTGTTACAAAATATTTTCTTACTTTACATGAAAAGTTGATTTGTAGCAAGAAAGCGTTGGCCAGCAAAACGTTTAATAACCAACAGGAGTATTGATCTAATAACATCTTATAAATAAGTTGGAGAACCGACTAGCTTAATTCGTGTTGGTAAAACTTTTTTTTCGAACTATTGTTGTATGAAAATATTTTTATTTTTATTTAATATATTACCGTCGTAACAACTTTGTTTTGGTTGAGAAAGATTGAGTTTACGGAAAATTAGTATGCAAACAATTCTCGAGATCGTTGTGCAGTACATAGGAGTCATGTGAATGTTGGGGTCATGTGTGCCCAAGTTATTCTAAAAGTTGATATTTAAAATGAGGAAATGTGTGAATTGATTTTTGTATCAAGTTGTCATGCATGAAGGCTATGAACTCGCTAGGTCGTAGAGTATTACGCTTTAAGCTAAGAAAGAACTCCAAGAAAGGAGAAGTGTTGGATAAACCTGTAGTTTTGGTAATTGGATTAAAATGAGAAATGAACACCGTGAGAGTCGAAAGTGGACCTAGTGTCGGTTGCATGAGAGTCTGTACCCTTGTTCGCTGACTAGGAATACAGTTGTCGAGGGACGGTTGTGTCCGGAGGAAGAATTAGGTTCCGTTAAGGACTTTAAGGTTAAGGAAATGTCGACATGTCAAGTATTGACTTTGAAGTCGATAGTTGTGTAAGGTGTACGAGACCTTTCGTCCGTCATTGGGTGCGGTCTGGGTGCGTCCCGCGTATGCCCGTGCGGACAGGAACAAAGATTGTGAGTGATACCGGTATGCTGTTATGCAAAGGGTATGCACAAAGCAAATATTATTGTGTACGACGTGGTTAAGGATTTTGAATGATTGACGAATAAATCACTAATGAAAGAAGTTTCGAATTATTGTTGCACAAGCGAAAGATATGTAGTCAAAATCACGCTTTTAATATTTTGTGGATGTACAATATTTATGAGGTATTACGTTTTAAAAAAAATGTGAACGTGTGAGTTGGAGGATTTTGGTAAATCCGACCATGTAAAGTTTTAAGAGTGGTAAAACTTTGTTGTGGGGCCGATGGCCAATTAAGGGATTAAAAAGGGTAAAGAATTGGGTAACAATGTGTTTTGGTTTATGTAATCGTGTGCGTAACACATGTTTAACCAAACGTTTATTTTGGCCTTAAAGGCTTGATTGATATTCAACTGAGTCTTTTGAATGTTTGTCAGTTTTAATGACTCGAGATGGAGTCTTGGTTAAGTTATATGCTTAACTGCATTCTATTTAAATAAGTGTCGGTCTTAAGTGTAAAGATTGTCTGATAATTCTCGCGTTTTAATACCTTTGGAACTAACGAACATTGGCGGAGTATATTCTTTGTGAAGTATATAAGAGTTACATACACCTATATAAATTGACTTTGTTGGGAAAGTAGCAATGAAGGAGTCATAGATTTATCATGCCTCGGAACATATGTTGCATAATGATCATTGATCCTTGGAGTAGATAGCTCGGTTTTGAACTTAGCTGAGTCTTAAGAGCATTGACCCGATTTAATAAGCTCGTTGTAGGCTTGGGTTGGGATTACAGGGATTGTATTAAAATAGAAGTTGCATGATGTGAACGTTTTGGGTATTCTTTTGGATTTAATTATTGTTAAGTCTTAATTCAGAAGAATAAAAAGCTGAAGGACCACTTTGTAAGAATAATAAGATTATGAAAGACTTTTGTGTTATAGAAGTGTTTTACTTGCGATGCGGATGGTTTACAAAGGAGAAAGTATTAGGCACAAATGAAGTGAGGTATGGGAAATGTTGAGCTGTGAAGGATTGTACCGTGTTTTGGTATTGGTTTGGAATCACAAGGAGCTATTATGAACGAATAAGTTCAAGTTATTTTAGCAAATCGAGAGTGGTAGTTCAACTAAAGTTGGGGAGGAGATATTTAGTGAAATAAACTCGAGTAATATGTGTATGAATGATTGTGAGAAACCTGGTCTGTGGTTAAAGGTTATGTATGGAGAATGTACGAGTGAGTATTGGTATCAACTGCCAAGATAAATGTGTCAACTAGTATGTTTTATGAAGTTAGAACTAGGAAGCATCTGATGGAAGTCTTTTCGGGGATTTCGGATGAAGAGTACCACTTGGTCATTAAAGTTGTTGGGGCATGTAGTTGTAAGATGGAGTAATGATATGGCTATTATCGAAACAGAATATCAGAATGGTATTGGGTGTTTACCCAAAGTGATTTTGATTGTGTGAGTTGCTTCCTATGATAGAAAGATTGGACTTAAGAATGTAATCATATTGCAGGTTCAATAGAGTTATCACTTTTGAGGTTCAATACTTTGGTGCGTGGCTGTATTGTGGTTGTGCGTTGAGATAGTGAGGTGAGGAAGTGATAACATTCTATACCGAAGAAACGTGTAAGTCAAGGATGTAATAATGGATTGTCGTAGTTATTGTAGTATTTAATAGTAATGAGTATGCTTAAGTTATGGTATATGTGGAAATTTCAGGTAGTACATGTTAATGTTATTTTGAGACCTGGAGAGTGAGTTGTGATGATAATGGGGTAAAAAGAAGACTCTTGTTCTTCTCAATCCCATTGGTTTTAGGTGAAAAGAATACTGTAACCGTTAAGCTATGGTATATTAGTAAACCTTGGTCTTACCAGACACAACGCGTTTTCACAATATGGGTAATCGTGGATAGATTAACTAAGAGTGCTCATTTTTCTAGCAATGAAAGAGACATCACCAATTGAGAATTGGCAAAACTGTATATTGATGAAGTGGTGTCGAGGCATGGTATACCGGTGTCGATAGTGTCAGATTGTGATAGTCGGTTTACTTCAAGGTTTTGGCGATCCCTACAAGAAGAACTGGGTACTAAAGTTAATTTGAGTACTGCTTTTCATCCACAAACCGATGGGCAGAGTGAGCGGACCATTCAAACTTTGGAAGATATGCTCAGGTGTTGTGTTTTAGATTTTGGTGGTAACTGGGATACGCATCTACCGTTAGTAAAATTTGCATATAACAATAGTTATCATTTGAGTATCGGAAGAGCTCCCTTCGAAGCATTGTATGATCGAAAGTGTAGAACTCCGGTATGTTGGTTAGAAGCTGGAGAGAAGCAGTTTGCTGGTCCAGAGTTGGTACAGCAAACAGCGGATAAGGTGAAAGAAATTCGGCAGCATATGAAAGCAGCCCAAGACAGACAGAAAAGTTATGCTGACCCGAAACGGAGACCAAAGGAATTTCAAGTTGGGGAGCGCGTGATGCTTAAGGTATCCCCATGGAAAGGTGTGATAAGGTTTGGTAAACGTGGAAAGTTGGGTCCTCGTTTTCTAGGACCTTTCATCATTGTTGAGAGAATTGGATTGCAAGCTTACAAGTTGGATCTTCCACCAGAATTGGAAGGAGTTCATAATACCTTCCACGTATGTTATCTTCGAAAGTGTTTGGCCGAAGAGGAAGATGTGATTCCACTCACTGATGTGAGAATAGATGAAAAGAGCCGATGTGTAGAAGAACCAGAGGCAATTTTGGAAAGATCGGTTATAAAGCTACGTAGTGGTAAAGAGGTAGCTATGTTGAAAGTACAGTGGAAACACCATAGATGTACTAATGTAACTTTAGAGTCGGAAGAGAGTATGAGAGATAGGTATCCTCATTTGTTTACCTAACTTTGATTTCGAGGACAAAATCATTTTCAAGTTGGGGAGTATTGTAACATCTAGAATTTTGAGGTTTTTTTTATAAAATACATATTTAACCATAAGGGTCATTTGGTAAATTGATTTAAAGTAATTGTGAAATATTACTTGAGGGTCTCTTGTGGCAACTAGTTGAAGTTGGGGGTTGTTTATGAAAGTTTGGATGACTCATACAATTATAGGAGGAGGTGTCAATTAATTAAGTAACTAAGACTAAGTGTGAGTATTGGAGATTGGGTGTGTATTCGGTTGTTTGAGAAGAAAAGAGTCAGAGTTTTTGAGATAGAGAAATCGAGAAAAGAGAAAGAGAAGAAGAAGAACAGCTGCAGTTAACTGTTTTTTAGTGATTAATTTTGAAGAAACAAAGGTAAACTAATCTACTTTTATGTTTATAATTGTTAGATAAGTTTAGAAATGGGTTTTTATGATAAATAGATGTTTTCGGAAATTTGAGTACATGAGTAGGTTTAGTTTATAACCATAAACATATATGCACATTTTCAGAAACATACATAGATTAAAACTGCAAAAACTGGGTTTAAGAATGAACTTAGTGGACTGAGATTTGGATGAACATCATCGAAGTCGCAACCTTGAGTTGCGACATTCATGATTGTCGCAATAGACCGTTGCGACTTGGCTTTGGAGTCGCAACAGTTGGTTGCGATTTGGAGTGGAATCGCAATGGTGGGTTGCGACTTGGCACTGTAGTCGCAACAGTTGATTGCGACTTGGGTTGAAATCGCAATGGTGGGTTGCGATTTAGGTTGGAATCGCAACAGTTGGTTGCGACTTGGAATTGGAATCGCAATAGGCGGTTGCGACTTCAGTTCACTGCGATTTGAGATGTAATTTCAAGAGATTAAGGATTCCTAACTGTGGAGGGTTCTGTTTTATAATTAGTAATCAGAATATATGTACATTGAATATTACAGTAAACTGTGGTAGTAAAGAAAGGAGTCCCTGCGAGTTTAAAAAGGATTAAAGGAAGTGTGATTTCATATCAGGTGAGTTTATTCAACTCTCTTTAAAATTCAGTGATTAATATTGAAATGGATGTTTTATATATATGTTTGAATATGTTTATAAATACTTGATTACGTCAAGTGATAAGTCCAAGAGGACGATTAAAAAGTTATGCTATAATGATCCCCGTGCTAAATTGCTAGGAGGGGATAGTTAAGAAATTGATAAACTGGAGTTATTAATATTCCTTATAATGAATATGATTATTTGTTATATGCAATCTGTTATATGATTATGAACTCTAAATACGATTTTGAAGTTATATTATGATAGATTATAAAGACCTATCTATGAGTCCGAAATGTAGGTTAACAATTGAGATATTAACTCCCTTGCTAGGTTGCAAAGAAGGATAATTAAGAGATTGAGATGAGGAGCTATTAATATTCTTTATTTTTGTATATATAGAATATGTTCGGAGAAATAAAATATTGTATGCCGGACGCATATAATAGCATCGATTATTATATATTATGTGTTATGTGCTTTTACTAAAAATAGGCATCCGGTCACCGAGGGCACCTGAGTATGGTATGATGGGAACCAATTACTCGCCATAGACCAAAGGGATGTAATTTTTAGTAATTGGGTGTACCTTGAATCATGAGTCTCGATTGAGTATCGCGATATTATAATCCCATTGGGACCATTGATTCTGAGGTGGAATGTGGAATAGACAGATTTCGATTTGTAATTCCCATTTCGATTAGGGAAGATCGGAGATTTCCCAGTGATGAGAGGAAGATTAGAGATAGGCATAAAGTAATTTATAATCTCTACTTCCTAATTAAGAAATAGGCAGGTTTTGACTTGTAATTTCTTGTGTAAGAGTATTAACTGTGAATCCGGGATGATTCATAGTAAACTCTTAAGTTTTGTTGCTATGATTAAGTGAGTTAGTTGTACGTATGGGAGCAGGGTAGATTTCCCGATTTTGGAAAGGAGTGTGGTACGGTAAGATGGGTGAGAACAGGTTTGAGTTATCTGTTCATATTTAATTATTAAATTTTAATTTGATTTGAGTATTCTCACTAGGCGAAAGCCTAATGTTTCAAGTTGAATCTTCTTACCAGGTACACGCTCCGGGAAGTAAGCGGGAATGAGAGAAGAGAACATTTGGAAAGATTCAGACTTAGAGATAACGGAGGATCTAGTTATTCTTTGATGCTTTTGGGACGGTTGTTTAGATAACTTGATTAATCTGATTGTTATGATATGATTAGATTAATAAGTTATTTAAGTAATGTCATGTGTAGATAGAAACCTTACATTTTGATCCTCAGGTTATATAAGTTTGAAGTTTTTGATCATAACTTGTGGAAAATTTTAAGGTTTAAATTGACCCTGTTTTATGGTGTTTCATATACTATTCTAGGGGACCATAAAGCATGAGCTGCTGTTAGAACGGATGGCATGAATAGTAGAACGGATGGCATGAACAGTTGTACGTGTTGTATTGCATTTAATGGCGCAGACGTCTATGTTGTACTAAGCCCTATTGAGTCCACTCAGAGTTTGACACGTGTTGAAGTTGGACAGGGCATGCTATCATGCAAGTTGATGGACGGTTCTAGGAATAGTAGCAAGATATTTCTTCAACAGTGGCAAGATATTATAAATATCTTCCAAGTCTTCAGTCTGAACCGCAGAGGCTCTGTAAAGGGTTACAGAGATTCTGATGTTTGGTCTTCTGTAGAGCAGTCTTCACCGGGTTCCGAGTCTTGGTCTTCTTTGTAAGACAGAGGTTCTGTAGAAACACCTCTGTAGCTTCTGTAGCTTCTGTAGCTTCTTGACCTTGATCTTTCGGAAGTGGCAGAGCCTCTGTAAGAGGCTTTCTGCACTTAGCCTATTTTTCACTACTTCTAAATACTTCTACGATTAGGAAGATTGAAGCTAACAATCTCCCCCTAAGTAGTGAAAAATAAAAAATTGACATTGAAGTACTTTAGGCTAAGTTAGATAAGACAGAGGTTAAACAATACCTCGAAGGTTCTTTCATTCAGAAATATGCCAGAGGCATTTTACATTTGAGTATTATGAAAGATAAACTGAAAATGGTTTGCAGAGATTTTGTTTGAGAATCAGATGTTGGCGTCTTTGAAATCGTTGTAGTTTCTGTTGTCTCTTCCGACTTCTTTGATCTCGTTGTAGAAACTGACGCTGAGTTCTCTTAAGCGGATTGTAGCATCAATCTCTCTGATGAAAGCATCTGCAGCGTCTCTTTCCATTTGCTCGGTATCTCTGTATTTTACAAGGTTTGCTCTAAACATGTTCAGAGTACTGGTTGCGTACTTCTGACAGTCCATGGTCACAAAAAGTTTGACTTCGCCTTGTGGGTTTTAAAATACTAACCTGAACCTTGGTTCTGTAATGATTGAGTTGGGCACAGCGTCAGGTGGGCAGCGATCCTCTGGTGGTCGAAGGTTCAGATGTTTGAGACCAAGATCCTTTCCTAGCTGAAAGTCTGTCAAACTGAAGATCAGAAGCCTTTCCCTCATTGCTTTTCTCAACACTTGATAGGCTCTGGTGTTTGGCTCTGTGTTGTAGTTGTCCTTCGTCCATTGCAGAAGCTCAGGTAGATCATAGGGATTCAGATTCCTTAGGTCAGCATCAGCGAAGGTGGTTTCTGAATTGTTTACCCTTCTGACTCTATAAAGATTGTACCTGACCCTTGGATAGGTTCTTGTAAAGGAGTACCTACAGAAGAATACCTTTTTGATTTTGTGGATTGAGAAGACTTCTGCTCTGGATCTTGGCTTTGTTCTGTTGAAGATGTTCTCAAATTCTTCTCTGATCTTTGGATATGTGACGTGATCTGTTGGATGATTGGTTTGAAAGGGTTGTTTGTAGAGGTATTTGTATACCACTTCTTCCATTTCTTCGTATGTTGGACCAGTTGGTGGTACTTGTCTTCTGAGACTCTCCATCTGTCGAACAACTTCTGCAGCTCTACCTGTTAGTGGAATGTCTGACAGAGGCTTCAATCCATATGCCCAGTCCTCTTCTTCAGGCTTTGGAGTTTGGAAGGCATCAAAGGCGCTCTTCATCAATTTCTCTGTAGGCTTGGGCAATGATTTCTTTTTCTTGGGCTCTTCTGTCAGTTTCGCCTTTCCCTTGTCTTTGGCCTTTGGAGGTTCAGAACCTGTTGCCTCTGTAGGTTTGGGTGTTGGTGCTTCTGTTGGAATGATGGTGTTGCCTCTGTAGGTTTTGACACTTGTGTTTGAGAGGACTTTTGTGGCGTTGGTTCTGTTGGCTTGATTGGCTCTGTAACCTCTGTTGGAGGTTCTTTGGTGACTTCTTTTGTGAGCTCGGTTTCTATGGATTGAGGAATGTCGAATCTTCTTGCCATTCGGAAAGATGTTGTAAACCTCTGTCTTTCTTCTGCTCTTTGCGCCATTCGTTCAGTCATTGTGTTGTGCATATTTCTTAGAACAGAAGAAGCAGAGGTCTTTGCTCTTTTTGGTTTGTGGGCAATAGACTTTCTTCTTGGGATGGATTGGGGTTTTTATGTTGGTTTTGTAGTTGGGGAGGGAAGATTTTCTTCTGAATAGGATGACAGATGTTGAACATCTACTCCAGACATTGTAGGGAATTCCACAGAGGTGGGTGTTCTCTCTGTGGTCTTTTGAGCTTCTGTTCCTCCGGGTTGTTGGTTTGTTGAAGGACTTTTTTCCAAGATGATTACCACAGGGGTGGTTGTTGCCTCTGTGGTCTTTTGAGCAGTTTCTGTTACATGGGTTTCTTCAGCAGTTGATTCCACAGAGATGGATGTTGTCTCTGTGGTCTGTTGAGTTTGTTTTTGGATTTGTTTTGGAGGGGCTTGGTTGATGGGTTCTGCGGCTATTGGTGGAGCTGGATGTCCTCTGCTCGTTGCTTTCTCCCTTGTATTCTCCCCCTCAGGATGATCTGATGGACCAGGGTGGTCATCATCAGATTCATCCTGACCCTTATCAGAAGTACCCTCTGCTCTGCAAGAAGCTTTGGGTTTCTTTGGTAGTTCTGCTCCTGCGGCCATCAACTTTGCGCATACATCATCACAGAGGCCGAATAGAGTTGCAAGCTCTGCTTCTGTGTTGAAGCGCATTTTGCCGACACTTTCTCTGAACTCTTTAACGTAGTTGGCATTTGCAGTAGTGAAGGAGACGATGACTTCTGTGACCTGGTTTATCACATTCTGCCCGAGCTCTGTTAGCTGTGCTCTGGTCATGTAGTCTTTAGGCTGCATCAGTACAGTGTTGCGCATTGCTTCTTCTTGTACGTGTTTCAGGGACTTCTGTAGATCTGCAGGTGTAATGCCCTTTGCTTTGTTGGATTGGTTGTTCATTTGTTCAAGGAAATGTTTGACTGATTCCTTGAACGCAGAAGTTGCGGCTTTCCCAAATTCTTTGGCGGCAGAAGTGGCAGTTGTTTCAGCAGAAGACTTCATCTGGGTAATGGCGGATTTCACCTCTGTGGACAGATTGTCCATTTTGGTGTTCAGATTTAGTAAGGCCGTCGATGTTGTCTCTGCAAAAGATTTGAAAGAGCTTTGCAACTCTTTCATGGTTTGGTTCACAGAGGTGACAAGGGTTTGGAACTCACCCCTTGATACTTGTGTTCCTGTGGTAACCTCTGGAGGAACACATTCGTCTCCAGAGTGAGTCCCTGCTCCTGGGACACCTTCGTTCACCCTTGTTTGTATGTTGGGGGTGGAAGGATTTCCATCTGATCTTCGAGAAGAAACAGGAGTTTCAATCTCTACAGAAGTTCTGCGAAGAACAGTGTCCAAATCCACTCTAGAGATGGGTATCAGAATGTTCTTCTGTTGACTCGGAGACTTGTCTAGAGTCTCTTCGTCTTTGTGCTCACTACTTCTCTCTGAAAGAAGTTTTTTGCCCTATATTGTGCGTGGCAGAGGAAACGAATTCCTCTGTAGGGTGTTCTGGTGTGATCTGGGGCGATGGATCACGAACTATAGGTGAGTCTCTCTGAGGAGACTCCCTAGGAATGGATTCCCCGGTTTCTGTGGGCGCAGAAGTCGAAAGAGTGACCTCTGGCTGTTTGGTTTGGGTAGGGATCGAGTTGTGCGACTCTTTTTCAATAACTCCTTCTACAGCTAGACCTGCGGAGTTAGATGTGTGGGTTGCACTGGGAGGGGTTTGAGGATGTGTGCCTTCTACTTCTACGGCATCTTTTTCTATCCTTTTTTCTTTTTCTCCCATTCTATCTAAAGCTTCTGTAACCTCATCTCTATTCCACTCAGCTTCTGCTTGTAGCCTAATCCTTTCCCTAGTGGCATCATCTGACATATCTATTTCTTCTATACCTTCTTCTGAAGCTGGGCTTGGACTCCTTATGTGGACGTTCAATCCCTGTTGGATGAAGGGGTTCTGTAGAATGTTTGGAGTTTCAGCCGGTTGATCTCTGGGGGTTTGGTCATCATCTTGCAGATTTGTGTCAACGCCAGAGATAGAGAAGTCTTGTTCTTCTGTGGTGTGGTGGTCAAGTGGTGGTGCATTCCACCCAGCTGTATTTAGGGTGTTAGCAATGTCAGGGTGTTGAAGGAAATCGTTTAAGCTACCTTGATGAGCGAATCGATCTGGGGATTGATAAGGTGATTGATATCCCTCTTCTGCAACTTCTTGTTCTGCAGTCTCTTCCTCTGCAGTTTCTTCGACCTCTTCTTCAACAATTTCTGCAGCTGCCTCTTCTGCGATGGTAACCATTTGATCAAGTGGTTTCCCATGCTTCTTTTTGGTCTTCCTCCTCTTGGGTCTTGGTGCCCCTTCTTCTGTGGGTTTTGATTTCCTTTTCTTCTTTTGTTTTGGAGAAGAGGGAGGAGCAGAGGAGCCAACTTCTGTGGCATGAGGAGGTGAAGGTTGAGCTTCTGTAATGCTTGTAGAGGTGCCTTCTGCAGTTTTCCTCTTCTTTGTTTTTGGGGTAGAGGCAGAGGCTTTAGAAGAAGACTTATTTCCCATGAGCTTGGCTCGTTTGGCTATAAAACTAAGTTGGATTGCCATGTGTTTTGCCAGTTTCTGCTCCTTCGCTTCTGTAGAGAGGGTTCTGCAACTATTGTTCCTAGGGGGACACCTAAACGCGGGGGTGTCACAGGGCTTGGTTTTGGAGTCCTATGATCGCGTATATACTCTAACTTAAGGGTTTTGTTCTTGGCATAGCTCAAAAGCTTCCTTGACAGAGGTCTGCAGTGGGTGTAGCCATCTACATGATCGGTGGGGATGTTTTTGTTCATTGGGAACTGTTTGAGAGTTGGCCCTTCCATTGGCCAGTTCTGCATCATCAGCAGAGGTTCGAACAGGACTCCCAATATCCTTTGGAATTGCAGAGGCGGTAGATACTTAGGATCGTTATCTCTTGCCTTTTTGGTGTTGTTCTTTCTGTCGATCGTATTGATGATCTCCTGCAACATGATGGGCGCGTAATCGAGTGGGAGATTGTAGTAGACCCCGTACATGATGGTTAAGATCTGGTGTGAGCTCTGGTCAATGCTGCCTATCTTCCCTGTAAGGCATCTAATGAGGATCGAAAACAAGGTGTTCCACAGAGGTGGTAGTCTGCCTCTGCGGAAGTCATTTCTCTTCCTTAGGTGGGTGTTGTACCCAAGCATTTCTACAAAACGACAGAGCTCGTCGTCTGTTGGTTGTTCTGCATATTTTTTCAGTCCAAGAAGACCCCTTGTTGGTAGATTGAACTCAAGAGAAAACATTGTTCTATTGAATTTGAGTTCCAAATGTTCAGATTTGTCTGGCTTTGAGATGTACCCTTTGATAAGAGAATCGTCTTTATCAAATCGGCAACTTTGCCAAAATTGGTTCAAATACCTAACAGGTATTTTCTTTGGGGTTCTTGAGAGTAAAGGAAAGAGAATATGGTTTTCCATGATGTTTAGAAGAAGGGCATGGGCTTCGCCGAAAGCAGTGAGTGAGGGGACCAAATAGCAGTTATTGGATTTGATGGGTAGTACTTTTTCAAAGTGCTCCTTTGCGATAAAGTTTTGGAGATGGGTGGTCGGAGCAAAGTCTGCTGAGTCGCCGGAATCTTCTTGTTCGGCATTTTTGGCGAGGTGGGGGTTTTCTGAATGTTCCGAATGAGCAGGGGAGTCTTCCGGTGAGTTCGTCGGAGAGTGTGCAGGGGAGATAGCTTGAGAAGATGAAGCCATTGGTAATGAGAATATGATACTTGCAGGTTTTTGCAGGGTTTCGCCGGAGAAGAATGAGGGTTCGTAAAGATTTTATGAGAGGGTAAGCTTGGGTTTTATAGGTGGGTAAAACGGTAGAATTTGAAAGGGTAAAAATATTTGGCAATGGATAAATATTTGGAATCCGTACTTGAGTTAGAACGGCGGGTTCAACTTTCCAAAAAAAACGTGCCATGTACGCCTAATGAAAATGAGACACGTAGGCCATGTCAGAGGATGACAGGACGTCGTGTGCGGCCCATTAATGCTAGGCGCGTGGGGTTGTTCTTAGCCACATGATTTTCACTCTCAGTAAAAGTAACCGTTATTGTTTACAGAAATGCCCAAATACCAAATTCACAGAAGCTCTGTGGTTTACAGAAGATCTGTGATTTTGAAAATCTTGGATTTTCACCCTTTTCTCATATATCTCATTTTTATCATGACTCTGTAGGTTCTATTTTTGACCAAAACATTTGTAAAAAGCATTGGAGAGGATTAATAGGATTTTAGTGAAGAAATTTCGTTCACAGAGGTTTTGAGGCTCTGTAGGAACTTGCAGAAGCTATGTCAGGGCCAGCAGAAGCTCTATGAGTAAAAATTTCTCATAACTAAAAATCTATTAACAATTTTGATTATCCAAGTTTTGATTTGCATTAAGAAATGTTTTTCGGACATATTTGAAAGTTGGTGTCCGAGAAAACTGTTTTGGAAAAAGTTTTGTGCGAGAAGGTCATGGTGTGTGTATTTGTGCGTATTCGGTTTCCGAGTTAAATTTGCGATTACAGAGCAGTGTTCTGGCAGAACTTCTGTTGAGCTCAGCAAAAGCTCTATGACCTCAAATTTCTCATAACTCAAAAATTATTAAAAGTTTTAATAATTTTATTTTTGAAATGTTATTCCCAGTATTTTTAGGACGTATTTGACAATTTTTGTCCTAGAAAACTATTTTCAAAAACCTTTTGTACGAGATATACCTTTTGGTTCTTCTTTTCTCGGCAGTGATGTCTGATTCTGACGATATAGATTCATCGACACTCTTCTTTGGCTTCCCCTTGAAAGATTAACCTCTGTAGATCATTTCAAGGTTTCTTTTGCTCCCCCTTGATCTAACTATTTCTGTCGATCAAGTTACTTTCTTTTGCTCCCCCTTGATCAAACCATCTCTGTAGATCAAGTAATTTCCTTCTGCTCCCCCTTGACCTATGCTTGGATCAAAATAGGATAAGTTTTGCATAGAACATAGGTCATGTTTACCAGAGGTTCTGTAGGGGTCGTCAGAGGTTCTGAGCAGACCCACAGAAGCTCTGTGATTTCAAGAACTATTTAAGATTGAGAATTTACATACAGAAAGAAATCAATCAAAGCAATAAATAAAGCAATATATTTATACACATATTTACAGAAGATAAGCTATACTTACAGAGGATTTTCACGTCATATTGATCATTCCTAACTTACCCACCAAGAAATTGAATCTTTTCTCGTCTAAAGCTTTGGTGAATAAGTCCGCGAGTTGGTATTCTGTGGGCACGAAATGCATCTCGATTGTACCGTATTCAACATGATGTTTCAAGAAGTGGTACCTTATATCGATATGCTTGGTTTTTGAATGTTGCACAGGATTGGCAGAGATGGCAATGGCACTTTTGGAATCACAGAAGATGGGTATCTTGAGAAGGATGTGGCCGTAGTCTTTTAGCTGAGTCTTCATCCACAGAACCTGAGAACAACAGCTAGCAGCAGCAACGTATTCAGCTTCTGCCGTAGATGTTGACACACAATTCTGCTTCTTGGAGGTCCAACTGACTAGCTTACCACCTAGGAATTGACAACTCCCAGAGGTACTCTTTCTGTCGAGCATGCATCCTCCATAGTCTGAATCTGTATAAGCTTTAAGACAAAAGCCAGAGTTATGTGGATACCAGAGACCAAGATTTTTGGTCCCCTTTAGGTATCTAAAGATTCTCTTAACAGCATCATAATGTGATTTCTTAGGATTAGCTTGATAACGTGCACAAAGACATGTGGCATGCATAATGTCAGGTCTGCTAGCAGTTAAGTATAACAGAGATCCAATCATGCCTCTATAGAGAGTGCATTCTACAGAGATGCCATCTGGATCTAAGAATAACTTATTTCCAGTGGCCATTGGAGTTTTCATGGCAGAGGTATCAGAGAGGCTATACTTGGAAAGAATGTCAGAGACGTATTTGGCCTGATTTATAAAGATTCCCTCTGATGATTGTTTGACTTGGAGTCCGAGGAAGAATGTTAATTCTCCCATCATACTCATTTCAAACTCACTTTGCATGAGTTTTTCAAAACTTTTGCACTCTTCTGTATTAGTAGACCCAAAAATTATGTCGTCCACATAGATTTGTATAAGCATTATTTCACTGTTTTTACGTTTATAGAATAAGGTAGTATCTGTTGTACCTCTGTCGTAGCCATTGACTAGAAGAAAGGTAGAAAGTCGTTCGTACCATGCTCTTGGAGCCTGTTTCAGTCCGTACAAAGCCTTTTCAAGGTAGTACACATACCTTGGGAACTTTGAGCTTTCAAACCCTGGTGGCTGATTTACGTAAACCTCTTCTTGGATTTCACCGTTGAGAAAAGCTGATTTCACGTCCATCTGATAGACTTTGAAACCTCTGTGGGCTGCGAAGGCTAAGAATATTCTTATTGCTTCGAGCCGTGCGACAGGGGCAAAAGTCACATCGTAGTCTATGCCTTCTTCTTATCTATATCCCTTGGCCACTAATCGTGCTTTGTTTCTGATGACCACTCCATCTTCATCCTTCTTATTTCTGTAGACCCACTTAGTCCCAATGGCCTGTTTCCCCCGTGGCAGAGGTACTAGAGTCCAGACTTTGTTACGCTCAAACTGAAGAAGCTCATCTTGCATGGCGTCTACCCAGTTTGGGTCGTCAAGGGCTTCAGAAATCTTCTTTGGCTCTATCACACTAATAAAGTTCGTAAAGAAACAAAAATTAGCAGTGGCAGACCTTGTTTTTACCGTGTCAGAGGGTTCACCAATTATTTGGCTTGGAGGATGGCTTTTTGTCCACTGAGTTGTGCGTGGATGATGGTCACCAATGTCATCGAATTGTTCTTCAGAGGTTTCTTGTTGTTGTTCTTCTTCTTCTTCTTCTTCTGGTGTAGCCTCTATCATAGTGCGTGCCTTTGTAGTTGATCCTACAGTTTGTGGAATGATTGGTATGAGTGGTGGTGGAGTTTGTTCTTCTGAAGGCGTATAGACTTGGTCCTCTATATCCTCCGTTATTGGTTCCTCTGTGGATTGTGGAGTTTGTTTTTCAGCAGCTTCTGTGGTCGTTTTCCTTTGTGTTTCATCTTCTGTAGACTCTTCCTCAGCATTTGCATCTGTAGCATTTACAGAAGAAGATGAAGCATTATTTGGACCAGTTAGAGTCATACCTGTAGGATTTTGACCGACAGAAGATTGTTCTGCAGAAGCTCTGATTGTTCCAACAGAGGGATCAATGTCGTCGTGGAACATCTCTAAAAATAGAAGATTTAAGTCTTCTTTTGTTTGTGAGATGCCAGAGGATTCCCCTTTAAGTCCGAGTTCTGAACTGATTTGCTCAGAAGTCTTTTGGAATGAATCATCAAAAGAAACATTGATGCTTTCTACGATCTTGCGAGACTTTGTAATGTATACTCTGTAGGCTTTGGAAGGGTGCTGCACAAACTCAACAATCACCACCACATGCAACAGAGGTTGGATCTTCTGCACCTCCCTCTCCTCCTAAAGATAAGAAGAAGAAGAGAAAACACAAATCTTCTGAGGAGGGTGCCCCCAAACCAAAAAGAAAGAAAAGCAAGAAGAAAACAAAGAAGCCTCACACTCCTCTGCAGACCATCACAGAGGAAACTGAACTGATCGAAGAAACTCATGAACAACCTCTGCAATCCCCAACTCCTATCAACTATGCAGATCAGGGTGACTTCTCTACCTTTCTCCAACGACTGGATATTGCAGACTCTCTAGACACTTCTGGATGGAACGTAGAAGCACTCTCCAATCGGTCAACAGAAGACCTAGACTTCAGAATCTCTGAAGTCGACGCTGACTTGGATGAAGATGACAGAACCCCTGCGGGCGTACAGGCAAATACCCCAGAAATAATCCAAAACCCATTCCTCCATTCCACTCATCCCGGCTATGATGTATTTAGGAAAAGCCCAGAGGATATAATAGAAGCCTAAGGCAATTGGGCTGAAATAGAGGCTACTACAGAGTTCACTAGGCTAGGAAACATGACAGAGGAAGCTTTAATAGATACAACGACAAAACCATCCGACATCATCTCTGAAGTGATCTGATATGGAGGTTGACAATGCCTCTGACGGTATACAGGTTCTACATCCACATGTGCAGAGCTTGCTCGGTACTCATCCTTGCTATGATTCCTTAGAACCTAGGATAGAATCCCAGATGATTTAGGGTATAACAGAGGCTGACGCCCAAAAAGTTGCCGAAGTTGGAAGAGGCACACAACCCAAACGAACTCCTAGTGCTACCCACATCACTAACACCGCCAGTCTAGTGACAAAAGGTGTTATTGAACAACAGCAGCACGGCTCGACCCCGACCCAAGCTAACCGGGCAGAGGAACTTCTTCCCTCCTCTGTGCCATTGATAACCGGGGAAACAATTCCAAGGGAGTCCTCTCCAAAGGACTCACCTTTAGTTCGTGATCCTTCGCCCAAGATCACATCCGACATCCCCGCAGAGGAATCCGTTTCCTCTGCTACACGCACACAATTAGGACCCAAACGCTCTTCAGAGGAGCTTAGTGAGCACAAAGACGAAGAGACTCTAGACAAGTCCCCAAGTCAACCTAAGGATATTCTTGTACCCATCTCTGGAGTGGATCATGACAATGTTCTTACTGGAACTTCTATAGAGCATGAGGCCTAAAAAACCTCTACTCAAGGATAAGAAGGAAATCCTTCCACCCTCAACGTCGATACAGGGGTGAAAGAAGGTGTCCAAGGAACAGGGACAAACTCTGGGGATGCATGTGTTCCCCCATAGGTTACACTAGGCCCGCATGTCTCAAGGGATGAGTTCCAAAACCTTGTCACCTCTGTGACCAACTCGTTGAAAGAGTTGAAAAGCTCTCTTGACTCTTTTGCAGATTCAACAAAGAGGGCCATTACTGATCTGAACACCAAAGTGGACAACCTGTCCACAGAGGTGAAAAATGCATGCGCCCTGATGAATTCAACTGCGACAACCTCTGCTGCCACTAGCGCCTCTGAATTTGAAAAGGCCACTACAAGTGCACTTCAGGCCTCTATCAGAGATCTCCTTGACCAGCTGAAGAAGGAACAAACCCCTTCCTCTAAGGGCCTAACTCCAGAAGACCTAAAGAAGGCCTTAGAGCTAGTTCAAGAGCATACTACCAAAGAAACTCAGCCATGAAGCCCTCCGACTACATGACCAGAGCTCAGCTGACAGAGCTTAGGCAAGGGATACTCGATCAAGTGACAGAATTCATCAGAGCCTTCACCACAGCGAATGCAAACTATGTGAAGGAATTTCAAGCAAGTGTAGGGAGACTAAGATTCAACTCCGAAGCAGAGGTTGCATACCTGCTCGGTATTTGTGACGACCTCTGTGCTAAGATGATAGCTGCAGGGGCCACCTAACCAAAGAATCCATCTTCATCGTGCCGAGTAGAGGGTACCGCAGATCAAAGGCAGGATGATTCTGATGATGATTCAGAAGGACCATCAGATTATCCTGAGGGGGAGAAGAGGAAAGAAAGATCTGCGAATAGAGGTTTACCTGCACCACCAATATCAGCAGAACCCCTAAACCAAGTACCATAATCTGAAACCCAAGGAGGAACCCAACAGAAGACCACAGAGGCAACACCCACCTCTGTGGAAACAACCTCTATACTTGTAGAAGATGTAACATCTCCAACCCACAAACCAACTGAACATGTTCAAATCCTTACATCTTCTGAAGAAGACCAACCATCCCAATCACCAAAACCAACAAAAGACAAACTACCTTCCCCAACACCAAAAACACCAGAAGAACCCAAACTTCCATCTCCCACACCCAAAACAACTGAAAACCCCAAGAGCATCACAAGAATAAAAACTATTGCTCGAAAACCCAAAACCTACCTGAAGAAACCCACACCAACAACTGAAGAGGTTCTGAATCTACTGCAACAAAGAACAAAGGAAAGAGAAGTACTAAGAGCAGCAGACAGACACCAATTCACTGCAAGCTTAAAGGTACATCAGTTTGTTTACACCAAGTTTCCAGCAGAAGAATCCTCAACCCCATCTCCTACAAAACCAACTGAAGAAGCTCCTTCAACAAAATCCTCAGAAGCTCAACCGACAAAACCATCAGAGGCAACCCAACCAAAACCAACAGAAGCACCCCCCATCCAAGCCCTCTGAAACCCAAAGGACAAATCCAACAGAGGCAACCCAATCTCAACAAGCAGAACCACAAATGCCTAAGCCCAAGGATAAGGAAAAGTCCATCATGACAGAGGAACCGAAGAAGAAAAAGCCAAAGCATCAACCAGCAGAGAAACTGATGAAGAGTGCTTTTGATGCCTTCATCACCCTGAAGCCTGAAGAAGAAGACTGGGCTTACGGACTCACTCCTCTGTCAACCAATCTCACAATGGATCCAAAGGCAAAACTTACAGAAGATCGAGTGGCCAAACTGAAAAGTGACTTGGATGCTCTACGGAAACCGATGCCACCTCCTCCTGTTCAGCAAAGAAAAATGGAAGAGGTAGTGCACAAGTATCTATACAGCAGAGCAGTCAACGATCCTCTGCCACCATCTAAATTGCACCCTGACTTTCTTAAAGAGCTACGAGATCAACTCTTTAGAAAGAAAGCCAAATCCATCAAAGAAGTCTTCTCAAACTCCAAGATAGACAAGGTCATCTACTGCAAGTTGTCCCATACCCACGGAGGAGAGGTTCACTACAACCTCTACAGAGTCAAGAGGATGGACAGATCAGAAACCACGTTCTCAGATGCAGATCTGAGAAATCTAAACCTCTATGATCTACCTGATCTTCTGAGTTGGACAAGGCAGAACTACAACCGTAGACTGGAAGTCCAAAGAGCTTACCGAGAAATCAGGATGGCTATGCGCGAAAGACTTCTGATGTATAGCATGACTGACTTTCAACTGGGACTCGACCTTGGGGTAAGAGGTATGAGTGTCCCACCACCAGAAGATGACTGCCCCCCTCTGCCAGACCAAACTCTATCATCACTTTTCCAAGGATTGGGTACGTCTTTCAAGATCCTGTTGGAAAGTCGAAGCTATTCCTAGAGGTTGATTGTCAAAAATATGCGACAAGTACTTTGGTAGAGTTCAGAGCCAACCTCTTGGAGAACAGAGGAACAGAGTTCATGGATCAAGCTCTAGCATACAGATTGATAGAGGTCATTGATTCCGTCATCAACTTCAGAAACCTCTGCATCAGAATATACCGTGAGCTCAGAGATGGAGGACTCGGATGACACAAGTTCGACGACTTCCCAAACAAAAGAGTCTGACATCCATAACCTTCCTCTGTTTACTTTTCATATAATGTAATGTAATCGAATGTAAGTGCCTCTGACACAATCTTAAATGAAGAGTAACGTTCAACAGAGGTCAAATACCTTCTGTCGTGTACTTAGCCTAGAAAACCATGCATTTTTCAATTTTTTATTTTTCAATACTTAGGGGGAGATTGTTAGCTCCAACTTCTGTAGTTATAGAAGTATTGAAAAATAGGCTAAGTATATAGTCATCGACAGAAGCCTCTGTCAAGTCACCGAGTGGACCGAAGTGAAGAATCAACATAAGACGTTCTCAGAGGACAAGGCCACAGAGCCTCTGTCATACTTGGCAGAGCCTCTGTGGTATGAAGACTGAAGACTTAAAAGATTATCTGAATATCAATACGAAGACGATCGTGCTTCTCACATTTTCTGCTGTACGAAGATCCTGAAGATCGTTCGTACAAGGCGTGCCCTGACAACTCCATGTGTCAACCTCTGATAAGTTTCAGCCTTAGCAGAAGACGGCGCACTACATTAACGTTGTACCTGTAGCAGTCCCACGATCATGTCTTGTACCCTTAGTACTTCTTGTCTCCCCTTTGTCCCCTGATGAACAGTATAAATAGAAGGCTCATGTTGAGCTCTTCTATTAACTTTGCACGACACACACACACCCTTTAGAGCAGAATTCTATTCAACCTTCGGTGTTCTTATTTAAATCAATACAAAGTGAATCTTTGAGAAAATATCGTGTTTATTTATACTTTGTTTACTTGGTTTAGTGTGTTTTTCTACCGTAGAATATCTTTTAGTTCGTTAAAAACGCTTCCGCACTCTTACTTGTTTGAACTAATAGATATAAATATCATTGTTGAGTAAAATCGGGATCAACAAGGATGTTTAAATCTTCATGTCTACTTCATATTAATCTTTGGAGAGAGAGGTGTTAAGTGCATTTTATGTACCTAACTTTGTGTATTTTTGGTGGCGTCTTTTATGCATTTTAGTTCTTAGTTTAGTCCTTTCATGCATTTTTATTGTTCTTTTCCATATCTTTCTCTAATCACGGTCGGAATAGTTTTTACGTTTTTGGTATTTTTTGTGCAAATTATATGAAGCGTTGAAGGCGCACGGTGGATGAATCAAACGGATTGAAGAGTGATGCCAAGAAGGAAATGAAGAAAGCGAAGATGAGTACCCAAGTTGATGAAGAGATGAAGCAAAAAAGTTAAGAATTTGAAGATTGGAGATTCAGTCATGCTTCGCGGGCGCGAAGGATAGTCTTCATGGTCGCGAAGAAACTCAAAATTGCATTATGTTCACTTTCACTGGTTAGGCCGACTGTCTCAATCTAACACCTTAATTACAGATTCTACCAAGGGATTTATCTCATAATATTTACCAAAAACTTCACTCTTCTTTTGCCACATACCATAGGTCCTAAGCAGGGCTCAAACAAATCCTAAGACTACAATAGCTAAAGGATGAAAACCCGCGAAACAGGGTACTCATCTTAGGACCTATGGTATGTGGCAACTTCGGTTAGACTTCATAAAATTGGTATATTTGAGTTTTGTTCATAACTTCTTCACCCCTCATTCGTTTTGGGCAATTTGGAAGGCTATGGATTCCCATTTTAAAACTCTTCAAGGGGATTACAAAGAGAACTATAGCTTCCTTCGTGATTTCGGGTTCCTATAAGTTGAAAGGTGAGATCTAAATCTTTGGGTTTTGAATATAGGGTTTGGTCCATTTGCACCAACAACTCTTATTTCATCTTGGGTTTTATTTGTTTACGTGTTTGGGAGTAAAGTAGGCATTTATTGAGGGCTTTGCACCATAGATTTGGATTTGTAGCTTCAGAATTTCGATTCTTCACCAAAACAAGCTCAAGATTTTGGGTAAGACCTAGATTTAACATATATCTAGCAAGGTGAATTCAAGTTTCTTTCTGAAAGCTTTGTAAATGTCAAAAATGTCTATTTTGAGGTTGTAAGTGTTTACCTATAGATTTATCATAGGTGTTGTCGTTTGGTGAAATTTCGTGATTGGTACATTTGATTTTATATAATCTTGAGAAATGCTTATATTTGAAGATTTTTGACATTTTATGTTAGCTTAAATTAGCCCTAATTTAAAGCATATTTTATAAAAAACATGTTTTATGGGCTTTTAGTTAGTTTTATGGGCTTTTAGTTGGTTTTATGGGCTTAGACCTTTTACCTTGTAATTGGACCCTATAAATAGGTGCCTAGGGTTTACTTTTCATGTGGGAAACTTGGAGAAGGATACACATATTACACACACGTAGACTAATGAGAGTCGACTTCTTGTATAGTGTGTGGTGTTCTTCCATTTCCCCACCATTGTTAACCAATCAAAGCTTAATGAGATGACTTCTTTTATTATTGTGCTTCATGGTTGACCTTTAAATGAAACAAAAGCCATTATGTTTATCATCTTTACATTTCTATGGAGTTTTTCTTCTATTGTTTACTTAAATGGGATTTAATATGTGGTATCAGAGCTAATTGAAGAATCTTTTCTTCAAAGTCGGTCATCTATGGCAACAGTTGAAGTATTAGATGATTTATTTGTTGTTTTGGTGCTTTAATTGGTTAAATCACATGAGCCTAAACACAAATATCATTTCTATGGTTTATTTTATGTTTGTACTTATTGGAAACCCATTTCATCATTTAGATGAGATTTGAATGATCTTTCATAGAAAATCTCATTGTTTCTACACAAAATCTATTTCTGCACACCACATGTTTGATGAAAGGCCTAAGTGAAGATTTGACTCTATTTGGACTAAATCTGATCTGATTTGTTACATGTGTGTGTTTTGATCCTTCCTACTTTATTGGTCTGATTTGATAAGCACAAAGTAGATGGTTGATCTATGATCCCATCCTTGTGTGCTTTAGTCCATAGCAATCTTTGCATCTTGGTAGTACGGTTGTCAATCTTTTGATCTGACCTTTATTTAAGTCCAAGATTGAACTCTCTTTGATCCAGATTTTGTTAAATATTTCGCTGCTCATAATCGATTTAATGAAAAACTAATTCATTTAGGTCTTGGAAAATTTTGCTTGATCCAAATTTGGTGTTGTGTTACATATTCCAAGTCAGATCTGAAACATTTTTTGGATCTTTGATTGCTCAAACGTAACTTTCTAAAGTGATCAATTAGAAATTTAATTTCTGCAATCTTTGTTCTAAGAAGAATTATGGAAATTTATTCTTCTATATCAACTATTAAGACCTGTGAGCATTTTCTTTGGAATATGATAATTCATTGGAAGATGTTATAAATTGGAAAGGGATTTTGGATCTTTGGAATTGGCAAATGCTTTGATCTGTCATCTTTTCTTTGGACAGATTGTTAATTCTGTTTTTGATATTGAGACAACAAGATTTCAGATCTGTTGATGGTCTGCAACACTTTCTGAAAACAGTCCATGTGCAGTACAGATCAAAATTGTAGATTGAAAAGTTGTTGATCTTCTAAAGTTATGCATCATTGTATAGAGATTTGAAAATGGAGTGTTTGTAGATTCAAAAGACTGTGGACAGAATGTTGACTTTGTCTTGTTGTTGCTGGTTTGATCTTGAAAGAGATTCAAGATGAATCTGACTTGTCTATGCTAAGTCTAGACTAATGCAAAATTCAAAAAGTTGACAGAGGAAGTTGTTCCTGTTGATCATATGTTTGAACTATACAACATCAAATATTTGCAGATTTCAAAATACATGTATACAGATTCCGATCAATGTATTTATGCTGTGTTTGAAGCAAATACCTGAGGTCTGCACGTTATCCAATCTGTAATGCAAGTACAATAGCAGATCATATGACAGATTCGAGCAATCCTGTGTACAAACAGATTCTCTCTTGGTTACATGACACATGTATTAAACCAAATATGCAGCATATTATACCATTGTTTCAGTTTCAAGACCACAGAGCTGCTGCTCCAGAAAATGTGCAGTATTTTTGTCAAGAAGCATAATCCAGATTTAGATACAGAATGTGCAGAGGCTGTTCTGTAATTGTTTTTTTGATGTTGTTGTCTTTCCAGAGCCTGAATCAAAGGCCATCCAGATCTGTCCGAGTTCAACTTATGCAGAATTGTGGCTTAGTTATCATGTGCAATGCTGAATCATGGGGTTTTGCAGCCGATTTTAGGCTATGCAGATGCAAAGCAGCAAATCCAACTTCTGCATTTACGAAGATGAGAGAACAAGAGATGGTGCAAAGCAACAGAGGGCTGTGAATATGAAAAAATATAGATTACTGTCATGTTCAACAGAAACTGTCCAAAAGAAGCAGACCACAGAGACAAATTCATAGAGACTTTGAGGCTCATATGCAGAGCCTCTGTAAGGCTTCACAGAGCCTCTGTACTCGATCAAAAGGCTATCCAGAATACGAGAATCGCAACTGCTGCTATGCTTATGCAGAAGGTACCTCATATTTCTGCATAGAGAAGTATCAGAATTTGATTTCCAGATCTTGAAATGTCCAGAGCTTAATTAAAAAAAGGAGATCAAATCTGTGCAGAACAGAATCTGTTTCAGTATGCAGAGGTGATCAGAACAGTGCAACTGTTGTTTGTAATGTGCAACAGAAAGCCTTGGTTGTCCAAATTAAGCCACTGCATGTGAAGAGTTCAAAAAAATGAACAAAACAGAAAGCCGCTGCTGGTAAGTTGTTGTTGGAAAGCTGATGCTGTTAAGTTGCTGCAGGAAAGTTGATGCTGGAAAGTTGATGCTGTTAAGTTGCTGCTGGAAAGCTGATGTTGTTAAGATGCTGGTGGAAAGCTGTTGCTGGCAAGCTGATGTTGTTAAGATGCTGCTGGAAAGCTGATGTTGTTAAGCTGCTGCTGAAACCTGTTGTTGTCAAGCTAATGTTGTTAAGCTAATACTGTCAAGATGATGATGTTAGGCTGTCCAAAATGGACTGTCCAAAATAAAAAAAGGCTGATGTCCAACACATAAGCTTAACCATCTGCAAATTCGCAGTTCAAAACAGAAGCATATGGAGTCATGAGAAGTTGTGCAGTTGTTATCCAGAAGCTCAGAGTTGTGCAAAGCTTAAATGTGATCTGTACAGAGGCAAATATGCAGAAGTTCAAGACTGCAGAAGTGCTCATACAGAGCCTCTGTGAAAGTCTAGTGGTATGGTAGAGGATTAAGCAGCTTATCTATCTTGTACACAGAGCCTTTATGCTTAATTAACTGTTGATCAAAAGATGTTGTGTATTGGGCAGAAGCATGATAGAGGCTGTCAAAATAGTTCAATCTATCATGTGCTACTGTCCAAAAGAATTCGTTGTCCAGATTAAGCTGTGTGCGCACAAGAATGTACAGATCCACGCAGAGTTTAATCAAAAAGTTGTTGTTGTGCAGAGCCTCTGTAAGATGATTCAGAGCCTCTATACACCAAAGAAGTTGTCTAGAAGTTCACATGCAGAGGTTAGTGCAGAACCTCTGAAAGGCTGTTGGTGCAGAGCTTCTGTAAAGCAACACAGAACCATCCATAGAGGCTCTGTGGTCTAAAATCTCATTTTTAAGAGTAACGACCAGAAAGGACCAGAGGTTGACTAGAGCATGTTTATCATAGGTCGATGGTCTAGAAGTCGCGATAAGCCAAAAGCTTGAAGCCCGAAATTTTCAGATTTTCTGACAGCTTTGCACTGTTTCAAAACACGTGCACAACGTGTTACTCGGTGCTCCAAATCACATGGGTCCAGTTGAGTTGGAAAGATAAAACACAGATGTACGACTTGATTGTTTGAGTTTTCTCAAATTCCTTGATCTGATATGCCAAAAACAGTGTCAAAGTCTGCATAGTCTGCATAAAGGTGATGGACCGAAAGCATTGCATTTCACTCGTGCTCTTTTCGCTTTCAAGAACGGTGTTCTCTCGTAGAATCTTCATGGTTTCAAGCTACAATTGTGACATATTGAATGTCACTCCCTCCTCTGATTTTCAAGACTAAGGCTCGGAGATTAACGTTTACTCAACGGGGTTTGAAAAGTAAAATTTTCTGTTTTGACGACCGTTCTGCGCAACTAAGGGAAAACTTGCACAACTCATTCATTTTTAATCCAAAATGGATGAATCAAATCTTGTGGGGTAGATAAGAGGATGGAGTTCAATGTGCATGTTTTATATTTTCTCTCAATCAGGCTCCTTGATAGTCAAAAACAGTGGTGAAGTTGAGTCATGAAAGCTAGACAAAATGGGGTTAATTGTCTCGGTCTTTCAATAATATGAGCCTACATTTGAGGGGGAGATTGTGAAGCTTTGAAGACTTGAAGAGTGGCACACCAAAGCTTCTAAAGAATGCAAGGGGGAGACTTCATGATAATGCTCTCTTTATAAAACTTTAGGGGGAGATTGTTAGCTTAAATTAGCCCCTAATTTAAAGAATGTTTTATAAAGAAATTGTTTTATGGGCTTTTAATTAGTTTTATGGGATTAGGCCTTTTTACCTTGTAATTGAACCCTATAAATAGGTGCCTAGGGTTTAATTTTCATGTGTGAGACTTGGAGAAGAATACACATTTTACACATACACAGACTAATGATAGTCGACTTCTTGTATAGTGTGTGGTGTTCTTCCCATTTTCCCCTCCATTGTTAATCAATCAAAGCTTCATGAGATGACTTATTTCATTATTCTGTTTCATGTTTATCATCTCTACATTTCTATGGAGTTTTTCTTCTATTGTTTGCTTAAATGGAATCTAACATTTTAATTTCAAAAAATAAAAAATGTGAGTTTTGATGATCTATTGTGCAAAGGGGATAGTTGATGTCAACGCATTATTGATATATTGAGTTTATGAATCATTAGAAATTAAATATGAGTTGAGTTGTTGGGTTTGTGTTATTTTGAGTTATGAGATTTATTAAACACTTTGAATGCATTATGGAGTTTGTATTTTGGATTAGTCAAGCAAGTAGAAGAAGCTTATCAGCTTGAATTTGGGATAAATTCTCATTTTGGGATTTTGCCCGACTTTTGAGTTGCAATGATGATTTTTAGACCTTTTGGATTATAAGTTGGTTAAGCAGTTATTATTTCTAACTTATTGGTTTATGTTGACTTTTATTGTACAATCAAATAAGTATGGAGTTTATTGGCTTGATTTTGGCGCATTTGACCTTTACGGACATTTGTGTAGCTTAAATGACTCAATAATGAGTTTGGATATGATTTACATTTATTGCATCTTTATTTAAGGATTACATGTTTTGAGTGCATTGGTCATTCAATTGGAGTCATGTACTTTAGTCTGTAATGCATTAGATCCATAGGAATATGTGTCAGTCGTGTTTGACTAAAGCGAGGATATTTTATGTTCTTGTCTTGAAGCCATATGGTTTAGGCAAGTGAGGAGTTTTGATGTTCTTAGCTTGGGACCTTTTGGTCGTCACAAGAGAGAAGTTTTGAGGTTCTATTCTTGATATCATTGTTTTGAGACAGATGAGGAGTTTTGATGTTCTCGTTTTAGAACATTTGATTTTAGACAAGTGAGGTGTTTTGATGTTTTCATCTTGTAACTTGGGGACTAACTAAGTAAGGAGTTTTAATGTTCTTATCTTAGCTCCAATAAGAGTAATTACCAAGTCTTGTATGTTATGGATGATTTGTTTGTCAACATCTCGATGTGGCTTACTTAGTGTTCCGCCACTTGATGGAAACGGGTCTCCCCCGTCACGAAATGGGTCGTTTCTAGATAGTGTATTATCCATGTTTTCGATGTTGTTTTGGGTATGGAGCGTATCTATATATTTCATGGTCTTGGTATCTTGGAATTTATCCATGTTTTGTTATTTTGGGTATTGAACCTTACCCATGTTCTTTGGATGTTTTGGATAATAGGGTTTTATCCATGTTTTCAATATTTTAATATTAAATCGTATTTACGTTTTGGCCGAGTATTGAGTTTTAACTTCATCTTAACATGGGTGCTTTGGACCAAGTTTTCATCATAAAAATGATGGTTTTGAGAAAGATGTTAATTTTATACTAAATAAATTTCATTTTGGAATTATGATTTAACTAGCATCTTTTCAAGTTTTACTATATATCAAAAATGAAAATTATTTGTTGGCATATGCATAAAGTCTTCGTCGGGGAATGTTATTAGTGACATCGTGAAGAGTATAGTGCTAGTTAGATGCACAAAATTGATCTAGCTATTTGGGAAAGTCTTCCATATTTTGGAATAATGATTGTAATTAGGTTTAAGTAACACTAGACCTTGTGTAAGGTTTAGTTTGCCATATTCTTGATGTTATCTAGATTTGAAATTTGAGGAAACCAAATATTGATTTATAAAAAGAAATTTATCATTTAATTGATTTTTTATCGAAAAATTTAAATTAGTCGTTCTTTCAGATTTGAAACTGTCATAGACATGCACTTACAAAAACCAATGTCGGACCATAATTCCAACACTAAAATCTTCTCAGACAAAAACTGAATGGATAATTACTCCTAAAATCAATATTAGCCTCAACTAGATGTAGGGGTGGGAAAAAGTTACCCAACCCGTCAACCCAACCCAAAATCAAGTTCCGACCTGTTTTCAACCTATTTAAAATATTATATAGTTTTATTTTATTTTTAGTTAAATATCATCATTTAATTATTTAAAATATTATATAATTACAACTTAGAGAAAGTGGAAGTCAAGTTACTTCGAAATTAAGGTAGCGTTTGGTACGCATAAATGATGAGATGGGACAAGATGAGACTGGACAAAACTAGACTGATTGTCTGTTTTGCATTTGGTATGGTGGACAGAACGGCACAAAACCATTAAAATGACTGGATTATCCTAAGGTGAGTTGTAATGTTTTTTTTACTGTATACTTGTAATAAGGTTCATATTCATCTCCACTTCTCCTACTCATCTCCAGGTTCTCCTACTCATCTCTTCCACCACCATCTCATCTCCTACTCATCAAGATATTAGCATAAATTTGGGGCCATAAACCAAAAACAGGTAAATTGATAACTTGAATCGGAAACCAAAAACATGGGCCATAACTTGAAAACCGAAATTGATGTATCTTGAATCAATGAGAACTCAATATTTTTTGATAAGAACTCGATTTCTGGAGATTAAGATTAAGAACTCGATTTCTGAAATTAGAAATCGAAATCGATGAGGACGATCTCTGATAAATCGATTTATGGAGAAGATAAACTCTATTTTTGGGATAAAGAACTCGATTTCTATATCGATTTGGTAGAAGACGATCGATTTGGTTGAAGATGAAATCGATGGAGAGAGGATGGAGGTGACAATCTGTTGTGTTGCTTTAGGGTTTGTCTAATAATTTGAAGGGTAGAATTGTTATGTAAATAGTCCCATGTTGTTTCATCCTTTTTGGTTGAACAAAAAAAAATTATCTTTTGTCCATGAAAACTCATTTTTTTCTCATGTTGTTCCATTTCATTTTTGTCCCATGGCCTGCCAAACCTGCGACTATTTTTTTGTCCCGTCTCGTCCCACACAGTATGTATACCAAACGTAGCCTAAAAGTTTCCAATGATATTTGAACAATTTATTTGCATTTGTGGTTGTGTTTTATTCAAACTTTGAACAATTTATTTGTATTTATAAAACTAAATAGTCTAATCGTTTTTATTTTATTTAAAATTTTAAAATTAAATGGTCAACCACGTTCAATACATTTATTTAATAAGTTGCGTTGAGAGAATCATAAAAATGTCAATCAACTATCAACCCATTTAGGTAACATGTTGGGTTAAGTTGAAAATGTCAACCCATTTATTTAAACAAGTTGGGTTGGGTTGACATATTGCCACCCCTAACTAGATGCAATGATTCGCAAATCAAATTGCCAACATCTAGCTTGACCAAAACATTAATTACTCAACCCAAAGCCTTAGGTGGTGTTTGATGTTTCTTTAAAAAGCTCTTATTTACCACTTATATATGATTCGGTCAAACATAAGACAATTTAGACCGTTTGTTTTTGTTTTCTTTTTAGGCACTCTTAACCTTTAACGTACTCTGATAAATTAAGTGATAACATAGCCACTTAATTACCTCTTATTTTTGTCCAACATCATTCGTTCGATTTCCACGTTGGTTTTAGCCCGGATGTACCTCGGATTTGCAAAAATGCAAATCACGAATATTGTAGCATTGTGTGTTACTTTTCCACAACATCGTGAATTGCTTAAATAGGGGCTTCGGTATGTGAGATATGATTAAAACTCCACAACCTCACAAATCTGTCAGCATTCTTCTTTTGTTTCTTTTTTTCGTTCTGTCGATGCCCACTTCAACTGACATATTTAAGTCGAATTTTTGAGGGATAAAATAGACATTTATATATATTCAGGCATTTAAGTTTACAAAAACAAACAGTCTTATTGATTCAAATTTCAGACTTCAACACCACCTCTTAAAAATCAGAAATGAAATCAGACTTCAGATTTCAACACCTCTTAAAAAAACCAACTCGTAGATTAAACCCCTCAAAAAAGAACATCAAAACATTTGATGACTTAATTAAAATCCGAAGATTTCAATGATAGTCTTGTCACAAATCAATACATAATTTTCAAACCAATAGGTCATTTCACCATAAATTCATCTTTTCTACACCAAGTTGATTAGAGCATCAACAACAATGAAATTTCATTACAATTACAAATGTGCCACGTCAGCGCCACATGAGCTTTGCAATTATCTTGAAATTATCCTCCACAACAATGAAATTTCAACCACTTTCTAAAGTGACAACTCATCATAAAAAACTATATTTTAATCAAATAACAACAAAACTACAATTAAATGTTCTTTACTATAATTTAATACGAAATATTTTATTAATTAAATAATTATAATAAAATAAAATATTTAATTTATAAAACATTAAATTAAAATACAAAGTAAAAATATTACATTAATCGTCATTTTCTTCTTCTCTAAATCTTTGTCAAATCTATTCAATCAAATCTGATTGTAAACAATGATTCGTTGACCGATTACGTACTTGTATGTGATTTTGGAGATAGTTTTCGTACTCGGGAGATTTGAGGCGTAGTTATAGTAAAATTAACATCATCGTTTATATCATCAAATTGACGAATATAAATATGACGTTCATCTTCGACGATAATGGAATTGACTTCACGAATGTAGCCCAATTAGGATATATCCCATCAGCAAGATAATATCCTAAATTGTAATTGTAACACCCTGGAATTGAGAAAGAGCAACCAATTAAATTTTTTGATATCACATCCGAAACAATAGGATTTATTCCTATAATTCAATAGGTGAAACACCTCAAATTACAAACTATGGTTAACCTCAAACAATATCCAATTCAAGTCTTGATACAAAGACTAAAACCACATCGGTTGTTACTTAACCCAAGTACAATTTGCTAATCCCAAAGATGAATGCGGAAAACTTCACTTAAGCTATTCACCTCTCGAGCACTTTACTAGCACACGACCTTTCACACGTGTCACTAGAACTACTCCCAGCATGAGACCTGTTGCACATGCCGACAAATAAAAAGGGTTAGGCTAACGCCTAGTGAGTTTAAGATCTTATAGCATGATTTAAATAATCCTTTAGATGAAAATTTGCAATATAGATTAAGATTTCCAAATGAGTTTACAAAAGGATATAAACGACTCGTTTTTCAACGCACCCAAAATCTATGAGAAAAGTTTCCAAAAGGTATAAAGCGTTTTCCAAAATGAATACCAATCCCAACTCACTCAAATACGTGAATAATTCTATATTAGGCAAAACCTTCAAATACGGTTGACAATAAATACTCAACCTATAAATCATGGAAAACCATCCATTTAATTACAACTCTTCATTGAAAACATAATACGAAGCAATACTCACGCAACCGTAAAGTGTAACGAGTTTCCAAATACCATAAATATGGAAATGACCTGCTTCATTTAGACTTTAATACACATGTAAGGGAATCCAATATTAAAGTCATCCAACCGCAGTCAAACGTATAATACCAACAATAATAATAAAACAGGGACAATATAAAATCCCAAATAGGTTGGCCAACGACGGGGGAGACCCGTATCCATTGAGAGTGGATGAACACAAAAGCACGCCACTCTAACAATGTTAATCGTACGACACTTCACTGCATAAAAGCCCAAGTGTCCCATACGACGCCTTATAAGTCACACCCAAAGAGACAGCTGACCTTAGTGAAATATCAATAAGAATACCACCAAAGGCTCGGTACAAGCGGGGGTACAACCATGGCATTGCCCCGACATGGTGAAGGTCAAAATAACGCCCGTCAATCAACCTGACAGCCAACCGGACTCAGCCCTCCTAGTGTACCCTTGAAGGTAAAGGTCATCAAACATGGGGCTCGGTCAAATCCCGCAACACCCAGTAGACCATCAAGTAAAGACTCACTCACGTGCCTATGGATCCAATGCAACACAGTCTATAATAATAAGCCCATCCTGGAATGACTAACGCACCCGGGCATTTAAATATTAATAATGCGTAATAAATGCGATATGGTGCAATAAAAGCAAACCATAAATAAGACTCCACATCGAGCCATCAAAACCGGACAAAATGTCCCCAAGACTATCTCAATGTCAAAGCCGAGCAAAATGCTCAAATACTCATTAGACCTATAAATAACGGTCATCATAGCATAAAAATGCATTTAAATATCAATTAGGTAAACAAGTACCACAAAATCATTATTAACCCAAAACTCAACACGGGTTAAACAAAAAGGGTTTTCCCAAAAGGACTCACACCCTTATAATTCTCAAAATGGTTATTGACACTAAAACGTGCATTCTCCTAAATGGTTTATAAAATCATTTACACCAATATGATTAAACCATCAAATAGGCTTCATTTTGAGCAATAAATATTTTAAGGATATATTTTCGATTTCTACACATCAAATATCCAAAAATCCCAATTATGGGTGTTTTACAACATTTATGAAGATAAATACTTCAAAAGAGTTAAACTTATCCGATAACTCAACAATTTATAATTTCAAGTAAAACACACAAACATTTAGAAAAAATAACATTTTTGGCATGTACAAAGTTTTCACAAATCAACTTGAACTCACCTTGCAAGATTTAGGCTAAATCTAGAATTTCCCCAAACGTAAGCTCCTTTGAAGCATCTTGCATCTTCAAGCTAAAACCTCCAAAAACCTAGATCCATAAGGGTGCGTTTGGTTCGGCGGATTCCGACGGAATTGGGCGGAATTGGAATGGTCAATTCCATTGACCAAATTCCATTGTGTGCTGTTTGGTTTGCAAATATAATTTAATACATTTAGTTTTTATTTTTATTTTATTTTTTATTTTTGGGTTGTGTATATTATATTTTTTACACATTAAAGTATTTAATAATAATTTTATAAAAAAGGGTATTTTGGTCATTTGTCGAAAATTCATTCCAATTCCAAAGCTACATTCTGTGAACCAAACAGACAGATTCCAATTCCTTTGACAGATTTCATTCCAATTCTGTCAACCAAATAGGTGGTCAAACATGACAACATTCCATTCCAATTCCTTCCAGATTCCAATTCCTTTGACAGATTTCATTCCTTCAGAAATCATTCTGCGAACCAAACGCACCCTAAGTTTCCAATCACAATAATTAGATCTAACCATGAAAAACCATCCACCAACCATCTTATACCAAAATACTCACTTATATCAAAACCCTAACTTCAAAAATGAAGATAAGAGAAGATTACCTTAACCATACTTGAATCCACCAACCAAAAATGTCTCTAGAACCACCAAGATGAGCCACAAACTCCTAATCTTCAAATTGAGTGAAAAGGGTAGGGTGAAAACCCTAGAATCTTGATGAAGGAGATGAAGTGGAAGGTTTCTTGAATGGGTTAAGGTTTCCAACCATGGTGATGGTGTTGATTTGAGGAAGAAGATGAAGAGGAGAGGGGAGGTTTAGGGTTTCTAGAGAGAGAGAGACCGGTTTTTAGAGAGAGAGGGAGTTGAGAAATGGAAATGGGGAAAGTGAGGGGAAAGAGAGAGGGAAAGGGCTTAAGAGTAAACAAGAAAATATCTCAGATGCATCACGGACGTCCGCATGGTCCCGCGCGGACGTCTGGCTCGAGTTGAATCCGAAACCCTCTATTTCTCTGTTGCTTCCGCGGATGATCCGCGGACTTCCACACCTCGCGGACGTCCGGCCCTTGGCCCCGCGGACGTCCGCAAGTCCCAAACTTGCTTTTCCAATTTTCCGGGTGTTACAATCCTCCCAACCTTAGAATGATTTCGTCCTCGAAATCTTGGTCCTCTACAACCAAAGGCCAACCAACTCGACGCCGACCATAAACCATCAGCTCCTAACTGGAATCTAAATTCCCTCACGCTGACTGCTATGACAAACCTCGAGCAAACTCTTACCAATGTTGCCCTCTCAGGTACACTGTATTTATGTCCGGGGGAACACTCCATCCACTAGAGTGACTCCAGATCAGACAACTTCGGTTGTCTCCCAACCTTAGAATGTTACATACTTCCCCGATTGCGGTCCAGACTCTAAATCCATCCAAGGTTTAATTAACACTGAGACCAACCGAATCTCCAATTCCAATTATTCCTACCATTAACTGTCGTTTAATTCCGACGAGCCCTAATAGACTCCAAGAATCCATCCAACATAAATCATCAAACCGACAGGTTCTTTAACTGCACACGGAAGTTATTCCACCAAAATTACTCATCATAATTGAGCATCTTAGGATTACTACAATCGTTACCATTATTTCTTTAAAATCAGACTACTACCCTCCGAATACACTAACGGTTCTCGACCTCGAATCCAAAAAGGTTGACACCTAGTCATACCACCAAGCTTTGAATTCTAACAGAACTTCACACACGAGTTCCGTTCACCGAGCATTCCCACAAAACTAGGGTTATCAATACGGTGTCTAAAGGGTCCTTCATGCGAAAATTGTCCAAGACCCAAAATAGGGTTGCTGACAAAACGGTTATACCAACCTCAAAATACGTTATCGCAAATCTAACCCTCCAATTACCACAAGTACATCGACTCTGCCACCGATATCATCCGGCCTATAGTCACATCACGTGTCTAAACGCCCATCTTTTCATTAGTCGAGGTTCTATACACCCTTACTCTTAGTCGGGGTTACTTAACTTTTCCAAGGTCCTAATGAGTTCAAGGTTTTCAAGTGAATTATTTAACAAATATGCCAATCAAAACTTTTATATAAGTGTTTAACACAAAGATTTTCATATCACATTAACTGTACGCATAAAAACTACTACTATCAGTTCGGTAGTTGCGCAAAATGGACACGCTCGTCCCACATATGAAAATCATATTGAAAGCATTTTCAGTGCGGTTCAGATTACTAACAAAACGCAAAAGCGTAATAAACAACTTCTTTAAAATGAACCGCTACAGTCCTAGTATGGATTGATTCATGACATGCACGTAAAGTAACTGCCCACTTTAAATAGTGTGCAACAAAAAGTTTCGCACGTACTTCAAAAGAAGTTCAAACGACATTTGACTCCAAAATTCCCTTTAACCATAAAATGGCATGGAACACGGTTCACCAACAAAATCTGCGTTCGTCAGTTTATTTTACAAAAACGATGAAACGAGTCATAAATACACTTTGGTCAAAACATAAAAATGACTTGTGTAAGTTCCAAATTTAAAGATAAGAATCAATACGTTTTCATCATTTGAAAATATCGACTAAAACAACACGAGGGAACCTCAAATTGGGGTAGGCATGCAAGCTTGTAACACTTTCTTAGTAATGTTCTTGAAATGGAATAACATGCACCAAATAGTTCACGTCAAAATTTCAAAAGGTGAAATTCTTTAAATCGATTTCCAAAATTTTCTCATCCAGTCATATAATGACACACGAGTAAAATGTTCCGGACAAGGCTTGCACACAACAATGTGTTTTCCCAAAACATAAGAGAAAATAAGTGTTAGTAAATGGTTGACACCAAAAAGGGTTCAAACCGACTTCAAATCTCGAATTGTACCGACAGTGCGCGTCAATGTTCAAAAACATAAGAAATTCCACGCACTATAGTTTTAGGCAAACAATTTTCTAAAATCCTCATCACAGAGCATTTTCATCAAAATTTCGTACATGTAACATAAAGCGTTAAAACGTTAATGCTTAAAAGTGTATTTGTTAAAAATACTCAAAATACACATTTTCTCCCAGACCAAAAAGGTTTACATTTTCCCCAAAATGTTCCTCGAACCAAAATTGACCAAATGTCAACGACTCACACATTTGTGTTTTCAAAATGTAACTTATCGTAAACTATGCATGATCTCCCCAACACTAAAACACACTTTGACCAAATGGCCATCATTTATACAATGAGTTAATAAAATATTTTCACTCACGATTCGTTTATCAAAGTGTTGAGAAGCAATGGTTACCAAGCTATGCATACCCCTAGGTCGATATAATGCATTTACATGAAATGAAAATAAAACAATCAACTGACCGAAAGCGCAATAAGCAAATTATTATGAAATGCTACCAAAGTGTTCTCTCATGCATCACTTACGTCACGTATAAATCAATCCATACACTGAACTATTTGCAACGAAATACGTGTTAACACAAATCTTTGAAAGAGGAATTACGCGACACCAAAGTCCCAAAACTCATCCCTTTTGGTCGCCTTATGGCATAAAACAATATCTCTCAACAAAGATCGAGTGGGACAAAATGCCCAACATGACTAATAAATTTTTACATAATTAAATGGAGTATGCACATTGTGAAATTGCACTCACACGACACAAAACGTCGCAAAACAAAACTCCATGAATTCAATGGGCTCAATGACCTCAAGTCAATAAAATGGCACCAAACATTTTGCTTCCAAAAGTCAAATTGCAATAAGCAAAATCATGACTAAACGCCAAAATTCCAAAAATCCCCTTCTTGTTGTAATAACATATAACAACATTGTTTAACAAACTCATATTAAACAAATTCTCCAAAATAACTTTATATAGACATAATGGAAACTAACTTTCCGTCCAAACATTAACATATGTGGAGGAGATCCAATGTTAAAGTCATAAGCCGTAGTTACTTGCCCAACATCTTAAACATCATAAAAATATGGATATCGCGGTATCCAAAAATGACGTTGGACAATAATAAAATAAAGCAAGTCCCGACGGAGTTTGCAACTCCCGCAATAAAATAATTTCATGCAGGTTCAAAACCCATGATTTGAAATCTTGTGTGTGCGCTAAACATTTTTCAAAATTTGTAACACAATCCATATAAGGATTTGAAACACAAGAAATAATTGATGCAATTTATTTTCAAAATAAATTTTGTGCATAAGTTAGTCGGCACTTAACGTCTCAACCCATGCTCCTCCAAATCCCTCCGGTCCACTATTGTCATCCGGATGTTCAAACCTCGTAAGGCAAAGTTGGGAATTACATCAATTAACCTTACGGTTTCCTTCTCGAATTAAGGTCGATTCAATAAATCTATGGTTCTAATCCAACCATCAATTTTGACCCGAAACGGTCCACTTAAAGCAATTATCATGCTTATTGTCACCCTAAGTGACTAATACTAAAATCGCCAATCTTTTCCAACGACTACTCGCTTAGAATTTCCTCACTACCCCAACGATCATCACATTGAAGTAATTTAAGTATGCACATGTACTAGTAGATTCACCATGACACTGGCCAGGTGTCATTATGAACGTACCGTACATGATTATCCTTGCTACTCTAGACGTGATTCTCGTTTCTAGTAACTCCATCGACCTCAAAACATCCTATCTTCAAGTGCCTAATGGTGAATTTCACTCTCATTTACTTAAAAGAACGCTAGTTTGAGTCTAGGTATCCAAAATCAACACCTAATTCTCTCAAACTTATGCTCTGATACCAACTTGTAACACCCTGGAATTAGGAAAGAGCAACTAATTAAAATTTTTGATATCACATCCGAAACAATAGGATTTATTCCTATAATTCAATAGGTGAAACACCTCAAATTACAAACTATGGTTAACCTCAAACAATATCCAATTCAAGTCTTGATACAAAGACTAAACCACATCAGGTGTTACTTAACCCAAGTACAATTTGCTAATCCTAAAGATGAATGCGGAAAACTTTACTTAAGCTATTCACCTCTCGAGCACTTTACTAGCACACGACCTTTCACACGTGACACTAGAACTACTCCCAACCTGAGACCTGTTGTACATGCCGACAAATAAAAAGGGTTAGGCTAACGCCTAGTGAGTTCAAGAGTATATAGCATGATTTAAATAATCCTTTAAATGAAAATTTGCAATATAGATTAAGATTTCCAAATGAGTTTACAAAAGGATATAAACGACTCGTTTTTCAACGCACCCAAAATCTATTAGAAAAGTTCCCAAAAGGTATAAAGCGTTTTCCAAAATGAATACCAATCCCAACTCACTCAAATACGTGAATAATTCTATATTAGGCAAAACCTTCAAATACGGTTGACAATAAATACTCAACCCATAAATCATGGAAAACCATCCATTTAATTATAACCCTTTATTGAAAACATAATACGAAGCAATACTCACGCAACCGTAAAATGTAACGAGGTTCCAAATACCATAAATATGGAAATGACCTGCTTCATTTAGACTTTAATACACATGGAAGGGAATCCAATATTAAAGTCATCCAACCGCGGTCAAACATATAAGACCAACAATAATAATAAAACAGGGACAATATAAAATCCCAAATAGGTTGGCCAACGACGGGGGAGACCCGTATCCATTGAGAGTGGATGAACACAAAAGTACGCCACTCTAACAATGTTAATCGTACGACACTTCACTGCATAAAAGCCCAAGTGTCCCATACAACGCCTTACATGTCACACCCAAAGAGACAACTGACCTTAGTGAAGTATAAATAAGAATACCACCAAATTCTCGGCACAAGAGGGGGTACAACCATGGCATTGCCCCGACATGGCGAAGGTTAAAATAACACCCGTCAATCAACCTGACAGCTCAACCGGACTCAACCCTCCTAGTGTACCCTTGAAGGTAAAGGTCATCAAACATGGGGCTCGGTCAAATCCCGCAACACCCAATAGACCATCAAGTAAAGACTGACTCACGTGCCTATGGATCCAATGCAACACAGTCTATAATAATAAGCCCATCCTGGAATGACTAACGCACCCGGACATTTAAATATTAATAATGCCCAATAAATGCGATATGGTGCAATAAAAGCAAACTATAAATAAGACTCCACATCGAGCCATCAAAACCGGACAAAATGTCCCCAAGACTATCTCAATGTCAAAGCCGAGCAAAATGCTCAAATACTCATTAGACCCATAAATAACGGTCATCGTAGCATAAAAGTTCATTTAAATATCAATTAGGTAAACAAGTACCACAAAATCATTATTAACCCAAAACTCGACACGGGTTAAACAAAAAGGGTTTCCCAAAAGGACTCACACCCTTATAATTCCCAAAATGGTTATTGACACTAAAACGTGCATTCTCCCAAATGGTTTATAAAATCATTTACACCAATATGATTAAACCATCAAAATAGACTTCATTTTGAGCAATAAATCATTTAAGGATATATTTTCGATTTCTACACATCAAATATCCAAAAATCCCAAATATGGGTGTTTTACAACATTTATGAAGATAAATACTTCAAAAGAGTTAAACTTATCCAATAACTCAACAATTTATAATTTCAAGTAAAACACACAAACATTTGGAAAAAATAACATTTTTGGCATGTACAAAGTTTTCACAAATCAACTTGAACTCACCTTGCTAGATTTAGGCTAAATCTAGAATTTCCCCAAACGTAAGCTCCTTTGAAGCATCTTGCATCTTCAAGCTAAAACCTCCAAAAACCAAGATCCATAACTTTCCAATCACAATAATTAGATCTAACCATGAAAAAATATCCACCAACCATCTTATACCAAAATACCCACTTATATCAAAACCCTAACTTAAAAAATGAAGAGAAAAGAAGATTACCTTAACCATACTTGAATCCACCAACCAAAAATGTCTCTAGAATCACCAAGATGAGCCACAAACTCCTAATCTTCAAATGGAGTGAAAAGGGTTGGGTGAAAACCCTAGAATCTTGATGAAGGAGATGAAGTGGAAGGTTTCTTGAATGGGTTAAGGTTTTCAACAATGGTGATGGTGTTGATTTGGGGAAGAAGATGAAGAGGAGATGGGAGGTTTAGGGTTTCTAGAGAGAGAGACCGGTTTTTAGAGAGAGAGGGAGTTGAGAAATGGAAATGGGGAAAGTGAGGGGAAAGAGAGAGGGAAAGGGCTTAAGAGTAAACAAGAAAATATCCCAGATGCATCGCGGACGTCCGCATGGTCCCTTGCAGACGTCCGGCTCGAGTTGAATCCAAAACCCTCTATTTCTCTATTGCTTCCGCGGATGATCCGCGCACTTCCGCACCTCGCGGATGCCCAGCCCTTGGCCCCGCAGACGTCCGCAAGTCCCAAACTTGCTTTTCCAAATTTTCAGGTGTTACAGTAATTGTTACCATTGACGGAGAAATTAACTTGTGGTGCTTTCCCTTCCAAAACCTCATTTAAGGTACACGAAAGACCATAAAATGCATGGCATATCCATAGATCTTGTGAAGCAACAACTTCTAAAATAATAGTTGGACACTTATGATCCCCTCTTGCATATTGACCATGCCATGCTACAGGACAATAATAGCTTGTACGAACTTCATGACGCACATCAACTTGAAGAACTTCTAAACGAACAATGATGTATTTTTTGTGTTAAGTTTGTATTTTTTTAATATGTAATTTATTTTATTGTACTTTAATATAAATTATATTTTGCATTTTTTAATATTTATGCCTTTCAAAAAAAAATTAATATTTTTATTAACAAATAAATATTCATACATTTTTTCATAAAACATACTCTACAAAACATTACAAAACATTATTTGACATAAAGCAATTTCTAATTTAGAAATTATTCCCTACAATTTCTTATACTATTCACTGCCACATCAGCAAAAAGTACTGATTTGGCATTTGCAAATTACCAAAACCAATTTCTAATTTAGCAATCATACTCACAACCACTACGATTTCTAAAATAGAAATCCTAGTTGGCACTTTTGCAATTCAAATGATATCCAAATGAAATCCTTGTTGTGGATGCTCTTATCAAAATCGAAAAACCAAAAAAACAACAACATAAAAGCTTAAACAAAAAGTGAAGAAATAATAATTCTTTAAAAAAAGCATAAGTCCAAATTTCCGCAATAATTAAACCAATCCAAACTTTTTTTAAAGGGTATCCTAAGCAAACCTAGACTAATCCATGACACCGATTGATTGCAAAGCATGCAACCCTGAGATAATTCCTTAGTAGCCACAAGTTGCCAACGCCTGGATTCGAACCCGGGGTAGATGGGTTTCTGAGCCACATCCCCCAAGGCCTTAACCAGTAAGCCACAAACCTTGTGGTTATCGAAACTTCAAGTTACAGTAACTTTCAATCAATAAATGATTTCAATATCAAATCATTGTTTTCCAATGAAATTGGTTCTTTCATGATCAAAACCCGGAATCAAGGAGAACTCAATAATAACATAGGATATAATTCAAAGTAGAGAGAAAATTTCATATCCAGTAACGTTCCAATTTTTCTGAAGGTCCTGTACATTTATAGCTTTTGATTACATTAACTAAATGGGATAATGATAAGTGTGTATTTATATACACTTTTATACCCATTTAGGACTTTAGTTTACCTTATTTTACATCTTTCCCAATTAGATATTGAGTCTTTTAGTCTTATTTTACACCTTTTCTTTAGAATGGAGCTAGGTCGTAGTTTATGGAATAATCCTATTTTTTGATGAATTTTTGCTGATTTCTATGTTGCTATAGCAGGGGATGCTACAACAGTGATATTGGCAGGCATGGCTCAATCAAGTTGGACGGATATTTTGTTGAAGAAAGATCTCAGGCATCTATTGGTACACTCTTGGGCAGAAGTCAACTCTGAAGATACCCCTGAAGATGCCCCTGAGGATGCTTCCTAAGATAGCCTTTTACTTTATGTATATTGTACTTAGATGCTTGGTTATTACCCATTGGGTTTAACCACTTTTGTACTTCTTAAGCATCTTTTGATTCCTTGTTCCTAGTATAAATAGTTTAGGTTGTCTTTCATTTGTATTCAGCTTCTACTGGAACAAAGTTTGTCCTAAGCTTTGTTACCAAGTACTTTACATTTCAATTGCAATCTTTTAGTTACAAGTCATTTCGTTTCTGTCTGTTGCTATAGCAACCTTTACAACTTTCTTTACTTTCTGCACTTACATTAAGTCATTTACATACATGCCATTTACTCTTAAGCATTTACATTCCAGTATGGTAGGCTAAACACCATAGTGTGGGTGTAAGTGAAGGTTGGCAGATTAAGCCAAGTGTCTTTGTACATTTGTTTGCATTGGTATTCTGCTTTACTATTCATAAACAACATGAATACTTCATCCAGTAGTCTTTGAAAAATTGACAAGTGTTATTCTATTTGGATGAGTTGGACTCAAAATGGAGACAACGCAAGTGTTGATGTTGGTTATGTTATAGAGACTATAAAGAGTTGCTTCAATCCTTTGGGTTGAGAAACTATATGGAAAGAAAGGTAAGATCTGACTAGTAGGTTCTTGCTGCACTTACCAAGTGCCCACCCTACGTAAAAAGTCTAATCTGAACTTCCCTTGGAAGGCCATTCAATTCAGTAGTATTGCAGGAGTCTTTGCTGCAGCACTCTGGTGCTTGCTATAACAATGCCCTGAGCACTTTGTTAGCCCAAATCCAACCCGATCTTGCACCCATTCTATCTTTAATTTCTTGTTATTATCTTTCAGTACTTTGCTTTCAGTTACTAAAAATCTTGTTACCACAATCCTACTTTGAAAACCAACTTATTGTTACTCTTTTTGCTTTAAAAGTCCCTGAGGTACGATATCTGGTATTACTTACCATTATTACTTGCTTTGGACGACACTAGTAAAACATGTATACTTGCATGGGTTGCTAGTTGTTGTAGCCTTTTTAGGGTTGCATTTCATCCACACCAGATAACATAGATACATACAAGTTAAGCACAAAAGAGGGTTAAACCTAAGCAATTAACAATTTGAATCTAAACCCTAACAATCAACAATCTAAACCTAAAGAAATAAAATTTTGAATTTAAACAATTTGAACCAGATTGAACCCAAACAAATTGGGATATAACTTTACACAGGTCGATGAAAGACCATATACACATGTAAAATTGGGCCCCAAAATTTTGGAGGCGCTCTTCTAAATCCCACATTTAACATGCTAAGGAACAACCCTGTTCATACCTCAAATGGTGGAAGATCACAATCAAGTCTTCTCCATCAATGATCCTTTTTTTCTTCTTCTAAACCAACAACATCTCCTCCCAACAAGCTTTTTGCATGCAATTCTCCCTTAAACAAATAAGATGGCGACTAGGATATATGAAGAGGATTTCCCCAAAAAAACCCAACTGCCCTCCAAGATACGATGATCTACCAATTCAACCCTTACACTTTGACGATTAACACAAATTTGAAATACAGGTTATTAGGGCGAAGAAGATGGTGACGTTGTATTGTCGTTATATATATTGATATACAATGTAAAATATAATGATAAATACCATCATTTAAAGGGTTTTTAATTTTGAATAATGATAAAATACCTCTTTGTAAGCAAAATGCAATCTATAATGAATAATGACCATTCATGTACTTTTTCAATTTTTATGGACGAGCTTCAAAGGTTTATGTAAACCATATGGACCAAAATTATAATTTACTGCAATTTTAATATCACGTCCATTACAAATAATTATTATTTTATTTAACAATGTCATATTTAGGGGGTGTTTGGGAGTGCTTATATTTTTGACTTATTTGCTTATAGCTTCTCTCCACCGCAAATAAGCAGTTTGGAGTGTTTGGATAGAAAAAATCAAAAGTGCTTATTTGCTTCTCCTCACCACAAATAAGTTGTTTTTGATAAGTCAATTCATACCTACTTATTTCCTTCTCCTTATTTCCTTATCTATCCAAATTACCTTTTTACCCTCAATTTTTAACAAACACTTTTTAAAAACTGCTTTTCCTCACCATATAAGCAAATAAGCATAAGTTAAAAATATAAGCACTCACATTAACATGGACTAAGAGGTTTATTTTTTCTAAAAAATGTTGCATATGTTAGTCATGTTGAACTCAAGCCCATTTAATGAGCCCAACTAAATGCCAAACATTGAGTTAAAGGCCAAAAAAATAGGTCAAAGTCTATTAGTATTTGAATTTATTTTGTGAAAAGTTTTCGTTAACATTGCACATCTACATTCAGTTATTCGGTGTTAGCCGTGAGTGTCCAGGTCAGCTGTGTGCACCTCAACTAATCTTAGGGTCTTGAAAAACAACCAGGAAAATCCGTAGTTGCCTTGTAGGGTTCAAACGTGTGGCCTATGAGGAGAATCCCAGAAGACCCAAGCCTTATAAACACTTGCATGAATCACAATGGACCAAAGGAACAAACGGTGTCAATTGTAGGTTTAGTTGCAAGTCGACATTGGAAGTTGAAAAATGGATGTGAAGACAACTTTTTTAAAAGATGACTTAGAGGATGAGGTATATAGATTAAGAAACTCGTAGGGTTTGCTAAAAAAAGGCAAAGAAGGTTATATATGTCAACTAAAGAACAACCTTTACGGGCTAAAGCAAACTCCCAACCACCGCGTCTTCATCTGGAGATACTTGGAGAATTGTTTTGTTATTTGTTACCCTATGTAGATGACATGTCGATTGTAGGCCATAACTCATCAAGAATTAATAAATTGAAGAAACGATTATTCAATTAAACAATCTTTTTACAATGTAAGATTTCGGGATTGCAAAGCATATTTTGGGTTCTTTGATATGCTAGGACACGATAACTTTAGACATTCTACGAACATAACCTTTGATTGGAGTCACTGGAAACACATATGGTGATAAACTTTGGGTGCGGATATACAAGAGTTGTAGAGGTAGAGGTTTGAAGGTAGGGCTAATGAGCCATTTCGGTTAACGGGGCCCTTTTTTTAGACTAGGGGTCAACGATTGGTCTTTATGATGTCCGATGCGTCAAGCTTCGTCCAAATACCCATCCTCTACTTCAACCTTATCTTTTCATCATCAACTAGACCAATATTCTTAGGGGGAGGCTGATTGCACAAAAAAAGGCTAATGGCATCAAAAAAGTACAAAAAAGTATGATGTTGATTGCATTGTTTTCATAACCAATCATTTTTTGATTTAAATATATATATATATATATATATATATATATATAATATTTATATATAATATATATATATATATATATATATTATTTGACATATATATATTATTATTTATTTGTTTTATATATATATTAGAAAATATAGAAATATATATATATATATATATATATATTATTCTTTTTGTTTATATATATAGGGGTGTCAATTATATAATTATAAAAATAAAACATAAACATTGCGATTTAACATATAAATAGAACATAAAATAATCTATATTACATTCGATTATTCTAAAATAACATTATCCGTAGTACAATTAACACGTAAAACTTGCTGGTACTTCTGTATTCGATCTGAATACGGGGTAGCCCATCCTGCAGCACAATTTTTGTCGAAAAGGCCTAGGGCCTATAAAGGGGGTAAATTATTATGGGAAAAGGCCTAGCTATGTCTGACCTTATTATAAAAAATAAATACAATGGTATAATTTATAAAAAGAATATAAATATATATAATTTATAAAAAGAATATAAATGTAATACAAATTGACATGTCGAGTATTAATAAATATTTAGAAAAATAAGTCAGTACGGTACGGTATTACCGTGGTACACGGCTTCTAATACCACGTACCAACTAAGTTTAAATAGTTGGTACGGTATACCAACCAATTAGGTCGGTACCAACTAAATTGGTACCAATTAAATTGGTACGCTTGGTATGGGAATTGGTTAGTTTGTCTCGGTATAAAATTGACACCCCTATATATATAAACAAAAAGAATAATAATATATATATTTCTATATTTCTAATATATATATATATATATATATATATATATAAAACAAATAAATAATATATATATATATATTATATAAATATATATATTATATATATATAGGGGTGGTATCGGGTACAAACCAACTAGTTTGTACAAACTCGTACAAACCATACCTAGCTTCATGATTTTGTAAATTTGGCTTCATGAATGTATATATATATATATTTTGGCTTCATGAATATATAATTTGGCTTCATGAATATATCATTTGGCATTTTTAACTAATTTTTTTACAAAAATATAGGTATTTTAGGGTATTTTTGTAAAAAAAATTAGTTAAAAATGCCAAATGATATATTCATGAAGCCAAATTATATATTCATGAAGCCAAAATATATATATATATATACATTCATGAAGCCAAATTTACAAAATCATGAAGCTATGTATGGTTTGTACGAGTTTGTACAAACTAGTTGGTTTGTATTTGATACCCAGCCTATATATATATATATATATATATTTAAATCAAAAAATGATTGGTTATGAAAACAATGCCATCATCACCCTCCTTTTTTGGTGCCATTAGCACCTTTTTGGTGCAAATAGCACCCCCCGTGAAATAATAGTTGCACATCGGACTTCAAACTTTTTTTGACTCGGTGTTACTTTATACATGAAAAGAAATAAAAAGGAATGATTATAATATGAACGATGCTTATAGGAGTCTAGCAGGTTTTAATTACAAGTAATATTATTCATATAAATCAATTAAATAAGATGTTTTGGAAATATTGAAGATTCATTTATTATAACTAGATATCTACTCGCGCAATGCAGCGTGATATATCTTGATTTTAACTTTCTAATTTATTTTAATGTGTGGTTTTAAGAAAACGGTCAATTTTTTTTTTATAATTTTGTTTAAAAAATGACGTTTTTGAGGAGTTCATTGATTTGAGGATTTGAAAGTGGGTAAAGATAATGATTAATTAATAAGAGTCCACGATTTAAGAATTTGAAGGTTGTTAGAGATAAGCATTAATCAAATAATTAGCATTAAAAGCGGTACATAAAACTTCATTAGTTGTTTTTGAATCCCTTTGTGGCTCTCATACCACGTACCAACCAAGTTTAAATAGTTGGTACGACATACCAACCAATTAGGTCGGTACCAACTAAATTGGTACCAATTAAATTGGTACGGTTGGTATGAGAATTGGTTGGTTTGTCTCGGTATAAAATTGACACTCATATATATATATATATATATAAACAAAAAGAATAATATATATATATATATATATATATTTCTATATTTCTAATATATATATTATATATATATATTTAAATCAAAAAATAATTGTTTATGAAAACAATGCAATTATTTTTGGTGCCATTAGCACTTTTTGGTGCAAATAGCACACCCCTATTCTTACTCGATGTTTATCCTTACAATAAAAAAATAAAGGAAACCTCCAAATTTTTTCATATTTTTATGCTTATTAAATTAAATCAACATTAATTTAAATTAATATGACAGATGGGTAATGGGTTTTCTTTTTCACATAACATTATGACTCATTAAATCAACATTAATTTTCTTAAAAGAAATTAAAATTAGAGATGGGCATATTAAGTTTTCTTTTTCTTTTTATATCCATTTTTTGAATTTTGATTCGCTTATCTCAACGCTAAAAGAGGTAAATGGGTAAACGAGGTATATCTTTTTAGATCATAAACTAAGGCCCCGTTTACTAATCACTTATTACCTCTTACTGGGGTAAGAAACACTTACCTGAGTAAGAGGTCTGTTTGTTTACCAAAAAAAAGTGCTGACCGTGTGCTGACTTGGGACAGAGATGAAAAGGAATCTTACCATGGTAAGAGGCTATTATTTCAGTCAGACCTCTTACCACAGTCAGCACTTACCAAAAAATTTGGTAAACAACCCCTAAGAGAGGGATCGCATAATAGAATATGGCGTCTCCATTACGTATCAAACCAACCAATATGTTATATGTATATAGTTAAATTGATATCAACTCAATTGATTAGTAATACCGTACCAAATATATAAAATTAGTTGATGAACAATGTCACATGTCGTATATTCTGATAGTATCGTACCGTAATGACTTTGTTCATCAATTATTAATTCTTTAATATATAATTATTTCGTAAATAATCTAAATATAACTCGGAATTGAATTTCAATTCTTTTTTCTTAGATCATCAACTACAATGCAATTGCTAACATAATTTTTAAAATATCACATTAGCCTTAGAAAATATATAGAAATTATCATTCATTACAATGATTTCTAACCACTTTCTAAAATGATATCTTATCATATAAAACTATATTTTAATCAAATAACAACAAAACTACAATTAAATATTATTAGTTATAATTTAATTCAAATAATTTATTAACAAAATAAATATAATAAAATAAATAAATAAAATATTTAATTTATAAAATGTTTTTATTCAAATTATACTTGTATGAGATATTGGAGATAGTTTTCGTACTCAAGAAATATACTATTAGAGATTTGATGCATAGTTATAATATAATTAACATCATCGTCTATATCATCAAATTGATGAATATAAATATGACGTCCATCTTCGACGATTATGTTGTACATGATTATACATACATGTTCTTATTATTTCTTCAATTATTTATATGTGTTAAGTTTGTATTTTTATTGTGTAAGTTATTTTATTGTATTTTAATATATATTATATTTTGGATTTTTTAATATTTTAACGTTAATTTCATAAGAAAATCAAATATAATGTTAAATTTATAATTCAATAGATAAATAATTATACCAATATTAATTAACGATCAAAATCAAATTATTTATATTTTTTTATAACCCAAAAAAAACTATTCATATATTTCTTTACATAAACACTAGTTGAGTACCCGCGCAATGCGACGGGGATGTTATATATAAGTGAAATACAACAAAGAGAAGATTGATCGGAGCTACATAGAGTTTGTAGACAACAAGGGGACATCCTAGTGAGAACGTTGTACATATAAATTTATATGATTTGCTTTTCTTTGAATCAAAATATGTTTGGAATCAGCCCATGCATGCCTTTTCAACGTCAAAGGCTTAATAAGTAAGGCCCTAACTCAGATCGGTGAATTTTAAAGCAACTTGGAGTTGATGTTTGTGGTCCTGGATCAATTTTCAGAGAAGTAGGTAGGTTTAATGGCTTTCTTTCAAAGTCACTGTATTGTATGTACTCAGTTGTATTAATAGTAACAAAAATCAACAACTAACAGCAAAGAAACTGCAAAGAGGCAGGGTAAATGCAAACCTACCTACTAATTTTCTCCGGTGCATGTACCAACATAAAAACTAACCTTTTACATTTTCAATGTATGATACATAGCAATATTAAGATTGAAAACTCTGGTTATGTATCATCATACTAAGATTGATATTGCCTTACCTGAAAAGTAAAAGCTCTGGTTATGTATCATCATATCTAGTGTGGCCTTTAAATCATTTAAACCCACTCCCCATCACAACAAGCTTTCAATCTTAATATTTCCATAAAATTATATATCAAGCAGTGAAAGTATGAGATCAGTTATAAACTTAACAAAACAATTCGAGTTGCCTGTTGAACATCCAATCCCCTGGCCCAGACATTTGTGGTAATAAGAACACGGGTGACACCAGATCGAAATTCTTCCATTATAGCATCTCGCTCCTTCTGAGGCATGTCTCCATGCATGGCCGATAAAATAAAGTTGTTCTCCCGCATCTTCTCAGTTAGCCAATCCACCTACACCGGCACAAAATGAGACAAAGTTAAATCTAAACATAAATTCACCCAAGTAGATGTTATCTTAACTGCATTCATTCCCAAAAGGTGACTCATAAGCGATAACCCGAAAGGGTTATACACTCCACATAGAACAAACAGCAACGGTGGATTGCTATCATCACACTAAACAGAATATTTTCCATGATATACAAAAAAAAAGAGACGAATCAAGTATTACCTTTCGCTTTGTATTACAGAAAATTACAGCCTGGGTAATTGTAAGAGTATCATATAGATCACAGAGAGTTATTCTCTTCCAATTTTCTCTTTCTACCGCAACGAAAAATTGTTTTATGCCCTGCCATGGTAAAATAGGCGAATTAAGAGAAGACATCTTGGCAGCCAGGGTAGTTGTATCAAAGCAAGCAGCATATGTCTTACCTCAAGAGTAAACTCATCATGTTTTACAAGGATTCGAACAGGATCAGTCATGAAAATGTCCTTAAACTACAAAGCCAACAAATCCAAAAATAATGATTCACATTTAACCCGAAATCATTTTGGTGGAATCAGTCTTCTACACTACAAAAGCAACATGAACAAAAGCAACATTATACAAGAATCCAGTCTAACTAAAAGGGCTTCAAGATCCTAAATGCTAACAAACCTAGTCAATAAAATACAATACAGTTACAAATCTGTTGTTGGAAACAACATACAGGATCCTTTAAGCTCCAATAAACAGGTCTTTAAATAACTGCAAAACCAAAAAAAGAAAAGAACAATTTGGCTACGGCCTATGCAAGACTAAAATTAACAGGTCCAAAAGCCACAACTTGACAAATAAAAATAGACGTCAGACATAAATTCAAACTATAGTCAAGCAGGTCACATTAAAACATACATCTAATATGATCTGATACTCCAACATTGAATTGATACCAATTGAAAAAAACCCTTATCTGAATAGAAATGGTATTTATTCATCGTCTAGACAAAGCGAGAATAATAAAGTAGAAACCATTTGGAGGTTTGTAATTCTCAAGTAAATCACTACAAAAAACTCCTGTGAATATTGAACAATCATGGCTATAAACAATAAACTCTGAATCTTGAACTTTTGTGTGCATATTGAATATGCATCAACCATTCCATAACAAATTGAAAGCAAGCAATTTAAAACTCACCTATGCAGAGGACTGAGACACTTCGAGCTCCACTAGATTGTATATCAAAGATCCATCGATCATCTATACATAAAAATGGTATCATCATAAAGGAATAGTTTCTCTAGTGCATTATATAAAGTCCCAACACTATCTGAATCGCATCAAAACATTGCCTAGAAGTGAGACCACGAAAGAAAATCAGATAAAGATGAAAAAAGACAAAAGGGTATAAGGGTTGGCTTTAACAAATTGTACTTCTTGCATAAAAGCTTGTGATTAAAGGAGGAAAAACATTTTTTAAAGAAAGCATGTCTGTGCCATTCTAGTTCATTGGTTGCATATGTATGATTTCTAAGACAAAAAACAGCTCCTAATGCAGCCCCCTAAAACATCACCTGACCCTTATCTACTTATCTACCTTAACTTATAATCCTTAAAAAACTTCATTTTTCTAAAAAAAAGAGTCGGACAATCGTAAAAAGCTATTATATAGCCAGAAGCCTTATTCAGGAGACAGAACAAAATACAACCCAGCACACCATCAAGGCGGCTATCTTGAAAAGAAAATATATCAAAAGCTACAATAAAACATGCCTTTGAAATAAATTAATCGACAACTACGTCATTTCCTTCAAAAGAGAATCCACTAACAAAAGAATGTAATAAATTTGATACCGAAAAAGAGTCAAGAAGGAACCACACAACGAATAAATAATCTCAATCGATGAAGCAATAACAATAAAATAATAAAATACTAAATCCACAAAAAAACCTCAACATGAGTTTACCAACAAGAGACATTTATATATTGGGGTGATTGAGTCTTCTTGAAAGTCATCCTTTAAAGGCAGGTACTCCATAGTGAAAAATATTTCATATAAATAGCATTACCTTTGTGCATCAAAGCAATCATCCACAAACCACAGTGACCTGCAAATATTTAAAATAAATTGCAGTATTTGTAAGATTTATAGAAAATAAGTGCTTGGATGAATGATAATTCAACCATAAAAAGTTTCGAAGACGCGCTTTTTTTTCTTTTCTTTCTCAAATCCAACAACACAGCAGGTAGGGATCAAACTGCACATGTAAATCTACAATAAATAAAATAAATATACCACTTATTTAAACAAAGAAAGAAGAAACCAAGGAAGATATTGAACCTGGTAAGTGAGAGAATGACTCTTACCCGGTAGCATACGATACAATTTTGATAGATTATAATCTTACAAGGTAAATTAAGTTTGAGTGTTGACTCATCCATGTAAACATTTGGGTAAAAGGCCCTAACGTTGTATTCTCTAATCAGGAGAGAAAAGAAAAGAAAAGAAATGGATGGAAAAAAAAGTGAGGGAAAAGAAATGAAAGGAAATAAACAAGAAAAAACAGTCAGAGCAAACAAAATCATCAAAATTGAACATGTTTATAACCCCAAAACAGATATTGAATAATTTGGCCTATGGCCATTGCAACAATACCAAACAACTTTAGAGAACCACCTAAAGTGAACCAATTTGACCTGCAGAAGAAAACCAGTTCAACTCCAATCCACCATCCTAATTTCTCCATTAATCTACCTGCTCTTAACCCTAGATTTCCAAATTAACCAAACAAATAGCAGCTTTAAGGTAAAAACATTTTCAGCAAATTGTTAGAAACCAAAAAAAAAACAGCAAACTTAATTGAAACCCCAAAATATCAATATACAAATCTATGCTTCTTTGAAAGAATTTGTACAAAAATATTCACATATTTTGTAACATATCAACTTACTTTCTTCCCAATTGTAGTTTGGATCTCAGCTTCCTCTCCCTTTTATCTCTAACACTTCTCCATCTATCCAAGCAATTGATGCGCCTTGCCTTTTATCTCTAACAAAGCACCATATAAAAGTAGCACAAAATGAATGTTGTCCTTCATTTAAAAGCTATATAATATCCCTTTTTTAACCACCCCCCCAATCAGTAATACCTTGATTGAGCAAACAAAAAATATGAACATGGTAAGACTGAGAATCATCACAATAAGCAGGCAAAATTCTTATGTAAAAGCACATAAAAACCTGTAAATATGAAGTACAAAAAATGTGTTAAGAACCGATAAGAACCTATAAAGATGAACTACAAAAAATGTGTTAGAAAGAAATATAAAACTGAAGTCGATGTAACCATCAAAGAAGTCGAAAGTGAGAAAACTACCTTTTATAGCTCTGGAATCCATGATTACACACTGACAGCATGGAACAGTTTGAACACATGTGAGAAGCAAATAGAAGACAGAGTTATTGAAACACCAAATTTTGAAGTTGAAGAAGAATAGATATAAAGGAGAATCCTCAAACAAGAAAGAATTATTGGGTTAACAACTATGTATGAGGTTTGAAATCTTTTGAGCAGGAATTAATGGGTTAGCAGCTATGTTCTCTCTCGGAAACAAAATCTTTCTCCATAAATCGAACATTCTTTTCTGCAAAATAAAGAACCAAAAACATCATTTAGGTCCCAAAATATAACCCATTTGAACAAATCAGGAGCAAATATAAGATGGAAATGCCAAGTTTGAAATTGAAGGAGAATTGTTTGGAAAAGAGAATTGTTTAAATGTGCATATACTTCTTTTCAACAACTTGGTGGGGGAATTGTGGTCCTGGAGTTGAATCGCTTGTTGAAATACAAACAGTATACAAGTCTGAACGCATTGTTTTTTGGTGGTTATGGGAAAGACAGTATACAAACAGAACCCAAATCGACATACTGATAAAACAGAACCCAAACAGAAACCCAGATTGAGAAGAAACTGTGAAACCCTGAGAAGAAATTGTGAAGCCGTGAATCGATTTGAAACCTTGAAACCCTAAATTGAATCGATGTGATAAAGAAACTGATTAAACCTAAGCCCAAATCGATGAGCAAAAATAATTCGTGCAAACCGAACCAAAAAATAAACCCAAATGTACCTGAAATGGTGAAACCCTGAGAAAACCATGAGATGAAGCTGATTTGAATCGATCGATAGGAGCAAAAGGAGCGGCAAATCGAGTACTATAATACATAATCAAAATCCAAATGTGAGACGATAAAACCCCCTAAAAACAGCTTATACGATTAGATGGGTAAAGAGTAGATGGATACCTCATACCTCTGCTTTGTTGTTCTTGAAACACTCTGTGAGGTGGAGAAATCAAGAGGAGCTTCAATCGTCTTCTCGGAGAAATCAACTTGGAGAGGAAAACTGATATACATCGGAAACCTAGCAAGCGTGGCCTTGAAAAAAGAAATGGCAGATTACGGGAAGGAGTGTCTTTAATGATGGACTTGCTGTAGATGTGCAGTATTCTTCTCACTCTAAAATTTTAAAATTTTCAAGAGGGAAGTGTTGGTACAGGGGAGAGAGATTTTAATTTTGAATTGGTGTTTGAATTATTATTGGATGGATAAAGATAAAAGAAAATATTTTAAGACTTTAAGACAAAAGTCTTACATGCTTTATAAGGTTGCATATGTATGATTTCTAAGACAAAAAACAGCTCCTAATGCAGCCCCCTAAAACATCACCTGACCCTTATCTACCTTAACTTATAATCCTTAAAAAACAACTTCATTTTTCTAAAAAAAAGAGTCGGACAATCGTAAAAAGCTATTATATAGCCAGAAGCCTTATTCAGGAGACAGAACAAAATACAACCCAGCACACCATCAAGGCGGCTATCTTGAAAATAAAATATATCAAAAGCTACAATAAAACATGCCTTTGAAATAAATTAATCGACAACTACGCCATTTCCTTCAAAAGAGAATCCACTAACAAAAGAATGTAATAAATTTGATACCGAAAAAGAGTCAAGAAGGAACCACACAACGAATAAATAATCTCAATCGATGAAGCAATAACAATAAAATAATAAAATACTAAATCCACAAAAAAACCTCAACATGAGTTTACCAACAAGAGACATTTATATATTGGGGTGATTGAGTCTTCTTGAAAGTCATCCTTTAAAGCCAGGTACTCCATAGTGAAAAATATTTCATATAAATAGCATTACCTTTGTGCATCAAAGCAATCATCCACAAACCACAGTGACCTGCAAATATTTAAAATAAATTGCAGTATCTGTAAGATTTATAGAAAATAAGTGCTTGGATGAATGATAATTCAACCATAAAAAGTTTCGAAGACGCGCTTTTTTTTCTTTTCTTTCTCAAATCCAACAACACAGCAGGTAGGGATCAAACTGCACATGTAAATCTACAATAAATAAAATAAATATACCATTTATTTAAACAAAGAAAGAAGCAACCAAGGAAGATATTGAACCTGGTAAGTGAGAGAATGACTCTTACCCGGTAGCATACGATACAATTTTGATAGATTATAATCTTACAAGGTAAATTAAGTTTGAGTGTTGACTCATCCATGTAAACATTTGGGTAAAAGGCCCTAACGTTGTATTCTCTAATCAGGAGAGAAAAGAAAAGAAAAGAAATGGATGGAAAAAAAGTGAGGGAAAAGAAATGAAAGGAAATAAACAAGAAAAAACAGTCAGAGCAAACAAAATCATCAAAATTGAACATGTTTATAACCCCAAAACAAATATTGAATAATTTGGCCTATGGCCATTGCAACAATACCAAACAACTTTAGAGAACCACCTAAAGTGAACCAATTTGACCTGCAGAAGAAAACCAGTTCAACTCCAATCCACCATCCTAATTTCTCCATTAAGCTACCTGCTCTTAACCCTAGAATTCCAAATTAACCAAACAAATAGCAGCTTTAAGGTAAAAACATTTTCAGCAAATTGTTAGAAACCAAAAAAAAACAGCAAACTTAATTGAAACCCCAAAATATCAATATACAAATCTATGCTTCTTTGAAAAAATTTGTACAAAAATATTCACAGATTTTGTATCATATCAACTTACTTTCTTCCCAATTGTAGTTTGGATCTCAGCTTCCTCTCCCTTTTATCTCTAACATTTCTCCATCTATCCAAGCAATTGATGCGCCTTCCCTTTTATCTCTAACAAAGCACCATATGAAAGTAGCACAAAATGTATGTTGTCCTTCATTTAAAAGCTATATAATATCCCTTTTTTAACCACCCCCCAATCAGTAATACCTTGATTGAGCAAACAAAAAATATGAACATGGTAAGACTGAGAATCATCACAATAAGCAGGAAAAATTCTTATGTAAAAGCACATAAAAACCCGTAAATATGAAGTACAAAAAATGTGTTAAGAACCGATAAGAACCTATAAAGATGAACTACAAAAAATGTGTTAGAAAGAAATATAAAACTGAAGTCGATGTCACCATCAAAGAAGTCGAAAGTGAGAAAACTACCTTTTATAGCTCTGGAATCCATGATTACACACTGACAGCATGGAACAGTTTGAACACATGTGAGAAGCAAATAGAAGACAGAGTTATTGAAACACCAAATTTTGAAGTTGAAGAAGAATAGATATGAAGGAGAATCCTCAAACAAGAAAGAATTATTGGGTTAACAACTATGTATGAGGTTTGAAATCTTTTGAGCAGGAATTAATGGGTTAGCAGCTATGTTCTCTCTCGGAAACAAAATCTTTCTCCATAAATCGAACATTCTTTTCTGCAAAATAAAGAACCAAAAACATCATTTAGGTCCCAAAATATAACCCATTTGAACAAATCAGGAGCAAATATAAGATGGAAATGCCAAGTTTGAAATTGAAGGAGAATTGTTTGGAAAAGAGAATTGTTTAAATGTGCATATACTTCTTTTCAACAACTTGGTGGGGGAATTGTGGTCCTGGAGTTGAATCGCTTGTTGAAATACAAACAGTATACAAGTCTGAACGCATTGTTTTTTGGTGGTTATGGGAAAGACAGTATACAAACAGAACCCAAATCGACATACTGATAAAACAGAACCCAAACAGAAACCCAGATTGAGAAGAAACTGTGAAACCCTGAGAAGAAATTGTGAAGCCGTGAATCGATTTGAAACCTTGAAACCCTAAATTGAATCGATGTGATAAAGAAACTGATTAAACCTAAGCCCAAATCGATGAGCAAAAATAATTCGTGCAAACCGAACCAAAAAATAAACCCAAATGTACCTGAAATGGTGAAACCCAGAGAAAAAACCGTGAGATGAAGCTGATTTGAATCGATCGATAGGAGCAAAAGGAGCGGCAAATCGAGTACTATAATACATAATCAAAATCCAAATGTGAGACGATAAAACCCCCTAAAAAACAGCTTGTACGATTAGATGGGTAAAGAGTAGATGGATACCTCATACCTCTACTTTGTTGTTCTTGAAACACTCTGTGAGGTGGAGAAATCAAGAGGAGCTTCAATCGTCTTCTCGGAGAAATCAACTTGGAGAGGAAAACTGATATACATCGGAAACCTAGCAAGCGTGGTCTTGAAAAAAGAAATGGCAGATTACGGGAAGGAGTGTCTTTAATGATGGACTTGCTGTAGATGTGCAGTATTCTTCTCACTCTAAAATTTTAAAATTTTCAAGAGGGAAGTGTTGGTACAGGGGAGAGAGATTTTAATTTTGAATTGGTGTTTGAATTATTATTGGATGGATAAAAGATAAAAGAAAATATTTTAAGACTTTAAGACTTTAAGACAAAAGTCTTACATGCTTTATAAGGTTGCATATGTATGATTTCTAAGACAAAAAACAGCTCCTAATGCAGCCCCCTAAAACATCACCTGACCCTTATCTACCTTAACTTATAATCCTTAAAAAACAACTTCATTTTTCTAAAAAAAAGAGTCGGACAATCGTAAAAAGCTATTATATAGCCAGAAGCCTTATTCAGGAGACAGAACAAAATACAACCCAGCACACCATCAAGGCGGCTATCTTGAAAATAAAATATATCAAAAGCTACAATAAAACATGCCTTTGAAATAAATTAATGGACAACTACGCCATTTCCTTCAAAAGAGAATCCACTAACAAAAGAATGTAATAAATTTGATACCGAAAAAGAGTCAAGAAGGAACCACACAACGAATAAATAATCTCAATCGATGAAGCAATAACAATAAAATAATAAAATACTAAATCCACAAAAAAACCTCAACATGAGTTTACCAACAAGAGACATTTATATATTGGGGTGATTGAGTCTTCTTGAAAGTCATCCTTTAAAGCCAGGTACTCCATAGTGAAAAATATTTCATATAAATAGCATTACCTTTGTGCATCAAAGCAATCATCCACAAACCACAGTGACCTGCAAATATTTAAAATAAATTGCAGTATCTGTAAGATTTATAGAAAATAAGTGCTTGGATGAATGATAATTCAACCATAAAAAGTTTCGAAGACGCGCTTTTTTTTCTTTTCTTTCTCAAATCCAACAACACAGCAGGTAGGGATCAAACTGCACATGTAAATCTACAATAAATAAAATAAATATACCATTTATTTAAACAAAGAAAGAAGCAACCAAGGAAGATATTGAACCTGGTAAGTGAGAGAATGACTCTTACCCGGTAGCATACGATACAATTTTGATAGATTATAATCTTACAAGGTAAATTAAGTTTGAGTGTTGACTCATCCATGTAAACATTTGGGTAAAAGGCCCTAACGTTGTATTCTCTAATCAGGAGAGAAAAGAAAAGAAAAGAAATGGATGGAAAAAAAAGTGAGGGAAAAGAAATGAAAGGAAATAAACAAGAAAAAACAGTCAGAGCAAACAAAATCATCAAAATTGAACATGTTTCTAACCCCAAAACAGATATTGAATAATTTGGCCTATGGCCATTGCAACAATACCAAACAACTTTAGAGAACCACCTAAAGTGAACCAATTTGACCTGCAGAAGAAAACCAGTTCAACTCCAATCCACCACCCTAATTTCTCCATTAAGCTACCTGCTCTTAACCCTAGAATTCCAAATTAACCAAACAAATAGCAGCTTAAAGGTAAAAACATTTTCAGCAAATTGTTAGAAACCAAAAAAAAAACAGCAAACTTAATTGAAACCCCAAAATATCAATATACAAATCTATGCTTCTTTGAAAAAATTTGTACAAAAATATTCACAGATTTTGTAACATATCAAGTTACTTTCTTCCCAATTGTAGTTTGGATCTCAGCTTCCTCTCCCTTTTATCTCTAACACTTCTCCATCTATCCAAGCAATTGATGCGCCTTCCCTTTTATCTCTAACAAAGCACCATATGAAAGTAGCACAAAATGAATGTTGTCCTTCATTTAAAAGCTATATAATATCCCTTTTTTAACCACCCCCCCAATCAGTAATACCTTGATTGAGCAAACAAAAAATATGAACATGGTAAGACTGAGAATCATCACAATAAGCAGGAAAAATTCTTATGTAAAAGCACATAAAAACCTGTAAATATGAAGTACAAAAAATGTGTTAAGAACCGATAAGAACCTATAAAGATGAACTACAAAAAATGTGTTAGAAAGAAATATAAAACTGAAGTCGATGTCACCATCAAAGAAGTCGAAAGTGAGAAAACTACCTTTTATAGCTCTGGAATCCATGATTACACACTGACAGCATGGAACAGTTTGAACACATGTGAGAAGCAAATAGAAGACAGAGTTATTGAAACACCAAATTTTGAAGTTGAAGAAGAATAGATATGAAGGAGAATCCTCAAACAAGAAAGAATTATTGGGTTAACAACTATGTATGAGGTTTGAAATCTTTTGAGCAGGAATTAATGGGTTAGCAGCTATGTTCTCTCTCGGAAACAAATTCTTTCTCCATAAATCGAACATTCTTTTCTGCAAAATAAAGAACCAAAAACATCATTTAGGTCCCAAAATATAACCCATTTGAACAAATCAGGAGCAAATATAAGATGGAAATGCCAAGTTTGAAATTGAAGGAGAATTGTTTGGAAAAGAGAATTGTTTAAATGTGCATATACTTCTTTTCAACAACTTGGTGGGGGAATTGTGGTCCTGGAGTTGAATCGCTTGTTGAAATACAAACAGTATACAAGTCTGAACGCATTGTTTTTTGGTGGTTATGGGAAAGACAGTATACAAACAGAACCCAAATCGACATACTGATAAAACAGAACCCAAACAGAAACCCAGATTGAGAAGAAACTGTGAAACCCTGAGAAGAAATTGTGAAGCCGTGAATCGATTTGAAACCATGAAACCCTAAATTGAATCTATGTGATAAAGAAACTGATTAAACCTAAGCCCAAATCGATGAGCAAAAATAATTCGTGCAAACCGAACCAAAAAATAAACCCAAATGTACCTGAAATGGTGAAACCCTGAGAAAAAACCGTGAGATGAAGCTGATTTGAATCGATCGATAGGAGCAAAAGGAGCGGCAAATCGAGTACTATAATACATAATCAAAATCCAAATGTGAGACGATAAAACCCCCTAAAAAACAGCTTATACGATTAGATGGGTAAAGAGTAGATGGATACCTCATACCTCTGCTTTGTTGTTCTTGAAACACTCTGTGAGGTGGAGAAATCAAGAGGAGCTTCAATCGTCTTCTCGGAGAAATCAACTTGGAGAGGAAAACTGATATACATCGGAAACCTAGCAAGCGTGGTCTTGAAAAAAGAAATGGCAGATTACGGGTAGGAGTGTCTTTAATGATGGACTTGCTGTAGATGTGTAGTATTCTTCTCACTCTAAAATTTTAAAATTTTCAAGAGGGAAGTGTTGGTACAGGGGAGAGAGATTTTAATTTTGAATTGGTGTTTGAATTATTATTGGATGGATAAAAGATAAAAGAAAATGTTTTAAGACTCTAAGACTTTAAGACAAAAGTCTTACATGCTTTATAAGGTTGCATATGTATGATTTCTAAGACAAAAAACAGCTCCTAATGCAGCCCCCTAAAACATCACCTGACCCTTATCTACCTTAACTTATAATCCTTAAAAAACAACTTCATTTTTCTAAAAAAAAGAGTCGGACAATCGTAAAAAGCTATTATATAGCCAGAAGCCTTATTCAGGAGACAGAACAAAATACAACCCAGCACACCATCAAGGCGGCTATCTTGAAAATAAAATATATCAAAAGCTACAATAAAACATGCCTTTGAAATAAATTAATGGACAACTACGCCATTTCCTTCAAAAGAGAATCCACTAACAAAAGAATGTAATAAATTTGATACCGAAAAAGAGTCAAGAAGGAACCACACAACGAATAAATAATCTCAATCGATGAAGCAATAACAATAAAATAATAAAATACTAAATCCACAAAAAAACCTCAACATGAGTTTACCAACAAGAGACATTTATATATTGGGGTGATTGAGTCTTCTTGAAAGTCATCCTTTAAAGCCAGGTACTCCATAGTGAAAAATATTTCATATAAATAGCATTACCTTTGTGCATCAAAGCAATCATCCACAAACCACAGTGACCTGCAAATATTTAAAATAAATTGCAGTATCTGTAAGATTTATAGAAAATAAGTGCTTGGATGAATGATAATTCAACCATAAAAAGTTTCGAAGACGCGCTTTTTTTTCCTTTCTTTCTCAAATCCAACAACACAGCAGGTAGGGATCAAACTGCACATGTAAATCTACAATAAATAAAATAAATATACCATTTATTTAAACAAAGAAAGAAGCAACCAAGGAAGATATTGAACCTGGTAAGTGAGAGAATGACTCTTACCCGGTAGCATACGATACAATTTTGATAGATTATAATCTTACAAGGTAAATTAAGTTTGAGTGTTGACTCATCCATGTAAACATTTGGGTAAAAGGCCCTAACGTTGTATTCTCTAATCAGGAGAGAAAAGAAAAGAAAAGAAATGGATGGAAAAAAAAGTGAGGGAAAAGAAATGAAAGGAAATAAACAAGAAAAAACAGTCAGAGCAAACAAAATCATCAAAATTGAACATGTTTCTAACCCCAAAACAGATATTGAATAATTTGGCCTATGGCCATTGCAACAATACCAAACAACTTTAGAGAACCACCTAAAGTGAACCAATTTGACCTGCAGAAGAAAACCAGTTCAACTCCAATCCACCACCCTAATTTCTCCATTAAGCTACCTGCTCTTAACCCTAGAATTCCAAATTAACCAAACAAATAGCAGCTTAAAGGTAAAAACATTTTCAGCAAATTGTTAGAAACCAAAAAAAAAACAGCAAACTTAATTGAAACCCCAAAATATCAATATACAAATCTATGCTTCTTTGAAAAAATTTGTACAAAAATATTCACAGATTTTGTAACATATCAACTTACTTTCTTCCCAATTGTAGTTTGGATCTCAGCTTCCTCTCCCTTTTATCTCTAACACTTCTCCATCTATCCAAGCAATTGATGCGCCTTCCCTTTTATCTCTAACAAAGCACCATATGAAAGTAGCACAAAATGAATGTTGTCCTTCATTTAAAAGCTATATAATATCCCTTTTTTAACCACCCCCCCAATCAGTAATACCTTGATTGAGCAAACAAAAAATATGAACATGGTAAGACTGAGAATCATCACAATAAGCAGGAAAAATTCTTATGTAAAAGCACATAAAAACCTGTAAATATGAAGTACAAAAAATGTGTTAAGAACCGATAAGAACCTATAAAGATGAACTACAAAAAATGTGTTAGAAAGAAATATAAAACTGAAGTCGATGTCACCATCAAAGAAGTCGAAAGTGAGAAAACTACCTTTTATAGCTCTGGAATCCATGATTACACACTGACAGCATGGAACAGTTTGAACACATGTGAGAAGCAAATAGAAGACAGAGTTATTGAAACACCAAATTTTGAAGTTGAAGAAGAATAGATATGAAGGAGAATCCTCAAACAAGAAAGAATTATTGGGTTAACAACTATGTATGAGGTTTGAAATCTTTTGAGCAGGAATTAATGGGTTAGCAGCTATGTTCTCTCTCGGAAACAAATTCTTTCTCCATAAATCGAACATTCTTTTCTGCAAAATAAAGAACCAAAAACATCATTTAGGTCCCAAAATATAACCCATTTGAACAAATCAGGAGCAAATATAAGATGGAAATGCCAAGTTTGAAATTGAAGGAGAATTGTTTGGAAAAGAGAATTGTTTAAATGTGCATATACTTCTTTTCAACAACTTGGTGGGGGAATTGTGGTCCTGGAGTTGAATCGCTTGTTGAAATACAAACAGTATACAAGTCTGAACGCATTGTTTTTTGGTGGTTATGGGAAAGACAGTATACAAACAGAACCCAAATCGACATACTGATAAAACAGAACCCAAACAGAAACCCAGATTGAGAAGAAACTGTGAAACCCTGAGAAGAAATTGTGAAGCCGTGAATCGATTTGAAACCATGAAACCCTAAATTGAATCTATGTGATAAAGAAACTGATTAAACCTAAGCCCAAATCGATGAGCAAAAATAATTCGTGCAAACCGAACCAAAAAATAAACCCAAATGTACCTGAAATGGTGAAACCCTGAGAAAAAACCGTGAGATGAAGCTGATTTGAATCGATCGATAGGAGCAAAAGGAGCGGCAAATCGAGTACTATAATACATAATCAAAATCCAAATGTGAGACGATAAAACCCCCTAAAAAACAGCTTATACGATTAGATGGGTAAAGAGTAGATGGATACCTCATACCTCTGCTTTGTTGTTCTTGAAACACTCTGTGAGGTGGAGAAATCAAGAGGAGCTTCAATCGTCTTCTCGGAGAAATCAACTTGGAGAGGAAAACTGATATACATCGGAAACCTAGCAAGCGTGGTCTTGAAAAAAGAAATGGCAGATTACGGGTAGGAGTGTCTTTAATGATGGACTTGCTGTAGATGTGTAGTATTCTTCTCACTCTAAAATTTTAAAATTTTCAAGAGGGAAGTGTTGGTACAGGGGAGAGAGATTTTAATTTTGAATTGGTGTTTGAATTATTATTGGATGGATAAAAGATAAAAGAAAATGTTTTAAGACTCTAAGACTTTAAGACAAAAGTCTTACATGCTTTATAAGGTTGCATATGTATGATTTCTAAGACAAAAAACAGCTCCTAATGCAGCCCCCTAAAACATCACCTGACCCTTATCTACCTTAACTTATAATCCTTAAAAAACAACTTCATTTTTCTAAAAAAAAGAGTCGGACAATCGTAAAAAGCTATTATATAGCCAGAAGCCTTATTCAGGAGACAGAACAAAATACAACCCAGCACACCATCAAGGCGGCTATCTTGAAAATAAAATATATCAAAAGCTACAATAAAACATGCCTTTGAAATAAATTAATGGACAACTACGCCATTTCCTTCAAAAGAGAATCCACTAACAAAAGAATGTAATAAATTTGATACCGAAAAAGAGTCAAGAAGGAACCACACAACGAATAAATAATCTCAATCGATGAAGCAATAACAATAAAATAATAAAATACTAAATCCACAAAAAAACCTCAACATGAGTTTACCAACAAGAGACATTTATATATTGGGGTGATTGAGTCTTCTTGAAAGTCATCCTTTAAAGCCAGGTACTCCATAGTGAAAAATATTTCATATAAATAGCATTACCTTTGTGCATCAAAGCAATCATCCACAAACCACAGTGACCTGCAAATATTTAAAATAAATTGCAGTATCTGTAAGATTTATAGAAAATAAGTGCTTGGATGAATGATAATTCAACCATAAAAAGTTTCGAAGACGCGCTTTTTTTTCCTTTCTTTCTCAAATCCAACAACACAGCAGGTAGGGATCAAACTGCACATGTAAATCTACAATAAATAAAATAAATATACCATTTATTTAAACAAAGAAAGAAGCAACCAAGGAAGATATTGAACCTGGTAAGTGAGAGAATGACTCTTACCCGGTAGCATACGATACAATTTTGATAGATTATAATCTTACAAGGTAAATTAAGTTTGAGTGTTGACTCATCCATGTAAACATTTGGGTAAAAGGCCCTAACGTTGTATTCTCTAATCAGGAGAGAAAAGAAAAGAAAAGAAATGGATGGAAAAAAAAGTGAGGGAAAAGAAATGAAAGGAAATAAACAAGAAAAAACAGTCAGAGCAAACAAAATCATCAAAATTGAACATGTTTCTAACCCCAAAACAGATATTGAATAATTTGGCCTATGGCCATTGCAACAATACCAAACAACTTTAGAGAACCACCTAAAGTGAACCAATTTGACCTGCAGAAGAAAACCAGTTCAACTCCAATCCACCACCCTAATTTCTCCATTAAGCTACCTGCTCTTAACCCTAGAATTCCAAATTAACCAAACAAATAGCAGCTTAAAGGTAAAAACATTTTCAGCAAATTGTTAGAAACCAAAAAAAAAACAGCAAACTTAATTGAAACCCCAATATATCAATATACAAATCTATGCTTCTTTGAAAAAATTTGTACAAAAATATTCACAGATTTTGTAACATATCAACTTACTTTCTTCCCAATTGTAGTTTGGATCTCAGCTTCCTCTCCCTTTTATCTCTAACACTTCTCCATCTATCCAAGCAATTGATGCGCCTTCCCTTTTATCTCTAACAAAGCACCATATGAAAGTAGCACAAAATGAATGTTGTCCTTCATTTAAAAGCTATATAATATCCCTTTTTTAACCACCCCCCCAATCAGTAATACCTTGATTGAGCAAACAAAAAATATGAACATGGTAAGACTGAGAATCATCACAATAAGCAGGAAAAATTCTTATGTAAAAGCACATAAAAACCTGTAAATATGAAGTACAAAAAATGTGTTAAGAACCGATAAGAACCTATAAAGATGAACTACAAAAAATGTGTTAGAAAGAAATATAAAACTGAAGTCGATGTCACCATCAAAGAAGTCGAAAGTGAGAAAACTACCTTTTATAGCTCTGGAATCCATGATTACACACTGACAGCATGGAACAGTTTGAACACATGTGAGAAGCAAATAGAAGACAGAGTTATTGAAACACCAAATTTTGAAGTTGAAGAAGAATAGATATGAAGGAGAATCCTCAAACAAGAAAGAATTATTGGGTTAACAACTATGTATGAGGTTTGAAATCTTTTGAGCAGGAATTAATGGGTTAGCAGCTATGTTCTCTCTCGGAAACAAATTCTTTCTCCATAAATCGAACATTCTTTTCTGCAAAATAAAGAACCAAAAACATCATTTAGGTCCCAAAATATAACCCATTTGAACAAATCAGGAGCAAATATAAGATGGAAATGCCAAGTTTGAAATTGAAGGAGAATTGTTTGGAAAAGAGAATTGTTTAAATGTGCATATACTTCTTTTCAACAACTTGGTGGGGGAATTGTGGTCCTGGAGTTGAATCGCTTGTTGAAATACAAACAGTATACAAGTCTGAACGCATTGTTTTTTGGTGGTTATGGGAAAGACAGTATACAAACAGAACCCAAATCGACATACTGATAAAACAGAACCCAAACAGAAACCCAGATTGAGAAGAAACTGTGAAACCCTGAGAAGAAATTGTGAAGCCGTGAATCGATTTGAAACCATGAAACCCTAAATTGAATCTATGTGATAAAGAAACTGATTAAACCTAAGCCCAAATCGATGAGCAAAAATAATTCGTGCAAACCGAACCAAAAAATAAACCCAAATGTACCTGAAATGGTGAAACCCTGAGAAAAAACCGTGAGATGAAGCTGATTTGAATCGATCGATAGGAGCAAAAGGAGCGGCAAATCGAGTACTATAATACATAATCAAAATCCAAATGTGAGACGATAAAACCCCCTAAAAAACAGCTTATACGATTAGATGGGTAAAGAGTAGATGGATACCTCATACCTCTGCTTTGTTGTTCTTGAAACACTCTGTGAGGTGGAGAAATCAAGAGGAGCTTCAATCGTCTTCTCGGAGAAATCAACTTGGAGAGGAAAACTGATATACATCGGAAACCTAGCAAGCGTGGTCTTGAAAAAAGAAATGGCAGATTACGGGTAGGAGTGTCTTTAATGATGGACTTGCTGTAGATGTGTAGTATTCTTCTCACTCTAAAATTTTAAAATTTTCAAGAGGGAAGTGTTGGTACAGGGGAGAGAGATTTTAATTTTGAATTGGTGTTTGAATTATTATTGGATGGATAAAAGATAAAAGAAAATGTTTTAAGACTTTAAGACTTTAAGACAAAAGTCTTACATGCTTTATAAGGTTGCATATGTATGATTTCTAAGACAAAAAACAGCTCCTAATGCAGCCCCCTAAAACATCACCTGACCCTTATCTACCTTAACTTATAATCCTTAAAAAACAACTTCATTTTTCTAAAAAAAAGAGTCGGACAATCGTAAAAAGCTATTATATAGCCAGAAGCCTTATTCAGGAGACAGAACAAAATACAACCCAGCACACCATCAAGGCGGCTATCTTGAAAATAAAATATATCAAAAGCTACAATAAAACATGCCTTTGAAATAAATTAATGGACAACTACGCCATTTCCTTCAAAAGAGAATCCACTAACAAAAGAATGTAATAAATTTGATACCGAAAAAGAGTCAAGAAGGAACCACACAACGAATAAATAATCTCAATCGATGAAGCAATAACAATAAAATAATAAAATACTAAATCCACAAAAAAACCTCAACATGAGTTTACCAACAAGAGACATTTATATATTGGGGTGATTGAGTCTTCTTGAAAGTCATCCTTTAAAGCCAGGTACTCCATAGTGAAAAATATTTCATATAAATAGCATTACCTTTGTGCATCAAAGCAATCATCCACAAACCACAGTGACCTGCAAATATTTAAAATAAATTGCAGTATCTGTAAGATTTATAGAAAATAAGTGCTTGGATGAATGATAATTCAACCATAAAAAGTTTCGAAGACGCGCTTTTTTTTCTTTTCTTTCTCAAATCCAACAACACAGCAGGTAGGGATCAAACTGCACATGTAAATCTACAATAAATAAAATAAATATACCATTTATTTAAACAAAGAAAGAAGCAACCAAGGAAGATATTGAACCTGGTAAGTGAGAGAATGACTCTTACCCGGTAGCATACGATACAATTTTGATAGATTATAATCTTACAAGGTAAATTAAGTTTGAGTGTTGACTCATCCATGTAAACATTTGGGTAAAAGGCCCTAACGTTGTATTCTCTAATCAGGAGAGAAAAGAAAAGAAAAGAAATGGATGGAAAAAAAGTGAGGGAAAAGAAATGAAAGGAAATAAACAAGAAAAAACAGTCAGAGCAAACAAAATCATCAAAATTGAACATGTTTATAACCCCAAAACAAATATTGAATAATTTGGCCTATGGCCATTGCAACAATACCAAACAACTTTAGAGAACCACCTAAAGTGAACCAATTTGACCTGCAGAAGAAAACCAGTTCAACTCCAATCCACCATCCTAATTTCTCCATTAAGCTACCTGCTCTTAACCCTAGAATTCCAAATTAACCAAACAAATAGCAGCTTTAAGGTAAAAACATTTTCAGCAAATTGTTAGAAACCAAAAAAAAACAGCAAACTTAATTGAAACCCCAAAATATCAATATACAAATCTATGCTTCTTTGAAAAAATTTGTACAAAAATATTCACAGATTTTGTAACATATCAACTTACTTTCTTCCCAATTGTAGTTTGGATCTCAGCTTCCTCTCCCTTTTATCTCTAACACTTCTCCATCTATCCAAGCAATTGATGCGCCTTCCCTTTTATCTCTAACAAAGCACCATATGAAAGTAGCACAAAATGAATGTTGTCCTTCATTTAAAAGCTATATAATATCCCTTTTTTAACCACCCCCCAATCAGTAATACCTTGATTGAGCAAACAAAAAATATGAACATGGTAAGACTGAGAATCATCACAATAAGCAGGCAAAATTCTTATGTAAAAGCACATAAAAACCTGTAAATATGAAGTACAAAAAATGTGTTAAGAACCGATAAGAACCTATAAAGATGAACTACAAAAAATGTGTTAGAAAGAAATATAAAACTGAAGTCGATGTCACCATCAAAGAAGTCGAAAGTGAGAAAACTACCTTTTATAGCTCTGGAATCCATGATTACACACTGACAGCATGGAACAGTTTGAACACATGTGAGAAGCAAATAGAAGACAGAGTTATTGAAACACCAAATTTTGAAGTTGAAGAAGAATAGATATGAAGGAGAATCCTCAAACAAGAAAGAATTATTGGGTTAACAACTATGTATGAGGTTTGAAATCTTTTGAGCAGGAATTAATGGGTTAGCAGCTATGTTCTCTCTCAGAAACAAAATCTTTCTCCATAAATCGAACATTCTTTTCTGCAAAATAAAGAACCAAAAACATCATTTAGGTCCCAAAATATAACCCATTTGAACAAATCAGGAGCAAATATAAGATGGAAATGCCAAGTTTGAAATTGAAGGAGAAATGTTTGGAAAAGAGAATTGTTTAAATGTGCATATACTTCTTTTCAACAACTTGGTGGGGGAATTGTGGTCCTGGAGTTGAATCGCTTGTTGAAATACAAACAGTATACAAGTCTGAACGCATTGTTTTTTGGTGGTTATGGGAAAGACAGTATACAAACAGAACCCAAATCGACATACTGATAAAACAGAACCCAAACAGAAACCCAGATTGAGAAGAAACTGTGAAACCCTGAGAAGAAATTGTGAAGCCGTGAATCGATTTGAAACCATGAAACCATAAATTGAATCTATGTGATAAAGAAAATGATTAAACCTAAGCCCAAATCGATGAGCAAAAATAATTCGTGCAAACCGAACCAAAAAATAAACCCAAATGTACCTGAAATGGTGAAACCCTGAGAAAAAACCGTGAGATGAAGCTGATTTGAATCGATCGATAGGAGCAAAAGGAGCGGCAAATCGAGTACTATAATACATAATCAAAATCCAAATGTGAGACGATAAAACCCCCTAAAAAAACAGCTTATACGATTAGATGGGTAAAGAGTAGATGGATACCTCATACCTCTGCTTTGTTGTTCTTGAAACACTCTGTGAGGTGGAGAAATCAAGAGGAGCTTCAATCGTCTTCTCGGAGAAATCAACTTGGAGTGGAAAACTGATATACATAGGAAACCTAGCAAGCGTGGTCTTGAAAAAAGAAATGGCAGATTACGGGAAGGAGTGTCTTTAATGATGGACTTTAGATGTGCAGTATTCTTCTCACACTAAAATTTTAAAATTTTCAAGAGGGAAGTGTTGGTACAGGGGAGAGAGATTTTAATTTTGAATTGGTGTTTGAATTATTATTGGATGGATAAAAGATAAAAGAAAATGTTTTAAGACTTTAAGACTTTAAGACAAAAGTCTTACATGCTTTATAAGGTTGCATATGTATGATTTCTAAGACAAAAAACAGCTCCTAATGCAGCCCCCTAAAACATCACCTGACCCTTATCTACCTTAACTTATAATCCTTAAAAAACAACTTCATTTTTCTAAAAAAAAGAGTCGGACAATCGTAAAAAGCTATTATATAGCCAGAAGCCTTATTCAGGAGACAGAACAAAATACAACCCAGCACACCATCAAGGCGGCTATCTTGAAAATAAAATATATCAAAAGCTACAATAAAACATGCCTTTGAAATAAATTAATCGACAACTACGCCATTTCCTTCAAAAGAGAATCCACTAACAAAAGAATGTAATAAATTTGATACCGAAAAAGAGTCAAGAAGGAACCACACAACGAATAAATAATCTCAATCGATGAAGCAATAACAATAAAATAATAAAATACTAAATCCACAAAAAAACCTCAACATGAGTTTACCAACAAGAGACATTTATATATTGGGGTGATTGAGTCTTCTTGAAAGTCATCCTTTAAAGCCAGGTACTCCATAGTGAAAAATATTTCATATAAATAGCATTACCTTTGTGCATCAAAGCAATCATCCACAAACCACAGTGACCTGCAAATATTTAAAATAAATTGCAGTATCTGTAAGATTTATAGAAAATAAGTGCTTGGATGAATGATAATTCAACCATAAAAAGTTTCGAAGACGCGCTTTTTTTTCTTTTCTTTCTCAAATCCAACAACACAGCAGGTAGGGATCAAACTGCACATGTAAATCTACAATAAATAAAATAAATATACCATTTATTTAAACAAAGAAAGAAGCAACCAAGGAAGATATTGAACCTGGTAAGTGAGAGAATGACTCTTACCCGGTAGCATACGATACAATTTTGATAGATTATAATCTTACAAGGTAAATTAAGTTTGAGTGTTGACTCATCCATGTAAACATTTGGGTAAAAGGCCCTAACGTTGTATTCTCTAATCAGGAGAGAAAAGAAAAGAAAAGAAATGGATGGAAAAAAAGTGAGGGAAAAGAAATGAAAGGAAATAAACAAGAAAAAACAGTCAGAGCAAACAAAATCATCAAAATTGAACATGTTTATAACCCCAAAACAAATATTGAATAATTTGGCCTATGGCCATTGCAACAATACCAAACAACTTTAGAGAACCACCTAAAGTGAACCAATTTGACCTGCAGAAGAAAACCAGTTCAACTCCAATCCACCATCCTAATTTCTCCATTAAGCTACCTGCTCTTAACCCTAGAATTCCAAATTAACCAAACAAATAGCAGCTTTAAGGTAAAAACATTTTCAGCAAATTGTTAGAAACCAAAAAAAAACAGCAAACTTAATTGAAACCCCAAAATATCAATATACAAATCTATGCTTCTTTGAAAAAATTTGTACAAAAATATTCACAGATTTTGTAACATATCAACTTACTTTCTTCCCAATTGTAGTTTGGATCTCAGCTTCCTCTCCCTTTTATCTCTAACACTTCTCCATCTATCCAAGCAATTGATGCGCCTTCCCTTTTATCTCTAACAAAGCACCATATGAAAGTAGCACAAAATGAATGTTGTCCTTCATTTAAAAGCTATATAATATCCCTTTTTTAACCACCCCCCAATCAGTAATACCTTGATTGAGCAAACAAAAAATATGAACATGGTAAGACTGAGAATCATCACAATAAGCAGGCAAAATTCTTATGTAAAAGCACATAAAAACCTGTAAATATGAAGTACAAAAAATGTGTTAAGAACCGATAAGAACCTATAAAGATGAACTACAAAAAATGTGTTAGAAAGAAATATAAAACTGAAGTCGATGTCACCATCAAAGAAGTCGAAAGTGAGAAAACTACCTTTTATAGCTCTGGAATCCATGATTACACACTGACAGCATGGAACAGTTTGAACACATGTGAGAAGCAAATAGAAGACAGAGTTATTGAAACACCAAATTTTGAAGTTGAAGAAGAATAGATATGAAGGAGAATCCTCAAACAAGAAAGAATTATTGGGTTAACAACTATGTATGAGGTTTGAAATCTTTTGAGCAGGAATTAATGGGTTAGCAGCTATGTTCTCTCTCAGAAACAAAATCTTTCTCCATAAATCGAACATTCTTTTCTGCAAAATAAAGAACCAAAAACATCATTTAGGTCCCAAAATATAACCCATTTGAACAAATCAGGAGCAAATATAAGATGGAAATGCCAAGTTTGAAATTGAAGGAGAAATGTTTGGAAAAGAGAATTGTTTAAATGTGCATATACTTCTTTTCAACAACTTGGTGGGGGAATTGTGGTCCTGGAGTTGAATCGCTTGTTGAAATACAAACAATATACAAGTCTGAACGCATTGTTTTTTGGTGGTTATGGGAAAGACAGTATACAAACAGAACCCAAATCGACATACTGATAAAACAGAACCCAAACAGAAACCCAGATTGAGAAGAAACTGTGAAACCCTGAGAAGAAATTGTGAAGCCGTGAATCGATTTGAAACCATGAAACCATAAATTGAATCTATGTGATAAAGAAAATGATTAAACCTAAGCCCAAATCGATGAGCAAAAATAATTCGTGCAAACCGAACCAAAAAATAAACCCAAATGTACCTGAAATGGTGAAACCCTGAGAAAAAACCGTGAGATGAAGCTGATTTGAATCGATCGATAGGAGCAAAAGGAGCGGCAAATCGAGTACTATAATACATAATCAAAATCCAAATGTGAGACGATAAAACCCCCTAAAAAAACAGCTTATACGATTAGATGGGTAAAGAGTAGATGGATACCTCATACCTCTGCTTTGTTGTTCTTGAAACACTCTGTGAGGTGGAGAAATCAAGAGGAGCTTCAATCGTCTTCTCGGAGAAATCAACTTGGAGTGGAAAACTGATATACATAGGAAACCTAGCAAGCGTGGTCTTGAAAAAAGAAATGGCAGATTACGGGAAGGAGTGTCTTTAATGATGGACTTTAGATGTGCAGTATTCTTCTCACACTAAAATTTTAAAATTTTCAAGAGGGAAGTGTTGGTACAGGGGAGAGAGATTTTAATTTTGAATTGGTGTTTGAATTATTATTGGATGGATAAAAGATAAAAGAAAATGTTTTAAGATTTTAAGACTTTAAGACAAAAGTCTTACATGCTTTATAAGGTTGCATATGTATGATTTCTAAGACAAAAAACAGCTCCTAATGCAGCCCCCTAAAACATCACCTGACCCTTATCTACCTTAACTTATAATCCTTAAAAAACAACTTCATTTTTCTAAAAAAAAGGAGTCGGACAATCGTAAAAAGCTATTATATAGCCAGAAGCCTTATTCAGGAGACAGAACAAAATACAACCCAGCACACCATCAAGGCGGCTATCTTGAAAAGAAAATATATCAAAAGCTACAATAAAACATGCCTTTGAAATAAATTAATGGACAACTACGCCATTTCCTTCAAAAGAGAATCCACTAACAAAAGAATGTAATAAGTTTGATATCGAAAAAGAGTCAAGAAGGAACCACACAACGAATAAATAATCTCAATCGATGAAGCAATAACAATAAAATTATAAAATACTAAATCCACAAAAAAACCTCAACATGAGTTTACCAACAAGAGACATTTATATATTGGGGTGATTGAGTCTTCTTGAAAGTCATCCTTTAAAGCCAGGTACTCCATAGTGAAAAATATTTCATATAAATAGCATTACCTTTGTGCATCAAAGCAATCATCCACAAACCACAGTGACCTGCAAATATTAAAAATAAATTGCAGTATCTGTAAGATTTATAGAAAATAAGTACTTGGATGAATGATAATTCAACCATAAAAAGTTTCGAAGACGCGCTTTTTTTCCTTTCTTTCTCAAATCCAACAACACAGCAGGTAGGGATCAAACTGTACATGTAAATCTACAATAAATAAAATAAATATAGCATTTATTTAAACAAAGAAAGAAGCAACCAAAGAAGATATTGAACCTGGTAAGTGAGAGAATGACTCTTACCCGGTAGCATACGATACAATTTTGATAGATTATAATCTTACAAGGTAAATTAAGTTTGAGTGTTGACTCATCCATGTAAACATTTGGGTAAAAGGCCCTAACGTTGTATTCTCTAATCAGGAGAGAAAATAAAAGAAAAGAAATGGATGGAAAAAAAAGTGAGGGAAAAGAAATGAAAGGAAATAAACAAGAAAAAACAGTCAGAGCAAACAAAATCATCAAAATTGAACATGTTTATAACCCCAAAACAGATATTGAATAATTTGGCCTATGGCCATTGCAACAATACCAAACAACTTTAGAGAACCACCTAAAGTGAACCAATTTGACCTGCAGAAGAAAACCAGTTCAACTCCAACCCACCATCCTAATTTCTCCATTAAGCTACCTGCTCTTAACCCTAGAATTCCAAATTAACCAAACAAATAGCAGCTTTAAGGTAAAAACATTTTCAGCAAATTGTTAGAAACAAAAAAAAACAGCAAACTTAATTGAAACCCCAAAATATCAATATACAAATCTATGCTTCTTTGAAAGAATTTGTACAAAAATATTCACAGATTTTGTAACATATCAACTTACTTTCTTCCCAATTGTAGTTTGGATCTCAGCTTCCTCTCCCTGTTATCTCTAACACTTTTCCATCTATCCAAGCAATTGATGCGCCTTCCCTTTTATCTCTAACAAAGCACCATATGAAAGTAGCACAAAATGAATGTTGTCCTTCATTTAAAAGCTATATAATATCCCTTTTTTAACCACCCCCCAATCAGTAATACCTTGATTGAGCAAACAAAAAATATGAACATGGTAAGACTGAGAATCATCACAATAAGCAGGCAAAATTCTTATGTAAAAGCACATAAAAACCTGTAAATATGAAGTACAAAAAATGTGTTAAGAACCGATAAGAACATATAAAGATGAACTACAAAAAATGTGTTAGAAAGAAATATAAAACTGAAGTCGATGTAACCATCAATGAAGTCGAAAGTGAGAAAACTACCTTTTATAGCTCTGGAATCCATGATTACACACTGACAGCATGGAACAGTTTGAACACATGTGAGAAGCAAATAGAAGACAGAGTTATTGAAACACCAAATTTTGAAGTTGAAGAAGAATAGATATGAAGGAGAATCCTCAAACAAGAAAGAATTATTGGGTTAACAACTATGTATGAGGTTTGAAATCTTTTGAGCAGGAATTAATGGGTTAGCAGCTATGTTCTCTCTCGGAAACAAAATCTTTCTCCATAAATCGAACATTCTTTTCTGCAAAATAAAGAACCAAAAACATCATTTAGGTCCCAAAATATAACCCATTTGAACAAATCAGGAGCAAATATAAGATGGAAATGCCAAGTTTGAAATTGAAGGAGAATTGTTTGGAAAAGAGAATTGTTTAAATGTGCATATACTTCTTTTCAACAACTTGGTGGGGGAATTGTGGTCCTGGAGTTGAATCACTTGTTGAAATACAAACAGTATACAAGTCTGAACGCATTGTTTTTTGGTGGTTATGGGAAAGACAGTATACAAACAGAACCCAAATCGACATACTGATAAAACAGAAACCAAACAGAAACCCAGATTGAGAAGAAACTGTGAAACCCTGAGAAGAAATTGTGAAGCCGTGAATCGATTTGAAACCATGAAACCCTAAATTGAATCGATGTGATAAAGAAACTGATTAAACCTAAGCCCAAATCGATGAGCAAAAATAATTCGTGCAAACCGAACCAAAAAATAAACCCAAATGTACCTGAAATGGTGAAACCCTGAGAAAAAACCGTGAGATGAAGCTGATTTGAATCGATCGATAGGAGCAAAAGGAGCGGCAAATCGAGTACTATAATACATAATCAAAATCCAAATGTGAGACGATAAAACCCCCTAAAAACAGCTTATACGATTAGATGGGTAAAGAGTAGATGGATACCTCATACCTCTGCTTTGTTGTTCTTGAAACACTCTGTGAGGTGGAGAAATCAAGAGGAGCTTCAATCGTCTTCTCGGAGAAATCAACTTGGAGAGGAAAACTGATATACATCGGAAACCTAGCAAGCGTGGTCTTGAAAAAAGAAATGGAAGATTACGGGAAGGAGTGTCTTTAATGATGGACTTGCTGTAGATGTGCAGTATTCTTCTCACTCTAAAATTTTAAAATTTTCAAGAGGGAAGTGTTGGTACAGGGGAGAGAGATTTTAATTTTGAATTGGTGTTTGAATTATTATTGGATGGATAAAAGATAAAAGAAAATGTTTTAAGACTTTAAGACTTTAAGACAAAAGTCTTACATGCTTTATAAGGTAGTATAGATTGTGCACAAAAGATCATAAAACATTGTGTCACATTAGCAAAAAGTACTGATGTGACATTAGCAATTTCCAAAAACCAAATTCCTATTAAAAATATACTTGTAGGAAAATGGTTTCACCAGAACATAATTAAAATTAAAATTAAGAAAGTTGGAACCAAACCCGAGAGTTGAGCCGAGGCCCGTGTTGGACACGGTTTCCTTAAAACCGTTTCGTCCCCAATCGGGACGTCGATTTCCCAGGATACAACGACTCTAAACAGAATCGAATTCTGCCGGACTTCACTTTCATGCCTGAACTTGAGAACTATTTCATCGGTTTTTCAATAGTATACTCTTTACCCTTTTAGTTCCTTGTCTCTAACATTTTTCTCTCTTCCAAACTCAAGGTTTTGTTCTTTATATATAGAACAGGTTTTAACCCACGGAAGGTTAAAGACCACCATAATATAACATAATTCCATTGATCGTAACCGAAGCAAATGGTGAGTCAAAAGACCTTGTCCATAAATTTCCATTCAATTCAAAATTAATTGGTATAAAATTTCCACCAATACTCACAACCACCACCATTTCTAAATTACAAATCCTGCTTGACGAATTGCAATTGATGTGAAAATCATTTGAAATTGCCATAATGGATGATCTTACATAACCACCCATTGATTTTTGATCATCTTGAAAACATCTTGGTAGCAATATAAATATGTAACAGAGTTTATTTTTGTTTCTTATGTTTAGGTTGAGCAAAGATGGCTTCAATCTATACACCAAATATCTTATGTTGGTTTGTTGGGGTTTGGAACAAATTTTCCACCGCTGGTTTGGTTCATGTTGTTTGTATTTATGATTCATACGTTAATATTCATAGGCTAAAAAATTGAAGTTTCCATCACCGATTTATGGTTGAACATTATCTTTTCTATCTGTCATTTTCCCTTTTGAAATATTGGTACAAAATTATTATCAACAGGTATCGATCAAAAAAGGTATACACTATAATTTTTAATCAATTACAACCGGTTGGTACATGATATTAAAGAAAAACACATATAATAGACTGTTCGCTATTGGCTCGAGAAAAGAATATTAGACCGAACTTGAATAGTTGTTGCTTGTGTTGACTAAAATTATTTTTACGTTTTATAACTCTTGTGTAAAAGGTCATTATTTGACCTTTATATGGATTTAGTTTCCATGGTATTGATTATACAAGAAATGCCTTTTATGGAAATGTTGATTGAAAACTATATGTGTGATTATAGTTTTGTTACATGTGTAATTGTGACAAAACTTAGACTATTACTATTGGATCCATAGGTATAGAAGTCGAGTTATTTTTTGGGATAATTCTCATTTGTAACTAGTTGAGACATTGGGTAATCGGAGGTAACTTGGTACTGTAATGTGGAGCCGGATACTAGCCATTGACCGTAAATGTAATCCTGGTGAATAAGTATGATTAGGATCATCGATCAGGTGCCCTCCTTTAGATCCATTGATCCTAGTATGAGCCAAATAACTTGGAAAGTAGTTTACTTTTGTGTTCCACTACAAACCTTGGAAATCGGGTCTCCCTCGTCATCGTAAGATGAATTTTGGAACGTATAGTTTTTATATGATTTATTTGGACACAAAATTACTTTACAATATCGGGAAAACACTTATTGTTGTTTTATGCTTCATTTAAATATGTAAATGTTTGTTCTCACTAGGCGTAAAACCTAACACTTTTCTTAAATGACATGCATATAAGTGGTGGGCCTCCGAAATCTTGAATGGAGTGTGGATACCGCTAGACAGCATATTTGGGATAGACGACTTTTGGTTGATTTGGCGTACATACTTTTAGTAGAAGCTTTTGGAAGTGCATAATCTAAGCTTAATATAGTTTAGATTAGTTGGTTGTTATTTGTCATTTCAGCATCGAGATGTAACGTTATTACTATTTTCCTCTTTTTGGTTGATTCCCATTATATAGATGTCAATGTTACATCATTATTCAGGTTTAAATTTACCTCTACTAGTAGGGGTGTTACAATTCAGATATACATTTTACACGTGTACCCATTGGGATTTTATCACGTTGGCAATAATTATAAATCATATTTTAAATGAGTCCCTAAAATGAAATATCTATGGATGGCATCCTCGTGTTTTAAACTTTATGTTAACCCCAAGTATACAAGATGTAAAAGTATTGAAAATATTACAAGTCAGAAGACCACCAGAGATCCGGCAGAAGACTTAGAAGAATTCAACCAGAAGATCATGTCGAGCTCTGGCAGAAGACTTCTTCTGTTCTACCAGAAGAACTGTTCACACCAGAAGACCATCAGAGCTCTGGCATAAGAGCTCTGGTGAATGAAGACCTCTGTGAAGCTTAAGTCTCGTAGAAATCTCTAAGTGTTAGACACGTGTCCGTACTTTCCACGTAAGCCCTAAAAGGACGGAGACACACTTTCCACGTGTCACCTCAAGGTTAGATAGTACACTGTCTTCACTTTATCAGGCTATAAATAGAAGGGTAGTGGAACGTACAATTGTAATCTTTTGAAAGAATTGTTTTCCACATTTGTGAGAGCACACACTGCTACATTCCACACCACTACCACTGTACGATTTGTTTCCTGAGAGATTTCAGAATACACACACTTGAACGTGTTCTTGGTGTTATTCAAATATCAATATACGAGCAGCTTATCTTACTGATCTTGTTATCATTTACTGTTCATTATTGATACTCTCACTGTTACATTATCGTCTACACAATCACTCACATTTAATGGCTTTATATAATGCTTCCGCTATCTGTTTTGTGCTTTTATTGTGATACAACTTGAATCTAGGAACCTACAATTGGTATCAGAGCGGATTGATTTGCTCAAATCAAACGATCGAATCTAACCAGGTTGATTCATTGTTGTTGATTGTGATTATTCTTCAAAAGCTTCATAGTATACTCTGTTTTTGCTTACAAGTTTAAAACAAGTTTTCAGAGTTCTTAAATCCCTGTTTAAAGCTTTCTAGAAAGTCTAAATATCTTCTCTACTCGTTTACTGTTCCATTGGTTACTGTTCATCTACTTTCAGTTTAAAACCCTCTTAAAATCTCTAACAAAACCTCCTACTCTTCTGAGAGATGAATATCCTCAATGGAAGATTAGGATGGTTAACTTCTTTGATGGAATGGATAGAGACCTTATGCGATCTATCACAAGTGGACCATTCCAACCCATGGTTTTGGTTCCTCGTGTACCCGCTACAGAAACTACTGCTGAGGTTCCTACTCACTTCAAGGTTAAAACCACTGGGTTAACAGACGAAGAAATGCTAAAAATGGAAAATGACCTAAAGGCAGTTAGACTTCTGACTATGGCCATTCCCAACGATATTTTCCAAGAACTTGACTCTTGTGTTACAACTAAAGAAATCTGGGATCAGCTTCTAAATCAACTTGAGGGTGGAATAAAGACCCAAAAGAACAGAATGACCCAATGTATTAATGAATACAATGATTTCAAGGCACTTCCTGAGGAAACCTTACAACAGACCTACAACAGATTTAATGTTTTAATAAACAAATGTAAGAAGTATGGGGTTGTTCGGTTGAAGGAAGATAACAATGTTCTGTTCTTGAAAAGTGTAAATGATGAATGGTTGAATCTATCCATGTCTTTACAAGCTAACCAAGATTTGGATACATGGTCTCTTACTGATGTGTATGGCACTCTTGCTGCACAAGAGAAGGATGTTGTCAAACAAAAGGGCAAATCCACCATCGCAGGTCCAATAGCTTTGACATCTGACTCAAAAACTCCCACTGAAGGGAAGTCCAACAGAGAGAGCTCTAGCAGAGAGAAGAAGAAAGAGAAGGTTGTGAGGAAGAAGGGAAAGAAAAGTCTTGTTGCTGAAAGTGATACTGAGGAAAGTTCATCAGAGGATGATGATATAAATGCTTTTGCCCAATCTCTTGACTTAATAACTCAAAAGTTTAACAAGAGATTTGGTAACAAAGTATTTGATAGAAGAGGAAGGTATGAGAGAGAAGAGAAAGACGAGAAAAGAGGTTATGCTGCACCTCACCATTAGAGTAACAACAGAGCTCCACAAGAGCAAAGACCACAACAGAAGTACAATCCTCCAGCCCCCAGAAGCAAGCAAATGCTGCCCAACCCATCAACCAAAATGATGGACGATGTTTCAGATGTGGCAAACCCGGCCATTTCTCTGCTAATTGTAAGGGTAGACTGGTAAAAGACCAGGACTACTACAAGAACAAGTACAAGTACAATTACAGAGAGAGAAGCTAGGTTGCTAAGATGGAGAATTGGATCTCTGACTCGTCCTCTTATGACGAACCAGAGCAAGCCAATTTTAGCGGGGTTGCTGTAGATGATAGAAGTCTAGAAGAGGTAGCATACTGGATGACTGGAGAGATGCCTGAAAGATCAACAGAGGCAGATATATCTCAGAATGCATGTGCTCTTTTCGTGACAGAGCCATCTGACATAGCGCTGGAGACCACCAGACCTAGTGCCAAGGTATGTTCTACTTCTGAATCAAAATCAGACTCCGAGTTGGAAATGCATGTGTCTTTACTCACTAAGGAATTTCAACTTTTAAAACAAAAGCTCTCTGAGGAAAAAGAGTTAAGAAAGCTAGCTCAGAAGGATCCGTCCTTCTACAAGAGAGAGAAAACTCTCTTGGAACAAGAGAAGGAAGAGATCTCAAAAGAAAAAGCAGAGCTAGAAGTTTTACAAAAACAGAAAAAAACTCGTTTTCTGAAAAAGTTAAGGAATATGAGCAAGTGTTAAAGCAAAAGGCAGAAGAGGTTAAGAAATCTGAATATGAAAGGCTTAACTCTGTCGCTCTAAAGGACTATTTTCAAAAGGAAAGAGAGGTTTTGCACCAGTCTTTACAAAGAAAAGAAATTATGATCAAAAAGTACCAGGATGCACAAGATGTGCACATAAAAATCAATTCTCAAAAGGATACTCAAGGTCTGGGTTTCAAAGACCTTGTTCCCTTCGCTGGAAGGAAGAAGACATCTCTGTCCTCTGCCTTCTGTGTTGGGAAAATCCAAGAATATGTGATCTCTGGTACTGCAGTTTTTAAAAGAGCTAAAACCTCAGATGTTTCAAAGACCAGAAAACTGAACTTCAGGAACGTAAACTATGACTCCTTGGATCAAGAAAAGGTTACAAAACCATCTGCAAAGTTTATTCTTGATCAAGGAAAAGCTGAGATCTCATTTCCTAATTCTGTCAAATGTCTTGATCCTAAAGAGATTTTCCACTTCAACTCCTTTAAGGGCCAGAAGTCTGTTACTTCTGTGGCTGAGTCCTCTGGTGTTAAAACATAGAGTGAGCTCAACCCTGAAGCCCCAGTCTTCTCCCTTACCTCTGAATCAACAAGAACATCTTTTGAAGAGGATATTAAAAGAGTTCTTGAGGAAAATGCCGCATCTGATGCTTTAAAACCAAGACTAAGAAAGTTTAAGTCCGCCAGAGCAAATACTGATTTACCCAAAGAGTCTCACACCTCCACCAGAGCCACCAGAGACTTTCTAGGCTCTGACAGTGACTCTGATTCTGAGGTGGATGAACATATTTTCTGTGCTCAAGAGAATGTTTTGCACAAACCCAAGCGAGTACTAGTTGGGTCTGGAGATTTGAAAAATGTCTCATTCTTTAAGAACCAATCCAGATTCATACCAGTTCCTGACTTTAAAAACAAGGGTATCAGGATTCTTTCTTCTAATAAGATAGAAGAGAAGAGAAGAGAAAAAGCTAAGAGTATTCCAGTGAACAACACCTCTGTTCCCTTTGCTTATAAACTAATCAGATTTACTCCAGAGCAAAAGGGCAAATGGATAGTCAATGACAAACCTAACCCCAACTCTGCTGTAAATCAAAGAAGAAACACCTTTTGGTCAAGAGAATCTGTTCCAAGGAACAATGGTAATTTCAAGAAACCAAACTAGGACAGATTGTATGAAAAGACATCTGGTCCTAAAGTTTTTCAATCTCAAGCGCCATATAATCAACAGTTTTTGAAAAGAAACAACTATGTGCAACAATCTTCATGTTCTATAAACTAAAATTGCATTCAACTGTTGTTAAAATTGCAGAATCACTTGAATGGTCCTCACTGTGTTCTGAATCAGTCATTTCAAAGGAAAAATCCTAAGACTGTTCAGAATACACAGAGAAAATCCTCTGGCACACCATCACAGAATGGAAAGCCAGCAGGTAAGTCTAACATCCCCAAGCCTAACCAGAAAGGACCCATTATGAAATGGGTACCTAAAAGGAACTAATCTGTCTTGCAGAAGCCTCATGTGTAGATATGGTATTCAGATTCAGGATTTCCAGGCACATGACAGGCAATAAGGAGCTGCTGACTTCATTCAAGAACAAAATGGGAAGTGCAGTAACCTTTGGGGGCGATGGACAGGGACAGATTAGAGGCTATGGTATTTTTAATAATGGTGGTGTTTCAGTTTCCAAGGTTGCTTACGTTGAAGGTTTAAACCATAATCTGCTCAGCATAAGTCAACTATGTGATCATGGGTTCGATGTCAATTTTAAGAAGATATATTGTTTTTTGTTGCTTTCCGAGTCTGGTCAAGAACTTTTAAGAGCCGACAGAAAAGGCAATCTGTATAAAATGAATTTTAATCCAAACCAAAGTACTACATCAGACAAACTATGTTTAGTTTCTTTGAAAAAGGAAGATGCCTGGCTCTGGCATAAAAGATTTGCTCATTAAAATTTTTCAATTCTTGACAAACTCGTGTAACTCAACTTAGTGAAAGGTCTGCCTTCACTTAAAGTGGACAAAGACCATCTCTGTTCTGCTTGTGAACTGGGAAAAACGAAAAGATCTTCACACATAACAAAGAGTGATCACAATTGCCCCAGACCTTTGCATATGCTTCATGTAGATCTTTGTGGTCCAATCTCTGTGCAAAGTATGTCTGGTAAAAAGTACATTCTTGTGCTTATTGATGAATATTCTAGATATACTTAGGTTGAGTTCATCAGAGTAAAATCTGATGTCCCAGAAATTCTGATAAGTTTGTTGAAGAGAATACAGGTTCTGTTAGGTCTTAAAGTCCAAAAGTTGAGAAGTGATAATGTTGATCCAAACCCTCAGTGATTTGATAATGACCATCTCTTATATACTTAGTGAAAATTGTAAGTAAACAATATGTATCAGAGTTTCACTATCGCTGATAAGTACTAAGATCTTACAGTACCGCTGATAGGAACTCTCGCTCTTTAAAATAAACATTCAGCGAACACTGTTCACCATAAATGCTCTGAGTCTGTTCAGTCATTATGATGATCGCTGATAAGTTAGTTGTTTACTTATGATCCCTGAAGACAAGTTTCACGTCAACAAAGGTTCTACGCTGAAGTCGAAGATCAAGCTTAAGAACCAGCGACAAGTCTCCTAATGAACTGATGCGGATCAGCGAAGACTCAGATTTGTCCACTCAACGTGAAGTATCAAGTACAAGACTTCAGCTATCGCTGAACTTTATCATTCGCTGAATAGAAAATGATAATGCTCTGAATCAACGAAAGCTGATCATGAAGTCCTCCGTACAAAGTACTTTTGTCTTAACCCCCCTTGCACGACTCCGTACGAAATGTCAGAAAAGAACCTCCGACTGTCTGAAATCGTACAACCACTCTGATACTACACTGTTCATCCATGCGGCTACTAAGGTTGTCAACCAAGGTCAATGACATGCAACCAACCAGCTGATGACACGTGTAAAGTGTATACTGACTTGCATTAAATGCATGCAGTATATAAAGAGATGAACCCACTTCATTTGAAGTAACTTGCTAACTCTGGACAAGTTCAATCTCTTATCTCAAGATAGGTTATTATTAGTAATTTCCTTATCTCTCTTAGTGCAAGAAACCTTAGTGTTCCAACTTGTTTAGATTTAGGTTTATCCTTAATCTTGTTTCTGCAACAAGCTGTAAATTGTTAATGATTTATCAATAAACAATTTAGAAAAGTAAAATCTGTGTGTTTGTATTCAACCCCCCCTTCTACAAACTTGTATAGGCCTTCGGGACCAACAAGTGGTATCAGAGCGGATTTGTTTAATCTCATAAAAAAGATCTAATCTAAGATATTTCTCTTCCTAGCTATTATCTGAAAATGGCCACCAACACAAACACAAATTATATAGACAATGGTTCTCTTGCTAAACCCCCTAGATTTTCCAAAGATAACTTCAACTTATGGAAAAATAGGATGACACTCTTCTTAGAAGGTGTAGACCCTACTATGCCTTACTATCTCGAGAATGGTCCATTCATCCCTGTAAGAATTGATGCTGCTGTTCCAGCCGCTGAGATAGACCTGCTATTCCAGAAAGGCTGGTACCTAAGGAAATCTTTCAATGGACTGACGAAGATAAGAAGAAAGTGGCTATAGATACAAAAGCCAGATCCATACTATCCATGGCTCTTCCTGACGAAGTCTACCATTCCGTCCTGAATCTGAAAACATCAAAAGCCATGTGGGACACAATATGTGTTCAGTATGAAGGAACGTCTGAAGTCCAGGACTCAAGAAAGATCAACCTGGTAAGACAATACGAAAGCTTCATTTCTGGTAAGAATGAATCTCTCTCTGAAGTTCACCAACGTTTTAATTGTTTAATTATAGATCTGAAAACTGTTGGTAAGGAATATTCTAACTTTGAAGTACTGACAAAGTTTCTAGAATGTTTACCTGAAAGCTGGGACAATTATGCTATGTGTCTCAAGCTGTCAAAGGATCTAAAATCAATGACCCTTTCAACCTTATATAGCACGTTGCTGAATCATGAGCAATCGATCCATCTTAAGAAGAATCTTGTAAAAGATTCCAAAAGCACCCCTGTTGCTTTAATCTCAGAGGAACCCTCTACTCAGCGACCCTCGGTCACTATCACTGAGTTAGAGAGTAACTCTGAAAGGTCATCAGATTCTGATTATTCAGATGATGATGAATCTTTGGCTCTCCGAACTAAGAAGTTCAGGAGATTTGCCAAAAAGAAAATGTTTAGAAAGAACAAACCTCTTTCCATAACTGACAAGCCTAGATCATCAGCTTTTGTTGATAAGGCTACTGCTAATTGTTTTAACTGCGAAAAGACAGGACATTTCGCTAACGAGTGCAGGTCTAAGAAAGTTTCTAGACCCTCAGCTTTTACAAAGAAATCCTTTGTTCCAAGGAATAAAGATGACAAATATTCAAAGCTGAAAGAAAAATATGCTAAGCTGAAAAGCTTTAAGAAGAAGAGTAAAGGCCTGATGGCTAACTATGATTGGGCTGCTTCTGAGGAAGAAGCATCATCATCTGATTCTGAAGATGATGAAGCAAATCTATGTCTTATGGCCAAGATTGAAGAAGAGGAAGAAAGTTCAGACATTCCCTCCACTTCAACATCTGCTATTCAGGTATCACCTTCTTTCTTTACCAATATTGCAAATATTGATGAAGTTGACAGTCTCCGTAAGATCGATCTCTTGACTAGAAGTTTATACGAAGCCATGAACGACAAAACTGTGGTTGAAAACCAAAACCTTGATCTCACTGAAAAGCTTAAAAACTGCCACCTTCAAATAGAAAAGCTTTCTAAAATTGAAGAAGATTTTAAAGATCAAGTATATTTAAATCAGCTAGTCAAAATCGAACGAGCAGAAGCTATCGCTGCATTAAAAGCTGAAAAAGCTACTGTTGAAGGATGGTGTAATTCTTCAACAAAGATCACTGAGATAATAAAGTCTCAGATTCCCTTGAGTGATAAACGTGGTTTGGGTTACAAATATGATACTCCAAAACCAACCACTGAGCGTTCAATGCTTAAATTTGGAACGTTCGTATCCTCAGTCGCTGATACTTCATCTTCTCAGTGCTCCTCGTCCATTACACCAATCCCTGAGGAAACTCCTACCTCCTCAAAAGGCAAGGAGAAAATGGTTTATTCAAAACCTACCTCTGTCTCTAAAGACAAAGGTAAAGGAATTGTTATTTACCAGAATCCTCAGAAGGGTACCTTAGTACCAAAGCTGAATGCTTCTAAAGCTTCAGTGACTCATCCCTCTGGATCAAGGAAGCAGATCTCTGGATCTATTCAGCGATCTACTCCTAGACTCAGAGTGGATGTCCTTGGTAAGAAATCTGAAGAACTGAATGTTCGTCCCATTTCTAAAGCCAATAGTTTACTTGGTGCTGGCACTTCTAATTCGAAATCAAAAGCTCAGCATTCAAGTGGTCCTAGAACTATTTTTAGTTATAGGAAATGTTATCACTATGGACTTACCGATCATATTGCAAGTAAGTGTCCCACAACCACCAAAGATGAAAAGATAGCTAAGGTGAAGATTGCCCCCAAGGTAAAGAAGACCAACCCTGGTGCAAATCAGGTCAAGGTGAATCCTACCACTGAAGTTAAGAAATTAACCAAAGTGAAGAAAGACAAAGCTGAATCTTCAAATGCTGCGAAGACTGCTGAATCTTCCATTCCAACTACTTCCACTGACAAATGTGTATACATGGTCAAGTGGGTACCCAAGAAAAACTAATCTTCCTTTGTATTGCAGGTTAAGAAGGGTATCTGGTATCTCGATAGCGGATGCTCTAGACACATGACTGGAAAGAAAAGCCTGCTCGCTGAATACAAGGAAGAGAAGGGCCCCTCTGTAACTTTCGGTGGAAATGGAAAAGGACATACCCGAGGGTATGGTGTACTTTCAAATGGTACAACCTCCTTCAGAAGAGTCGCATATGTTGAAGGGCTGAAGCATAATCTTCTAAGCATCAGTCAGCTTTGCGACATGGATAACAAAGTAATCTTTACTAAGGAATCCTGCTTTGTCGCTGACAAAAAGGAGAAGATAGCTCTCAGCGGTTATCGTTTGGAAAATGTTTATGTAATAAACATGGATTCAACAACCACTGAGAACTCCTGTTTCTTCTCAAAGGCCTCATCTGATGTCAACTGGCTATGGCATAAGAGGCTATCTCATCTAAATTTCAAGACACTGAACACTCTTTCTTCAAAAGAGTTAGTCACTGGTCTACCTCAGCATTCATACGCCAAAGAGTCTTTATGTTCACCGTGTGAAAAAGGGAAGCAGACAAAAGCAAGCTTTAAATCTAAGCAAGTTTCCTCAGTGTCATCTCCTCTACAACTACTCCATATGGATTTGTTTGGCCCTGTTAACAAACAATCAATCGCTGGAAAGAAATATACGCTGGTCATAGTTGATGAATTCTCTCGCTTCACTTGGGTAATGTTTCTCCGTTCTAAGAGTGACACCCCTGAAGAACTCATCACCTTTGTTCGGAAGATGGAAACCCTAAACAATCTGACCGTTCGCTCAATAAGGAGTGATCATGGGACTGAACTCAAAAATAGTTCTCTTGATTCCTTCCTTGAGAGTAAGGGTATTTCTCACAACTTCTCTTCAGTGAGAACACCGCAACAAAATGGAGTCGCTGAAAGAAGAAATAGAACAATTATTGAAGCTACACGTTCAATGCTCAGCGATTCTCACCTGCCTACTCAGTTTTGGGCAGAAGCTGTCAACACTGCTTGTTTTACGCAAAACAGGTCGCTGATAGTTAAAAGATTCAAAAAGACAGCCTATGAACTCTTTCATGGGAGAAAGCCTTCAATCAGCTTTCTTCACATCTTTGGATGTCAGTGTTTCATACTGAACAACAGAGATGCTCTTGGAAAGTTTGATCCTAAGGCTGATGATGGAATCTTTCTTGGATACTCCTCAGTTTCCAAAGCCTTCAGAGTCTTCAATCGTAGAAGACAAACTGTAGAAGAAACTATTCACGTCATGTTTGACGAATCCCGTTCAGCGAACTCTAAACCGTCCGCTGATACTGAAGAACTGAATCAATGGATGTTTTCTCATCTTGGTGATTCAGAAGATATTCCCACTCCTCATACTCATCCAGTAGAAGATGATAGTCCTATCATTCCAAACATGCAGAATAGTGAAGCTGAAACATCATGGGTCTCAGCTGTTCCTATAAACACTATACCCACCGCTGAACCAAATGTCTCAGACATTCCATCTATCTCTCAGCAATCAGTAAATGAAATGACAAATGCAAGTATTCCTCTCTTAACTGAAACTCCAGAAGTAGCTGAAGCCTCATCTTCAGCTCCTCCAGGTCAAGATGAGTCAACGACTTATGCTCCGGCTCAGCGATGGACCGTAAATCACCCAATTGATCAAATTCTTGGTGATCCAAACGCTGGTGTTCAGACTCGACGAAGTGCAGGTAATATTTGTTTATTTGTTAACTTTATTTCTCTAACTGAACCAAAGAAAATAGATGATGCCCTCAAAGATCCAAACTGGGTCAGCGCAATGCAAGAAGAGCTGACTGAACTCGAAAGAAACAAAGTTTGGAAACTTGTTCGGAGACCAACTGATAAAACAGTAATAGGCACTAAATGGGTTTATCGAAACAAGTTGGACGAACATGGTACTGTAACCCGCAACAAAGCTCGTCTTGTTGCTCAGGGATACAGACAAGAGGAAGGTATAGATTATGACGAAACATTTGCTCCAGTAGCAAGACTTGAATCTATTCGTCTATTCTTAGCATATGCTGTACACAAAAACTTCAAAGTACATCAGATGGATGTTAAGTCAGCGTTTCTGAATGGAAAGCTGAATGAAGAAGTGTATGTGGAACAACCTCCAGGATTCTCAGATTCTAAGCGTCCAGGTTATGTTTATAAACTGGATAAGGCACTTTATGGCTTGAAGCAAGCTCCTCGTGCATGGTATTACACTCTTTCTACTTATCTCCATATTGAAAAATTTGAGCGAGGTAAGATTGACAAAACTCTATTTTTTAGAAAAGTGAAAGGTCATATCATTCTAGTTCAAATATATGTTGATGACATTATATTTGGTTCTACTAACCCTGAGCTTTGTACTCGTTTCGCTGATAGAATGAAAGATGAGTATAAAATGAGCATGATGGGTGAACTAACATATTTCCTTGGTCTTCAGATTAAGCAAACTGAAAAAGGAACTTTTATCAATCAGGGAAAGTATGTTAAAGATATGCTGAAGAAATTTGATTTAACTCATAGTTCAGCTATGAAAACCCCTATCGCACCACCGCTGACACTTGACAAGGATTCAAAGGGAATACCTGTTAATGTCACGCTGTACCGTGGGATGATCGGCTCTCTCTTGTATCTTCCAGCTAGCCGACCCGATATTATGTATGCAACATGTTTGTGTGCACGATATCAAGCTGAACCTATGCTATCTCATATGAAAGCTGTAAAGCGAATATTTCGATACCTTAAGGGTACAGCGAACCTAGGTCTTTGGTATCCCAAAGATTCAGGATTCAATCTAACCGCCTATTCAGATAGTGATTTTATAGGTTGCAAAATGGATAGGAAAAGCACCACAGGAGGATGTCAGCTCCTGGGTGGAAAGCTGGTAAGTTGGACAAGTAAAAAGCAAAATTCAGTGTCCACTTCCACAGCTGAAGCTGAATATGTAGCTGCTGGAAGTTGTTGTTCTCAAGTCTTGTGGATGAGAAATCAGCTACTAGACTATGATCTCCATCTCTCCAAAATTCCAATCTATTGCGACAGCACAAGTGCCATCGCTATAGCAAACAATCCAGTACTACATTCAAAGACCAAACACATAGAAATCAGATATCATTTTATCAGAGATCATGTGATGAATGGTGATATAGAACTTCATTTTATCCCAACTGATTATCAGTTAGCTGATTTATTTACCAAACCTCTTGATGAGACAAGATTCAACTTTCTCATCAGCGAGCTTGGAATGCTGAACTTTGAAGGGTAAAATCCTCAACGGTTCACATTTATCAGTGATAGGATAAAATCAACTCATATAACCTATTCAATCATCTTCTCTCTGAATAAAACTTGGTTAAGCTGATATCAAGGTATGTTTTCTTTCTCTCTGACAATCGCATGAAAATGCAAGATTTCAAAACAAAATGCATCGCTGAATATCTCCTCCTTAACAGCGATATTTTGAAAATTCTTAAAACCATCACTGATATTTTCATTCAGTGCTTCATGTTTATAAAAGAGTCCCTGAGTTTTTCAAAACCTCAGAGACATCCTAAAAGAATATGAAAGGACAGTTGTGACGTCATTGCAATGGATAAACCCCGGCACGTTTTCTCTTTCTGACACACGTTTGCACGTCTCATTCAAACTTCCAATCAAATGCAAACACGTGTCCGTGTCATGATGAAAATATTTTCCCGCTCAAGATTTTCTCTCTCTAATCTCTCTATATAAACAAACTCGTGGTTTATATTTTTTCTTTTACGCGATCAATCTTCCGCCGCAAGAAAGAATTCACTGTTGCATTTGTGCTTTCAAAAACTTCAAGAACTGTTCATCATCTTCTTCATCAAACATCAAGGTTAATATGTTCTTATTTATTACCAAATGCGTATAACTTGTTTCTGATCTTTTCCTTGTTTTAACAAGATCAAACAAAAGAACTTCTTAAAATGAAATCATTTTCTTTCATGGTTTTATGAACACAACCATTTCATGGTTGTTCTTCAAGTTTAAATGCGAAAATCTTAAACTTGTTCTTCATTCGTTTCCAGAATCTAATTCTTCATAGAAAACTGGATAACAAGAATAAATGGGTTTTACATTTCGTTTCTTAAAATCAAGAAAAACCCTAATCTTCATTAAGACATTTGTGTCTGAATGAAATGGATAAAATTTGAACCATCTTAATGGAAAATCTTTCCACATTAAGATAATTCTTATTTGTTAACATCTTTGGTTGAACTGATAATACAGAGAAATGGCATCGTCTGACATTCCTGCTACCGCTGAGAACATCTCCGCTGATTCTGAGGAAGTGGACATCCTCAAGGCTCCTCAAGTCAAGTTTGCCCTTGACAAACTGGATTGGACTAAGGTGAACAACCTCTATACGCTTCTCGAGTTTCCTCCTCGAAAGCAAGTCACACATTTAGATGATGCTGTGAACTTCCTAAAGAATTGCTGCATCTCCACAGCCCTGACCATAACTCCTCCTGCACATCAGCTTTTGCTCTCACAATTCTGGTACTCAGCCATACACTCTCAACTACCTTCAGCCAAAGACCCCTCCAAAACAATCGATTGCATCCTCTGCGATATCGAATATGGCACCATGAAGATCACCCCTGCCATTATTCGCAAAGCTCTCAGCCTTCCCATCGCAACCAAGGAAAAACCATTCGTTCCCCTCCCTGACCCCAAGAAAAACTCAGACATGGAAGCCATCATTGCATTTTTCTTTGCAATGGGCTATGTATGGGAAATCGGCAGAGACATGAAGGCCGAGAAGAAGCTGACGATTATCAAGAAATCGAAAATGCCCAGTGAGATGAATTTATATCTTCGCTCATCTAATCAGCTGTATGACTGCAAAGAGCGGCTCCTCTGACCAAGCCGCTAAACGTCAGCAAGCAATGGGATATGCACTGCTGAAAGGTCTCAACATAGACTGGGCATCGATTATCTATGATGACCTAGTTCTAAGAGTGGACACTGTCGCTGACAGACCTCCATGGGTTCCTTACCCCCGATTCATCAGCGCCATCTTCCAATATGGCCTGAAGGAGAACTACCCAACTGATGGTGACCTAAAACTCTCTCAGGTCGGCCCAAAGATACTTGACTTCAAACCAATGGTGAATGAGGTACGTCTTTCTACACTCTTGACTCTTCTCAACCCTTCTTCTTCTAATTCTGTGGCTCATTCAGCGACAATACCCATCGCTGATACCCTGGCCACAAAATCCTCTCCTTCTAAGAAAAGGAAACATTCATCTACCCCACTTGTTTCTAAAAGGATCAAGAAAACAAAGGAGCAACCCCAACAATTTCATGCTGAAGACTCCTCAGCTCTTTCTACAGAGCTGAAGGAACGTTCAGTGGTACGCTCTGCCACACCTGAACAACCCATCCATTCCATCCCAACTTCAGCGTCTCTAAACGCTGAGGTTACTAACTTGGAACCTACCCAACCTCCTTCAGTCTCTCAAAAGACTGATGAAGTGATTGTCAGCGAATCCAACGCTGAACTCAGAACCTAACCCCCATTCTTATCCTTCGCTCCTCCCTCTACTCATTTGGTCTCTCCTCCAGATCTCGCTGGAGCTGCCATCATTTCTATGGAACCTAAAGCTGATTCTCCAGGAATGATGAAGACATGACCTGCAGGACAATCCATGGGCACTTTTGAAGATGACATGGATCACTTTTCAGGAACCCGTAATTTTGACGAGTTCATCAATCCTCCTGCAGGTACACACCAACCCATAAACACTGTCACTAAACCCCAAACTTCTGAGCTTTCCTATGTTCACAAGTTCTTATATGTTACAGGTCCTAATTTGGGAGACATCAACGCCTCTTTGAAAGCTGTGGAGACAACACTGACAGATCTCACCACTACTCTTTCTAATAACTCTACAGCTGTAACAAACGCTGGAGAGAATCTGAACAAGCTGACAACGATGGTGGAGAAGAAGGCTTCCACAGATGACTTGAAGCAAGTTGATAACACTCTCAGCGACTTCGACAAGGTGCTCGCTGACATCTACACAGACTACACCTCTCTCAAAAATTCAGTTTCATCCATGTCCAGCGAGGTCACAACGCTGAAGACATCGGTTGGACATCTAGAGGGAGATATGTGTACTGTAAAGATTGACTTAGGCTCTGTAAAGACCGATGTTAGTTCGATGAAATCGATGATCGAGCAGCTACTACAGAAAGCGAATACTCCTGCTCCTGCCCCTGTCCCTGCATCTGACAATTTCACAGCGGCGGATCGCACTGAGCTGGAAAAGATCAATCCTGCTATCTCTGGCCTTCAAGACAGAATAGCAAAGATTGAAGATTTGATAGGTATCTCTGGCCAAGAAGACAGAGAACCTACCAAAGCTGCTGAATTAACCCATTCCTCCCCCAGCCATCATGAAAAAGAGGGGGAGAAGAGCGCTGAAGATCTCTCCAAAAGCGCTGAAGACCTTTCCCATGATGAATCTATCAGGGGAGAGAAGGATGCTGAAGAAACCACCGCTGGACCTCAGGGAGATGAAAACCCTGAGGAAACCGAGAAGCTCGCCTCTATATCTGAGGGGGAGCAACTCGAAGAAGAAGCTGATAAAACCGAATCCGAAGCAGAAGATGATGAAGCCGTCGACATCCCTGATGATGAACCATCCTTTTCTCCAAAGAATGATGATGATGATGATGACGAAGATCACGATGACTTCTTTATCGTCAAACCTGCTCCGAAGATCAAAGTTCTTAAGGGAATCTCGATAAATGAACCTTCAGGGGAGCGGACAAAGACAAAGCCCTCAGCATCTGGAGCTGAGAAAGGCAAAGGCAAAAGCGTCGCTGAAGATGACAATCTGACGATCTTGCTTGAAAAGCCGGTTTGTCAGGTACACTAAATATCTCTCACTCCATCCCTCCTCTATCATACACTATCAGTTCTACTACCCAAGCCTATACACTTGAACCAATTCTCTCTATCTGATTCTACCCAAGTTCTTACTCGTAAGATCGCTGTGTTTCAGCTAGTCCTCTCCCCTGTTTGGGGATATCGCTGAAGGCTCCACAACTGCGACTTCACCAATAATACCAGCTGCTGCTGAAGAAATAATCCCAGTCTTAGATTTGAGCTCTGAGACTAATGAACCATAAGAACAGCTACTCTCGCACAGACACAGACCTTCCTTAGCTCCTCAAAAGCTAAGCGAAGAGGATCAGAAAAGAAGAGAGGAGATAATAAAGCGATTCGAGGATCAGCGAATCATTCTGAGGCGTGATCAACTTCCTTCAGTTCCTCCAAAGTTCATAATTTCCAAAAAGGAATACAAGGAACACCTCAGAGCTGAACGCCTAATCGCTGAAAGAAAGGAAGCTGAAGAAAAGGACAGAGAATACGCCATCCAGCTTTCTAAACGATCAATAAAAGACCCCAAGCTGAAAAGAGTTCCCATTGATGTTCAACGTCAGCTATGGGATGATGCTCAAGAGATCGTTATAGAAAAGACTAAGGTCTCTGATACGACTTTGGAATGGGCTAAACAAATGCTGACCTATCGATCTAGACCATCCAAAATCATCAAGGCAAACATCAGAGGAAGACTGTACGCTGAAGTTCCTGTTGTTGAAGTGGATGTCTACAGAGATGACAAAACCAAGCAAACCTTCTATGTTGCTACCTTAGAAAAGTTTGGTCTCTCTGAATGGTTAGAAACAAAATTAGCCATTCAGGGATCACGCTCAAAGTTCAAAGGCCATGTCGAGAAGATCTTAAACAAACAGATCGACCTGCTTTCATCTGCTGTGGATATTCCTCCTACTCTTCCTCAACCAAGAAAAGTCTCTGATAAGAAAAAGAAAGTCTCTGGTTCAGGTCCTCCTATTCGGAATGAAACGGGCATTGGTTTCTCTCGTGCTGAAGTTGTTGGCCCTGATGCCGATCTCTCAATGCTTGACACCTCCCTACCACCTGGAGAAACATTCATTCCTGGCACAGTTGTAAGTGATCCCTATGGTATATTCTTTTTAGAATACTATGGAAATCATCACTTTCAACGTATCTCTGAGCTCCACATCGCTCCCATCGAACAACTCAGAGATCTCGTATACTGGTGTGAAGTCAGACGCGACATCAAAGCTAGACACCTGAAGCCCTTGATTTTTGAAGCAGCTCTGATCAAAAGAAAACAAGGTGTAACCGTCCCTGACTGGATGATTCCCACATCAAAGACCCTTGATGAACTTCTCATCAAGGAAGAACCCTTTACAAGCTGATATGATCGCCCTTTTCTCTATTGTATCAGTTATTCTTATGTACTTGTAATTTATTTCGCTCGTACTTGTAATCTTTCCATTTCTCTTTGTAACCTGATTCAAAGTTTTAAAGAAAGATTTCAGCGAATGTACTTTACTCCATCAGTACTGAAAAGATCCCAGAAAACAGTAAAAGGGACAAATATTTTATGAGTTCTTTTTATCCTTATGTTTTCATTAAATAGCAATTTTCTTTGTCGCTATGTCATAATCAAATAGGGGGAGATTGTTGATCCAAACCCTCAGTGATTTGATAATGACCCTCTCTTATATACTTAGTGAAAATTGTAAGTAAACAATATGTATCAGAGTTTCACTATCGCTGATAAGTACTAAGATCTTACAGTACCGCTGATAGGAACTCTCGCTCTTTAAAATAAACATTCAGCGAACACTGTTCACCATAAATGCTCTGAGTCTGTTCAGTCATTATGATGATCGCTGATAAGTTAGTTGTTTACTTATGATCCCTGAAGACAAGTTTCACGTCAACAAAGGTTCTATGCTGAAGTCGAAGATCAAGCTCAAGAACCAGCGACAAGTCTCCTAATGAACTGATGCGGATCAGCGAAGACTCAGATTTGTCCACTCAACGTGAAGTATCAAGTACAAGACTTCAGCTATCGCTGAACTTTATCATTCGCTGAATAGAAAATGATAATGCTCTGAATCAACGAAAGCTGATCATGAAGTCCTCCGTACAAAGTACTTTTGTCTTAACCCCCCTTGCACGACTCCGTACGAAATGTCAGAAAAGAACCTCCGACTGTCTGAAATCGTACAACCACTCTGATACTACACTGTTCATCCATGCGGCTACTAAGGTTGTCAACCAAGGTCAATGACATGCAACCAACCAGCTGATGACACGTGTAAAGTGTATACTGACTTGCATTAAATGCATGCAGTATATAAAGAGATGAACCCACTTCATTTGAAGTAACTTGCTAACTCTAGACAAGTTCAATCTCTTATCTCAAGATAGGTTATTATTAGTAATTTCCTTATCTCTCTTAGTGCAAGAAACCTTAGTGTTCCAACTTGTTTAGATTTAGGTTTATCCTTAATCTTGTTTCTGCAACAAGCTGTAAATTGTTAATGATTTATCAATAAACAATTTAGAAAAGTAAAATCTGTGTGTTTGTATTCAACCCCCCCCCCCCCCCCCCTTCTACAAACTTGTATAGGCCTTCGGGACCAACAGATAATGGGACAGAGTTTAAGAATGCAAGAATTGATTCCTACCTATCAGATGAAGGAATCTCCCAGAACTTCTCAGCTGCCAGAACTCCCCAACAGAATGGTGTTGAGGAGAGAAAGAACAGAACTCTGGTAGAAGCCGCCAGAACTATGTTGGCAGGTTCTATTCTCCCAATCAACTTCTGGGCAGAGGCAGTCTCAACAGCCTGTTTTACCCAAAACAGAGTTGTCATAGTAAGGAGATTCAAAAAGACTTCTTATGAACTCATCAACAACCAAAGGCCAACTGTGAAATATTTTCATATTTTTGGCTGCAAATGCTACATCTTGAATGATAGAGATCAACTGGGAAAATTCGACAAGAAGGCTGACCAAGGAATCTTTATTGGTTATTCCTTAACCTATAAAGCCTACAGAGTCTACAATACCAGAACCAGGGTCATTCAAGAAAGCATCAACGTATCCTTTGATGAAGATTCATCAAGTTCCTCTGATCGCAAATCACCAGAGGGGATACAGACTAAAGAGAAGCCAAGTTCTTCCAAGACAAGAGAAGATGATATCAATATGTTATTCAACGATTTCTTCGATGATGATGATTCCTTTGTCGATATCACCAGAGGCAATCAAGCTCAGAGTTCTGCTGAACAAAATCTGACAGGTACATCTCTTACTGGTCCTTCCAATTCTTCACCATCTACGTCTCTGTTTACAGGTCAAATTCAGAGAAATGAGGGACAAGATTCAGAAGTAAGAAAACCTGAACAAGAGCCATCATCACCACCTGTGACTCATATTGGAAGAAACTCATTGTATGATAGCTCACCATCTCAGAGCCCTGTTGGTACATCACAGAGCAATGAGGGCTCTTCAGAGTAGTGTGCCACAGATCCCTGATGCCATTCCTCAGAGCTCTGATGCTGATATACGTCTTTTCCCATCAGAAGCACAGACTCCACCCGTTGTCTATGCTCCAATGACCAGATGGACAAAGGATCACCCCCATCATCTAATTATAGGTGCTGCTGAAGATGGTGTAAAGACAAGGTCTGCAACAATCAATGAGGCTTTCTTTGTGAATTTTCTAAGCATGATTGAGCCGAAGAAGATTTCTGAAGCCATGGAAGACCCAAACTGGATTGAAGGCATGCAAGAGGAGCTTCTGGAGTTTGAAAGAAATAAAGTTTGGTCCTTGGTTACACTTCCTGAAGACAAAGTTGCCATTGGAACCAAGTGGGTGTTCAGAAATAAGAAGGATGAAGACGGCATTGACTATGACGAAACCTTTGCACCTGTGGCTAGGCTAGAAGCCATCAGAATCTTCTTAGCCTATGCTGCTCATAAAGGTTTCAAGGTCTACCAAATGGATGTCAAATCTGATTTTCTGAATGGCAGACTACAAGAAGAGGTCTACGTCCAGCAACCACCGGGTTTTGAAAGTTCAGAGTTTCCAAACCACGTATACAAGCTAGACAAAGCTCTGTATGGCCTTAAGCAAACCCCCAGAGCCTGGTATGAAACTCTGTCAAATTTTCTGTTGACCAACCATTTCGAGAAAGGTACTTTCGATACAACTCTATTCATTAGGAGGTATAAGAATGATATTCTTCTGGTCCAAATATATGTTGATGACATTATTTTTGGGTCTACAAGGCAGGAATACTGTGATAGGTTTGAGGATTTGATGAAAAGTGAATTTAAAATGAGCATGATGGGAGAACTTTCTTTCTTCCTTGGTTTACAAGTTAAATAATCCATCATAGGGATTTTTATAAGTCAATCTAAATACATCTCTGATATTTTGAAAAAGTATAAGCTCAACAATTCAAATCCTATAAAAACTCCTATTGCCACTGGAGTTAAACTTGATCATGATCCTCAAGGTCAATCTGTGGATATCAAGAACTACAGGGGCATGATAGGGTCACTTCTGTATTTGACTGCAAGCAGACCTGGCATAATGTTTGCAACCTGTCTTTGTGCCAGATTTCAAGCAAATCCTAAAGAATCTCATTTGTCTGCTGTCAAACGTATTTTTAAATATCTCAAAGGGACTCAATTTTTGGGTCTCTGGTATCCTCTTAATTCTGGTTTCGAGCTTATTGCATACACAGATTCAAGTTATGGAGGATGCAAGAATGACAGAAAGAGTACTTCTGGTAGCTGCCAATTGCTTGGAGACAAATTGGTGAGTTGGACATCCAAGAAACAGAACTGCGTATCAACCTCTACAGTAGAAGCAGAGTATGTTGCTGCTGCTAGTTGTTGCTCTCAAGTGATCTGGATGAAGACACAACTCAAAGATTATGGCATGGAGTATACCAAAATCCCAATTCTGTGTGACTCCAAGAGTGCAATAGCAATTACAGCTAATCCAGTCCAGCACTCAAAGATAAAGCATATCGACATAAGGTACCATTTTATAAAGGATCATGTTGAAAAAGGGACGATTGAAATGTACTTTGTTTCAATCGACTTCCAACTTGCTGATTTGTTTACAAAAGCCCTTGATGAAAGGAGATTTAACTTCTTGATCAGCAAGATGGGCATGCTGAACATGTCTTCCTAACTTTGTTTAAAACTCAACAGAGCCTCTGATGTTCATACTAGAGCTCTGTCAAAATAGTTGGGTAGGATACTTCACTAGAGCTTCTGATGATCATCTCAGAGCTCTGCCAGCATACTTTTTCAATATTTTCCTCTGTGCACTTCATTTCTGTATATACCTTTTGTTTTCCTTTTGTAAATAGTGTTGCATGAAAAGAGAAAAGCTAAAAAGAAAAATCTATCAATTATGCTCATGATTCTAGGGGGAGCTTAAAAGGAATATAAGCATGGTTTAAGGGGGAGCAAGTCAAATCCTCTATCAAATCTAATTGACTTTGCTCGTTGAACAAAAAGGAAAATCTTTTTAAGGAAGGGAAAACCTGTTCTGATGAAAACATTTTTGATAATGTCAAGAACTTACCAGAACTCTGACATTTCAACAGAGCCTCTGATGATATTCACCAGAACTCTGTGAAATTTCTGAGACAGTTCTGCTTTCATTCTTTTGACTATTCTCACATCAGATACAGGATTTTTAAATGATTTTAGGGTAAAGGTGAAACACTTTGGGTTACTTGAAAGGATAAACAGAATATTCCATCAGAGACAAAATGTGCTGAGAGTTCTACCAGAGCTCTGCCATTTCTCTGATAATGGTCATCAGAGATGCAGGTTATTTTTTAGCGTCAACCACCTGTCACCCACAAATCTCTAACCGTGACGGTTTGATAGCCCAAAAGTTGTCAGAACCAAATCCTACGTGTCATTCTCTGATTGAAAGACCAACCGTTAGCTGTTTCCACGTTCTACTGTAGAGGCCACTCCACTATCTGACACTCGAGTACCTACAGTACCTACGATGGTTATCCAGCCACATGTTTTGCGTATAAATACCTATTCCCATTACCCATTTCATTTCTTACGCTTACTGCATATTCGAACCTTCAATCCTTCCATCCTTCATTCAAATACCCTTTGAGTTCTTCAAAACCCTAAAACCTGCAACAATGGCAGAACCAGCACGCTCAGCTGAATCAAGCCGAATAGGGCCTGTAGATCAAATTGTAATCTTACCTTACAATTTTGTAGATAACAACTACAAATTTGACGCTAAACCAGCCAACTATTTGCCCACTTACCAAGTATTTGTAGAGTTTTTCAGAAACTCTGAAATCTTCCGAGCCCTCACAATGTTCGACGACGACCTTCCAGAGATATATGTCCAACAATGGTGGACAACTTGTCAGCACATACCAGAGAGAAACGGCATCATTGGAAATGTAGATTCAGGAAGACAGGGAGGAGCTGGAACCATTCGCATTCGCGATAAAACCCTTAGGAGAATCTTTCGAATGCAAACCCCTAGACAGTTAGGAATCCCTGCATACGAAACCCCCCCTAGATTCCTGTTCTTCTTGACTTTATGCGTTTCTTGGGCTACAACAACACACTGAACAAGATTGGTGACTTCAGAAGAGGAAATCTACCTCCAGTGTGGAATTTCATGTTTTCCACACTCAACAGAACCCTAACATGTAAAAGTGGTAGCCAAGACCAAGCTAGCATTGAAATCCTTCAGATTATGTATGGTCTATACTTCAAGAGAAATTTTGACTATACCAACATCCTCTACAAGGACCTTCTGTCTGCCGTGAATACAAAGACGATAACTATAGCAAAAGGAGGTGTTGTAGGAGTCCACAAAAATCTGAAGCACATCAGATATCCAAGGTTTATCAGTCTAGTCATCAGATAAGCATTCGCAACCTTGGAACTAGTTCAACAAGGAAATCCAACTCCTGTTTGGGTAATGTCCAGATTCTCTCCAACAACCACAGGTGCGTATCCTAACACCAGAACGGCACCATGAACAATGCTTTCCTTGATAAGTCCAACCCACATTTCTATACAAAACTATAGACATGTTGCTCAACCACAAGAACCTGAGGTGAGATCCCCAACATACTTAGGTCCTGAGCCTTCGTTAGAGTCTATGAGTGAGATAAGAGAAGAGGCAGAAGTAAACATACCAGAGGCAAGAGTACCCGAAGTGGGGTCTTCCTTTGCCCATGTAGTGGAAGAGGAAGTAGTAGACAGAGCATCCCCTTTGGAGGCTGTCCAAGAGGAAGTAGAGGAAACTGCAGAGGTGGAAGAAATTTCCTCCTCCTCTGGCAGTAGTGAGGAAGAGGAGAGTGAGGGTGAGACATCTGAGTCTTCTGCACCCCTAAGAGCCGAGGGAAACGTGAGCCTAGCAGAAGATGTTCAAATGAACACACATGTGCATTTCCGAAGCCCAACTCCCAATGCTACCACACAACCTATCCCTGGTGATCGAGACCAAAGGGATATTGAAACAGAGGTGCACACCTCGAACCCAACCCAGCTTGAACCACCAGAGGCAACTCTTCACGCCTCTGGTATGCACGAAACCGGGGAATCTATTTTCGGTAATGATGGTCAATCGCCCCAGGCCATCAATAGGTCACCTACACACGCTGAAGCCTCTGTGGCTTGCATAGATTTGACATAAACTAGCCCTGAGATCTTTCGTATCTCGCGTATGCTCTACCCAACTCAGGGGCATTGGGATGACCTAGTATCACAAGGGAAGACTTGTCTTGATCACAGGTCCTCTCAACACATCAGATTTTCTTCTCCAGAACCTGAGCTGGATGAGGAAACTCTGATCAGAACGCTTGTAGATGTATCCCCTGAAAAGGAACATCAAGGATCGGGTGGAAGTCCTCTAAGAGCCAACATAAAAACAACTCTTGATGGAGGCACCTCTGAGCTCGATGTTGACTTGGATCTATTTGTTGGAGACAAGGTTACCCCCGCTGACACTGTCACCAGAGCAGAGCTCAAAAGCTTCTGTGACAGTATTAGAAACTCCTTGAATGAGTATAAACTTATCAATGAGCAGAAAGAGGAGCTGATCCGTCAGGAGAATGCAACTCTGAAGTCTGAGCTGCAAGAAATCACCAGAAAATATGTAGAGACTTCCTAGAAACTTGTAGATGGGGAAAGGGTCAGAGCAGAGGAGACCACAAAGTTGACAACAGAGCTCGCTGACCTGAAGAGAACCATGGCGGAAAACCACACCGCAGCAATGAACAGAACCCTGCCAATCCCCTCAGTTCTTCTGTTCGAAAGCAACATCAGATCCCTGACAGAGTTGATCAACACCTCTGTTAAGGATGCGATCAAAGAGGCCACGACATCTTCTGCTACCCCACTAAATATATTTGGTCCAAGCCCAAATGAACTACCTATGACAGTTGGCCAGATGGGTGAGTTCAGCAGAAATGTTCTAAGCAAGATGATGACCATATCTTCTAAAATTGTCATGAAGGCCCAAGCGACAGAGAGACACGTCCAGACATCTCTTGACTATCACAAATTCAAGTTTGAGAGTCAAGTAGATGAGGTCAGAACTGCTGCAACAGAGGTCGAGGATGCACTGAAAAAGGCAGTCACTACCTTCACAGATGCCATCAAACAGACTGCCACGAACAAAAGACCTGCAGAAGGACCCCCAAAAGGAGAACCTTCAAGCAAGAATGGTAAGTTTGTTGTTCCGACCTCACCAATTGTTACGCGACTCTCTGACGAAGCTTCTGATGATGATGACTTCCATGACGCTGCAGAAGGGCATTCAGATAGTCAGATGGTTGAGTCCTCAGAACAACAAAAGGGGGAGAAAGAGAAAGAAAAGGAGAAGGAAAAAGAGACACCATAGACACTAGGAGAGAAGGAGACAGAGGAAACTCCAACAGAATATCTGGTGATGGTAGAGTTCGACTATATGTTCAAAGACAGAACTATCAGAACACCAGAAGAGTTGACTGCTCAACCACCAGAGATAATTATCCTTGACACTCCTCCCCAAACCCCAAGGACTGAACTAGAGAGAATAGAACCAATCTCTGCTGATGAACAAATAAACCAAAACCAACCCCAAGTTCAAACCCAAACTGCACAAGACCCTGAACACCATGTTGACATTCTTATGGCTGAAACACACGATGATCAGAACCCAACTCAACAGAACCCAGAAACCTCATCCCGACACACCGACAACCCTTCCCTAGAAGAATTGTTTGCATATCTCTATGCCGACAGAGATATAATCCCTATCAATGTCGTACCCAATAACCCATACCTAAATCCCATCAGAGCTGCTAAACTTACGGATGAAAGGCGAAGGTTCATCTCAACCAGATCTCATATGAACAAAGCCATAAATTCATCCTTTGCTTTCAGCAGAATCCTGAAGATAGAAGCAAAGAAGTTTTCCCATGACAGAGTTCTGTACCATGTTTACACAGTGGAAACAGAAGCCAAGAAGATAGAAACTTTCAATGACAACGACCTTGTGCTTCTGAACCCCTATGATTTAATAACTCTTCATGCCTACTGTGTTAACTTCATCGACAGATACAGAGGCACAGGAACTGCAATGAGAGAGATTCAGCATGCTATGCAAGAGCACGTCAACCTCAGAACACAAATAGACTTTCAGCTAGGCATAGAGTTTGAAATTGAGAAACTGGCGATTGCACCTCCAAATGAAAGTCTTGTGGGTTATGACCATCACAGAACTGGAACAGTGGTTGGAAATCCTCCAATCTTCATCTGCCGACAGAAGGGCACCAAGAAGGCCATCAGATCTGCTGAAACCCACAAGTACTCAAGTGAGTCGCTGCAGTATCTCAAGAACGTGATTCTGAATCTTCCAAGAGATAAGTGTCCAGAAGAGCAACTGAGGCTTTACATAAACCAGATAAATCTCATGTTAGATTTCCGTGAACTGATCAGAAGATTCGACAGAATTCTAAGAGGAAATTATTATTCTTAGATTACTTATTCTTTGCACTGTATTGTAATATCTTTAAAAGAATAGTATCAAGTTTCACAGAGGATGACCTTCTCCTCTATCTTTTGTTTAAATATCTCTGTTATTTGCATTTTTTATTTTCAATACTTAGGGAGAGATTGTTAGCCCCAAGTATACAAGATGTAAAAGTATTGAAAATATTACAAGTCAGAAGACCACCAGAGATCCCGCAGAAGACTTAGAAGAATTCAACCAGAAGATCATCAGAGCTCGACAGAGCTCTGGCAGAAGACTTCTTCTGTTCTACCAGAAGAACTGTTCACACCAGAAGACCATCAGAGCTCTGGCGTAAGAGCTCTGGTGAATGAAGACCTCTGTGAAGCTTAAGTCTCGTAGAAATATCTAAGTGTTAGACACGTGTCCGTACTTTCCATATAAGCCCTAAAAGGAAAGAGACACACTTTCCACGTGTCACCTTAGGGTTAGATAGTACAATGTCTTCACTTTATCAGGCTATAAATAGAAGGGTAGTGGAACGCACAATTGTAAGCTTTTGAAAGAATTGTTTTCCACATTTGTGAGAGCACGCACTGCTACATTCCACACCACTCCCACTGTACGATTTGTTTCCTGAGAGATTTCAGAATACACACACTTGAACGTGTTCTTGGTGTTATTCAAATATCAATATACGAGCAGCTTATCTTACTGATCTTGTTATCATTTACTGTTCATTATTGATACTCTCACTGTTACATTATCGTCTACACAATCACTCACATTTAATGGCTTTATATAATGCTTCCGCTATCTGTTTTGTGCTGTTATTGTGATACAACTTGAATCTGGGAACCTACACTTTATATCGTGTTGAGTCCAAAAAAGTAACCCCGTTCAATTTTGCTCCGTTAAAGTACCCATGTGCACGACACATGATGGGTAAATTTGTCATTTCACTTATTTCTTTAATTTTTTACCATTAAAACCTTAAACCACAGGACCAATTATGTAATTTTTTTACCATTTAAAACGTTTACCTGATGATCGCCCTACCCCAGCCGATTCGTCTTCACCAGAGCAACAAGATGAAGCACAAGACCTACTTCACAATTCCCATCAAGATTCCTCCTTCAGTTCTGCTTAACTTCTACCTGTCTTTGGGTGACTATGTGCACCATCGATTCCCGTCTCGCCCCAACCTCAATCGTTTTTTTTCCGAATAGAGGCGGCGAAGAGCTTGTCAAGACCACAGAGGTAGTACACGGCTCCCGAATCTCAACCAACCACTTCCCCCACTTCCTCATACGTATCTCTTTATAAGGCATCTGATTGTTTTCCCTCTTCCCCGCGACGAACAATTACACTGCCCGTCTAATTCCCCACCACCATCACCGCCACCCCGCCAACTCTTCACGCTCCATCGATCTACAAATCAATTTTGTGTTTCTCTCTCTATCTGGAATCGATGTTTCAAAGGCACCGACACCTTTATTTTTCCCTCAATTTTGTGTTTCTCTCTTAATCTGGAATCGAAGAGATTGTATGCAAGAGTATTTAACCCAATTTCATTACCTTCAATACTTTAATCGATGCATGTTGCAAAAAGTCGGAAATTTGAGGAGTTGGATTTGGCATTGATGTTAATGTAGGCTCTTCATCTCCACAGTTTGTTTGTGTTTATAAAATTTTGTTATGTTGATAATGTTAATGAAAATATTTATGATTGATCTCTTAATTCTGGAATTAAATTACTTTTTGGAATGTTGTTTGGGTTGAAAAACAAGGAGTCAAAGGAAAGAAATTTACAGGTTTGAAGGGTTGTCGGAATAGTCACCTGAAAACCTCATAACCATCAGTTGGGAAAAGAGAGACGGAAGAGGGACACATGGTAATAGGTTATTGGTGTTTGTTTTGCTTGCTTTTATTTTTTAAGGTAAATTGATAAAAATGCATAAAATGACCAAAGTACCCATCATGTGATGTGCACATGACCAATTTAACGAAAAGATTTCAAACGAAGTTACTTTTAGGGACTCAACACGATATAAAGTTTAAACCACAAGGATGCAATCCATAGATATTTTATTTTAGGGACTCAGAATGTTAAAACCACTATAACACAGGACCAACCATGTAATTTACTCTTTAAATTATAAACAAAGAGTGTCACCTAGAAATACATCATTATTATATAAATTATAAAGCTCGGTGATTTGACTAAGCAGCAAACAGTGTGATCATTATCAACAATCACATTTATGTCCATTCGTTCTCGATATCGATATTGAACGCGAGACATAGAAGTGTCATTCTATTTATGCCTGATATTTAGTTTCTCGATTTCAGAATATACTAATAAGACATATATTCAGTATATTATTCTGACTATCTAAGCATGCATGCACTTCCTCAGTACTATTCAATGGAGCGGCCCAAGGATATTACTCTTGTCATACAAGTGGAACAAATCCTATCTTGATCTATATTAGTACTATTAAGTGATACATGACATACCCAACAACCATTGTGTCACACATTTATGGGATGATTAGAATTAATTTTCAAATTACACCATCACATAGAGCAACCTCAATGATCTTAAGTCAAAGGACTATGTACAACGATCATATGAGAAATGTCTATGACATTGAATGAAACTTTCTCATAATGAGTCACATACGGTATGCAAGATCCCATCTAGTAGCCATATGTGGATTCTATATCTCCATATGAATCCGTGTATATAGTAATCGTACCACACTAATTCAACCTAAACCCGAAGTTATATATGACCTTGGACATTTTCTAATACAATATTCTAGGTTATTATTACGTTTAGGTATGACATAGAATAATACACAAACATAATAATTGAGCAATGCCTTTAATTTAATAAACATCACAACACAATGTTCAAACAAAATCATTCGATGATTGACTTTTAGGAATATACACTAACATAGAGAGTAATCAAACCGCTCTAATACCAATTGTTGGTCCGAAAAGGGTAACAATATGGAAATAACATGTACGGGAGGTTAAACAATGTTTTCTAAGTTTAATAGTCTTTATTAATAACTTAATTCTTTTCCAAACTGTTGTGGAACAAATTCAGTACCATTTGATGGTAGTAAATAAAACTAAAACACATTGACATACGGTTTTTAATGGCACTCAATTATAGTCTCTAATAAATCTAAAGACAATCTTCCATGAAGAGTTATAGTCTAAGTTATGAAATATTTACTAATGGATCAATCAAACCTTGAAAAAATTGAGTGTAAGCTTCTTTTAGACTTGAAATTGTGTACCATGATCTTTACTCGTGATCTTTATGTATACTGAAGGACTGGGAAAATAGAATAGATCATTCACTAAATCAGTCAGAAATATATAGTTTCCAACATGGGCACCACGTTTCAGCTTGATGATCTCAGGTGAGAGTATGTTTTCTTCATGCATAGAATGCAGCCACGTTGCACTTAATGTAGCATCTGTCGTAATACTCTCCACACCTCATTAAATTAATCGGAAAAGTAACAGTTTACATTTTGCTTGTGTGTCAACCTTAAAAGGGTTACACAGATGTAAAAAGATGTAATGTCCCTTTTGCCTTTTTGTCTAAAAAGAAAGGAGAGAGAAAACTATCGTTGAAGGTTTATTGGATAAAAGATAGATTTATCAGATCAACTGCCAACCAACTACCAAGGCTTTGTTTGGCAAACTAGCTAATACACTAGCTGGTAGCTGATAAACTAGATACGTTTGGCAAAAACTAGCTGATAAGCTAGCTGACAAATGTAAAATGACCAAAAAGGGCATGCTTAAAAATTATTCAAATTTAACATTATACCTTTTTTGAAAGGCAAGGCAATTTTACTCAAAACAGAAACCACGAAACGTACAACCATCCGGTCAACGAGGCCCAAACAAAACAACGATTTAACGACACAAATAAAGAAAAGGAGGGATCTCATGTCGGTTTGCCAGGAATAAACCATGCGCAGACCCCAACCAAACGAACCCGAAGCCACAAGAGACAGCTACAACACTTCTTAAACGGGACAACTGTTGGGCTTAATCTAGGCATGCGCTGTCCCAACCAACCAGACTAAGCACAGAAGCAGGTCGCACGAGAGCAAACTAAACCCAAAGCGAAACAGGACTGAATCAAAGACTGGACAACCGATGTTAGTGTTCCATTCAGCTGCTGTCCCCAACACGCCCGGACCCAAACATACTCCATTTGCTTTACACTAGCAGCTACGCGATATGGAAGTTTAACGAAGAATTTGTTCCGGGCAATTTAGCCATACCGCCCAATCTATTTTCTTGTCTCTAACTCGTCTGGATATCCACTCGAAACTGCGACGTTGGAATTCAAGAACTAGATCCGCCATATTTCTCTTATCTTCCTTGAACACGATTTGATTGCGATGAGTCCAAATAAAATAGAGGAACGACCACCATACCACTGTTCGTATCTCCGATAATTTCGAATTCCCCACCGAGCTATAGTCTTGACTTATTACCTCCGTTACCGACGAGAATGTTCGTTGTCTAATGTTCCACCACTTGAGTGCCTCCTTCCACACCGAGTACGTCCCTGCATATTACCAAAGCATGATCTATGGATTCTACCTCTATTCCACACCTTGGGCAAAGTGTGGAGTGAAGATTGTTGGTCCCGAAGGCCTATACAAGTTTGTAGAAGGGGGGGGGGGGGGGTTGAATACAAACACACAGGTTTTACTTTTCTAAATTGTTTATTGGTAAATCATTAACAATTTACAGCTTGTTGCGGAAACAAGATTAAGGATAAACCTAAATCTAAACAAGTTGGAACACTAAGGTTTCTTGCACTAAGAGAGAGAAGGAAATTACTAATAATAGCCTATCTTGAGATAAGAGATTGAACTTGTCCAGAGTTAGCAAGTTACTTCAAATGAAGTGGGTTCATCTCTTTATATACTAAATGCATTTAATGCAAGTCAGTATACACTTTACACGTGTCATCAGCTGGTTGGTTGCATGTCATTGACCTTGGTTGACAACCTTAGTAGCCGCATGGATGAACAGTGTAGTATCAGAGTGGTTGTACGATTTCAGACAGTCGGAGGTTCTTTTCTGACATTTCATACGGAGTCGTGCAAGGGAGGTTAAGACAAAAGTACTTTGTACGGAGGACTTCATGATCAGCTTTCGTTGATTCAGCGATCTATCATTTCATATCAGCGAATGATAGAGTTCAGCGATAGCTGAAGTCTTGTACTTGATACTTCACGTTGAGTGGACAAATCTGAGTCTTCGCTGATCCGCATCAGTTCATTAGGAGACTTGTCGCTGGTTCTTGAGCTTGATCTTCGACTTCAGCGTAGAACCTTTGTTGACGTGAAACTTGTCTTCAGGGATCATAAGTAAACAACTAACTTATCAGCGATCACCATAAGTACTGAACAGACTCAGAGCATTTATGGTGAACAGTTTCGCTGAATGTTTAACTTAAAGAGCGAGAGTTCCTATCAGCGGTACTGGAAGATCTTAGTACTTATCAGCGATAGTGAAACTCTGATACATATTGTTTACTTACAATTTTCACTAAGTATATAAGAGAGGGTCATTATCAAATCACTGAGGGTTTGGATCAACAATCTCCCCCTATTTGATTATGACATAGCAACAAAGAAAATTGCTATTAAATGAAAACATAAGGATAAAAAGAACTCATAAAATATTTGTCCCTTTTACTGTTTTCTGGGATCTATTCAGTACTGATGGAGTAAAGTACATTCGTTGAAATCTTTCTTTAAAACTTTGAATCAGGATACAAAGAGAAATGAAAAGATTACAAGTACAAGCGAAATAAATTACAAGTACAAAAGGATAACTGATAAAATAGATGAAAGAGGCGATCCTATCAGCTTACAAAGGTTCTTCCTTAATGAGAAGTTCATCAAGGGTCATTGATGTGGTGGGAATCATCCAGTCAGGAACGGTTACACCTTGTTTTCTTTTGATCAGCGCTTCTTCAAAAATCAAGGGTTTCAGATGTCGTGCCTGAGGGTTATTTCTGAAGTCACACCAGTAGATGAGATCTCTGAGCTGTTTGATTGGAGTGATTGGAAGCTCAGCGATCCGTTGAAAACGCTTTCCACCATCGTAGTCATGAAAAAATATCCCGTAGGGTTCGCTTATGACTTTGCCAGGGATGAAAGTCTCACCAGGAGGAAGAGATGTTTCAAGCATGGAAAGATTAGGATCAGGACCAAGGACTTCAGCACGTGAAAAACCAATACCTGTTTCATTTCGAATGACAGGGCCATCAATTGAAGATATAGATTTCTTCTTCTTCTTTGCTGAGGCCTTTCTTTTCTGACTTTCGAGAGGAGGATGAGGAGGAATATCCACACAGGAGTAGACTAAGTCGATTTGTTTGTTGATCAGCTTTTCAACATGTTCCTTGTATTTCGACTTGGACTTCTGGATGGCTAACCTGATCTCCAACCATTCAGAGAGACCGTACTTCGTTATGGCTTCAGCATAGAATTATTCGGACTTCTTATCTTCTCTGAATATCTCAATTTCAGCGATTGAAACAAGGGTTGTTCTTCCAGAGATGAATACCTTGTTGATTTTGGCAGGAGAGTCTCTGTAGTTGACCTTTTCTTTGTGCCAGGCTAAAGTTGACTGAGACACAGTTCTCTTTTCTTCAGTTATCTTCTTGGCGTTTTCCCAGAGTTGACGTTGAACATCAATGGGAACTCTTTTCAGCTTGGGGTCTTTTATTGAACGTTTAGAAAGCTGGATGGCGTATTCTCTGTCCTTTTCTTCAGCTTCCTTTCTTTCAGCGATTAATCTTTCAGCTCTGAGGTGATCCTTGTATTCCTTTTGGGAAATTCTGAACTTTTGAGGAACTGAAGGAAGTTGATCACGCCTCAGAATGATTCGCTGATCCTCGAATCGCTTTATTATCTCCTCTCTTCTTTTCTGATCCTCTTCACTTAGCTTTTGAGGAGCTAAGGAAGGTATGCCTCTGTGCGAGAGTAGTTGTTCTTCTGGTTCATCAGTCTCAGAGATTAAATCTAAGACTGAGATTATTTCTTCAGCAGCAGCTGGTATTTTTGGTGAAGTCGCAGTTGTGGAGCCTTCAGCGATATCCTCAAACAGGGGAGAGGACTAGCTGAAACACAGCGATCTTACAAGTAAGAACTTGGGTAGAATCAGATAGAGAGAATTGGTTCAAGTGTATAGGCTTGGGTAGTAGAACTGACAGGTATGATAGAGGAGGGATGGAGTGAGATGTGATTAGTGTACCTGACAAACCGGCTTTTCAAGCAAGATCATCAGATTGTCATCTTCAGCGACGCTTTTGCCTTTGCCTCAGCTCCAGAGGCTGAGGGCTTTGTCTTTGTCCGCTCCCCTGAAGGTTCATTTATCGAGATTCCCTTAAGAGCTTTGATCTTTTGAGCAGGTTTGACGATCTGGAAGTCATCGTCATCTTCGTCATCATCATCATCATTATTTGGAGAAGAAGATGGTTCATCATCAGGGATGTCGACGGCTTCATCATCTTCTGCTTCGGATTCAGTTTTCTCAGCTTCTTCTTCGAGTTGCTCCCCCTCAGATACAGAGGCGAGCTTCTCGGTTTCCTCAGGGTTTTCATCTCCCTGAGGTCCAGCGGTGGTTTCTTCAGTATTCGTCTTCTCTCCCCTGATAGATTCATCATGGGAAAGGTCAGCGCTCTTGGAGAGATCTTCAGCGCTCTTCTCCCCCTCTTTTTCATGATGACTGGGGGAGGAATGGCTAGATTCAGCAGCGTTGGTAGGTTCTCTGTCTTCTTGGCCAGAGAGACCTACACAAACTTCAATCTTTGCTAATCTGTCTTCAAGGCCAGAAATAGCAGGATTGATCTTCCCGAGCTCAATGCGATATGCCGCTGTAAAATGTTCAGATTCAGGGACAGGGGCAGGAGCAGGAGTATTCGCCTTGTGCAGCAGCTGTTCGATCATAGTCTTCATCGAACCAACGTCAGTCTTTACGGAGCTTAAGTCAGTCGTCAGAGTGTTGACATTTGTCTTCACAGCAGACATATCTCCCTCTAGTGTTCCAACCGATGTCTTCAGCATTGTAAATTCACTGGACATGGACGAAACTGAGTTTTTGAGAGAGGTGTAGTCTGTGTAGATATCACCGAGCACCTTGGCGAAGTCGCTGAGAGTCTTATGAAGTTGCTTCATGTCATCTGTGGAAGCCTTCTTCTCCACCACCGTTGTCAGCTTGTTCAAATTCTCTCCAGCGTTTGTTACAGCTGTAGAGTTATTGGAGAGAGTAGTGGTGAGACCTGTCAGCTTTGTCTCCACAGACATCAGAGAAGCGTTGATATCTCCCAATTTAGGACCTGTAACATATAAAAACTTGTGAACAGAGGAAAGCTCAGAAGTTTGGGGTTTAGTCACAGTGTTTATGGGTTGTTGTTTACCTGCAAGAGGATTGGTGAATTCATCGAAATCACGGGTTCCTGAGTAAAGTTCCATGTCATCTTCAAAGGTGCCAATGGATTTTTCTGCAGGTCCTGTCTTCATCATTCCTGGAGAATCAGCTTTATGTTCCGAGGAAATGATGGCAGCTCCAGTTAGATCTGGAGTTGAGACCAAATGAGTGGAGGGAGGAGTGAAGGATAAGAGTGGGGGTTAGGTTATGAGTTCAGCATTGGATTCACTGACAATCACTTCATCAGTCTTTTGAGAGACTGAAGGGGGTTGGGTCGGTTCCAAGTTTGTAACCTCAGCGTTTAGAGACGCTGAAGTTTGGATAAAAGGGATGGCTTGTTCAGGTGTGGCAGAGCGTACCACTGAACGTTCCTTCAGCTCTGCAGAAAGAGCTGAGGAGTCTTCAGCATGAGATTGCTGGGGTTGCTCCTTTGTTTTCTTGATCCTTTTAGAATCAAGTGGGGTAGATGAATGTTTCCTTTTCTTAGAAGGAGAGGATTTTGTGGCCAGGGTATCAGCAATGGGTATTGTCGCTGAAGGAGCCACAGAAGTAGAAGAAGGGTTGAGAAGAGTTAAGAGGGTAGAAAGACGTACCTCATTTTCAACAGGTTTGAAGTCGAGTACCTTAGGGCCAATCTGAGAGAGTTTTAGATCGCCCTCTTGCGGGTAGCTGTCCTTCAGGCCATATTGAAAGATAGCGCTGATGAAACGGGGGTAGGGAACCCAAGCAGGCCTGTCAGCGGCAGAGTCTACTCTTTGCAGCAAGTCATCATAGATGAGAGATGCCCAGTCAATGTGTAGACCTTTCAGCAGAGCGTATCCCATAGCTTGCTGAGGTTGAGCGGCTTGATCAGAAGAGCCGGTCTTGGCAGTCATGCAGCTGATAAGGTGAGCGAAGATGAAGTTCATCTCGCTGGGCATTTTCGATTTCTTCAGCTGTGTTAGCTTCTTCTCAGGCTTCTTGTCTCTGCCCATTTCCCATACATAGCCCATTGCATCAAAAAATGCAATAGAGCTTCTTTGTCAGCGATCTTCTTATGGTCAGGGAAAGGAACAAAAGGTTTTTCTTTTGTAGCGATGGGAAAGTTCAGAGCTTTGCGAATGATGGCGGGTGTGATCTTTATCGTGCCATATTCAGTATCGCAGAGGATACAATCAACTGTTTTGGAGGGATCTTTGGCGGATAGTAGCTGAGAGTGTCTGGCAGAGTACCAGAACTGAGATAGTAGCAGCTGACTTGCAGGGGGTGAAATGGTCAGGGCTGTTGAAATGCAGCAATTCTTCAAGAAATTCACAGCATCTGTCAGATGTGTGACTTGCTTTCGAGGAGGAAACTCGAGAAGCGCAGAAAGGTTGTTTATCTTAGTCCAGTCTAGTTGATCAAGTTTGAACTTGACTTGTGGAGCCTTGAGGATTTCCACTTCCTCAGAGTCAGCGGAGATGTTCTCAGCGGTAGTAGGAATGTCAGACGAGGCCATTTTTCTGTATTAACAGTTCAACCAAAGTTGTTAACAAATAAGAATAATCTTAATGTGGAAAGAATTTCCAATAAGATGTTTCGAATTTTATCCATTTCATTCAGACACAAATGTCTTAATGAAGATTAGGGTTTTTCTTGATTTTTGAAACGAAATGTAAAACCCATTTTCTTGTTTTCCAGTTTTCTATGAAGAAGTAGATTCTGGAAACGAATGAAGAACAAGTTTAAGATTTTGCATTTAAACTTGAAGAACAACCATGAAATGGTTTTGTTCATAAAACCACGAAAGAAAATGATTTCATTTTACGAAGTTCTTTTGTTTGATCTTGTTAAAACAATGAGAAGATCGGAAACAAGTTATACGCATTCGGTAATAAATAAGAACATATTAACCTTGATGTTTGATGAAGAAGATGATGAACAGTTATTGAAGTTTTTGAAATCACAAATGCAACAGTGAATTCTTTCTTCCGGAGGAAGATTGATCGCGTAAAAGAAAAAATATAAACAAAGAACTTGTTTATATAGAGATTTTAGAAAGAGAAAATCTTGAGCGGGAAAAGATTTTCATCATGACACGGACACGTGTTTGCATTTGATTGGACGTATGAACGAGACGTGCAAACGTGTGTCAGGAAGAGAAAACGTGCCGGGGTTTTATCCGTTGTAATGACGTCACAATTGTCCTTTCATATTCTTGGTTGTCTCTGAGGTTTTGAAAAACTCAGAGATACTTTTGAAAACATGAAACACTGAATGAAAATATTCAGTGAAGGTTTTAAGAAATTTCAAAAATATCGCTGTTAAGGAAGAGATATTCAGCGATGCATTTTGTTTTGAAATCTTGCATTTTCATGCGATTGTCAGAGAGAGTAAACATACCTTGATATCAGTGAATCAAGTTTATTTAGAGAGAAGATGATAGAATGGGTTATACAAGTTGATTTTATCCAGTAGTAGTGTCGCTGATCTTAATGTGAATCGCTGAAGATTTTATCCTTCAAAGTTCAGCATTCCAAGCTCGCTGATGAGAAAGTTGAATCTTGTCTCATCAAGAGGTTTGGTGAATAGATCAGCTAACTGATAATCAGTTGGGATAAAATGAAGTTCTATATCACCATTCATCACATGATCTCTGATAAAATGATATCTGATTTCTATATGTTTGGTCTTTGAATGTAGTACTGGATTGTTTGCTATAGCGATGGCACTTGTGCTGGTTCAATAGATTGGAATTTTGGAGAGCTGAAGATCATAGTCTAGTAGCTGATTTCTCATCCACAAGACTTGAGAACAACAGCTTCCAGCAGCTACATATTCAGCTTCAGCTGTGGAAGTGGACACTGAATTTTGCTTTTTACTTGTCCAACTTACCAGCTTTCCACCCAGGAGCTGACATCCTCCTATGGTGCTTTTCCTATCCATTTTGCAACCTGCAAAATCACTATCTGAATAGGCGGTTAGATCAAATCCTGAATCTTTGGGATACCAAAGACCTAGATTCGCTGTACCCTTAAGATATCGAAAGATTCGCTTTACAGCTTTCATATGAGATATCTTAGGTTCAGCTTGATATCGTGCACACAAGCATGTTGCAAACATAATATCGGGTCGGCTAGCTGTAAGATACAATAGTGAGCCGATCATCCCACGGTACAGCGTGACATTGACAGGAACACCCTTAGTGTCCTTATCAAGTGTCATCGGTGGTGCCATAGGGGTTTTCATAGCTGAACTTTCAGTTAAGTCGAATTTTTTCAGCATATCTTTAGCATATTTTCCCTGATTTATAAAAGTCCCTTTTTCAGTTTGCTTAATCTGAAGACCAATGAAATATGTTAGTTCACCCATCATGCTCATTTTATACTCATCTTTCATTCTATCAGCGAAACGAGTACAAAGCTCAGGGTTAGTAGAACCAAATATAATGTCATCAACATATATTTGAACTAAAATGATATGACCTTTCACTTTTCTAAAAAATAGAGTTTTGTCAATCTTACCTCGCTCAAATTTTTCAATATGGAGATAAGTAGAAAGAGTGTCATACCATGCACGTGGAGCTTGCTTCAAGCCATAAAGTGCCTTATCCAGTTTATAAACATAACCTGGACGCTTAGAATCTGAGAATCCTGGAGGTTGTTCCACATACACTTCTTCATTCAGCTTTCCATTCAGAAACGCTGACTTAACATCCATCTGATGTACTTTGAAGTTTTTGTGTACAGCATATGCTAAGAATAGACGAATAGATTCAAGTCTTGCTACAGGAGCAAATGTTTCGTCATAATCTATGCCTTCCTCTTGTCTGTATCCCTGAGCAACAAGTCGAGCTTTGTTGCGGGTTACAGTACCATGTTCGTCCAACTTATTTCGATAGACCCATTTAGTGCCTATTACTGTTTTATCAGTTGGTCTCTGAACAAGTTTCCAAACTTTGTTTCTTTCGAATTCAGTCAGCTCTTCTTGCATGGCGCTGACCCAATTTGGATCTTTGAGGGCATCATCTACTTTCTTTGGTTCAGTTAGTGAAATGAAATTTACAAATAAACAAATATTACCTGCACTTCGTCGAGTCTGAATCCCAGCGTTTGGATCACCAAGAATTTGATCAATTGGATGATTTATAGTCCATCGCTGAGCCGGAGCGTGAGACGCTGACTCAACTTGAACTGGAGGAGCTGAAGATGAAGCTTCAGCGACGTCAGGAGTATCAGCCAAGAGAGGAATGGATGCAGTTGTCATTATATTCACTGATTGCTGAGAAGTAGATGGAATGTCTGAGACATTTGGTTCAGCGTTAGGTATAGTGTTTATAGGAACAGCTGAGACCCAAGAAGTTTCAGCTTCATTGTTCTGCATATTTGGAATGATAGGACTATCATCTTCTACTGGATGAGCATTAGTGGGAATATCTTCTGAATCACCAAGATGAGAAAACATCCATTGATTCAGTTCTTCAGTATCAGCGAACGGTCTAGAGTTCGCTGAACTGGATTCGTCAAACGTGACGTGAATAGTTTCTTCAACAGTTTGTCTTCTACGATTGAAGACTCTGAAGGCTTTGGAAACTGAGGAGTATCCAAGAAAGATTCCATCATCAGCCTTAGGATCAAACTTTCCAAGTGCATCTCTGTTGTTCAGTATAAAACACTGACATCCAAAGATGTGAAGAAAGTTGATTGAAGGCTTTCTCCCATGAAAGAGTTCATAGGCTGTCTTTTTGAATCTTTTAACTATCAGCGACCTGTTTTGCGTAAAACAAGCAGTGTTGACACCTTCTGCCCAAAACTGAGTAGGCAGGTGAGAATCATTAGCATTGAACGTACAGCTTCAATAATTGTTCTATTTCTTCTTTCAGCGACTCCATTTTGTTGCGGTGTTCTCACTGAAGAAAAGTTGTGAGAAATACCCTTACTCTCAAGGAAGGAATCAAGAGAACTGTTTTTGAATTCAGTCCCATGATCACTCCTTATTGAGCGAACGGTCAGATTGTTCAGGGTTTCCATCTTCCGAACAAAATTGATGAGTTCTTCAGGGGTGTCACTCTTAGAACGGAGAAACATTACCCAAGTGAAGCGAGAGAATTCATCAACTATGACCAGCGTATATTTCTTTCCAGCGATGGATTGTTTGTTAACAGGGCCAAACAAATCCATATGGAGTAGTTGTAGAGGAGATGACACGGAAGAAACTTGCTTTGATTTAAAGCTTGCTTTGGTCTGCTTCCCTTTTTCACACGCTGAACATAACGACTCTTTGGCGTATGAATGCTGAGGTAGACCAATGACTAACTCTTTTGAAGAAAGAGTGTTCAGTGTCTTGAAATTTAGATGAGATAGCCTCTTATGCCATAGCCAGTTGACATCAGATGAGGCCTTTGAGAAGAAACAGGAGTTCTCAGTGGTTGTAGAGTCCATGTTTATTACATAAACATTTTCCAAACGATAACCGCTGAGAGCTATCTTCTCCTTTTTGTCAGAGACAAAGCAGGATTCCTTAGTAAAGATTACTTTGTTATCCATGTCGCAAAGCTGACTGATGCTTAGAAGATTATGCTTCAGCCCTTCAACATATGCGACTCTTCTGAAGGAGGTTGTACCATTTGAAAGTACACCATACCCTCGGGTATGTCCTTTTCCATTTCCACCGAAAGTCACAGAGGGACCCTTCTCTTCTTTGTATTCAGCGAGCAGGCTTTTCTTTCTAGTCATGTGTCTAGAGCATCCGCTATCAAGATACCAGATACCCTTCTTAACCGGCAATACAAAGGAAGATTAGTTTTTCTTGGGTACCCACTTAACCATGTATACACGTTTGTCAGTGGAAGTAGTTGGAATGGAAGGTTCAGCAGTCTTCGCAGCATTTGAAGATTCATCTTTGTCTTTCTTCACTTTGGTTAATTTCTTAACCTCAGTGGTAGAATTCACCTTGACCTGATTTGCACCAGGGTTGGTCTTCTTTGCCTTGGGGGCAATCTTCACCTTAGCTATCTTTTTAGCTTTGGTGGCTGTGGGGCACTTACTAGCAATATGATCGGTAAGTCCACAGTGATAACATTTCCTATATCTAAAAGTAGTTCTAGGACCATTTGAATGCTGAGCTTTTAATTTCAAATTAGAAGTGCCAGCACCAAGTAAACTATTGGCTTTAGAAATGGGACGAACATTCAGTTCTTCAGATTTCTTACCAAGGACATCCAATCTGAGTCTAGGAGTAGATCGCTGAATAAATCCAGATATCTGCTTCCTTGATCCAGAGGGATGAGCCACTGAAGCTTTAGAAGCATTCAGTTTTGGTACTAAGGTACCCTTCTGAGGATTCTGGTAAATAACAATTCCTTTACCTTTGTCTTTAAAGACAGAGGTAGGTTTTGAATAAACCATTTTCTCCTTGCCTTTTGAGGAGGTAGGAGTTTCCTCAGGGATTGGTGTAACGGACGAGGAGCACTGAGAAGATGAAGTATCAGCGACTGAGGATACGAACGTTCCAAGTTTAAGCATTGAACGCTCAGTGGTTGGTTTTGGAGTTTCATATTTGTAACCCAAACCACGTTTATAACTCAGGGGAATCTGAGACTTTATTATCTCAGTGATCTTTGTTGAAGAATTACACCATCCTTCAACATTAGCTTTTTCAGCCTTTAATGCAGCGATAGCTTCTGCTCGTTCGATTTTGACTAGCTGATTTAAATATACTTGATCTTTAAAATCTTCTTCAATTTTAGAAAGCTTTTCTATTTGAAGGTGGCAGTTTTTAAGCTTTTCAGCGAGATCAAGATTTTGGTTTTCAACCACAGTTTTGCCGTTCATGGCTTCGTATAAACTTCTAGTCAAGAGATCGATCTTACGGAGACTATCAGCTTCATCAATATTTGCAATATTGGTAAAGAAAGAAGGTGATACCTGAATAGCAGATGTTGAAGTGGAGGGAATGTCTGAACTTTCTTCCTCTTCTTCAATCTTGGCCATAAGACATAGATTTGCTTCATCATCTTCAGAGTCAGATGATGATGCTTCTTCATCAGAAGCAGCCCAATCATAGTCAGCCATCAGGCCTTTATTCTTCTTCTTAAAGCTTTTCAGCTTTGCATATTTTTCTTTCAGCTTTGAATATTTGTCATCTTTATTTCTTGGAGCAAAGGGTTTCTTTGTAAAAGCTGAGGGTCTAGAAACTTTCTTTGACCTGCACTCGTTAGCGAAATGTCCTATCTTTTCGCAGTTAAAACAAGTAGTAGTAGCCTTATCAACAAACGCTGATGATCTAGGCTTGTCAGTTATGGAAAGAGGTTTGTTCTTTCTAAACATTTTCTTTTTGGCAAATCTCCTGAACTTCTTAGTTAGGAGAGCCAAAGATTCATCATTATCTGAATAATCAGAATCTGATGACCTTTCAGAGTTACTTTCTAACTCAGTGATAGTGACCGAGAGTCGCTGAGTAGAAGGTTCCTCTGAGATTAAAGCAACATGGGTGCTTTTGGAATCTTTTACAAGATTCTTCTTAAGATGGCTTGATTGCTCATGATTCAGCAACGTGCCATATAAGGTAGAAAGGGTCATTGATTTTAGATCCTTTGACAGCTTGAGACACATAGAATAATTGTCCCAGCTTTCAGGTAAACATTCTAGAAACTTTGTCAGCACTTCAAAGTTAGAATATTCCTTACCAACAGTTTTCAGATCTATAATTAAACAATTAAAACGTTGGTGAACTTCAGAGAGAGTTTCATTCTTACCAGAAATGAAGCTTTCGTATTGTCTTACCAGGTTGATCTTTCTTGAGTCCTGGACTTCAGACGTTCCTTCATACTGAACACATATTGTGTCCCACATGGCTTTTGATGTTTTCAGATTCATGACGGAATGGTAGACTTCGTCAGGAAGAGCCATGGATAGTATGGGTCTGGCTTTTGTATCTATAGCCACTTTCTTCTTATCTTCGTCAGTCCATTGAAGGATTTCCTTAGGTATCAGCCTTTCTGGAATAGCAGGTCTATTCTCAGCGCCTAGAACTGCAGCATCAATTCTTACAGGGATGAATGGACCATTCTCGAGATAGTAAGGCATAGTAGGGTCTACACCTTCTAAGAAGAGTGTCATCCTATTTTTCCATAAGTTGAAGTTATCTTTGGAAAATCTGGGAGGTTTAGCAAGAGAACCATTGTCTAAATAAACCATGCGAAGAATAAACCATGCGAAGACCCCAACCAAACGAACCCGAAGCCACAAGAGACAGCTACAACACTTCTTAAACGGGACAGCTGTTGGGCTTAATCTAGGCATGCGCTGTCCCAACCAACCAGACTAAGCACAGAAGCAGGTCGCACGAGAGCAAACAAAACCCAAAGCGAAACAGGACCGAATCAAAGACTGGACAGCTGATGTTAGTGTTCCATTCAGCTGCTGTCCCCAACACGCCCGAACCCAAACATACTCCATTTGCTTTACACTAGCAGCTACGCGATATGGAAGTTTAACGAAGAATTTGTTCCGGGCAATTTAGCCATACCGCCCAATCTATTTTCTTGTCTCTAACTCGTCTGGATATCCACTCGAAACTGCGACGTTGGAATTCAAGAACTAGATCCGCCATATTTCTCTTATATTCCTTGAACACGATTTGATTGCAATGAGTCCAAATAAAATAGAGGAACGACCACCATACCACTGTTCGTATCTCCGATAATTTCGAGTTCCCCACCGAGCTATAGTCTTGACTTATTACCTCCGTTACCGACGAGAATGTTCGTTGTCTAATGTTCCACCACTTGAGTGCCTCCTTCCACACCGAGTACGTCCCTGCATATTACCAAAGCATGATCTATGGATTCTACCTCTATTCCACACCTTGGGCAAAGTGTGGAGTGAAGATTGTTGGTCCCGAAGGCCTATACAAGTTTGTAGAAGGGGGGGGGGGGGGGGTTGAATACAAACACACAGATTTTACTTTTCTAAATTGTTTATTGGTAAATCATTAACAATTTACAGCTTGTTGCGGAAACAAGATTAAGGATAAACCTAAATCTAAACAAGTTGGAACACTAAGGTTTCTTGCACTAAGAGAGAGAAGGAAATTACTAATAATAGCCTATCTTGAGATAAGAGATTGAACTTGTCCAGAGTTAGAAAGTTACTTCAAATGAAGTGGGTTCATCTCTTTATATACTGCATGCATTTAATGCAAGTCAGTATACACTTTACACGTGTCATCAGCTGGTTGGTTGCATGTCATTGACCTTGGTTGACAACCTTAGTAGCCGCATGGATGAACAGTGTAGTATCAGAGTGGTTGTACGATTTCAGACAGTCGGAGGTTCTTTTCTGACATTTCGTACGGAGTCGTGCAAGGGAGGTTAAGACAAAAGTACTTTGTACGGAGGACTTCATGATCAGCTTTCGTTGATTCAGCGATCTATCATTTCATATCAGCGAATGATAGAGTTCAGCGATAGCTGAAGTCTTGTACTTGATACTTCACGTTGAGTGGACAAATCTGAGTCTTCGCTGATCCGCATCAGTTCATTAGGAGACTTGTCGCTGGATCTTGAGCTTGATCTTCGACTTCAGCGTAGAACCTTTGTTGACGTGAAACTTGTCTTCAGGGATCATAAGTAAACAACTAACTTATCAGCGATCACCATAAGTACTGAACAGACTCAGAGCATTTATGGTGAACAGTTTCGCTGAATGTTTAACTTAAAGAGCGAGAGTTCCTATCAGCGGTACTGGAAGATCTTAGTACTTATCAGCGATAGTGAAACTCTGATACATATTGTTTACTTACAATTTTCACTAAGTATATAAGAGAGGGTCATTATCAAATCACTGAGGGTTTGGATCAACAAAGATCCATACCTAGTTTATCAAGGTTTTCTCTACATGGCAATCTCCCTAATTCCGCTCTCCACACGAAAATCCTCACCTTTTTTGGAACTATTTTTAACCATTTTGTTTCACCACCATCTACTCCTCCAACCACCGACTTCTCCTTAATTTTTTCTTTTAGCTTTTAGGTTGAAAACTCCCCATCGTTATCTAACCACCATCTCTCCTTATCTATCCTATCTCTCCTTGGCGCTTTCCCTTGAATTAATCTATTATGTTCTTCCATTTCAACATCTTCCCTACCTCTCGGTTGCCTCCTCCAACTCCATTTCTACACCATTCGTCTCGTCTCCATTCCCCTCTTTCCCCCCACATTCGCCTTTCTATTCGTTTCTAAAAGGTATAACCTTTTTAGCCTATCCCCCAAAACCTTGTTATCAACCCATCTATCTCTCCAAAATTTTGTATGGCCTCCATCCCATATCTCTTTCTTGAAAGATGAAGTAAATTCAAGCCCCACCTTATCTAGCTCTTGTCCTACCCTAATGACATTCGCCTCACAGAATTACCCGAACTCCTCCTAAACGCATCCCCTTTTAAACCCCTTCATCCCTAAAAATACTTTTCACCACTTTTACCCAAAGCGCCTCTCTTTCATTCACAAACCACCACCACCACTTTCCCAAAAGTCCCTAATTGGCTACTTGTAAACTACCAACATTTAACCCACCCTTTTGAAAACTCTCAACACCCTCTCCTATTTTACCCATGCCATCCCCTTCTTTTCTCTCGACGCTTTTCCCCCTCCCCCAAAAAGGTTACTCCCCACCCTCTATCTCACGAATCACTCCTTTCGGGGCCCAAAACAACGCAAAGTAGTACAAAGAGATACTTCCAAGGACCGTTTTTACCAACGTAAGTCGACCACCAAAAGAAATAAGTTTTTCTTTCCAAGAGGCTATTTTATTGTTTACCTTTTCGATGACCGTTTTCCAAATTTCAACCCTTCTCATTGAGGCACCGATCGACAATTCAAGGTATGTGAACGGTAATACTCCACTACCACACCCTAAACCTCTCGCCCACAATCTTACCACTTCCTCTTCAATTTCCACCCCATAAGGTTTGCTCTTGCTCAAATTTATTCTCAAGCCCGACAAGATGTGAAAGTAATTCAAGATCTTTATTAGATTTTTGAGATTATTCAAACTCCATTTGCCGAAGAAAATTACATCATCGGCATATTGAAGACGCGATACCTCCAAATCCCCTACTCAAACTATTATCCCTTCAAACAATACTGTTGATTTCTCTTCCGAGATTAGAATGTGGAGACTTTCTGCAACCACCAAAAACAAAAACAGTGCTAAAGGATCTCCTTGTCTAAGCCCTTTTTTCATACAAAATTCTTTTGTCGGAGATCCATTTACCAATACCGAAATCGTCGATGACGCCAAAGAAGCCTTCACCCATTTACACCACCTTTTACCAAATCCCATTTCTTCCATTACACAAAGGAGGAATCCCCATTCCACGCTATCATACGCCTTTTCGAACTCTACCTTGAATATCAAACCTTTCCGTTTTGATTTTTTCAAGTATTCCATCGTTTCATTAGCAACAAGCACCTTATCGAGAATATATCATCCTTTAATGTCGTTTGCGTCTCACTTATTATCTTCCTGATAACCGCTTTCATTCTTTCTGCCAGGATTTTTGAAAGGATTTTGTAGTATTCTCCGATTAGACTGATCGGCCGAAAATCACCGAGACCAACCGGAACAAATAATGTTTAACAATACTCAATTCTAACATTATACAATTAAAATAAAACACTAACATGTTTTCATAATTATATACTTAAAATAAACCACTAACATAGTTTTAACATCATATAATTAAAATAAACCATCAACACATGAAATCATATTAAAATCCGTAGAAACAAAAATAATAAGGGTTTTTATCATCATATTTAAGTAACTAGCAATAAGAACAATAATAACCTACTAACATATTTCAATTACTTAGGTTTAATAGACATTATTTGCATTCCATATCATATTTTCAATATTGTTACGAAGTTCTCGCATCTCATTACTTGACCCTCGCATGTTACCTTGATTAAAATTTGTTTCACCATCTAACTCTTCGATAGGTATGTAATCACGATGTTGTTGAACAATGTTGAAAACCATATCTTCCGCGTCATTCCTTCTAATTATGATGAGCAAACGTTGCCATTATAACATCTATTTGTGTTGTGTCACTAAACCGTGACATTTTTTTCAATATTTTCCACCTCTTCTTCAAGACTCCAAATGATCATTCAATAGAACTCCAGAGAGATGATTGTACATGGTTGAAAGCCTCTTCAGCATTAGTTGGAAGCACATGTTCAAATTGTGATTGGTGATATCTAATATGAGAATATGGTGCTAGATATCCTTTTCGGTCACGATATCCTTTGTCTACTATGTAATATTTTCCTATGAGAAAGAGAAAACAATTTTCATGAGGTTATTAACATATAAGTTATAAAAGAATATCAAATTAGTTGTACCTTCTGGCGGCTTAGGCAAATTCATAGATGGTGTCTCAATTGCATGAATGAAGACTCGGGTATCATGTGCCGATCATTCCCACCTAACGGATACGAACGTAAAACACATGTCAAAGTCACATACGACCATTACATTACATTAAAGGTAGGAAATCCTTTTCTTCCCCTATATCTCATTTGGTCTGCGACTGGAATACAAGCATCTATTTGAGTACTGTCAATGCACCCGATGCAGTCCTGTAAAAAGGTTGATTGAATTACTATTTATAAACTTGAGGTAATCATAGTCAATATATAAATACGCATTTACCTTGAAGTAAGGCATGTATCCACTGTCATTTTCAATATGTGGTGGTATGCATTGAAATGTTGAATCTTTCGGTTTAATATAGTCACGCAGATGACCCATGAATCATTTGCTCCGTCCACATATGGATTCCAACACATCATGAAAATCTCGACTGATTGTTTCTCCAGAGCGTTAGAACCTTTCACTAACATCTCTGTTCGAAAGACCTAAAGCAAGTGTATATAATATTCCAACCTTTTCTTCCACGGAGACTTTACGACTTGACATTAACCGATACTTTTGTTGTAACTCTTCACAAAGTTGCATAAACAGACTTACACTCATTCAAAAGGTATTAGGATTGGATGACTACTCAAAAGTTCCTTCATCCATGCATGTCAGGTATGTGTCGATGTCATGCATGGCTCCTGGTTAGTAATAAGTAACTAGTGCTACATTTTCTTCAAAATTAGCCAAGTCCAAAAGTAAAAGAAGTTGGTTCCTTTAAGTGTCATCCTTTTTAAGCGGTAACCATATTATGTTTTTTAAATCAAAACAATACAATTCAAGTAAAAAGTATTACCATCACATAAAGTTCAAAATATACCACCCTACTAAAAAATATACCATCACAAAAGAAACGATCACATAAAGTTCAAAAAATACCATCCTATTACAAAAGATACCATCACATAAAGTTTAAAATATACCATCTTACTACAAAAGATACCATCACATAGAGTTTAACATATACCATCATACTAGAAAAGATACCATCACATAAGATACCATCACATAAGATACCATCACATAAAGTTCAAAATATACTATACCACTACAAAAGATACCAACCTAAAATATTCAAATCGTGTTTCATGTTTTAGCAAACTCCAACCAAGGTAACCTAGCATCATCACTCGACATCTTAAAGAAGATTTCTCTACTAGTGAGATCCCGAAACATGAACATCATATGACACCAAGTATCTCCACCAACCTCAAAATCACTATTTGCAGCTATCCAATTCATAATGTCCATAATCTGATCAATACTTACCTCATCCTTTTTGGTGTTGGTCCCTTGCTTGATCAAACCCATAATTTCAAAATGTCTTTCTTCAACCTTTTTTAGATGTTTCCTTAAAAGAGTTGAACCCCCCCCCCCCCCCAGACTCCATTCTTTTGTGATTCACTCCTTTAGTAGCATTTAGACCACTTGTATTTGGGAGGTTACTCTTTGGTGGAATAGTATTTAGGAGGTTACTCTTTTGGTACAATAGTACCTCTAAAATCCTTTATAAAACCATGCCAATATCCAGCTTCATGATCATCTAGACTTTCCAATCTAGTAGAATATTGAGAACAATCATTATAAGCATCTTTAGTCCCACCTTCTTTATCTTGAATCTGACCTTCTTTATCTTGAATATCTTCCACTTGACTAATCGATTGATCTACACAGTCTGGAATTGACGAGGGTGCTACACAACTCTCCCCAGTTGCCACGGCATCTCCGAACAAGTGATCCCACCTTTCTTCAACTAGTGGAGAAAGTCCCTTAAATCAAAACTTTCTGGCTTCATGTCTCTCCTAAATAATCAATTAATAATATATTATAGTTTATATATCATTAAAAGAGTAATAATATGATTAAAATATTTAAGTAATCTTTAACTTATTTTCCCACTATTCATCCGAACAATCAAGCTTCTCGGTTGTGGAATCCCAACCTAACCCGTTTTCTCATTTATTTAAATATTTCCAAACACGCCAAATATTTTTCATTGCATAATATTTATTTTTTAAGCTTTTGTGGTCACAACTTTTTACCAATTCTGTCCGTAAACGGATCTTGTATCTCATGCCATCTAAAAGCTTGACCACGTCCATTCTTGGTGATGAAATTGATACATACATCACAAAAGATCACAATAGATTCGTCGGTCTAACTAATATGTACCCCATCAGCATTCTTAGTAGACATATTTTATGTAACACCCGAAAATTTGAGAAAACGCATTTTGGGACTCACGGACGTCCGCAAGGCACAAGGTCGGACGTCCGCGAGGTGCGGAAGTCCGCGGGTCATCCGCGAAAGCAATAGAGCATTTTTGGGGAAATTTGGCCATAGCAAGCCGGACGTCCACGAAATACCATGCGGACGTCCGCGATAGGTCTGATGAGATATTTTTGTGTTTTAAACCCTCTTCTTCCCTCACTCCTCTCATTTCACCTCCAACCTCGAATGCTACACACTCTCTCTCTAAAATCGTTTTCTCTCAAGAAAACCCTAAACCCCCCTTTCCTCTTCATTTTCTTCCCCAAATCAACACCATCACCATTGTTGGAAACCTTAACCCCTTCAAGGAAACCTTCCACTTCATCTCCTTCATCAAGATTCTAGGGTTTCACCCAACCCTTTCCACTCCATTTGAAAATTAGGAGTTTGTGGTTCATCTTGGTGGTTCTAGAGACATTTTGGTTGGTGGATTCAAGTATGGTTAAGGTAATCTTCTTTTCTCTTCATTTATGAAGTTAGGGTTTTGGATATAAGTGGGTATGTTGGTATAAAATGGTTGGAGAATGATTCTACTTGGTTAGATCTAATTAATGTTGGTTGGAAACTTATGGATCTAGGTTTTTGGAGGTTTTAGCTTGAAGATGCAAGATGCTTCAAAGGAGCTTACGTTTAGGGAAACTCTAGATTTAGCCTAAATCTAGCAAGGTGAGTTCAAGTTGATTTGTGAAAACTTTGTACATGCCAAAAATGTTATTTTCCAAATGTTTGTGTGTTTTACTTGAAAATATCAATTGTTGAGTTATTTGATGAGTCTAACTCTTTTGAAGTATTTATCTTCATAAATGTGTAAGTCCTTTTGGGAAAACCCTTTTTGTTTAACCCGTGTCGAGTTTTGGGTTAATAATGATTTTGTGGTACTTGTTTACCTAATGGATATTTAAATGCATATTTATGCTATGATGACCGTTATTTATGGGTCTAATGAGTATTTGAGCATTTTGCTCGGCTTTGACTTTGAGATAGTTTTGGGGACATTTTGTCCGGTTTTGATGGCTCGATGTGGAGTCTTATTTATGGTTTGCTTCTATTGCACCATATCGCATTTATTGCGCATTATTAATATTTAAATGCCCGGGTGTGTTAGTCATTCCAGGATGGGCTTATTATTATAGACTGTGTTGCATTGGATCCATAGGCACGTGAGTCAGTCTTTATTTGATGGTTTGCTGGGTATCGCGGGATTTGACCGGGGCCCATGCTAAAAGACCTTTACTTTCAAAGGTACGATAGGAGGGCTGAGTCATGGATCAGCATGTTGGGCGAATATGACCTTCGCCAAGTTGGGGCAATGCCGTGGTTGTATCCCCCTTGGGCCGAGCCTTTGGCGGTATTCTTGGTAATATTTCGCTAAGGTCACCCGTCTCTTGGTCGTAACTTCAAAGGCGTCGTATGGGACACTTGGGCTTTTATGAGTGTCGTACGATTAACATTGTATGAGTGGCGTACTTTTGTGTTCATCCACTCTCAATGGATACAGGTTTCCCCCGTTGTTGGCCAACCTATTTGGGATTTTGTATTGTCCCTGTTTTATTATTGTTGGTCTTATATATTTGACTGCGATTGGATGACTTCAATAATGGATTCCCCTCCATGTATATTGAAGTTTAAATGAATCACGTCATTTCCATATTTATGGTATTTGGAACTTCATTACATTTTACGGTTGTGTGAGTATTGCGTCGTATTATGTTTTCAATAAAGGGTTATAATTAAATGGATGGTTTTCCATGATATCTGGGTTGAGTATTTATTGTCAACCGTATTTGAAGGTTTTGCCTAATATGGAATTATTCACGTATTTGAGTGAGTTGGGATTGGTATTCATTTTGGAAAACGCTTTATACCTTTTGGGAATTTTTCTCATAGATTTTGGGTGCGTTGAAAAATGAGTCGTTTATATCCTTTTGTAAACTCTTTTGGAAATCTTAATCTATATTGCAAACTTTCATTCAAAGAATTGTTTTAATCATGCTATAAACTCTTGAACTCACTAGGCGTTAGCCTAACCCCTTTTTATTTGTCGGCATGTGCAACACGTGTGAAAGGTCGTGTACTAGTAAAGTGCTCGAGAGGTGAATAGTTTAAGTGAAGTTTTCCGCATTCATCTTTGGGATTAGTAATTTGTATTTTGGGTTAAGTAACACCCGATGTGGTTATTAGTCTTTGTAATAAGACTTGAATTATATATATTGTTTGGAGATTGACCATAGATTGTAATGTGAGGTATTCCACCTATTGAATTATAGGAATAAATCCTATTATTTTCGGATGTATTATCGAAATTTTAATTAGTTGCTCTTTCCCAATTCGAGGGTGTTACAAGTTGGTATCAGAGCATAAGTTTGAGAGAATTAGGTGTTGATTTTGGATACCTAGACTCAAACTAGCGTTCTTTTAAGTAAATAAGAGTGAAATTCACTGTTAGGCACTTTAAGATAGGTTGTTTCGAGGTCGATGGAGTTTCTAGAAACGAGAATCGCGTATAGAGTAGCAAGGATAATCATGTACGGTACGTTCATAATGACACCTGGCCAGTGTCATGGTGAATCTACTAGTTACATGTGTGTACTTGAACTACTTTAATGTGATGATCGTTGGGGTAGTGAGGAAGATTCTAAGCTAGTAGTCGTTGGAATAGATGGACGATTCTAGCATTAGTCACTTAGAGTGACGACAAGCATGATATTTGCTTTAAGTAGGCCGTTTCGGGTCGAGATTGATGGTTGGATTTGAACCATAGACTTATTGAATCGACTTTGATTCGAGGAAAAAACCGTAAGGTTAATTGATGTAATTCCCAACTTTTCCTTAAGAGGTTTGAACATCCGGATGACAATAGTGGACCGGAGGGATTTGGAAGAGCATGGGTTTAGACGTTGAGTGCCGACTAAGTTATGCACAAAATTTATTTTGAAAATAAATTGCATCAATTATTTCTTGGGTTTCAAATCCTTATATGGGTTATGTTACAAATCTTGGAATATGTATAGCACACATACAAGATTTTAAATCATGGGTTTTGAACCTGCATGAAATTGTTTTATTGCGGGAGTTGCAAACTCCGTCGGGACTTGCTTTATTTTACTATTGACCAACGTTGCTTTCAGATACCGTGATATCCATATTTTTATGATGTCTAAGATGTTGGGCAAGTAACTACGGCTTATGACTTTAACATGGGATCTCCTCCACATATGTTAAAGTTTGGACGAAAAGTTATTTTTCATTATGTCTTCGTACAACTGTTTTGGAGACTTTGTTTAATGTAAGTTTGTTGGTCAATGTTGTTTATATAGTATTACAACAAGAAGGGGATTTTTGGAATTTTGGCATATTAAGTCATGATTTTGCTTATTGCAATTTGACTTTTGGAAGCATCATGTTTGGTGCCGTTTTATTGACTTGAGGTCATTGAGCTCATTTAATTTCATGGAGTTTTGTTTTACGACGTTTTGTGTCGTGTGAGTGCAATTTCACAATGTGCATAGTCCATTTATTTATGTGAAAATTTATGAGTTATGTTGGCCATTTTGTCCCACTCGAGCTTTGTTGAGGAATGTTAATTTTATGCCATAAGGCGACCAAAAGGGATGAGTTTTGGAACTTTATGTGTCGCGAAATTTCTCTTTCAAGAGTTTGTGTTAACCCGTATTTCGTTGCAAATAGTTTAGTGTATGGATTGATTTATTCGTGACTTAAGTGATACATGAAGGAACATTTTGGTAGCGTTTCATAATAATTTGCTTGGTGCGCTTTCGGTCAGTTGATTGTTTTATTACCATTTCCTGTAAATGCATTATATCGACTAGGGGTATGCATAGCTTGGTAACCATTGTTTCTCAACACTTTGATAAACGAGTCGTGCCTGAAAATGTTTTATTAATTCATTGTATAAATGAAGGCCTTTTGGTCAAAGGGTGTTTTAGTGTCGTGGAGATCATGCATAGTTTACAATACATTACATCTTGAAAACACAAAAGTGTGAGTCGTTGACATTTGGGCAATTTGGTTCGATAAACATTTTAGGAAAATTGTAAACCTTTTTGGTTTTGGAGAAAATGTGTATTTTGGGAATTTTTAACAAATAAACTTTTAAGCATTTACGTTTTAACATTTTATAGTATGAATGCGAAACTTTTGATGTAAATGCTCCATGATTGAGATTTTGGAAAATTATTTGCCTAAACCTAGAGTGCGTGGAGTTGTTTATGTTGTGAACATTAATGCTCACTGTTTGTATGACTCAAGGTCGGAAGTTGATTTGAATCTTTTTGGTGTCAAGAAATTGCAATCACTTATTTTCTCCTAAGTTATGGAAAACACATTGTTGTGTGCAAGCCTTGTCAAAAACGTTTTACTCATGTGTCATTATATGACCGGATGAGAAAAATCTAGAAATTGATTTGGAGAATTTCATCTTTTGAGATTTTGTCGTGAACTATTTGGTCCATGTTATTCCATTTCAAGAAAACTACTAGAAAGTGTTACAAGCTTGCATGCTTACCCGAATTTGAGGTTCCCTCATGGCGTTTTAGTCGATATCTTCAAATGATGGAAACATATTGGTTTTGTCCTTAAACTTGGAACTGACACAGGTCATTTTATGTTTTGACCAAAGTGTATTTATGAATCGTTTCATCGTTTCTGTAAAATAAACTGACGCACACAAACTTTGTTGGTGAACCTTGTCCCATGATATTTTATGATTGAAAAGGAACTCTGGAGTCGTATGTCGCTCAAACTTTTTTTCGAAGTACGTACAAACCATTTGTTACATACTATTTAAAGTAGGCAGTTACTTTACGTGCATGACATGAATCAATCCATACTAGGAATTTAAAGAAGTTGTTTATTACGCTTTTGCGTTTTGTTGATAATCTGAACTGCAATGAAATAATTTTCAATATGATTTTCATATGTGGGACGAGCGTGTCCATTTTTGCGCAACTACCGAACTGATAGTAGTAGTTTTTATGCGTACGTATAATTTGATATGAAAATCCTCATGTTGAAAATTCCTATGAAAATTTTTGTTGATTGGCAAATTTGTTAAATAATTCACTTGAAAACCTTGAACTCATTAGGACTTTGGAAAGGTTAAGTAACCCCGGGTAAGAGTAAGTTTGCATAGAACCTCGACTATGAAAAGTTGGGCATTTAGGCACGTGATATGACTATATGTCGGATGATATCGGTGGCAGAGTTGATGTGCTTGTGATAATTGAAGGGTTAAATTGCAGTAACATATTTTGAGGATAGTATGACCGTTTTTGTTAGCAGCCCTGTTTGGTCTTGGACCATACTTGCAGGAAGGACCCTTTAGGCACAGTATCGATAACCTTAGTTTTGTGGAAATGCCCGGTGAACGGAACTCGTGTGTGGAGTTCTGTTAGAGTTCAAAGCTTGGTGGTATGACTAGGTGTCAACCTTTTTGGGTTCTAGGTCGAAAACCGTTAGCGTATTCGGAAGGTGTAGTCCGATTTTAAAAGAAATGATGGTAACGGTTGTAGTAATCCTAAGGTACTCAAGTGTGATGAGTAGATTTGGTAGGGATGATTTCCTTGTGTGATAAAGGAACCTGCCTGTTTGAGGATTAATGTTGGGATGAACCCTTGGAGTCTATTAGGGCTCGTTGGGATTAAACGCCAATTAATGGTAGGAACAATCGAATTAGAGATTCGGTTGGTATCGATATTAATTAAACCTTGGATTGACTTAGAGGCTGGACCGTAATCGGGGAAGTATGGAACATCTAAGGTTGGGAGACAACCGAAGTCGTCTGATTAGGAGTTACTCCAACGGTTGGAGCGTTCACCCAAACATAAGTACAGTGTACCCGAGAGGGCATTGTTGGTAAGAGTTGCTTGAGGTTTGCTTTAGCAGTCCGTGTGGGGAAAATTTAGAATACAGTTAGGAACTGATAAATTATGGTCGGCGTTGAGTCGGTTAGCCTTTGATTGTAAAGGATTTAGATTTCGAGGACGAAATCATTCTAAGGTTGGGAGGATTGTAACACCCGAAAATTTGAGAAAACAGATTTTGGGACTCACGGACGTCCGCAAGGTGCGGAAGTCCGCGGGTCATCCGCGGAAGCAACAGAGCCGTTTTGGGGAAATTCGGCCATAGCAAGTCGGACGTCCGCGAAATACCATGCGGACGTCCGCGATAGGTCTGATGAGATATTTTTGTGTTTTAATCCCTCTTCCTCCCTCACTCCTCTTATTTCACCTCCAACCTCAAATCCTACACACACTCTCTCTAAAATCGTTTTCTCTCAAGAAAACCCTAAACCCCCCTTTCCTTTTCATCTTCTTCCCCAAATCAACACCATCACCATTGTTGGAAACCTTAACCCCTTCAAGGAAACCTTCCACTTCATCTCCTTCATCAAGACTCTAGGGTTTCACCCAACCCTTTCCACTCCATTTGAAAATTAGAAGTTTGTGGTTCATCTTGGTGGTTCTAGAGACATTTTGGTTGGTGGATTCAAGTATGGTTAAGGTAATCTTCTCTTCTCTTCATTTATGAAGTTAGGGTTTTGGATATAAGTGGGTATGTTGGTATAAAATGGTTGGAGAATGATTCTACTTGGTTAGATATAATTAATGTTGGTTGGAAACTTATGGATCTAGGTTTTTGGAGGTTTTAGCTTAAAGATACAAGATGCTTCAAAGGAGCTTACGTTTGGGGAAACTCTAGATTTAGCATAAATCTAGCAAGGTGAGTCCAAGTTGATATGTGAAAACTTTGTACATGCCAAAAATGTTATTTTCCAAATGTTTGTGTGTTTTACTTGAAAATATCAATTGTTGAGTTATTTGATGAGTCTAACTCTTTTGAAATATTTATCTTCATAAATGTGTAAAACACCCATATTTGGGATTTTTGGATATTTGATATGTAGAAATCATAAATATATCCTTAAAAGATTTACTGCTTAAATGAAGTTTATTTGATGGTTTAATCATATTTGTGTAAATGATTTTATAAACCATTAGGGAGAATGCATGTGCTAGTGTCAATAACCATTTTGAGAATTATAAGGGTATGAGTCCTTTTGGGAAAACCCTTTTTGTTTAACCCGTGTCGAGTTTTGGGTTAATAATGATTTTGTGGTACTTGTTTACCTAATTGATATTTAAATGCATATTTATGCTATGATGACCGTTATTTATGGGTCTAATGAGTATTTGAGCATTTTGCTCGGCTTTGACTTTAAGATAGTCTTGGGGACATTTTGTCTGGTTTTGATGGCTCGATGTGGAGTTTTATTTATGGTTTGCTTCTATTGCACCATATCGCATTTATTGCACATTATTAATATTTAAATGCCCGGGTGCGTTAGTCATTTCCACGATGGGCTTATTATTATAGACTGTGTTGCATTGGATCCATAGGCACGTGAGTCAGTCTTTATTTGATGGTCTGCTGGGTGTCGCGGGATTTGACCGGGCCCCATGCTAAAAGACCTTTACTTTCAAGGGTACGATAGGAGGGTTGAGTCATGGATGAGCACGTTGGGCGAATATGACCTTCGCCAAGTTGGGGCAATGTCGTGGTTGTATCCCCCTTGGGCCGAGCCTTTGGCGGTATTCTTGGTAATATTTCGCTAAGGTCACCCGTCTCTTGGTCGTAACTTAAAAGGCGTCGTATGGGACACCTGGGCTTTTATGCAGTGAAGTGTCGTACAATTAACATTGTATGAGTGGCGTACTTTTGTGTTCATCCACTCTCAATGGATACGGGTCTCCCCCGTTGTTGGCCAACCTATTTGGGATTGTGTATTGTCCCTGTTTTATTATTGTTGGTCTTATATATTTGATTGCGATTGGATGACTTCAATATTGGATCCCCCTCCATGTATATTGAAGTTTAAATGAAGCACGTCATTTCCATATTTATGGTATTTGGAAATTCATTACATTTTACGGTTGCGTGAGTATTGCGTCGTATTATGTTTTCAATGAAGGGTTATAATTAAATGGATGGTTTTCCATGATTTATGGGTTGAGTATTTATTGTCAACCGTATTTGAAGGTTTTGCCTAATATATAATTATTCACGTATTTGAGTGAGTTGGGATTGGTATTCATTTTGGAAAACGCTTTATACCTTTTGGGAACTTTTTTCATAGATTTTGGGTGCGTTGAAAAATGAGTCGTTTATATCCTTTTGTAAACTCTTTTGGAAATCTTAATCTATATTGCAAACTTTCATTCAAAGAATTATTTTAATCATGCTATAAACTCTTGAACTCACTAGGCGTTAGCCTAACCCTTTTTATTTGTCGGCATGTGCAACAGGTCTCAGGTTGGGAGTAGTTCTATGACACGTGTGAAAGGTCGTGTACTAGTAAAGTGCTCGAGAGGTGAATAGTTTAAGTGAAGTTTTCCGCATTCATCTTTGGGATTAGCAATTTGTATTTTGGGTTAAGTAACACCCGATGTGGTTATTAGTCTTTGTAATAAGACTTGAATTATATATATTGTTTGGAGATTGACCATAGATTGTAATGTGAGGTATTCCACCTATTGAATTATAGGAATAAATCCTATTATTTTCGGATGTATTATCGAAATTTTAATTAGTTGCTGTTTCCCAATTCGATGGTGTTACATTTTACCCCTATATCGAACAAAAAAACACATTTGAGAACAAACCAAACAGTAAGAAAATAGGGTACAAGCTTATTTTTTTTATAAAGTTTTTGAGACATTTATCCAACTGTTAATGACTATCGTGATCAACCATTTTAGAGCTAGCTGTTGGGTTCAACCATTTTGCAGGAATCTAAGGTATCTAAGGTAAGCCCTTTTGAAAGATGCATACATCTATACTCATGGATGAAGAAATTAAAGAAATATATTGATGCACAGTGAAGAGTATACATCACTTTGCATAGACCACAAATCAAAATGAAGAAGCAAACTACTTATCATCTAATCAGCCATGTAGCAGATACTCACTACTTTTCCATATTCACTTCTCATACCACAAAATGCACATCATGGTTTCTTTTATGTCTTCAATCCATTTTTGTGAATCTAACGACGTATTGACTACAAATCAAATAAAATTATAGTTTGACTTTTTAGTTATGATTTATGTTATAACAAAAGTAGAAAAAGAAAAGTATAGTCAAAGAATCACTAAGTTATTTTAAGTTTTAAACAATACAACTACATATTGAGTCTCCCCTATTGACAAATATGAAGAGAACATAATGTTTTTTTTCTTTGTGGCGTTTCATCAAACACTTCACAAGCAATATATAGGTTTGAGAAACAAATCAGGTAAATATAAAATGAAACAACGTCTAGAGGAAACAAAGTTTGGGAAAATCATATTTTAAACAAAAACATAAAATGGAACACGTAAGAAGAAACAATTTGAGGTATGAACGATTTATTTTAAAGAAAACAACAAAAATTGCCTTTAGAAAGACCGACTTGTCTTGTAAAATGAGTTTGTGAAGAACGATTTGCCTCTATTTCTTGCGTAAGGATCAATTTCTTGTTGGATTGATGGTCTTGTTGAAATGATTTATGAAGAAGAACTTCATCCCTCTTCTTGAGTAGTCGTCCCTGTTCTGGAGTAGAATGCCAACTGGTAGGTTTATTTGGACGTGTTTTTTATAAAAAGAACTAGGGTTTGGTACCGCGCGTTGCGCGGTAGTGATAAATTATGTAGAATATATTGAAGTTAAAAAGTCCGGTAATCATATATTATATATCAAAATAATAAGAATCAATATTACAGTTGATATGAAGTTGTTCATAATCTTTAGTTGTTTCTTTTGATATATATATATAATTAAATAATATTTTAGAAGTTTCGTATCATTAAACTTTGTAATTGACTCAAATTGATAAAAGAAGTGAGTGAGACTATTGGTTATAATAATTAGATGTACAATTAGTATTGTTTTGTCATAACTCGTAATATATCGATTATCCCATAAAATAATTATGTTCATAATGCGACCATAATATTGCTACCTACTTTGTTTAATTGTAGGGCATCTTGGTAAACTGCATGCATTTGTTATAATGTCTCGTTTCAACTTCGGCTAAAAATTTTCATGAAGTCCCCGTTCCCAACCTACTGTTGGACGAATGAGTAACAAAAGTCGTCAGTATTGTGACCACTTCATGTATATGCGAGTCTGATTGAATTGTTAAATTTTCACTGTTCGAGTTTTTTGATTTGTTTGAGACTGTTTGTTCATAGCTTAGTTTCTTAGTAGATAATCTTGAAAAAAGAGGTTTTAGCCATATTATGTAAAATGAAACGTATTATATCAACTCTAATTTCATTTTTATACATAGTTTGATTTCAATTTAAATTAAAAGATGCTATTGAAATTATTATGTATTGATGATTCTAATAAGTTATTCTTTTTAATTTTATATATTTGGTTATTCTAATATATATATATATATATATATATATATATGTTTCTATCGTTTTGTAGATATTGCTATATTGATAATAATAAGTTTCAGTTTTGATTATACTTTAACTATATATATTGATTCATACTAATTTTTTTATTTTATGTATTGATTTTAGTAGTGACATTAAATATAATAATTATTGATTAAATTAGTAAATTTAAATGTAATAAGTATATTATTTATTAATGAGAGAGTTAGTAATAAGTATTTGGTTATATATTAAATCTATTTAATGATATTAAATGTAATAAATATTTTATTTATTAAAGAGGAGTTAATAATAAGTATATTGATTCCAATTTTATTCATATATATATATATATATATATATATATTGATTCTAATATCATTTATATTTATATATTGATTTTAATAAGACTTTAAATAATAACAATACTTTAGTTTTATAAATTGATTACTTTAAATATTGATTCAAATTTTAGATATTTAATTTTATTGAAAATAATATCAATATATATGCATATTGTAATAAATAAAAAGATTAAAACTCATGTGGTATGTGACTTAAATATATTATTTTTAAATTATATATATATATATATATATAGAGGAAAGTTCAAATAAAAACTCATTTTCAATTGTAAACATGAGGACGGATCTTGACCCTTCCATCTATATTGATCCAATGACTCATATTAAATAGAGTTTTTAATTGAAATTATTAATTAAGGTGATTAGGGGTAAAAATAGAAGATAATTAAAACCCACGCCTACCATGTTTGACTTTTTATTTTCTTTTTTAATTAAATTTTTTTACCCCCTTAAAGTTTAAAATAAATTAACTTAAAAATTACTAACATTTTAATCAAACAAATTACATCAAAAAAACGAGAATTTCGTACTCTTCGATATGACATCAATCTCGATATAGTTTTTTTTGTTGTTTTAACCGTTTTTATGTGGAATGTCATATACGTGTTATATTCGGTATGAATATTTATGTATGTTCAAGTGCGTACAACATCTCGACACCATAAGTCCGTAACTCGACATCACATTCTACAACAATTTCTTCGGCGTCCTAAGGTATCGTGTTCTTCATTACCATAACCCAACACCTATCGAGATGAAACGGAACCTATCGAGTTTCGGTTGTGAACTGATGAACAAAAGAGAGTGCGTCACGTCTCCACACCTTCACGAGTCACTTATGTATTATTCTTCATTAATAATGTATCATTCAGTATGAATAATACATCATTCAGGGTGAATAATACACGATTCATGAATTCATGTATTATTCATCCTGAATACTGTATTATTCATCCTGAATATTGTATTATTCATCCTGAATATTGTATTATTCATCCTGAATAGGGAATGAACGTTCACCTTTGTTATTCATATTGAATGTGGACACTTGAAGAAGTGCATACATATTCATAAAGAATAAAACCAAGTTTCGATTGTGAATCGGAAAACAAAGAGAGTGTGTCATGTGTTCAACCTTCACGGGTCATTCATATATTATTCAACATGAATAATGTGTTATTCAGGGTGAATAATGTGTTATTCAGGGTGAATAATGTGTTATTCAGGATGAATAATGTGTTATTCAGGATGAATAATACACGATTCATGTTTAATAATACATGAATCAGGAATTCGTGTATTATTCATCCTGAATGTTGTATTATTCATTTTGAATACTGTGTTGTTCGTCATGAATAGCGAATGAACGTTCCTCTTTGTTATTCATACTGAATATGCACACCATGAAGCGTGCATACATATTCATACCGAATATAACACATACATAACATTTCACGTAAAAACGGTTAAAATGAAGAAAAAACTATATCGAGATGGATGTCATATCGAAGAGCACGAAATTCTCGTTTTTTTTATGTAATTTGTTTGATTAAAATATTAGTAATTTTTTAGATAAATTATTTTAAACTTTAAGGGGGTAAAAGTTTTTTAATTAAAAAAGAAAATAAAAAGTCAAACATGATAGGCGTTGATTCAAATTTCCAGATTTGCCCCTAATCACTTCTCAATTGGTTTAATTAAGTTTTAACCATTGATTAGTTTTCCAAATCTTGATCAATGGTTGTGACTTGTCCTCATGTTCACAATTGAAAATGAGTTTTCATTTGAACCCACCCCTATATATATATATATATATATATATATATATATATATATATATATATAAAGAGGGTTATGTAAATAATATAACTCACAATGATTATAAGGTATTATATCGATGTGAATAATAGTCATCTTTATATTAATTATAATAATTTTATTATTAAAATGCACATGTTATGATATTCAATTATAATCTAAATAGAAGTATACATATTGATCGTAATTTTGTTTATATAATGAGTTTTTAAATATGTTGACTATTTGTATTCCTAGAATGTTATGTGAAAAAAAAAGAATAAGGTGAAATGAATTAAATAAACAAATTTAGGTGTAAACAAAGAACAAAATAGTTTAAATAATTAAACATTTTGCTAATAACTACAATAAAATAAATGCAAACGTTGAGGAAAAAATGAAGAAATTTGGGATTCAGATGCTTAAAAAATGTCATCTCATGTGGTTTTTCTTATAAAATTACAAATTACAAATTGAAAATTAAAAATCTATGTAGACATAAAAAAAGGAGAAGAAAAATCAACAACAAAAACGAAGGTAACAATTGTAAATAAATAAATTAAATCAAAAAATCAAAAATTTATTTAACAACAATATGTAAATCGCACAAAACATTAGAAAAAGTATATGTAATATTTTATATAAAAACACAATGATATTGATTGGGAAGACACACATATACACATATCAACAATATATAACTCACATAAATCATTACCTGAAAATTTACGTAGGATGGCAACAATATCGATGGAAAATAAATTCTACAAAGAAAAAAATTCAAACAAACATAATAGAACATAGTATAGAACATAAAATTTGTTAGTTCAATGTTGATGAAGCATTAGGATGTATTTAGATATAATTTTGATGTAGGTTTTTCTCTAATTAATAAATGGAAAGATGAAGAGAGCAAAATTAATGTGTTTAAGAAGTTAGATAGTTTGAAAATTAAAGGTAATTAAGTTGCAAGTGAAGTTACCAAATAAACCTTTGTATAATGAAATACACAATTTTCATTTAGGGGTAAAATGGTCATTTATGAGAAGTTTTTTATTTAAAAAAAATCAAAATTATGAAAAAATAGAGAAAGGTGAATGAAGGCTTCTCATAATGCCACATAAGCAACTCCATATTTTGCTTATATATATATATATTTATATATAAAGAGGGTTATGTAAATAATATAACTCACAATGATTATAAGGTATTATATTGATGTGAATAATAGTCATCTGTATATTAATTATAATAATTTTATTATTAAAATGCACATGTTATGATATTCAATTATAATCTAAATATTAGTATACATATTGATCGTAATTTCGTTTATATAATGAGTTTTTAAAGATGTTGACTATTTGTATTCCTAGAATGTTATGTGGAAAAAAAAAAGAATAAGGTGAAATAAATTAAATAAACAAAATTATGTGTAAACAAAGAACAAAATATTTTAAATAATTAAACATTTTGCTAATAACTACAATAAAAAAATGCAAAAGTTGAGGAAAAAATGAAGAAATTTGGGATTGAGATGCTTAGAAAATGTCATCTCATGTGATTTTCTTATAAAATTACAAATTGAAAATTAAAAAACTATGTAGACATAAAAAAAGGAGAAGAAAAATCAACAACAAAAACGAAGGTAACAATTGTAAATAAATAAATTGAATGAAAAAATCAAAAATTTATTTAACAACAATATGTAAATCGCACAAAACATTAGAAAAAGTATATGTAATATTTTATATAAAAACACAATGATATTGATTGGGAAGACACACACATATACACATATCAACAATATATAACTCACATAAATCATTACCTGAAAATTTTACGTAGGATGGCAACAATATCGATGGAAAATAAATTCTACAAAGAAAAAACTTCAAACAAACATAATAGAACATAGTATAGAACATAAAATTTGTTAGTTCAATGTTGATGAAGCATTAGGATGTATTTATATATAATTTTGTTGTAGGTTTTTCTCTAATTAATAAATTGAAAGATGAAGAGAGCAAAATTAATGTGTTTAAGAAGTTAGATAGTTTGAAAATTAAAGGTAATTAAGTTGCAAGTGAAGTTACCAAATAAACCTTTGTATAATGAAATACACAATTTTCATTTAGGGGTAGAATAGTCATTTATGAGAAGTTTTTTATTTAAAAAAAATCAAAATTATGAGAAAATAAAGAAAGATGAATGAAGGCTTCTCATGATGCCACATAAGCAACTTCACTGTAACAACCCAAATTCTAGTAGGTTTTAGAGTTTGGTGGCCAAATTGAAATAAATGAAAGTTAAGTTGAGGGACCATTTCTGTATTTTGTTGAAGGTATTTATATGCACAAACCTTTAGGGCAGCCCCCATTTGCAAATCAGTATTTTTTTGGTCTTGTGTGTGTGTGGTGTCGTGAAGCAAGGATAGAAGGAAGAAGAAGAAGAAGGAGGAGGCAATAGAGAGGAGAAATCAATCAAGTAATCCTTCTTAAGTTCGTATTCTGTGTAATTTAGCATTCCCTTCTTCTTTAGCTTGGATTCTATGATTGAAACTAGTGATTTTTTAAGCTTTCCCCATTTTCCCTAAAAAGTGGGTTTTATGGGTTTTGGTCTTAATGAAACGATTTTAGAGGTTATAAATGGTTTAAGTGAGTGTTTGGGGTTAGTGAATGAACCCTTATAGTTGTCTAATCAAACTAATGGCTTAAATCGGAGTTTAAAGCGGTTTTAGAATTTCTAAGCTCGAACAGCAGCTTTTTCCGGACACCAGTGTTTGGTGGTGTCCGGATATGTTGCATGTGTCCGGGTAAGTGTCTCGTGAAGGTGTCCGGGTAGTTTTGTCCGGATAAGTGGTGTGTCCGGATAAGTGTAGTGTCCGGATAAGTGGTGTGTCCGGAAAAGTGATGTGTCCGGATAAGTGGTGTGTCCGGATAAGTGATGTGTCCGGATAAGTGTAGTGTCCGGATAAGTGTAGTGTCCGGATAAGTGTTGTGTCCGGATAAGTGCTGTGTCGGGGAAGGGGTATCCGGACAGTAGGGCTGAGATATTTTATCTGATTCGAATTCAATGCCCTTAGGTGTTCGGTTGGATTAGCTTGGTGATTTCAAGAAGTGCGTTCAGCGTCATCAAGGTGAGTTCCCTAAACCTTATTACGACGCAATGTGTTAATTGTTCTTTTAACTGATAATGGTTCACTTTGAGCACGAAATGTTTACCAAATCGATATGCATGTTTTTACATGAAAGCTCATACTTTATTCAAAGAATATTTAGCATGATGAAATGATTATATGGTTTACGAGATTCCAAGTTGTATGAAGTATGACATGTGATGTATGCTATGTGGAGTCGGTCTGCACCGTGGGATCGGTATGCTCTGGGATCCGATGATTCCTTGGACATGGGTGATGAGCCGATAGGTTGGAATCTGTTTCCCTCCTATTCGGGTAGAGGGAGTCTGCTTGGGCCCCGGTACGAGGCGAGAGGGGAGTCTGCTTGGGCCCCGATCGCGACGAAAGGGGAGTCTGCTTGGGCCCCGATCGCGGTTAGTTTATGCGATCCTCATCACGGTGCAGTACCATGTTTGACGTTATGTGAAGTTTGATGATGAATTTTATAAACGATTTTCCCAATGTTTATATATGTTGTTTTCGGAGGGAATTCACTAGACCTTTTGGTCTAACCCTCGCTTTTCAAAACTAAACCATTTTCAGGTAAGCAAGTAGTAAGAGGCTCAAGTAAGTGAGCAAGAGCATGATTGAGTACAGATGCAGCTAGAGACTGTGCCGATGCCACTTGTAGTAGTAGTTGTTCTCAGTTGTGTATAGGTTGTTTCCGCCAACCTTAGTTTGGGAATGATGTAACTGAATTTTGGGACCCAGTTTTATTACAGAGTATGATTTAATGCTTTGGTTGTCTTGTTATGAATTTTGGGTCGTTACAAATGGTATCAGAGCCATAGTTTAAGGGATTTAGGTGACCGGACGGGCCTAAACTTAAACTTGGGAGTAGAAGATCACAACTGCGAATCAGGAAACGCGTTAAGAGGGCACTAATGTAGACACAGGAAATGCGTTAGGAGGACACTATTATGGAGATAGGACTAATAAGGTACCGAGGATTGTCATGTAAGGTAAGTTTGAGATTGCACCTGGCCAGTGTAATTGCGAACTTACAGGTACATGTATGTGCTTAACCTACCTTATTAACCTACCTAGTGCTCATGTCGTGTTCCAGTACGTTAGATTGTCAACAAGATCCCTGAGGGGTAGACTGAGACCCTTTGTTAGGGAAGTTTCTTGAGAGGTCACTTATGATGTGATGTATGTATACATCGTAGAGAAAGAATGTTGTATAGAACGTTATGAGTCGGATAGAGGTAACTCTTCGTAGATTCGAAGAGGATGGATGTTGAGTTTGAGTAAGACTCCTATTTTGGGAGAGTCCCAGTTCTAGAAATCTTGGGATAGATCGGTCGGGATGGTAAGAAAGGGCGATGTCGAAACCTTGAAAGTTCCAATGGAGCTTTGAATTCTTATTCGAGCTTTTCAAGGACAGGGTAAATGAAATAAGATACCTATAGTGAAATGAAAGCATATAGGAGTGGAAAGTGAGATAGTTGTTCAAAGCGAAATAGTATGAAAGGGTTGAGTAAGTGAGAGGTGGAAAGTGTGTTCAGCAAGTTGTTGCGTGACCGAAAGGACGACCATTGGTCGTAGGTGGAGTGTCAAGGATAAGTTGCGTAATTAAAGCGGTTGACCTTGTTAGAGTGAGTAGCCTTCAATTGCAAATAGAGTCTCATGCATGGCGTTCTTTTATGTAACATGAAATTTTCAAGATTTAAAATAAGAATGTAAATGTCAACTTTGAACAAAATGAGTCAGCTTGTACGAGTGCACGTTTAAAGAAAAAGCGATTTCAGTACGTCGCACATTGAAATTTTGAGGTAAACGATTTGCAAAGTATTCCACACTTTTAATGATAAGTTAAATTGTTACAAAAATGGCCAAGGAAATGGTTACCTGCAATTCACTTATAACCAAAATGCTTATGGACCTTTTTGATATCATACAATTGAGTGTGAGAACCGACTGGTTTACTTGGTGTCGGTAATTCTTTCAGAATTGTCTCATATGAAAAGATTTTCATGCAAATTATTACTCTCGTAATAACATTGTTCGGATTGAGAAAGATTGGGGTTCACGGGAAGATGCATGCCAATGATTCTCGAATCGTTGTGCAGAGTTTTGAAGTTATAAGAGCGATGGGGTCACGAGTACCCGAGTTGTTTCTAAATGTTGTTTATTTAAAATGATAAAATGTACGAAATGATTTGTCTTTTGCGTTGTCATGCATGAAGGCTATGAACTCACTAGGTCGTAGGATGTTACATGTTAAGCCAAGGAAGAACTTCAAGAGTGAAGAAGTGTCGGACAAATCAGGAAAGAATGTTGTAGCCTTAGTATTTGTGTTCAAGAGGAAAGGTGAACAGGGGTAGAGTCGGAAGTGGATTATAGTGTCGGTTGTATGAGGGTTTGCACCCTTGTTCGGTAACTGGAAGTACGGTAGTCAAGGGACGGTTGTGTCCGGAGGAAGGACTCGAAGCCTTCTAGGTGATGGTTTTTTTTTTGCAACTCGTTTTGAGTAGTGTGATGAGGAAGAATGAAATGTCTATAGCGTGGGAGTATGAGTTTTGAGGTGAGCTCGTAATGTTGATGTTACATAAGTAGGTTTCGAAAAGAGGGTGTAAAGCCCGTATCCCAGTATGTTCTATTTTTTTTAGTTAATTTCGTTTTCTTTTATCGTTGCGTAGTTATCGGGAATTAGTGGGATAACCTATTTGAGAAAAAATTGGATTTTGAGGCTAAAGGTGTTAACCCTAATACTCTAGGGGCTGTTTGTGTCATTAGGGCAAAGGGGGTGCATGGGGTTCGGCCCATGTGGAACCGGCCTTCCCCCCCCTCCCTTCTCGTTTTCTTCTCACGTAAACAACACACCAACCCTAACATCTTCTTCTTCTTTCTTTGTTTGTTGTTGCCGTGAAACCGCCCACCACCACACCAGCGCCGCTGCTGGTTTTGGCCGGAGAGAGAGAGAGAACAGCGCGAGAGAGAGAGAGAGGTAGAGAGAGAGAAGAGCGTTGGGTTAGTCGCCGGATTCGCTGTTGTCCGCCGCTGTTGCTGCCGGAAACCACCGCCATCACCACTGTTTCGTCGGAGATTTCGAGAGAGAGAGGAGCAGGTGCGGGTGTGTGACGTTTTAGCGAGGTAAGTCGTTCCTTCGTTTCGTTCCTTTTCTTTTCCTTTTTCCGGCAAAACAACCACCGCGACGCCACTGCCGCCGTACGCCGCCGCGAGGGTGGTCGAGGGTGGGGCGGTCATGGTTGTGCGTGCGCACGGAGGTGTGTGTGTGTGCACGTATGGCAGCCGAGTGTGGTGGAGGAGAGGGGCGGTTGGGTGATCGAAAAGGGGGGGTGTCCACGTTAAGGTCGTCGCCGGGAAACCGCCGCCGCCACCGCCGTGCCCCACTGCCGGAGGTGGCAGTGGGTGGTGCCCGTGGCGGAACCCTAAAACCACCTCCGGTCTAAACCTTAAACCGCTAAACCAACTCTCAATACCGTTTTATGATTTCATGTGAAGTTTGTAATCTGCCACTGTCTTGCGTTAACCATAACTCTCTACTCGTAACTCGGATTGGGGTGAAACCGGTTCCAAAAGTTCCCTTTCCGAGTCTAGTAACTTTTCTGTGTTTCGTGCGAAATCCAGTTCGGAACGTAGCATAGGCCAAATCGTCGTTTTATACTGAAAGGCGCTGATTTTTCACTGTTCTGCGAACTGTTCTTATAAAATCCGTATTTAATTGTAGAAAAATCGTTAGGAGGTGTATAATATGTCCTTGGAACCCTAACTCTGAGCACTTTCTAGTTATGTAATTTAATTGAGGATTTTCTGGGTTTAAAGAGGTCGGAACAGGTCCCGAACAGACCTGTTTGGTTAAACCGAAAAGTCGTTTTAGTGACGGTTTAAGCGTGCGTCGTATTTTAGGGTCCGGGTCTCGTGTTAATACATTTTAACGTTCGTTTAGGTGTTGAGAAGTGATCTTGGACTGTGAAGCTTGAGTTACTGGTTGTAAGCTAGACGCGCTTACGAGGTGAGTTCTCTCACTATATTTAATATTGGTTGTGTTTACATTACTGTAGCTCGTGTGTGGTAGCCTTAATTATTTGTGATGCGGGGCTAGATAGTGGGGTGGCTAGTTAGACCTTTGTTGACATGTATACGCGGGTGGCGTTGTCATGTATACGCGGGTGGCGTAGGGACTCGGGGCCCGGTGTTTGTATACGCGGGTGGCGTAGGGACTCGGGGGCCGGTGTTTGTATACGCGGGTGGCGTAGGAACTCGGCGGGGCCGAAGATTGTATACGCGGGTGGCGTAGAATCTCGGTGGGGCCCAAGATGTTATACGCGGGTGGCGTAGGGGTAGGTATGCATGTTTATGACTTGTTCGTAGACTTGTATGCTTGTTTATGTGCAACTATCTGTTATAGGGGTAGTGTGGAATAACTGTGTTATCTATGGTGGGTGAATTCACTAAGCTTCGTGCTTACCCTTTCCCAATAAATCATTGTTTCAGGTACGAGTGGCTCCAAGGCGTGACGTGTACACACTGGCGCGCGTGAAGAGCTGATTATTATATCGTTTTATAATTATCATTTTTAAAACTATTTATTCCGTTGTTTACTGTTTTTAGAGAATAATTATTCTTGGGTTGCAAACGAAACGTTTTGGGTTATTTATCGAGTTTAATTAATGAAATGTCATTTTTAAAATTTTAAATTTTCTTGTAATTTTTGAGATGTTACAACTTGGTATCAGAGCACAGCTTGAGTGAATCAAACGCACCACGGTGTGTTTGGTCTCAAGTTTGCGGCTATAAAATTTTCTTTAAAGTTTTTGGAAAATAAAAGAAAGGAAAACCTGTTTGAGAAACGGTGATCAAGGGCGCAGTGTGTACAGTCAGCCGGAGCCAAGGGAAAGGTACAGTACTTAGTGTTATATTGCTTTCTAGATCATAGGGTATGCATGCTAGATTGCCTGTTGTTAATACTATGCTGTAGTTTGTACTGCTTGCTATTAGGGATTTATACTAGTTATAATCGGTTACTAAGTGAATGCCCTCTAGGTTGTATGCAGTAAGAAATTTATAGCCTTAGAATATTCGATTTAGTTCTTTTGCGCAACTCTTGTTTGAGTCCAACCGTTCTAGGATAGAATCTCGTATTCGAATGTCTATTTGTTTCGCGCTGCATGCGACTGGGTATTCGCGAGGCAACTCGTTATGGCTAGTAGGGATTCCGTAGTAGCGAGGGTAGTGGGATGAGATGAAATTCCTAGGGAGCTGGGAAGAGTGTTTACATATGAGTAGGTATGCTAGATTGCTTGGTGCTTATTACACTGTACGGCATGTTTGTTGCTTGCTAATAGAAGTTTATGCTAGCCTTGATAGGTTGTTAAGTGAATGCACCATAGGTTGTATGCGGTAGGAACCGAATAGCCCTAGAATGTCAGATTTAGTTCTATTGCGCAGCTCTTGTTTGAGTCCAACCGTTGTAGGATAGAATCTTATATTCGAATGTCTATCTGGTTTTACACTGTGTGCGACTGTGCATTCGCGAGGCGACTCTTCATGACTAGTGGGAATTTCGTTGTAGCTAGGGTAGTGTTTGGGGTGGAATTCCTAGGGAGCTAGGAAGAGTGTGTACATATGCTGGTGTGGGCATATGGGTATAGTTATCGGCGAGAAACTACTTGGGCGCTTCGGGATGGGACTCGGAACAGGCAATGATAGGTGTGGATGGTAGTAGTAGAGCTCCTACTACCGAAAGCACAGGATCAATGCTCGAGCCGGGGAAAGTCACGAGATATCCAAGGAGTTGAGCGTGAGTGTTGTAGTGTGAGTTATTATTTGCTAATAATTCGTTGTAACTTCTACCTCAGATGGTCAACACTAGGAGAAACAACACTGCTGAGCCAGAGACTGGCGCCGGGATCACTGTGGAGCAGATCCGAGAGATGGTTGCTGCCGAGGTGGCACATGCGATCGGGGAGGCGATCCCCGAGATCATCACCGCCATCCGCAACGAGGTGGTAGTTCTGATGGAGGAACGCATTGCGGCAATCCCACCACCGGCGGGTGGACAACCGCGTGCTAGGGAGTTTCAGTATCGAGACCTCTCTGCTTGTTCTCCGCCTGAGTTCAAGGGAGACCCGAATCCGATCCTTAGCATGCGTTGGATATCGGATATGGAGTGTGCATTTTTGACAAGTGGCTGCCCCGACAACCTGGAGGTTCGTTTCGCTGTGAACTTACTTCGTGACGGAGCGAAGGATTGGTGTGCTACAGCGTTGACGCTTACTGAGCGCACTACCTTGACCTGGGAGGAGTTTGTCATTCGTTTTCGTGCAAAGTACGTGCCTCCGGTAGAAATGGAGCGGATTGCTAAGGAGTTTCTGGAGCTCACGCAGACGACAGAGACGGTGAAAGAGATGAATAAGATGTTCACCGAGATGGCATTGTTTTGTCCCCAGTATGCCGCCTCGGAGGAAATGAAGATGTCTCGGTACAAGGACATGCTACATACTGAGATTAGGGAATTCGTGAGCACGGTAAAGTACACTTCTTTATCGGCGATGATGGACGCGGCCCGGATGAGGGAACTGGAGTTGGAGACTCAAGCAAAGAAGAGAAAGGCGGCACAGGCGGTGACGCCAATCACTTCGGTACCGATGAAGTCGAGGTTCACGGATTCACGCGCGAGTTCAAGGAGCGATGGGTTTAAGCCCAGGGATACTAGTGGAAAGTGGACTGATGGATGTTTCAAGTGTGGACAGTCCGGTCATGTCAGCCGGGATTGTAAAATGCCATTTATGGTCTGCTTTAACTGCAAGCAGACGGGCCATGTGAAGGCCAATTGCCCGAACCCAAGGGTAGCTGATGGGAATGTGGCACAGGGGGCTCCTGCGGCTGCCCCTTTGCGTATTACAGATGGTCGTATAGGTCAGGCTGGAACCGAGGCAGCCCGAGGTAGAGTGCATCAGCTGACGGTGGAGGAAGCACAGACTACGCCTAAAGTGGTGGCAGGTATACTTCGTCACTTGTTTTCTTTTATTGGTTGTCGTATGTAGTTGCATTTTTTGGATTAAACTGTGTGATTAAGTGTGTTCTTAGTTAACTCGGTGTTTGCTGTAGTGATGTTTGATAGCGGGGCTACTCATTATCTCGTGTCTTATACTTTTAGCGAGCTTTTGGGCCGTAGTGTAGGACGGTTAAGTTGTCCACTTATGGTGGAGGTTGCTGATGTTAGAACCTTGAAGGTTACTGTAGTGTGTCATGGGTGTACCCTGGAAATCTTGGGTGTGAGATTCCCTATTGATTTGTTCCCTATCGCTATGCGTGAGTTGTGCGTGATTGTGGGTATAGACTGGATGGATACTTTCGATATGAGGATTTGTAGCCGATTTTAAGATAATTATGGTAATGGTAGTAGTAACCCTAAAATGCTCACTTGTGATGAATAGTTATGGTGGAATGACCTTCGTGTGTGTTTATAGAACTGCTGGTTTGATGGTTCGTGTGAAATAAATTTTGGGAGTCTATTAGAACTCGTGGAAGTTAATCGACAGTTAATGGTAAGAATGATCGTATCCGAGTATCCTGTAAGGTATATTGGTGAGCAACTTTAGGATGGTTAGAGCTTGAAATTGAATCGGGATGTATAGAATATCTAAGGTTGGGAGACAACCAAAGTCGTTTGACTAGGAATGATTCCAGTTGTTGGAGTGTTCTTCTGATCATAATTTCAGTGTTCTTGAAGGAGTTTTGTTGGTAAGAAAGGTATTCGAGAAATTTTTAAGACGGTGTGAGAAATTTAGATTCCAGTTAGTGAAAGTCCAGTGGCAACACCGAAAGGGGTCCGAGTGGACTTGGGAACCCGAGAATGATATGCGAGAGCGCTATCCAGAGCTGTTTTCAGGCGTAGACTTCGAGGGCGAAGTCTAATTCAAGGGGGGGAGAGTTGTAAAGCCCGTATCCCGGTATGTTCTATTTTTTTTAGTTAATTTCGTTTTCTTTTATCGTTGCGTAGTTATCGGAAATTAGTGGGATAACCTATTTGAGAAAAAATTGGATTTCGAGGCTAAAGGTGTTAACCCTAATACTCTAGGGGTTGTTTGTGTCATTAGGGCAAAGGGGGTGCATGGGGTTCGGCCCATGTGGAACCGGCCTTCCCCCCCCCCCCCCCCCTCCCTTCTCGTTTTCTTCTCACGTAAACAACACACCAACCCTAACATCTTCTTCTTCTTTCTTTGTTTGTTGCTGCCGTGAAACCGCCCACCACCACACCAGCGCCGCTGCTGGTTTTGGCCGGAGAGAGAGAGAACAGCGCGCGAGAGAGAGAGAGGTAGAGAGAGAGAAGAGCGTTGGGTTAGTCGCCGGATTCGCTGCTGTCCGCCGCTGTTGCTGTCGGAAACCACCGCCATCGCCACTGTTTCGTCGGAGATTTCGATAGAGAGAGGAGCAGGTGCGGGTGTGTGACGTTTTAGCGAGGTAAGTCGTTCCTTCGTTTCGTTCCTTTTCTTTTCCTTTTTCCGGCAAAACAACCACCGCGACGCCACTGCCGCCGTACGCCGCCGCGAGGGTGGGGCGGTCATGGTTGTGCATGCGCACGGGGGTGTGTGTGTGTGCACGTATGGCAGCCGAGTGTGGTGGAGGAGAGGGGCTGTTGGGTGATCGAAAAGGGGGGGTGTCCACGTTAAGGTCGTCGCCGGGAAACCGCCGCCGCCACCGCCGTGCCCCACTGCCGGAGGTGGCAGTGGGTGGTGCCCGTGGCGGAACCCTAAAACCACCTCCGGTCTAAACCGTAAACCGCTAAACCAACTCTCAATACCGTTTTATGATTTCATGTGAAGTTTGTAATCTGCCACTGTCTTGCGTTAACCATAACTCTGTACTCGTAACTCGGATTGGGGTGAAACCGGTGCCAAAAGTTCCCTTTCCGAGTCTAGTAACTTTTCTGTGTTTCGTGCGAAATCCAGTTCGGAACGTAGCATAGGCCAAATCGTCATTTTATACTGAAAGGCGCTGATTTTTCACTGTTCTGCGAACTGTTCTTATAAAATCCGTATTTAATTGTAGAAAAATCGTTAGGAGGTGTATAATATGTCCTTGGAACCCTAACTCTGAGAACTTTCTAGTTATGTAATTTAATTGAGGATTTTCTGGGTTTAAAGAGGTCGGAACAGGTCCCGAACAGACCTGTTTGGTTAAACTGAAAAGTCGTTTTAGTGACGGTTTAAGCGTGCGTCGTATTTTAGGGTCCGGGTCTCGTGTTAATACATTTTAACGTTCGTTTAGTTGTTGAGAAGTGATCTTGGACTGTGAAGCTTGAGTTACTGGTTGTAAGCTAGACGCGCTTACGAGGTGAGTTCTCTCACTATATTTAATATTGGTTGTTTTACATTACTGTAGCTCGTGTGTGGTAGCCTTAATTATTTGTGATGCGGGGCTAGATAGTGGGGTGGCTAGTTAGACCTTTGTTGACATGTATACGCGGGTGGCGTTGTCATGTATACGCGGGTGGCGTAGGGACTCGGGGGCCGGTGTTTGTATACGCGGGTGGCGTAGGGACTCGGGGGCCGGTGTTTGTATACGTGGGTGGCGTAGGAACTCGGCGGGGCCGAAGATTGTATACGCGGGTGGCGTAGAATCTCGGTGGGGCCCAAGATGTTATACGAGGGTGGCGTAGGGGTAGGTATGCATGTTTATGATTTGTTCGTAGACTTGTATGCTTGTTTATGTGCAACTATCTGTTATAGGGGTAGTGTGGAATAACTGTGTTATCTATGGTGGGTGAATTCACTAAGCTTCGTGCTTACCCTTTCCCAATAAATCATTGTTTCAGGTACGAGTGGCTCCAAGGCGTGACGTGTACACACTGGCGCGCGTGAAGAGCTGATTATTATATCGTTTTATAATTATCATTTTTAAACTATTTATTCCGCTGTTTACTGTTTTTAGAGAATAATTATTCTTGGGTTGCAAACGAAACGTTTTGGGTTATTTAACGAGTTTAATTAATGAAATGTCATTTTTAAAAATTTAAATTTTCTTGTAATTTTTGGGATGTTACAGAGGGAGGCGGATCATGAAGTTGATTATGATATGTGGAAGGATTAGGTTCCGTAAGGAACCCCTGTTATAGAATAACTTAAGAAGATAGTTACAGGTTGTCAGTTGATGTAGAAGTCGACTGTTGTGTAAGATGGTTGAGGCCGAAGACTTGAACCAGAAGGTTGAAAGTTGATAGAACACCTTGTAGAGGTGCTAAGAGGATGAGAAGTTATTGTTGTGATTAAACGTTCTATTTACGAAGTATGGAGGGTTCATAGAATGATGAGGTATGTAACACGAGCGAAGCAAGTGTGTAGATTCTATCGTCCAGTGAGTGACTGTGTCCAGCTTATGTAAGGCCTCGGATCTTAAAGAGCGAACAAGAACGCTTACATTTGAGCTAATTGGGAACTAGGAAGTTATAGTTCAGCTAGAGTGAGAAAGGACAAAGTAGCGAGATAGACTCGATTGTGTATGCGAGAAAATATGAAGAAAAGTGTGAATTGTGTACGAATGACCATGAGAGACTTGGTTGGTAGTGTGATAATAGGAGTGGTGAATGTACGAATGATTAGTAGCGTCAATTGCCAAGATATCTGTGTCAGTCGGTGATGTAGTAAGGCGATGTTAGAAAGATGAAGGATTAGAAGGAAGTCCTTTTGGGATTTCGGATAGAGTGTACGTTTTGCAATCCCAGTTGTTGAAGTACGTGGGTTGTAAGTAGGTGTGTATTTTGACTGTTTTCGGAATGGAATGTCGGGGTAGAATTGGGTGATTGCCCATCTGTGAGACCAAGCTTTGTGGTTACGTATGTTGTTAAGTATATTCTTGAAGGCAGAAGTAAGTTTAAAGAAGATGATGAATAGATTAGTCAAGCTGTAGTATAGTAGAGGAGACACTGTTAAAGAATTATTTAAGGTAAATCTAAGTAAGAAAGCCGGGATGACGGTATTTATATATCTGTCTGATTCTATGATCATGGTGGTTAATCGAAAGAATTGTGGAACCCGAGTTCGGGGTGTTCCTGAGTTAATAGATCCGTTTGTAATAGGGATTCCAAGGGGGGGTGGATTATTAGAGTGAATAGGAGACGTTACTAAGAAACACACTTTGGGGTCATTGGAAGTTTAAAGAGGATGAGGGTTGTGTTAGTCAAGAGGTGGTGAGTTTGATGCGAAATCCTGAAAGATTGTGAATTGTTGCTTATGTGTGAGAGAAATGTCTGAGAAGGTAAAAGTTGGAGATTAAAGAATGTGTAGTGACGTCGAACACTGGTCTTGTTTCAAGACGGCTTGGTTGAATGCCTTAAGATAAGATCTTGGTGCAACTGTTTGGTTATGTAAGTAATGAGAAAGCGATAGCAACATGTGGAAAGGTCGGGAGAGAGGGGCAAGTAATGTGTGGTGAGCAGTGCTCCACGCTAACGTGGGGAAGGTGTAGATAGTATGTCGGATCAAGTGAGTAAATTGGAAGTAGTATACTTGACAGTATTGTGTAGATTGTCTTTGATAGTGTGCGAACCGTTGGAAAGAATATTGAGGAAGGAAATTGTGTAAGTTTTTATGCAGGGGAGAAGTGGATGAGACAACTAAATGAGTTAAGTTAGTGACCTTGTGAGAAATGTGTAAACGATTTGGTCGTATAGTGTTTAAGCTAGTGAGAATAGCATGGTGTGACTATGGTTATTCCTCCCAGTTGGGTGAGGGTAACCGGAGTTAAGTTTTATGACCGAACGAACGTGGTAATCAACGAGGATTTGATGTGTTTCAGGATTAGTTTATTTCTAGTAGGTGAACACTTCAACGTTGGGTTTGAAGGTTCCTACCCTGGGTTACGTACAAGGATGGAGTGATGAAGTGGTGAGGATGTAAGAAATGGTTGACGAGATGTGGTCGTGGTGGTCCGAGAAAGGGAAATGTTATCCGCTTAGTCGATTGTTGATTAGGAGAAGTAATCTAGGATTGCTTGTATTTCGATGAAGGAACTCTAGGTTGTGAGTTGTCGGGACGTTCAGGTTTGGACTTGTGTCAAGCGGTCAAGTGTGTGTCCGTCTCTTAGTAAATGAATATCGTGTTATGGCAGAGGATTTAGCCAAGTTCCTCCTTAAAGTAAGTGTTGATGCATGAGAAGCCTTAGTAAATCTTCTATAGTCAAGATCGACCGAGTAAGAACAGTAGCCTACGAGTTAGAGTACCGTAAGAACGGAAGGAAATGCACCCAAGGTTCCATGTTTCGAGTCTGATGAGATGGTTGACTGAGTCAGATATATCTTTGCTTTGGGAAGTGTCGGTTTAGATGTGGGCAAGATACCCGCATCTTTTCCAATGAGGAATTCCGGGGACGGAATTCTTTTAAGGGGGGAGTGTTGTAACAACCCAAATTCTAGTAGGTTTTAGAGTTTGGTGGCAAAAGTGAAATAAATGAAAGTTAAGTTGAGGGACCATTTCTGTATTTTGTTGAAGGTATTTATATGCACAAACTTTTAGGGCAGCCCCTATTTGCAAATCAGTATTTTTTTTGGTCTTGTGTGTGTGTGGTGTCGTGAAGCAAGGAAAGAAGGAAGAAGAAGAAGAAGGAGGAGGCAATAGAGAGGAGAAATCAATCAGGTAATCCTTCTTAAGTTCGTATTCTGTGTAATTTAGCATTCCCTTCTTCTTTAGCTTGGATTCTATGATTGAAACTAGTGATTTCTTAAGCTTTCCCCATTTTCCCTAAAAAGTGGGTTTTATGGGTTTTGGTCTTAATGAAACGATTTTAGAGGTTATAAATGGTTTAAGTGAGTGTTTGGGGTTAGTGAATGAACCCTTATAGTTGTCTAATCAAACTAATGGCTTAAATCGGAGTTTAAAGCGGTTTTAGAATTTCTAAGCTCGAACAGCAGTGTTTTCCGGACACCAGTGTTTGGTGGTGTCCGGATATGTTGCATGTGTCCGGGTAAGTGTCTCGTGAAGGTGTCCGGGTAGTTTTGTCCGGATAAGTGGTGTGTCCGGATAAGTGGTGTGTCCGGATAAGTGTAGTGTCCGGATAAGTGGTGTGTCCGGATAAGTGTAGTGTCCGGATAAGTGGTGTGTCCGGATAAGTGGTGTGTCCGGATAAGTGCTGTGTCCGGGAAGGGGTATCCGGACAGTAGGGCTGAGATATTTTATCTGATTCGAATTCAATGCCCTTAGGTGTTCGGTTGGATTAGCTTGGTGATTTCAAGAAGTGCGTTCAGCGTCATCAAGGTGAGTTCCCTAAACCTATTTACGACGCAATGTGTTAATTGTTCTTTTAACTGATAATGGTTCACTTTGAGCACGAAATGTTTACCAAATCGATATGCATGTTTTTACATGAAAGCTCATACTTTATTCAAAGAATATTTAGCATGATGAAATGATTATATGGTTTACGAGATTCCAAGTTGTATGAAGTATGACATGTGATGTATGCTATGTGGAGTCGGTCTGCACCGTGGGTTCGGTATGCTCTGGGATCCGATGATTCCTTGGACATGGGTGATGAGCCGATAGGTTGGAATCTGTTTCCCTCCTATTCGGGTAGAGGGGAGTCTGCTTGGGCCCCGGTACGAGGCGAGAGGGGAGTCTGCTTGGGCCCCGATCGCGGCGAAAGGGGAGTCTGCTTGGGCCCCGATCGCGGTTAGTTTATGCGATCCTCATCACGGTGCAGTACCATGTTTGACGTTATGTGAAGTTTGATGATGAATTTTATAAACGATTTTCCCATTGTTTATATATGTTGTTTTCGGAGGGAATTCACTAGACCTTTTGGTCTAACCCTCGCTTTTCAAAACTAAACCATTTTCAGGTAAGCAAGTAGTAAGAGGCTCAAGTAAGTGAGCAAGAGCATGATTGAGTATAGATGCAGCTAGAGACTGTGCCGATGCCACTTGTAGTAGTAGTTTTTCTCAGTTGTGTATAGGTTGTTTCCGCCAACCTTAGTTTGGGAATGATGTAACTGAATTTTGGGACCCAGTTTTATTACAGAGTATGATTTAATGCTTTGGTTGTCTTGTTATGAATTTTGGGTCGTTACATTCACATTTTGCTTTTATATATATATATATAGATTGGTAGCTTTGTCATTTGTATAAAAAACAAGGGTATTTTTGGAAGAGAAAAATAAAGAGCTCCATAAGCTAGTAAAACGCTAGTGAGAGTAACTTTTTAAAAAGCTAGCTTATATGGTCATCCAAACGTGTACCCAAACAATAAGCTAGCTTATAAGATAGATTTTTTTTTCCAAACCATGCCCAATACACTACAAACCAGAAGGGTTTTTCGACGGAAATATCCACCGAAAATCCGTCGGAAATGGCTATCAGCTGCGGATTTACCTATTGAAGGTTCGCGGGCCAGAAAATGACATTTCCGACGGATTTAACATTTGTGGCGCATAAATCCGTTGGTAAAATTTTCCCGATTTTCCTAACCACACACGGGTAATCAACTTTTGTTAATCTTATTAATTAAGTTTTTGACGGATTAATTAATTTCATTTTTACAATTTATTTATCAAAATAGTTTTTATAAAATTAGAAAAATTAAAAGATTTAAATTAGTTTAATTTATGCCAGAAATCCTCCGGAATTTAATAAGATTTTTAAAAACTCTTGATTTAAAAAAAATGATTTATTTAAAAATCTTATTAATTTCTGGCAGATTCTGACATAACATAAAAAAAATTAAATTAACGTCGAAAATTAATAAGATTTTTCTAATTTGATTTTTAATTGCTAATTAGTTTAATTTATTTGTAATATGATCATTGAATTGCTAATGACATTAATTAAGTAACTTAATTGTAATTTAACAAATATTTGTGACGAATTTGTGGCGGACACAAATTCCGTCATAAATATTCTTGAGAATATATAGTTTTTTTTTAAACTCAGTGGCGGATTTCCGATGGTGTTAACTTTTGTTGACTTTTCTTGATTCCGCTATTTCCGACGAAAAATATGTCAGAAACGACCATCGGTAAAAGTCCTGTGTTTAGTAGTGATATGTTAGTGGCAGTGGATGCCTTTAGACTTACTGATACTTATGGCTTCACTTCATCATTGGTTCACCACTTATCTACGTGATCATTTGAGAATTTATTAGTAGAACTTGTTTCTTCTACTGATGATGACTTGCGATAATCTTAAGTCTGACTTTGTTCAGTGTTTTAGATCGGTCGATTCGTCATGAATGGATACATTAATTGATGACCAAAAAGTCTTATGTTTTTTATTGATTCTAAGTGTTACAGCTTGTTTATTCATCATTAAATCTTCTTCTAATAGGGCTCAACAAGTACAAATCGTATTTTGTTTTAAAACACGAATACTACAATGATTTATTCCGATGTAAATATAAAATGCGAATATTACAATGATTAATTCTGATTTATACCAAAAACTATGTATTAAGAGGTACATTGGTACAATTATAATGAGATCAAAACATTCACACGTGGTTCGTATCACTCTTTGAGTACACAAGTATGTCGTCAATGAAAATGATCACCACCTTATCAAGGAAAGGTTGGCACACTCGATCAAGTCCATGACCATGGTCAGTGCGTTAGTTAAGCCAAACAACATGACCAAGAACTTTGTAATGGTCGTAAAGCGTCCTAAAAGTCGTCTTCGAAATGGCGCCCTTCCTCATCGTGAAGATGATATCCCGAACGTAAGTTGATCACTGAGGATCAACCCGCTCCTTGAAGTTGGTCGAATAAGTCGTCGATTCTTGGAAGTAGATACTTATTTTTCACGGCCACCTTGTTCAACTCCCTAAAGTCGATGCACATTCTCATCATGTCATGCTTCTTTTTGACAAATAAGGCCAAAGCTCCCCAAGTCGACGAACTCGGTCTCATAAATCCTTTCTCGAGTAGCTCTTGTAGTTGAGCCATCATCTATTTCATTTCGGACGGAGCCAACGGGTAAGGGGCTCTATCAATTGGAGCCGCTCCCGGTATAAAATCAATCTGAAATTCCACTTAACGGTCGAGTGGAAAACCGGGAAAGTCATCCGGAAATACATCAGGAAACTCACGCACCACCTTCACGTCCTCGAATTGCTTCTTCTTGAGCTTAACATCTATCACATATTCCAAGAAGGATGGACATTCTTTTACCATGTACTTACGTGCTTTAGCCATGGTAATGACTGCGACATCTCCTATCCTCCGCTCTCCATACATCCTCATCCGAAATTAGGATTCAAATTAGCTTCTTCAAACACAGAATCTCGGCTTGGTTTTACTTCCACCATTCCATCCCGATCACTATGTTGAACCCATCAATCAACATGGGCATCAAATTGATCGAAAACTCTTTTCCCTCGATCTCAAGAGTACAAACTTTCAAAATTTCACGAATTACCACCTAACCACCATTAGTTATCTATACTACTAAGGCATCCTCTAAGCTACTAGTGGGCACATAAATCTTTTGGCAAAAAGAACACGATACGAAAGAAAAGCTTGCACCCGAATCAAATAAGGCACACACAGGTACATAGTTCATGAGAGATGTACACGATACCACATCAATTGATGCATTGGCCTCTTCGGTGGTCATCTGAAAAAGGTCGACATGACATGACACCCTTGGATGGTTCTCCTTCTTTTCTTGGTTCATACCTGTCTTCAACTTCGGGTAATCCTTCCTATAGTGTTCCGATATCTTGCACTCGAAACACACAAGCCCCTTCACCTAACAATCTCTTGTGGGGTGGTCCATATTCCCATACTTGAAGAAAGGAACAGGGTTAGAATTGCATGTGCCATGATGCTTGATTCGACACTTCTACCACCACCTCGCCTCTCTGCGGTTATCAAAAGTTCTTTCTCCAACAAATGGTCGACCTCTTGAGAACTCCGGGGTTTCTCTCCCACTTCTGTTCTCTTCCACCACCACTCTCTCTTCTCTTCCTCGGGCATAGACATCTTCCATGAGTTATGCCTCCTTTATTGTTCCACGTAGAGTAGAAGCTTTGGAGTTGCAGATATTGCCATCATGTCCGCCGATAGGCCCTTGAGATAGGTCTTGATATTTTCTTTCTCTGTCGGGGCCACATGCCCCACCAATCCAACTTTTTCCATAAACAGCTGGATGTACCCCCTCACCGACATGCCTTCTTTTTTAAGAGGTCGGAACTCTTATTCAACGCGGTCAATCACCCACTCGTTGAAGTATTCTTCCATGATCTTCTTCTTAAATGAGGTCCAAGTCAACTAGGCCAAAATAGTAGTCGCAAGGGTGGACTTGGTAATATTCCACCAACTAAGCGTTGGGCTCCTAAGCATATGGGAGCCAAATCTCACCTTCTGGCCTTCCCTACATTCATTAGCGTCAAAAAGCTTGTTCAATTTCCCAGATCCAGTTCATACAGGCATTTAGATCATTCGACCCGCCAAACTCTAGTGGCTTACTCCACAAGAAGGATTTGTAAGAGAAAGTCCTCTCACCTCGTCATGCATCATTAATTTCTTGCTCCTCGGTTCAGACGAAATTTCTGGTACCCCTGGATTCCACTACTGTATTTTATGCTACCATTTCATTTCTCCGATTACTCGCATCCCGATCCTCTAAAATCTTCATGAACCTCTCGTCCCTCTTGTCCATGGTCGAGTTCATCATTTGGAGGAAACTCGCTATCATCACAAATTGAGGATCCATCTCCTGCATGACGGTTTCCTCAGTTTCCAATTTCACTTTGGGCACAATCTCAATCCTCCTCGCCAACATTTAAGTAATGGGTGGCTCGGGAACGATGTCTTGTCCCAGTTGTTCTAGATCCGTTAAACAAGCCTCCTGAATTTCATATTGGTTCGGCGCTCTACTTCGAGTGTTAACCATCTTAGGTTGTCACACACGAGAATGGAGGTAAGAAATAGGCTATGAGAAATAAGCATATAGAAACGTACTACTACATTCATCAGTCAGTATAATAACACTAAAACCAAGCATGCCTACGTAACAACACATTCATAACATCATTAGTTAAGTGAAATTATGACCATATCATACATAAGAATTTTGGTTACCTTCATCACAACTCTCAACTAGTGCAATTCCGTCGACTCTACCAGCCTCTTATCAAAGTAATTCTACCAAAATATCACAAATAGTAACTTAATATATTCTTGTTAAGTCTAGACATCTTACAATTATACCTAGTTCACTTAAACTAGAGCTCTGATACCAACTTGTAATACCCTTACAAATAGAGGTAAATCTAAACCTAAATAATGACACAACAATGACATCTATATAAAAGGAATCGACCAAAAAGAGGAAAATAGTAATACCTTTACATCTATAATAATGAAATGACAAATAACAACCTACTAATCTAAACTATATTAAGCTTAGAATATACATGGGTGTCACTATCAACTTCCAAAATCTTCTACTAAAAGTATGTACGCCAAGTCAACTAAAACTAGTCTATCCCAAAAATGTCGTCTAGCGGTATCAACACTCCACTCAAGACATAGGAGCCCAACACTAAGAGAACCTGATATACATGTCATATAAGAAAAATGTTACGCTTTATGCCTAGTGAGAACAAACACTTACATATTTAAACGAATCATAAAACAACAATAAGTGTTTCCCAAGATTATGAAGTAATTTGTTTCCAGATAAATCATATAAGAACCACACGGTCCAAAATTCATCTTATATTACGATGACGTAGGATACCCGATTTCCAAGGTTTGTGGCGGAACACATAAGTAAGCTACTTTGCAAGTTATTGAGCTCATACTAGGATTATCGGCCACGATCACTCCGGATCGTACTTTAGATGTGGAGGAGGGATCCTAATGATCCTATTCATACTCATTCACTAGGATTATATTTATGGTCAATGGCTAGTATCCGGCTTCGCATAACCATACCGAGTTGCCTCCGATGACCCAATGTCTCAACTAGTTACAAACGAGAATTATCCCAAACAATAATCCGACTCCTATACCTATACCTATTGAACAATAGTAATAGTCTAAGGATTGTCACAATTACATTTTTGACAAAACTATAATCACACATATAGTTTTCAATCAACATTTCTGTATAATGCATTTTCTTTCCTTAAATGCCCTTAGGACCGACTTCACCGAGGAAAGAGAGAATGGGGAAGGAGTAATGGTGGTAGGTGAAAGAAAAAAAGAGAAAAGTGGGTGAAAATCGGCTAGGTCAAGTGCAGGTGCTCCACGCGACAAGGCTGCGGTTCAATCCGCTCCAGAGTCGCCGCGTCTCACTCTCGGCTCACACAAAACAGTGCCTCGTGTGGTTTCAATGCGGCTAGACTCGCGCCATGGTCGCTCACTCCCAACAAAGGCTACACATCACGAACAGGGAAATTTTTTCACTCCCGGGGACTTTCATCAGAAATTTTGGCTTGAATATTTCATGCTCGGGGAGAATCTTTCACGACCGGGGACTTTGGTCAGAATTTTAAACAAATGGTAAAAATGAAAGAAAATATTTACAAGTGTTAGGGAATACTTTTAGGGGTCGGGCTTCAAGCATTTGAACTCGAAAAACCGAAAAATTGCGGTAGCACAAAGAGGGGAAAACGGACACTCGTTTCAAGTCGCGAGTTTGACTTTGGATTAACAATTAAACGTAAGGGGGAGAATGACTCGTTTACCGCCGCGAGCTTGGAGAATAATTAAACAAAAAGAGAGAAGAGAGGGAATGTATAATTTAGCGTCATTAACTTGACGAAGTATTAAATAATAGAGAGAAAATGTACTAATCGGTGTAAGTCAAAGGATTGACTTAAGCGGTCACCAATTCATACGGGTCGCGTAAACACATAAAAGACACACCGGATAACCGGTGTGTTTTCAATATAAAATAAGTTACACAACCCATAACCGAGAATTTAATAAGGATAAAGAAAGAAGAATCGGCGATGTCCGACTTGACATAAAAAAATACATAATCCGAGTAAATTAAAAATAACACGTGAGACGTATTAAACAAGATTGAGTAATCATCACACATCACCTCTAATGGTCATAACTATGTCTATCATAGCAAAATACACGTCTCAACGGTCCGTCATACGACACTATTAAGCGTGATTAATTAAACTCCGCAAAAAGAGGTGAACTAACGGAGGAAAAAAATTCAAACACGCTATCTAGTAAAAGCAGACAAAAGTTAAATGGGAAAATAGAAATAGGATAAAGACGTAGACTAGTAAGTCTAAAACAAAGTCCATATTAGCCTGATTGCTTCCTCGGCAACGACGCCAAAAACTTGACGTGTTTTAATTTTATAACCGCAAGCGTACGGTTGTGTAGCATACAGGTCGATCACATGGAGACGATGGACTAAACACGGACTCGTTCTAGACTATGGCCTAGCTACGGGAATTATCAATATTTTGATTTTTCTTGAAATAAAATAAAACTAACGAGACATAAAAAATAAAAGCTAACGAAGATCGGGTAATGTCGTTCTCGGATTTTAGCGATGGTGAGTATTTGTTGTATAAAAATACTTTAACCCTCTTTCAAGGTGGAAAAGCCTTTCTAGAACAACCCCGCACCTACTTTCGTATGATACGAATATTGAAAAAGAAGCATTTAGTTAAAACAATTGTTTTATCATCCTACGTCCCTAACTATTTTCATGTTAGGACCGTATAGTCATTGATCAATTTAGTCTTAAGTAATAGTCAAACTATCATCCGTATCAAAACTTACAAAATTAACTAAAGAAGTGTTATAAAAACTGGTTAGTAAAACATTAACTTCCGTTATATGAAAAATAAACCAACTAAAACTCAATGTTTATTATAAAAACAATTAATCAATACCAAAACATCCATCAAAAGTGACGATTACCCAATAAACGAAAGCTAACCCACTAAAGGAAACATAAATCTAAAACAAAACAATAAAATTAATCTAACAAAACTTTAAAAATCGATCCAAGGAGTGTCTCTGCAAAAATCGTTTCTAACCTATGAAAGCAAAAATATAAGTTCAAGAACGATGCAATAACTTAAATACGGAAAATAAATAACAACAATAAATTGAACATTAAGGTACCAACAATCAACTTCATCTTCGCTCGGCCATATATGTCTTCACCAAATCTCCATATGCTCAAGGAATGAAAAAATACAAACAAATATAAAACTAAACCTAAACCTAAACTAAAAACATTACAAAGGAAAAGAAAGACAAAAACTAAAAACTAAAAGAGGGAAAAAAACGGCGCTGGCCGTGCTTCAACCTTAGGGCATCCACAATGGTAAAATGAAAACAAAGACTTGAAAGTAATAAAAATATATAAAAGTTAATTTGGTCTCACCATAATGTACTCTCTCTTTCTCTTGCCTCTCACAAACGATTTTTCAAAGACTTGAGAAAGGCAAGTGTTTGATCAGTACAGCCATCTTCAAGTCATCACTCCAATTGTCAACTCTTCTTCAAGTTGTTTTCAAGTCATTTTCAAATGACCATTGGAGATGCTCTTATAACCATCTCACATTTAAAATAACAAATTTTCAAAAAGGCCCTTCAATTTTGCATCACTTTCAAAAATGATCTTCTTGCTTTTTTTCTTTGAAAAGATTCCCACATGAATTCTTTCTTTCAAAATTAATCCAACTTCATCCCATCTTTATATTTCTTGACTTTAACCAACAAATAAATGACGAATTAATTCTCAAGAATCCATCGTCATCCATATCCACGCTTTCAACGTAAATTACGTGTCAAAACCCAACAAAACCACTAAAATACCAAAGTAATATCACCAACGATGATTAAACGAAAATTAACTAAAAATATAATAAAATCTACGTGCTAATAATTAAACTAAATGCAAAATGCAATTATAAACTAATATGAATACATGCATAAAATGCACTTAACAACACACCACAATGTCTTAAGCGCTTTCATGCGGCTTAACCCGCTTCAAAGTCTCCCGAATACCTTAGGCTCAAAACTCTAGTGTCCCAAGCGAGTTTGGTGCGACCAAACCTGCCGGAAACTCGCATAACCTACTGCTTTGTCCCTCCTAAAGTTGAAGTTTAATAATCTCTCCCCTTAGGTTCCTCAAGTGCACAGAAGACCACGTAAACATTGTTTTATGAGGCATTTCCAAAATCAACATCTGAAATATAATGGCTTCAAATTCGAGGAAGACTAGAATAACTCACTTTACGAACAACGTTGACAAACTCATCCTAACCACTTTTTACAATGGTCCATATATATATCTATATTACACTTTGATGGTCGTCCAGATAACTGAAAAGTTGAGGCGATTCTTGAAAGGGATGAGATAAAACTATGAGACAAATGGATCGAGGATGATTTGAAAAAAGTAGCCTATGAAAATAAATCCATGAACATCCTAACCATGTCTATGAATAACAATCTCTGAAAATCCATCAACCGGTCTCTTCAAGCCAAACAAATGTAAGACACTATCTCAATCTTGTTTAAAGGCACTAATGAAATTAAAAACAACAAAAGGTCTTTTTGAAATGCAACAATATAAATTATTCTTTGTAAAATCTTGTGAAACTATAACTCAAACTTATGATTGGTTTAATATCCTTATTGATGAGTTTGTTAATCAAGTTTCAGAGGTCTACCTTCTATCTGATATAATATTGGAAATGTTTTAAGACACTCGAAAAACTTAAAAGAAATGTTTCTTCAAGCTCTATACAGATATTTGATGACTCATGAACTTGAAAAAATCAGATGTCTGAATAGGCAGAGGATAAACACACTATTGTTGCATTAACGTTTGTTGCCCCTTCAAATTTGTTAGATACTAAAGGTGCTTGATTTTACCAAAAAATATCTAGCTAAGGAAAAGGAAAAAAATTTATGAACAGAATGAAGAGTCATGTTAAGAAAGAGATGAAACTGATGATGGTGAGTTAGTCCCTTGTATGATGAATACATGGAAAAGATGGTAAGGAAATTTAAGAGATACACCATGAAAGATGTTCATAGATCTAAAAGAAACTTCAAGGCCACTGGTTAGAAAAACGAAGCAAGCACACGATCCACTTATGTTGCTAAAGGTAAAGCAAAATCTATTTGTTTCAACTGTGAAGAAACTGACCATTTTGTCTCTTTATGCAGGTCAAAGTCAGTCAAGTTCAAACCAAAGAAAAAGTGTTGCTTATTGCAAGGATAAGTATGGTGATGCTACTAGGAAGTCAAAATATTGGTTTATAGCTAAAGAAGATGGCAAGGTTGCTACATCATCTAATAAAGATGATAAGGCCATTGCCAACTTTTATGTCTTCTATCACTAAAGCATTAGGATATGGATCTCTAGCAGGAGACCAAGAAATACTGATAATGATGAGAAGGTAATGAACTTTGGAAACTCCATATTTTCAGAAGCCACCAAAAGAACATTGCTTGAAATACAAAAAGTGATATTTGCTCCTCACTTGAAAAGGTAAGAACTCTTGATGATGAACTCAACAAGCTAAGGAATTAACTAAACTCATGTATTATTGAGCTCAAAATATTTAGAGAAGTGAAGTATGAGAACAATGATCTTCAAGCTATTAATGAGATCCTCATAAGTGAAACAACAAATTTGAAAGTTAACTTAAAAGAAAAGAAATATGTCTTAACTCCCTTACATGTGCTACTGAAACTACTGACAAAAACATTGGTTGTCAGAGGTCAAGTTGACACAAATTAGGCCTTGGTTTTGATTATTTAAAAAAAATAGAAAAATCATCCCAGACTTTGTGCTTGAGCCTTCTAGAAAGGTATATTGAGAAAATGAAAAAGATACCAATATTGATATGTTCTCTAAACTCTCTAACTCAGACAACACTAAATCTAATCGTATGATAAATCTAAAGGCATTTTAAAAACCCCCTGAGGTTATCAAAAAGGTTTCTAGCATTTACGCTAAACCATCAATGTTTTCTAAAAGGACATTCTGAATCCTTTGGCTCTGACTACAAAAATTTCAAACCTCGTGTTTTGAGAATTGCAAAAATGGCATAATTAGTTGATCCTATGACAAGTTCTCATAAGATCACTAATACACACTAAGTATTTAGTGCTTAAACACTCATTTCTTATTTTTTAGATAAGATTACTTCTATATCCAACTTTGAGTCATTTTCTACCTTATTTCCTACTTATAGGTTTTATTGAGCTAGATATAATGATTTACTTGTTTTTACTTGTGGGGAGGCTAATTTAGTCACTATGGGCAGATTCTATGGCACATAGGTCATGCTGCAGCAGTGGAGTATCATGGAACATATGGTAGAAGAAATAAACATGGGGAGATTTAGGTTTAAGTAAGCATTTTTTTGACTTGGATAAAACATTTTTGTTATCTCTAGGAGACTAGGACTACTAAGAAGTTGGATAATAGGTTTAACTATTTATTAGTTGGCAAGTGCACTTTTTGTTACTTTATTGTACTTGCTTATTTAGATGCTAAAGATTACTTGCTATTTACATTTTACCCCCTCTCTCTTAGTATAAATAGAGGGCTTGGTTTAGGAGTTTATGTGTGCCTTAGATATGATTTAATTCAATTCTAAAACTCTCTATCTAAGTATTTTGATTAATATATGACTTTTGCATTTTCTTTTGTTCTTCTACTTTTTGTAGCATCTGCGTAGCATTAGTACATTAATTTATTTATTACGTTTTACATCTTTACATTCCGTTCTTTAATTTCAGACATTTATTTTCCATTATTAAGTTTCATGTCCTTACTTTTTGCCCTTTACATTTTCTTGCATTTACTTTCGGTAATGAGTAGCTAATTCTCTTAGGTTGGTTGTGAGACAAATGGTGGGACTTCAAGCTAAAAAAAAGTAGATGCAGGGAAAAGTGATGTTTATTTTTCATTTCAATTTTATAAAACCAATGACACTTCTTGACGAGTTGATCACTTTGAAAGTGTTAATGTGTCATGGTCTTAGAGATAAGCCATTGATACGCATGTCAATTTGAATGATATGGAAAATAGAGTTGAGAAAGTTGTTGACAAAGAGATTTGTTATCTATGTTTTTTAAATTGATTAATTCTCGACGGGTAGGTCAGTATTCAAAGTGTCAAAGTGCATTTGAATCATAGATGAGCCACTTGAAACTCATCAGCTTGAATGATATGGGAATCGGTTTGAGAGAGTGATTTTATACAAAAAGATTTGTAAATCCATACATTTTGAGGATTCTATTATGAACTACTACTAGTTGAATACTACATAGAGATATGTTGGTTGAATTTAAACATTAGTGCAAATATTGAAGTCCGAGAGGAATACCCTCAAAATAGATGGTAGAGCTTAGCATCCCTACAACATTAGTCTGCTGGAATTTGTGTTTACGTCTCACCACAAGTCTTACACCTACACTTTTCTTAATATTATGTTAATTCAGTGTTGTCAACTCAAACCCAAAGCAAAGTCTTCTAATTCACCATATGAAGTTACTCTTTCATCTCGAGATCTTGCGACTTAAGATACCTATCCTTGTGGAATACGATATTTGGTTCTTACCATTTTATTACTTGAAAGATGATATAGATCTATCTTGTATACTTTATTGTTGCTTCTATTCATCACATGTCTAAAGGTGTGTAAGAAACAATATCAATCGCTAACTCACCAACTCCTAAGATCATCACTAAGTTTCATGTCAAAAAAATTTGTTAAATAAACTAGCATCACCTAAAAGATTTAAATCCAAAGACTTCAAGTTCTCATTCGCTGGTGTTGGAACTTCAAATGATAAAACTGGGGAAAAAGCCTCAAGGGAAAATCTTTCACATCAAAGTCTGAGCATTTTAGTGGTCCATGTTAGTGTCAATTATAAAGTTGTATCAAGTTGAGGGACCTAAAATGTAATTTCTAGTTCTAGGTATAAATAGCTTTTGTCAAGCTATTCATAGTAATGCTTTAACTCCTATTCCACAACTTGTATTCTCTCTATATACCTTGTACTTTGACATTGATTCTAATAGAGATTAGATGACTTGTGTAGATACTTTGTGTTAATTACTTGTCTCTGGGATCACAATTGGTATCAGAGCAAGCAAATATGATCAATTCAAGCCATAATTGTACTTTTTGAAGAGTTTTTGGAGTTCGACACTTTTATTGAAGATTTCATCGAATCTGGACTGTAATGGATTGATTTCTTTATTGTTAGTGATCGACTCATTCAAAGAATCATATATGTGCAATTGCATCAGATCGTTCTTAATTTCATATTCTGAGGTTTCGTGAAAAAGAGTTCGAAACTACTGTTTTGGATTGAAAATCGAGTTTTTGTTGATTTCTTGTTACTAGGCCAAGAAATAAAAGTGCTCAAAACTACGTTGCGGCCAACGCTACAAAAATTTCAAAGGATTTGAAGCAGATTTGACGATCTTAGATTTTTCCAGATCTGAGTTCATACTCATCGCGCAACAAATGTTCATACTTGTCGCACAATGCTTACCTTCAATCTTATCGCATGAATCTTAGTGCAATCAAAGTTTGATCACGTGGTTAATATTTGTCGCATAAGAAGTGTGCAATCAAATCATTTTATCGCGTACTATTGGGCGATAAGAATCTGAACAGTACTTATCGCATATCTTGTGTGCGATTTACTCGCTTATCGCTTGTAATTTTGTGCGATCAAATTTAATCGTGTGTGACTTGTGTGATTAGTTTTCTGTTGGGGTTGCTGTGTGATATAAAAACGATACTTAGGCTATTTTTGATTTGATTAGATTTGTTTAAAGATTTGTAAGACAAGTTTTGATAACACGGTGACGAATAAAGACATGTGTGTGATCGGTTCAAAGGACAAACCTCCAGAATATGGAAAGGCAGAGTTCAGAAAATGGCAGATTTCTCGATTATGTTCAGAATATGGAAAGGCAGATTTCTCGATTATGTAGAACGTCAAGAAAATGGCAAATATATTAAAGAGTCTTTGGAGAAAGGTCCAATGGGAATAGTTTATCAAGATAAACCTGATACGCCTACTGGTGATCTTGGTGGTCAGGAGGTATTACTACTTGAACTTTATACTGGTGAAGGGTTGAAAAGGTACAATGGTGATAAAGCTTCAAGATCTTTTGTCATTCAGGCATTAACAAATGACCTATACGAAGATTGACAATCATAATCAATCTGGAAAGGCAATGTTTGATGAACTCCAAAAGTTGTTTGAGGGTTTAAAAGTTCAAAATCAAATGAGAATTGCAAACTACATCAAGAAGTATGAGAATTAAGAACAGAAAGAAAGAGAATCTTTAGACAACACATATGATCGGTTTACAACTCTTCTGAATGAGCTTAATATGTTTAATATCACAAAGACTTTAGTTGAGAACAATGTAAAATTCTTAAGTGTGCTTTAACCGGGATGGAAGAAATACAGTTGTAGGATGAAGCAACATAAGATGCTACATGAAATGTGTAACAACCCACACCGAACAAACATACCAGAAGGTACTACTTTAATTAAAAACGCCAAAATGGCCCAACATTGTCACACTATCAAATTACAAAACCGGGTTCGCGGAAATAACCCTAACTACAGTTGAGAAATGTAAATAAACAATAAAAGGGAAGTCTTCTAGATCCTCTATACGCAAGCTCCAACTCACAACTAACCCTTGCCCTTAAACGAGCCCTCGACTATCTACTCACCTGAAAAGGGTTTTAGTTTTTGAAAGCGAGGGTTAGACCACGAGGTCTAGTGTGTTCCCTCAATTTTACATTCATGCCACATGATAAATACAATTTATGAAGCACTTTATAAAATAGTTTATAAACGATTTAAACAACACACTTTTATCATGATATACAGACAAACGACACATGCTGATGGCCCACGCTATGGTCACACACACCCGTGACAACGTGTTAGGGCACACACACCCCCTTTATATTTTATATGAAAAAAAATCATATATACACATATTATTTATGGGACACACCCCCCATATACACACCATAAGCCATCGCATGCCCATACTCAAGTAATCACACCTTTAGAATCACACCATTATGCATGTTTAACAGCATTAAGTAAAATATGCAACTTAAACAAGTATTTGCGTCATAAACACGCTTGGTAAAAATCTTTGGTTAAAAGTACTCAATTAGAGTCCAGCAAATTCCTTCTCACTTGGTTAGTACTCCTCTTAACCGCACACCTAAAACATATCACACGCACTAGAGTGATAAGTCACTCAATTCCCTTCTAAAAGACTACTCCCAAAACTACTGAGGCACACATAACGACTTTCAATGAAAACACCCAAAAATCCCAATTAAATAAAACTGTCCGGATCACAAAGTGTCCGGACCCTGCTTTTCCGGATTCCCTAATCCTGACGTGACCGGATACTACTGTCCGGACATAAAAGTTCTAATACCAGACGTTTCTGGACAAGTCTGATTCTCGTCGCTTTCCGGTAAATGAGTTTATGGACTCTCTCACAATCCGAAAGTATCCGGTAACCACATCCCGGGTACCTCTTCCGGTATCCCATTTGTCTGGGTAAGGAGTCTGGATTCTAATCTTTTCCAGTCGTTTTGCCCTTTCCGGATGAAACCACATTCGGATTCCTCGCCTTATCCAGATTGTTCCACATCCGGTTTCTTGACCTTTCCTGGTAGGGCGATTTCCAGACACAAGCTACTGCGTGCGAGTATCCCACCGGGAAGAGTTCTCAAATCCAACCCAACCATTCCCAAATCGATTTCAAATCAAAAAATTCGAAACACACGACCCCCTTTAACTTTGTCCTAGGATGATTATTTAATATGTAGACCATAATTCATCTTTTTATGCAGGTATAGATTGTCAACAACCCCACAACAAACTCTTAGGAGTTCCCAAGATTGAAGAGATTAAAGAAGGAGAAGTTTACCTTAATGAAGATGAAGATTCACACCTCAAAGCTTCAAGTTCCAGGTTCTTCTATCGAGGATTGCAACGTTCTTCACACACCAACACACACTAGCCGCACTCAATACTGAAGAAGAGGAATGAGGATTTTGGGGTTTTAACCCTACTTTCCACTATTTACACCCAAGTCCTCCAACTTTCACTTTTCACACCACACTCACCAAATATACAACTTTCCTAGAAACCCGGCTATTACAAGATGCCTCTACATTAGATGTATGAAACTATAAAGTAGGATGAAGAAGAGGTCGAGGAAGTGAAAAAGAAAATGAAGAAGAAAGAAAAGCAAGAAAAGAAAGAAGAAATGTTTAATGCTGATCCTATTGCTCTTGTGTCTGAGAAGTCTGGAAAGAATGTCTCAAAAAAGGAGAGAAGGTTTTCTGATTTGGAAAACGATGAACTTGATGGAGATCTATCCGATGATGGAGAAACTCTGAAATAGGCTATGATTTTGTTAACTAAGGCGTTTCAGAAAAAGTATGTGAAGAAAACTGGTGCCAATAATTTGAGGTATTCAACTGGGTCAAAGAATTATGAGCATAAGGACATGATTGAGAATAAGAAGAGATATGAGGACAAGAAATCAGATGGTAAGAGATAAGAGAAGAGAAGAGGTATGAAGAAAAGAAGTCTGATGATCCTACGTGCTTTAACTGTGGAAAGCCAGGCCATTTCACAAAGGAGTGTAGAAAACCGATAGTCGGGGACTCTGATTACTATAAAAATAAAATGTTGTTAGCGAAGAAAAAGGAGTCGGGGAAAGCAATCTTGGCCGAGGAGGAATATTGGTTAGATCATACGGATGATGAAGAAGAGAAGGAGAACATAGCTCTTGCAAATATGTGCTTTATGAGCAAGGAGCAGACTGATGGTGATGATTCAGAAAATGAAGCAGGATCAGAGACAACTAAGGTAGATTCTTCTTCTATATCTGAATTTATGATTCAACTTAACTCAATGAGGCTTGAGCTTGATGATTTACAAAAGAACTTAAAAGAAGAAGAAAATCCAAAGTAGCTTTAAAACATCAAACTATTTTGAATCTCAAAACTGAACGAGCTGAAAAGAACGTTCTTATTGAGAATTTGCAAAAGAGTAAACACAAGTTTGATGAAGAACAATTATACTTTAGGAAACAAATGACTGAATTATCAAGGAAACTTGAAAGTTCAGAAGCACAAAAGAATGAGTTTGAAAAGATTTTACATTCTTATAAAGATAGAAATTCTGAATTGGTAGATAAAGCAAAAGGTCTGGAAGAAAAACTTTACAAAATCGGTCAAACTGATCACACTATTCACTTAAACAAACCTAAAAGTTTCAGATATTATCACGCAAAGTGGGGTATTGGATTTGACAATCCTCATTATTTGAAGAATGCTTTATCTAAGGCTCCAACTTTGTATGAATTTTAATGGCTTAATCTTGCATCAAGAGATCCTAGATATAAGATCCAGTGGCTAAAACCTGAAGGTGAATATCCTGATGAACAGGAAGATTTGTAAAGGAAAAACACGGTTAAAATGCAACTTCCTTTTTGCTATAGTATGGAAAACAAAAAAAGCTTTTATTGAAAAGAAGGATCAATTGTTGCTTAATGATTACTTAAAGTGTTATTCTGAAGAGAAACCTAAGGCAAATACTTCTAAACCTGTTTTTGAAAGTAAAACTTATTTTCCGCCTTTAATTCTCGAAAAGAAACTTGTTGATCTTGAAAGCAAAATTGAGGACATTTGAAATGATGATAAAATTGTTTTTGAAATAGAAAAGGAAGTCATGCTAACCGTTCTTCTAAACAGTGGTTTTGAAAAAGTTTCCAAACTTGAAGAAAACTCTGAATAAAATATTTCAAATGGAAAGAATTCTTCTGATTCAGATGCTTCTTCTTGTAAAGCTTTTATGGGAAATACAATTTTCAAAAGTAAACCTGTTTGTGAACAAGAGGATTCAGATTCTTGGGATGTAGGAAAACAATCTTTTGATCGTAATCCTAAAATATTTGAACAAACACAACATCAAAAGGAAAGTGCGAAAATTGTTAATGATTTTCTTTATCCAAAATCCTGTAATAAAACAAACTTCACTGATGGTTCTCTTTCTGAGTGTGATATCAAGGTATCTTGTACTGAGAAAGGTAAAGGATTATGTAGTAACCGTGTCCAAAAAGAAAGAGTACCAAGTCTTGTGGTAGAATTTGTTAAAATGAAAGTTGAGGGGAGAATTTAGTAAATGAGGTATAGGTATAAAAGGGGCACAAAACCCTAGGAGAAACATTCTCCTACTGATTTTGTGTGTGGTTGGCGGCTGCTGGAGTGAATTAGAGAGAACAGAGGGAAAAGAGAGAATGAAAGGAGAAAGAAGAAGAAAGAGGGTGAAATCAAGAAAGAAGGATCAATTGCGGATTTGTTGGGAGAAATAGAAGGTGTGCTTCTTTTGGATTCAAGCAGGTAATCACTTCTCCTCTTCTCTAATCCCTGATTCTTGTTGTTGATGAGTTATTTGGGGTTTTTGTTAAAAGTTGGGTTTGGAACTAAATGGAAGAGATTAGGTGTCAAATCTTATCTTTTGAAGATAATATTTCAGTAGTAGTTGAGCATATTGACCCTATTGTAGTTGTTAATCTCCATCTGTGAGATTTTGGCCGTTTCTGGGATTTATCGGACCAAGTAAGGGACAGGTCGACGTCCGGATACCTTCCTGGACGTCCGGACACCCGATCAGTTGAAGGTTTCTGGGTAAGTATCTGTTGCGTGTGGGTGTCCGGATAGGGGTGTTGTCCGGATAGGTGTGTTGTCCGGATAGGTGTGTTGTCCGGATAGGTGTTGTCCGAATAGAGGTGTTGTCCGGATAGGTGTGTTGTCCGGATAGGTGTTGTCCGGATAGAGGTGTTGTCCGGATAGGTGTGTTATCCGGATAGGTGTTGTCCGGATAGAGGTGTTGCCCGGATAGGTGTGTTGTCCGGATAGGTGTGTTGTCCGGATAGGGGTGTTGTCCGGGTAAGTGTGCTGTCCGGAATAGAGTGTCGTCCAGGGAGTTGAGATGATCAGCTTATGAGTTTATCCTTTCGCCAGGTAGATCGTTTGGAAGTGCATACCAGAACAAGAAAGGAACGTAAGCGTAACAGGTGAGTTTTTCTAACCAAAGCTTGATGGTACTTGTTCATTTACTTATACAGGTGTGTTTACTTAATGTATGTGCATATATATTACTTATGCATGATGTGAGCTATATGGGGGGTGTGTCCCATACGATATGGTGTGATACTTATGGGGGGTGTGTCCCATATGTGATGTTATGACGATTATGGGGGGTGTGTCCCATATGTGATGGCATGACGATCATGGGGGGTGTGTCCCATATGTCGTAGTATGATGCCTATGAGGGGTGTGTCCCATATGTTATTTGCCAAACCTTACATTGATTTATGTTTCGCAAAGTTTTAAATGATAAATGTGGTGTGATTGTAACTGAGGGATCTCACTAGACCTTGTGGTCTAACCCTCGCATTTTCAAAACTGAAACCCTTTTCAGGTAAGCAGGTTAAGAGCAGTGCCTCTAGTGGTGAAGAGAAGGCGTGAGAGCGGGCATGGCTTGGCATTAGTGGACTTCCTTTACATTTTTGCTATTAGAAACTCTCAGTTGTAATTAGGGTTGTTCCGCGAACCCAAAGTTTTGAATTTTGATGGTGTGAACCTTGGGCCAAGTTTTGGCGATTTAATATTATATGTCTTGTTTTGGAATGGGTTGTTACAAATGGTATCAGAGCCATAGTTTAAGGGATTTAGGTGACCGGATGGGCCTAAACTTAAACTGTAGGAGTACAACTGAGAATGTAGGAAGGCCTAAGAAGACCTCACTGGGGAGTGTGAATAATAGGGTGGTGAGAACTATCATGTAAGGTAAGTTCGGGATTACACCTGGCCAGTGTAATTGTGAATTTATAGGTGCATGGCGGTGATCATTCTTGCCTTGTTATTTTGGGACGGTTGTTAATATGTTTTGTGTGTAAAGTTTAATCTGGTCATTTTGGCAACGACTTAGTGTGTTGTGCAGATTATTCTTGGCGTGATTGATGATACTATCTAGAAGAAGCCTCGTTTGAATGTTTGGTATGAGTGTCCGTGGGAAGTAGAACCTTTAGGGTTCTTAAGGGAAATAAGTGTTTGGAGGTGAACTCCTATTCTTTAATGAGTCTTTATTCTGGGAGATTCCCAGTGCCGGTGAATTGAAATCTTGAGAGTTTCAGTTCAAGGATCGAATAGTGGAGAAGTGCTTTCTTACTCTCTAGTTAGTGGAGGAGTGACAAGAGTGGTTGAAAAGTGATAGATGTAGGGATTGGTAACATTGGTGTCGGTTAACCAATTTGGGACCGAGGTGAAGCCGTTTATTTTACAAACTAATAGTCAGGTGGTGACTGTGAGGTTGGAGCATCCAAGTGTGTGGGGAAGTATCGGTACCGAAGGTTGTTTCAAATGTAAGGAACCTGATGGTGTAGTGGGAAGTAGGGTGTCGGCGTTGATTTGTTGTAACTGCAAAAAGGTTAACCCTGCTTGAGCGAATAGCCTTCAATGTAAAGCGAGTCGTGCATTACGTTTTCAAACCGGTTACGTAGGTCCCCATGACAAAATGTGTGAGTGTGTGCGTGTGCCTTGTAAACTTCTGATTTTGAAAATGATTTGGCGTGTGCAAGTGTGTGCTGGAAGGAAAAGATAAATTTGTTTACATGGTGTAATAAATTTCGAACTCAGAGAAATAGTGAGTTACTTCACTTCTTTTGCGAGTGAGTTAAACCTTGTTGTAAAAAAAATAAAAATAAAAATTCGTAACAATATTAGATCGCATGGTTTTATGGATGAAAACGATATGAACATGTGGTTGACATATCAGCAAGTGTGAGAGTCGGTCGACTATCCCAGTATGGGTGATATTGCTGTATTTTTTTTAAAATTTTTGCACAAGGAGAGTTTCAGTGAATGCACTTTCAAATGATGAACAAGGTTGCGTGTGAGCGATCTTTGAGATCGGTGTGTGTGGTGGTAACTTATGGGAGTGTCGTGGCATGCATATAAAAACCTTGTTTTGTGGGATATTTTGAGTGTGTAAAACAATTTAAATCATTGTGTTGTCATGCATGAAGGCTATGAACTCGCTAGGTAGTAAGGGGTATCGTGCCTAAGAATGTGCGAAGTTCCGGTAGTGGGAATATGTGGTCGAGTCGTCGATGGTTGAATTGTGATCTTAGTGTTACAGTATAGGGAGGACAGTGCCTACCTGTAGTCTCGGTCTTTGACTGTGGAAATGCTTGTGTGACGGTAGTCCTTGCTCTTTTCGGTAAGTAGGCATAAGACTGATGGCGAGGGGTGTGCCCCGGGTGATTTCGAAGTAGGCAAAATACTTTGAAAGGTAACGTTGTGGTATGTGGATGAGTCGGTATCGGCGTAGAGCCGGAGTTGAGGAGAAGTTGTATTTAGGCTAAGTGCCAGAATTTGGTGTGGAAGTTAACGACGAGTGTTGAGTCGTTGTCGGGAGATTTGAGAGTTGAAAGACTAGCCCTGGTGTGATTTTTGTTTGTCGTGTGTGTGCGCGGAGATAAGAGGTCGGTTGGGATACATGTGTATCTGCCCAGAGGGTGGACCGCCTTTTGGTGAGTATCCTGAAGGTGGAGATGTGTTAGTTGGATAAGTGATTCTTCCTTTGTGACTGTTATGTCAATTGCGAACGAGGTAGTTTGCCCAACTCATGTGGGACACGTAGACTATGTTGGTTTGCAAGGATGTGTCTTATAGTTTGATTTATTTGAGCGTGCCTCAAGTGGACCCGAAGAGTCGGTCGGGAATAAGGACTCGATCGAGTGTAGTAGACGGTCATAATTTGTGATTCACCTAGATGGGAGAAAGACAAGGTTGTGAGTCTTTCTGAACCTAAATTTTATACAAATGTGACAGAGTTATTATATAACTGTGTGCTTCTCAGCTGCATTTATTTCAAAGCGATGATTAAGTGTGGTGTGGTTGTTATCTATTCGCGTGTTTCCAACTGCTTAAGTATGAAGCTATGAACAAGTGTGTGGTAGAATGCATGCATTAATTATGCATTGTGCTCTAGCAGTGTCGGAGAATGGGGGTGTGTCCCATATTGAGTATGCATTGTGCTCTGGCGTTGTCGAGAAAATGGGGGGGGGGGGGTGTGTCCCATATTAATTATATACATATTTGTTTCATATATAGCGAGTGTGCTCTTTGGCGCTGTCGCGGTGTGTGTGACTATAGCGTGTGCCAGTAGCAGGAGTTAAAAGGTGATTGTCATTTTTAAAAGTATGCTTATTTAAATGTGTAGTTTCATATAAATTGCATATGACTTGGTGTGATGTATATGGGGGGGTGTGTCCCATGTGGATTATTCGAACGAACTTGGTCTATTCCCGAGGGCGGGTGTGTGTGCCCTAGATCAGGCCACAAGTGTGTAGTGATCAGGCAGAAATTCCCGTTATTTGTGTAAGGGTGATGAATTGCAAAACTAGCTATTGCATATTGTTTCGTATACTCTTTTATATAAATGTTGTGTTTGTTGTGAAGAAAGCGTGGCCTGGTGTGTGTGCAAATGATCGTGACGATTGAACCTCTGGTGTGTGGGGGTTATGTGGATAAGTTGGCGGTAACTTATATCTAGTGAGCATGCGAAGCATGGTGGGGATGAATTGTTGTGAGGTTAAGTGGTGGGCTAGTGTTGATGGGGGATGAGCATAGGTGGAGGTCTTTGCTCGGGGTTGCTCATAAGACGTTCAGAGATGACCAGATTATGCGTGGAGTTGCATGGATGTCTAAGTGGCGTGTGGTATTGTTACCGAAAATAAAAGAATGGGGTGACGATGAGCGACTAGATAAGAAGAAAACTGTGTACTCTTGAGTTGATTGATGAGTGCGTTTGCCTTGTATCGTTGTAATAATTGTGAAAATGTTGGATTGATTAGTCCATGATATCTTGTAGTAGATATGAAATCTCTGAGAATGTTGAACTAATCCTTGTGTGTAAGGGAATGCAAAGGAGTGGGTTAATATCGTTTGAGGAACGAGAAGTGTGTGGTCGCTTCGAACGTAGCGTGGAGGTCCAGTTTGACTTGGTCGAATTTCTCGTATGAGATGTGGTGAAACTGTGGGATTAGACATAGTAACCGTTGAAATTGTGTGTATGGAGTGGTCAACGTTGAAGGAGAAATGTTCCATGTTAGACTGAGGTAATTGGGGGAGGTAGTATGGAATAAGAGAGTAAGTGTAAAGTAAAAAGTGTGACAAGTGGCTTGGAAAGAGGGAAGCAATGTTTCAGAAAGTCACCATTGAGTGCATGAACTCTAGTGAGAGTATGAGAAAGGGGATTTGTGTGTACGTGAGTAGTTTAAGCGTGGAGGAAAACTAGCTTATGTGATTGATCAAGAGTGTGTATCTTCTAGTGAGTTATTCTTTGGAAATGTGTTTTGAGAAGGAAGTGGAAGAAAGTAGTAGAATGTAGTGCTCGGATGAAGGACCATGGGATTGGACTTGATAGTAGTATGGGGGTGACGTTGTAGTAAAAGTGTGGGAATTGATTGTTATCAACGGGTTGTGGTCGGCACATTTAATGCAAGAAGGTGTTATCTGCCTTAGATGTATTTTGTGTTAGAAGAGTGATGGTAGAGTTGTGTATAGTCTGGGGAGGAAAAATCTTAACTGCGGAATTAAGGTGATAGTCAAGGTTGATCCGGTGATTGGTTGGCGAGTTAAGCGTCGTTATTTTATAAGGGTTTCGGGATGTGTGGCGTTAACTTCGGTAGAAGGCGTTCTTTTAAGGAGGTAAAATTTTGTGTGAAACCCTTAGGTTGACGCGTTTTAAGATCTTGAGACTAGATGTGTGAATGATTTTGGGTGAGACCGGAGGTCGTGTGGTTGACCACCAATAGGTCATGCATTTTGTGAGAAGTAAGCGTGGCTCGAGACCGCCACAGGGTGTAAGCAGAAGGAAGAGTTTGATCGAATGCCGTGTGGGAGACAGTGCAATACTTATGGATAGTCATGAAAAGACGTTGTGCGTTGGAGAGAAAAGAGAAACAAGACCCAGTTATGTTGGGTTGTTCGCTATCATTGAGCGTGTAGGAGAAGTGGCGTACAAGTTGGAGTTGTCTGACGGGCTCCGGGGGTTCATTCGATCTTTCCTATGTCGAACTTGAGGAAGTGTCTGGACGAAGAAGCCATAGCAGTACAGTTGGAAGACATTAGTGTCGATGAGAATTGAGGTATGAAGAGGAGCCAATGGAAAACGTAGATAGTAAGATACGAAAGACGAGGAACAAAGAAGTTCGTTTAGTGAAGGTCCAGTGGAAGTATCATAAAGGACGGGAGGCTACTTGGGAAGTGGAAGCGGTCATGAAGTCCAGGTACCCTCACCTCTTTGAGAATGGAATTCCGGGGACGAAATTCTTTTGAGGGGGGAGTGTTGTAGTAACCGTGTCCAAAAAGAAAGAGTACCAAGTCTTGTGGTAGAATTTGTTAAAATGAAAGTTGAGGGGAGAATTTTGTAAATGAGGTATAGGTATAAAAGGGGAACAAAACCCTAGGAGAAACATTCTCCTACTGATTTTGTGTGTGGTTGGCGGCTGCTGGAGTGAATTAGAGAGAACATAGGGAAAAGAGAGAATGAAAGGAGAAAGAAGAAGAAAGAGGGTGAAATCAAGAAAGAAGGATCAATTGCGGATTTGTTGGGAGAAATAGAAGGTGTGCTTCTTTTGGATTCAAGCAGGTAATCACTTCTCCTCTTCTCTAATCCCTGATTCTTGTTGTTGATGAGTTATTTGGGGTTTTTGTTAAAAGTTGGGTTTGTAACTAAATGGAAGAGATTAGGTGTCAAATCTTATCTTTTGCAGCTAATATTTCAGTAGTAGTTGAGCATATTGACCCTATTGTAGCTGTTAATCTCCATCTGTGAGATTTCGGCCGTTTCTGGGATTTATCGGACCAAGTAAGGGACAGGTCGACGTCCGGATACCTTCCTGGACGTCCGGACACCCCGATGGTACTTGTTCTAACCAAAGCTTGATGGTACTTGTTCATTTACTTGTACAGGTGTGTTTACTTAATGTATGTGCATATATATTACTTATGCATGATGTGAGCTATATGGGGGGTGTCTCCCATACGATATGGTGTGATACTTTTGGGGGGTGTGTCCCATATGTGATGTTATGACGATTATGGGGGGTGTGTCCCATATGTGATGACATGACGATCATGGGGGGTGTGTCCCATATGTCGTAGTATGATGCCTATGGGGGGTGTGTCCCATATGTTATTTGCCAAACCTTACATTGATTTATGTTTCGCAAAGTTTTAAATGATAAATGTGGTGTGATTGTAACTGAGGGATCTCACTAGACCTTGTGGTCTAACCCTCGCATTTTCAAAACTGAAACCCTTTTCAGGTAAGCAGGTTACGAGCAGTGCCTCTAGTGGTGAAGAGAAGGCATGAGAGCGGGCATGGCTTGGCATTAGTGGACTTCCTTTACATTTTTGCTATTAGAAACTCTCAGTTGTAATTAGGGTTGTTCCGCGAACCCAAAGTTTTGAATTTTGATGGTGTGAACCTTGGGCCAAGTTTTGGCGATTTAATATTATATGTCTTGTTTTGGAATGGGTTGTTACAGATTAAGTGAATATAATGTTCAATTTGATTTTGCTGCTAAACTTCCTGATCATTCTGAGTTTTTAATCAAAGAAGATGAACCTAAGAAGAATTTCTTCAGAGGTGAAACTTCTAAATCAAGTAAGAAAAAATATGTGGATCCCAGATTAGTGCAATAACAATAATATCAATGAATAATATCAAGAACAATATTTTATTTCAATATGTCATCCATCTATCATTCATTCAAGTGATAAACCATTCAAAGAGTTTTTACAATGTGTATAAGAATGATTAAACTAATTCAATAGTCTTAGCTAACTATTTATACCTTTTAGAGGTATTTACACTTTTCACCCTTGAACTTCTATTCAACATATATTTGACCCTAACAATATCCCCCTTTGAATTGAAGTTCAATGTCGCGCCAGTTCGGAACATATCTCTTTCTGATGGCAAAAAGTATCTCAAAGCTTCGGATATATCTGCGGAACTCAAGACGGTCTTCAACAATCTTCAAGCTTCTCGGGCATTTATCTCTTTAAGACTTACCAGAAATGTCTTCGGGATTAGTTCTTCCTTGGCGATGATATCTCTGAGTGCTTGTCTGACCTTCATCAATGTTCCGTCGCAGAATCTGTCTACTTGGCTGAATCGGAGAAACTTCTTTATATCTTGGGCATTTAGGTAGATAATTCTGAACTCTGGTTCGAACAGCATTGTGTTGACCGGATACATCTTCATATTTGGAGCTTTCTGATCAAGTTTTAACAAGTTGATTTTCTTCGACCTGTGTTTGATACCCATTTAAAAATCTGTGATGTAAGACATGGTTATTGTAAATTTTAGGAATCTTTTTACTGCTTCGAGGGCTTTGGTGACATGGAGTGGTAGATAGTTATAATTCGCAGGTCTTTGACGATAGGATGGAAGTCACTCAGTCTCAAGATCTTGAAGTCGGCTTCGGAAAACGTCCATTCTTTCCCATCTTCCCTTTTGACGGTAAAGACTGGGTACCAGATCTTCAGAATTCGGCCTGACTGAATGTTGGTGATTTCGTTTATCTTGTGCTTCGTCCTAACGTTGTTGACTGGTTGACACCTATTCATAACTTCCAAGTATTGCTTTTTGTAGGTGTCATCGAACTTTGATAATCCAAGGCACAATGTCGGGTCGAGAGGTCTTACTCATCTTTCTCGGAGTTGATTACATTGGAGGCTTTTTCGTGCCACAAATTCTCGGTTTCTGGGTCAATTTCTAATTATGGATCTATCAATTCAAGTGTTGGTCGTTCTATAGCTGTGAATTCGATCAGATTTTGTTTTTCTCCCTCGGGCTTTTCAACCGTTGGGTCTTCTTCGTCTGAAATTTCCATATCGACTACCATGTCGACCAGACTGAGGTGATTATGTGGCTGTTCTTTGGAAGGTGCCACTGTAGACGGTTCCGGTTGAACCTCTGAAATACTGTCGACATTGATCAGCTCGGACTCAGATAAACGTTGGTGCTTGTTCTCCCCCTCACGGTGATCAGGATCATCCTGGTCATCGTGTTTGCGCTTGAGTTCTCCAGCTTGACTCTTACAAGTACTCTCCAGAGATGTGACCCTTTCGGATAAAGTGTCAAGTGCGGTTTGGACGTTTCGAAGGGTCGAGTCAAGAGTGTCGAGCCGGGTAGTGATCTGAACTGGTTGGGAAGATACCTGAGTGCAGAGTAGAGATAACAGATCGGCTTCTGACGATGTATTTGTGTTGGATTGTTCAAGTAGTTGGGCGAGGAACATGGTTTTGAGCTCGTCCAATGAGAAGGATACTTGGGTAGGTGTAAGCCGAGGTGGTGGAACGGATTTAGCAGGTTCAGTTTCAACCACTTTCTCCTTGCCTTTCAACAAATTTCGGATACTTGCCATTTCTGCTCGAAACTCCTTAGACAGATCGTCTCGGACAGCCTTTAAGCGCCGTCCATGCACTTCCTTGAAAAAAAATCAGGTAAAATAACACCGGGATCACTTAGATTACCCGTTGAGGAAACTACTGTTGAATCAATGGTAGTACCACCTACGTTCACAGTTGGCATTGGGATAGCTGTGGTAAGATTTTTGTCCGATCCTCGTTATCTGCTTAAAGATAGACTTACTACGGACGTTTCGATCGGGTCACTTAAATCATTAATGTTATCAGAAGGAATGTCTTGTGTCCTAGCCCAAGAAGATACTAAAGTATCAAGAGGCTCTAGACAGATTTGTGCATTGAAAGAAGGCGAGAACTGGGGCAACTTTTCTTTTGTTTCAATACCGAAGTTCTCTGAGTGAGAGAACGGTAGATTTTGTGCTAAGTCCCCGTGAGAAGTTGAAACAAGAAACTATTGAGAGTCACTTGAGTGGCTAAGGGGGGCATGCAATTGTGTCGCTAGGTCCACGACGGCTTCTTCAATATCTCGTCCCAACACATGAGACGAGATAGCAGATGTGGCTACCTGACTGACACGGGCTCGGTCTAGCTCATTCGCTTGTCTATTTAGTAAGCTAGTTCTCTCAAGATTTTTTTTCGATCTCCATTTTCTCCTCCTCACTTATTCTAGATTTTCAACTAATTCTCCCTCTGCTCTCCTTATATCTCCCGTATTAGGCTTAAGAGTGGAGGTGGTAGAGGGTGTGGGCGTGGTAGAAGGAGATTTCTCGATTATAGGTGGACGACGTCGGATGCGGGCGGGTATTTTGTTTAGGCGTATGGGTTGGTCTGTATCGGAGTCGGTGCTTTCGGAATCCGATGAAGAATGTATGATGATAGGAGATTAGGGTTCATTCGTGTCGGTGTCGGGGTCGCGTTCAATAACGGGTCATTGATACCGGAACCTCGTGTAAGGTAGTCGACGGTTTGGTGGTCTGAGCGGTATGGTTTGGGTGGTAGAGGTGGTTTGGGAAGGATGGGATTTTCGGCTTGTTGAGGGTCGAGATGATTGGCTTGTACCGGCACGCAAATCCACAGCACCGCCCTCTCCAGTTCCCCTTCCAATATTTACTCTCAGCACACCTCGTCCGGGAGCCCTAGCTACACAAACTCTTCCTCCACTTGTTCTAGGACCCCTTACGTCTCTCGGGTCTAGCTCCGTGGGGAGGTCCCTTCGGCTCTGGCTAGACCAGCGGAGCACCTAATCCTAATGCTTGCCTATACGCTATCACACTTGGTGCTGCCGGTTTCACGTAGGCCAGTAGGGCATCGAATATACGCATGGGTTGTGCGTTTGATGGGTTACGGATAACTAAGTAGTGAAGGATAAAAGAAGGACATACCGGGTGGTAAGGTCGGCGAGGTATGACTGGGTTGGCGTCCATGTGTTGTCGGATCGCCAGCTGAAGGAAGCGGATGTATGGATTGAATTTGCGCTCCTTCGTACCTCCGTTGTCGTGGATGTTCTTGACGAGCTCATGCCATATCAACGCGACATAGTTGACGTGACAGTTGTAGGCGATGGCATGGAAAATGCGGAGGAAGTTGTCGCTGCATTGGTCGATACCCTTCCATCTAGATGAAAGGCATCGATTGATGACCGTGAACATAGTGTACCACAGAGGAGCTAGGTACTTCCTGTTGAAAACTGAAGGGCGGTTTAGGTCGTGGTTGTACCCCGAGGCACGGATGTCGGCCCAGAGTGTGTCGTCGTCGATGGATGGATTGTAGCCGACTCGTCCGTTTGCAGTTGCTTCCAGGAATCTGGAGTAGCTGGCGGAAGGAGTTAGGTGTGAGGACAAACGAGGAATGATCCAATGTAGCTTCGATCCTCTGGGTGTTGTGACCGGTGACCACATTGATGGTGTTCCAGACTTGGTGCAGGTAAAGGACTGGGACGTCAGTTGTGGCCGTTAGAGCGTAATGGAGTGGGTGACCCATCAGAATGTCCACCACCACCCGATGTTGAGGTCGGAATTCGGAGACGTCGAGGTGGTGGTTATTTCCTTCGATCTCCAGAATAAATTATCGGAAGGAACGAGGGCGTTATCGGCTTCCTCGTTGATGAACTCTTCGGGTTATTCGTCGTCGTGGAGTTGTTGTTGGTCAGCCATTTGAGTACCTGATAGACAAAGTATTAGAAGATAGCGATGAACAACATGTTTGTACGTACCTTGGCACGAAATAGCTAAATCGCGAAAAGTCTGAAAAATTGGCAGGGAGGCATAGTGCCCGGATTGGGCTTGGTTACAAGATTGGTGATAGTGTCCGGAAACAAAGGGGTATCCGGTAAAAAGGTGAAACACCCTAAAATTCAAAATAAATTTAAACTTTAAATTTATAAGGTCTACATCAATCTCTTCCAAAAAAAACTTTCATTTATAACTGGAGAATTAGTAGTAAGGTTCATAATTACAGATGATCTATTATAAACAACCGACTAATCTAATTCATAACCAATAACATCAGATTATACGGTTGTCTATAATATCTCCAAAATAATCCTGGTTCCACAAAATTCTCTATCAAACTCCAAAAGCATCACTATGGGACTTCTCGACACTCATCCCTGCTTATTCCTTCTCGAGCTACTACCTGGTAGAATTTTAATTTGAAAAGATTAGGCTTACGCCTATTGAGAACATCAAATTTTCAAATCAAAATCTTAATAATCTTTGAAAACCAAAACTGTAAACAAATCGTATAATTTAACATGTTCTCAACTTTCTTACCGTAAATATATCATCTTTCGATGACGGGAATCATACCCGATTCCATGAGTATGACAAACACTAAGTAAGTCATAGTCTCATGTTCCATAGCGTCACTACGAATCTCCACGGATTCTAGATTACAGCTCATGCCCAAGAAATTACAATTAAACCATGCCTATCTCTCGGAATAGAAATAGAATAGCAATTATACCTTGCATATTCCTAATCTCCCAAATAAAAGCGGAAATAGCAATTTACCTTGTCTATTTCTCATCTTCCAAATAAAAGCGGAAATAGCAATTATACCTTGCCTATTTCTCATCTCCCAATATAAAACAGAAATAACAATTATATCTTGCCTATGTCACCGTTTCGCATCACGATAAAAGGGAATAACAATTATACCTTGTCAATTCCTCTTTCCTAAATACATACGAGAATAGCAATTATATCTTGCCTATTCTATGTTATCAAATAATGCTAGTGCCTATGGATCCATTACCCTTCCTAATGTATGTGTGTATCCACTCGATACACATAAAACTCGAATCATACTCTTAGTAGAGTTATAATTATGTTCGTACGGTTAAAATCACAATATGCTTTGTATTTATAAAACATTTAAACAGTACAACGTTACACAAAATATACAGGAAAACTTGTCCAGTAAACTAATCCGGAACCAAGTCCAGAAACAGTCCGGAATCCTATTCGGAAACACCCGAAAATAAAAGGAATCCGGTAACATCCGGAAAAAGTATTTTGAAATCATATCCGGTAACCAATTCGGAAAACTGTCCGGTATCCGGTAAAAATCATCCGGACACCGGAATTATCCGTATCCGGAATCAATCCGGAAAACTATCTGGTATCCAGAACTTCCCTGAAAATTCATTTTCCGGATTCTTCAATACCCAGTTCAATTCATACTATTTTCATTTCAAATTTACAAACAACTCTTTTAAATCTATATTATAGAGATATCAATATGTTCACAATCCAATTCAAATCGACTCATCAATTTTATTGAGATAGAAATCGAATAGATGAACTCACCTGGAAAAAAACTTGATTTCAAGTCTGTGTAAATCAACTCAACCCAATAACACCAACTTCAAACTTGACTCTCCAATGATTCAGTAACCTAATCCAAGTAGACTTACTTGTGAGTATCAACTCCTAAGAAACTTACTTGAAGAAACCGATTGGATTTCCCTTACCAAACGAAAATACCTAGAATCCGATTTCTCTCTGTCTCTTTCTCGAACTCTGGAACCGTCTCCCATTCAAGAAATTGAAATAAGTCTCAATTTTACAATAAACTCATGATTTATAATCATTACTATCAACATTTGTCAAAACCAACCCAAAAGTTCCATAATTCACAAACTTACAAAACTTAGGCCAAATACACTTTGAACCCTTCCATATCAAAATATAACATAACTTTGATCGTGGAAATTCGAGGTGTTACAAATCTCCTCAACTTGAAAATGATTTCGTCTTGTAAATCAAAATTATACAAACAGATGAGGATATTTATTATTCATATCCTATTCATCTTCACACGTCACGTTAGCACCTCTGTGATGTTTCCACTGTAGTTTAACCATAGTTACCACCTTATGTCGTAGCTTCTTAGACGTTCTTTCTAAAATTGCTTCAGGTTCCTCCACGCAATGACTCTTCTCATCCACTTTTATTTCAGAAAGTGGAATAACATTTTCTTCTTCAGCTAAGCATTTCCGAAGATAACAAACATGAAATGTATTATGGATTCCTTCTAACTCAGGTGGAAGACCCAACTGATATTATTGGAGCCCTACTTGTTTGGTTATAGTGAAAGGTCCAAGAAAACGAGGACTCAGCTTTCCACGTTTCCCAAACCTTATAATACCTTTCCATGGAGATGCATTTAACATTACCCGCTCCCTAACTTGGAATTCTTTCGGTCTTCTTTTTGGATCGGCGTAACTCTTTTGTCGATCTTGAGCCTCCTTCATATGTTTCCGAATTTCTTTCACTTTATCGGTCGTTTGTTGTACAATTTTGGGACCAACAAACTGTTTCTCTCCAGCTTCCAACCAACATACCGGAGTTCTACATTTTCATCCATATAAGGCTTCAAAAGGTGCTCTTTTGATACTGGAATGATAACTGTTATTGTACGTAAACTCCACTAAGGGTAAATGTGTATCCCAGTTACCTCTAAAATCAATTACACAAGATCGGAGCATGTATTTCAAAGTCTGAATAGTTCTTTCACTTTGCCCATCCATTTGGGGATGATAGGCAATGCTCAAATTCACTCTTGTACCCAATTCCTCTTGCAGTGATTGCCAGAGTCTTGAAGTTAATCGGCTGTCACGGTCAGAAACTATAGACACATGTATACCATGTCTTGACACCACTTCATCAGTATATAACTTAGCTAGCTTATCAATCGTTGAAGCTTCTTTCATCGCAAAGAAATGAGCACTTTTTGTCAAGCGATCCACGATTACCCAAATAGTATCGTTACCCTTCAACGTCTTTGGTAACTTAGTTACAAAGTCCATGGTAATCATATCCCATTTCCATTCAGGAATATCCAAACATTGTAGACTCCTGTAAGGTCGTCGATGTTCGGCCTTTACCAACGAACACGTCACACATTTCTCTACACATTGTGCCACATCTACCTTCATAGCTGGCCACCAATAGTGTAGTTTCAAATCTCTATACATCTTAGTACTCCCAGGATGCATAGATTATTTAGACTTGTGGGCGTCTTTGAGAATTAACTCTCGGTTTCCTCCCACCTTTGGCACCCAAACGCGGCCTTGAAACAGTTTGACCCCGCGACCATCTTCAGTCAGTTGAAGACGTTGTTTAACCATGATTTCCTCTTTCAGATTTTCGTCTAACAATGCTTCTGCTTGTGCCACTTTGATTCTTTCAATCAGACTCGACGTCACATCAATCCTGGCGTAATCATTTTCAAACACTGTATTCTTTTCTACTTAAGGCATCAGCCACAACATTTGCTTTACCAGGATGGTAATTCAATTCACAATAAGAATCCTTAAGTAGTTCTAACCAATGCCGTTGCCTCATGTTCAGCTCTTTCTGATCAAAGACATGTTTCAAACTCTTAGGATCAGTTAAAAGAGTGCACTTCGTTCCATATAAATAATGCCGCCATAATTTCAAAGCAAAAACTACGAATGCCCGTTCTAAATCATTGTTAGGATAATTCTTTTCATGCTCCTTGTGTTATCTTGATGCATAAGCAATCACTTTGCCACGTTGCATCAATACACACCCCAAACCCATCTTTGACGCATCACTATAAACGACTAAATCTTCTGTTCCTTCCGGTAGTGCAAGTATAGGAGCTTCACATAACTTTTTTTGTAATGTCCTAAAAGTTGACTCTTACTTTTTAGTCCATTCAAACTTTACATTCTTCCATGTCAGGATTGTCAAGGTAGAAGCGATCTTGGAGAAATCCTTTATAAATATCTGGTAATAGCCTGCCAAACCCAAGAAGCTTCGTATCTCCGATGCATTCTTCGGTGTTTCCCAATTCATCGTTGTTTCTATTTTAGCTGGATCCACTTTGACCCCTTCAGAAGTAATCACATGACCAATAAATTGTACCTCTTTTAACCAAAATTCACACTTTCAAAATTTTGCGTACAATTTCTCCTTCCTCAAAATGTCTAAGACTTCACGAAGGTGACATTCGTGATCGGCTTCAATCTTTGAATAAACAAGTATGTCATCAATGAATACAATTATAGACTTATCAAAGAATGGTCGACACACCTTGTTCATTAAATCCATGAACACTGCAGGAGCGTTTGTCAACCCAAAAGGCATCACCATAAATTCATAATGCCTGTATCTTGTTCTAAACGCCGTCTTGGGAACATCTTCATCCCTTACTCGTACTTGGTTATAGCCCGACCTCAAATCAAACTTTGAAAAGTGTAAATAGTGATATTATTGTATTGCTTAACTTGATGATTTACAATGAAAGAATACAAGGGATTTATAGACAAGAAACTATACATAATACGTAAAGCCTAGGAGAGAAAACCCTAAGGGCCCATGGGCTAAGTTGGGCCATATAACCTAATTTACATTCTAACAAAAAGCATCCCACGCCTTGCAGTTGATCGAATAAGTCATCAATCCTTGGGAGAGGATACACATTCTCATAGTGCCATCCTTTTTCTTGAAAATAGCACCGGAGCTCCCCAAGGTGAAGAACTTGGCCTAACAAATCCCTTTTCGGGCAGTTCTTGCAGTTGAGTCATCATCTCTTTCATTTCAGCCGGTGCTAAACGGTACGGTGCACATTCTATCGGTGCCGCTCCGGGAACAAGATCAATTCTGAACTCTACATATCGTTCTGGCGGTAAGCCTGGAAGATCATCAGGGAACACATCTGGAAATTCACGTACTACCCTTATATCTTCCGCTCGCTTCTTTTCAACTTTAGCATCCAAAACACATGCTAGATAGGATGGACATCCTTTTACTAGACACTGACGCGCTTTGCCAATAGAAATCAACAGAACCTCCCCTTTTCTCCTTTCCCCATAGATGAATACAACTTCATTTTCGGGCATAAGGATCTAAATTAATTTCTTGGCACAAAGAATTTCTGCTTGATTGTTTGTCAACCAATCCATACCAACGACTATATCAAACCCCCATTCTCCATCAAAATCAAATCAATCGGGAATTCCTTCCTTTCTATCATAATTGTACAATTTTCAAGTCTTTCTCGAACTAAGACTTGACCCTCGTTAGCTATTTCAACTACTAATGCATCTTCCAAGGTAGTGACAGGCATAGATAACTTTTGATAAAACAATTTCGATATAAAAGATAGGTTGGCACCACAATCAAATAATACGCTTGCAGGTATTGAGTTAATAAGAAAAGTACCAGAAACCACATCCTTTAATTCTTTTGCTTCTTCCTCCGTCATATGGAATGCCCTGCCCGTCGGCTTTGGAGTATTAGGCTTCCTCTCTTGATTTCCGCTTTTCTTTAGCCTCGGGCAATCTCTTCGATAATGACCACACTACTTACATTCGAAACATGTCAGTTCTTGGATGGGACAGTCCTCAATCCGATGACCACTCTTTCCGCACTTATAGCATTCCAGTAAAGTCACATGACACGGACCAAAGTGTTCGCTTCTACATTTCTAGCACCAGTTCGGTTCCCGACGAGGTTCAAAACGAGGGTTTCTAGTAAATGGCTTGGATTTCTGAGAAGATTCTGATCGACCTTCCCACTTTCTCTACTCTACTACTTCGGTTTTCTCAACTTTATCTTTTGCATAGACTTCTTCTATGATCGTTGCTTCTTCAATTGTTTCACTCAGAGTTAAAGCTTCAGAATTTCTAACGCTGGACGTCATATCGGCTGGCAAACCCTTCAGGTAGGCATTAATCTTCTCTTTTTCAGTTGGGGCCACATGCCCCACTAAGTTCAGCTTTTCTAGAAATATTCGAGTATACTCTCTTACAGACGAATTACTTTTTTTAAGTGTTCGAAATTCTTCCTCAATGTGATACATTTCGTTCTCATTGCAGTATTCTTCTAGTGTCTTTCTTTTGAACGATTCCCTAGTCATTTCCGCTAAAACCGGAGTCGTCACCGTTGAAGTCACCATATTCCACCAGGTCAAGGCATTTCCGCGTAACATATGAGATCCGAATCTGACCTTCGATTCTTCATCACACTCACAAGCTCTAAAAGCCTGCTCCACTTCTCTAATCCAATTCATACAAGCAATTGGATTATCAGAACCAACAAATTTCGGTAGCTTGCAGCTTAAAAACGTTTTATAAGAACAAACTTTCTCCATTCTCCGGTTAACATTAGGCAACAGATTAACAGGCGGATTTTCAGTACCAGTCCCCAACCCCGGTCTTTGTGACTCGACATTTCTGTCATTAAACATTTTCATAAAATCTCCTGTTTGTTGAGTCAATTCATTATTCATGACTCGCATCATGTTCTCCATCATACGGGATTCCATAATGGATTCCGTCGTCACCGGGTTAGAAGTACCGATATTCGTTCTATGTGTTTGGCTTCCCCCTTCTCCCAGAATGGATGGCCTTGGTGGACTTACCCTAATTCCACCCCTTTCGGGTTGCTTCTCCACCCATTCATTTGCCGCCCTCTCTTCTGAAGAAGTAGGAGATCTGGTTGGTGTATTAACCATTGTATTCTGAATAACACAAAAGATAAGCATGAGAAATAGTTATGCACAATCCCAACACAAGAAACATACTTTAACGTTTATTAATCACTAACAATTTAAAAACAAGTATGCTTACGTAACAATACATTCATAATAACAGTAGCTAATTGAAATTATGAACATACTATACATAAGAATCCTTGTTACCATTATCATTGTTCTTAATTCACGTATTTCCGTCGATCTAAGACTATCCCGTCTTAGTATTTCTACCCAATCTCACAAATCATATCTTAATCATCTCAGCTTAAGTCTAGGTATCTCACGATCACACCTAGTTTACTTAAACTACGGCTCTGATACCAAACTGAAACACCCTAAAAATCACAATATATTAAAACTTTAAATTTATAAGGTCTACATCAATCTCTTCCAAAAAAAAACTTTCATTTATAACTGGAGAATTAGTAGTAAGGTTCATAATTACAGATGATCTATTATAAGCAACCGACTAATCTAATTCATAACCAATAACATTAGATTATACGGGTTATCTATAATATCTCCAAAATAATCATGGTTCCACTAAATTCTCGATCAAACTCCAAAAGCATCACTCTGGGACTTCTCGACACTCATCCTGCTTATTCCTTCTCGAGCTAGTACCTGGTAAAAATTTAAATTGAAAAGATTAGGCTTACGCCTAATGAGAACATCAAAATTTCCAATCAAAATCTTAATAAGATTTGAAAACCAAAACTGTAAACAAAGCGTATAATTTAACCTGTTCTCAACTTTCTTACCGTACATATATCATCTTTCGATGACAGGAATTGTTAGCTTTTATTTTATATTGTATTCAAGATTACTTGGTTAAATTGTAAAAGCCCAAATTAAATATGTGGGGTTTAGTTGCTAATGGGCTTAGGCCATAAAGCCTTAGTACTTAATGTGTATCTTTGTGAGTTTTAGGGCAAGCCTCTCACATTTTCATACGTATCTTTTTACTGATAGAGAGCTTCAAGAGAGAAAGAGTGTTCTTCATATCAAACATTGTAAATTCTCTTCAATCAATCAATATACAACTTAATTTCTATATTGTTACTTGTAAGTGGGAACCAACAATTGGTATCAGAGCCAAAGAGACAAGAATTCAATCGATTCAAAGACCAGCTCGATCAAACAGTCACAAACCAAATTGATTTCACATAGCCCCTGTTCAACAAGTCGATTGTTCATATTCAGTAACATCTGGTGTCATTCATAAATTCGCAGACACATGATTGATTCCACAGGTTCGATTTCATCCATTAAGCCACGATTTCAACAGGTTCGATTTTCTATATTTTATGCTCACAATCGATTCCAATAGAATCTGTCATTTGGATTGTCTCTGGATTGAATTTGAATTTCTGGTTAGTGGATAATCTGTTCATCAATTTTGTTAATACATGATCTGGAGTTAATTTCTAGGATAGAACAGAATCTAGATGAAATTTCAACAAGCTTGTGCTCATCTAATCTGATTTTTGGTTTCTGTCCAATCTGAATCTGGATAAATTTTTGAACTAATCAATTCAGATTTCTTCAAACATAGCAGTAATTCTTTCTTCGTGTTCATCCAGCATTCAAGTTTAGTTTTCCTTAAGATCTGTGTTTAAACTACTGTGTTTGTGTTCTTCAGTTGAGCTTTTATCAGATTAATTTTTGTGTTTATGTTTGTGTATAAACCTTTGAATCATTATTCAATTGTCTCTAGATCTTTCAAGTAACAACATGTTGAAAAAGTGTCTAAGTTCGACTGCTGATTTTCACTACTACTCTAAACTCAGTACTAACTTTCGCAATGTGATTATCACTCTTGACAAAGAGTCGGAGGAAAGGAAGATAAGCCTTCTGATCGATTCAGAAAAAATTACCAAGCTAGACTCTTAACCAATAAGAATATTGAACTGAAAAGGAAATTATTTGAGTCTGAAAAGTTTTGTGAAAAGGAGAAAGAGAAGTTTGAGGAAGTTAAGACTGTTTTTGAAGAAGAGAAGAAACGACTTGAACTTAAATGTTTAAGTTTTTCTAAACTGATTTCTGATTTTGAAAAACTTGTGATTTGTGAAAGAGAGAAGATTGAAAAGGAGAAAACTACTTTTGAAACAAAATCTATGGAGCTTTCTTGCAAAATCTCAGAATTACAGAAAACTCTTGAAAAAGAGAGGAACGAGTCTGATTTTGAAAGAAAAGAATCTTAACAGTTGAAGGTTCAAAGATTTCAAGAATTAAGTCAAAAAGATGACTTTGAAAGAGAAAGAAGGATTTTTAAAACCGAAACATCCAAACTGACAAAGAGACTCTCTGATTTGTCAACTGAGATCATGTTGGAGAAGAGATGTAAATCTAATCTCCAAAAGATGTTTGAGGTGAATTTAAAGGAAAAGAATGATTTGGCTAAAAGGCTCAAGGAATTTGACTTTGCAGACTCCAAGTGTTCACTTAAAACAACTTCAAGTTCAATAAACAAGAACAGTTCTTCAAAAGGGTTCATTAAGCCACATAAGTTTTCAAAAAATCAGATCTCCGCTTCTAATTTTTTCCATGATCGTAGGCTAGACAACTCAGTTAATCAAGCTTTTAGAAGGGTGAAAATGGTTTGGATAGTGAAAGGCTCTAAACTTGTTCAAAATGTTCAAAAGCCATTCATTTCTGTTGAGTATGACAATATCAACAAAGCATTTCATGCAAATTCTAACAAAATAGGACCCATTTGGAAATGGGTACCAAAAATTGTTTGATCTGTCTTGCAGGTACGCGGACTCTTAAACACTCAGTTTAAGACTCATACTTCAGTTGTTTATGACTTCTGTGCACAACAGTACAGAACTCAGTCCTAAATGGCTTATTGGATTTCTGCACATATCTGGATTCAGATCAAGAAGGGTTTTATTGTTAATAATTGTTTATAAATCAATTTGTTGATTTTGAACGAATTTTTTACGAAAAAGTTCAGTTTACTGTGGTGTGATCGAACTCATAGTTGTAGGTGTTTTTAGTAGAAAACATTCTAAGAGAATTTGTTCAGAATCACATTCTGAGTAACCCTGTAAAATTTCATTGCAAAATTCTGATTTTTGAGCGAGTTATGGTCATTTGAAGTTCTTAAAGTTCGAAAATCGCAAAACCCAAGTTGTAAAACGATTTGTTGACTGCCATTTGTTGTTAAATGATTTTATCTGTTGTTTGCTGTTGTAATAACAGATTTAATGTTTCTATAACAATTCATTTGTGCAGGTCACAGATAAGCCATACAGACCTGCTTAATGTGCAAACAGACCTTGAAGTGTTAATCTGTTTTAGGCTGCTGTTGGTTATAAAGAAATCAGTACCTTCGAATAGCTGTTGTTTCATGTGACAACTCACATTTGCAGATTTCTGAGTTACAAGATTGTGTAATAAGAATTGAGTTATGGCAGCTGTTCTAAGCTTAAAATGCTCAAAAATCACAACCAAATCTGTCATTGGCGTCTTTCAGCAGTTAAATAGTTTGCAACTGATTTAAAAGACTGTTAATATGGATTCTCAAAGTGTGGATTTACTTGATGCAAAATTCTTGCATGGCTTAATCAAAACGCCACTGCTGATACAGAAGATTAAGCAACTGCTGGATCTTAGAAGACTCTTATCCAGAATATATGTTGAAACCAGAGGGTCTGCAGATTTTAACATGTACCGAAGTTCAAAAATAGGCTCAGCTTAGCCTCATATCTCCAAGAAAGCAAGATGGATCAGGCTGATGAGATACATTTATTTAGGGATCCAAGCATGATAAATATTGTCAGAATAGATGTGTGCAAGTGCAACAACTTATTTGGTTTGTGGACAAAACTTCTATTGAGATCTTGGATAGTGAGCTTCCTTATGTTCTTCTACATCATGAGCCATACGTACCTATGAAGTTTTCTTTATGTCATGATCAACAAGTCCAGATTTATGGTTTAAATGTGCACCGCTGCATCCAGATTTCTTTTGTGTAGTACAGGTGGAAATAGTTGCAGTTTATGATGTTCAAAAGTTTGAAATTGGTTGTTCAATGTGCCAAAAGTTAGTCAAAAGCTTCGTCCAGATTTTGTGCAGAAGATCACACTCAAATTGCAATCAATGGTTGATCCAGAGTTGCACAGAAAACTGATTAAGCTGTTGCTGTTTGAGCTTATTGTACACTTTGCTTAATCCATCCAGACTCATGTTAAGCCGCTGCTGCTGTTTGCTGTTAAATATGAAAGTTGGTGTCCAGATTAAGCAGCAGTCCAGAAGCTACCTCTAATTTCCAGACATAAATTGCTCTTATAAAAAGGTTATCCAAAGAAGCTGTTCAAGTGAAGCTGTTCAGCAGGTCCAAATAAGCAGCTGATTGAGCCGATGCTGATGTTAAACAACTGATTAAGTTGTTGTTTAAAGTGCAGCAGAAGATGATTTTGTTTTAAGTCTATCTGCATCCACAAAAGTTTGACAGAGGCTGATAAGGGAAAAGAAAGTCAAAAGTGTTATGTTGCAGTGTGAAATGATGGTCCAGAATTCGATGCTTTCAGATTTCTGCAGATGTCATCGACAGAAGATGTCCTGAGGCGGCTCTGTGATAAATGCAAAACCTCTGTGTGTTTATCAGCAGGCTTATCAAAAAGTTACAGACCAGAAGCTGCTTGTGCATAAGCAAAACATACAGAAGTGGACCAACAAAAGTCTTTGTCGATCAAGCTGTCCAAATGGTCAAGACACGTGCGGAGCCTCTGATAGGATATACAGAAGCTTTGTTGACCAAATCAGAGGTTGTCCAGATTAACGAACAAGACCTGTTGTGCTCATGTAAAAGATTTTAATGTGCAGATGAGTTGTGATTGCAATGTGCAGACCGGAAATCAAGTCTTTAGTAACAGAACTCGATGACCTCTAATTCCAGAAGAAGCTACTTTATTCGAATCTCAGACCCGTGCAAATCAAAACAGCAGTTATTCGAAATTTTTCTCAAGACTATCTAGAGTTTTGGGACAGAGCTCTTTCTGTTCATCCAGAAGTTCACTCACAGAGCTTAACTAAAGAAGCATGATGCTTGCAGATTGAATGTTGTCCAAAGGTTGTACAATGATATGTGCAAAGTTTGAATGGTGTTTGAATGGTGTTTGAAAGATGCAAAGGTCTCTGCTGATTTACTTGTGGATACCATTCGGTCAAACATGCAAACGGTCTACATGACCCAGAGGATTAATGGATGTCCAGATTAACAGAGGTTTACTACAGAGGTTTTATAAGCTGTTTCTGTGATTGCAGAGCTTATCCAGAGGTCATTGGCAAAGCTTAACCACAGAAGTTAACCACAGAGGACTCTACTGATTTACATGTGATTCCACAGAGCTTAACCAAAAAGGCTGCTAATTGTACAGTCTCTCTGGAAAATGGAACCGATCAGACATTCGGTCAGCAAGGGGACTGATGATTCTGGAATGTTTACATATAGTGTGCAGCAGAAACAGATTTGAGGATTGGTGTTTCAAGTTCAACAGAAGTTGTTGTCTATTTGGCAGAAGTTCAGATCTGTAATAGGGTTTTCAATTTGTTTGTGTAAAAATGTGAACTACATCAGAATTGCAACTCTTCTACAGAGCTTATCCAAAAGTTACAAACGGTCAAATGGACAGAAGCTGTCCAGATTCTACACATAAGTTATGTGCACCACAGAGACTGCTATGTACAAGGCTGATATCGTTCAGTAACATTCAGAGTTCAGTAAGGATCTGCAGAGGCAACCACACATCTATAGAAGCAAGAATAAAGGATGTCACATAAGAGACTATAGAGAGGCAGTTCACAGAGCCTCTGAGAAAACTCACAGAGCCTCTGTGATTTCTTAGAGGCTATTAAAAGTCGATCAGAAGTCAGAGATGCACAGAAGCAATTAAGCTGCTGCCGAGTTCAGAACACGCTACTTCCAGATATGAGCATTGCAACAGAAGATGTTCACATATGTGTTTTAAGACTCTGATTTCACAGAACCTCTGTGAATATGCACAGAGCCTATGCGATCGTGTAGAAGTAGAAGAAGGTGTGTGCAGAATCGTACATCATCAGATTCGAAGGATATGTGATGTTTACACTCAGATGCATTTTGTTGCGATAGAGGCAGACTTGAGAATTTGCCACAATATGATGTTATCCGTTTAGTTTGGCACATCGAAACCACCATCTGGGTCTGTGATCAGAAGTTGTGCTGATCAGAGAATGTGCAGAGCCAGCACAATGTTCAAAGAGTTGTCCAGAAATGAAGATTTTGCACAGAGGATGCACAAAAGATGTCCAAAGCCTTTGGGGCTATTCAACCTTCGATCCAGATCTGCCCAAAAGAAGTGTGAAGCGTATTAAGTTGTTGTCCAGCAGAGCTTAATCATTAAGCTGCTGATGCTTAAGGCTGTCTAGAGCCTATGTAGGCTATTCAGAAGATACACAGAGTTTCAAATTTGAAGAAGATGCTCTATGGACAGCTGATCAGAATGTGAAGAAGTAGAAGAGGTGTGCAGTAGCTCTGTCAGCTCTCAGGCTGTCTAAAGCACATAGAGGCTTGGAGTGCACCACATCAGAGGCATATCACAGAGCCTCTATGAGGCTGTACAGAGCCTCTGTACTGACACCAATTGTACATCACAGAAGCAGCCTCTGTGGGACACCTTGACGAAGCCTCTGTCATACCTTGACAAGCTCTGTCGCACCTTTGCCAGACCTCTGTCGAGCCGCAACCAGACCGCTGACAAACCTTGCCAAGCCTTGCCAAACCTCTGTCGAGCCTTTGTCAATCCTTGAACTGATTGATGCTTCCATACAACACAGTGTGGTACAAGTGCTCAAAAGGAGAAAATTGTGCTTCTCACACAACAGTGTAGGACCAGTACCTCATGTGTTTCTACACACATGAGTGTAGGACCAGTACCTCAACAGATCAGACTTTGACTGATATTTCTAATCTCTAACCCCCAGCACCATGTTTCCTTTTAATTTGAATTAACTGTGCTTCTGGATATTCCTAACAAATGTGGAATCATCAAAGATGATTACCAACACTTTTTGATTCTTACAGGATATCTGATTACAAGTTGAGCCTAAATGAGATTTATTGCCCAATTTGAGGGGGAGAATGCCAATCTGACCATATTCATGCAAAGGTAAAATCTCTAAACCTTTCATCATTTTTAGAGAATGGCCATCTTTAAAATGATAAAACCTCTTTCAAATGGTCAAACCACTTCTAGATGCCAAAATGCTTTTTCAAATATAGAAGTTGGATTTTAAATGTTTTTCTGAGACTTCAAAGAGTTAGTGTGTGGAACAATACAATCTTTAGGACAACAATTTTCACGGGATCAATGTGTGAGCTTTATAGAACTTCTATGGATCACTTAAACCTGTGTTTCCTACCCAAGAAGTAAACCTTGAGTGTTTGAGAGGTGAAGGGTCTACATCAAAGAGTGGGGGAGATAACTCTCTGAGTTTTTCTCATTGTGCTTAAGAGGTAAAAATTGAAAAGGGAGTTTGGTTAGATGTGAGCTACATGATAAAAAGAAAGAGGGTGTGAGAACAGAGTCAAAAGAATTATACAACTCTGCACCAACTTTTTCTGAGCCGGGCAAGCCACATTTCTGATTTATCACAACTCTTTGGTGATTGTCATTGAAACAGGCAGTGAGCCCATGCCAACTCTTGTTTTAACCCCACTAGCTACTTATTTCCTTCTCAACAGGGAAATGCTTCACTTTTTCACGGGGAAGCAGCACATATGCTATCTGATCTTTCTTTGGAAGATTGGATATTGAAAAGAAGGAAAGTTGCCCCACCTTACACTTCACTCATGCACATTGAGTCTGTGGAAACCTGTTATGTCCAAACAGTTTACACACTTTTGAGCTTAATAGATAATATTCTATTTTCTTCCACACAATATCACGAATCTTTGTGATTCCACATGCTTATCTATGTGATATTGCCAAGAACAGTTTGAGAAGTTTATTTTTTAATTTACTTCAATGATAACTGGAAGTCCTGTCAGAGCTTCATCATTGCCAACACTGAGCATAGGCCACACAATTATTTATAAATTGTTGTGATAATAGTTGCTATTGTGCTTCTATGTTAGATGATTACCCCTGGTTACTTATTCTTTAATGCAGATTCTCATGAGAAGAATGTATTTGCTACTCTTCATCTCCTAGCTGTTTATCTACTATCGGTTACTACTCAAACTGGTTATACAAGCTTTCGCACATCAAATCGTTCTCTGATCGTTTGAGAGATAAATGAGACCAGAAAAGTAATGCAACAGTCAAGGGGGAGTACGCAAAGATCAAGGAGGAGTATGCAACGATCAAGGGGGAGTCAAAGAAGGAATTGAAGCAACTGACCTTGTGGAAGATCGGGCTATTTTTAATCTTGAATACAAAGGGGGAGATTGTTAGCTTTTATTTTATATTGTATTCAAGATTACTTGGTTAAATTGTAAAATCCCAAATTAAATATGTGGGCTTTAGTTGCTAATGGGCTTAGGCCATAAAGCCTTAGTACTTCATGTGTATCTTTATGAGTTTTAGGGCAAGCCTCTCACATTTTCATACGTATCTTTTTACTGAGAGAGAGCTTCAAGAGAGAAAGAGTGTTCTTCATAGCAAACATTGTAAATTCTCTTCAATCAATCAATATACAGCTTAATTTCTATATTGTTACTTGTGAGTGTGAACCAGCAGGAATCATACCCGATTCCATGAGTATGACAAACACTAAGTAAGTCATAGTCGCATGTTCCAGAGCATCACTACAAATCTCCACGGATTCAAGATTACAGCTCATGCCCAAGAAATTAAAATTAAACCATGCCTATTTCTTGGAATAGAAATAGAATAGCAATTATACCTTGCCTATTCCTAATCTCCCAAATAAAAGCGGAAATAGCAATTATACCTTGTCTATTTCTCATCTTCCAAATAAAAGCGGAAATAGCAATTATACCTTGCCTATTTCCCATCTCCCAATATAAAACTAAAATAGCAATTATACCTTGCCTATTTCACCGTTTCGCATCACGCTAAAAGGGAATAACAATTATACCTTGTCAATTCCTCATTCCCAAATACATACGAGAATAGTAATTATATCTTTCCTATTCTACGTTATCAAATAATGCTAGTGCCTATGGATCCATTACCCTTCCTAACGTACGTGTGTATCCACTCGATACACATAAAACTCGGACCATACTCTTAGTCGAATTATAATTATGTTCGTACTGTTAAAATCACACTATGCTTTGTATTTATAAAACATTTAAACAATACAACCTTATACAAAATATACAGGAAAACTTGTCTAGTAAACTAATCCGGAACCAAGTCCAGAAACAGCCCGGAATCCTATCTGGAAACACCCGGAAATCAAAGGAATCCGGTAACATCCGAAAAAAGTATCCGGACTCCAAGTCCGAAACCATCCGGAAATCATATCCGGTAACCAGTCCGAAACACTGTCCGGTATCCGGTAAAAATCATCTAGACACCTATCCGGAATCCGGAATTATCCGTATCCGGAATCAATCCGGAAAACTATCCGGTATCCGGAACTTCCCTGAAAATTCATCTTCCGGATTCTTCAATACCCAATTCAATTCATACTATTTTCATTTCAAATTTACAAACAACTCTTTTAAATCTATATTATAGAGATATCAATATGTTTACAAACCAAATCAATCGACTCATCAATTTTATTGAGATAGAAATCGAATAGATGAACTCACTTGGAACAAAACTTGATTTCAAGTCTGTGTAAATCAACTCAAACCAATAACACCAACTTCAAACTTGACTCTCCAATGATTCAGTAACCTAATCCAAGCAGACTTACTTGTGAATATCAATTCTTAAGAAACTTACTTGAAGAAACCGATTGGATTTTTCTTACCAAACGAAAATACCTAGAATTTGATTTCTCTCTTCCTCTTTCCCGAACTTTGGAACCGACTCCCATTGAAGAAATTGAGATACGTGTCAATTTTACAATAAACTCATGATTTATAATCATTACTATCAACATTTGTCAAAACCAACCCAAAAGTTCCATAATTCCCAAACTTACAAAACTTAGGCCAAATACACTTTGAACCCTTCCATATCAAAATATAACATAACTTTGATCGTGGAAATTTGAGGGGTTACAAAAGGGGTGTCCGGATACAATGGTCACCGGATAACAAAAGTTACTGGATATATTAGGTATCCGGATACAACCAAGATTACCAGCAAATATAGAACTTACCCGAGAGGATAGGTTACCGGACACTAGGAACTTACCGATTAGATTGGATTATCGGACGCGAAGATAACCGGATACGTATACTTACCTGATAAACAACAACTTACCAGATAGGATGGCTTTCTGGATACCTAGGGTTTCCGGATACCTAAGGTTGCCGGATACCTGGGGTTTTCGGATACCTAGGGTTATCGGGAAAACTATCCGGATAGTTTAACACTATCCGGACGAGGTCCAATCACCATCGAATCAGCAAAACACACATCAATCGAGTTCACAAACGGTCAGTTACAACTAGATGAATAATGAACAACAATTGGTAGAAATGATCACGTAATAAGCCGAAATCACTCGGAATACGAACCGAAATTAGGTTCGGTCGACGCCTCGATGTAATTTGATGAAAATTCGAACGATATACGGTATCTAAGCGTGCGATTGACAACAAAATATAACCATGAGAGGGGTTTGAGTAACGTACCATGAATCGGAGACTCAATCGAGAGCTAATCGAGTAGGATAGGGAGCACCAAGGGGTTTTGAAATGAGAGGGTTTTGAGAGATGTGTCCGGAAAAAATGAAAAAGAAAGTAGATCCGGGTATATATAGCAAGGGTCGAGAGGTGTCCGGATAGGTGTCCGGATATCTTATCCAGAAACTACCATGTCCGGATACTCTTTCCGGATAGTTTAGTTGTCCGGGTGGGTGTCCGGATACCTAATCCAGGTAGTTTTGGCGGATTTTCAAAAATTGACCCTTGGCTTATGAAATTCACATTAGCTTCCCAGAATCATTTGATAAAATTAAAATCGCTCCCCCTCAAGATGTGCATGCTAAAAACATTTCTCCCCCTCAAATTGTGCAAGATATGATATGAAGATGATAAAATGTGCACTTTGAAGTATGTTGACACACAAAAAAACTTTGATATAAAGGAAAAAACGCGTGTGACACTCCCCCTCAAAACATGAACGGACTTACTCGGCGTATTCTTTGATTGTGCTCCCCCTGAACACATGAACAGACTCGTGAAATGTACGTGCGACATGCAAAGACATAAAGAACGAAAAAACAATAAAGGAAATCACAAACGAAATAGAGACACACAAACAAAATCTAACTAATTAATACGGAGGTTTAACTGGAAAGGGCGATACAAGTAGAATACAAAAACGAGGAATTGTGTACTTGACCATCCAGAGATAAAGCACTGGATGGTGAAGAGACATGCCCACGTTAGTGTATGGAAATTGTACCGAGCTCAGAGGTATGTTAAACCTTCAGATTAAGCATACCGAGCTTGGACACCAGATAATTGAAACGTTTTTCGTCCAAGGGTTTTATGAAAAGGTCTGCTATCTGGTGTTCTGTATTAACAAAATAGAGTTCGATTGTACCTCTTTCGACGTGATCCTTAATAAAATGATACCGAACATCTATATGCTTCGTCTTGGTGTGTTGAATCGGATTGCTGGATATCGCGACTGCGCTTTTTGAGTCACGGTATATGGGCACCTTCGAGTACGAGAAGTCGTAGTCCTTGAGTTGGGTGCACATCCATACTACCTGAAAGCAGCAGCTTGAGCGGGCAAATACTCCATTTCGGCAGTTGACGTGGAGACACATTGCTGCTTCTTGGATGCTCAGATGACGAGACTATCTCCCAGGAACTGCACATGACCCGACGTGCTCTTCCGGTCCAGCATGCTACCAGCGTGGTCAGCGTCCAAGTATGTCGTTAGCTCAAAACATGTCTCTTTCAGGTACCATAAGCCAAGCTTAGCAGTACCTTTCAAGTATCTAAATAGACGCTTAACAGCTATTAAATGAGATTCCTTAGGTTTTGATTGAAAACGAGCACACAGAAAGGTCGAAAAATAATGTCAGACCTACTCGCCATCAAGTACATCAGAGAACCAATCATTCCTCTGTTGGTCTTGGTGTCCACATTCTTTCCGCTAGGATCGACGTGTAACCGCGTACCCAGAGACATTGGAGTCTTCATGGGCTCAGACTGTTCCATCTGGTATTTCCAAAGAATATCTTGGATGTACTTAGCCTGGTTAATGAATATCCTGGTCGACAGTTGTTTAACTTGAAGACCAAGGAAAAAATTCATTTGCCCCATCATACTCATTTTAAAATGTCTCCTCATAAGGACTGCGAAGTTATGATAGTATTGATGGTTTGTTGAGCCAAATATAATGTCATCAATGTACACTTGCACTAAAATGATGTCATTATTTTTCTTTTTAATAAATAAGGTTGTGTCTATCTTACCTTTGGAAAATCCCGACTTTACCAAGAAAGTAGATAATGCGTTGTACCAGGCTCGCAAGTCTTGCTTAAGGCCATAGAGGGCCTTGTCTAAGATGTAGACTTGTTGAGGCTTCTAGTCATCCATGAACCCTTTAGGCTACGAGACGTAGACTTCCTTCTTTAGCTTGTCGTTCAGAAAAGATATCTTCACATTCATCTGAAAGATCGTGAAGTTCTTGTGGGCGGCGTACGCGAGGAACATCTGTATTGCTTCGATGCGGGCAACTGGGGCATACGTCTCATCGTAGTCGATGCCTTCTTGTTGACAATAGCCCTTGGCCACAAGTCGCTCCATGTGGCGAACGACGATGCCATCTTCATTCATTTTGTGTTTGAATACCCACTTCGTCCCAATCACCGTCTTGTTCTTTGGGCGAGGAACAATTCTCTATACTTGGAGGCTCTCGAACTGGTTGAGTTCTTCTTGCATCGCGATCACCTAGTCTGGATCGCTGAGTGCCTCGGAGACGGTTGTGGGTTCGATTCGACTGAGAACCGCGTGTTTGGACTGGTGTAGAGGGGTCGCCAATGATTTGATGTAGTGGATGCGCACGAGTCCATTTGGTGGTGTGCGGAAGTGGTTGATTTGTTGCATGCGATGTGTCAGAGTGCACATACTCACCATGGGGAAGATCTTGTACGGCTTCAAGTGATGAAGATCAGTTACGCGGAGGAGTTGGTGCCGGATTAGGTACAGGTTGGGCCACCTCCGGTGAAGAAGGTGGTTGATCCGTGCGAGTTGTTGAAAACGAATACTCATGAGCATTTATCGGGATAGGTACAGGGTCCTCCTGTGGGATAGAAGTTTCGGTAGTCGTATCACTTGAGCTTTGTTGTTTCTCTGTAGAAATCGTCGGAGCGCTTGTAGATGGAGGCGGACCGGTTAGGTTCTCTGATTCTGGGTGTTGTAGTGCTCGAATCCTGTTGTGCACAGAAACACATGGATTCGGTTGGTTAAAGAAATCATCATAAAAATGTTAAAAAAGTAAATCCAAATCTGAGAGATGTGATTTTGACGTAGAGGCGTGATTTGGATCTACCGGAGTTTGTGCAGATCCTAAACGAGAGTGTTCGGAAGCTAGCATACCCGTTAAAGCGGGTTCTGAACTGAGCTGTTCAGAATCCAAATCCGCTGCTTCGTCAAACATCGTGTTTACCCTTCGATGTCGGTTTTAGTCCGCTTGTTGTAAACGCGGAACGCTTGAGCCGGTGTCGAGTATCCAATGAATAGTCCTTCATCTGCCTTGGGGCTGAACTTTCTGAGGTCATCCTTGTCGTTCAAGATGTAGCACGTACACCCGAACGCGTGGAAGTACTTGATGTTCGGGATGCGGTTGTTGATGATCTCGTAAGGAGTCTTATTGAACCGCTTGTTGAGGATAGGCCGATTCTACGTATAGCAGGCGGTTGCAACAGCTTCAGCCCAGAGAAATAGAGGCAGCTTCGACTGGGATAGCATCGTGCGAGCGGCTTCCATGAGGGTACGGTTACTCCTTTCCACAACTCCATTCTGCTGAGGAGTTCATGCGGCGGAGAATGTATAGGTGATACATACCGAGGTGAGGTAATCATCCAACGTGTGGTTTTTGAACTCCGTCCCTTTTTCCGTCCTGATGGTCCCTTTGCCAAAATAGTAGTCGCAAGGGTGGACTTGGTAATATTCCACCAACTAAGCGTTGGGCCCCTAAGCATATGGGAGCCAAATCTCACCTTCTGGCCTTCCCTACATTCATTAGCGTCAAAAAGCTTGTTCAATTTCCCAGATCCAGTTCATATAGGCATTTAGATCATTCGACCCGCCAAACTCTAGTGGCTTACTCCACAAGAAGGATTTGTAAGAGAAAGTCCTCTCACCTCGTCATGCATCATTAATTTCTTGCTCCTCGGTTCAGACGAAATTTCTGGTACCCCTGGATCCCACTACTGTATTTTCTGCTACCATTTCATTTCTCCGATTACTCGCATCCCGATCCTCTAAAATCTTCATGAACCTCTCGTCCCTCTTGTCCATGGTCGAGTTCATCATTTGGAGGAAACTCGCTATCATCACAAATTGAGGATCCATCTCCTGCATGACGGTTTCCTCAGTTTCCAATTTCACTTTGGGCACAGTCTCAATCCTCCTCGCCAACATTTAAGTAATGGGTGGCTCGGGAACGATGTCTTGTCCCAGTTGTTCTAGATCCGTTAAACAAGCCTCCTGAATTTCATATTGGTTCGGCGCTCTACTTCGAGTGTTAACCATCTTAGGTTGTCACACACGAGAATGGAGGTAAGAAATAGGCTATGAGAAATAAGCATATAGAAACGTACTACTACATTCATCAGTCAGTATAATAACACTAAAACCAAGCATGCCTACGTAACAACACATTCATAACATCATTAGTTAAGTGAAATTATGACCATATCATACATAAGAATTTTGGTTACCTTCATCACAACTCTCAACTAGTGCAATTCCGTCGACTCTACCAGCCTCTTATCAAAGTAATTCTACCAAAATATCACAAATAGTAACTTAATATATTCTTGTTAAGTCTAGACATCTTACAATTATACCTAGTTCACTTAAACTAGAGCTCTGATACCAACTTGTAATACCCTTACAAATAGAGGTAAATCTAAACCTAAATAATGACACAACAATGACATCTATATAAAAGGAATCGACCAAAAAGAGGAAAATAGTAATACCTTTACATCTATAATAATGAAATGACAAATAACAACCTACTAATCTAAACTATATTAAGCTTAGAATATACATGGGTGTCACTATCAACTTCCAAAATCTTCTACTAAAAGTATGTACGCCAAGTCAACTAAAACTAGTCTATCCCAAAAATGTCGTCTAGCGGTATCAACACTCCACTCAAGACATAGGAGCCCAACACTAAGAGAACCTGATATACATGTCATATAAGAAAAATGTTACGCTTTATGCCTAGTGAGAACAAACACTTACATATTTAAACGAATCATAAAACAACAATAAGTGTTTTCCCAAGATTATGAAGTAACTTGTTTCCAGATAAATCATATAAGAACCACACGGTCCAAAATTCATCTTATATTACGATGACGTAGGATACCCGATTTCCAAGGTTTGTGGCGGAACACATAAGTAAGCTACTTTGCAAGTTATTGAGCTCATACTAGGATTATCGGCCACGATCACTCCGGATCGTACTTTAGATGTGGAGGAGGGATCCTAATGATCCTATTCATACTCATTCACTAGGATTATATTTATGGTCAATGGCTAGTATCCGGCTTCGCATAACCATACCGAGTTGCCTCCGATGACCCAATGTCTCAACTAGTTACAAACGAGAATTATCCCAAACAATAATCCGACTCCTATACCTATACCTATTGAACAATAGTAATAGTCTAAGGATTGTCACAATTACATTTTTGACAAAACTATAATCACACATATAGTTTTCAATCAACATTTCTGTATAATGCATTTTCTTTCCTTAAATGCCCTTAGGACCGACTTCACCGAGGAAAGAGAGAATGGGGAAGGAGTAATGGTGGTAGGTGAAAGAAAAAAAGAGAAAAGTGGGTGAAAATCGTCTAGGTCAAGTGCGGGTGCTCCACGCGACAAGGCTGCGGTTCAATCCGCTCCAGAGTCGCCGCGTCTCACTCTCGGCTCACACAAAACAGTGCCTCGTGTGGTTTCAATGCGGCTAGACTCGCGCCATGGTCGCTCACTCCCAACAAAGGCTACACATCACGACCAGGGAAATTTTTTCACTCCCGGGGACTTTCATCAGAAATTTTGGCTTGAATATTTCATGCTCGGGGAGAATCTTTCACGACCGGGGACTTTGGTCAGAATTTTAAACAAATGGTAAAAATGAAAGAAAATATTTACAAGTGTTAGGGAATACTTTTAGGGGTCGGGCTTCAAGCATTTGAACTCGAAAAACCGAAAAATTGCGGTAGCACAAAGAGGGGAAAACGGACACTCGTTTCAAGTCGCGAGTTTGACTTTGGATTAACAATTAAACGTAAGGGGGAGAATGACTCGTTTACCGCCGCGAGCTTGGAGAATAATTAAACAAAAAGAGAGAAGAGAGGGAATGTATAATTTAGCGTCATTAACTTGACGAAGTATTAAATAATAGAGAGAAAATGTACTAATCGGTGTAAGTCAAAGGATTGACTTAAGCGGTCACCAATTCATACGGGTCGCGTAAACACATAAAAGACACACCGGATAACCGGTGTGTTTTCAATATAAAATAAGTTACACAACCCATAACCGAGAATTTAATAAGGATAAAGAAAGAAGAATCGGCGATGTCCGACTTGACATAAAAAAATACATAATCCGAGTAAATTAAAAATAACACGTGAGACGTATTAAACAAGATTGAGTAATCATCACACATCACCTCTAATGGTCATAACTATGTCTATCATAGCAAAATACACGTCTCAACGGTCCGTCATACGACACTATTAAGCGTGATTAATTAAACTCCGCAAAAAGAGGTGAACTAACGGAGGAAAAAAATTCAAACACGCTATCTAGTAAAAGCAGACAAAAGTTAAATGGGAAAATAGAAATAGGATAAAGACGTAGACTAGTAAGTCTAAAACAAAGTCCATATTAGCCTGATTGCTTCCTCGGCAACGACGCCAAAAACTTGACGTGTTTTAATTTTATAACCGCAAGCGTACGGTTGTGTAGCATACAGGTCGATCACATGGAGACGATGGACTAAACACGGACTCGTTCTAGACTATGGCCTAGCTACGGGAATTATCAATATTTTGATTTTTCTTGAAATAAAATAAAACTAACGAGACATAAAAAATAAAAGCTAACGAAGATCGGGTAATGTCGTTCTCGGATTTTAGCGATGGTGAGTATTTGTTGTATAAAAATACTTTAACCCTCTTTCAAGGTGGAAAAGCCTTTCTAGAACAACCCCGCACCTACTTTCGTATGATACGAATATTGAAAAAGAAGCATTTAGTTAAAACAATTGTTTTATCATCCTACGTCCCTAACTATTTTCATGTTAGGACCGTATAGTCATTGATCAATTTAGTCTTAAGTAATAGTCAAACTATCATCCGTATCAAAACTTACAAAATTAACTAAAGAAGTGTTATAAAAACTGGTTAGTAAAACATTAACTTCCGTTATATGAAAAATAAACCAACTAAAACTCAATGTTTATTATAAAAACAATTAATCAATACCAAAACATCCATCAAAAGTGACGATTACCCAATAAACGAAAGCTAACCCACTAAAGGAAACATAAATCTAAAACAAAACAATAAAATTAATCTAACAAAACTTTAAAAATCGATCCAAGGAGTGTCTCTGCAAAAATCGTTTCTAACCTATGAAAGCAAAAATATAAGTTCAAGAACGATGCAATAACTTAAATACGGAAAATAAATAACAACAATAAATTGAACATTAAGGTACCAACAATCAACTTCATCTTCGCTCGGCCATATATGTCTTCACCAAATCTCCATATGCTCAAGGAATGAAAAAATACAAACAAATATAAAACTAAACCTAAACCTAAACTAAAAACATTACAAAGGAAAAGAAAGACAAAAACTAAAAACTAAAAGAGGGAAAAAAACGGCGCTGGCCGTGCTTCAACCTTAGGGCATCCACAATGGTAAAATGAAAACAAAGACTTGAAAGTAATAAAAATATATAAAAGTTAATTTGGTCTCACCATAATGTACTCTCTCTTTCTCTTGCCTCTCACAAACGATTTTTCAAAGACTTGAGAAAGGCAAGTGTTTGATCAGTACAACCATCTTCAAGTCATCACTCCAATTGTCAACTCTTCTTCAAGTTGTTTTCAAGTCATTTTCAAATGACCATTGGAGATGCTCTTATAACCATCTCACATTTAAAATAACAAATTTTCAAAAAGGCCCTTCAATTTTGCATCACTTTCAAAAATGATCTTCTTGCTTTTTTTCTTTGAAAAGATTCCCACATGAATTCTTTCTTTCAAAATTAATCCAACTTCATCCCATCTTTATATTTCTTGACTTTAACCAACAAATAAATGACGAATTAATTCTCAAGAATCCATCGTCATCCATATCCACGCTTTCAACGTAAATTACGTGTCAAAACCCAACAAAACCACTAAAATACCAAAGTAATATCACCAACGATGATTAAACGAAAATTAACTAAAAATATAATAAAATCTACGTGCTAATAATTAAACTAAATGCAAAATGCAATTATAAACTAATATGAATACATGCATAAAATGCACTTAACAACACACCACAATGTCTTAAGCGCTTTCATGCGGCTTAACCCGCTTCAAAGTCTCCCGAATACCTTAGGCTCAAAACTCTAGTGTCCCAAGCGAGTTTGGTGCGACCAAACCTGCCGGAAACTCGCATAACCTACTGCTTTGTCCCTCCTAAAGTTGAAGTTTAATAATCTCTCCCCTTAGGTTCCTCAAGTGCACAGAAGACCACGTAAACATTGTTTTATGAGGCATTTCCAAAATCAACATCTGAAATATAATGGCTTCAAATTCGAGGAAGACTAGAATAACTCACTTTACGAACAACGTTGACAAACTCATCCTAACCACTTTTTACAATGGTCCATATATATATCTATATTACACTTTGATGGTCGTCCAGATAACTGAAAAGTTGAGGCGATTCTTGAAAGGGATGAGATAAAACTATGAGACAAATGGATCGAGGATGATTTGAAAAAAGTAGCCTATGAAAATAAATCCATGAACATCCTAACCATGTCTATGAATAACAATCTCTGAAAATCCATCAACCGGTCTCTTCAAGCCAAACAAATGTAAGACACTATCTCAATCTTGTTTAAAGGCACTAATGAAATTAAAAACAACAAAAGGTCTTTTTGAAATGCAACAATATAAATTATTCTTTGTAAAATCTTGTGAAACTATAACTCAAACTTATGATTGGTTTAATATCCTTATTGATGAGTTTGTTAATCAAGTTTCAGAGGTCTACCTTCTATCTGATATAATATTGGAAATGTTTTAAGACACTCGAAAAACTTAAAAGAAATGTTTCTTCAAGCTCTATACAGATATTTGATGACTCATGAACTTGAAAAAATCAGATGTCTGAATAGGCAGAGGATAAACACACTATTGTTGCATTAACGTTTGTTGCCCCTTCAAATTTGTTAGATACTAAAGGTGCTTGATTTTACCAAAAAATATCTAGCTAAGGAAAAGGAAAAAAATTTATGAACAGAATGAAGAGTCATGTTAAGAAAGAGATGAAACTGATGATGGTGAGTTAGTCCCTTGTATGATGAATACATGGAAAAGATGGTAAGGAAATTTAAGAGATACACCATGAAAGATGTTCATAGATCTAAAAGAAACTTCAAGGCCACTGGTTAGAAAAACGAAGCAAGCACACGATCCACTTATGTTGCTAAAGGTAAAGCAAAATCTATTTGTTTCAACTGTGAAGAAACTGACCATTTTGTCTCTTTATGCAGGTCAAAGTCAGTCAAGTTCAAACCAAAGAAAAAGTGTTGCTTATTGCAAGGATAAGTATGGTGATGCTACTAGGAAGTCAAAATATTGGTTTATAGCTAAAGAAGATGGCAAGGTTGCTACATCATCTAATAAAGATGATAAGGCCATTGCCAACTTTTATGTCTTCTATCACTAAAGCATTAGGATATGGATCTCTAGCAGGAGACCAAGAAATACTGATAATGATGAGAAGGTAATGAACTTTGGAAACTCCATATTTTCAGAAGCCACCAAAAGAACATTGCTTGAAATACAAAAAGTGATATTTGCTCCTCACTTGAAAAGGTAAGAACTCTTGATGATGAACTCAACAAGCTAAGGAATTAACTAAACTCATGTATTATTGAGCTCAAAATATTTAGAGAAGTGAAGTATGAGAACAATGATCTTCAAGCTATTAATGAGATCCTCATAAGTGAAACAACAAATTTGAAAGTTAACTTAAAAGAAAAGAAATATGTCTTAACTCCCTTACATGTGCTACTGAAACTACTGACAAAAACATTGGTTGTCAGAGGTCAAGTTGACACAAATTAGGCCTTGGTTTTGATTATTTAAAAAAAATAGAAAAATCATCCCAGACTTTGTGCTTGAGCCTTCTAGAAAGGTATATTGAGAAAATGAAAAAGATACCAATATTGATATGTTCTCTAAACTCTCTAACTCAGACAACACTAAATCTAATCGTATGATAAATCTAAAGGCATTTTAAAAACCCCCTGAGGTTATCAAAAAGGTTTCTAGCATTTACGCTAAACCATCAATGTTTTCTAAAAGGACATTCTGAATCCTTTGGCTCTGACTACAAAAATTTCAAACCTCGTGTTTTGAGAATTGCAAAAATGGCATAATTAGTTGATCCTATGACAAGTTCTCATAAGATCACTAATACACACTAAGTATTTAGTGCTTAAACACTCATTTCTTATTTTTTAAATAAGATCTTTTACTTCTATATCCAACTTTGAGTCATTTTCTACCTTATTTCCTACTTATAGGTTTTATTGAGCTAGATATAATGGTTTACTTGTTTTTACTTGTGGGGAGGCTAATTTAGTCATTATGGGCAGATTCTATGGCATATAGGTCATGCTGCAGCAGTGAGTATCATGGAACATATGGTAGAAGAAATAAACATGGGGAGATTTAGGTTTAAGTAAGCATTTTTTTGACTTGGATAAAACATTTTTGTTATCTCTAGGAGACTAGGACTACTAAGAAGTTGGATAATAGGTTTAACTATTTATTAGTTGGCAAGTGCACTTTTTGTTACTTTATTGTACTTGCTTATTTAGATGCTAAAGATTACTTGCTATTTACATTTTACCCCCTCTCTCTTAGTATAAATAGAGGGCTTGGTTTAGGAGTTTATGTGTGCCTTAGATATGATTTAATTCAATTCTAAAACTCTCTATCTAAGTATTTTGATTAATATATGACTTTTGCATTTTCTTTTGTTCTTCTACTTTTTGTAGCATCTGCGTAGCATTAGTACATTAATTTATTTATTATGTTTTACATCTTTACATTTCGTTCTTTAATTTCAGACATTTATTTTCCATTATTAAGTTTCATGTCCTTACTTTTTGCCCTTCACATTTTCTTGCATTTACTTTCTGTAATGAGTAGCTAATTCTCTTAGGTTGGGTGTGAGACAAATGGTGGGACTTCAAACTGAAAAAAGTAGATGCGGGGAAAAGTGATGTTTATTTTTCATTTCAATTTTATAAAACCAATGATACTTCTTGACGAGTTGATCACTTTGAAAGTGTTAATGTGTCATGGTCTTAGAGATAAGCCATTGATACGCATGTCAATTTGAATGATATGGGAAATAGAGTTGAGAAAGTTGTTGACAAAGAGATTTGTTATCTATGTTTTTTAAATTGATTAATTCTCGACGGGTAGGTCAGTATTCAAAGTGTCAACGTGCATTTGAATCATAGATGAGCCACTTGAAACTCATCAGCTTGAATGATATGGGAATCGGTTTGAGAGAGTGATTTTATACAAAAAGATTTGTAAATCCATACATTTTGAGGATTCTATTATGAACTACTACTAGTTGAATACTACATAGAGATATGTTGGTTGAATTTAAACATTAGTGAAAATATTGAAGTCCGAGAGGAATACCCTCAAAATAGATGGTAGAGCTTAGCATCCCTACAACATTAGTCTGCTGGAATTTGTCTTTACGTCTCACCAAAAGTCTTACACCTACACTTTTCTTAATATTATGTTAATTCAGTGTTGTCAACTCGAACCCAAAGCAAAGTCTTCTAATTCACCATATGAAGTTACTCTTTCATCTCGAGATCTTGTGACTTAAGATACCTATCCTTGTGGAATACGATATTTGGTTCTTACCATTTTATTACTTGAAAGATGATATAGATCTATCTTGTATACTTTATTGTTGCTTCTATTCATCACATGTCTAAAGGTGTGTAAGAAACACTATCAATCGCTAACTCACCAACTCCTAAGATCATCACTAAGTTTCATGTCAAAACATTTCTGTTAAATAAACTAGCGTCACCTAAAAGATTTAAATCCAAAGACTTCAAGTTCTCATTCGCTGGTGTTGGAACTTCAAATGATAAAATTGGGGAAAAAGCCTCAAGGGAAAATCTTTCACATCAAAGTCTGAGCATTTTAGTGGTCCATGTTAGTGTCAATTATAAAGTTGTATCAAGTTGAGGGACCTAAAGTGTAATTTCTAGTTCTAGGTATAAATAGCTTTTGTCAAGCTATTCATAGTAATGCTTTAACTCCTATTCCACAACTTGTATTCTCTCTATATACCTTGTACTTTGACATTGATTCTAATAGAGATTAGATGACTTGTGTAGATACTTTGTGTTGATTACTTGTCTCTGGGATCACAATTGGTATCAGAGCAAGCAAATCTGATCAATTCAAGCCATAATTGTACTTTTTGAAGAGTTTTTGGAGTTCGCACTTTTATTGAAGATTTCATCGAATCTGGACTGTAATGGATTGATTTCTTTATTGTTAGTGATCGACTCATTCAAAGAATCATATATGTGCAATTGCATCAGATCGTTCTTAATTTCATATTCTGAGGTTTCGTGAAAAAGAGTTCGAAGCTACGGTTTTGGATTGAAAATCGAGTTTCTGTTGATTTCTTGGTACTAGGCCAAGAAATAAAAGTGCTCAAAACTACGTTGCGACCAACCCTACAAAAATTTCAAAGGATTTGAAGCAGATTTGACGATCTTAGATTTTTCCAGATCTGAGTTCATACTCATCGCGCAACAAATGTTCATACTTGTCGCACAATGCTTACCTTCAATCTTATCGCACGAATCTTCGTGCAATCAAAGTTTGATCATGTGGTTAATATTTGTCGCATAAGAAGTGTGCGATCAAATAATTTTATCGCGTACTATTGGGCGATAAGAATCTTAACAGTACTTATCGCATATCTTGTGTGCGATTTACTCTCTTATCGCTTGTAATTGTGTGCGATCAAATTTAATCGTGTGTGACTTGTGTGATTAGTTTTCTGTTGGGGTTGTTGTGTGCGATAAAAACGATACTTAGGCTATTTTTGATTTGATTAGATTTGTTTAAAGATTTGTAAGACAAGTTTTGATAACACGATGACGAATAAAGACATGTGTGTGATCGATTCAAAGGACAAACCTCCAGAATATGGAAAGGCAGAGTTCAGAAAATGGCAGATTTCTCGATTATGTTCAGAATATGGAAAGGCAGATTTCTCGATTATGTAGAACGTCAAGAAAATGGCAAATATATTAAAGAGTCTTTGGAGAAAGGTCCAATGGGAATAGTTTATCAAGATAAACCTGATACGCCTACTGGTGATCTTGGTGGTCAGGAGGTATTACTACTTGAACTTTATACTGGTGAAGAGTTGAAAAGGTACAATGGTGATAAAGCTTCAAGATCTTTTGTCATTCAGGCATTAACAAATGACCTATACGAAGATTGACAATCATAATCAATATGGAAAGGCAATGTTTGATGAACTCCAAAAGTTGTTTGAGGGTTTAAAAGTTCAAAATCAAATGAGAATTGCAAACTACATCAAGAAGTATGAGAATTAAGAACAGAAAGAAAGAGAATCTTTAGACAACACATATGATTGGTTTACAACTCTTCTGAATGAGCTTAATAAGTTTAATATCACAAAGACTTTAGTTGAGAACAATGTAAAATTCTTAAGTGTGCTTTAACCGGAATGGAAGAAATACAGTCGTAGGATGAAGCAACATAAGATGCTACATGAAATGTGTAACAACCCACACCGAACAAACATACCAGAAGGTACTACTTTAATTAAAAACGCCAAAATGGCCCAACATTGTCACACTATCAAATTACAAAACCGGGTTCGCGGAAATAATCCTAACTACAGCTGAGAAATGTAAATAGACAATAAAAGGGAAGTCTTCTAGATCCTCTATACGCAAGCTCCAACACACAACTTACCCTTGCCCTTAAACGAGCCCTCGACTATCTGCTCACCTGAAAAGGGTTTTAGTTTTTGAAAGCGAGGGTTAGACCACGAGGTCTAGTGTGTTCCCTCAATTTTACATTCATGCCACATGATAAATACAATTTATGAAGCACTTTATAAAACAGTTTATAAACGATTTAAACAACACACTTTTATCATGATATACACACAAACGACACATGCTGATGGCCCACGCTATAGTCACACACACCCGTGACAACGTGTTAGGGCACACACACCCCCTTTATAATTTATATGAAACAAATTCATATATACACATATTCTTTATGGGACACCCCCCCCATATACACACCATAAGCCATCGCATGCCCATACTCAAGTAATCACAACTTTAGAATCACACCATTATGCATGTTTAACAGCATTAAGTAAAATATGCAGCTTAAACAAGTATTTGCGTCATAAACACGCTTGGTAAAAATCTTTGGTTAAAAGTACTCAATTGGAGTCCATCAAATTCCTTCTCACTTGGTTAGTACTCCTCTTAACCGCACACCTAAAACATATCACACGCACTAGAGTGATAAGTCACTCAATTCCCTTCTAAAAGACTACTCCCAAAACTATTGAGGCACACATAACGACTTTCAATGAAAACACCCAAAAATAACAATTAAATAAAACTGTCCGGATCACAAAGTGTCCGGACCCTGCCTTTCCGGATTCCCTAATCCTGACGTGACCGGATACTACTGTCCGGACATAAAAGTTCTAATACCAGACGTTTCCAGACAAGTCTGATTCTCGTCGCTTTCCGATAAATGAGTTTTTGGACTCTCTCACAATCCAAAAGTATCCGGTAACCACATCCCGGGTACCTCTTCCGGTATCCCATTTGTCTGGGTAAGGAGTCTGGATTCTAATCTTTTCCAGTCGTTTTGCCCTTTCCGGATGAAACCACATTCGGATTCCTCGCCTTATCCAGATTGTTCCACATCCGGTTTCTTGACCTTTCCGGGTAGGGAGATTTCCAGTCACAAGCTACTGCGTACGAGTATCCCACCGGGAAGAGTTCTCAAATCCAACCCAACCATTCCCAAATCGATTTCAAATCAAAAAATTCGAAACACACGACCCCCTTTAACTTTGTCCTAGGATGATTATTTAATATGTAGACCATAATTCATCTTTTTATGCAGGTATAGATTGTCAACAACCCCACAACAAACTCTTAGGAGTTCCCAAGATTGAAGAGATTAAAGAAGGAGAAGTTTACCTTAATGAAGATGAAGATTCACACCTCAAAGCTTCAAGTTCCAGGTTCTTCTATCGAGGATTGCAACGTTCTTCACACACACATACCAACACACACTAGCCGCACTCAATACTGAAGAAGAGGAATGAGGATTTTGGGGTTTTAATCCTACTTTCCACTATTTACACCCAAGTCTTCCAACTTTCACTTTTCACACCACACTCACCAAATATACAACTTTCCTAGAAACCCGGCTATTACAAGATGCCTCTACATGAGATGTATGAAACTCTAAAGTAGGATGAAGAAGAGGTCGAGGAAGTGAAAAAGAAAATGAAGAAGAAAGAAAAGCAAGAAAAGAAAGAAGACAAGTTTAATGCTGATCCTAGTGCTCTTGTGTCTGAGAAGTCTGGAAAGAATGTCTCAAAAAAGGAGAGACATTGAAATAGGCTATGATTTTGTTAACTAAGGCGTTTCAGAAAAAGTATATGAAGAAAACTGGTGCCAATAATTTGAGGTATTCAACTGGGTCAAAGAATTATGAGCATAAGGACAAGATTGAGAATAAGAAGCGATATGAGGACAAGAAATCAGATGGTAAGAGAGAAGAGAAGAGGTATGAAGAAAAGAAGTTTGATGATCCTACGTGCTTTAACTGTGGAAAGCCAGGCCATTTCACAAAGGAGTGTAGAAACCCGATAGTGAGGGACTCTGATTACTATAAAAATAAAATGTTGTTAGCGAAGAAAAAGGAGTCGGGGAAAGCAATCTTGGACGAGGAGGAATATTGGTTAGATCATACAGATGATGAAGATTAGAAGGAGAACATAGCTCTTGCAAATATGTGCTTTATGAGAAAGGAGCAGACTGATGGTGATGATTCAGAAAATGAAGCAGGATCAGAGACAACTAAGGTAGATTCTTCTTGTATATCTGAATTTGTGATTCAACTTAACTCAATGAGGCTTGAGCTTGATGATTTACAAAAGAACTTAAAAGAAGAAGAAAATCCAAAGTAGCTTTAAAACATCAAACTATTTTGAATATAAAAACTGAACGAGCTGAAAAGAACGTTCTTATTGAGAATTTGCAAAAGAGTAAACAAAAGTTTGATGAAGAACAATTATACTTTAGGAAACAAATGACTGAATTATCAAGGAAACTTGAAAGTTCAGAAGCACAAAAGAATGAGTTTTAAAAGATTTTACATTCTTATAAAGATAGAAATTCTGAATTGGTAGATAAAGCAAAAGGTCTGGAAGAAAAACTTTACAAAATCGGTAAACTGATCACACTATTCACTTAAACAAACCTAAAAGTTTCAGATATTATCACGCAAAGTGGGGTATTGGATTTGACAATCCTCATTATTTGAAGAATGCTTTATCTAAGGCTCCAACTTTGTATGAATTTTAATGGCTTAATCTTGCATCAAGAGATCCTAGATATAAGATCCAGTGGCTAAAACCTGAAGGTGAATATCCTGATGAACAGGAAGATTTGTAAAGGAAAAACACGGTTAAAATGCAACTTCCTTTTTGCTATAGTATGGAAAACAAAAAAGCTTTTATTGAAAAGAAGGATCAATTGTTGCTTAATGATTACTTAAAGTGTTATTCTGATGAGAAACCTAAGGCAAATACTTCTAAACCTGTTTTTGAAAGTAAAACTTATTTTCCGCCTTTAATTCTCGAAAAGAAACTTGTTGATCTTGAAAGCAAAATTGAGGACATTTGAAATGATGATAAAATTGTTTTTGAAATAGAAAAGGAAGTCATGCTAACCGTTCTTCTAAACAGTGGTTTTGAAAAAGTTTCCAAACTTGAAGAAAACTCTAAATAAAATATTTCAAATGAAAAGAATTCTTCTGATTCAGATGCTTCTTCTTGTAAAGCTTTTATGGGAAATACAATTTTCAAAAGTAAACCTGTTTGTGAACAAGAGGATTAAGATTCTTGGGATGTAGGAAAACAATCTTTTGATCTTAATCCTAAAATATTTGAACAAACACAACATCAAAAGGAAAGTGCGAAAATTGTTAATGATTTTCTTTATCCAAAATCCTGTAATAAAACAAACTTCACTGATGGTTGTCCTTCTGAGTGTGATATCAAGGTATCTTGTACTGAGAAAGGTAAAGGTTTAAGTGAATATAATGTTCAATTTGATTTTGCTGCTAAACTTCCTGATCATTCTGAGTTTTTAATCAAAGAAGATGAACCTAAGAAGAATTTCTTCAGAGGTGAAACCTCTAAATCAAGTAAGAAAAAACACGTGGATCCTTGATTAGTGCAATAACAATAATATCAATGAATAATATCAAGAACAATGTTTGATTTCAATATGTCATCCATCTATCATTCATTCAAGTGATAAACCATTCAGAGAGTTTTTACAATGCGTATAACAATGATTAACCTAATTCAATAGTCTTAGCTAACTATTTATACCTTTTAGAGGTATTTACACTTTTCACCCTTGAACTTCTATTCAACATATATTTGACCCTAACAATATCCCCCTTTGAATTGAAGTTCAATGTCGCGCCAGTTTGGAACATATCTCTTTCTGATGGCGAAAAGTATCTCAAAGCTTTGGATAGATCTGCGGAACTCAAGACGGTCTTCAACAATCTTCAAGCTTCTCGGGCATTTATCTCTTCAAGACTTACCAGAAATGTCTTCGGGATTAGTTCTTCCTTGGCGATGATATCTCTGAGTGCTTGTCTGACCTTCATCAATGTTCCGTCGCAGAATCTGTCTACTTGGCTGAATCGGAGAAACTTCTTTTCATCTTGGGCATTTAGGTAGATAATTCTGAACTCTGGTTCAAACAACATTGGGTTGACCGGATACATCTTCATATTTGGAGCTTTCTGATCAAGTTTTAACAAGTTGATTTTCTTCGACCTGTGTTTGATTCCCATTTGAAAATCTGTGATGTAAGACATGGTTATTGTAAATTTCAGGAATCGTTTTACTGCTTCGAGGGCTTTGGTGACATGGAGTGGTAGATAGTTCTAATTTGCAGGTCTTTGATGATAGGATGGAAGTCACTCAGTCTCAAGTTCTTGAAGTCGGCTTCGGAAAACGTCCATTCTTTCCCATCTTCCCTTTTGACGGTAAAGACTGGGTACCAGATCTTCAGAATTCGGCCTGACTGAATGTTGGTGATTTCGTTTATCTTGTGCTTCGTCCTAACGTTGTTGACTGGTTGACACCTATTCCTAACTTCCAAGTATTGCTTTTTGTAGGTGTCATCGAACTTTGATAATCCAAGGCACAATGTCGGGTCGAGAGGTCTTACTCATCTTTCTCGGAGTTGATTACATTGGAGGCTTTTTCGTGCCACAGATTCTCGGTTTCCGGGTCTATTTCTAATTATGGATCTATCCATTCAAGTGTTGGCCGTTCTATAGCTGTGAATTCGATCAGATTTTGTTTTTCTCCCTCGGGCTTTTCAACCGTTGGGTCTTCTTCGTCTGAATTTTCCATATCGACTACCATGTCGACAAGACTGAGCTGATTATGTGGCTGTTCTTTGGAAGGTGCCACTGTTGACGGTTCCGGTTGAACCTCTGAAATACTGTCGACATTGATCGGCTCAGGCTCGGATAAACGTTGGTGCTTGTTCTCCCCCTCACGGTGATCAGGATCATCCTGGTCATCGTGTTTGCGCTTGAGTCCTCCAGCTTGACTCTTACCAGTACTCTCCAGAGATGTGACCCTTTCGGATAAAGTGTCAAGTGCGGTTTGGACGTTTCGAAGGGTCGAGTCAAGAGTGTCGAGCCACGTAGTGATCTGAGCTGGTTGGGAAGATACCTGAGTGCAGAGTAGAGATAACAGATCGGCTTCTGACGATGTATTTGTGTTGGATTGTTGAAGTAGTTGGGCGAGGAACATGGTTTTGAGCTCGTCCAATGAGAAGGATACTTGGGTAGGTGCAAGCCGAGGTGGTGGAACGGTTTTAGCAGGTTCAGTTTCAACCACTTTCTCCTTGCCTTTCAACAAATTTCGGATACTTGCCATTTCTGCTCGAAACTCCTTAGACAGATCGTCTCGGACAGCCTTTAAGCGCCGTCCATGTACTTCCTTGAAAAAAATTCAGGTAAAATAACACCGGGATCACTTGTATTACCCGTTGAGGAAACTACTGTTGAATCAATGGTAGTACCACCTACATTCACAGTTGGCATTGGGATAGCTGTGGTAAGATTTTTGTCCGATCCTCGTTATCTGCTTAAAGACAGACTTACTACGGACGTTCCGATCGGGTCACTTAAATCATTAATGTTAGCAGAAGGAATGTCTTGTGTCCTGGCCAAAGAAGATAATAAAGTATCAAGAGGCTCTAGACGCGTTTGTGCATTGAAAGAAGGCGAGAACTGGGGCAACTGTTCTTTTGTTTCAATACCGAAGTTCTCTGAGTGAGAGAACGGTAGATTTTGTGCTAAGTCCCCGTGAGAAGTTGAAACATGAAACTGTTGAGAGTCACTTGAGTGGCTAAGGGGGGCGTGCAATTGTGTCGCTAGGTCCACGACGGCTTCTTCAATATCTCGTCCCAACACATGAGACGAGATAGCAGACGTGGCTACCTGACTGACACGGGCTCGGTCTAGCTCATTCGCTTGTCTATTTAGTAAGCTAGTTCTCTCAAGATTCTTTTTCGATCTCCATTCTCTCCTCCTCACTTGTTCTATATTTTCAACTAATTCTCCCTCTGCTCTCCTTATATCTCCCGTATTAGGCTTAAGAGTGGAGGTAGTAGAGGGTGTGGCCGTGGTAGAAGGAGATTTCTCGATTATAGGTGGACGACGTCGGATGCGGGCGGGTATTTTGTTTAGGCGTATGGGTTGGTCTGTATCGGAGTCGGTGCTTTCGGAATCCGACGAAGAATGTATGATGATAGGAGATTGGGGTTCATTCGTGTCGGTGTCGGGGTCGCGTTCAAGTAACGGGTCATTGATACCGGAACCTCGTGTAAGGTAGTCGACGGTTTGGTGGTCTGAGCGGTATGGTTCGGGTGGTAGAGGTGGTTTGGGAAGGATGGGATTTTTGGCTTGTTGAGGGTCGGGATGATTGTCTTGTACCGGCACGCAAATCCACAACACCGCCCTCTCCGGTTCCCCTTCCAATATTTACTCTCAGCACACCTCGTCCGGGAGCCCTAGCTACCCAAACTCTTCCTCCTCTTGTTCTAGGCCCCCTTACGTCTCTCGGGTCTAGCTCCATGGGGAGGTCCCTTCGGCTCTGGCTAGACCAGTGGAGCACCTAATCCTAATGCTTGCCTATACGCTATCACACTTGGTGTTTCCGGATTCGCGTAGGCCAGTAGGGCATCGAATATACGCATGGGTTGTGCGTTTGATGGGTTACGAATAACTAAGTAGTGAAGGATAAAAGAAGGACATATCGGGTGGTAAGGTCGGCGAGGTATGACTGGGTTGGCGTCCATGTGTTGTCGGATCGCCAACTGAAGGAAGCGGATGTATGGATTGAATTTGTGCTCCTTCGTACCTCCGTTGTCGTGGATGTTCTTGACGAGCTCATGCCATATCAACGCGACATAGTTGACGTGACAGTTGTAGGCGATGGCATGGAAAATGCGGAGGAAGTTGTCGCTGCATTGGTCGATACCCTTCCATCTAGATGAAAGGCATCGATTGATGACCGTGAACATAGTGTACCACAGAGGAGCTAGGTACTTCCTGTTGAAAACTGAAGGGCGGTTCAGGTCGTGGTTGTACCCCGAGGCACGGATGTCGGCCCAGAGTGTGTCGTCATCGATGGATGGATTGTAGCCGACTCGTTCGTTTGCAGTTGCTTCCAGGAAGCTGGAGTAGCTGGCGGAAGGAGTTAGGTGTGAGGACAAACGAGGAATGATCCAATGTAGCTTCGATCCTCTGGGTGTTGTGACCGGTGACCACATTGATGGTGTTCCAGACTTGGTGCAGGTAAAGGACTGGGACGTCAGTTGTGGCCGTTAGAGCGTAATGGAGTGGGTGACCCATCAGAATGTCCACCACCACCCGATGTTGAGGTCGGAATTCGGAGACGTCGAGGTGGTTGTTATTTCCTTCGATCTCCAGAATATTATCGGAAGGAACGAGGGCGTTATCGGCTTCCTCGTTGATGAACTCTTTGGGGTATTCGTCGTCGTGGAGTTGTTGTTGGTCAGCCATTTGAGTACCTGATAGACAAAGTATTAGAAGATAGCGATGAACAACATGTTTGTACGTACCTTGGTGCGAAATAGCTAAATCGCGAAAAGTCTGAAAAATTGGCAGGGAGGCATAGTGCCCGGATTGGGCTTGGTTACAAGATTGGTGATAGTGTCCGGAAACAAAGGGGTATCCGGTAAAAAGGTGAAACACCCTAAAATTCAAAATAAATTTAAACTTTAAAATTTTAAGGTCTACATCAATCTCTTCCAAAAACAAACATTCATTTATAACTGGAGAATTAGTAGTAAGGTTCATAATTACAGATGATCTATTATAAACAACCGACTAATCTAATTCATAACCAATAACATTAGATTATACGGTTGTCTATAATATCTCCAAAATAATTCTGGTTCCACTAAATTCTCTATCAAACTCCAAAAGCATCACTCTGGGACTTCTCGACACTCATCCCTGCTTATTCCTTCTCGAGCTACTACCTGGTAAAATTTTAATTTGAAAAGATTAGGCTTACGCCTATTGAGAACATCAAATTTTCAAATCAAAATCTTAATAAGCTTTGAAAACCAAAACTGTAAAAAAACCGTATAATTTAACATGTTCTCAACTTTCTTACCGTACATATATCATCTTTCGATGACGGGAATCATACCCGATTCCATGAGTATGACAAACACTAAGTAAGTCATAGTCTCATGTTCCAGAGCGTCACTACGAATCTCCACGGATTCTAGATTATAGCTCATGCCCAAGAAATTACAATTAAACCATGCCTATTTCTTGGAATAGAAATAGAATAGAAATTATACCTTGCATATTCCTAATCTCCCAAATAAAAGTGGAAATAGCAATTTACCTTGTCTATTTCTCATCTTCCAAATAAAAGCGGAAATAGCAATTATACCTTGCCTATTTCTCATCTCCCAATATAAAACAGAAATAACAATTATATCTTGCCTATGTCACCGTTTCGCATCACGATAAAAGGGAATAACAAGTATACCTTGTCTATTCCTCTTTCCTAAATACATACGAGAATAGCAATTATATCTTGCCTATTCTATGTTATCAAATAATGCTAGTGCCTATGGATCCATTACCCTTCCTAATGTATGTGTGTATCCACTCGATACACATAAAACTCGAATCATACTCTTAGTAGAGTTATAATTATGTTCGTACTGTTAAAATCACAATATGCTTTGTATTTATAAAACATTTAAACAGTACAACATTACACAAAATATACAGGAAAACTTGTCCAGTAAACTAATCCGGAACCAAGTCCAGAAACAGTCCGGAATCCTATTCGGAAACACCCGAAAATCAAAGGAATCCGGTAACATCCGGAAAAAGTATCCGGAAATCATATCCGGTAACCAATCCGGAAAACTGTCCGATATCCGGTAAAAATCATCCGGACACCGGAATTATCCGTATCCGGAATCAATCCGGAAAACTATCCGGTATCCAGAACTTCCCTGAAAATTCATTTTTCGGATTATTCAATACCCAGTTCAATTCATACTATTTTCATTTCAAATTTTCAAACAACTCTTTTAAATCTATATTATAGAGATATCAATATGTTCACAAACCAATTCAAATCGACTCATCAGTTTTATTGAGATAGAAATCGAATAGATGAACTCACCTGGAAAAAAACTTGATTTCAAGTCTGTGTAAATTAACTCAACCGAATAACACCAACTTCAAACTTGACTCTCCAATGATTCAGTAACCTAATCCAAGCAGGCTTACTTGTGAGTATCAACTCCTAAGAAACTTACTTGAAGAAACCGATTGGATTTCCCTTACCAAACGAAAATACCTAGAATCCGATTTCTCACTGTCTCTTTCTCGAACTCTGGAACCGTCTCCCATTCAAGAAATTGAAATAAGTCTCAATTTTACAATAAACTCATGATTTATAATCATTACTATCAACATTTGTCAAAACCAACCCAAAAGTTCCATAATTCACAAACTTACAAAACTTAGGCCAAATACACTTTGAACCCTTCCATATCAAAATGTAACATAACTTTGATCGTGGAAATTCGAGGTGTTACAAATCTCCCCAACTTGAAAATGATTTCGTCTTGTAAATCAAAATTATACAAACAGATGAGGATATCTATTATTCATATCCTCTTCATCTTCACACGTCACGTTAGCACCTCTGTGATGTTTCCACTGTAGTTTAACCATAGTTACCACCTTATGTCGTAGCTTCTTAGACGTTCTTTCTAAAATTGCTTCAGGTTCCTCCACGCAATGACTCTTCTCATCCACTTTTATTTCAGAAAGTGGAATACCATTTTCTTCTTCGGCTAAGCATTTCCGAACATAACAAACATGAAATGTATTATGGATTCCTTCCAACTCAGGTGGAAGACCTAACTGATATGCTTGGAGCCCTACTTGTTTGGTTATAGTGAAAGGTCCAAGAAAACGAGGACTCAGCTTTCCACGTTTCCCAAACCTTATAATACCTTTCCATGGAGATACATTTAACATTACCCGCTCCCTAACTTGGAATTCTTTCGGTCTTCTTTTCGGATCGGCGTAACTCTTTTGTCGATCTTGAGCCGCCTTCATATGTTTCCGAATTTCTTTCACTTTATCGGTCGTTTGTTGTACAATTTCGGGACCAACAAACTGTTTCTCTCCATCTTCCAACCAACATACCGGAGTTCTACATTTTCGTCCATATAAGGCTTCAAAAGATGCTCTTTTGATACTGGAATGATAACTGTTATTGTACGAAAACTCCACCAAGGGTAAATGTGTATCCCAGTTACCTCTAAAATCAATTACACAAGATCGGAGCATGTCTTTCAAAGTTTGAATAGTTCTTTCACTTTTCCCATCCGTTTGGGGATGATAGGCAGTGCTCAAATTCACTCTTGTACCCAATTCTTCTTGCAGTGATTGCCAGAGTCTTGAAGTTAATCGGCTGTCACGGTCAGAAACTATAGACACATGTATACCAAGTCTTGACACCACTTCATCAATATATAACTTAGCTAGCTTATCAAGCAGTGAAGCTTCTTTCATCACGAAGAAATGAGCACTTTTTGTCAAGCGATCCACGATTACCCAAATAGTATCGTTACCCTTCAACGTCTTTGGTAACTTAGTTACAAAGTCCATGGTAATCATATCCCATTTCCATTCAGGAATCTCCAAACATTGTAGACTCCCGTAAGGTCGTCGATGTTCGGCCTTTACCAACGAACACGTCACACATTTCTCTACACATTGTGCCACATCTACCTTCATAGCTGGCCACCAATAGTGTAGTTTCAAATCTCTATACATCTTAGTACTCCCAGGATGCATAGATTATTTAGACTTGTGGGCGTCTTCGAGAATTAACTCTCGGTTTCCTCCCACCTTTGGCACCCAAACGCGGCCTTGAAACAGTTTGACCCCGCGACCATCTTCAGTCAGTTGAAGACGTTGTTTAACCATGATTTCCTCTTTCAGATTTTCGTCTAACAATGCTTCTGCTTATGCCACTTTGATTCTTTCAATCAGACTAGACGTCACATCAATCCTGGCGTAGTTGTTTTCAAACACTGTATTCTTTTCTACTTAAGCCATCTGCCACAACATTTGCTTTACCAGGATGGTAATGCAATTCACAATAAGAATCCTTAAGTAGTTCTAACCAATGTCGTTGCCTCATGTTCAGCTCTTTCTGATCAAAGACATGTTTCAAACTCTTAGGATCAGTGAAAAGAGTGCACTTCGTTCCATATAAATAATGCCGCCATAATTTCAAAGCAAAAACTACGACTGCCCGTTCTAAATCATTGGTACGATAATTCTTTTCATGCTCCTTGAGTTGTCTTGATGCATAAGCAATCACTTTGCCACATTGCATCAATACACACCCCATACCCATCTTTGACGCATCACTATAAACGACTAAATCTTCTATTCCTTTCGGTAGTGCAAGGATAGGAGCTTCACATAACTTTTTTTGTAATGTCCAAAAAGTTGACTCTTGCTTTTTAGTCCATACAAACTTTACATTCTTCCGTGTCAGGATTGTCAAGGTAGAAGCGATCTTGGAGAAATCCTTTATAAATCTCTGGTAATAGCCTGCCAAACCCAAGAAGCTTCGTATCTCCGATGCATTCTTCGGTGTTTCCCAATTCATCGTTGCTTCTATTTTAGCTGGATCCACTTTGACCCCTTCAGAAGTAATCACATGACCAATAAATTGTACCTCTTTTAACCAAAATTCACACTTTGAAAATTTTGCGTACAATTTCTCCTTCCTCAAAACGTCTAAGACTTCACGAATGTGACATTCGTGATCGGATTCAATCTTTGAATAAACAAGTATGTCATCAATGAATACAATTATAGACTTATCAAAGAATGGTCGACACACCCTGTTCATTAAATCCATGAACACTGCAGGAGCGTTTGTCAACCCAAAAGGCATCACCATAAATTCATAATGCCCGTATCTTGTTCTAAACGCCGTCTTGGGAACATCTTCATCCCTTACTCGTACTTGGTTATAGCCCGACCTCAAATCAATCTTTGAAAAGTGTAAATAGTAATACTATTGTATTGCTTAACTTGATGATTTACAATGAAAGAATACAAGGGATTTATAGACAAGAAACTATACAGAATATGTAAAGCCTAGGAGAGAAAACCTTAAGGGCCCATGGGCTAAGTTGGGCCACATAACCTAATTTACATTCTAACAAAAAGCATCCCACGCCTTGCAGTTGATCGAATAAGTCATCAATCCTTGGGAGAGGATACTTATTCTTAATGGTCATCTTATTCAACTCCCTATAATCGATGCACATTCTCATAGTGCCATCCTTTTTCTTGAAAATAGCACCGGAGCTCCCCAAGGTGAAGAACTTCGCCTAACAAATCCCTTTTCGGGCAGTTCTTGCAGTTGAGTCATCATCTCTTTCATTTCAGCCGATGCTAAACGGTACGGTGCACATTCTATCGGTGCCGCTCCGGGAACAAGATCAATTCTGAACTCTACCTATCGTTCTGGCGGTAAGCCTGGAAGATCATCACGGAACACATCTGGAAATTCACGTACTACCCTTATATCTTCCGCTCGCTTCTTTTCAACTTTAGCATCCAAAACACATGCTAGATAGGATGGACATCCTTTTACTAGACACTGACGCGCTTTGCCAATAGAAATCAACGGAACCTCCCCTTTTCTCCTTTCCCCATAGATGAATACAACTTCATTTTCGGGCATAAGGATCTGAATTAATTTCTTGGCACAAAGAATTTATGCTTGATTGTTTGTCAACCAATCCATACCAACGACTATATCAAACCCCCATTCTCCATCAAAATCAAATCAATCGGGAATTCCTTCCTTTCTATCATAATTGTACAATTTTCAAGTCTTTCTCGAACTAAGACTTGACCCTCGTTAGCTATTTCAACTACTAATGCATCTTCCAAGGTAGTGACAGGCATAGATAACTTTTGATAAAACAATTTCGATATAAAAGATAGGTTGGCACCACAATCAAATAATACGCTTGCATGTATTGAGTTAATAAGAAAAGTACCAGAAACCACATCCTTTAATTCTTTTGCTTCTTCCTCCATCATATGGAATGCCCTGCCCGTCGGCTTTGGAGTATTAGGCTTCCTCTCTTGATTCCGCTTTTCTTTAGCCTCGGGCAATCTCTTCGATAATGACCACACTACTTACATTCGAAACATGCCAGTCCTCAATCCGATGACCACTCTTTCCGCACTTATAGCATTCCAGTAAAGTCACGTGACACGGACCGAAGTGTTTGCTTCTACATTTCTGGCACCAGTTCGGTTCCCGACGAGGTTCAAAACGAGGGTTTCTAGTAAATGGCTTGGATTTCTGAGAAGATTCTGATCGACCTTCCCACTTTCTCTTCTCTCCTACTTCGGCTTTCTCAACTTTATCTTTTAAATAGACTTCTTCTATGATCGTTGCTTCTTCAATTGTTTCACTCAGAGTTAAAGCTTCATAATTTCTAACGCTGGACGTCATATCGGCTGGCAAACCCTTCAGGTAGGCATTAATCTTCTCTTTTTCAGTTGGGGCCACATGCCCCACTAAGTTCAGCTTTTCTAGAAATATTCGAGTATACTCTCTTACAGACGAATTACTTTTTTTAAGTGTTCGAAATTCTTCTTCAATGCGATACATTTCGTTCTCATTGCAGTATTCTTCTAGCGTCTTTCTTTTGAACGATTTCCAAGTCATTTCCGCTAAAACCGGAGTCGTCACCGTTGAAGTCACCATATTCCACCAGGTCAAGGCATTTCCGCGTAACATATGGGATCCGAATCTGACCTTCGATTCTTCATCACACTCACAAGCTCTAAAAGCCTGCTCCACTTCTCTAATCCAATTCATACAAGCAATTGGATTATCAGAACCAACAAATTTCGGTGGCTTGCAGCTTAAAAACGTTTTATAAGAACAAACTTTCTCCATTCTCCGGTTAACATTAGGCAACAGATTAACAGGCGGATTTTCAGTACCAGTCCCCAACCCCGGTCTTTGTGACTCGACATTTATGTCATTAAACATTTTAATAAAATCTCCTGTTTGTTGAGTCAATGCATTATTCATGACTCACATCATGTTCTCCATCATACGGGATTCCATAATGGATTCCATCGTCACCGGGTTAGAAGTACCGATATTCGTTCTATGTGTTTGGCTTCCCCCTTCTCCCAGAATGGATGGCCTTGGTGGACTTACCCTAATTCCACCCCTTTCGGGTTGCTTATCCACCCATTCATTTGCCGCCCTCTCTTCTGAAGAAGTAGGAGATCTGGTTGGTGTATTAACCATTGTATTCCGAATAACACAAAAGATAAGCATGAGAAACGGTTATGCACAATCCCAACACAAGAAACATAATTTAACGTTTACTAATCACTATAACAATTTAAAAACAAGTATGCTTACGTAACAATACATTCATAATAACAGTAGCTAATTGAAATTATGAACATACTATACATAAGAACCCTTGTTACCATCATCACTGTTCTTAATTCACGTATTTCTGTCGACTCTAAGACTATCCCGTCTTAGTATTTCTACCCAATCTCACAAATGATATCTTAATCATCTCAGCTTAAGTCTAGGTATCTCACGATCACACCTAGTTTACTTAAACTACGGCTCTGATACCAAACTGAAACACCCTAAAATTCACAATATATTTAAACTTTAAATTTATAAGGTCTACATCAATCTCTTCCAAAAAAAAACATTCATTTATAACTGGAGAATTAGTAGTAAGGTTCATAATTACAGATGATCTATTATAAGCAACCGACTAATCTAATTCATAACCAATAACATTAGATTATACGGGTTATCTATAATATCTCCAAAATAATCCTGGTTCCACTAAATTCTCCATCAAACTCCAAAAGCATCACTCTGGGACTTCTCGACACTCATCCTGCTTATTCCTTCCCGAGCTAGTACCTGGTAAAACTTTAATTTGAAAAGATTAGGCTTACGCCTAGTGAGAACATCAAAATTTCCAATCAAAATCTTAATACGATTTGAAAACCAAAACTGTAAACAAAGCGTATAATTTAACCTGTTCTCAACTTTCTTATCGTACATATATCATCTTTCGATGACGGGAATCATACCCGATTCCATGAGTATGACAAACACTAAGTAAGTCATAGTCGCATGTTCCAGAGCATCACTACGAATCTCCACGAATTCTAGATTACAGCTCATGCCCAAGAAATTACAATTAAACCGTGCCTATTTCTTGGAATAGAAATAGAATAGCAATTATACCTTGCCTATTCCTAATCTCCCAAATAAAAGCGGAAATAGCAATTATACCTTGTCTATTTCTCATCTTCCAAATAAAAGCAGAAATAGCAATTATACCTTGGCTATTTCTCATCTTCCAAATAAAAGCGGAAATAGCAATTATACCTTGCCTATTTCCCATCACCCAATATAAAACTAAAATAGCAATTATACCTTGCCTATTTCACCGTTTCGCATCACGCTAAAAGGGAATAACAGTTATACCTTGTCAATTCCTCATTCCCAAATACATACGAGAATAGGAATTATATCTTGCCTATTCTACGTTATCAAATAATGCTAGTGCCTATGGATCCATTACCCTTCCTAACGTATGTGTGTATCCACTCGATACACATAAAACTCGAACCATACTCTTAGTCGAATTATAATTATGTTTGTACTGTTAAAATCACATTATGCTTTGTATTTATAAAACATTTAAACAGTACAACATTACACAAAATATACAGGAAAACTTGTCTAGTAAACTAATCCGGAACCAAGTCCAGAAACAGCCCGGAATCCTATCTGGAAACACCCGGAAATCAAAGGAATACGATAACATTCGAAAAAAGTATCCGGACTCCACGTCCGGAACCATCCGGAAATCATATCCGGTAACCAGTCCGAAACACTGTCCGGTATCCGGTAAAAATCATCTAGACACCTATCCGGAATCCAGAATTATCCGTATCCGGAAAACTATCCGGTATCCGGAACTTCCCTGAAAATTCATCTTCCGGATTCTTCAATACCCAATTCAATTCATACTATTTTCATTTCAAATTTACAAACAACTCTTTTAAATCTATATTATAAAGATATCAATATGTTTACAAACAAATTCAATTGACTCATCAATTTTATTGAGATAGAAATCGAATAGATGAACTCACTTGGAACAAAACTTGATTTCAAGTCTGTGTAAATCAACTCAAACCAATAACACCAACTTCAAACTTGACTCTCCAATGATTCAGTAACCTAATCCAAGCAGACTTACTTGTGAATATCAATTCTTAAGAAACTTACTTGAAGAAACCGATAATGTCGATTTTCGACATTATTTCGACTACTGAATAGAGTGGTTGTTGGGTGTTTTCAGGTAAAATAGTAGATTTTACTGATGAGTTTCATGAGATATGCAGTTAATCAGATCAGAAGATAAATGGAGAGGATCGCGTACATTTTCCGAAGAAGAGCTCAAAATCCGGGAAAAGACGAAAGTGGAGCAAACAGAAGCTGGCGCGCCTTCTGGCGCGACCTAGCTAGCGCCAGACTAGCGCGGGTTATTGAAGAATGAAATTCCAGAGGACGGCGCGCCTTTTGGCGCTACCTAACTGGCTCTAAGTTGCGCGCGGATTTTTAAGGGCCGAACTCTCCAGAGCGTGGCGCGCCTTTTGGCGCTACCCAAGTGGCGCCGAAACTGGTGCCAACTATCAAATATGTTTAAAAAGCCCTATTTTCTGATTTTAGGGTTATCAGTTAGACGAGGGGAGCGGATGGAGTTTGGAGGCGATTTTTGGGAGCAGATCGAGAGCACGAATACCCAGGTGGCAAGAGATCGATTGGAAGACAACAACGATTGAGTACGTGATCGTGGAAGGGATTCTTCTCAGGGAGTTACTTATATTTTTCTGCAGAACTTTTCGAACATGATTTCTTCTACTTCGTTTGTAATCTTTCAGTTTTCTTTACATACCCCCAACATGAGCTAAACTTCATGTTGGGGGGTTGGATGATGGATGCTTCATAGATGTAGGCTTTGAACGATTTGTATTTCGGTTTTAATAGATGGATGACGACTTTGAATTCATGCTTAATGCTTTTAATAAACTGATCACTTGTTAGATGATTTAATAAATCTTGAGTGTTCGATGGAAATCTCAAGATTTAGTCCGAATTCAATGGCCACCGAAGGGAATTAGTTATAGATAATCCATTTCCTTCGGTGTTGTGGTAAAAACCAATCACTTTAACTTAATTCAACTGTTAGATCGAAAGATAAGCAATTTCAATTAAGTTAAGTCTCGGTGCAACTTGAAGAAGTGTAACGAGTTTAGGTTTTACAAGTCATAAATCGTTTTAACCATTTATAAGTAATATCGAAGTCTCATCAATTGAATTCATTCAGAGTCCAACCCTCCATTCTCTCTTTTGATATTAATCCCAATTAATTGTCCTGTTTTCATACGTTTTACTAGTCAAGATATTTTAACAATCAAACCAAATCAATTTTAATCGCTCAGTTAATAGTAACTATAGTCATTGCGGTACTTAACACCTGGTTCCTGTGCATTCGATACTCGTAGTTCCGTACGTATTACTTGAGACGACACCGTACACTTGCGGTTAGTCAAGGGGGTGTAAACCCGCCTATGAAGTTTTTGGCGCCGTTGCCGGGGAACTTGTTTTGTGTTAATATCACTACCAGCTGTAGGAATTATTATATTGAGCATTTTCTTTTATTGCAATTTTATTTTTGTTCCTATTTTTTCTTGCAATTTGCATTGCTACGAGACCTGACTTTTACTTTCTTCCCTATTGCAGGTCACTTCTAGTTTATGCTAAGGAGGAGTTCCTCTGGTGAACTCGAACCATTTGATCCCGAAATAGAACGAACATCCAGAGATTTGAGGAGACAAGCACGAAACAGAATGGCCGAAAACAACATCAATGTCGGAGATGATTGGAGAGAAGGGATTCCAATGGGTAATGGTCAACCACTTCCAAATGTGAATGCGAACAATCAGAACCACAATGTCAATCATGGTCTCAACAACGTCAATCATAACGCCAACAATAATGTCAATCACGGTGTTGGCAACAACCACAATGTTAATCATGGCGTCAATGACAATGTCAACAATGGTGTCAACAATTGGATCAATCATAATCTCAATCACAACGCCAATCATGGGATCCACAACAATGTCAATCGTCCACCACCACAGAGGGTACCTATGCGGAATTTTGCCAACCCGAACATGGGGGCCGCACAGAGAGGACCTTATGTTCCTCCAATTGCAGCAAACAATTTTGAAATCAAGACTGGCACCATCCAATTGGTGCAAGCAAACATGTTCGGAGGAGCAGCAACTGAAGACCCGCATAGCCATTTGAGAACGTTCGAGAAGATTTGCAACACCTTCAAGGTGAATGGAGTTGACCCAGATTCGATCAAACTCCGACTCTTTCCGTTTTCACTGAGGGGTCGAGCAACTGAATGGGAAGAGAGTCTACCAAACGGGCAGATTCCTACATGGAATGACATGGTTGACAACCTTCTTGAATAAATTCTTTCCACCGGGGCGAACAGCCCAACTGCTGTCGGACATCACCCATTTTGCCCAATGGGATCAGGAGTCTTTCTATGAGGCCTGGGAGCGGTACAAGGGTATGCTGAAAAAGTTCCCTCATCATGGCTTGCAAGAATGGATGATCATCCAAACGTTCTTTGGAGGATTGCATCCGCAACATAAGAATGACATCACCTCAGCTGCTGGCGGTGCATTGATGAATATGTCATATGAGGACGCGTATGAGCTGATTGAGAATCTTGCAGAGCATAGCTATGCCACACCTCGGGCAGCCAATAGGAGAGTGGCGAGTGTGCAAGAGACCGACGAACTCAAAGTCATTAAGGCACAATTGGCAGCCATCACCAATCAGCTGAAAGGGACAGCAATTCAGCCAACTTGTCAAGGAGATATGGGCTACCAAGAGCCAATGGGTTCGGCTCAAGAATTTCCGCCGGAGCAAGTACAATTCCTTCAAAACCGCAATAACCGGCCGAGGAACGACCCTTTCTCGAATACTTACAATAAGGGATGGAAACGACATCCAAACTTCTCGTGGAGTCAACCACAGAACGCGCAAAAAGAGCCCATGTTCCAGCAACAGTAGAACCAATTCGGTAATACTTCTAACTCTTCTACTCAATCTACTAACGTTTATCGTCCTCCAGGTTACAATCAAAGGAGGCAAGAAGAGGCACAAGGAGGGGAGAAGAAGTCCGGATTGGAGGAGATGTTAATGAAGTTCGTTTCAAAGATGGACAATGCGGTTGGAGAGTTAACATCATCCGTTGGTACATTGACAAGCTCGGTCGGAACGATAAGAGATGCGACGGATCAGAACACCGCATCAATCCGAATTCTTGAGGGATAAATGGGGCAGATGGCAGATGCGTTAGCTGTTCGGAGTCAAGGTACATTCCCGAGCCAAAGCGAGAAGAAGACAAGAGAGGATTGTAAGGCAGTCCAGCTGAGGAGCGGGAAAGAGTTAATCAAAGACCCATGCCTTGAAGCGAGAGAGGTGTCAAGTGATCCTCATGATCCTACGACGGAAGGAGAATATGAAGGGAAGGTGGATGAGGAGCTGGAAATGGAAGATAAGAAAGCCTCCAGCGCTGAGATGCCAAAATCTACACCAAAGATAACCATACCACCGGTGGCACCAAAAGTTCCATATCTGAACCGTTTGAAGGCACAAAGGGATGAGGTTCAGTTTTCTAAATTTTTAGAAGTCTTTAAAAAGTTATACATTAACATTCCCTTTGCAGATGCATTAGCTCAGATGCCTTCGTACGTAAAGTTCTTAAAGGACATCCTCTCTAACAAGAGGAAAATTGAGGAACACGCAACTGTGGCACTTACTGAAGAGTGTAGTGCAATAATCCAGCACAAACTTCCTCAAAAGTTGAAAGATCCAGGGAGTTTTACGATTCCTGTTCATATAGGAGGTTCTAATTTTGGTAAGGCACTTTGTGATTTAGGTGCAAGTATTAACTTGATGCCTTTGTCCATTTTCAGGAAGCTTGGATTAGGAGAGGTGCAGCCGACGAACGTGACACTCCAACTGGCGGATAGGTCCATTAAATATCCGTATGAAGTTATCGAAGACGTTTTGGTGAAGGTGGACAAATTCTACTTCCCCGCAGATTTTGTCATCTTAGACATGGATGAAGATAAATAGATTCCTCTCATTATGGGCCGACCATTTCTGGCCACCGGAGGTGCACTAATCGATATGCAAGGAGGAAAGCTTTCTCTCAATGTTGGCAAAGAAAGAGTCATGTTCAATGTTTTCCCAACAACACGAGTAGGAGTGGAGCGAGGTACATGCTATCAGGTTGATGTGATAGATGAGATTGTTGAAGAAGCTTCCCAATTTAATCATAGTGATGATCCACTCGGGAATGCCTTAACTGGAATATGCACCGATGGCGAGAATGAGAGTGTGAAGCAACTGAATGCATTATCCGAGTACCGAGGCCCGAGAAGACCGACGAAAGAGGATTTGGGTGAGCCAATTGCTAAATCACAACCATCATCAAAAGTGCCACCCATGTTAGAGCTTAAACAGTTACCGGCACATCTAGAATATGCCTTTTTAGGCAACAATTCAACATTACCGGTAATCATCGCTGCACACCTTACTCCGGTAGAGAAGGAAAGGTTGATCCGAGTTTTGAGGGCTCACCAATCTGCCATCGGGTGGACCATAGCAGACTTAAAAGGGTTGAGCCCAACTTTTTGTATGCATAGAATCAACCTGCAAGAAGAGCACAAGCCAACGGTTCAACACCAACGCCGGCTGAATCCAAACATGAAGGAAGTGGTTCGGAAAGAAGTGTTAAAACTTCTGGATGCTGGAATCATTTATGCGGTAGCCGACAGTCCGTGGGTAAGTCCGGTACAAGTGGTACCCAAGAAAGGAGGAATTACGGTCGTGAAAAATAACGATAACGATCTTATTCCCTCGCGCACAGTGACCGGGTGGCGCGTATGTATCGACTATCGCAAATTGAACGACGCCACCAAGAAAGACCACTTTCCACTCCCGTTTATTGATCAGATGCTGGAGCGACTTTCGGGCCATGCATACTATTGCTTTCTTGACGGATATTCGGGATACAATCAGATCCCCATTGCACCGGAAGATCAAGACAAGACGACCTTTACTTGTCCATACGGCACCTTCGCATATCGGAGAATGCCATTTGGGCTGTGTAACGCACCGACTACCTTTCAGCGGTGCATGATGGCCATTTTCTCTGATATGGTGGAGAAAACGATCGAGGTTTTCATGGACGATTTCTCGGTCTTCGGGGACTCGTTCGACACATGCTTAGACCATTTGGAGGCGGTTTTGAAAAGATGCCAAGAGACAAGCTTGGTGCTGAATTGGGAGAAATGCCATTTCATGGTGACCGAGGGGATTGTTTTGGGGCACAAAATCTCCAAAGAAGGCATTGAGGTCGATAAAGCAAAGATAGCCGTGATAGAGAATCTTCCACATCCCACGACGGTTAAGGGAGTGCAGAGCTTTTTGGGTCACGCCGGATTCTACCGGCGTTTCATCAAGGATTTTTCCAAAATTTCTAAACCCTTAAGCTCTTTACTTTTGAAGGATGCTAATTTTGTGTTTACTGACGAATGTATTGCTGCGTTTGACAGGTTGAAGAAGGAACTCATCTCAGCCCCCATTTTGACAGCACCCGATTGGAGTCTTCCCTTCGAGTTGATGTGCGACGCAAGCGACATAGCTGTTGGGGCTGTTTTGGGTCAAAGGAAAGAGAAGAAGCTGCATGTCATCTATTACGCGAGTAAAACGCTAGACGAAGCCCAAGTGAAGTATGCAACCACCGAAAAGGAGCTATTAGCGGTCGTGTATGCATGTGAGAAATTCCGATCATACTTGGTTGGATCGAAGATCATCGTGTACACCGATCACTCGGCATTGAAGTACTTAATGGCAAAGAAGGACGCAAAACCACGCCTGATCAGATGGGTCCTCCTACTTCAAGAGTTCGATATCGAAATCCGAGATAAGAAGGGATCGGAGAACACGGTAGCCGATCACCTGTCCAGAATTGGAGAAGAAGACGCAAAGCCACCAGATACCAAGCCAATCAATGACGCGTTTCCTGATGAGCAACTTTTCGTGGTAAGTTCTGTTGACCCATGGTATGCTGATTTAGTTAATTTTCTTGCAGGTAATGTGAAGCCCTTTGGATTAAACTCATATCAGCGGAAGAAGTTTTATTCGGATGTGAAACGATACTATTGGGATGAGCCGTTCTTGTACAAAAGATGTGGAGACCGAATGATCAGACGATGTGTGTCTGATGAAGATAAAGAGAGTATCCTCACATTCTGCCATACTTTGGAATGTGGAGGTCATTTCAGTGCTGATCGAACGGTTGCGAAAATGTTACAGTCGGGATTTTTCTGGCCGACAATGTTCAAGGATACTCGCCACTTCATTTCCCGATGTGATAGATGCCAGCGAACGGGGAATATTTCAAAGAAGGATGAGCTGCCGATGCAGATATTCATGGAGGTAGAACTGTTCGACGTAAGGGCATTGACTTTATGGGGACTTTTCCCCCCTCGTTTCGAAATGAATACATACTAGTCGCGGTTGACTATGTATCGAAGTGGGTAGAGGCAATTGCAACACCGACCAATGATTCGAAGGTAGTCATCCAATTTCTCAAGAAATACATCTTTTCGAGGTTCGGGGTCCCAAGGGCATTGGTTAGCGACGGGGGAAGTCATTTTTGTAATAAATATCTCGACATGCTACTCCGGAAGTACGGAGTAAAACACCGAGTTACTACCCCTTATCATCCGCAAGCAAATGGGTTGGTGGAGGTATCTAACCGCGAGTTGAAATGCATATTGGAGAAAACAGTTAATTCATCAAGGAAAGACTGGTCAACAAAGCTAGACGACGCATTATGGGCATATCGTACGGCTTTCAAGACACCAATTGGGACTACACCATATCGGTTGGTGTTTGGGAAGTCGTGCCACTTGCCAGTCGAGCTGGAACATAGAGCATATTGGGCAGTGAAGCAGTTCAACATGGAATTAGACGCGGCAGGTAAGAAGAGGTTTCTGGAAATGAATCAATTAGAAGAAATCCGTTTAGACGCATATGAGAGCGCCTCAATCTACAAGGAACGGACGAAGAGGTTCCACGATCGTCGTATTCGAGAAAAGGTATTAATTCCTGGTATGCAAGTTTTATTATTTAACTCTCGTTTGCGTTTATTTCCAGGTAAGCTGAAGACCAAGTGGTCGGGACCATTCAAAGTGATGGAAGTGTTTCCATATGGTTCGGTGGAGCTAGAGGGACCGGACGGCGAGAGATTCAAGGTGAATGGTCAACGGGTGAAACCGTACTTGGGTGGTGAAGTTGCAAGAATATCGAGCATCTATTTGGACGAGCTCAAGGGGTGATTGCATGAGAAGTCGTGCCACGACAGTAAATACGGCGCTTGGTGGGAGGCAACCCACCGTAGGTTAGTTTTCATTTTAAGTTCTTTTGTGAGTTTGGTTTCTTTTAATTCGTGTGTTTTTGTGTGTTTGCCCCTGAGAAGTAAGCCTTGAAGATCGAGCATCGTCGGAAGGAGCGAGAACGGAACGAAAAAGCCAAAGGAGGAAGAAACAATGGGTGGCGCGCTTCTTGGCGCCACTTCACTAGCGCGAAAAGAAGCGCGGAGTAAAAGCAAACAGAAGGTCGCGCGCATTATGGCGCTACCTCCGTAGCGCATAACTAGCGCGGAGGCTCTGACGACTATAAATGCAAATTTTCCGGTTTTAGCTTCATTTTTGAAACCCTAAGAGCAACTAGCGCCGATTTTTGCTTCCTTTGTGCACTCCTTCATCATTTTCGATCCCAATTGCAAGGTTCTTCCAAGTTTTCACCTTCCAATCTTCCACAACGCTTCAAGGTATGAACTCCTAACCCTAACTTCACATTGGGTTCAGATTGTTATCGAAAAATCGAAAGGTATTGTCAGTTTTTCTTTCATGTTCGTCGTTTCTCAAGTGGGTATATATGATTTTGTGATGATTAATGTCATGAGAATGTGTTGCCATGCTTATTTCATAGTTTTCTCGCATAAGGCTTGATTTTCTTTGAGATTTATGATAGTGTCTAGTTGGGCTCACCTTCTGTGATGATTTTGTGCTTGCTAAGAACTTGTGTTTGCTGATTTGTGAGTATGCTGGGTTGGAATGTGCAAGATGATCTTACATGAGTGTTGCTACTTGGTGCTTATATGATATGAATTGTGGGAAGCAGTGCTGATTGACTGTACTTAATGATTAAGCTGCTAATTTTGTATGAGTTTCCATGTGTTAGGTCAGAATTTTGGGTGACATTGTGTGAATATGTATGGTATTTGTGGCTATTAGACCTAATAGGATACACAAACCTAAGTTTCACTTAGGTTTGGGGTGCCTACTTGTGATTTATCTGTTTCCATACAACACCCCATTGTAAACCCTGGTTTTACCAAGGTTTGGGGTATGATTCTTGTGGTTGATGTTGAGTTATGCTTTCAATAGACTAAAAGACCAAACAAACCTAAGTTTCACTTAGGTTTGGGGTGGCTGCTTTTGGTGTTATTTTCACACACATTATCCCATTGCAAACCTCGGTTTTACCGAGGTTTGGGTGTCCTTTTCTGTTATAGTACGTATATCCTTTTGGTGCAACAAACCTAACCCAAGGATTGGGCTAGGGGTGGCGGTGAATTCTGCCAAAATTCTAATGGTTCACTATCTTTTGCAGAAAATGGTACATACTAATCCCGACGCTGCAGGGCGGTTCTTTCATTATTAAAACCTTCCCCAACAAGAGAGAATAAAGTGGAGTCAAAGACGGAGTCCGTCATATGAGACTCGGCGGCGAGTATTCGCGCATCGACCAATCTTGGTGGAAAGAGGACTAGATTTATCCAGAGTTGATAATGCTCGGGCCATCCAAATTGCTGAAGAAAGGGGCTGGCAAAATTACATTCAGAACCCAGATTCTTATGATCCAGCACTAGTGCTGGAATTCTATGCCGCAATGGTTCCTCCTTCTTTCGAGGAATTTTCCACCGTGATCGTTCAAGGCCAACCGATTCGGATGGCGAATGACGACATCTGCAACTTTTATGGGGTACCGAGGCACCAAGATCTGGATGAGACGTTTGGGATTCCACCCATTCCGGGGGTGGCACATAACGAGACACATAGTCCGATAATCGCCTCATCCCTCCAGCGAAATAATCGAGAAGAATGGGCGGTACGCAGTGAAGAAATCAAAAAGAGCGAAATGGAGCCGGAGTTGGGTTTATGGCTGTTATTTGTGAAAGGAAGTTTGGCGCCCTCATCCCACTATACGGCGCTCAATCCATGTGTAGCACGAATCATGTATTGTAGCCAGTACAGCCTACCGTTAGACATCGGATACATTATCTGATTGCACATGATCGACGCAGCTGCTGAGAACTGTACGTGGGTACTTCCGTTCCCAAGTTTAATAACCCAGTTTTGCAGGAATGCAGGGATTTTGACGAGAAGGACCATTCCACCATTCTCACCTTATAATCAAACCGCCTATCGCATGCAAGTGACAGCTGCTGACAAGTTGACCGCCAAAGAAGCAGTTGTCAACGAGAGGATGAACATTCCTCAAGAGATTGATGATCAAGATGCCAATGATGTGGATTATGATCCCGCACAAGATGAAGGCCACCAACTCACGGGTTCTGACCCACGTATACTCACACGTTTGGATAGAATGGAAAGGGAGATGCGCGTAGCATTCGAAAGAATGGACAGGGGGTTCAGGTACTTGGGTGTACCAGATGCAAAGGGAGAGGACCAGGATGGAGCAGGACCGTCAAACCCACCACCAGCACGACGAGCGAGGAGACAACAGACTGATGTGAGCTCATCATCGAGACGACGAAACCGCAATTAGGGAAGGCGGTTTGTTTCTTTTTCCTTTTGTGGTCTTTTGATTTGAATTCATTTGGGATGACTGTACTCTAATTCGCACAAAAATCTTGGGATGACTGTAATAGATAGAATCACACATTGGGGACAATGTGTATTTTGGTTTGGGGTTGTAGTGAAGTCGATAGTGTCATTTGTGATCTTTGCTAAATCTTAGGCAAGTAACGGGATTGGGAGTCATTATGATGGAATTTGTTTCTGATTCCCATTAGTGGTAAGTCGAATACTTCTTTTTGAGGAATGAACTGTGGCGGATAATGTAGCACCAAGTGAGACCTGACAGATTGCATGCATTAGGGACATTAGTGGAGACCACCCGATAGTGAGATTCGAGCCTTAAATGACATACTTTCATTGTGAGGGACTTAAGCGTAAAATCTGATACACTTTTTCAATTTCCTTGTCGTGAGTATAGATTGATCTCGCTGTACTTTTGCATTGAGTAGCAAAGATGACCATCAGGATGTTAGGTAAAGGTGTAGTAAACCATATCGTGTGGACCTTGAGAAATGATTTCAGGCATTGTGTGCATGTAACCCAGTTTTAGCTATCGTTCCCTTTCAACCCAATTTGTGTGTACCTCAAAGTCCTTTTGAAGCCAAATACTTACCGAAGTTTTCAATTCAAACCCCACCATCAACCCTAGCCAAAAAGCCTTAGCCAACCCTGATCCGAAAGTGTGTCTATCATAAGCAGTAATGAACAAGCCAAGGAGAAAGCAGAAAAGATAAATGCAGGCCAGTCATAAAGTTAGAGAAAAGGGGCCAACGTAGTCCCAAATAAATAAAGAGGGCCAATGATGCTCCAAGTAAAAAAAAATTGTCTAGATAAAGTAGATACAAATAAATAAGATGGTCGAGCAACAATAGTAATGACAAAAAAAGGGCCGAGTGATAGAAGAAAAGTCAGAAAGTTCAGAACTGCTTTGGGATTGACACATTCAGGACTCTTGATCCGTTATACCCTTCGTTTCACAACCCAAACCCTAGCCCCGTTACAACCCCTGTTGAAGACCTGAATGATCTTTGGGAAAATGTGATTAGAGTTTACGACCACCTTTATCGATAGTCCTTATCTTACTACTTGATTCCTCCTGAGATCACCTTCTTGTACATGTGTGCGTCTTTCATGTTTAGTTGTTCATGCATATATCTTGTGATTTCTTGTACATAAACTCCAAAGCATGAACAACATGTGCGACAGCCTAGGTTCGAGTGAATTGAGAGCATCCCGTAAGGTAGGGTCGAGGCGAAATCCTCTTTGATCATGCATGAGTTTAGGTGGAATTTGATGCAGTGTGGTCCCAACCAGTTCTATTCTCAACGTGTTTGACCTTTACAACTGGGGATGTTTTGGAAAAGGGTTCTGTTTAATCCGCTAATTCCTTAGTTGAATAAGATTTGTAAAGATCTATAATGACACCACCGACTCCACATTTGTGCGAATTTTGTATTAACTTTGGGTATGATTATTTTTATCGCTATTTTGCTTGAGGACAAGCAACGCTCGATTTGGGGTTGTTGATAATGTCGATTTTCGACATTATTTCGACTACTGAATAGAGTGGTTGTTGGGTGTTTTCAGGTAAAATAGTGGATTTTACTGATGAGTTTCATGAGATATGCAGTTAATCAGATCAGAAGAGAAATGAAGAGGATCGCGTACATTTTCCGAAGAAGAGCTCAAAATCCGGGAAAAGACGAAAGTGGAGCAAACAGAACCTGGCACGCCTTCTGGCGCGACCTAGCTAGCGCCAGACTAGCGCGGGTTATTGAAGAATGAAATTCCAGAGGACGGCGCGCCTTTTGGCGCTACCTAACTGGCTCCAAGTTGCGCGCAGATTTTTAAGGGCCGAACTCTCCAGAGCGTGGCGCGCCTTTTGGCGCTACCCAAGTGGCGCCGAAACTGGCGCCAACTATCAGATATGTTTAAAAAGCCCTATTTTCTGATTTTAGGGTTATCAGTTAGACGAGGGGAGCGGCTGGAGTTCGGAGGCAATTTTTGGGAGCAGATCGAGAGCACGAATACCGAGGTGGCAAGAGATCGATTGGAAGACAACAACGATTGAATACGTGATCGTGGAAGGGATTCTTCTCAGGGAGTTACTTATATTTTTCTGCAGAACTTTTCGAACATGATTTCTTCTACTTCGTTTGTAATCTTTCAGTTTTCTTTACATACCCCCAACATGAGTTAAACTTTATGTTGGGGGGTTGGATGATGGATGCTTCATAGATGTAGGCTTTGAACGATTTGTATTTCGGTTTTAATAGATGGATGACGACTTTGAATTCATGCTTAATGCTTTTAATAAACTGATCACTTGTTAGATGATTTAATAAATCTTGAGTGTTCGATGGAAATCTCATAATTTAGTCCGAATTCAATTGCCACCGAAGGGAATTAGTTAGAGATAATCCATTTCCTTCGGTGTTGTGGTAAAAAACAATCACTTTAACTTAATTCAACTGTTAGATCGAAAGATAAGCAATTTCAATTAAGTTAAGTCTCGGTGCAGCTTGAAGAAGTGTAACGAGTTTAGGTTTTACAAGTCATAAATCGTTTTAACCATTTATAAGTAATATCGAAGTATCATCAATTGAATTCATTCGGAGTCCAACCCTTCATTCTCTCTTTTGATATTAATCCCAATTAATTGTCCTGTTTTCATTCGTTTTACTAGTCAAGATATTTTAACAATCAAACCAAATCAATTTTAATCGCTCAGTTAATAGTAACTATAGTCATTGCGGTACTTAACACCTGGTTCCTGTGGATTCGATACTCGTAGTTCCATACGTATTACTTGAGACGACACCGTACACTTGCGGTTAGTCAAGGGGGGTGTAAACCCGCCTATCAGAAACCGATTGGATTTTTCTTACCAAACGAAAATACCTAGAATTTGATTTCTCTCTGTCTCTTTCCCGAACTTTGGAACCGACTCCCATTGAAGAAATTGAGATAAGTGTCAATTTTACAATAAACTCATGATTTATAATCATTACTATCAACATTTGTCAAAACCAACCCAAAAGTTCCATAATTCCCAAACTTACAAAACTTAGGCCAAATACACTTTGAACCCTTCCATATCAAAATATAACATAACTTTGATCGTGGAAATTCGAGGGGTTACAAAAGGGGTATCCGGATACAATGGTCACCGGATAATATAAGTTACCGGATATATTAGGTATCCGGATACAACCAAGATTACCAGCAAATATAGAACTTACCGGAGAGGATAGGTTACCGGACACTAGGAACTTACCGAGTAGATTGGATTACCGGACGCGAAGATAACCGGATACGTATACTTACCTGATAAACAACAACTTACCAGATAGGATGGCTTTCTGGATACCTAGGGTTTTCGGATACCTAAGGTTGCCGGATACCTGGGGTTTTCGGATACCTAGGGTTACCGGGAAAACTATCTGGATAGTTTAACACTATCCGGACGAGGTCCAATCACTATCGAATCAGCAAAACACACATCAATCGAGTTCACAAACGGTTAGTTACAACTAGATGAATAATGAACAACAATTGGTAGAAATGATCACGTAATAAGCCGAAATCACTCGGAATACGAACCGACATTAGGTTCGGTCGACGCCTCGATGTAATTTGATGAAAATTCGAACGATATACGGTATCTAAGCGTGCGATTGACAATAAAATATAACCATGAGAGGGGTTTGAGTAACGTACCATGAATCGGAGACTCAATCGAGAGCTAATCGAGTAGGATAGGGAGCACCAAGGGGTTTTGAAATGAGAGGGTTTTGAGAGATGTGTCCGGAAAAAATGAAAAAGAAAGTAGATCCGGGTATATATAGCAAGGGTCGAGAGGTGTCGGGATAGGTGTCCGGATATCTTATCCAGAAACTACCATGTCCGGATACTCTTTCCGGATAGTTTAGTTGTCCGAGTGGGTGTCCGGATACCTAATCCAGGTAGTTTTGGCGGATTTTCAAAAATTGACCCTTGGCTTATGAAATTCACATTAGCTTCCCAGAATCATTTGATAAAGTTAAAATCGCTCCCCCTCAAGATGTGCATGCTAAAAAAAAATCTCCCCCTCAAATTGTGCAAGATATGATATGAAGATGATAAAATGTGCACTTTGAAGTATGTTGACACATAAAAAACTTTGATATAAAGCAAAAAACGTGTGTGACACTCCCCCTCAAAACATGAACGGACTTACTTGGCGTATTCTTTGATTGTGCTCCCCCTGAACACATGAACAGACTCGTGAAATGTACGTGCGACATGCAAAGGCATAAAGAACGAAAAAACAATAAAGGAAATCACAAACGAAATAGAGACACACAAACGAAATCTAACTAATTAATACAGAGGTTTAACTGGAAATGGGATCGATACAAGTAGAATACAAAAACGAGGAATTGTGTACTTGACCATCCAGAGATAAAGCACTGGATGGTGAAGAGACAGGCCTACGTTAGTGTATGGAACTTGTACCGAGGTCATAGGTATGTTAAACCTTTATATTAAGCATACCGAGCTTGGACACCAGATAATTGAAACGTTTTTCGTCCAAGGGTTTTATGAAAAGGTCTGCTATCTGATGTTTTGTATTAACAAAATAGAGTTCGATTTTACCTCTTTCGACGTGATCCTTAATAAAATGATACCGAACATCTATATGCTTCGTCTTGGTGTGTTAAATTGGATTGCTGGATATCGCGACTGCGCTTTTTGAGTCACGGTATATGGGCACCTTCGAGTACGAGAAGTCGTAGCCCTTGAGTTAGGTGCACATCCATACTACCTGAGAGCAGCAGCTTGCGGCAACCACATACTCCATTTCCGTAGTTGACGTGGAGACACATTGCTACTTCTTGGATGCTGAGCTGACGAGACTATCTCCCAGGAACTGCACATGACCCGACGTGCTCTTCCGTTCCAGCATGCTACCAGGGTGGTCAGCGTCCGAGTATGTCGTTAGCTCAAAACATGTCTCTTTCAGGTACCACAAGCCAAGCTTAGCAGTACCTTTCAAGTATCTAAATAGACGCTTAACAACTATTAAATGAGATTCCTTAGGTTTTGATTGAAAACGAGCACACAGAAAGGTCAAAAAATAATGGCAGGCCTACTCGCCGTCAAGTACATAAGAGAACCAATCATTCCTATGTTGGTCTTGGTGTCCACATTCTTTCCGCTAGGATCGGCGTGTAACCGCGTACCCAGAGACATTGGAGTCTTCATGGGCTCAGACTGTTCCATCTGGTATTTCCGAAGAATATCTCGGATGTACTTAGCCTGGTTAATGAATATCCTGGTCGACAGTTGTTTAACTTGAAGACCAAGGAAAAAATTCATTTTCCCCATCATACTCATTTTAAAATGTCTCCTCATAAGGACTGAGAAGTTATGATAGTATTGATGGTTTGTTGTGCCAAATATAATGTCATCAATGTACACTTGCACTAAAATGATGTCATTATTTTTCTTTTTAATAAATAAGGTTGTGTCTATCTTACCTTTGGAAAATCCTGACTTTACCAAGAAAGTAGATAGTGCGTTGTACCAGGCTCGCGAGGCTTGCTTAAGGCCATAGAGGGCCTTGTCTAAGATGTAGACATGGTGAGGCTTCGAGTCATCCATGAACCCTTCAGGTTGCGAGACGTAGACTTCCTTCTTTAGCTTGCCGTTCAGAAAAGCGGTCTTCACATTCATCTGAAAGATCGTGAAGTTCCTGTGGGCGGCGTACGCGAGGAACATCTGTATTGCTTCGATGCGGGCAAATGGGGCATACGTCTCATCGTAGTCGATGCCTTCTTGTTGACAATAGCCCTTGGCCACAAGTCGCTCCATGTTGCGAACGACGATGCCATCTTCATTCATTTTGTGTTTGAATACCCACTTCGTCCAAATCACCGTCTTGTTCGTTGGCGAGGAACAATTCTCCATACTTGGAGGCTCTTGAACTGGTTGAGTTCTTCTTGCATCGCGATCACCTAGTCTGGATCGCTGAGTGCCTCGGAGACGGTTGTGGGTTCGATTAGACTGAGAACCGCGTGTCTGAACTGGTGTAGAGGGGTCGCCAATGATTTGATGTAGTGGATGCGCACGAGTCCATTTAGTGGTGTGCGGAAGTGGTTGATTTGTCGCATGCGATGTGTCAGAGTCCACATACTCACCATGGGGAATATCTTGTACGGCTTCAAGTGATGAAGATCGGTTACGCGGAGGAGTTGGTGCCGGATTCGGTACATGTTGGGCCACCTCCGGTGAAGAAGGTGGTTGATCCGTGCGAGTCGTTGAAAACGAATCCTCGTGAGCAATTGTCGGGATAGGTACAGGGTCCTCCTGTGGGATAGAAGTTTCGGTAGTCGTATCACTTGAGCTTTGTTGTTTCTCTGTAGAAATTGTCGGAGCTCTTGTAGATGGAGGCGGACCGGTTAGGTTCTCTGATTCTGGGTGTTGTAGTGCTCCAATCCTGTTGTGCACAGAAACACATGGATTAGGTTGGTTAAAGAAATCATCATAAAAATGTTAAAAAAGTAAATCCAAATCTGAGAGATGTGATTTTGACGTAGAGGCGTGATTTGGATCTACTGGAGTTTGTGCAGATCCCGAACGAGAGTGTTCGGAAGCTAGCACACCCGTTAAAGCGGGTTCTGAACTGAGCTGTTCAGAATCCAAATCCGCTGCTTCGTCAAACGTCATGTTTACCCTTTGATGTCGGTTTTAGTCCGCTTGTTGTAAACACGGAACGCTTGAGCCTGTGTCAAGTATCCAATGAATAGTCCTTCATCTGCCCTGGGGCTGAACTTTCCGAGGTCATCCTTGTCGTTCAAGATGTAGCACGTGCACCCGAACGCGTGGAAGTACTTGATGTTCGGGATGCGGTTGTTGATGATCTCGTAAGGAGTCTTATTGAACCGCTTGTTGAGGATAGACCGATTCTACGTATAGCAGGCGGTTGCAACAGCTTCAGCCCAGAGAAATAGAGGCAGCTTCGACTAGGATAGCATCGTGCGAGCGGCTTCCATGAGGGTACGGTTACTCCTTTCCACAACTCCATTCTGCTGAGGAGTTCATGCGGCGGAGAATGTGTGGGTGATACATACCGAGGTGAGGTAATCATCTAACATGTGGTTTTTGAACTCCGTCCTTTTGTCCGTCCTAATGGTCTGTATAAGTTGTTGTAGATTCAGCTGAATGGTCTTCAAGTGGGTGATAATCAGCTCCGGAATCTCATCCTTGGAATGCAGAAACTTCACCCATGTGTAGTGCGAGAGGTTGTCGACCATGATCAGGACGTACTTCTTGTGGTTTATGCTCTGAACGCGCATTGGTCTACACAAATCCATGTGGATGAGCTCGAGGGACCGGGACGTGCTCGGAGCAGCCTTCGGCTTGTGCGTTGCTCGCTTCATCTTTCCCATTTCGCATGCTCCGCATAGTCTATCTTTCTCGAGTTTGAGCTCGGGCATGCCTTTAACGTGTCCGCCTAGCACCAGTTTGTTGATGTTCTTGAAGTTCAAGTGCGATAGCCGTCGATGCCAGATCCAGGCTTGCTGAGTATTGACCTTTGACATTAGGCAGACGGACTCGTCAGTCTTCAGTAATGACAGGTCGATGGTGTAGAGGTTGGTTCTGCATGTTCCAACCAGTAATTCCTTTTCGTCTTCAGTACGGACGCTACATCTTTTGGCTTTGAAGTTGACCTCCAAATCTTTGTCGCAGAATTGCCCGATGCTGAATAAGTTGTGTCCTAATCCGGCGACATATGAAACCTTCTTGAAGGTTATGTTGTCTTGCATGATATCGCCATAACCCATGATAGGTGCTTTATCGTCGTTCCCAAATCTCACGTTGTCGCAATATTTCTCGGTGAAGTTCGTGAGAAGCTCCCTTCTTCCGGTCATGTTCTTGGAGCATCCTGAATCTAAGTACCACACATGACCGTTCTGCAAAAAAGACTTTAGGCGTTTTTAGGTACCCATTTGAACATGGGTCCTGGAGGGTTAGGCTTAGCACCTGTTTTGGGAACCCATTTTGAATTAGGCTTCCGTTTGGGTTTACGTGTTTACGTTTAGGACGAGAATTGAATACATGATATGAGCCAAACCAATCAGATGCATAACGATTATCAACGAAGTCATTTAATTCACAACTTGAACAACACAAACAATCATGAGATAACTGAATCAATTGCTGAATTGAATAACGTGGTAACGGAAAATTAATAGTTTGTTCAACAAATTTATTTGAATCATTCAAACCACGATTATTAATGTCTTTCCTAGAATTGAAAACAGAATTAAAAGACTTTGACTGCGACTTATTCTCTTTCGATCCTTTAGCTAACCACTTTTGTTTGGTGTTTTTGGCCCGACCGTTTTTATCTGAAAAATCATTAAAGTCATGGTCAGTAGAGCTTGAGTAGTAGGGATGTCTATTTTGGGGTCGACCGGTTTGTTTCCATTTCTGTGAACGTTTTTTGGATCTAGATTCGTTTTAGAAACATCCTTCACATATCTGTTTTTAGGTGCAAATGTAGAACATTCTCCCTTTTGAAATTTAACCGGTCGATCAACCATCTTTGAAAGAAACTCGGTATGGCTTGGAAGAGGTTTATCAAATTCAAACTTTGAAAATTCCTCATCTGAACAAATGTTAGAATTCATGAACGCTGAAAAATCAATTTCACTATCGGATGGAACATCAGCAGCTGAAGGAGGTGAGGAACAAATAGGAACGGTGTTTTGTAAAGAATCGGTTGTGGAATCTCTTTGGAAATCAGAATTTAGATTCTTTGGAAAACTTATCACTTGAGGTTCTTTTCCCTTTCTTGGAGAAATTTTGCTTATAAAAGCCTTACAAGAAGATGTATATGACGAGTTTGAGGAAGGTTCAGGCAGATTGACTTTCTCGTCTTGAAGTCGCTCAAACTTATTTTCAAGATCGCCCTTACTCACTTGATCTTGCATCACTTCTGTTGCCAAGGCAGACAGTTTGGATGTGAACCATTTAATTTCTGCACAATAGTGTTTAATGCCTAAAGCTTCGATGGAACAAAGTTGGTTATGGCATAGGCGTCTATCTCATCTGAATTTTCGCTACATTGAAAAACTTATTAAAGGTGAGTTTGTGAAAGGCCTACCCGTTTTGAAGTTTGAAAAAGATCATCTATGTGGTGCTTGTGTGAAAGGCAAAATGTAACATCCCGAATTTCCGTTGTATTATTTTGTGAATTATAAATTTACTTGGGGTTAAGTTGGAAATTGTTTAAAAGTGTTGATTTAATAGATTTCCAATTTGAGGGTTGTAGTGTCATTCTTTTAAAGATGAGGGTTCAATTGGTAAATAGCTTTATGACTCATGTGTATAGAAGGGTTGAGGTGTCAAACCCTTAGTCAATATAGGCTAAATGTGTGACTAAGTGTGGGAGTATGTGACTTGGTGTGTGTGTTACGGTTTGAGAAGATAAACCGAGAGAGAGAGTGAGATAGAGGAATTGAGCAAAGAGAAGGAGAAGGAATAGCAGAAATCATTCAATCTGTTGTTGGTTTGAAGAATCATAAGGTAAGCATTTCATTTAAATTCTTCTATTTAGTAGTAAAAGTGTTCTTAGAAAGATTTTGATGGGTTTTGGGTAAATTGTGATGATTATAAGAATCTGAGTTTTAGGATATGTTAAGATAAGTGTATTAAACATATCTGCAAATTGGCATAAACAAACATAGAGTAAAACTGCAAATTCTGGGTTTAAAATTGAACAGAGTGGACTGAGACTTGGATGAACATCATCGAAGTCGCAACCTTGAGTTGCGACATTCATAGTTGTCGCAGTGGACAGTTGCGACTTGGTAGTGGAGTCGCAATAGACCGTTGCGACTTGGAGTTGGAGTCGCAACCGTTGATTGCGACTTGGTACTGTAGTCGCAACCGTGGACTGCGACTTGAGGTGGAATCGCAATGGTGAGTTGCGACTTGGGGTGGAATCGCAACAGTTGGTTGCGATTTGGAAATGGAATCGCAACAGTGGACTGCGAGTTCAGTTCGTTGCGACTTGAGATGTAAATTTTAGAAATTAAGGATTCTCAGTTATAGATGGTTCTGTTTTGGAAAGTTAATATCAGTATATGTAAACTGAATAATACAGTAAGCTGTGGTAGTGAAGAAAGGAGCCTTACGAGTTAAAAAGGACTAAAAGGAGTGATAACGCAGCAGGTGAGTTTATTCAACTCTCTTTAAAATTCAGTAATTAATATTGGATTAGACGTTTTATATGTATGCATGAATATGTTTTATATGGACTTGATTAAAATCCGAGATAAGCCAAGAGAGCAATTAAAATTTGTGCTATGTTGATTTTCATGCTAAAACTTCTATGATGAGTTAGCTATAAAGTTGATGAGCTAATATTTATTATTATTCTTATATGCTAAGATGGATTATCTACTATATGCATTTTGTTATATGGTTATGAACTCTAAATATGATTTGAAGCTTTATTGAGATAAACTATAAAGATCCATCCATGAGTTCAAAAATATAGATTAACAACTGATATATATATTAACTCTCGTGTTAAATTACTATGAGGGGATAGTTAAGAAGTTGATGAACAGGAATTATTCATATTCCTTATAATGAGCAGGATTATCTGTTATATGCAATATGTTAGATGATTATGAACTCTAAGTGTGATTGAGAAGCCAAATTGAGATATATTATAAAGGCCTATCTATGAGTTCGAAAATATAAATAACTATTGAGATGATGATCCTCATATCAGATTTCAGAGAAGGGGTAATAAAGAGATTGAGATGTGGAGTAATAATATTCTTTATTTTATATATAGAATATATTCAGAGAAATGATACATCCTATGCTGGACGCATATAGTAGTATCGATTGTATTATATTATGTGATTATGTGCTTTTACTAAAATAGGCATCCGGTCACCGAGGGCACTTGGGTACGGTATGATGGGAACCGATTACTCGCCATAGACCAAAGGGGTGTAATTTTAGTAATTGGGTGAACCTCGAACCATCGTGAGTCCCGATTGAGTATCGCGATATTATAATCCCATTGGGACCATTGATGCAGAGGTGGAATGTGGAATAGGCAGATTTTGATTTGTAATTCCCATTTCGATTTAGGGAAGATCAGAGATTTCCATTATTATCGGGAAGATCGGAGATTTCCCAGTGATGAGAGGAAGATTAGAGATAGGCATAAAGTAATTTGTAATCTCTCCTTCCTGATTAAGAAATAGGCAGGTTTTGACTTGTAATTTCTTGTGTGTGATTATTGATTATGAATCTGGAACGATTCAGAGTTAGCTCTTATTTTGTTGTTACAATTAAATGAGTTAGTCGTAGGAATGGGAGTGGGGTAGATTCCCCGATTTGGAAGGAGTTGTCGTACGGTAAGATGGGTGAGAACAGGTTTGAGTTATCTGTTCATGTTTTAATTATTAAATTTTATTTTGATTTGAGTATTCTCACTAGGCGATAGCCTAATGTTTCAAGTTGAATCTTCTTACCAGGTACAAGCTCCGGGAAGTAGCGGGAACGAGAGAAGAGAACTTTTGGAGAGATTCAGACTTAGAGATAACAAAGGATCTAGTTATTCTTTGAAGTCCTTGGGACAGTTGTTTAGATAATTCGATTAATCTGATTATTATGAGGTGATTAGATCAATAAGTTATTTAAGTAATGTCAGTTGTATATAAAAACCTTACATTTGATCCTCAGGTTATATAAGTTTGAAAGTTTTGATCATAACTGGTGGAAATTTCAAGTTTTAAATTGACTCCGTTTTTAGGGTGTTTCAGTATGGTATCAGAGCACTAGTTTAAGCGAACTAAGTATGCTGATGAGATACTTAGACTTAAGCCGAGACGTAGTAGGTTATGATATGTGAGATATGGGTAGAAGTGTTAAGACGGGATAGTCTTAGAGTTAACGGAAATACGTGAAATTAGTGCTATGACAATGATAATGGGAATTCTCCTGTATGATATGTTCACAATTACAATTAGCTACTGTTATTATGAATACATTGTTACACGAGCATGTCTATTTCTGAATTGTTACAGTGACTAACGATCGGTAAAGTACGTTGTTGTATGTATGTAGGTGCATAATCATTTCGCATGGTTATCTCTATAAGTTATAGTAAAGTGATGGTGAATTTATCACCAAGGTCCTTTAAAGGACAGAGCAGTATATGATTGGGGTTTTGAAGGACAACCTGGAAATTGGTGGGACTCATGAAAGTCTGCCAAAGCAATCTTTAATAGGTGATTTGATAGGTGCAGAGATAGAGTATGGGATGATTGGTTAATACAGAATTAGTATGACATGGTTGAGTATGGGAGCCATGAAATGCAGATGTAGCAATTATTATAAGGCCGAGAGGGCGATTTCGGGTCGAAAGTAAAGTGTCAATGATAAGTTATGTAAGTAAAACGATTGACCTTGTTTGAGTAAATAGCCTTCATTGCGAGTAAAATTTGTGCATGATGTTTTAGTGTGTGTTACATGAGTTTTCTTGATTTCAAATCAAATGCATAAATAACAGTTTTATCCAAGGATGAATTAGTATGTGCAAGTATTTATTTAAAGAAAAGGGTAATTTCAATTTCACTACCTAACGAAATTTTGGGGCTTAGCAACTTGCAAAATACTTCTTATTTTATATAAAAAGTTGTATGATAGTAAATAGGTCAAGAAAGTGTTGATCAATAAACTTTTTATAACCAACAAAGGTATCGATTTGATGATATCATATAAATGAGTGTGAGAAACGATTAGTTTGTTCCGTGACAATAAATTTTAAACTTTTGTCGTATGAAAAGATTTTCATTTAAGATATTACTGTTGTAACAATATTTTTGGGTTGAGAAAGATTGAGTTTTACGGAAATTTGTAGACAAACGGTTTTGAGATCGTTGTGTAGTACATGGGAGTTATGAAAATGATTGGGGCGTGTGTGCTCACGTTGTTTCGAATGTTATTTATTTAAATGAGAAAAGTGTGGATTGAGTTATTTATTATATTATCATGCATGAAGGCTATGAACTCGCTAGATCGTAGAGTATTACGCTTTAAGCTAAGAAAGAACTCCAAGATTGGAGAGGTGTGGGATAAACCTTGGGAGAAAGTTTGTGGTTTTGGTAATTATATTCAAATGAGAGATGAACAATGAGAAAGTCGAAAGTAAACTTTAGTAACATCAATACGAGGGTCCGTATCTTTGTTCGGTGATTAGTAATACAATTGTCGAGTGTCGGGCATGTCTGGAGGAAGAATTAGGTTCAGGGTTAAGGAAGTATTGAGATGTCAAGTTTTGACTTTGAAGGCGAGAGTTGTAAGGTGTACGAGGCCTTTTGTGTGTCACTGGGTGCGGTCTGAATGCGTTCCGCGTATGCCGTGCGGGTAGTAGCAAAACCGTGAGCGATACCGGTATGTTGTTATGCAGAAGGTATGCGCAAAGTGGATATTAGTGTGTGTGACACAATTGGGGGAATTTTGAGTTTGATTAATTATAACCTAAGTGAAAGTTATGTGGTCGAAGCATGTTTTTGGTATTTTGTGGTTGTATAATAAATTTTGTCGTGTTACATTTTGAAAATGTGAAGGTTTTGAGAGTGATAAACTTTTCTTTTGAAGTCAATGGCCAAATTAAAGGATTAATAAGGTTAAGATCTTGAGTAAAGAGGAATTTTGGTTTACGTAACCGTGTGAGTGACATGTGTTTAATCAAGTGTTTGTTTTGGCCTTAAAGGCCTGGTTTATATTCAAATGAGTCTTTTGAATATTTGTCAGATTAATGATTCGAGATGGAGTATTGGATGTGTTGTATGCTTAACTGCATTGTATTTGAACCGGTGACAGTTTAAGTGTTGGTCATAGGTGTAAAGACTGTTTGATATTTTACTTAGTATCTTTGGAACTAATGAACCTGGGCAGATTATATACATTGTGGAGTATGAAAAGAGTTGCGTGTACTTGCAAATGATTTGATTTCATTGGGAAAGTAGCAATGAAGGGGTCGTAAGATTATCACATCTCGGAGCGTATGTTGCATAATGTGAGTTAGATGTATTTATTTGCAGGAGTTGATATTGATAAATAATCTTTAAATCCTTTGAGTAGATGACTCGGTTTTGGATTCAGTTAAGTCTTAAGAACTTTGAATCGATTTGATAAGCTTGGCGTAGGCTTGGGGTTGAACTTGCATAATCGGTATTGAAAATTTAAGTTTATATAACGTGAATGCATTGGTTATCCTTTTTGGGATCATGTATGAATGTTAAGTTTAAATCAGAAGTTTAAAAGTTGAAGGATCACCTTGTGGGATTGTTAGTACAGTGAAGGACTGTTGCTTTCAGATAAGTGTTTACTTACGATGTGGAAGTTTTATAAAAGACGAAATACTAGAGATGAACAAAGGGGGGTGTATAGATTGTGTTGATCTGTGAGGAATTGTACTTTGTCTATGCAACATATTGGAATCACAAAGAGCTAGTAAGAACGAATAAGTTCAAGATTAATTAGAAAATTGTGAGTGGTAGTTCAACTAAAGTTGGGGAGGAGATATTTAGTGGTATAGACCCGTGTATTTAGACGAGAAAATGGGATTGTAAAATTAAATATGTACGAATGACTATGAGAGACATGGTCTGTGGTAAATGTTATGGGTGGAGAATGTATGAACGAGTAGTGGCATTAATTGCCAAGATGCATGTGTCATCTAGTATGAGACGTGATATTAGAAAGAGGAAGTATCCGAATGGAAGTTTTGGGAATTCCGGTTGGAAAGTATTAATTGTTAATAAAAGTTGATAAAACATGTGGTTTGTAAGATAACTGGGTAATATGGCTTATATTGAAATAGAATGTCGGAGCAGTGGTGAGTGTTTATCCAAAGAAATTTGATGGTATGAGTTGCCAGTTAAGTTGTAATTTGAATCACTGAAAGTTTAATAAAGATGATGAGTATGTAGGTCAATGTGGTGTAGCGAAGGCAAGATTGTTAAGGAATATAAATTGCTCCTTATGTGTGAAAGAATTGTACGAGAAATTATTAGTTAAAGATCTAAGAATGGTAATAACTTCGATCGGTAATGTCATTTCAAAATAACTTGGTTGAATATTTGAAGTTAGAGATCTTGGTGAAATTGTTTAATTATGTTTTGTAAGGAGAAAATACTATCGGTATGTGGAAAGTTGGGGGAAAGAGACAGTTAAAACTTAAAAAAAAAATAGTATTCCATACTAACGTGGGGAAACAAGGATAGAGAGATTGAATTTAAAAATGTAATTACATTGCAAAGTTCAATAAGAGTTATTACTTCTGATGTTCAATACTTTGGTGTGTGGTTGTATTGGGGTTGTACGATGAGATAGTGATGTAAGGGAGTAATAGCATTCTATATTGAAGAAATGTGTAAGTCATGGAAGTAATAATGGACTGTCGTGGTTGTTGAAGTATTTAATAGTAACATGTATGCTTAATTTATAGTGTACGTATTTAGGTAGTACATGTTAGTGATTTTTTGAGGCCTGGAGAGTGAGTTGTAATGATGATGCGGTGTGGAAGAACTAGAGGAAAATTTTCGGAAAGATCAGTTAGAAAGCTACGTAGTGGTAATGAGACAGCTATGTTGAAAGTACAGTGGAAACACCATAGAGGTACTAATGTAACTCTAGAGTCCAAAGAGAGTATGAGAAGTAGGTAGCATCATTTGTTTACCTAACTTTGATTTCGGGGATGAAATCATTTTCAAGTTGGGGAGTATTGTAACATCCCGAATTTCCGTTGTATTATTTTGTGAATTATAAATTAACTTGGGGTTAAGTTGGAAATTGTTTAAAAGTGTTGATTTAATAGATTTCCAATTTGAGGGTTGTAGTGTCATTCTTTTAAAGATGAGGGTTCAATTGGTAAATAGCTTTATGACTCATGTGTATAGAAGGGTTGAGGTGTCAAACCCTTAGTCAATATAGGCTAAATGTGTGACTAAGTGTGGGAGTATGTGACTTGGTGTGTGTGTTACGGTTTGAGAAGAGAAACCGAGAGAGAGATTGAGATAGAGGAATTGAGCAAAGAGAAGGAGAAGGAATAGCATAAATCATTCAATCTGTTGTTGGTTTGAAGAATCATAAGGTAAGCATTTCATTTAAATTCTTCATTTTAGTAGTAAAAGTGTTCTTAGAAAGATTTTGATGGGTTTTGGGTAAATTGTGATGATTATAAGAATCTGAGTTTTAGGATATGTTAAGATAAGTGTATTAAACATATCTGCAAATTGGCATAAACAAACATAGAGTAAAACTGCAAATTATGGGTTTAAAATTGAACAGAGTGGACTGAGACTTGGATGAACATCATCGAAGTCGCAACCTTGAGTTGCGACATTCATAGTTGTCGCAGTGGACAGTTGCGACTTGGTAGTGGAGTCGCAATAGACCGTTGCGACTTGGAGTTGGAGTCGCAACCGTTGATTGCGACTTGGTACTGTAGTCGCAACCGTGGACTGCGACTTGAGGTGGAATCGCAATGGTGAGTTGCGACTTGGGGTGGAATCGCAACAGTTGGTTGCGATTTGGAAATGGAATCGCAACAGTGGACTGCGACTTCAGTTCGTTGCGACTTGAGATGTAAATTTTAGAAATTAAGGATTCTCAGTTATAGATGGTTCTGTTTTGGAAAGTTAATATCAGTATATGTAAACTGAATAATACAGTAAGCTGTGGTAGTGAAGAAAGGAGCCTTACGAGTTAAAAAGGACTAAAAGGAGTGATAACGCAGCAGGTGAGTTTATTCAACTCTCTTTAAAATTCAGTAATTAATATTGGATTAGACGTTTTATATGTATGCATGAATATGTTTTATATGGACTTGATTAAAATCCGAGATAAGCCAAGAGAGCAATTAAAAGTTGTGCTATGTTGATTTTCATGCTAAAACTTCTATGATGAGTTAGCTATAAAGTTGATGAGCTAATATTTATTATTATTCTTATATGCTAAGATGGATTATCTACTATATGCATTTTGTTATATGGTTATGAACTCTAAATATGATTTGAAGGTTTATTGAGATAAACTATAAAGATCCATCCATGAGTTCAAAAATATAGATTAACACCTGATATATATATATTAACTCTCGTGTTAAATTACTATGAGGGGATAGTTAAGAAGTTGATGAACAGGAATTATTCATATTCCTTATAATGAGCAGGATTATCTGTTATATGCAATATGTTAGATGATTATGAACTCTAAGTGTGATTGAGAAGCCAAATTGAGATATATTATAAAGGCCTATCTATGAGTTCGAAAATATAAATAACTATTGAGATGATGATCCTCATATCAGATTTCAGAGAAGGGGTAATAAAGAGATTGAGATGTGGAGTAATAATATTCTTTATTTTATATATAGAATATATTCAGAGAAATGATACATCCTATGCTGGACGCATATAGTAGTATCGATTGTATTATATTATGTGATTATGTGCTTTTACTAAAATAGGCATCCGGTCACCGAGGGCACTTGGGTACGGTATGATGGGAACCGATTACTCGCCATAGACCAAAGGGGTGTAATTTTAGTAATTGGGTGAACCTCGAACCATCGTGAGTCCCGATTGAGTATCGCGATATTATAATCCCATTGGGACCATTGATGCAGAGGTGGAATGTGGAATAGGCAGATTTTGATTTGTAATTCCCATTTCGATTTAGGGAAGATCAGAGATTTCCATTATTATCGGGAAGATCGGAGATTTCCCAGTGATGAGAGGAAGATTAGAGATAGGCATAAAGTAATTTGTAATCTCTCCTTCCTGATTAAGAAATAGGCAGGTTTTGACTTGTAATTTCTTGTGTGTGATTATTGATTATGAATCTGGAACGATTCAGAGTTAGCTCTTATTTTGTTGTTACAATTAAATGAGTTAGTCGTAGGAATGGGAGTGGGGTAGATTCCCCGATTTGGAAGGAGTTGTCGTACGGTAAGATGGGTGAGAACAGGTTTGAGTTATCTGTTCATGTTTTAATTATTAAATTTTATTTTGATTTGAGTATTCTCACTAGGCGATAGCCTAATGTTTCAAGTTGAATCTTCTTACCAGGTACAAGCTCCGGGAAGTAGCGGGAACGAGAGAAGAGAACTTTTGGAGAGATTCAGACTTAGAGATAACAAAGGATCTAGTTATTCTTTGAAGTCCTTGGGACAGTTGTTTAGATAATTCGATTAATCTGATTATTATGAGGTGATTAGATCAATAAGTTATTTAAGTAATGTCAGTTGTATATAAAAACCTTACATTTGATCCTCAGGTTATATAAGTTTGAAAGTTTTGATCATAACTGGTGGAAATTTCAAGTTTTAAATTGACTCCGTTTTTAGGGTGTTTCAGTATGGTATCAGAGCACTAGTTTAAGCGAACTAAGTATGCTGATGAGATACTTAGACTTAAGCCGAGACGTAGTAGGTTATGATATGTGAGATATGGGTAGAAGTGTTAAGACGGGATAGTCTTAGAGTTAACGGAAATACGTGAAATTAGTGCTATGACAATGATAATGGGAATTCTCCTGTATGATATGTTCACAATTACAATTAGCTACTGTTATTATGAATACATTGTTACACGAGCATGTCTATTTCTGAATTGTTACAGTGACTAACGATCGGTAAAGTACGTTGTTGTATGTATGTAGGTGCATAATCATTTCGCATGGTTATCTCTATAAGTTATAGTAAAGTGATGGTGAATTTATCACCAAGGTCCTTTAAAGGACAGAGCAGTATATGATTGGGGTTTTGAAGGACAACCTGGAAATTGGTGGGACTCATGAAAGTCTGCCAAAGCAATCTTTAATAGGTGATTTGATAGGTGCAGAGATAGAGTATGGGATGATTGGTTAATACAGAATTAGTATGACATGGTTGAGTATGGGAGCCATGAAATGCAGATGTAGCAATTATTATAAGGCCGAGAGGGCGATTTCGGGTCGAAAGTAAAGTGTCAATGATAAGTTATGTAAGTAAAACGATTGACCTTGTTTGAGTAAATAGCCTTCATTGCGAGTAAAATTTGTGCATGATGTTTTAGTGTGTGTTACATGAGTTTTCTTGATTTCAAATCAAATGCATAAATAACAGTTTTATCCAAGGATGAATTAGTATGTGCAAGTATTTATTTAAAGAAAAGGGTAATTTCAATTTCACTACCTAACGAAATTTTGGGGCTTAGCAACTTGCAAAATACTTCTTATTTTATATAAAAAGTTGTATGATAGTAAATAGGTCAAGAAAGTGTTGATCAATAAACTTTTTATAACCAACAAAGGTATCGATTTGATGATATCATATAAATGAGTGTGAGAAACGATTAGTTTGTTCCGTGACAATAAATTTTAAACTTTTGTCGTATGAAAAGATTTTCATTTAAGATATTACTGTTGTAACAATATTTTTGGGTTGAGAAAGATTGAGTTTTACGGAGATTTGTAGACAAACGGTTTTGAGATCGTTGTGTAGTACATGGGAGTTATGAAAATGATTGGGGCGTGTGTGCTCACGTTGTTTCGAATGTTATTTATTTAAATGAGAAAAGTGTGGATTGAGTTATTTATTATATTATCATGCATGAAGGCTATGAACTCGCTAGATCGTAGAGTATTACGCTTTAAGCTAAGAAAGAACTCCAAGATTGGAGAGGTGTGGGATAAACCTTGGGAGAAAGTTTGTGGTTTTGGTAATTATATTCAAATGAGAGATGAACAATGAGAAAGTCGAAAGTAAACTTTAGTAACATCAATACGAGGGTCCGTATCTTTGTTCGGTGATTAGTAATACAATTGTCGAGTGTCGGGCATGTCTGGAGGAAGAATTAGGTTCAGGGTTAAGGAAGTATTGAGATGTCAAGTTTTGACTTTGAAGGCGAGAGTTGTAAGGTGTACGAGGCCTTTTGTGTGTCACTGGGTGCGGTCTGAATGCGTTCCGCGTATGCCGTGCGGGTAGTAGCAAAACCGTGAGCGATACCGGTATGTTGTTATGCAGAAGGTATGCGCAAAGTGGATATTAGTGTGTGTGACACAATTGGGGGAATTTTGAGTTTGATTAATTATAACCTAAGTGAAAGTTATGTGGTCGAAGCATGTTTTTGGTATTTTGTGGTTGTATAATAAATTTTGTCGTGTTACATTTTGAAAATGTGAAGGTTTTGAGAGTGATAAACTTTTCTTTTGAAGTCAATGGCCAAATTAAAGGATTAATAAGGTTAAGATCTTGAGTAAAGAGGAATTTTGGTTTACGTAACCGTGTGAGTGACATGTGTTTAATCAAGTGTTTGTTTTGGCCTTAAAGGCCTGGTTTATATTCAAATGAGTCTTTTGAATATTTGTCAGATTAATGATTCGAGATGGAGTATTGGATGTGTTGTATGCTTAACTGCATTGTATTTGAACCGGTGACAGTTTAAGTGTTGGTCATAGGTGTAAAGACTGTTTGATATTTTACTTAGTATCTTTGGAACTAATGAACCTGGGCAGATTATATACATTGTGGAGTATGAAAAGAGTTGCGTGTACTTGCAAATGATTTGATTTCATTGGGAAAGTAGCAATGAAGGGGTCGTAAGATTATCACATCTCGGAGCGTATGTTGCATAATGTGAGTTAGATGTATTTATTTGCAGGAGTTGATATTGATAAATAATCTTTAAATCCTTTGAGTAGATGACTCGGTTTTGGATTCAGTTAAGTCTTAAGAACTTTGAATCGATTTGATAAGCTTGGCGTAGGCTTGGGGTTGAACTTGCATAATCGGTATTGAAAATTTAAGTTTATATAACGTGAATGCATTGGTTATCCTTTTTGGGATCATGTATGAATGTTAAGTTTAAATCAGAAGTTTAAAAGTTGAAGGATCACCTTGTGGGATTGTTAGTACAGTGAAGGACTGTTGCTTTCAGATAAGTGTTTACTTACGATGTGGAAGTTTTATAAAAGACGAAATACTAGAGATGAACAAAGGGGGGTGTATAGATTGTGTTGATCTGTGAGGAATTGTACTTTGTCTATGCAACATATTGGAATCACAAAGAGCTAGTAAGAACGAATAAGTTCAAGATTAATTAGAAAATTGTGAGTGGTAGTTCAACTAAAGTTGGGGAGGAGATATTTAGTGGTATAGACCCGTGTATTTAGACGAGAAAATGGGATTGTAAAATTAAATATGTACGAATGACTATGAGAGACATGGTCTGTGGTAAATGTTATGGGTGGAGAATGTATGAACGAGTAGTGGCATTAATTGCCAAGATGCATGTGTCATCTAGTATGAGACGTGATATTAGAAAGAGGAAGTATCCGAATGGAAGTTTTGGGAATTCCGGTTGGAAAGTATTAATTGTTAATAAAAGTTGATAAAACATGTGGTTTGTAAGATAACTGGGTAATATGGCTTATATTGAAATAGAATGTCGGAGCAGTGGTGAGTGTTTATCCAAAGAAATTTGATGGTATGAGTTGCCAGTTAAGTTGTAATTTGAATCACTGAAAGTTTAATAAAGATGATGAGTATGTAGGTCAATGTGGTGTAGCGAAGGCAAGATTGTTAAGGAATATAAATTGCTCCTTATGTGTGAAAGAATTGTACGAGAAATTATTAGTTAAAGATCTAAGAATGGTAATAACTTCGATCGGTAATGTCATTTCAAAATAACTTGGTTGAATATTTGAAGTTAGAGATCTTGGTGAAATTGTTTAATTATGTTTTGTAAGGAGAAAATACTATCGGTATGTGGAAAGTTGGGGGAAAGAGACAGTTAAAACTTAAAAAAAAATAGTATTCCATACTAACGTGGGGAAACAAGGATAGAGAGATTGAATTTAAAAATGTAATTACATTGCAAAGTTCAATAAGAGTTATTACTTCTGATGTTCAATACTTTGGTGTGTGGTTGTATTGGGGTTGTACGATGAGATAGTGATGTAAGGGAGTAATAGCATTCTATATTGAAGAAATGTGTAAGTCATGGAAGTAATAATGGACTGTCGTGGTTGTTGAAGTATTTAATAGTAACATGTATGCTTAATTTATAGTGTACGTATTTAGGTAGTACATGTTAGTGATTTTTTGAGGCCTGGAGAGTGAGTTGTAATGATGATGCGGTGTGGAAGAACTAGAGGAAAATTTTCGGAAAGATCAGTTAGAAAGCTACGTAGTGGTAATGAGACAGCTATGTTGAAAGTACAGTGGAAACACCATAGAGGTACTAATGTAACTCTAGAGTCCAAAGAGAGTATGAGAAGTAGGTAGCATCATTTGTTTACCTAGCTTTGATTTCGGGGACGAAATCATTTTCAAGTTGGGGAGTATTGTAACATCCCGAATTTCCGTTGTATTATTTTGTGAATTATAAATTAACTTGGGGTTAAGTTGGAAATTGTTTAAAAGTGTTGATTTAATAGATTTCCAATTTGAGGGTTGTAGTGTCATTCTTTTAAAGATGAGGGTTCAATTGGTAAATAGCTTTATGACTCATGTGTATAGAAGGGTTGAGGTGTCAAACCCTTAGTCAATATAGGCTAAATGTGTGACTAAGTGTGGGAGTATGTGACTTGGTGTGTGTGTTACGGTTTGAGAAGAGAAACCGAGAGAGAGATTGAGATAGAGGAATTGAGCAAAGAGAAGGAGAAGGAATAGCAGAAATCATTCAATCTGTTGTTGGTTTGAAGAATCATAAGGTAAGCATTTCATTTAAATTCTTCATTTTAGTAGTAAAAGTGTTCTTAGAAAGATTTTGATGGGTTTTGGGTAAATAGTGATGATTATAAGAATCTGAGTTTTAGGATATGTTAAGATAAGTGTATTAAACATATCTGCAAATTGGCATAAACAAACATAGAGTAAAACTGCAAATTATGGGTTTAAAATTGAACAGAGTGGACTGAGACTTGGATGAACATCATCGAAGTCGCAACCTTGAGTTGCGACATTCATAGTTGTCGCAGTGGACAGTTGCGACTTGGTAGTGGAGTCGCAATAGACCGTTGCGACTTGGAGTTGGAGTCGCAACCGTTGATTGCGACTTGGTACTGTAGTCGCAACCGTGGACTGCGACTTGAGGTGGAATCGCAATGGTGAGTTGCGACTTGGGGTGGAATCGCAACAGTTGGTTGCGATTTGGAAATGGAATCGCAACAGTGGACTGCGACTTCAGTTCGTTGCGACTTGAGATGTAAATTTTAGAAATTAAGGATTCTCAGTTATAGATGGTTCTGTTTTGGAAAGTTAATATCAGTATATGTAAACTGAATAATACAGTAAGCTGTGGTAGTGAAGAAAGGAGCCTTACGAGTTAAAAAGGACTAAAAGGAGTGATAACGCAGCAGGTGAGTTTATTCAACTCTCTTTAAAATTCAGTAATTAATATTGGATTAGACGTTTTATATGTATGCATGAATATGTTTTATATGGACTTGATTAAAATCCGAGATAAGCCAAGAGAGCAATTAAAAGTTGTGCTATGTTGATTTTCATGCTAAAACTTCTATGATGAGTTAGCTATAAAGTTGATGAGCTAATATTTATTATTATTCTTATATGCTAAGATGGATTATCTACTATATGCATTTTGTTATATGGTTATGAACTCTAAATATGATTTGAAGGTTTATTGAGATAAACTATAAAGATCCATCCATGAGTTCAAAAATATAGATTAACAACTGATATATATATATTAACTCTCGTGTTAAATTACTATGAGGGGATAGTTAAGAAGTTGATGAACAGGAATTATTCATATTCCTTATAATGAGCAGGATTATCTGTTATATGCAATATGTTAGATGATTATGAACTCTAAGTGTGATTGAGAAGCCAAATTGAGATATATTATAAAGGCCTATCTATGAGTTCGAAAATATAAATAACTATTGAGATGATGATCCTCATATCAGATTTCAGAGAAGGGGTAATAAAGAGATTGAGATGTGGAGTAATAATATTCTTTATTTTATATATAGAATATATTCAGAGAAATGATACATCCTATGCTGGACGCATATAGTAGTATCGATTGTATTATATTATGTGATTATGTGCTTTTACTAAAATAGGCATCCGGTCACCGAGGGCACTTGGGTACGGTATGATGGGAACCGATTACTCGCCATAGACCAAAGGGGTGTAATTTTAGTAATTGGGTGAACCTCGAACCATCGTGAGTCCCGATTGAGTATCGCGATATTATAATCCCATTGGGACCATTGATGCAGAGGTGGAATGTGGAATAGGCAGATTTTGATTTGTAATTCCCATTTCGATTTAGGGAAGATCAGAGATTTCCATTATTATCGGGAAGATCGGAGATTTCCCAGTGATGAGAGGAAGATTAGAGATAGGCATAAAGTAATTTGTAATCTCTCCTTCCTGATTAAGAAATAGGCAGGTTTTGACTTGTAATTTCTTGTGTGTGATTATTGATTATAAATCTGGAACGATTCAGAGTTAGCTCTTATTTTGTTGTTACAATTAAATGAGTTAGTCGTAGGAATGGGAGTGGGGTAGATTCCCCGATTTGGAAAGGAGTTGTCGTACGGTAAGATGGGTGAGAACAGGTTTGAGTTATCTGTTCATGTTTTAATTATTAAATTTTATTTTGATTTGAGTATTCTCACTAGGCGATAGCCTAATGTTTCAAGTTGAATCTTCTTACCAGGTACAAGCTCCGGGAAGTAGTGGGAACGAGAGAAGAGAACTTTTGGAGAGATTCAGACTTAGAGATAACAAAGGATCTAGTTATTCTTTGAAGTCCTTGGGACAGTTGTTTAGATAATTCGAATAATCTGATTATTATGAGGTGATTAGATCAATAAGTTATTTAAGTAATGTCAGTTGTATATAAAAACCTTACATTTGATCCTCAGGTTATATAAGTTTGAAAGTTTTGATCATAACTGGTGGAAATTTCAAGGTTTAAATTGACTCCGTTTTTAGGGTGTTTCACAAAATGAAAAGAGTGCCACATCTGCCAAAACCGGAACCAAGCACAAAGAAAGAGTTGGAGATTTTACACATGGATCATTCAGGACCCATGAGAGCACAAAGCATAAATGCAAAAAAACTATGTATTGGTTGTAGTTGATGATTACTCGAGGTATACGTGCGTAAAATTTCTACGATTAAAGAATGAAACTCTAGAGTTAATCATTTCTTTGGTGGAATCACTTCAAGTCAATCTACAACAATCGGTTTAGGCATTAAGATCAGACAACGACACAAAACTTAAGAATCAAAGTCTTGTGACTTTTTGGAGTCCTCGGGAATTTCTCATCAATTTTATGCGGCCAGAACATTACAACAAACTGGTGTTGTTGAAAGGCGTAACCGCACATTAGTTAAATCCGCAAGAACAATGTTGTCTTATTCTAATCTTCCATTATTTTTATGGGCTGAAGTTGTTTCAACCGCGTGTTATACACAAAATCGATCAATCATACATCGACGGTTCGGTAAACCTCCATATGAAATTATCAATAATAGGAAACCTAGCATTAAACATTTTCGTTCATTTGGATGCAGGTGTTTGTGTTGAATGACAAAGAGAACTTAAATAGTTCAGTCCGAAAGCGAATGAAGGCATATTCATTGGTTATTCGTCTAAGCATACAGAGTGTATCTTAAAACTTCAAGGATGGTGATCCAAAGCATAAGTTTTAAGTTTGATGAAGTTGAAGATTTGGCTTAGGTGCAAAGAAACTCAGAACCTGCAGTTACTGGTTTTTTAGATTCTGGGCATCTAAGTCCAGGACTTGTGAAATCTGATAAAGACCAAGCTTCTACATCCAACTCTCATTTAACTGAACTTGATCAATTATTTGAAAACTTTTATGATGAATATTTTGGGACTTATAATCCAACTTGTATTGTTTCTAACAGGGATTCTGTTGCTCCCGGTGTTGAATAAGTGACAATTTCTGGTTCGTTAGTGGAACAAACGAGTAATGATGTGGATGCAACAATTCATGTACTTGAGTCTTCACCAATTATACAAGAAGTTCCTTCTACACCAACAGTACAACATATACATGATGATTTTTCTTCTATTGAGGTTGTTTCACATGATAATGTTCAGAATGTATGCACTACACATGAGGTCATTCCTGAGGCTGAACCGATTTCATCCGACAATCAAGAATCAGTGCCTCAATCTGAAGCTACATTAGTGAATCAGCCACCACCAGAAGAAGAACTATCATTCGTTGACCCCAATCAAAATTTGAATTCCCCACACCCACACTCAACCAAATGGACTAGAAGCCATCGGATACATCAAGTTATTGGTGATGTATCTAATCTTGTGAAAAAAATATCAGCTATTGCTAATAAGTGTTTGTTCGCGGTCTTCCTAAGCATCATTGAACCGACGACAATCTCACAAGCTTTAGAAGACCCAGATTGGGTGATCGCAATGCAAGAAGAACTCAATCAATTTGAAGCATTGAAAGTTTGGCGTTTAGTTCCAAGATCGATGGATAAGAGCATAATCGGTAAGAAATGGGTCTTTAATAATAAGAAGGATGAAGATGGCATTGTTGTACGGAATAAAGCTAGGCTTGTGGATAAAGGATATCATCAACAAGAGGGGATTGATTACGATGAGACATACGCTCAAGTAGCACGTATTGAAGCAATTAGAATGTTTCTTGCATACGCTGCTCATCAAAACTTCACATTATTTCAAATGGATGTGAAGACAGCGTTCCTAAACGGAGTTCTTAAAGAAGAAGTGTATGTGTCTCAGCCTGAAGGGTTTGTGGACAAAACAAAGCCTAATTATGTCTACATTCTTGACAAAGCATTATATGGATTAAAGCAAGCTCCTTGCGCATATTATGACGTCCTTTCCAAATTTCTAGTGAACTCTGGATTCTCAAAAGGTAAAATTGATACAACTCTGTTTATCAAAAGAGAAGGTAAAGATATTGTTCTAGTACAGATTTATGTAGATGACATTATTTTTGGTTCTACTGATCCATCGTATTGCAAGTGGTTTTCTGACCTTATGGTGACCAAATTTCAGATGAGCATGATGGGAAAGATGAATTTCTTTCTCAGACAGCAAGTCAAGCAATTATCCACAGGGATTTTTATCAATCAATCAAAGTATGTGATTGATATTTTGAAGAAATTCAAAATGGAAAACTGCACTTCGATAGATACTCTGATGGCATCGGGTTCAAAGACCGGTCCTCATCTTGATGGTAAGGATGTAGATCTATGAAACTACAGAGGTATGATTGGTTCATTAATGTATTTAACTGCAAGTAGGCCAGATATTATGTTTGCTACGTGTTTATGTGCGATTTTTCAGGCCAAACCTAAGGAATCACATCTTGGAACAATGAAAAGAATCTTTCGATATCTTAAAACAAACTCCATATCTTGGATTATGGTATCCTAAAGGAACTGGCTATGAACTAACTGCGTACTCAGATGCAGATCATGGAGGGAGTCTTCTAGATAAAAAGAGCACTTCTGGTCACATTCAATTTTTGGGTGATAAACTTGTCAGTTGGGCATCAAGAAGCAAAATTGCGTTTCGACATCAACTGCGGAAGCTGAATATGTTGTGGCTGTCGGTTGATGTTCTCAAGTTCTCTGGATGAAAACCCAGCTCATGTATTATGGACTCAAATACGAGAAGATACCCATCTATTGTGACAGTAAGAGCGCGATTGCTATTTAAGCTAATCCTGTCCAACACACCAAAACCAAACACATTGATATCAGGTATCATTTTATAAAAGACCATGTTGAGAAAGGTACAAATGGACTTTATTTTGTAACAACAGAATATCATCTTGCTGATTTGTTTACAAAAGCCTTGGACGAAAACGTTTTAACTTTTTGGTGTCCAAGCTCGGCATGTTGAACATGATAATTTAAAGTTCAATATATTGTTCATTTAATAAGTTGAAATTTTTTGTTATTCAATCTTGATTTTATATTTAGGTTGAGACACATAAATTTTCATCATATTAAATCTTCAGTATATTTTTTTTCCTTAAATTGTTATGTTTCTGTAGTTTACAAATTTCATTTCAACTTTACTCATTTCTTTCTTGTCTTTATTTCTATTCTATAGGATACTTGTTTCTGTTTGAGGTGTGTTCATGATTTTAGGGGGATTTTGTATAACTTCCTATACTAGTAAGTCTAGGGGGGAGTGTATAGCATAAAATATTGTTGTGAGTATAGATGATCTCATCATTGACATGAAGACAAAAGGTAAGTGTTTCTAATTTGTTTTGAGCAAACTCTAGATGATGAAACCTGTTTTTCAAAATCTTTAATTGCATCATTCTACGGGGAGCAAAATTCATATTTAGAAATTTTGGAGCTTAGCCGGTTAAAAGTTGGACATCTTTTAATGTGGTAAATTTTTTGTATTTTATGAAAATTCTTGAAAAATGTCTAAGTGTTGGTCTTATCACATAAGGCTTGCACGATAACATTTTAATCGCACGTGCCTTACGCGATAAGATGAATGAACAGTGCTTATCGCACATGCTTCATTCGACAACATTGGTTTATCGCGCATGTGTTGTGCGATAAAACCTGGTGAACAGTGTTTATGGCGCATGTGTTGTGCAACCAAACCTGGTGAACACTGTTTGTCGCGCATATGTTGTGCGATCAAATACTTTCCCACTTATCGCACATATGTTGTTCGATAAGATTTTGGGCTTGTCGAATACTTGTTCGTTCGATAAGCTGACTCGATGGTCGGTCAAACCTTGTACCAAATTTATGTGCCACGTGTCACATACCCCAGGATCCTAAATACAGAGCGGTTTTTCAAACTTAATATTTTTCAAACCCAAAACCCTTGTGTCTGCTCTCTATAGATTTTCAAGTTTTTCGAAGGATTGAAGTTTCTTTCACTTGCATTCTATTCAGAACTCAATCCAGGTTGGTCTTTTAACGTTCTTTCATCTTTTTACATATGTTTAGATCAATAGATTGTGTTTTAGGGTTTATTGTTCGACTTTTATGTGTGTCTGTTCGTATTTCGGTCAGTAATCACTCTATATGCTAGTGTTTGTATGTAAAACATGACAAGACAGACTTCTGGTAGTAAACCGACATTAGGGTTTGCATTCTATAGAGTTTTATTCTGTTTCATAGAAATATGGGTTGAACATCTTCATTAGACTCAAGTGTTCAAACATATCGCATAGCACATGTATTCAAATAGGGAATTTAATTAAAATACTCAAAGTTTGACTTTGACTTACCAAAATACCCATTTCTCTCCTGAATTTGCCAAAATACCCATTTTTTCCGCGATTGGGGTCCGCGATCGCGGATAGGGACCACTTTTGAAAATATGGATCCCGCGTTCGCGAAGCAAAATCCAGCCACACACCAATTTCCTTCACTTTGATGACTTTTGAATTGAAATGTTACACTTTCAACCCCTATACTTATTTACTTACTTTACTTTATACCTTTTACTTTCATAATTTTAATTTTACATTTAACACATATAATCGTTTATTAACTAAAATACGTTAAAAAATACGTTTTAATTTTAACAAGTTACACCATTATAATCGTCCCTTCCATACGTTCGAAATGAGCCCAATATTGAATATTTTTGGATTTATTTATTTTATTATATGTCATATATATTACATAATAATACTTTTAATATTTACAATTCACACCCTTATAGTTAATTATTTAATTTATGGTACATCTGTTATTTTTTTCAATTTTGTTTTACACTCCTATCGCATTAACATAATAATCATATATTAACTAATTCATTAAATCGTTTTAAATTATTATTATTTGTATGTGTTTATAGATATCGTGAATGACAATAGGACAAGGTTTCACGAGAAGAATATGAAATGGGGTTTTGACAAGTTGGTATCACTGGACTCATTTAAGAATTGTGAAAATGGGTATTTGACAAGTTGCTATCCCATCACAAAGTCTCCGCCAATTTTTAATACTTACACTTGGACCATCGATAATAAAATAAATAAAACGTATTTTAACTATAAGAGTACCATAAATTAAATAATTAACTATAAGAATATGAATTTTAAGTATAAAAAATATTTTTATGTAGTGTATATGATATATATTAAAATATATAAATCCAAAAATATTCAATATTGGGCTCATTTCGAACATATCGAAGAGACGATTATAATGGTGTAACTTGTTAAAATTAAAACGTATTTTTTTAACGTATTTTAGTTAATAAACGATTATATGTGTTAAATGTAAAATTAAAATTATGAAAGTAAAAGGTATAAAGTAAAGTAAGTAAATAAGTATAGGGGTTGAAAGTGTAAATTTCAATTACAATTCACAATTTTGGTATGGTTGCGGGTTGTAGCGGGGGTGGTCGCGGGATTCCATTTTTCAAAAGACACCCTATCCCACGATCGCGGGACAAATCGCGGGAAAAATGGGTATTTTGGCAAATTCAGGAGAGAAATGAGTATTTTGGTAAGTCAAAATCAAACTTTGGGTATTTTAATTAAATTCCCATTCAAATATTCAAACTTATCGCATACCATTGTGTTCAAACTTATATGCGATAAGATTTTTTAGTTGCGTGCAATAAGAACCAGACTTAAGATATTTTTGGGCAAAAAAAATTCAGAAGTTCAAAAAGTCAATCTTTGGCTAATCTTTCACAATACAGGATCATTATGGTCGTGGTTAAGCATCGTGATGGAAATTCCACAAACGAGAACACCCCTATGCCATCTCACAGATCTTCTCATCCATATGTGAATGCGAGAAATCTGGATGAAGAGCTGATTCCAAGGGCTCAATGTCTCAAGATTGCTCACAACAACTACATACTGGATCTTAGTCTGAAACTTGATCACAAGATTATCCTTGAGGTCTTGAAGGGCCATCCTCTCAGAACTGCATTAACAAAAACTATCACAGTTCTTATGGTGTACCTACAGTAGTTTTGGTATACAATCCAATATCATTCTGTCAATGAAAGAAACCAGTACTTCACAGCCAAAGTCGACCATTTTGATGCTAATATCACTTTAAAGAGACCGGGGAATTCTTTGGAGCTGCCAAGGCAAGAAAATTTTGAAGACCTTATATCGGAGGAAGATTTATGTAGAGACATCATGTCTCTAGGCTACAAAGATGTGGAAAATAGACCACTCACCTGATCTTCTTAGTTCAAGAGGAAGTTTGTACCACCATTATGGTACACTTTATTCAGCATTCTGAATGGATGTATGACACCCAAGCACACTGGTCTTGACAGATGCAACTTCTCAATGCTAAGGATGTTCCATGCTGTTTCATTCAATCGAAGGAGTGACTATGTTGTTCTTATCTGGAATGAGTTGATAGATCTGGTAGCTGACAAATCGAAGGTGACCAAAGCCTGCGCCTTTGTACTATTTGAAAGATTTCTACAGCTGCTTATACATGGAATCATGGAATCCAATCAAAATATTCTAAGACGGCAAGATGCCATCCAAGGGCCACAACAATGGTTGCACTACTAGAAGGTACCTTATAATATTAATTTTGATGTCATTGCCGTAATTCCAGATTATGTACTGGCATATGCAGACCAGCAATCACCAATTGTGCGAGAATATAGGTTAGAAAATGCACTTATGGTCCAGCCAGAGCTGGAGGGACCTGCCCAGGGTGTAAACCAATTAGGTAGTGAGGGTCAAAATATTGAGCAGGGTCAAGAACCTAGGGTTTTTTATCGGGTTGAGTTGAGAGAAAATAGTCCAGTGACGGGATCTGGAGGTGGGGTGCTTCTGGTACTGCATCCGTGTCACTATTCTCTGATGAGGACATTGAGGATGACACATCTCTTGATTCTCGAGACGATCCGGCTAAGGTGATCTCAGCTTCAAGTTCAGATAATGAAGCTAGTACTACTTTTGGTGATCCTACTAGAGATGATGACAGTTATTCAGATGGTGATTCTGACTCAGCTCACGATCTCTAAGTTGCCCGTATTCCTAAACATGTTGGTCCGAGACCACATGAAGAAAGTTCTGACTCTGCTTGGAATTTTGAGAACACCGGTTCTCAAACAGACATAAGGATGGATGAGGGAGCATCAATTGAAACAGAAAATATGGTGAGCCGAGAGGAGGGAAGAAAATAAAATGTTGAGATTGACACAGGATCTAAAAGAACGGAAAATACAGATCCTTCCCAAACCGTGTGTAGCCAGGTTACCACATCTACTACCGACGCTCATCCGTTGACGTCAGGTATTGAACAAGCCATAGTGGACCTAGCTACGCATTGCACAACCCCCCATAGGCACTCATCAACTTCTTAACAAGTTGATGTTTCAGTTTCACACGGGGATTCAGCACAAACGCTATCGGCAACACATTCGGTGTTTGCTAATATTGAAAAAGATAGGTCGTCGCCCTCGCCATCGACTTCATTTGTACGCACATCGATTCTAGAGCCATTTGGATATACTTCTCTTCCTAGGACACGATCGTCGGTTACCACATCAATGGTAACAACATCTACTGGTATTCTTCGTGATCCAATCGGAACACCCCGAGTATGGCCATCACTCGTTGGTGCAATGCGAGGACCGGGTGGAAGACCTGTCAGTGCTAACACTATGCCAACGCTGATCACATGCCACATGGTTTCTTCAACCATTGTGTCAACCGGTATCCTACGTGGACTGGGTTCCCATGTTAGAAACTTGATGGGACCACCACCACATTTTGTGACGGTGGACCTTATGAAAATTGGCTTAGATGAATTAAATGTGTCATTCAAGAAACAAACGGTGGAGGTGAATAAGACTATTGCCAAACTATCGGAGGATGTGCAAAGGGCAATAAAGGGTAAATCTGTAATGCAAGAACCTGAATCTATACCTGAAACCCAACCACAACCACAATCTACTACATCAACTTTCTCTAGCCAAACCATTCAACCAGAAAAAACTTTACCTACCCATGAACTGAAATCCCAACTCCTAGCTAGATTATTTGAACAGGGTGATAATGTTTATCAGGAGGAAGTAAAATTAGTTGGTCTTCTGAGGAAACAAACAGAAATTCAATCTCAGATGGTGACCAAATCATATCTACAAGAGATTCAGTTATCCATTTAGCAGTTAACTCAAGCTATGGCTTCAAGGTTCAAAACACTTTCAAACATGGTATCAATCTTAGAACAATCCTGCAAGTCCCAAGCTCAAACTTCAAAACGAAAGCATGATGACCAGGACGATCCTTATCTCTATGAGGGGGAGAAAAGACCGAGAGTTGATGATGCTAGTGGATCGGGCAATGTTATTGTAGTTGTAGAATTTGATAAGGGTTTGGGAAGTCAAAGTGAACGGAAGGCTGATGATACTGCTATCGAATTCCTTGTTGATGTCACACCTACGGTTGAAAAGCATGACGGTGGTGATAAAAGGACTGAAGAGGAAAGAATGCTTGATAATATGTTTCAAGATATTGTCTATGTGGATTCTGATGATGAGCCAGAAAGATTGGATAGTAGAATCAAGGAATTGAAAAAGTGTTTATTTCTGATTCACAACCGGATGATGAAGATGAGCATGATCCAGCGACAGTAGTTCCTGAAAATTTTGATCTACCGAAGGGCATTCCAGATCCATTTTCAGAAAGAGAGACGAGGTTGGTACAAAAGATTGTTAATCCTTAAAGCCAGACTAGGAAAGGAAAACAGTGGCAAAGGGTAATGATTCTGACACCATTCCACGAAGACGTGAAAAGAAGTTTGTTTGTCAAAGATGTGCAGTCGATAAATTTGGTTCAGTTGTATGGTATTGAGAAGATGGCTCAGTTTCATCAGACTGAGTACATCTACATGATGAAGAATAAGTACCAAGACAAAGATTGGGTGAAAACCAATAAGAGAATTATGAAGATAGAGAAGATTGAATCAAGAAGACTTTTAAATGTTTGGTATCCCGAATTCACAATTGTCAGAAGAGATGGAAATCGTGGGTTTTTACTGAAGCAGGCTTCAAGAATCTTGCTATTGATGACCGCTTGGACCTTTATGACATACTTGCCCGTGCACCGATTAAGAAACTTGAATGGTCCGAAGCCCATCGAGCTGTTAAAAGATTCATGAAGAACCTGATCAAGTTTTCATACCTTTAAGATTTTCAAATGGCTCTTGAAGCAAACCAAACAAGAGTCAATATCCTTAAACCTAATCAAAGACTTGCTGATATCCAAGGTGTTCCTGTGTATAAGATTTTGGAGAAACAAGAGTTTGGGATTGTCTATTTCAATTAGAAGAAAAAGAAAATGTTCCTAAGGTTCATTTAAACAAATAAGTATTCAGATGGTACTTTGAGGTTTTTGAAAATGCATCTAGATAGTAAAGTCAAGAAAGATGATGATAAAACAATGGTGTTGGAGCCCAAGACAAGAAAGCTAGTTAACAGAGCTTTGGAAGTGATTAATCAGAGGATTAAATACAGACTTGTCTTGCGAACTTTTGAAGTGATCTTTGGAATGAGAAAAAAGTACGTGCCTCCGGAAGAGCTTATCTGATTACTCAACTTTTGATAGAAAGAGGGAGAATGTTAGTGACAATTATAAAGTTATATCAAGTTGAGGGACGTAAAGTGTAGTTTCTAGTTCTAGGTATAAATAGCTTTTGTCAAACTATTCTTAGTAATGCTTTAACTCATATTCCACAACTTGTATTCTCTCTATATACCTTATACTTTGACATTGATTCTAATAGAGATTGGATGGCTTGTGGGATACTTTGTGTTAACTACTTGTCTCTCGGATCACAGTTCATTGCCTCTTTCTCCTACCACTAATGAGAAAATCAGTGCAGTAACAAGAAGAAACAAGGTTCTCATCTACAGAGATGCAATGAAGGCAAGGGTTTGAAAAAAATTACTTAAAAAGGAAAACCAAACTCTTCGAAACCTATCATATCTTCTAAAAAATCAACTCTCCACATAGTTGGGAGATCTAATAGAAAAAATATGATCGTCTCCAAAAGAAGATGTAACTGCTGATCAACTAATCATCTAGCTAGTAACTGCTCAGAAGAAGAAGCCTTTTATGAACCCGTTGTTGTTGAAAATCCTATATCAAAACCTATAGCTAAAAAAGCGAGGCCCATATGGTCATGGGTACCTAAAAAATCTAATTTGCTTGAGCAAGGTCTAGGTAAAGAAGACATATTGTACATAAACAGTGCCTGCTTGAGACACATGAACAAAATAAAGATATGCTAAATTAGTTTATTTGTAGAGAAAGATGGAGCTACAATTACTTTTGACAGTAGTCATTATAGGAAGATTCGAGGTTGTGGGTACTATCAAATGAATATGTATCCTTCTCTAAAGTTGCATTTATTGATGACCATAAGCATAATATATGTGGCATCTGCCAACTTTATGACAAAGGATTCAAAGTAGATTTCATGCAAAATTAGTATGTCATCCATTATCCAAATGGTACAGTGATTCTGGTAACTAACCATGTGGGGAACATGTACGTCATTGACATGAGTACTTCATCCACGGATGAGAGAACCTGCTTCTACTCAAGGGAACCCATTGATGAAGGATGACTATGGCACATGAAATTGTCTCACATGAACATAAAAACAATAGATACTCTTTCAAAAGGTATAATAGTTATTAGAATTCCTTAATTGTCTTTTGAAAAGGAAAAACTATGCTAATCATGTGAAAAAAGACAACAAATGAACTCTACGTTCTAACCAAAGGAACAATCTTTTGTTGATTGTCCTCTTTAGCTAATTCATATGGATCTTTAGGGATGATGAACGTATAAATCATTTCCAAATAAAAAAGACATGTTCTAGTCATGGTAGTTGAATACTTTAGATTTACGTGTGTATTCTTTCTAAGGTGCAAAGATGAAGAAGCTGAAGAAATCATCAAGTTTAATAAAAGAATGGAGAGACTAAACCACACATATGTTATATCCATTAGAAGTAATTATGAGGATGATTTCAAGAATCACTTGATTCATTCTTTGAAGAAAAAGGTATCTCTCACAATTTTTTAGTTGTCCGAGCACCTCAACAAAATGGAGTGGCAATAAAATAATACTAATAGAAACGGTAAGAACTCACATCGTCAGGTCTTCCTCTCTATGTTTAAGTACTGCTTGCTTCACCCATAATAGATCTATCGTGGTGAAAAGGGAAGGTAAAACTGCTTATGAGTTGTTAAATGTGAGAAAACCCAATATTTTCTTCTTTCATATCTCTGGTTACACATTCTTAAAAATCAAATATCAACTTGGTAAATTTGATCAAGAAGCTGATGAATGGATCCTTGTTGGCTACTCATAATTTCCAAAGCATAGAGTGTTCAACAAAAGAACTATACCAAATAAGAAATCTATTTGGGTTAAATTTGATAAAGTCTCAAGTACCTCCATTCTCTTATCTCATGGACCATCAGAACACTAGACTGAAGAAGAACAAATTTCAACCTCTACAACTACTAAAAAAACCAACTGATGAAGACGTAGGCTCTCTACGATCTGATGCTTAATCTGCGTATAAGACAACATGAGATTGCCGTTTGATTTATAGATTATGATGATATCAAAATTGAATTTTTTTATGTTGTATACAATTCATATGCATTAAAATTACAAAAGCAGTCTTCAAGCAGTAAGAGTATTGTTTTACTTTTTAATTATCGTTATTGTTAGGGCTAAAATACTAGTTGCATTAAAGTTGAGGGGGGGCCTTTTGTAAATACCCTAAAGGGGTATATATAGATTTGCTTAAACCCTGTTTAGGGTTAATCACTTTAATTGTTTTCATCACGTATTGTAAAAACACTCTAATTTTGATTCAATCAATAGATAGTCGATGTATTGCAATCTATCATTCTGTTGATTGTTAATCGATTAATTGGACTTATCTGGGATCCACAATTGGTATCAGAGCAGAGAAACAGGTATGTATTGTTTTCTGATTCAGTTGACTGGTTAGTTTTTCCAATTTTTTGATTCTCGTTTTTAGCCTTAATTCTTGAGTTCTATTCATTCCATTCGATTTCTTAGCAAAAGATATAAGGCTTGGTAGAGTATTAGAATCAAAAACAGTCATTTGGTTGGTCGATTTGTCAAATATTGTTTGGTTTTTAGTGTGGGTTAATCAAAATCTCATTTTTTTCATCAAAAACGTGTTTTTGCTTTAAATCTCGAATTGGGTAGTGTGTTTTCGTGTTTACTTTGCACTCTAATCTTTCAGGAACACAAAGATTTCAAACCCTAGCGTTTCAGTATCGAATTTTGACCTCAGTCGCCATGTCCAGACAACAATATCACTATATCCGGGTAAGTTTTTCTATAGTTCCCGACTACTAAGCTTACCGGGTATGTAATACTACCCAAACTTGTCTTATCGGATCGCTCCTTCCCGGACGTGATCACCGGATACTCATTCTCGGACAGTACATCCGGTTTTCCCTTATCCGGTCACCTAATTGGATTTCTTATCCGGTAAATCTATCGGATTCCGTATCCGGTTTCCTTTCCGGACTCTTAAACATCCGGTTAACCTACCCCGTTCCATCCGGATTCTCTCTTATCCGGTAACTTAACCGGGTTCCACATCCGGTTGCACCCTATCCGGTTACATATCCGGATTCCGCATCCGGCTTCTTTTCTCGGACTCTTCTGCTTACTGTTTTGTTTACTGTTTTGTGTGTGATTTCAATTTTCCGCATATTTCCTGTTCACACTCCTAGACTTGCGTTAGAATATCACTCTTAGATTCTACGTTAAGTCAATACCTTGAATTTCACTCAACTGTTTCACGTACTCAAGTGCACCAAAATGAATACTCAAGATGCATTAGCCATAGGATTAGATCTAAAACCACTAGTCCTGTACCGAGGAGAGTATAATTTGTGGCGTGACCGCTTCATGTGCTTTATTGAGTCGAAGCCCCTTTATCACGAGATCCTCCACTCGCTAACTCATAGACCACAAGAGACACCTTTGATGGCAGTTCCGAACAAGAAGGAGGGACACCAGGTCGATGTGTGCCAATGACCTACGAACAGATGTCCGCTGAAGAAAAGAGAAGGGCTGGCGGTGATCGACTGGCAAAGACTTATCTGATCTACAGTATTCCGAACAACATCTACTGCAGCATTGACAGCCACAAGCACACGACCAAAGGGATGTGGGATCAACTCGCTAAGATAATGCAAGGCAGTAGAGTCGACAACCAGTTGATGGTTACAAACTGCCTTACTCGATATGATGCGTTCAAGGCTCGGAGAGGAGAAACGCTGACTGAAACCTATGAAAGGTTCTACACTCTCATTAACGATCTTCAAAAGAACAATATCATTAAGACGAACACTGAGAACAATATAAAGTTTATGAACAACCTTCAGCCTGAATGGAAGAGGTTTGTGTCCCATGTTCGTCACAACCACATCCTGGAGAACGTTCCTCTGCATGAACTGTACGAGATGCTTCTTCAAGATGAGGATGAGGTACTTGAATTAATGGGTGATCAAAGGCCGGTCGAGAAACCAAAAGAAGATACTCTTGGTCTCATCTCACATAAACGTGAAAAACAATCCTACCGCAGTTCTCATTAAGAAGACGTGTTAAGTGCTTCTGAGCCTGAGGAAGTTGAAGATGAAAGCGATTCCGACCCTGAACTCGACGGCATCAAGAAAGCAGTTGCTCTACTGTATCGAGAGTATGCTAAGAAGATGTTCTTCTAGAAACCCTCCAACGACCAGAGATACTCCACGAATAACAAACGTCGTGACTACAGGGATAAGTATGAAGGAAAGAAAAAGAGTGATGACGGTAAAAAGAAGACTGATGATGGAAAGAAGTCTGATGGTAAGTCTGATGACAAAGATGAAGATGAACCGGTCAAGTGCTATAACTGTGGCAGGCTAGGCCACTTTGCTAGAGATTGTCGAAGGCCAGTGGTACGTAACATTGAATACTACAAGAACAAGATGTTACTGGCCAGACAGAAAGTAGCAGGAAAAGCTCTCATGGTGGAAAATGATCATTGGCTTAGCTTGACTGACGACGAAGAAGGAGATGCTGAAGCGCACATGTGTTATACGGGAATACAACCTGAACAGACATACTCTGAAGGTGAAGATCAGAAAGAATCTACTACGACAGCGTCATGTCAGGTATGTGCTCCTACTCATAAGAACTTAATCAAACATATGCATGTGATGGTGCGTACGTTAGACTCATTTAAGCAAAATGTTAAAACCAAAGAAGCCCAAATCACTGAGTTAGAAGCTAACGTCAAATGGAAATATGACATTATTGATAATATTAGTGTCGAAAACGCTGACAATAAATGCATAATTGATAATTATAAAGAAGAGTGTGCCAAGATTTCCAAAAAGACGGAGTCCTTAAAATCCCAATTGTCTGAATCACTACAAAGTTTCATCAGTCTGAGGATTAGTACAATAAGGTTGTCAATCAACGTTCCACAGTTCAAAGGGAAAATGAAAATTTAACTCAAAAGCTCAAAGATCTTGAATCAAAGCTTTACAAGCGAGGTCAAACTGATCAGACAATCCATCTAAATAAATATAAGGAATTAAAATACTATAACGCTCTTTGGGGACTGGAATATGATAATGTGTGCTACCTAAAAAGATCTTATTTAAAGTTCCCATACTCTATGAATTTAACTTTATGGGACTTGATAAGAGATACCATGAGTACAAAATCAGATAGACAAAGTTGTCTCCTGAGGATGAGGAGCAAGAGACTTTAAAGAGAAAAACCGGCATTCCTCTACCGAAGGTTCTGAAAAAGTCCTCTGAGGATAAGAAACAAGACAACCTAAATGTGAACCCTAATGCCCAAAAGGACTTGAATAAATCGGATAAGGATGACGAACAACCTACGAAAAGGATTAATGTGCAAGTTCCTTTCATCTATGAAATGCTGAATGCTTCGTATTTGAAAATTAAAACCCCTTATCTTTTAAATAATTACTTCGACATCTATTTTGTTGCCAAATCTACGGAAATTCCTGTAAAGGTTGAGTCAACACCAAATGAGGGTTCTTCCGAACCATCAGATTACAAACGATACGTTCCACCTCTGATATTGGAAAATATTATTTTTCAACTCGAAGAGTCAATTGAAAGAGAAAAGGCAATATTTGAATACGAAAGGACTGTTATGTTATCCACCTTTAAAGAGTTTGAACGAAACAAAACCGATACACTACCTGAATTAGAGATGGCAACATTCAAATCTGAGATTGCTAGACTCACATCTAACCTGTCTGCTTTGGCAACAGAAAATTTACAAGAAAGGATTGCTAAGATTGATATACAAAATCCGCCTAACCAAGTTTTTACTCCTACCAAAGAAAGCATCCTTGAACCAATCCCAGTTGAACCGCCTTCAGCTAACTCAGATAACTCCTCGTGCAAAGCCTTCTTAGGTGTGTTGTCCTCCGACACTAATGACAAGGCTTTGAATTTTTCAACTAAGGGAAAAAAGGTTGAAACGGATTTTTGTCCTAGGAGTCTATTCTCTGATTTTGAAAATCCTTTTGCTGCTGATTCCTCACAACATCTAAATGTCAACGGTATCTCATCCAAATCAGATAATGATGACAAATCTGATGATGAACTAAGGTTCTCCACGTTTATGAATTCCACAGTTTGCCCAGATGATGAGATTGCCAAAGTCGACTTTGCACCTAAGCTTGTGAGTCATGTCCAGTTTCTTGACAAGATGCGAACACCGGTAAATTTTGAAAAAGGAGAATGTTCCAACTCCAAAAACTTTTCTAAAACTAAATTGTCCAAATCAAAGTCTAAACGACGATCAAAGAAACGATCAAAAACCAGTAACACTCCGAAACGACAATCTTATTACTCCAGTTCCTCCGACTATGACTTTAATGCTATTTCAGATAACACGGGTCTAGGGAAGACAGTCAAACAAGTGTGGCTAGAGAAGAAGTCTAATACACGCCCTGAGAAGACACAGTCACTTAATTCGTTTTCGCATTCTAGGACAAACAATAACAATCATGCAGTTTTTCATTCTCATAATTATGTTGAACAGAGTTTTCAGTTTCCTTTAAAACTTTATTCAATTCAGCAATTAATTCAACTTGCTCGTGATTATATTTGTTGTTCTGTGTGTGGATTGAATGATTTTGTTGATAAAAATACGCATCTGATTGGTTTGGATCTTATCATGTATACAATTCTCGTGCTTTTTATTCTTCATCTCGCAAAGGACCCAAATCTAAAGGACCCATTTTCAAATTGGTACCTAAGACCCCCTAATCTCTATTTTGCAGCCCGGTCATGTGTGGTTTTTAGATTCTGGATGCTCCAAACACATTACTGGTAAGAGGGAGCTACTCACCAACTTCACAGACAAATATTGTGGTGATGTGCGATTTGGAAACGACCATTTTTCCCCGATCATGGGGTACGGTGATTTAGTTCAGGACAACCTCACCATCAAAAGGGTGTCCTATGTCGAAGGATTAGGTCACAATCTTTTCAGCATAGGCCAATTTTGCGACAAGAATCTCGAGGTCAACTTCAAAGCGAAAAGATGTAGCATTCGAACTGAAGATGGAAGAGAACTACTCGTCGATACTCGACGAACAAATCTTTACACCATCAACCTCGCCTCCTTGAAGACTGATAAAGTCGTGTTCCTTTTGTCCAAAGCGACAACTCAACAGAACTTGTTATGGCACCGACGGCTCTCGTACCTCAACTTTAAGAACATCAACAAACTGGTACTCGGTGGTTTGTCTGTGAAGTTGGTGAGCACCTGTGCTCCGCCTGTGAAATGGACAAGAAGAAGAAAGCAACTCACAAAACGCAGTCCGTTTCAAGCACCTCGCGGCCCTTAGACCTCATTCATATGGACCTCTGCGGCACGATGCGAGTACAAATCCTTAATCACAAGAAGTATGTCCTGGTAATGGTGGACGATTTCTCACGCTACACTTAGGTCAAGTTTCTTCGTACAAAGGACGAGACCCCAGACCTTATCATCAACCATCCGAGAGTGTCCAAGTGAACCTGCAGCTCTTCGCTCAAACGATCCGAACGGATAACGGTACGGAATTCAAAAACCGTACACTCGGTGACTATCTCACCTCGGTTGGGATTTCCCACACATTCTCTGATGTACGAACACCTCAACAAAACGGAGTAGTGGACGAAATCGTACCTTAGTGGAAGTTACCCGAACTATGCTGACACAATTCAAGCTTCCTCTCTTCTTGTGGGTCGAAGCAGCCGCCACCGTCTGTTATACGCAGAATAGATCCATCCTCAACAAGCGCTTCAACAAAATGCCATACGATAACATCAACAAGCGCATCCCAAATATCAAATATTTCCATGCGTTTGGATGCAAGCTTCATAAAGAACGACAAGGATGATCTCGGAAAGTTCAATCCCAAGGCAGACGAGGGGATCTTCATCGTTAGTCAACTTCATCCAATGTGTTTCGAGTCCAACACACGAAGACGAAACACATAGATGTTCGGTACCATTTTATCAAAGATCACGTCGAACGAGGTATGATCGAACTCTATTTTGTGAATACAGAAAATCAATTGGCAGAGCTATTTACAAAAACATTAGACGAAAAACGATTTAATGAACTTGTGTCCAAGCTGGGTATGCTCAATCTTAAAGTCTAGCACTGACCTGAATACGATACAACTTCCATACATTAAGAAGGAACTGCTTCTTCCGCATGTAGTGAGTATTCCTGACATGCCCAAGACACACTTCTATCTCAGTGTATTCTAGTTGTGTAGCATCCAACACATTATTTAAACTTTTGTATCTCCATTTTAGGTTTCGTTTATATCTCGTTTTTAGTAATCTTTTTCTTGTCTGTCCCTATTTATTTTTCTTCCTTAATAAAATCCGAGCTTAAATGCCTTACTTGCCTCTACCGGTGATCAAACTGAATACTATCACCTTGCTCTGGTTTTGTCAGTCCAACGATTGAAAAGCCCGTGGAATGTGACAGATGGTTAGCAGATGATTGAGCGTTGATTGACACAGAGTCCGAAGCTAATCCAGCAGTCGAACTAGCGTTAACCGAACAAGCTCTCATAGCCATACAGTCAGAAGTCAGTATCTTATGCACCTTCGATGATGAAGAATTTTTACAACAGGCTGACTATGACTACTTGCTCAAACAGACGTTAAAAGATAACCCATCATCCGCCATACCTGCCACATCTGTCCCATTACGCACTTACACCAAAGAAGAATCCAACCGAGCCGAATCTGAACCTCCGATAGGTGAAACTTCTAATGCTCAACTGGATCCGCCTTTGAAATAGGAACGAGTCATGATCTTTACCCCTTACATGGAAGAATCTCAACCGAAGATTTTTGCCCATTGGATACGTCCATACAAACAAACGGCACTGTACGGTATCAAATCAATGATTGATTCACTGAAGCAGATTGTATACATCAATATGAGAAAAACAAAGCCCAAGCCAATCAGCTTAGTAAGAACCAAGTACAGGATAAGACGCGTTATTGAGATCCAATCCAAACGGTTATTCAATGTATGGTATCCGACCTTCAAAGTACTTACAGACGAAGGAAGAGAATGGGAGTTCACCAAAGCACATTTTGAAAACTTTGAACTGCCAGATCTTCTATTTATGCTCAGTAACATGAAGACTAGGACCATACGCCCCAAAGAAATTCTTGAAGCACTGGACGCTGTCAAGCGGTACATGAAAAGTGCGATTACATGGTCCTATATAGAATATTTTTAGATGAGGTTAGAGAGCAACCAACCAAAGATATATCTGCTGAAGCCAGACCAGAGTCTTCCCAACATCGAGAATGTACCTGCCGATACTTTGTTTGAACTTCCAGAATTTAGCATGACTTACCTGAAGAGTAATGGTGAGATGCGCTTCATGAGATTCTGCCAGATCGCCAAATACAGTGATGGTACCTTGATGCTACTTAAGCATAAACTTCGAGTTCAAATTGTTCGAGATGACAATGAAAAGAAGCCGTTAGAGCCGAAGTACAGAAGGCTGGTCAACGAAGCTTTGAAGCTCTTAGCCGAGAGGATCCAATACAGACGCGATATGAGAAGTTTTGAAATCGCGTTCGCCATCAGAAGACATTACATTCCAAACTGGCATTTTCGCCAACTTTAATCCAAAAGGGAGATTGTTAGGGCTAAAATACTATTTGTATTAAAGTTGAGGGGGGCTTTTATAAATACCCTAAAGGAGTATATATAGATTTGCTTAAACCCTGTTTAGGGTTAATCACTTTAATTGCTTTCATCACGTATTGTAAAAACCCTCTGATTTCGATTCAATCAATAGATAGCCGACGTATTGCAATCTATCGTTCTATTGATTGTTAATCGATTAATTGCACTTATCTGAGATCCACGGTCATATTGAGATTTTAATTCCTTTTTAAAATATTTGGATAATAGTTTATACAATTTTGACGTCAAACAAAGAATGTTTAGATTTTTAATAATGTCTAGCATATTAGTATTTGTTTACGAATACTTCGTAGATAATTGATAAATAATTTTTTTATTAAAATAGACATAAATTTCGATTGGTTCTGATGCCTAAAGTATTGGTCATAAGTGAACACTTCTAGAAAACTGAGTATCTTCAACGAGTATTGTCGATGACAATGTTCCTTTGGATCACTGAGAGATCACCAACAATTGGCCTACAAAATGTATTTTTACAATGAAGTGGCAATTTGTTGGTGATATTAACAATTAACAGCAGATCTCATACCACTAATTGATTACTTTCTTTCACGTCGTTGAAGCCTTACTGTTTTGGAGTGGCATCATTCAAAAAAAGTTGATTAAAAAAGAATTGATTGTATAATGGTCGGCCTAGCAAACTCAGTCTAAGGGGCCGTTTATCAAATGCTTATATTGTTTTGGGTTGGTGGTCATTATGTCGCTAATTAGCGATGGATTATGCCCGTTGCTGAAATTCATCATTGATACCTCTATTTCTTGTAGTGTTACTGGGTGTTACTTACCTTACGGGGTGAGCACGACAAGGACTGAGTATTTTGCCTGGTAAGAGGCATAACAAGGACCGTTAATCTACCATGTAAGTGAGAGAGAAGACTCTTACCCGGCAAGTGAGAGAGAATATTTTTACCCATATGTTTACCGGGTAATGTTTGGTAAACAACCTTAAATGTCTAATTCTACTCCAGCCTCATTTTTTCTTCCTCAACCACAACATATTTTTGGCTCCATGTCAACTCTTAAAGTAAAAACAATTAAAACCTCCAAAACTTTTTCTTATTTTCGTGCCTTCAATTGTTATATTTGACTAATCATATCTAACGTACTCAAACGTGTAGATACATAATTCTATTAGCTACAAGTTTTGTAAAGATACATCATACGTCTTCATCAAATACTTTATGGTCACGCTTGTCGACCATAGTCTAACTTTACTTTTTAGACTTATTGAAAAAATCATATTTGGTAAACTATGATAAAAATTAGGTCAAAATGTTTGACTACATTTTCCTCACAAATATGGAGAATGAGAAATCTAGGTCAAAATTAGGGTTTTGAAATGTTTAAGGATTTTGAAGAAAGACTTATGGTTGACGATTTCTTATGATGAAATGATGCTATAAATAGGGTTTGGTAAATAAATTCATAATAATGGTCTTTTTTATCTTCCGATTTAATTAGTAGAATTTGAATAGGGTACAATAGGCATTCCTAGTTCAGAAATCGACAGAGCCCTCTTGTTCTAATCTTCCTCGCATTGGAAAGTAAATGTCTTGTTATTGAGTTGGAGCCAAAATAAGAAAAATGGAAAATTCTATATTATGATATGTCTTGGTACAATTTAATTATCGTATGTCGGGTTTATTATTCATATGATGAACTTTTTATTTTACTTGGTTTTAGTGTAATGGATCCATAGGCACCATAGTCTTTATAGTCAATGAGGGGACGATAGTTTTCCTCAATGTAGCACGGAATAGGCATCGGCTCTCATGGTAAGTAAGAAGTGGACCCATATGGTCGGGCATTGTCCCATGAGTAGTAAGGTGTACTTCCAATGTGCTTGTATGTTTTTCTTCGATTTGGAGATCTCAAAGCCTAGAGGGGTTGAGATTGAGACTCCACGAGCACTACACATAGAGGAGTTGAGCTTGATGTACAATATTATGACTATGTGTTTGGTTTTACTGACATGTCAAGTGGCTTACTTATGTATTCCGTCACTGATGTTGGAAAACGGGTCTCCCCCGTCAATGCAGGAGCTATTGTGCATTTGATTATTTTACCCAAGGGTGACATTTCGGTTTCCTATCTTACCTCTCAATGATTTAATTATTATTTCCAAATGTAACTGTTTGTTCTCACTATGCTTTAGCCTAACACCTTTTCTTAAAATGACATGTATAACATGTCAATCTAGAGGTGGGACTCCTCGGGTTTGAGTGAAGAGTCGATATGAGATGATAGCATTTTGTGATGTCAACTAGTGGCATACTTTTGGACCCTAACTGGATATTCTTTTGAAGAAGACATAGAGACACCGTTTATAATCTAGGCTATCTTATCTTAGATTAGTTGGTTGTCTAATTGTATCTCTTACATTACATTCGTGTGTAAATGCCTTACTATTTCCCATCTTTGGATGGTTAATTTATTATAGTTATGTCTTATTCCGCAATTTAGACAAGTTTAAATTTACCCCTATTTTTAGTGTGTTACAAGTTGGTATCAAAGGTGTGGTTTAAGTGAACTAGGTATGAATGTAAGATGCCTATACTTCAATTGAAACCGATTAAGTTATGAATTGTGAGATTGAGTGGAACTCTTATGATATGATGGTCTTAGAGTCGAAGGAAATACATAAGTTGAGAATTGTGTTGACAATAACGAGAATTCTTATGTGTAGTATGTTCATAATTTCAATTAGCTACTGCAATTATGAATGTACTGTTACGTGAGCGTGCTTGATTTATGATTATTATGAGGATTGATGAATGTAATAGTACATTTCCTTATGTTTAAATTCTTATAGCCTATTTCTTACCTCAATTCTCGAATGTGTGACAGACTGTAATGGAAAACACTCGCAATAGGTCAGACAGTGACGAAGCGACGACGTCTACGGCCGATCAACCGAGGGTAACTGCGACTGAGGGGCCACCACCTCTAAGAAACGTGTTGGGCGGAGGGGTCGAGCATATACCCCAATGCAACATAGACACATCCGACCGATTATGGAAGAGGTGACGCCTAAAACGAGGATGATAGACAAGATGATGTCAGTCATGAATAAGGCCATGGCCCAACAACAAGAACTCTTTATGAAACTGTTAGAGGATAGGGAAACCAACAACCGTAGACACGAGACGGTTGCTGAAAATATAAAAGTGGCAGGATCCGGGGGTACCAAAAATGAAATTCCCACAAGAGGTGTAGTGAATTTAGATACAAGGCAAACGGGAAGATCTTGCTCCTTCAAACCTTTCTCAGTTGCACACCACCCGAGTTCACTGGTATGGATGATTCAGTTGTCTGCATGAACTGGATCCGGGAGATGGAGCAGTCCTTCCAGACTAGTGAATGTGGTGAGAGACAAAAAGCAAAGTTCGGAGGCCACAATGTTGGCCAATTTGAGTTGGACGACTTTCAAGAAGAAAGTGTTGGAAGAGTATTCAATGAGCGAGCGATGGATCGGATAGAAGAAGAATTCCGGAACTTGAATAAGAGGAACTTGTCGGTGAAGGAGTACAACCGACAAATCATGGACAAGCTGGGGTTAGTGGGACATGTGGTCCCAACCAAGAAAGAAAATATCAAGGCTTACATCAAGGGTCTTCCATCGGACATGATGTCCATGGTCCGAGCGTCCAAAACCTCCACTCTTCGTGAGGCGGTTGAAGAAGCCCAACTTAAGGAGGATGCCTACAATCGAGGTATGGAAGAAAGTGGTAGGATGTTAGAAAAGAGGAAGTGTTAGGGAAGCTCCATGCCCTTCAAGTAGCCAAGACCATTCAACAACAATCCCCGGCGGAACGATCCTAAGCGTGAGGCTAGATGGTGTTCCAAATGCCGAAGCAAACACTTTGGCCCATGTAACTTTGTTCCTAGAAATTGCTACAAGTGTGACAAGTCCGTTCACTCTTTCAAGGATTGCCCAATCAAGAGGAAAATATGCTTCGAATGCAAGGAGTCGGGCCACTTTAGAGGTGAGTGCCCGAAGTTGAAGACAGGAGGAAGCGGGGGAAAGAGAGCGGATCTTCTGAAAGCACAGGGAAGAGCTTTTCAAATGACCACCAAAGAAGTGAATGCATCGACAGATGTTGTGTCGGGTACGTTTCTCCTAAACTCTGTACCTACGTATGTATTATTTGATTCGGGTGCAAGTTTTTCGTTTGTGTCGAGTTTTCTTTTGCCAAAAGTTATCCATGCCCACTATTAGTCTAGCGGATGCCATTGTGGTCAAGTGATAGTTCGGGATGTGTTAAGGGGTTGTATGTTGGAGATTGAGGGAAAGAAGTTTCCGATCAATTTGATTCCAATGGTGATTGGAGGATTTGATTTAGTAATCGGGTTGGATTGGCTAGCGATACGCAAAGAAGTTGATCCGTATTCCAACTTCGGAAAGTGGTAACCATTTACGGTGAAAGGAGAAAGGGGAAGTGGCGATTATCACCATTGACAAGGCACGTAAATGTTTAGCTAGGGGGTGTTCATATTTCTTGGCATATGAAATTGATGCCAAACTTGAGAAGAAGAAGCTCAAGGACGTAAATGTAGTACGCGAGTTTTTCGATGTGTTTCCGGATGACTTGCCCGGTTTATCGCACGATCGTCAAGTAGAGTTCATGATAGATTTAGTTCCGAGAGCGGCTCCGATCGCTAGAGCTCCCTACCGCTTAGCTCCATCCGAAATGCAAGATATGATTACGCAACTTCAAGAGCTTCTAGAGAAGGGGTTTGTGATACCGAGATTGTCACCTTGGGGAGCGCCAGTCTTGTTTGTAATGAAGAAAGACGGCACGATGAGGATGTGCATACACTATAGGGAATTAAACAAGGTAACCGTGAAGAACAAATATCCACTCCCTAGGATCGACGATTTGTTTGACCAACTCCAAGGAGCGGGATGCTTCTCAAAGATTGATTTACGTTCGGGTTATCATCAAGTGAAAGTCAATGAAGATGACATTCCAAAGACGGGATTTAGGACGCGTTATGGTCATTACGAATTTTTAGTAATGCCTTTTGGTTTGACTAACGCGTCGGCGATGTTCATGGACTTGATGAACCGGGTGTGCTGACTATTCCTCGATAAATCGGTTATTGTGTTCATTGATGACATCTTAGTGTACTCTAAGGGCGAGGCGGATCATGAGCAACACCTTCGGGAAGTCGTAGAAGTTCTAAGAAAAGAGAAGTTGTATGAAAAATTCTCCAAATGTGACTTTTGGTTGGAGGAGGTCCAATTCTTGGGTCATATTGTCACTCGAGATGGAGTGAAGATGTATCCTTCCAAGATCGAGGCAATGATGAATTGGGAACCTCCCAATAGTCTATCGGAGATTCGAAATTTATTAGGTTTAGCGGGTTACTACCGGAGATTTATTCAAGACTCTTCCAAGATTGCTTCCTCATTAACGGATTTGACTCGGAAGAATGTAAAGTTCATTTGAACCGAGGTACAAGAGAAGGCTTTTCGAACATTACAAAAGAAGTTATGTGAAGCCAATCCTATCCTTGCCCGAAGGATCGGAAGACTTCGTGGTCTATAGCAATGCATCGAAGATGGGTTTAGGTTGTGTGTTGATGCAAAGGGGAAAGGTGATTGCCTACATGTCGAGGAAACTCAAAGTGTACGAAAAGAACTACCCCACTCATAATTTAGAATTAGCGGTGGTGGTATTCGCCTTGAAGTTGTGGTGACCCTATCTTTACGGTAGGAAATGTACGCTTTACACGGACCAGAAGTTTAAAATACGTTTTCAATAGAAGGAGTTGAACATGAGGCAAAAAAAGTGGTTGGAATTACTTAAGGATTACGATTGTGAATTGCTCTATCATCCAGGTAAAGAAAATGTGGTGGCCAACGCCTTGAGTCGGAAGGACTATAGTGGGAGCCTTCGATCCAACCTCTCAAGATTGAGTTAGTGTCAAGCCTCATAGAGAACAAATTAGAAAGGCACAAATAGAATCCTTTTTGGAAGAGAACCTCAAGGAAGAAGTGGGGACGAAGCAACGATTACTCTTAATTGAGGATAGTTGTGGAGTGAAGTTGTTTAATGGGCGCGTGTGGGTGCCTAAAATTGGAGGCAACCGGGAATTACTTTTGGAAAATACCCACAAGTCCAAGTACTTCATTCATTTGGGAAACACCGAGATGTATATAGATTTGAAGTTACATTATTGGTGGACGGTCATGAAGTTAGATGTAGCACACTATGCGGAGCGGTGTGTGACTTGTTCGCAAGTAAAGGCCAAACATCAACGACCTTATGGGAGCTTGCAATCTTTGGAGATACCCGAATGGAAATGGGATCACATTACCATGGACTTTGTGACTAAGTTGCCAAAGACCTTAAGAGGCCATGATACCATTTGGGTGATAGTTGATCGTTTGACTAAGATTTTTCACTTATTGGCAATGCGGGAAACCCTACCAATGGATAAGTTGGCAAAGTTGTACATTGATGAGGTAGTTTCTAGACATGGCGTACCTTTGTCTATAGTATCGGATCGCGATAGCTGGTTTACTTCGAAGTTTTTGGAGGAATTGCATAAGGAATTGGGTACGAGGGTGAATTTGAGCACGACATACCATCCTCAACCGGACGGACAAAGTGAAAGGACGATTCAAATGTTGGAGGTTATGTTAAGATCATGTGTGATCGATTTTGGTGTCAATTGGGATACCCACCTACGCTTAGTGGAATTTTCTTACAACAATAGTTATCATTCTAATATGAAATCGGCGCCATTTGAAGCACTATATGGGAGAAAGTGTAGAACTACCTTGTGTTGGTTAGAGGAAGGAGAGAAGCCGTTTGTTGGGCCAGAAATTGTGCAAGAGATGGCCAACAAAGTCAAAGCTATAAGAGAATGATTGAAGGTGGCGCAAGATCGGCAAAAGAGCTATGCCGACAAGAAAAGACGACCGGTAGAGTTTCAAGTGGGAGACCGAGTGATGTTGAAGGTATCCCCTTGGAAAGGTTTGATTCGGTTTGGAAATCATGGGAAGTTGAGTCTGTTGGTCCCAAAATGGCTCAACAAGTATTGTAGAAAGGGGGGGGTGAATACAATACTCAGATTTTTCACAAGTTTTAATTCAATATATTGAAAATCTTTCAATAAGAATTACACATAGAAAACAAAAGATTGTTGCAGAAAAGAACAGTTAAACTATTCTAACAATCTAACACAAAGTAAACTAAAAAACACTTAGAACAAATTGGACACTTAGACACAAGATGCAATTTCAGTAAGGAAGGAGCTTGCACTTAGTTATCTTCAGAAGTCGTGGTTTGCATGGAGAGTCTTCACCTCTATTTATAGTCCATGCATCATTTAATGCTTGGGACACTTGTCACTCTTCCATTCATTGTAGAGGTTGACTTCTGAAAAGCTGATATCTCCTTTTTAACTTATCCAAGGAACCAGGAGAACAGTCGTACCAAAAAAAGACCTTACCTGAGAATAGATAAAATGACAAAATGCCACTTTTATCAGACAATAGGATATTGTCTCATAATAAATGATCTTCTCTTTTGTCTTTAGAGAATAAGGCTACCGATCTCCTGTATTGGAAACTGCACCAATTCGAAATCTCACTTCTTTAGAAAAGAGAGAGTTTCACCGAAGTGTGTAATATTTCGGTGCAGTCTTCTTGAACTCCCACCGATTTCTGAACACATATCGGTGGAAGTCTTCTTGAGCTTCTCACCGAATTTCTTCAATTCGGTGATGCGTGTCCACCGATAGCACAAGCATATCGGTGGTGATGTAACTTGTAGAAAGTTGCTGCCGATTTTCTCACTTCCGCAATGAGATAGTCTTCGCACTTGGTTTCAGTTGATCTTCGACTTTACCGAACAATTGATATAAGAGTACAAGTTACACAAAAGGATCCAAAAATATTCTAAGTATCTAAGTGGGTTTAATTGAGTCAACTTCAAATCTGTGATGACCCAACAATCTCCCCCTATTTGAATTTGATCTCTATCCTTAGAATATTAAAGAGCAAATGAAAATAAGTGCATTTTGACCCTTTTTACTCTTTTGGGTTCTTTTCACATAGACCTTTTTTTTTTGTTTTTTTTAACTATGTTTCTTTGAGTATATCTATACAGTATATATAAAGCAAGGAAATAAAAGGTATGTACAGCAAAATATAAACAAGAGAAGCACTTGAATTGCATAAGTCATTCTCATACATCGGTAAGGAAAGGAAGCAAAAGATTATCAAAACTACCGATAGGTAAAATGAAATCCTACTTCTTTGACGATTGTCGGCGCTTGATCTCATCCATTAGGATTCGGTAGTAGGGTTGAGCGTCAGGGATGTGAGGGAACAAGTTGTGGAGGCCTTCAAGAAACATGGTGTCGGCAACGGGGATTTGAGAGAATCTGAAGAAGGATCGTTTGCCGAAACCATCGTTGAAATACAGTCCTGGAATCGGTGACAGGCTCAGAGTTGTCGTGGGATATGATGCCGAAGTGGGAAGGGAAAGACTTAAGTTACTTACATTCGGTATCTTTCCTTCCTTTGCCATATCCTTGAAGACAGTGTCGGGGGGATTCTGAACTTTAGGAAGGCGTACTTCTTCCTTCAAGGATTGCAGTTTCGATCTTTCATCGGTGGTCAGCACGATGCTATACTTCTTTTTGATCTCCTTCATCTTTGCCATTAGACCATCAATGTATTTGACAAAGATGTCCTTCTTTGGGTTTGGATTTTTGGCCAAGTGTCGAGAGATCTCGTACCATTCGGGGAGACCGTAGGTTTTGAGTTGGTAATCTTTCACACTTTTCAATGAGCCATCTTCCCGATCAATGATAAGCCTGATGTCTTTTGGGTTGGCTCTGGAGATTGCGATCTTGACACCTGAGATCGGGGTTCTGTCAGATCGGTGGTGCATCTTCTTCTTGTACCAGCTAACTTCTTCATTTCTCTCTTGTTCAAATTCACTCAGCACCGATTTCTGTGCCGACACGGCATCGGTGGACATGGCTTTCTTGGCTTCTTCCTCTGCAACTTTTAAAGAGAGGGCCTTGGTATCATCAAGGGATTTTTGGGTTAATCTGGCTTCCTCAATTTCTTGAGGAGTCAGACCGAGATTGGGTTCCTGCAGATGTGATGAAGGAGGTTTAAGTTTGAGTTTGTCTGCATCAGTGGGACGAGTCCCATACTTCATCTTTTCTTTCTCTATTCTTTCTTGTTCGGCCAATTGTTCGGCAGTAATACTTTTCTTTCCCTTGTCTGTTTCGGCCGCAGAAGGTTGCTCCCCCTCAGTTGTTGCTTTGTCTTCCAACTCCAACTCTTTTTCTTTAGAGAGTTGCTCCCCCTCAGCGTCGGCGGTTTCAGCGTGAGTTTCGGTGGTTTCAGGAATGTTATCGGTGGAAGATGGAGGCTTGGAGATGACCGACTGTTTAAGAGATGGCAACTTGGGTTGGGTTGTCTTTTTCTCCCCCTCAGCACCAGCTAGAATCTTCATACCCATCTGTCTGAAAATGTAGTCAAATTTCTCATGAAGAAAAGAAAGCCGTTTCGGTACCTCTTCAGAAACCATGGTGAAGTCACCGAGATCCATCTCCAGATGGCCGAATTCTTGAAGTTGGGCATGAATGTCACGAAGAGAGTTGGCAGTGGCCTGGCTGAAGTCTTGATGAGACTTAGCTTCTTGAAGCATCCTCTGAAGTTCAGAATCCTTGACGGTGGAGGCTGCCTTGAAAGCACCAAACGAGAAGGCAAGATTCCTATGAGATTGTGACAAAGATTCCACCTTGGAAACCAAAGAGGAGATGCCGGTGGTAAAGGGCCGTAGAGCATCGGTAATAGCATCTGAAAGGATCTGCGGCAGGCGAGACTCGATAGTGGACATTCGGGAACCCATCATGACGATCATTGCAAGAGTGGCCTGTTTGAAAGATTCAAATTGGGTGCCGACAAGCCGACATTGTCGAGCACTTTCTTATAAGTCTTCAATCAAAGAGGGCGCTTGAACAGTGGTTTCACCCCCGACATCCCCAGGAACTATGTAGCGGATGCGATGGGGATCCTCCGCCGAAATGGGAATGTTGCTGGGATATAACATTTCATCGGGAAATAGTGGTCTCGGTGGCGTAGTGGGAGATCGTCGGGGTGATTCCTGACCCGGGGAGGGTGATCGATGTGGCGTAGGCGATCTTTGGGGAGTTCGAACCCGGGGAGAACTTCGGGGAGAAGTTTGGTTCAGAGGTGACTTTGTTGGTGAGAGGGAAGAGGACTCAATGAGGATCGCTCCGACCGACGGGGAGGTTCGGGGAGAACCAGTGTCGTCAAAGAGACCTGCAAAGAAGTCATGGGGGGGATCTAATGGGGGGGAACCCTGAACGGGTTGTGCATCATCATCGATCAAGAAATGACCGGATGAAAGGTCGTGCAGTGCAAGGTCCAGACTTTCGGAGGGAGAGTCTAGACTTTCGGTGGGAGAGTCTGCGTGTTCACTCAAAGAACGAGTTGGAGGAGGTAAATTTAGGGATGCCTTAGGGATAACCAAATGGTCGGTGGTGAACAAAAATGATTTGGAAGGGGATGGCTCACGGACAGTTCCCCAAGATCTTTTTAGACGATTTTCGGGGGGGACGAAGAGTGCCTCCGCTAAGAAGGTTTGTGGACCGGGGAAGCCACCGATGGGTTAATCGGTGTCATGGTCCTGGAAGCAGCGGCGGAGGTGTCGGCGTCCGATCTCTTCTTCACGCCGACCGATTTTACTCTGGGACGGGGGCAAGAGGTCACAACAGCGGGAAGGACCTCGGGGATATCGGGGTGTTGAAACCCTGGAATTTCAGAATCACCCCATCGAAGATCTGGAGAGATGGCTAAAGTGATCATACCTCTGCGTAAAGGACGATCGGGTCGAGAACACCGACGTTGAGAGTTTTGCTGCTGACGATCGGTGGAGACCAGTCATAAGTGAATCTGGGAGTTTGGGACTTGCGGTCTTCGTCCAGAGCTTTTCCAAGTTTGTGATGGATGATCATAGAGATGAATCGGGGGTAGGCAACATGGCACTTCTTTGGATGTGTGATCACTTCCACCAATTCGGTGAAGAAGTACTAGGCGAAATCAACTCGGCGTTGAAAGATTAGGGCATGGGCAAGTTTGGTGATGTATGAAGGGGATTGATCATGGCCGCTCGTCTTTCGGGAGAGGCAGTGGATCACATGGGCAAAGAAGAAGTTCCATACACCACCCATGTGACTCCGAAGAAGAGTTCCAGGACCTTTGGAGCTTTTGGAGTTGTCATCGACCACGTAACCTATTGCACTAAGGACATATTCGAGAACGGTATCTGAATGCCATTCGCTATAGGAATCGAAAGCATCGATTTTAAGGGCAGTGCGAACGTCATCGACCCCAAAAGTGAGGTCGTGATCACCCTCGTCTTCAGAAAGGATGGATGCATGGATCGCATCATTGGAGGTGTCATACACACAGGTAAGCCAGAATTTCCCAATGAGCATTTTGCTCATTTTGGGATTACAGGTGAATGCATGAAGAAGGGGAGAGCGAGTGAAGAACTTGATTACGTGATTGAATTCAGGATGGGAGGGGTCTGGTTCAAATCTAGCAACGTGATTGCATGGGTTGAACTTGAGATCAGCAAAACACGTAGGGGGGATGTTCTTTGAGGACGCCATTGATGATCGAGAGAGAGCTCGAAGAAGAGGATTAGGTTGCAGGTTATAGAGAGAGAACGGAGAAGAAGATGAAGGAATCGTAAAGGAAAAATGAAAGTGAAGGGTCGAGTATATATAGGGTTGTCAAAAAAAATGGGGGGAACGGTTTAAATAAAATAAACTAAGATAAAGTAAAATAAAATGCAATAAAATAGAAATGGCAATCATGACCACTTTGGGAATCGTGGTCAGGAATCCGTTTCACGAAACGGGGAGGTGAAAGGATCTGACAGGCTAGGGTTATGGGGGTGACGTGTGGATAGGATTGAAATTCGGTGGACATCGGTGAGGAATATGAAGAGATTATCGGTGGACATCGGTGGTGAAAGGTATGCCGAGATGGAATCGGTGAGGATTTGCTTACCGAAGAGATCCACCGAGGCGTTGAGACACTGAAGAGGGCAGATATGCGCACCGAGGCGATCCACCGAGAGATGGATCACCGAAAAGCTCACTTAGGATATTCATGCCGAAAGAGGATCTTGTTGCCACCGAGAATTATCAGACCGAATTTTTTTTTTTTTGAACCTATTCTAAATACAACATGCCAAGTTCACCGATTAGAAAAGTGAATCTGGCCTCATCCAAAGGTTTAGTAAACAAATCTGCAAGCTAAAGATCAGTTGGAATAAAATGCAGCTCAATGTCACCTTTGGAGATATGGTCCCTGATGAAATGATATCGGATATCGATGTGTTTGGACCTTGAGTGAAGAACAGGATTGTTTGCAATTGCAATTGCACTTGAATTATCACATATGATGGGTATCTTGGAGTAGAACTGATTGTAGTCTCTCAACTGGTTTTTCATCCATAGAATATGTGCGCAGCAACTTCCAGCAGCAACATATTCAGCCTCGGCAATGGATGTTGAGACTGAATTTTGCTTTTTGCTGGACCAGCTCACCAATTTCCCACCAAGAAGTTGACAACTGCCTGTTGTGCTTTTTCTATCAATTTTAGAACCTGCAAAGTCAGAATCTGAATACCCCATGAGTTCAAAACCTGAGTCTTGGGATACCAAAGACCCAGATGCATGGTACCCTTTAGATACCTGAAAATCCGTTTCACAGCATCCAAATGAGACTTCTTTGGATTTGCTTGATAACGGGCACAAAGACAAGTAGCAAACATGATATCTGGTCTGCTAGCAGTTAAATAAAACAAAGAACCAATCATGCCCCTATAATGGGTTACATCCACAGATTCACCATTTAAATCGGCATCAAGTTTCAAAGGTGGTGCCATGGGAGTTTTCATGGGAGAGGAGTTTTCAAAGCCAAATTTCTTCAGAAGGTCTTTAATGTACTTGCTTTGGTTTATGAAAATTCCTTCTGAAATTTGTTTCACTTGAAGACCTAAGAAAAAACCTCATCTCATATTCACTTTTCACGAGAGAGGCAAAGTCATCACACAGAGACTCATCGGTGGCACCGAAAATAATGTCGTCCACATAGATTTGAACAAGAATGAGATTACCTGAAGTTTGCTTGTGGAAGAGAGTGTTATCAATTGTACCTCTAGTATAGCCATGCTTGAGTAGAAAGATGGCAAGAGTGTCATACCAGGCTCGAGGAGCCTGCTTGAGCCCATACAGAGCTTTGTCAAGTTGGTACACATAGTCTGGATGTGTGGAATCTTCAAAGCCTGGAGGTTGCTTCACATAGACTTCCTCAGCTAGTTCTCCATTCAGAAAAGCACTTTTCACATCCATTTGAAATACCCTGAAGTTCTTGTGAGCAGCATGAGCAAGAAAGATCCTGATAGCTTCAAGTCTGGCAACTGGAGCAAATGTTTCATCATAGTCAATACCCTCTTCCTGTTGGTAGCCTTGAGCTACGAGTCTGGCTTTGTTTCTGATGACAGTACCATCTTCATCCATTTTGTTTCTGAAGACCCATTTTGTGCCGATGATTGTTTTCCTTGAAGGTCTAGGCACAAGTCTCTCCAGACTTTGTTTCTTTGAAATTGGGAGAGTTCTTCTTGCATGGCCGAAACCCAACATGGGTCACTTAGGGCTTCTTCAATCTTTTTAGGTTCAACAAGAGATAGGCAATTCACATAGAGACAGATGTTACTGGTGCCTCTCCTTGTTTGAACACCAGCTTGCTGATCACCGATGATTTGATCAATGGGATGATCTTTGGTCCATTTAAGAGCAGGGGGCATCGGTGGAGGAACAATTGAAGAGGAAGGAAAGTTCGAGGCTGGAGTGTTGGCAGGATGTGATGAAGGTGGGTCGTCAGAGGGATTATCGGCAGGAAGAGATTCGGTGATGGTGTTAATTTCGGTGGATGATGAATAGGGTTCGGTGGAGGCAATTTCGGCATAGGGGGTTTCATGTGATAAAGATGATGACCCAACTTGATTGTTCGGAACAGAGGGAATATTTGGAATACAAGGTGGATCGGTGGAGGTTGAAATGGGAGATTCCCCAATGCATGATGATATCCATCTATGTAGTTCTTCATCATCATTTGTCATAGAAGATGATCTTGAATCATCACACTTTACATGGATAGATTCATCAATGCATTCTCTCCGAAGATTGTAAACTCGGTAGGCTTTGGAGGTGAAGGAATATCCCACAAAGATTCCTTCATCTGCCTTAGGATCAAATTTCCCAAGATTTTCCCTGTCATTTAGGATAAAGCACACACAGCCAAAGACATGAAGGAAACCAATGTTTGGCTTTCTTCCATGAAAGACTTCATACGGGGTTTTCTCATGTCTTTTTGTTATCACCAACCTGTTTTGAGTGAAACAGGCAGTGTTGACAGCTTCGGCCCAAAAATAGGTTGGCAGTTTTGCTTCACTCAGCATAGACCTTGCTGCTTCACATAGAGTTCTGTTTCTTCTTTCCACAACACCATTTTGTTGTGGAGTTCTGACAGCCGAGAAGTTTTGAGAGATTCCTTTCTCATTGAAGAAGTCTTCTAAACCACTGTTTCTGAATTCAGTGCCATTGTCACTTCTTACTGATCTGACAAGCTGACCATTCAGAATTTCATTCTTTTTTACAAAGTTGATGATTTCTTCAGTTGCATCACTTTTGTACCTGAGAAAAGACACCCAAGTATATCTAGAGAATTCATCAACAATAACAAGAATGTACCTTCTTCCTCCTAGACTGGGAGTGCTGACTGGTCCACATAGATCCATATGCAGCATCTGAAGTGGAAGATTGATGGAAGAGCATTGCTTGGTTTTGAAAGAAGATTTGGTGAGCTTCCCTTTTTCACATGCATCACACAGCTTTTCTTTGACAAAGTTCAGCTTAGGCATGCCAGTCACCAGCTCTTTGTTTGATAATTTATGAAGGGTTTTGAAGTTAAGATGAGACAAACGTTTATGCCACAGCCAGTTTCTTTTGACTGTATCGTCAGACACAAAGCAGACATTTGAAGAGTTGTTTTGACTCATATCAATGATATACACATTATCTAACCTTCTTCCAGAGAGAACAGCCTTCATATTCTTGTCAACAACAGTACAGATACACAGTTCAAAGATGACTTTGTATCCAAGATCACACAGTTGGCTAATACTTAGGAGATTATGCATGAGACCTTCAACAAATGCCACTTTATTGAAGGTAAGGGTTCCATTTGTGAGAGTTCCATACCCTTTAGTGTGACCTCTGGAGTTGTCCCCAAAGGTTACAGAAGGACCCTTTTCTGACACATAGTTTACAAGAAGATGTTTGTTTCCAGTCATGTGACGTGAGCACCCACTATCTAAATACCAAACTTGTTGGTGCTCAAAAACCTGCAGACAACATCAAGTCAGTTCTTAGGTACCCATTTGGTAATGGGTCCTTTTGCGTTAGAAATGTGAGAGACCTTGGGTTTAGATCTGTCAATTCTTTCCTTTGGACAGTCCTTAGCAAGATGAAAGGTATCACCACAATTATAACATTTTCGGTAGATGAAATTTCTTTTGGGTTTTTGTTCCTTTCCTTTTCCCTTTCCAATTATATCAATCTTAATCTTTGGACCGAAAAGGGGATTGCGAGGACCTCTAAAAAGTTCGGTTCTTGAGGTTGAAGCATGGTCAGGGGTCTTTCTTGAGAAAACTTTGGTCTTTCCCTTTTGGACAAAATCGGTGGTGGATTTTTCGGTGGTGTGTTTTTCTTTGAACACTAGTGATTTTGAAAGATTTGAAGAGTTGTTATCAATGGTTAAATCTTTGAACACATCATGAATGGGTTTAACAGCATCCTTCAATTCTTGCACTTTATGGGTTTGATCTGATGAAGATTCTTTGGCTTTTATAAACATTCCATATTTTAAGGCTTCACTAAGATCAACAGAATTTAGAGAAATGGAATCACAAGAGTTTGACTCAGAGTCATCATCCCATGTATCGATGATGGGAACAAGTGCATGGGAAGATTTTTCAAGCATGGATTTTTCATATCCTAACCCAAACTTGTTATCACCACCGATTTGATCTTGAAAGATTTGTTCAAGATTCCTTGAAGAGTTTGTCCATTTTCTGACAATCTTCCTGTTCTTTCTTTAACTTCTTGAACAGTTTATTTTTCTCCTTTTCAATTACATGATTTATGAATTTTAGATTTTCAAGCTCATCTTTGATTTCCTCAAACTTTTCAAGTTTAGACATGCAAGATTCAAGTTGAGATGTGAGAATTTTAACTTGAGCAGATTTTCTTTTCTTGCTATCTTTGACAGTGTAAAAGTCTTGAGTTAAAGATTCATAAGCATTTATCTTTTCAATATCAGTCATGTCATTAAAGGGATGTACCTGAGAGTATGATGATGAGCATTCAATTGAAACTAATGCCATTGGAGACTTGGCCTTTTCTTCTTCCACCTCTTCTGATATGGCCATAAAGCACATATTTGGAGAATCACTGTCAGAGGTTTCTTCTTCTTCCCAATCATGAGCCTCTGCCATCAATCCTTTTCCTCTTCTTTGAGATCCTTCATTTCTTTCTTTTTCCTTCTTGTACTTAGCTTTGTACTTTTCAGCACGTTCCTGATGTGAGAGTGAGGAGGATTGAGAATCTTTCTTGAAATAGGATTTGTCTTTGGATTTCTCAAATTTGGAAGGATATGTGTCAGAGGACGTAGAATTGACTTTTGACACACGCTTGCTTCTGCACTCAGCTGCAAAGTGTCCTTTCTTACCACAGTTGAAACATTCTTCATTTGTCTTGTCAGAAGAAGACATTTTTGTAAAGGATGGTTTTCTGAAACTTCTGGGTTTGTTGAAATTTCGAGATTTATTTTTAAAACCAGCCATCATAGCCATTTCATCAGACATTCGGTCTACCGAAATTTCATCACCTTCATCATCGGCATCACTCAGATATGCCTCCGTTTGGTGAGAACGGTTGTTCTGATTTTCGGTGTCAGAGTCTGATGAGGGATATGTGATACAAGGAACATTTTGACTTTTCTTGGAACTTTCACAGATAAGAGCTATTGAAGAGCTTTTTATCTCTTTGAAGATGGTTTTCCTATGAAGCTTGGTTTGTTCAAAGTTGAACAGAGTTCCATACAAAACAGTTAAAGGCATGTATTCCAAATCCTTGGTAGTTTTAATGCAAGTGCAAATGTTTTCCCAAAAGTCAGGAAGACATTCCATAAACTTGCATAGAACTTCCTCATTATCATAAACTCTACCTAGTAACTTTAAATCATTTAAAAGAGAGTTGAATCGGTTATAAAAGCTTGGAAGATATTCTCCCTTTTCATAGGCAAATAGCTCATATTTTCGAATGAGGCCAATCTTTTTGCTTTTCTTCACTTCCTCTGTACCCTCATAGAGTACACACAATGTAGTCCACATCTCTTTAGCAGTACCGAAATTAACAAGAGAGTGATAGACTTCATCAGGGAGTGAGAGAGCAATGATTGCTCTAAGCCGAGAATCCAGAGACACCAATCGTTTTTCCTCATCAGTATATTCCTTTGGGTTTTTGAGAATGTAACGACCAGTAGTCTTTGCTTTCTCTATGTCGGAAGGTTCAGAATCATCAGAGTCACTTGACTTATCAACTGGTTCCTTACCAGGCCTCTGCTTTTCATAGCGAGCCCAAACTCTCGGGATGATAGATCCCTCCTTGAGAATGGTTGGATATCTAGTATCCACTCCTTCCATGAATAGCATCATACGGCTTTTCCATAGAGAAAAGTTGTTAGGATTAAACTTGGGAGGTTTTGAAATGGAACCATTTTCAGCAAAAATGTTTTGACCAGTGTTTTCAACAGTTGGGGATGAAGATGAGGCAGCCATTGGGGATCAAGTTTATGAATTAAACTTTCTGCTCTGATACCACTTGTTGGTCCCAAAATGGCTCAACAAGTATTGTAGAAGTGGGGGGGGGGGGGGTTGTGTTGATCCAAACCCTCTGTGATTTGATAATGACCCTCTCTTAAATACTTAGTGAAAATTGTAAGTAAACAATATGTATCATAGTTTCACTATCGCTGATAAGTACTAAGATCTTACAGTACCGCTGATAGGAACTCTCGCTCTTTAAAATAAACATTCAGCGAAACTGTTCACCATAAAGCGCTGAGTCTGTTCAGTCCTTATGGTGATCGCTGATAAGTTAGTTGTTTACTTATGATCCGTGAAGACAAGTTTCACGTCAACAAAGGTTCTACGCTGAAGTCGAAGATCAAGCTCAAGAACCAGCGACAAGTCTACTAATGAACTGATGCGGATCAGCGAAGACTCAGATTTGTCCACTCAACGTGAAGTATCAAGTACAAGACTTCAGCTATCGCTGAACATTATCATCTGCTGAATAGTAAATGATAATCGCTGAATCAACGAAAGCTGATCATGAAGTCCTCCGTACAAAGTACTTTTGTCTTAACCACCCTTGCATGCCTCCGTACGAATTGTCAGAAAGGAACCTTCGAATATCTGAAATCGTACAAACACTCTGATACTACACTGTTCATCTTTACGGCTACTAAGGTTGTCAACCAAGGTCAATGACATGCAATCAACCAGCTGATGACACGTGTAAAGTGTATACTGACTTGCATTAAATGCATGCAGTATATAAAGAGATGAACTCACTTCTTTTGAAGTAACTTGCTAACTCTGGACAAGTTCAAATCTCTCTCAAGATAGGATTTTATTAGTAATCTCCTTATCTTTCTTAGTGCAAGAAATCTTAGTGTTCCAACTTGTTTAGATTTAGGTTTATCCTTAATCTTGTTTCCGCAACAAGCTGTAAATTGTTAATGATTTATCAATAAACAATTTAGAAAAGTAAAATAGTGTGTTTGTATTCAACCCCCCCCCCCCTTCTACAAACTTGTATAGGCCTTTCGGGACCAACAAGTGGTATCAGAGCAGATTTGTTTAATCTCATAAACAAGATCTAATCTAAGATATTTCTCTTCCTTGCTATTATCTGAAAATGGCCTCACACACAAACACAAATTATATAGACAATGGTTCTCTTGCAAAACCCCCTAGATTTTCCAGAGATAACTTCAACTTATGGAAAAATAGGATGATGCTCTTCTTAGAAGGTGTAGACCCTACTATGACCTACTATCTTGAAAACGGCCCACACATCCCTGTAACTATTGATCCTTTAGTTCCAGCCACTGCAACTAGAGCTGCTATTCCTGAAAGGCTGATTCCAAAGGAAATACACATGTGGACCGATGAAGATAAGAAGAAAGTGGCTATAGATACAAAAGCCAGATACATACTATCCATGGCCCTTCCTGACGAAGTCTACCATTCCGTCATGAACCTGAAGTCATCAAAAGCCATGTGGGACACAATATGTGTTCAGTATGAAGGAACGTCTGAAGTCCAGGACTCAAGAAAGATCAACCTGGTAAGACAATACGAAAGCTTCATTTCTGGTAAGAATGAAACTCTCTCTGAAGTTCATCAACGTTTTAATTGCTTAATTATAGATCTAAAAACGGTTGGTAAGGAATATTCTAACTTTGAAGTGCTGACAAAGTTTCTAGAATGTTTACCTGAAAGCTGGGACAATTATTCCATGTGTCTCAAGCTGTCAAAGGATCTTAAATCAATGACCCTTTCAACCTTATATGGTACATTGCTGAATCATGAGCAATCTAGCCATCTTAAGAAGAATCTTGTAAAAGATTCCAAAAGCACTCCAGTTGCTTTACTCTCAGAGGAACCTTCTATTCAGCGACCCTCGGTCACTATCACTGAGTTAGGAAGCAACTCTGAAAGGTCATCAGATTCTGATTCTTCAGATGATGATGAATCCTTGGCTCTCCTAACTAAAAAGTTCAGGAGATTCGCCAAGAAGAAAATGTTTAGAAAGAACAAACCTCTTTCAATAACTGACAAGCCTAAATCATCAGCTTTTGTTGATAAGGCTACTGCTACTTGTTTCAACTGCGAAAAGATAGGACATTTCGCTAATGAGTGCAGGTCAAAGAAAATCATGAGACCTTCAGCTTTTACAAAGAAATCCTTTGTTCCAAGGAATAAAGACGACAAATACTCAAAGCTGAAGGAGAAGTATGCAAAGCTGAAAAGATTTAAGAAGAAAGGAAAAGGCCTGATGGCTGACTATGATTGGGCTGCTTCTGATGAAGAAGCCTCATCATCTGATTCTGAAGATGATGAAGCAAATCAATGTCTCATGGCCAAGATTGAAGAAGAGGAAGAAAACTCAGGCATTCCCTCCACTTCAACATCTGCCATTCAGGTATCACCTTCTTTCTTTACAAATATTGCAAATATTGATGAAGCTGATAGTCTCCGTAAAATCGATCTACTGACTAGAAGTTTATACGAAGCCATGAACGGCAAAGCTGTGGTTGAAAACCAAAATCTTGATCTCGCTGAAAAGCTTAAAAACTGCCACCTTCAAATAGAAAAGCTTTCTAAAATTGAAGATGATTTTAAAGATCAAGTCTATTTAAATCAGCTAGTCAAAATCGAACGAGCAGAAGCTATCGCTGCATTAAAAGCTGAACAAGCTACTGCTGAAGGATGGTGTAATTCTTCAACAAAGATCACTGAGATAATTAAGGCTCAGATTCCTCTGAGTGATAAACGTGGTCTGGGTTATAAATATGATACTCCAAAACCAACCACTGAACGTTCAATGCTTAAATTTGGAACGTTCGTATCCTCAGTAGCTGATACTTCATCATCTCAGTACTCCTCGTCGGTTACACCAATCCCTGAGGAAACTCCTACCTCCTCAAAAGGCAAGGAGAAAATGGTTTATTCAAAACCTACCTCTGTCTTTAAAGACAAAGGTAAAGGAATTGTTATTTACCAGAATCCTCAGAAGGGTACCTTAGTACCAAAACTGAATGCCTCTAAAGCTTCAGTGGCTCATCCCTCTGGATCAAGGAAGCAGATATCTGGATTTATTCAGCGATCTACTCCTAGACTCATATTGGATGTCCTTGGTAAGAAATCTGAAGAACTGAATGTTCATCCCATTTCTAAAGCCAATAGTTTACTTGGTGCTGGCACTTCTAATTCCAAATTAAAAGCTCAGCACTCAAGTGGTCCTAGAACTAATTTTAGTTATAGGAAATGTTATCACTGTGGACTTACCGATCATATTGCAAGTAAGTGCCCCACAGCCACCAAAGCTGATAAGATAGCTAAGGTGAAGATAGCACCCAAGAAAACCCCTATGGCACCACCGCTGATACTTGATAAGGACACAAAGGGTGTTCCTGTCAATGTCACGCTGTACCGTGGGATGATCGACACACTATTGTATCTTACAGCTAGCCGACCCGATATTATGTTTGCAACATGTCTGTGCGCACGATATCAAGCTAAACCTAAGATATCCCATATGAAAGCTGTAAAGCGAATCTTTCGATATCTTAAGGGTACAGCGAATCTAGGTCTTTGGTATCCCAAAGACTCAGGATTCGATCTAATCGCCTATTCAGACAGTGATTTTGCAGGTTGCAAACTGGATAGGAAAAGCACCACAGGAGGATGTCAGCTCCTGGGTGGAAAGCTGGTAAGTTGGACAAGTAAGAAGCAAAGCTCAGTGTCCACTTCCACAGCTGAAGCTGAGTATGTAGCCGCTGGAAGCTGCTGTTCTCAAGTCTTGTGGATGAGAAATCAGCTACTAGACTATGATCTTCAGCTCTCCAAAATTCCCATCTATTGCGACAGCACAAGTGCCATCGCTATAGCAAACAATCCAGTGCTACACTCAAAGACAAAACACATAGAAATCAGATATCATTTTATCAGAGATCATGTGATGAATGGTGATATAGAACTTCATTTTATCCCAACTGATTATCAGTTAGCTGATTTGTTTACCAAACCTCTTGATGAGACAAGATTCAACTTTCTCATCAGCGAGCTTGGAATGCTGAACTTTGAAGGGTAAAATCTTCAGCGGTTCACATTCGATCAGCGATACGATTATACTTTCATGTATAACATTCGGATAAAATCAACTTGTATAATCCATTTCATCATCTTCTCTCTGAATAAACTTGGTTAAACTGATATCCAGGTATGTTTTCTCTCTCTGACAATCGCATGTAAATGCAAGATTTCAAAATAAATTGCATCGCTGAATATCTCTTCCTTAACAGCGATATTTTGAAAATTCTTAAACCTTCACTGATATTCTCTATTCAGTGCTTCATGTTTTTCAAAAGAGTCCCTGAGTTTTCAAAACCTCAGAGACATCCTAAAAGAATGTGAAAGGACAGTTGTGACGTCATTGCAACGGATTATACTCGGCACGATTTCTTTCTGACACACGTTTGCACGTTTTGTTCAAACTTCCAATCAAATGCAAACACGTGTCCGTGTCATGATGAAAAACTTTTCCCGCTCAAGGTTTTCTCTCTCTAAAAATCCCTATATAAACAACTCTTGGTTTATATTTGTCTTTTACGCGAACAATCTTTCTCCGCAAGAAAAGAATCCTCTGTTGCATTTGTGCTCTCAAAAACCTCAAGAACTGTTCATCATCTTCTTCATCAAAACATCAAGGTTAATATGTTCTTATCTATTATCAAATGCGAATAACTTGTTTTCGATCTTATCATTGTTTTATACAAGATCAAACAAAAGAACTCAAAAATAAAATCATTTTCTTTCATGGTTTTATGAACACAACCATTTCATGGTTGTTCTTCAAGTTTTAAATCTAAATCTTAAACTTGTTCTTCATTCGTATCCATTTTTCTTTTAGAAACTGGAATACAAGACTTTATGGGTTTTACTTTTCTTTTAAAAATCAAGAAAAACCCTAATCTTCATTAAGACATTTTTTGTCTGAATGAAATGGACAAAATTCGAAAAATCTTAACGGAAATTTCTTTCCACATTAAGATAATTCTTATTTGTTAACATCTTTGGTTGAACTGATAATACAGTGATATGGCAACTTCAAAGCTGAATGTTACCGCTGAGTCCATCTCCACTGACTCTGAGGAAATGGACATCTTCAGAGCTCCTCAGGTTAAGTTCGAGCTGGATCAACTCGATTGGACTAAGGCCAACAACCTCTCAGCTCTTCTCGATTTTCCTCCTCGGAAACAAGTATCACATCTGGACGATGCTGTAAGTTTTCTGAAGAACAGCCCCATCTACACAGCCCTGACCATAACACCTCCTGCCAGTCAGCGGCTCTTATCCCAGTTCTGGTACTCTGCCAGACACACTGAGCTACCCTCTGCCAAAGATCCATCCAAAACCATAGACTGCATACTCAGCGATACTGAGTATGGCACCATCAAGATCACACCCGCCATTATCCGCAAAGCCCTAAACTTCCCAAATGCTACCAAAGAAAAACCCTTCATTCAATTCCCTGACCATAAAAAGCATGCTGACAGAGAAGCAATCATTGCTTTCCTTGACGCAATGGGTTATATCTGGGATATTGGAAGGGACAAGAAGCCTGAGAAGAAACTGACGCTGATAAAGAAATCCAAGATGCCCAGCGAGATGAATTTCATCTTCGCTCACCTGATCAGCTGCATGACAGCAAAATCCGGATCTTCTGATCAAGCTGCCCAACCTCAGCAGTCCATGGGATACGCACTGCTGAAAGGTCTAAACATTGACTGGGCCTCCATTATTTATGATGATCTGATTCAACGTGTCGATTATGCCGCTGACAGACCAGCATGGGTTCCTTACCCACGATTCATCAGCGCCATCTTTCAATATGGCCTGAAGGACGGCTATCCTGAAGAGGGTGATCTGAAACTTTCTCAGATTGGCCCTAAGGTTCTCGACTTCAAGCCTGTCGCCAATGAGGTACGTCTCTCTACTCTTCTCACTCTTCTAAATTCTCCGCTTTCTGTGGCTCCTTCAGCGACAATACCCATCGCTGATACCCCGGCCACAAAATCCTCTCCTTCTAAGAAAAGGAAACCCTCACACACCCAACTTGATTCCAAAAGGATCAAGAAAACCAAGGAGCAACCCCAGCAATTCCATGCTGAAGACTCCTCAGCTCATTCTGAAGAGCTGAAGGAAAGTTCCGTGGTACGCTCTGCCACACCCGTGCAAGCCATCCCTCCAATCCAGGCTTCAGCGTCTCTAAACGCTGATGTTAGAAACTTGGAAACTACCCAACCTCCATCAGTCTCTCAAAAGACTGATGAAGTGATTGTCAGCGATTCCAACGCTGAACTCAGAACCCGAACCCCAATCTTAACCTTCGCTTCTCCCTCCACTCACTTGGACACTCCTCCAGCGAACACTGGAGATGCCATCATTCCCGAAGCCACCGCTGACGCTTCTCAACAAATGATGAAGAAAGGACCTGCAGAGATAACCATTCCTCACCGTACTTTCGAAGAGGATATGGAACATTATTCAGGAACTTGCAACTTTGACGAGTTCATCAATCCTCCTGCAGGTACAAATCCCACCTTAAACACTGTAACTAAACCTGAAACTTCTGAGCTTTCCTTTGTTCACAAGTACTTATATGTTACAGGTCCTAATTTGGGAGACATCAACGCCTCTCTGAAGTCCGTGGAAACAAAGATGACCAGTCTCACCACCACACTCTCCGACAACTCAACAACTGTAACAAACGCTGGAGAGAATTTGACAAAGCTGACAACGGTGGTGGAGAAGAAAGTTTCCACTGAAGACATCAAGAGTCTTGATAAGACGCTCAGCGATTTTGCCAAGGTGCTCTCTGACATCTACACTGACTACACAAGCCTCAAAACATCAGTTTCGACCATGTCCAGCGAAGTAACAACGCTGAAGACATCGGTTGAAAAACTCGAGGGTGATATGTCAGAGGTCAAGACTGACTTAGGCTCTGTAAAGACCGACGTTGGTTCTATGAAGACGATGATCGAGATGCTGGTAAACAAGGCAAATAGTCCAGCTCCTGCTCCTGCCCCTGTCCCTATTTTGGAATCTTTCACAGAGGAGGATCGCACAGAGCTGAAGAAAATCACGCCTGCTATTTCTGGCCTAGAAGACAGAATAGCAAAGCTTGAAGGTTGTGTGAAAATCTCTGGCCCAGAAGACAGAGATAACACCAATGCTGAGTCTGCCCATTCCTCCCCCAGTCATCATGAAAAGGAGGGGGAAAAGAGCGCTGAACATACCAGGGAAAAGAGCGCTGAAAATCTTGAGAAAAGCGTTGAAGATCTGAACAAGAGCGCTGAAGACCTTTCCCATGATGAATCTATCAGGGGAGAGAGGAATGAAGATCTGAACGCTGGACCTCAGGGAGATGAAAACCCTGAGGGAACCGAGAAGCTCGCCTCTGTATCTGAGGGGGAGCAACTCGAAGAAGATGCTGAGGAATCCGAAGCAGAAGAATATGAAGACATCGACATCCCTGAAGATGAACCATCCTCCTCTCCAAGGAAGGATGATGATGATGATGAAGATGACGATGATTTCTTTATCGTCAAACCTGCCCCAAGGATCAAAGCTCTTAAGGGAATCTCAATAAAAGAACCATCAGGGGAGAAGACAGAGACAAAGCCCTCAGCCTCTGGCGCTGAGAAAAGCAAAGGCAAAGGCCTCGCTGAAGATGAAAATCTGGCGATCTTGCTTGAAAAGCCGGTTTGTCAGGTACACTAAACTTTACTTATATTCCTTCCCTGAACATCTCTATACACAATCAGTTCTCTACTCAACAACCTCTCTACACATCCACATTCTTTTTCTATCTTTTCTACCCAAGTTCTTCTACCCAGTTCTTATCTGTAAAATCGCTGCGTTTCAGCTAGTCCTCTCCCCTGTTTGAGGATGTCGCTGAAGGTTCTACTATTGCGACTTCACAAATAAAGCCAGCTGCTGCTGATGAAATAATCCCAGTCTTGGATTTGATCTCTGAGACTGATGAACCAGAAGAACAACCTCTCTCGCACAGAAACAGACCTTCCTCAGCTCCTCAAAAGCTGAGTGAAGAGGATCAAAAGAGAAGAGAAGAAATAATAAAGCAATTCGAGGATCAGCGAATCATTCTAAGGCGTGATCAACTGCCTTCAGTTCCTCCTAAGTTCAAAATTTCAAAAGCTGAATACAAGGAACACCTCAGAGCTGAACGCCTCATCGCTGAAAGAAAGGAAGCTGAAGAAAAAGACAGAGAATACGCCATCAAGCTTACTCAACGATCAATCAAAGACCCCAAGCTGAAAAGAGTCCCCATTGATGTTCAACGTCAGCTCTGGGATGATGCTCAAGAAATCGTTAGAGAAAAGACAAAGGTCTCTGATACAACCTTGGAATGAGCTAATCAAATGCTGACCTATCGATCAAGACCATCCAAGATAATCAAAGCCAACATCAGAGGAAAAATGTTCGTTGATGTTCCTGTTGTTGAAGTGGATGTCTACAGAGATGACAAAACCAAGCAAACCTTCTATGCTGCCTCATTAGAAAAGTTTGGTCTCTCTGAATGGTTAGAAACAAAATTAGCCATTCAGGGATCACGCTCAAAATTCAAAAGCCATGTTGAGATGATCTTAAACAAACAGATCGACTTGCTTTCATCTGCTGTAGATATTCCTCCTACTCTTCCTCAACCGAAGAAAGCCTCTGCTAAGAAGAAGAAAGTTTCTGATTCAGGACCAATCATTCGAAATGAAACAGGTATTGGTTTCTCTCGTGCTGAAGTTCTTGGCCCTGATGCTGATCTTTCAATGCTTGATACCTCCCTACCACCTGGAGAAACCTTCATCCCTGGCACAGTGGTAAGTGATCCATATGGTATATTCTTCTTAGACTATGATGGAAATCATCACTTTCAACGTGTCTCTGAGCTCCAAATCGCTCCCATCGAACAACTCAGAGATCTCGTATACTGGTGTGAAGTCAGACGCGACATCAAAGCTAGACACCTGAAGCCCTTGATTTTTGAAGCTGCTTTGAAGTTAAAGAATCAAGGAGTAAATGTCCCTGACTGGATGATCCCCACTGAAAAGACGACCCTTGATGAACTTCTCATTAAGGAAGAACCCTTTGAAAGCTGATATAATCTCCTTTTTCTCTATTGTATCAGTTATCCTTCTGTACTTGTAATTTATTTCGCTTGTACTTGTAATCTCTCTGTTCTTCATTGTAACCTGATTCAAAGATTTAAAGAAAGATTTCAGCGAATGTACTTTACTCCATCAGTACTGAAAAGATCCCAGAAAACAGTAAAAGGGACAAATATTTTATGAGTTCTTTTTATCCTTATGTTTTCATTAAATAGCAATTTTCTTTGTTGCTATGTCATAATCAAATAGGGGTAGATTGTTGATCCAAACCCTCAGTGATTTGATAATGACCCTCTCTTAAATACTTAGTGAAAATTGTAAGTAAACAATATGTATCAGAGTTTCACTATCGCTGATAAGTACTAAGATCTTACAGTACCGCTGATAGGAACTCTCGCTCTTTAAAATAAACATTCAGCGAAACTGTTCACCATAAAGCACTGAGTCTGTTCAGTCCTTATGGTGATCGCTGATAAGTTAGTTGTTTACTTATGATCCCTGAAGACAAGTTTCACGTCAACAAAGGTTCTACGCTGAAGTCGAAGATCAAGCTCAAGAACCAGCGACAAGTCTACTAATGAACTGATGCGGATCAGCGAAGACTCAGATTTGTCCACTCAACGTGAAGTATCAAGTACAAGACTTCAGTTATCGCTGAACATTATCATCTGCTGAATAGTAAATGATAATCGCTGAATCAACGAAAGTTGATCATGAAGTCCTCCGTACAAAGTACTTTTGTCTTAACCACCCTTGCACGCCTCCGTACGAATTGTCAGAAAAGAACCTTCGAATATCTGAAATCGTACAAACACTCTGATACTACAGTGTTCATCTTTACGGTACTAAGGTTGTCAACCAAGGTCAATGACATGCAACCAACCAGCTGATGACACGTGTAAAGTGTATACTGACTTGCATTAAATGCATGCAGTATATAAAGAGATGAACTCACTTCTTTTGAAGTAACTTGCTAACTCTGGACAAGTTCAAATCTCTCTCAAGATAGGATTTTATTAGTAATCTCCTTATCTTTCTTAGTGCAAGAAATCTTAGTGTTCCAACTTGTTTAGATTTAGGTTTATCCTTAATCTTGTTTCCGCAACAAGCTGTAAATTGTTAATGATTTATCAATAAACAATTTAGAAAAGTAAAATAGTGTGTTTGTATTCAACCCCCCCTCCCCCCTTCTACAAACTTGTATAGGCCTTTCGGGACCAACAGGTTGAATACAATACTCAGATTTTTCACAAGTTTTAATTCAATATATTGAAAATCTTTCAATAAGAATTACACATAGAAAACAAAAGATTGTTGCAGAAAAGAACAGTTAAACTATTCTAACAATCTAACACAAAGTAAACTAAAAAACACTTAGAACAAATTGGACACTTAGACACAAGATGCAATTTCAGTAAGGAAGGAGCTTGCACTTAGTTATCTTCAGAAGCCGTGGTTTGCATGGAGAGTTTTCACCTCTATTTATAGTCCATGCATCATTTAATGCTTGGGACACTTGTCACTCTTCCATTCATTGTAGAGGTTGACTTCTGAAAAGCTGATATCTCCTTTTTAACTTATCCAAGGAACCAGGAGGACAGTCGTACCAGAAAAATACCTTATCTGATAATAGATAAAATGACAAAATGCCACTTTTATCAGACAATAGGATATTGTCTCATAATAAATGATCTTCTCTTTTGTCTTTAGAGAATAAGGCTACCGACCTCCTGTATTGGAAACTGCACCAATTCGAAATCTCACTTCTTTAGAAAAGAGAGAGTTTTACCGAAGTGTGTAATATTTCGGTGCAGTCTTCTTGAACTCCCACCGATTTCTGAACACATATCGGTGGAAGTCTTCTTGAGCTTCTCACCGAATTTCTTCAATTCGGTGATGCGTGTCCACCGATAGCACAAGCATATCGGTGGTGATGTAACTTGTAGAAAGTTGCTGCCGATTTTCTCACTTGCGCAATGAGATAGTCTTCGCACTTGGTTTCGGTTGATCTTCAACTTTACCGAACAATTGATATAAGAGTACAAGTTACACAAAAGGATCCAAAAATATTCTAAGTATCTAAGTGGGTTTAATTGAGTCAACTTCAAATCTGTGATGACCCAACAGAGTCCCTGTTTCTTTGGACCATTTACTATAATTAAGTGGATTGGGCTCCAAGCTTACCAATTGGAACTTACACCGGAGATGGATGGAATACATAACACGTTTCATGTTTGTTACCTCCGTAAGTGTTTGGCAGAAGAAGAAAGCGGCATACCCCTCTCGTAAATAAGAGTGGACGAGGACAACTATTGCATCGAAGAACCAGAAGCGATCTTAGAGAAGAAGTCTAAGAAACTACGACACAAAGAAGTCACAATGGTCAAAGTGCAATGGAAACACCATCGGGGTGCCAACATGACATGGAAAGCCGAGGAGGATATGAAGCGGAGATATCTCTACTTATTTACTTAGCTAAGATTTAAAGGACGAAATTATTTCCATGTTGGGGAGGATTGTAACACCCGGAATTTTCGGTAAAGAGTCATGAATATTTCTAGTATTATTTATGTACATAAAATGGATTTTTGGAAGAGTTGGAAAGGGATCGAGTCATCTTTCTAGTCAAAGCGGGTCACGAATGATGCGAAGTGGGAGCTGGTTCATTTGGTCTTCGGTACCTTTCACGCGAAAGTTCCTGACGACAATGCCTAAGGGAAAAGTCGCGGGTCACAATCGTTGGGCTTGGGGAGCTCACTGCACAACTACCGTGATAGTGACCGGCGAAAGTGACACAGGCATAATCGTCGTGTCACAATCGCCCATGGTCGAACTGTCTCGGTACAAGGGCATAGTCGTCGAGTCACTCTCGCCGGCGAGCCCAGGGTTATGTAATGAAGCTGTCCGATTTTTGATCATTATTTCCTACGTGTTCCCTCTCTTAGGAAGATTTCTCTACAAGTTTTAGGTAAGTCTCCACCCCAAACCACCTCCCTCATTTAATACATTCTCCTAGTTGCTTATAAGTGTTTAATGCTTACATTTAACTTCGGAGTTGGTAAGAAGACTCTCAAGTTCTAAAACTCCAAGCTCTCATCTCCTTCCTCCTAGGGTTTGGTTTTCTCACAATAACCACCAAGGTGAGTACATTTTTATTTCTAAAACCTAATATTTGGAGATTTTAGGGTTCTTGTTTGATGAAATTGTTTGGAAAAGATGTTCAACTTATGTTTAAGAGTTACTTATGGTTTCTATATGTTTGACTACATTTTCCTCACAAATATGGATATTGAGAAATCGACGTCAAAATTAGGGTTTAGAAATGTTTAAAGATTTTGAAGAAAGGCTTATGGTTGACGGTTTCTTATGATGAAATGATGCTATAAATGGGATTTGGTGAATTTTTGGAAAGCAAATGTCTTGTTATTGAGTTGGATCCAAAATAAGGAAAAATGGAAATGTCTATGTTATGATATGTCTTGGTACAATTTAATTATCGTATGTGGGGTTATTATTCATATGATGAACTTGCTGTTTTACTTGGTTTTAGTGTAATGGATCCATAGACACTTGAGTCTTTATGCTCTATGATGGGATGATAGTTTTCCTCATTGTAGCACGGAAAGGCATCGGGTCACATGATAAGTAAGATGTGGACCCGTATGGTCGGCCATTGTCCCATGAGCAGTAAGATGTAATTCCAATGTGCTTGTATGTTTTTCTTGGATTTGGAGATCTCAAAGTATAGAACTAGAGGGGTTCTGATTGAGACTCCACGAGCAATAGACTTAGAGGAGTTGAGCTTGATGTCCAATATATTATTGACTATGTGTTTGGTTTTACTGACACGTCAAGTGGATTACTTATGTGTTACGTCACTGATGTTGGTAAATGGGTCTCCCACTTCAATGCAAGAGGTATTGTGCATTTATTGATTTTACCCAAGGGTGACATTATGGTTTCCTATCTTACCTCTCAGTGATTTAATTATTATTTCCAAATGTAACTGTTTGTTCTCACTAGACTTTAGTCTAACACTTTTTTCTAAAATGACATGTATAACATGTCATTCTAGCGGTGGGACTCCTCGGGTTTGAGTGAAGAGTCGAGATGAGATTATATCATTTTTATGATGTCAACTAGTGGTGTACTTTTGGACGCGAACCGGATATTCTTTTGAAAAAGAGATAGAGACACCCATTTATAATCTAGGCTATCTTGTCTTAGATTAGTAGTTTGTCTAATTGTATCTCTTACATTACTTTCGTGTGTAAACGTCTTACTATTTCTCCTCTTTGGGTGATTAATTTATTATAGTTATGTCTTATTCCGCAATTAAGACAGATTTAAATTTATCCCTATTTTTAAGATGTTACAATTCATATGCATTAAAATTAGACAAACAACAGGTGATGTTTTTTTCCTTGAAGCAGTATTTTTACTTTTTAATTATAGTGATATTGGAATTTTAATTCCTTTTAAAATATTTGAATAATAGTTTATACAATTTTTAAGTCAACCAGGAAAATTTTTATATTTTTAATAATGTCTAGCATATTAATATTTTTGTAGGAAGACTTCCTAGGTAATTAAATAATTTTATTAAATTAAACATAAAGTTGGATTGGTTTTGATGCCTAAAATATCGGTGATGAGTCTTAACACTTATAGAAAACTTAATATTAGCGATAAGTATTGTCGATGATAATGTTCCTTTGGATTACCGAAAGATCACCAATAATTGGCCGACTAAATGTATTTTTTACGATGAAGTGACAATTTGTTGGTGATATTAAACAATTACCAACGGATCACATACGATTAATTGATTAATTCTTGTTATGTCGGTGAAACCTTTTGGAGTGGTATCATTCATAAAAGGTTGATTCGAAAAGAATCGATTGTATAGCGGTCGGTCTATCAAACACGATCTAAGGGATTATTTACTAAACAACTATCGGGTGTTACTTACCTTACGGAGTGAGCATGACAAGGACTGAGAATCTTACCCGGTAAGGGACGTATCAAGGACCGAGAATCTTACCCTGTAAGTGAATGAGAAGACTCTTACCCGGTAAGTGAGAGATAAGACTCTTATCCAGTAAGTGCATATTGGGTAAAAGATGCTTACCAACAATCCATTTTAATGGCCAAAATTGTTGTCTGATATGATAAGTAAAGTGGTGACTTTTACTAGTAAGAAATTACCATGTAAATGTTTGATAAATGACGCTTAAATGTATATTTCTACTTTAGCCTCATATTTTCTTCCTCAACCACAACATCTTCTTGGATCCATGTTGACTCTTAAAGTAAAAACATTAGTTTTTTTTTTGTATTTTCGTGCCTTCAACTGTTAAAGTTCCATTTTAGACAGGTCATATCTAACGTACTCAAACTTGTAGGTACATAACTCTATTAGCTACAAGTCTTGTTAAGATACGTCATACACGCCATACGTCTTCATCAAATACTCTAAGGCCATAGTGAAAAAAAGCATATTTAGTAAACCATGACCTAGCTTTAAAAAAAACTACTTCATTTTAAATGGTTTATATTGGTTATTTTTCATCTTTCTCTAATGATGACCCTTACCTTATGTTTTGCATAAATACAATTTTTTGTTTTCCACTTAGATTACTTTATTTTGTCATCACAAGCTTCACGGGCAGACCTATGAAGGTTCTAGTAGGGTCTGGTACATCCGTTCAACCCGCTCAACCTATTTTGGTAAGTAGAATGTTTTTCTTGGTACGAAAGGTTCAAATCTTTGAGTTGTCGTGGGATATTAGAAAATATACGAGACATCAACCAATAAATTGAAAAATTCTTTTGAAATCAACAAAAAAAAGTCCTAGAAAAGTAACCAACGAAATTGAAAACCGAAAAATACTCTCGAAATCAACCCTAAAACTTTAAAAATCCCTCAAAATTGTGGAATTTACCTAAAAACAGATCAAACGACTTTACAGACTTTCGATCCAACTTAGATGCACCTGCTTGACAAAGAAAATGATCCACCGCTAATAAGCGACCACTTAGTTTTTATCAAAATAACTAGCTTATAAGTTTTCAGTTATCAACTAACTCACCACTTGACCACCAAACTTTCACTTATGAACTAATATATCATTTCATTTGTCAAGAAATAAACATTGAGGGAGTACATTCCGTGGATATCCGAGTTCGGAGCAAACTAGAAAACGTGTTCGCACGCTTTCCCAACATTTGTTTAGTTTTTGCATCAATGAGTTAAGGTTGAGCTAAAGTCAATGCACGACTTTTTTGGGGTAACTTGCACCAATTAATTTGACACAAGTGTATTGGTACGTCTCAAAGCGACATTTGTGGATCTTGGAATATGCTCGGATATCCCTATGGAAAACGTGGTTTCTAAGATATTGTTTGAGGTTTTTTTTTTTGAAAGTATCAAAATATAATGTATTCTATGACGAATTTTATTTTTGAAAATATTAAACATTTATATATATATATATAAGGTTAGGTTCAGGAAAAAACCTAAATAAATGGAAAACCGGAAAACCACAAAAAATGGATGAAAAAGTATATCAATATGGATGTCAAATTAACGAGAAAAATATAGTCGTTTATTTGGTGTAATTTATTTCGTTCGAAATTTATTTATTTTTCGTCTTTTTTCGAATAAAAAATAGAGGGGTGAGGTTTTTCTAATTTAATTAATATTGTTGTAATCGACTCTTTAATCACATCTATCAGATCATCTAATCTAACGGTCGATAAGGTGTTTTTTAGTTTTTCATTTATTTAAGGTTTTCTCATGAATCTCCCTCTCTCTCTCTCTCTCTCTCTATATATATATATATATATATCTTTTTGGTGTCGACGCCAGGATTTTACAAAAAAAAAAATTAATATTTTTTCATTACAAAATTGCCTAATAATTCTTTTGTAGTTATAGTATTCTTGCTTGATGGTTGGGTTCCTATGAGAAGTTGAGGTTAATTAATATGAGAAGTGTGAGAAGTGATTATTACTCGTTTGATGAGAAAATGGATGCACCAAGATCAATTCCCTTCTAAACCATAATTCATGGAAGGACGTTTGATTAAAAGTGGTCGACGGTTCATATCCACTTCTCATGCTTCTCACGTTAACCTCAACTTCTCACACGATCATTCGCCTCTTCCTTGCACACTACAAGAAAACTGGGTATTAGCGACGGAAATCAGCGAGGGAAAAATTCCCTTACTATTTAGCGAGGGATTGACCACAAACCCAATCCCTCCCTAATCCGTAGCTAATTAGTGAGGTATTCGGTTTGTGGTCAATCCCTTGCTAATCCCTCGCTAATTAGTGAGGGATTAACGAGAGATTTACCACAAACCCAGTCTCTCATTAATCACTTGTTAATTAGCTTGGGATTAGCGACGGATTGGGTTTGTGGTTAATCCTTCACCAATCACTCGCTAATTTAGCAATGGATTAGTGAGGGATTGGGTTTGTGGTGAATCTCTCACTAATTAGTTAGGGATTAGCAAGGGATTTACCACGAACCCAATCTCTCATTAATCTGTCATTAACTGAGATAAGATGAACCGAGATAAAATGCTATTATTATTAATAATGTATGATATATTCTAATGCAATATGGTTTAATTAAGAGAATTTAATTAAAATACCCAATGTTTGACTTTGACTTACCAAAATACCTATTTTTTCAACTTTTGCAAAAATGCCCAAAAATCCCGCGATATGTCCTGCGATCGCGGGTAGGGTGTTTTTTGAAAATTTGGATCCCGCTAACGTACGAGGAGTCCCCGCGGCACACCCAATTTGTGACTTTTGGTGACTTTTGATTTGAAATGTTACACTTTCAACCCCTATAGTTATTTACTTACTTTACTTTTATACCTTTTACTTTCCTAATTTTAATTTTACATCTTCATCATATTAACACATATAATCGTATTATTAACAAAAATACGTTAAAAATACGTTTTAATTTTAACAAGTTACACCATTGTACTCGTCTCTTCGATGCCTTCGAAATGAGCCCAATATTGAATATTTTTGGATTTATTTATTTTATTATATATCATATATACTACATAAAAATATTTTTAATATTTACAATTCATACCCTTATAGTTAATTATTTAATTGATGGTACATCTCTTACTTTTTCAATTTTGTTTTACACTCCTATCGTATTAACATAATAATCATATACTAACTAATTGATTAAATCGTTTTAAATTTTCAAAAAACACCCTGTCACGCAATCGCGGGACATATCGCGGGATTTTTGGGTATTTTTGCAAAATTGAAAAAAAATATACGTATTTTGGCAAGTCAAAGTTAACAAATGAGTATTTTAATTAAATTCCCTATAATTAACCATCAAAATCAAAATGAATTGCCGAAAAAGTCAGTAATAATTGATAAAACCTAATAATTGAACCAAACTATATTGATTTTGTTTTGAGATTTTTTTCTTCAAATTCTATAATGGGTTGTGCTTTAATATGAATCTTTTTGGGATCCAAACAATATATACCAATTTTTCAGGAAAAAAGTAAGTTTCGGATAAAAACGAGATATATATATAAATTAAAAACTTGTTGAATTCTTCCACGATGGTGCATGCTTATGCTTGGCTCGTGAACTTTATTCTCTTGATCGAAAGCATCAAAAGATTTATCGGAATAACAAGTTTGATAGGGGAGCTCAATCAAAAAGCTAAACAACACAAAATTAATGGAATCATTAATAGTGATGCATGCGTTGTTGTATTAGATCGAAATCAGGAGCTTCTTTCTTGACCTAACTATAAAGACTCGAATTTCTAATATGGAAAGATACAAAATTAAACTTATAAAGCAAAAGATAATAGAAATGACTAGTCTTACAATATAGGTGAACCAAAACACTTGACCATAAGTGTATACACATATAAAACTATTTGGGATAAAAAGGACGTTAGTTTTAACGTCGAGTCAAGTTTTTATAAGTTCAAACTCGATTTGATGTACTTTCGACCTTACATTATACTCACATGTTATGAAATTTAACTCAGATTATTTGATAATTAGAAACTTGACTTATTTGCAACCTTAGACACAACATGACTATCAAACATTTTAGAGTAAACTCTAATTTTAGTCCTTGAGGTTTAGTAAAAACTTTGAAAGTGGGACATGAACTTTGACAAGTCTAGAAAGCATCCTTATGGTTTGCATTTTACTCTGAAAATTGTCCCTTATCACTAACTCCGTTAAAGACTGATCGTTAAATGAGGGGTATTTTTGTCTTTTTTCAATATTTCTAATTTTCTTTTAAAATACCTATTAATATATTATACATTTATACAACACCCCCTTCCTTCTCCAACGAAATGTCGCCTCTCTGGTTCATTTCTCGGGACACAAACGGATACTAACACCGGTCATCATCTCCGGTGAAGCCCACAACATTTTGCGTTAAATCAAAACTGTGTCAATTAGGCTCTATGTATGAACTGAGTACTAAAGCAAGCACCTACTAAAATTCCTTGTTTCTGGGTGGTCTGCATGACCATGTCACCAAAATTCTTGAATTAAAGAGCTTAAAGAAACAAAGGTTTCACTGGATGAACTTAAATCACCCATCTTCATAAGCTTCCAAATGTTTGTGTGTTTGTTTGTGAGAGATTGGGACAAAGGAGCTTTCTTAAAAGCTGCCAAGATTTTCCCCAATCAGCTCAATGTAACACACTGTTCCATATTATACAGCAGATCACCCCCAACCTATCATCTTCTTCCTCAATCCTCCCTATGGCCAGTGATACTAGAAACCCGAAACATAAACAAAAGAAAACAAATCCAAACCAAGGAGTGAAATAGAAACAAAAAATCCCACCAGAAAAGATACCTCTAGAAAACTCTGAGATCATATCTCTTGATCTATTTTGTTTTTGGGTTTCCTTCGGATCAAGCTAGAGTCAAAGGTCCCTATGATTTGGGTTTCTGGGTTTATTTTTTAGTTGAAGCTCTTCAGTCCCAGAAATATTCCATTGGTTTTAATCTTCTTTAAAGGTTACACTAAAGCTTCAACTAGGACTTGGGTTTGTTGTAGATATTCCATGGAGCGGAAAATTCAAATCCAACTCTTCTTGATCTTCGACTTGTTCAATCGATCCATGTCTATTCTCCGATTTGGGTTGCAGCTTGAACCCAGGGTCGAAAAATCCAAAACCAACTCTAATTGGGTAGGGTGTGAATAGGGGTGAGCAATACCGGGTACCCGCCCTTTTTTCACGGAACCGGAACCGGAACCGGCGGTTCCTAAAAAGAAAGAACCGGAACAGGAACCGTTCCCATCGGTTCTCTGTTTTTTGGAACCGGTTTCGGTTCCTGGTACCCGCTGACAATTTTTTTTTTACATTTTTTACAATAAAACCTAAATTTAAAACACTTTCAAAATAGAAAAAAACAACCTAAACTTAAACATAAAGTACCAACGTAGTTTTCATACAACAAACGATTAAAACTAAAAACTAATCCGATAAAAATAATTATTACACAACCAAATTAGAAATTCTTAAGTCTTGATACAACATCAACAAAAGTACAAAACAAATAAAATGCTTCATGTCTTCACGACTTCATGGAACTTCACGTCAAGTCGTCAACACCTAACAAATAAAACACTTGGATCAAAGTCAAAACAAATAAAATACCTAACTAAACCAATACCATGCCATTTTATAAATTGTCACTACAATAAATAAAAATTAGAAAATTACCTCAAAAAGAAATTAGTTGATGCTAACAAATGTCTCATCAAGATCAATACGACCAATTTCTGAAATTAACAAATAAAAAACGCAAATTAGAATGTTAAATATGAAATTAACAAATAAAAATATATATGAAAAAAGACAATAAATAAGTAAATTACCTTCCTCGTATTTTTGCACATCCTCCAAATATTGTTCCATGTCCAAACATATTGATGATCCTCTCAACCAATCTTGAGCACATATCAAATCTTGAGTACAATCTCTAGCAACCGTGAATCGTGATGGAATACAAAATTGTGGCATACCGGCACTACAAAAACCTCTAAATCCATCACGTTCGACGATAGAAAACGGTTGCTCATCAAGAATAACCATTTTAGCTAAAGCAAGTCTAATAGAATTTTGATCAAACTCCCAATTAGAAATAGTGGCTGCTTCACTTTGACTAGTTCTAAAAGTACTAATTTTCATTTGTTTTTTATCGGCATTTGCCGGGTATTTTGGACAAGAACCAAGATGTTTTGAGAGAGAAGATGTACCATTCTTTGTGCACCCGTTTAATAACTTGGAACAATACTTGCATTTTGCCTTCACAACCTTGCCTGTGGTTGGATCTCTAATGTCTTCGTAATGACGCCAAACACTTGATTTCCTTTTGTCTCCGACTTTGGGTATACTTTTTTGGCTTTGGTTTTGATCAACAGCCTCACTTTCATTTTCATCCATGTCAATGGGAGGTACATCCATTATTAAACCTGACAAAAAAAGGAATTTACTATAAATAATACAGCAATAAAATAGCAAAAAATCAACTAATAAAATTACTGATTTAAACAGCAAAAACAGCAAAAAATCAAATAGCAACTGATAATATATATATATGGCCAAATTACTGATTTAAACAGCAAAAACAGCAAAAAAATCAACTAATACAAAACCCATTTTCAACATCTTACATCAAACCCATGTTAATCATTAATGGTAAATATATTACTAAAACAAAATCTATTAACCAAAAAACAAGTACATACTTAACTGGTGGGTGGGTTTGTATATATAATAATGCTTAACTGGTGGGTGGGTTTGTATATATATATATATATAATGAAAAGACATGATTATAGATATTGGATAATGTGATAAGAAAACCCAGAAGTGAGTTTTCGTTTCTGGTTCATTGTTGTTCATCATCATCAACATGGTTACATCTTCAGCAAAAAAACAAATAACATGATGGTTTTCGTGGGATGAAAACATACAAAAACATACTTATTAAGAGAAGATACAACACCAAATCGAGAACAAACACCAACCGAACATCAAAAGAACAAACCCTCACGGCATCACCTACTTGATTAAGAGAAGAAACAGCACCAAATCGAGAACAAATAGCACAAAATCGAGAACAAACGGCACCAAATCGAGAATAAAAAACAACACAAAAACGAGAACAAAATAGAACATACCTTACGGAGAACGGCGGACGGTGGCCGGCGGCGAACAACGGACGATTCGTGAGGTGAGGTGAGGTGAGGTGTGCGTGCGGCGCTATGGACTCTGGAGTATGGAGTCTAAAGTGTGAAATTGTGAATCAGTAATAAGTGACTAAACCCTAAAAGGAATTTTGTTAGTTTATTAGTTTTTTTATTTAGATTAAATATATAATAAATATTACTAGATATTTTCTATTAAAATGTACCGGGTACCCAGCGGTTCCGGTTCTGGGTACCCAGCGGTTCCGGGTACCCGGTCCCGGAACCGGTCCCGGCGGGTACCCAGCGGGTAGCGGTTCTAAAAAAATGAGAACCGGAACCGGACCCAATCACATCGGTTCCGTTATTTTAGGAACCAGAACCGAAACCAGTCACATCGGTTCCGGTTCCGGAACCGGCAGTTCCGGAGCGGTTCCGGTTCCAAAGGCGGGTACCCAGTTCCGCTGCTCACCCCTAGGTGTGAATAGTGGTGTTTGTTGTTTAACACTGTTTGCAGGAGATATTGGAATAGGTGCAGTGAATGGAGATGAAGATGGAAGGAAAAGGGGGCAATGAGGAGGGTGGCCAGTGATGGTATTGGTGTTTGGCCGGATGCTTTGTCTCCCTCTCTCTCTCTCTCTCTCTCTCTCTATATATATATATATATATATATAGAGAGAGAGAGAGAGAGATAGATTTATTTTATTTAACTTTTAAAAAAATAACGGAAAAAGACATAAATACCCCTTCTTTAACAAGATTTTTTAATGGAGTTAATGGGTAGGGACCATTTTCAAAGTGGAATGCAAACCATAAGGATAATAAGTAGACTTATCAAAGTTTAAGTCTCATTTTCAAACTTTTTATTAAACCATAAGGACCAAAATTAGAGTTTACTCAACATTTTATAAGATACTTTTTAATAGATTGAGAAGCAAACATGCTTGTGAAAGAATTTGTCCAGGCCTCTAAGTTTGATTCCCATCAACTCCCGGCCACCACTTCAGAACACATAGTCACACTATCCCTCCCAACAGACCTCCCTCGACACTGTTTAGCCCAAGGATATACACATATCCACTTTGGAGCTATCAGGTTAGCCCTCACATTCCATGGTAGGAAAGGTCTCCCTGCCTTTTCCCGCATAGCACTAGTAGACACAAGGTTTGTAAAATACCAACATGCTTGCATAGGTACTATACAAACTACCCTGAATGTGGGAACCATATTTGTTACCTTCTACCCAAATTTCAACATGCCTCTCAATGACCCCTCCCTACACACAGCTCTAAAAGCCCAAATTCAGATTGGTGGTACCCCCCAAGTAAATACGTTTCAAGCAACGTTCCACTACCAAATGGCGTACAGAGTCCAAAATCATTCTCTAGACATCATGGTCCCAGACCAAGAACATGTTGGAGATGCACTTCTAATAGATGTTGACTCAAGCGCAACGCCAACCTGCACATACGTTCCCAGGCAACTGTCCCGAGAAGAATTGCTAAAACTCCTCCCGGAGAAATGGGTAACGAACTATGAGCAGATCCACCAGGTTCCTGTCCAGACAACTACCGAACCAGACTTCATTCGCCATGAAAATGGACTTGTCGAAGTCAAGTTTTCTTCTCAGGAAAAGCGAGACGTGTTCCCAGCAAGGACAAATACGTTCTCATCCGTTCATATGATCCAGCCAGTCCAAGTCCCAGCTCAAACCAAATAAGTTGAACATTGCTGGTATGATGTTTGCGACTGTCAAGACTGCCTTGATGACGCATACAGGATCGAATACGCTGATGACGTACCTGAGAAAAAAAAGAAAAAGTCACAACACAAGCTCAAAGAAAGATACGAATCAGGAGACCCTGCTGTAGGACTCCTCGATGAACCATCGGGCAAGTTTGACTACTACGTCCTTTACAAAGATTCACCAATATCAACCCTTGAGCCATGCCGTGAACTACCACTCACAAACCATTCAGGCCAAAACCAACATGAATGCTATGTTATTACCCCAACAACCTCATCACCTGAATACCAAGTAGAGTTTCCACCACTAACCTCATTCGAAGACACAAACCAAAGAACCAAGCATGAATGGAAGATCAAAAACCCGACGACTGTAGGCCCCACAGGATTACCTACCCCTGTAACTAATGCTGAAGCCACTCTCAATTGGCAGAGTGAAAACGCTGTTGCCCAGAACAGGGCTCTCCAAGCCCTCCTTGCACAACAGACAAAGTCCCTGAGAACCCAAGAACATCTCGTTACAAGGGTTCAATCTCTTGAAAACACTATTCAAGATATCAAGAAAAAAATGCAAGGCCTTCACCAAGAACTTCTAGAGATAGTTTGTACTATCCCGCCTTCTCAAGCCTCTAATGATCTCACAAAGAAAGAACCAGAAATGAAGTTCCTAAGATCCCAACTTGTCGATCTTGAAAGGCAACACAAACAGCAGAGAGTTACAACACAAAATGATGATCCCATTTCGTCGCAACATCCTTTGACCCACAACCACTTCCTATATCACCCTTCCTACAAAAATCCCCAGCACTCTCAATCTGATCCAAAGAACAAGAAAGCAGAAAAGCCAAAGCCTTAAGAATCTCCCTCAGACCAACCCAAGCCCCAGAAAAAACATCGCTAGTCTCCACTAGTGGTACAAAAGACTTCCAAGACGACACCTCCATGGAAGCATCCTCAAAACCCTCCTCAGTTCTTCCAATCGAAAAGCTAAACCCCCTCTCATCATTCCTAGAGTCCCTAACCCGCAAAAATTCGCCAACCAACTCAACCTTTGTCGCCTCGGTGGTTATACATCCACCTGACCGCAATGACGGTGACCTTTCGGATGCCTTTGAGCATCTGTTCATGGCAGATCCAGAATCCTCTACTGTTTGCAATGATCTTGATGAAGATTATATAGTAGAAGATGAAGCCTCTGCGACTCCACCTCAGCGAAGAGCAAAAAATCCTAAGTCAGGCTCTAATCAAAAGTTCACCTTTGATGATACTCCCCCATCACAATGGAGAGACAGATGGATAGAAATGTTGACATTGTGCTCAACTGAGTTACAATACTACGAAATGCACATGGTGATCAAATGATTCATAACCAAAATTCAAGGACGGCTCATAGACTGGTAAATGAGTCTTGGAGAATACAGACAGTTACAAATCGCCCAATGCCAGTCCCCTGAAGACTTTATGCATATAATCTATACTGAGTTCATCGGAAATCCAGTTGAACACACAACTCAGGCAAGAGAAGAGTTCCTAAAGATGAAGTGTTGTTCATTTCAGAAAAGAGACTTAGAAGTACACTACAACCGTATGTCAAAAAGGTTCTATTGTCTTCAAGGGATTGATGACGTGAACCTCAAACAAGTCTTCCTAAGTTCTTTCCCAGACTCTCTCGCAAACGAAGTGTTCGGATCACTGGAAGCAAAAAACACTACAGTCGGAAGCGTTATACTTGGTGTTCTATACCAAATGGTGCTTAATGCACTTGCCAAGTTCTGCAACTCACGAAAGTTTTTTGAAGAACTTGAAAGAACTGGGAGAAGTGTTGGTTCAGCATGCGATGACAAGTACCTCAAGATCAAATGTAAAGATAAGTCTTCCTGTGAATGTTCCCAGAAGAAGAAGAAGTCTCACTTCAAAAGGTTCAGTAGCTCCTCCAAAAGAAAAGCCTCCCGTAGCTACCCACGTAAGAAATGGAAGTTTATTCGAAAAAAGACATGAAGAGGTCGCACTTCTGACAGGTGCTACATTTGCAACAAGAAGGGACACTTTGCTAAAGACTGCAAAGACAAGAGGAAGTCCCAATCGCTAATTCAGAATCTCAACCAAGTTGAACCGGTTGATATTTCTGATTTAGAGTCCTTATACTCCCTAGATGATGAACCATGCGATCAAACGATATGTACGATTGCCTACTATGACTCGTCATCAGAAGAAGAGTCTGAATCAGATTTCTCAGGAGATCATTCAGACATCGAAGTATTCATGACAAGCCCTCTATCTATTCCTTCCCATTCCCCAGTACCACCCGTCCTACCCCTACAAAAATCCAAACCTGCACCTCTAGCCAAAGTACACCTCCTCACATCAACCTATGCTAAACCAATCCCGGTCATAGCCTTTTTCGATACAGGATCCGCAGTCTCGATACTAAACCCAAACATTCTCCCTAGCAATTACTGGAGACCACATCACCAACTTTTTCTTGCAACTAGCGGAGACACGTTTGTGATTGACAAGATTAGTATCCCGATTCATGTTCGCCTATTCCCAAAATGTGTAATTAGACATAGGTTCTTGGGTTCAAATTCTCATGGTAAAGACCTCCTAATCGGTTTTGATATCCTATACACCTTGCCAAATATGCAGTTTGCAGAGCAAGGCCTCCGATACAAGAGCTACCTAAACCCATGGAGTTCAGTGCCGAAACTCTACATGGCATCCACAATAAACATAGAAGCCCTTAAACAACAAATCATCCAATTGTCATGTGCTTCTAGCCATGCAGAGTTCCTCACCAAAAGCAAGAACCCTTTATGGTTGAATCCTTCGTTTTTCGTTACATTACCATTCAAGCAGAACGAAGACGTCAACCCAACAAAGGCGAGCCATCCAGGCATGAATCCTGATCACTACCAACTTGCAGTTCAAGAATGTTCAGATCTTGTTGATCAAGGAATTATCGAGTCGACAACATCACCATGGGATTGTGAAGCGTTTTATGTCAACAAGAGAAGCGAGCAAGTTCGGGGTAAACTGAGACTGGTCATCAATTATCAGCCCCTTAACCATTTTTTGGCCGATGATAAGTTTCCCTTACCACAGAAAAGGTCATTATTCCAGTCCCTGGCAAATGCAAAGGTTTTGTCAAAATTCGATCTCAAAGCAGGATTTTGGCAATTAGGTATACATTCTGAGGATAGGCCTAAAACAGCCTTTTGTATCCCTGATCATCATTACCAGTGGAAAGTCATGCCGTTTGGGTTAAAGAATGCTCCTTCAGCTTTCTAAAAAGCGATGGTGAAGATTTTTGAGCCCATCCTTCACAACACCCTGGTCTACATTGATGATATCCTCTTATTTTCCCCAGATGAAGAATCCCACATTGACTTACTCTCAAAGTTCCATTCCGTTGTCCAGCAGTATGGCATTATGCTATCAGAAAAGAAAATGGAAGTTGGAGTCACTACCATCAACTTTCTTGGGATGACAATCTCTGATGGAAAATACCAGCCACAACCCCACATTGCTCAGGAATTGCACAGGTTCCCATACGAGCTTTCTTCGTAAAAGGAAGTTCAACAGTTCCTTGGTTTAGTCAATTACATGGCAGATTTCCTGCCAAAATTGTCAAATCATACTGTACACCTGTTCCCCATGCTGAAAAAGGAACCACCACAATGGGCTTAACGACAAACTCTAGCTGTCAGAGCTATAAAGCAGCTAGCTGACAAGATGCCACCCCTAAAGATTCCCACTACTGCTGATATGAGAATCCTTCAGACAGACGCAAGCGACGAATACTGGGGAGTGATAACGCCACTTTTTGGCGTTATTTTCAGCTCTCAAACCAATGAGATTGGCTTGTATTCTAGCAAAAAGGCGTGGATTTTATGGTTTATCGAGTGATTTATGCAGGTTATCTAAAAGACAACGTTCATCGAGAAAAGAAGCTAAAAAGAGCCAAAACGAAGCCCAACAGAAGCCCGAGATCTAAGCCTAAGACCCGCGCCCGAACCATGACCCGAAGCTGACCCAGAGGCCAAAAAGGAACACGTGCGACTTGCCACGCGACTTGCAAGTCGCGCAGCAAACCGCGTAACCCTCTGTTTCAGCATTATACTTTGGCGAATTTTCTGATTTTAGGGCATTCTGAACACAGCCTTAATACGACGAACGACAGACGAGGAGGGGCGATTTCTGAAGACTTTCCACACCTTTTGGAGCCACGAGAGAGGATTAAAGGCAGAGGAATTCACGACGTAACGCGGATTAGTGCCGAGAAAAGAGAGTTTATCACTACATCTTTCACGTTCACATTAATCATGTTTACATACAGTTTTTCATCCCCTTTTCTTGCGTTTTTGTCCCCCAACATCATGAACTAATCTTTATATGTTGGGGGTTGGAATGAATTCGATTTAAGTGTACAAACATGTGATTAGCGACTTTTATCAGTTTTTCCTATATTAATGAAGCATGTGATTTGGATTTTAATGCTTTTGTGAATTTGGCCAATTAACAATTGACTTGTTGTTTCTAATTAAGTTCGAGAGAATTAATTGTAACTAGAACTAGGAATCGCAGGCCTAAGGTGAGAAAGGAGATAGAGATATTCCGAGTAAGCCTTAGTCCCATTAAAATCTTGAGCTTAATGTGTTTTGAATTCCATAGGTGAGATCGAGAGATAAAACTTGTGCTTTTCAAGATAAAACCCGTAGTTGCTCGAAAGAGAACAACGGTGATTTTTACAAGATTGGGTATTCATTATACGGAATCACTGGTAATTGGTGCGAGTTAAGTGTTTGTATACGAAGGTCTTAGGATTTCCAACCCTCAACTGTTTTCTCTATCAAAGTTTCTTAAGCTGTCTACTGTCTTGTGTTGATTTATTTTATTTGCATTTAAATAGTTCATAAACCAACCTCTCCAAATTCGATAGTTCAGTTAATAGAGTTTATAGTAATTGTGATACTCAGTTCCTAGTTCCTGTGGATTCGATACTCGTACTTCCGTACGTATTACTTGATTTCGACACCGTACACTTGCGGTTAGATTTAGGGGGGGTGATACTCGCCTATCAAGTTTTTGGCTCCGTTGCCGGGGAACTAGTTGCAACTGATAGCACTACCAGCTATAAACGCTATTAGATTGAACATTTTTTTTATATTTACTATGTTCCATCACTTTCAATTTCTGGATTACTAACTTTGCTTACTTTCTTTTCAGGTACTACTTGGTGTATGCCAAGAACGACCCGAGGGAAGGAAATCGAACAACTTGATTCGGAGATTGAGAGAACCGTCCGCCGACTACGAAAAGCATCTAAAGCGCAAAGACATTTGAAGATGGGTGACGAAATACCCGTCAATAGACCACCTTTCCACAACCCACCTCCACCACCTCCTGAGCAACGCCCTATGAAGTCGTTTGCCAATCCGAATGTGGCAGCGGCACGCATAGGCATTCAAGCACCTGCCACTGCAGCAAACTCGTTCGAGCTTAAACCGAGTACCATCGTGATGGTACAACAAAATCAGTATGGAGGAACACCGACAGAAGATCCGCATGCACACCTCCGGGCGTTTGAGAGGATTTGCAATACATTCAAGATTAATGGGATGGAAGAGGACGCCATCAAGCTGAGGCTGTTCGGCTTTTCACTCAAAGGTAGAGCCGAAACATGGACCGAGAGTATCCGACCGGACTCGATCACTACATGGGCACAACTGAAAGCGGCCTTCCTTCAGAAATTCTTTCCACCGGGAAGAACCGCTCAATTAATGGCTGACATCACTTACTTCGCGCAATGGGATCAAGAGACCTTATATGAAGCATGGGAGAGATACAAGGATATGATCAAGAAGTGCCCTCACCATAGATTGCAAGGTTGGGTCATCATCCAGACTTTCTTTGGAGGCCTTCACCCACAATTCAAGAATGACATCACAGCTGCAGCGGGTGGAGCATTAATGGAGAAATCATATGAAGAAGCTGTCACCTTGATCGAGAACTTGGCTGAACACAGTTTCTCTACTCCACGATCAGCTGTTAGAAGAGTTGCAAGTATTCAAGAGTCGGACGAGCTGAAAGAAATAAAAGCTCAACTAGCAGCAATCACGAACCATCTGAAAGGAGGTAGTCCACAAGAGCCCGAGCAAGTTCAGTTCCTACAGAACCGGAATCACCAGCCGAGAAACGATCCTTTCTCAAATACCTACAATGAGGGGTGGAAGAAGCACCCGAACTTCTCTTGGAGTCAACCTCAAGGGCAGCCACAAGGTAATAACTCTAACTTTTCAAATTCTTCTAATGCTAACAATGTTTACCGTCCTCCAGGTTTCAACCAAAGGAATTTCAATGAAGGACCATCTATGGAGAAGAAGTCGGGGTTAGAAGACATGATGATGAAGTTCATGGCAAAGATGGATGACACGTTTGGAGAGTTAGCGAGCACGGTTAGCACAGTCAAGGCGGCAACTGATCAAAACACCGCATCGATCAAGATCCTCGAAAGGCAAGTGGGGCAGATTTCGGAAGCCCTACAGAACCGTCCTCCTGGAACGTTTCCAAGTCAGACCGAAAGGAAAAAACCGGGAAGAATGTAATGCCATTTATCTGAGAAGTGGCAAGGAGCTGATCGAGGAGCCTACACGAGAACCACCAGCAAAGGAAACCAAGCCTAAAGGGAAAGAGGTTGTAGATGTGGATGAGCTAGAGGTTGATGAAGAGGTGGTGATTGAAGAGAACTTAAAGGTTGAAGAGAGCAAGAAGAGTGAAGCCACGAAGCCAAAGCAATCACCGGTCAAGCCGGTGGTACCAAGAGTGCCCTATACGAGCAGACTTAAATCGCATAAGGATGATGTTAATTTTTCTAAGTTTCTTGATATATTTAAAAAGCTGCATATTAACATTCCTTTCGCAGACGCTTTGGCATAAATGCCCTCATATGCGAGATTTATGAAAGACATCTTATCCAAGAAGAGGAAGACTGAGAATCAGGCCACAATTGCACTTACTGAGGAGTGCAGTGCTATAATTCAGAACAAGCTTCCCCCGAAGCTTAAGGATCCAGGGAGTTTTTCGATCCCTATCCAAATTGGGAGTTTTAATTTGGATAAGGTATTATGCGATTTAGGAGCTAGTATTAACCTAATGCCTTTGTCTGCTTTCAGGAAACTTGGCCTCGGGGACGTGAAGCCGACAAACATGACCCTTTAGCTCGCGGATAGGTCGATAGTGTATCTATATGGAGTCGTCGAGGACGTATTGATCAAAGTCGGCAAGTTCTATTTTCTGGTGGACTTCGTGGTGTTAGACATCGATGAATGTGTAGAGGTCCCACTGATTTTGGGTAGATCATTCTTGGCCACGAGCAGAGCGCTGATAGACATGGAAGAAGGTGAGATGACCTTCAGGGTTGGCGGCGAAAAGGTTATTTTCAAGATGTTCGAGAGTAGAAGGTGTAAGGAGGCCGATGGTCATGGAAGGCCAGATGTGGAAGAATCCGCGAAGAACCGCAAGTGTGGGCGATTCGATTCCGCGGATACCGAGCCAAGTTGAGATCCACATAGTCGTGCCACGACTTTAACCAAGGCGATGGGTGGGAGGCAACCCACCGAGGTTCGTTTTCTTTTAAATTTTCGTTTTTGAGTGTGTTTTAGTTACGAAAAAGCAATAAAAATGAAAAAACAAAAAATCAAAAAAAAAATAGTTGAAACAGGGACTTACGCGGCTTGTGTCGCGGCCTAAAAACCGTATGCCAAGTCGCGTGGTGCTCTATTAGTTTTCGGGAACAGTGGGTTACGCGGCTTGTGCCGCGGTTTCCAAACCGCGCGGCTCCCCTGTTTTTGTTTTCGTGCTGTGTTTTCTTTCCCTGCTTGGTATGTTTCGTCTCTTTGTTTTCTTTCGCTTTCTGCTTTGTTTTCTTTGCTTTTGCATTCTTTCTCTCCCTTTTTCTCCGATATCTCTCGTCCGAGGTCGCTCCAATCTTTCAAGAGGATTTTCTCCATCCGGGCAAACAGGTATGTTCTCAACCTTGTATGTAACGAGTGATGTATGATGTTTTATGTCCCGGTTAGTTAACGAGATGCAACAAACCTAAGTTTCACTTAGGTTTGGGGTGCCTTATCTTTTCAACATCTACACACTCATTTTTAATCCTGTGCAAACCTCGGTTTCACCGAGGTTTGGGGTTGGCTTTGTTTAACAAACCTAGGCCACGGTCTAGGTTTGGGGTGGCCAGTTTTTTTTATTGAGATTGTTCTTTGATGCTTGTGCTTTAATGTTATGTCTGCCTGTCTACTACCTGTAATAACCGCACAACGATACTCGTTTAGTATCGCCTACGCCGACACTCGCACATTGGAGACAATATGTGGGTAAGGTTTGGGGTTGCCCAATCGGACCCACGTTTATGCACATAGATTTCCCGCACCTCTGCATGCTTAGATCACATTAGCCAAAAACTTTTGTTTTGAATGATTGAGACCGACCATTGTGGGAAGAATCTTGTGATAGTGACGTGACCATTAGGGAAGGACCGGGAAAGGACATGACTAGGGGCATTAGTGGAGACCACCCAATACCGAGTTTTGAGCCTAAAAGACGTTTTTCATTTCGAGGGATTCATACAATTAGTTCTTATACACTTTTTCGAGTTCCTTGTCGTGAATATAGAATGATCTCGCTATATTATTGCATTGAGTAGCAAATACGACCATCGGGATATTGGGTAAGGGTATAGTAGACCAAATTGTGTGGACCTTAAGATGTGATTCCAGGCAATGTGTGTTTTGTTTTAACATGTTTTCAGCTATCATACCTTTTTACCCATTTGTGTGTACCCATAACCCATTTTGTAGCCAAACTCTCACCACTTGTTCGTTTTTAAACCCACCTCTAAACCCTTGCCAAAAGCCTTAGCCAACCTTATCCGAAAGTGTGTCAAACATAGGCGGTAATGAATAGAGAAGATAGAGCGGAAAAGAAACGGATACAGGCCAGTCATGAGAATAAATAGAAAAGAGGGACAATGCAGCCCCAATCGAATAAAGAGGACCAATGAAGTCCCAAGTAAAAAAAATCAGTTAGTTAAATAGTATTTATAGCAGCTAAATAAGAGAGTCAAAGCGACTCCAACAGTGACAAAGAGGGCCAGATGATAGGACTTGAAGCTATAAAGTTCAGAATTGCTTAAGTTTGACACACCAAGGATCGTTGAACCGTTTTTCCCCTTCACCTCTTAGCCATAACCTTAGCCCCGTTACAACCCGTGTAAAGACCTGGATGATCTTCTGGAAAACGTGATTACGGTATGCGACCACCTTTACTGATATTCCCTGTCTTGCTACTTGATTCCTTTCTGAGATCAATTTTTTGGACATTTGTGCGTCTTTCAATAGAGTTGTCATGTGATTTTTGAGTATTCTTGTACATAACTTCCCTAGACATGACAACATGTGCAACAACCTAGGTTCGAGCGAAATGAGAGCATCCCGTGAGGTAGGGTCGAGGCGAAATGTTTTCCCTAGTATGTCTGGACTTAGTACAACCTTAGTGTAATCAGAGCAGTCATGAGTTCAACTCACAATGGAAGGTCATAGATCAAAAAGAATAAGGATGAGGCGAGAGTGAGGTAAGCATTCACGGGTATGGGAAATCACCAGTGTATCACATGGTACCGATTGGGAGTTGTGCAGTTATTTTTATTTCACTGATATGTGCTTTTACTCTATTTTATCGCTAATTTGCTTGGGGACAAGCAATGCTCGGTTTGGGGTTGTTGATAACGCCACTTTTTGGCGTTATTTTCAGTTCTCAAACCAATGAGATTGGCTTGTATTCTAGCAAAAAGGCGTGGATTTTATGGTTTATCGAGTGATTTATGCAGGTTATCTAAAAGACATCGTTCATCGAGAAAAGAAGCTAAAAAAAGCCAAAACGAAGCCCAACGAAAGCCCGAGATCCAAGCCCAAGACCCGTGCCCGAACCATGACCTGAAGCTGACCCGGAGGCCAAAAAGGAACATGCGCGACTTGCCACGCGACTTGCAAGTCACGCAGCAAACCGCGTAACCCTCTGTTTAAGCATTATACTTTGGCGAATTTTCTGATTTTAGGGCATTCTGAACACAGCCTTAATACGACGAACGGCAGACGAGGAGGGGCGATTTCTGGAGACTTTCCACTAGGGCTGTAAACGAACCGAACGAACACGAACAAGGCCTTGTTCATGTTCGTTCGTTTAGCTTAGCCGAACAAACGAACTAACACGAACACTAAACGAACAAAAATTTTGGTGTTCGTGTTCGTTCGTTTAAGAAAAAACTTCGTTCGTGTTCGTTCATGTTCGTTCGTTAAGTTACTAAACGAACAATAATCGAACAAATTGAACAAAAACATTTTTATAACAAACAGTGCACCCACTTTCAAATGGTGCTCCAACCAAAACTTTTGCATAGGCTCAAGCCATTTGGGTCTTCCGAAATGGTTCAAGCCAAAGGCTCAATCAAGGAACCACAGGAAGTAGGAATGTTAAAGTTTGAAAGGGGATGAAGGGCTATATATATAGCAAGAGATGAGCCTTCCCTTTGTATTACCACCGATGTGGGACAAGTTTACTCCCAAAAATGAAGTCAGATTGTTGGGATCTCTCTTGAACTTCAATCCATCCCACATCGAACAAGCAAGCTATTTTTTAAACTACAAACACATATAAAGCAAGCATGCATGCTGATTGATCCTTCCATATCTTTATTTGTTTGATCCTTCTATATCTTTATTAATGTTTAATTAAAAATAAAAATATAATCATTATTAATTATTAATAACAATTTTAATTTCCTAACTTAATATATTTATTATCAGTAAATAAATTTAGCTAAATGAACATAAACGAACAATACTAAACGAACATAAACGAACAATATTAAACGAACATAAATGAACGAACGTTCACGAACGTAAATGAACGAACGAGACCTTTGTTCATGTTCGTTCGTTTAACTAAACGAACGAAAAAACGTGTTCATGTTCGTTCGTTTATTAAATAAACGAACATGAACGAACTTCCCGCCGAACGGTTCACGAACGGTTCGCTGAACGTTCGGTTCGTTTACAGCCCTACTTTCCACACCTTTTGGAGCCACGAGAGAGGATTAAACGCGGAGGAATTCACGACGTAACGCGGATTAGAGCCGGGAAAAGGGAGTTTATCACTACATCTTTCACGTTCACATTAATCATGTTTACATATAGTTTTTCATCCCCTTTTCTTGCGTTTTTGTCCCCCAACATCATGAACTAATCTTTATATGTTGGGGGTTGGAATGAATTCGATTTAAGTGTACAAACATGTGATTAGCGACTTTTATCAGTTTTTTCTATATTAATGAAGCATGTGATTTGGATTTTAATGCTTTTGTGAATTTGGCCAATTTACAATTGACTTGCTGTTTCTAATTAAGTTCGAGAGAATTAATTATAACTAGAACTAGGAATCGCAGACCTAATGTGAGAAAGGAGATAGAGATATTCCGAGTAAGCCTTAGTCCCATTAAAATCTTGAGCTTAATGTGTTTTGAATTCCATAGGTGATATCGAGAGATAAAACTTGTGCTTTTCAAGATAAAACTTGTGCTTTTCAAGATAAAACTCGTAGTTGCTCGAAAGAGAACGACGATGATTTTAACAAGATTGGGTATTCATTATACGGAATCACTGGTAATTGGTGTGAGTTAAGTGTTTGTATACGAAGGTCTTAGGATTTCCATCCCTCAACTGTTTTCTCTATCAAAGTTTCTTAAGCTGTCTACTGTCTTGTGTTGATTTATTTTATTTGCATTTAAATAGTTCATAAACCAACCTCTCCAAATTCGATAGTTCAGTTAATAGAGTTTATAGTAATTGTGATACTCGGTTCCTAGTTCCTGTGGATTCGATACTCGTACTTCCGTACGTATTACTTTATTTCGACATCGTACATTTGCGGTTAGATTTAGGGGGGTGATACCCGCCTATCAGGGAGCAGTCCTTCTTGCACAAGACAAAAAATGTGTCAGAACAGTTTGTGGTTACAAAAGTGGCACGTTTAAAGCCCCGGAGCAACACTATCACTCCACGTTCAAGGAGACACTTGCAGTCAAAAGGGGAATAGAAAAATTCCAATTCCATCTTATCGGACACGATTTCCAGATAGAGATGGATATGTCCTCTTTCCCACGCATGCTCCAATTTAAAAGAAAGATGCTCCCAGAAGCACAGTTTTTGAGGTGGGTTAATTGGTTCTCACAGTGGAAGTTTACAGTGAAACACATCAAAGGAACAGATAAATATTCTCGCAGATTTTCTGTCAAGACCAAAGCACTATAAATGCAGTAATCCTAGCATCCAACAGCACATGGTAATTCCCTTGGTGTTCACTATGGATAAAGCCAGTCCTAGCTCCTCCACTCCCCAAGATGCCACTCAACACTGTCCCGAAGAGATAACAGAGATCATCGCTGACCTAACCCTGGCCCAAAGGTCAGTACTGAATTGGAAGACGTTCTACAACGTCCTCCTTGCCAAACATGGTCCCTTCCTGAAAAACCATATGATCCACCCAGATTGCCCCTTTCTCAACATCTTCCACGTCCATGATTTGTTCCGATTACCCAAAGAAGCACTACGTTTCTTTTGGTACCTCTTTGAAACCCACACTATTGCCATCACCTTCAATGCTTACAAACTGTTCACTTACCTGTTCCAGTGCCAGTTTGAGCATGTTCCCAAAGAGTCTAAACACCTGTTTACCCTCTTCCAATGGTTTCTCCCAGCACATCAATGGGTCCAACGATTGCACATAAGTCAAAACTTATGTAGTGATCTTCTTCAAAAGGCCCTGCTCTTTCTTGCCTGTCGCAGCTGTTGGTGGTAAACAATCCATGGTTTACCACTTCCCCACGTCTTTTATCCATGCCTGGCATGATATCAACCCCTCCAACAGAACGTTTGAATTGCGCCATACCCAACAATTACTGGAGTTACGACATGCACTGATAAGCGCAAATTGAGTTGTCCTCGAATCTGTCCCGGTTACAGTCATAGAAGGAAAAGAAAAATGGCCAAAAGGACATCCTGATGTGGTCTTATGGAAGGAGACGCTCTGTCAATGGTTCCGTACTCATCTGGCGAAAAATATTGACTCATCTGATGATGATTTCGATCTGGATGATGACCCAGATAGCTACTATTACCTCGGAGATGATGATTACGATGGTTAAGATCCATATGAAGATGAACCGTCACACCCAGACTCCCGCTGGAAATAATCTCCCAAGATCGTACAAGTATTTCGTATTTTGTGTGATGTATTTTATAATTAAAGTTGTGTGGAATAATGATGTAAAAATGATGGTAGCATTAGGTCACTTTTTGTGATGTAAGCGCTTACCTCATTATGTAGAATTATTGTACTTCTTAGGTAATGCTTATGTCATGCTTTTGTAAGGGTACCTTTCCTTTGCCTATAAAAGGAAGACATCCCCCTCACTTGTAATCCATCCCCCTCACTTGTAATCCATCCCTTGGAAGAAATAAAATCTTCTTTCATAAACTCTCTTTCTCTCTCTATAATTCCTTTAGTTCTTAAGTCATTTTACCTTTAGTCCACCGGTCTTCCACCATAGTCCGCCATACTCCACCACACTCCACCACACCACACCTATAACTATGTTAAAATAAAACTAGTTTTATCTCCTTATTTGAGAGAACTAAACCTAACTTCGATTTCATTCTTTTGGAATTTTGACATCAAGTTCCTTAAATGAGATGTTTTAAAAATTGATTTTAAAATTTAAAAATTTAAAAGTTGGTTATTCAAAATATAAATAATGACATAAAAGTTTGATTCGATTAATTCGTCCTTTAAAATAGTGATAAATCTGGTAAAAAAAGAACATATTTAAATGCATATCTAGGGTTTGGATCGAGACCAATTACATTTTGTGTGAGAATGTGAGACATATCGTGATTGTTCTGATTTTTCTATGTATAAAAGTTTAGTGTGTTTTTGTGTATTATAAATTTGCAACGTGCTTTTGATCGTGTGAACGATCGGTTCTCATAAAGTTTAGACGAGATTAAAAAGACTAATCTAAGGGCTCTGGGGTAGTCTCAAAAAAGAATAATTAAATGAGAATACTATTTATTGTGAATTTTTTTATTTTAAATTATTATTTCACATAGTTTTTTTCCATCTAAACCAGGATATAAGATATATCTTAACATCAGGCTTGTTCCTTGGAATGTTCCAAGGGGTGCTACTATACAAGGCCTCGATTGTTGGGAGACTCTGAATATTACTTAGATTTTTACTTGTAATAATATTGCTATAGAAATTAGTTTAAACAAATATTTAAACAAAGCAACAATTAGCATAGTGACAAAGTTATCTAGATACAAGTGCTACTTTGAATCCCTCAACATTTTATTGTGCATTTTTTGTTTTAAATTAATGTTTTCATTAGTTTTGTTTTATTACAATCTTGGGATTAATCAAATATACAAAATTTTAACAATTATTTTCTAATTCTTTTTTAAGAAGGCTAAAATATATAATTTTTTTTAATTTTTTCCAAATTTTTGTTAATTGGATGATTAAATTACATAACTATTTTTACCAAGTGTTTTTATAATTTATTCTTCAAGTTCAAGTTCTAATTTTTTTTAATTTTAATGCTCATCCTTTGATGTTGTTTTCATCAATGTTCATTGGTCTTTATTTGGATTTTCTTTTATAAAAGTTATAGTCTTAAAGATTTAGACAATCTCTAACAACTATGCTTTAATGCTTTAATGTAGGGATTTAATTAAAATACCCAAAGTTTGACTTTGACTTACCAACACTTTCTCGCTGAGTTTACCAAAATACCCAAATCTTCTGCGGTGGGCCCTGCGATCGTGGGCTAGGGCCTACGTGTCACCCCCTGTTGGGCCAAAGTGTCCCGCGGAGCCCCCCAACTATGCCCACGGTGACACTTTTGGTCCCTCCCCGCGGTGGTTGTCCGCGATAGATCCGCGGTGGGCAAAACAAATACATTTTTGGTCCTTTTGTGCATGAATATTTGCATGCTTTTACTGTTTTTTCCACAATTATTGTACTTTGAAGACCAATTTGTGGTTGAAATTCACTGGCTTGTTTCATCAATGTTGAATCATTGTACTTGGAATACCAGTTTGTGGTTGCAATTTATGTTGGTTGTTTCATCAATGTTGGTTGTTTCATCCATAAATATCAGTAAAATGCAATCCATAATTCACACCCATTCCATACTTCTTTCTTGCTTTCTTTCTTCAGTATTTTGTTTTTTAGATACTACTGAAAAAATGAGTTCATCTTTTGCTATAGCTAAGCTATTTTTCTGTTTCGGTGGTGAATGGGTGCACGACAACAATGAGTGGAATTTTGCTTATAAATCTAAGCATGGTGTAAAATTGTCAGTAAACTATACTTATCAGAAGTTTGTTGCATACACCATGCAAAAATGTGGAATCAACCCTTCTGCTGTTTGCAAGTTAGTGTTTAAGAATGGTGATGGGTCATTTGTGGAGTTATCCAACAATGGGGATATCTCTGGTTTTCTGCACTTTGCAGCCGAATCAGAAAGACCGCCATTACTTTTTGTGTATGCCGAATCCTCGGCGTGCGACGAAGACGATGACGACGAAGGTGACGACGGTGACGACGAAGGTGATGACGACGATGATGACGAAGACCTCCAAATGGAGCAGCCTGATTCTCAATTCAGCCGTCCCATGGCCCAACAGTTCATTTGGATCATGCATATGGTCTTAACGACTGTATTCCTGATTATGTTCCGGAGACGCAACAACAACAACCACAAGAAGGACGCTGTGCTGGAGTTGCTGATGACGAAACCTATGTTTTCAAAACGGGTAATGCTGATATAGACATATCAGATACCGATAATGATGATCACGAAGAATATACCCCTAGTAATAAATCATTTAGTCAGTTAAATGACTATTTTGATATGCCCCCTATTCTTCCAGACCAGAATACCCATACACAAACCTAAGAACCTACACCTTATAATCGCAGTTTAAGGTTAAAAATAGGTCACATATTTGATTCGAAGGATCACTTGTCAAGTCAGGTCGGACTTAAGTTCATGGAACAGGGTTTCGAAAGTCACACGCCGAGATCCGACAAAGGCAGATACGTAGTTGAATGTGCGAGAGAAAACTGAAAGTGGAGGATGTACGCGATTCCCGCGGGAGAGAAAGAGGGGCGTTACTTATTAGAAAGTTGCACGACGTACACACTTGTTCGAGGACGCAACTGAATCCCAACCACAAACAAGCCACCAAAAGGACCTTGGGTGCGATACTGAAAAGCAAATTTCTTGATGCTAGCAGGTCATTGCATCCAAAGGACATCACGGATGATGTACACCAGCAGTTCGGCGTCACGATTGGTTACCACCAAGCTTGGCGTGCGCGATGCAGGGCACTGCTATTGGTGAGAGGCACGTTCGAGGAGTTGTATGAACGATTCCCAGCATATTTATATAACTTGCAGCTGCAGAATCCAAGTACTGTCACCCAGCTAAGGACCGATTCATATGGACGGTTTGAGATGTGCTTCGTAGCCCTTGGACCCGCGGTACGTATTTTAACACGTCATATGTTTACACATTATAAAATATAACATTTACAAAGGGAAACTAACTATGTTTTTGCAGATCCGCACATTTGTGGCAAATCTGCGTCGTGTCCTGGTAATAGACGCTGCCCATTTAAAGGCCCTTCCTTGGGTATGATGTTCCTGGCGGTTGCCATGGACGGGGATAACTCCATCGTTCCAGTAGCTTTCGGAGTAGGCAAGTCCGAAACCGGGGACGAGTGGACTTGGTTTTTGTCCATGTTGAGACAAGCTATCGGAGACCCGCAAGGGTTGGTGTTTATGTCCGACAGGGCTCCTTCCATAAGCGCCGCAATCTCTGCCATGTACCCAAACGCCCCTCACGCCTATTGTTGTCGACATTTGGAGATGAACGCTAAAACCCAGGACAAACGTATTACCACCTACAAGGATGTCTACTGGGCGGCATGCAGAGCATATACGGATCGGGAGTTTAACCGGTACATGAATCTTCTACGAGTTAGTGCAGACAAAGCAGCCAAAGTCATGGACGATGTTGGACCGGAGAGGTGGTCCGCGACCCATTTTCCTGCACAAAGGTATGACATTCTGACCTCCAATAGTGCACTCTCCCGTTTTGCGCGTAGATGCCCGATTGTTACTCTTATGGACTACTTTCGGAGCTTTCAACAAGAGTGGTACCAACTTCGACGCCGAAAAGGAGCTGAGCTGCAAAGTAGACTCACACCAGCGACGGAGGAGATAGTTCTCTTCAGGGCGGTACGAAGTTCAGGATAACCATCTTCACACGACTGTCCATATGACCGACCATGTTTGTTCCTGTTTCCAATGGAAAAAATCTAGGTTACCGTGCGGCCATGCCACCGTTGCGGCAAGACATACGGTCGTAGAGATTGCAGCGACTTGGTTGTAATTTTCTTCATGTCCGAAACTTACCGGAGAACATACGCAGAGGTAATAAATCCAGCTGGACCCCCTGAAGCATGGGTGTATCCACCCGACCCCCTTCCGCCATGCTATCCACGATTAAATGATAAGAACAGAGCCGGGAGACCGAGAAAGAACAACCGACGTCCATCACGTGGTGAAGGTTCGATACAACGAAAATGTACTCGATGCCAATGCGTAGGACATACTCGTGGAGAGTGTCCAAATCCCGCCCCTTCAACCGTGCCAAGGAGTAGACGTTCAGTCAGCCAAGTAAGTAACACGCAGGGCCCATCGGAGCTTGAGCCACATGAAACTATATCATATGATACCGTTGATCTGAACGTTGATTTCCCTTGATTGGGACGATAAATATTGTATGTTTAGTGCGCTTGTTTTGATATATAACATGATTTTATCAGCCCGTTGTAATTTATCAAACATAACTTATGTACGTTGATCTGAACATTGATTTCCCTTGATTGGGACCAGTTATCTTTTGAAAGGTACTTGAAATAGAACATGGGATGATGATCATAATGGTAGTAGTCTAAATGGAGAGAATAGTAATGGTAGTAGTCTAAATGGAGAGAATAGTAATGGTTATATAGAACTATATCATATGATAACGTTGACATGGACCTAAGTTGTGTTAGAGCAAAGACAGGGACCTAAGTTGTGTTAGAGCAAAGACAGGGACCTAAGTGCAGTAAAAGCATCCACATTTGCCTATAAATAACCCACGCTAGATTAGTCGTAAAACACATATACGAGAACATATTATTCGTTAACGTATTCTTACATGGCATCCCCAAACCTTCATGTTTGATGCTTTAGGTGTTTATCTGAATCGCTTTCAGACACTGTCAAAGAGTTTTATGGTTAGTGTGCATGTTTCATTAAGTTTTGCTTGTTACTACCATTGTTCTAATCTCTCTATATAAACAAACTTGTGGTTTATATTTTTCTTTTACGCGAACAATCTTCCTCCGCAAGAAAGAATTCACTGTTGCATTTGTGCTTTCTAAAACTTCAAAGAACTGTTCATCATTTTCTTCATCAAACATCAAGGTTAATATGTTCTTATTTATTACAGAATGCGTATAACTTGTTTCCGATCTTTTCCTTGTTTAAACAAGATCAAACAAAAGAACTTCTTAAAATGAAATCATTTTTTTTCATGGTTTTATGAACACAACCATTTCATGGTTGTTCTTCAAGTTTAAATGCAAAAATCTTAAACTTGTTCTTCATTCGTTTCCAGAATCTATTTCTTCATAGAAAACTGGATAACAAGAATAAATGGGTTTTACATTTCATTTCTTAAAATCAAGAAAAACCCTAATCTTCATTAAGACATTTGGGTCTGAATGAAATGGATAAAATTTGAACCATCTTAATGGAAAATCTTTCCACATTAAGATTATTCTTATTTGTTAACATCTTTGGTTGAACTGATAATATAGAGAAATGGCATCGTCTGACATTCCTGCTACCGCTGAGAACATCTCCGCTGATTCTGAGGAAGTGGAATTTATCAAGGCTCCTTAGGTTAAGTTCACTCTGGAACAACTAGATTGGACCAAAACAAACAACCTTTCTGCTCTTCTCGAGTTTCCTCCTCGAAAGCAAGTCACACATCTGAAAGATGCTGTGAATTTCCTAAAGAATTGCTGCATTTCAACAGCCCTGACCATCTCACCTCCTGCAAGTCAGCTACTACTATCCCAGTTCTGGTACACTGCCAGACATTCTCAGTTACCATCCGCCAAAGATCCTCCAAAACAATTGATTGTATCCTCAGCGATACTGAGTATGGCACGATAAAGATCACACCTGCCATCATTCGCAAAGCTCTGAACTTTCCCAATGCTACAAAAGAAAAGCCTTTTGTTCCTTTCCCTGACCATAAGAAACTCGCTGACAAAGAAGCTCTTATTGCATTTTTCGATGCAATGGGCTATGTATGGGAAATTGGCAGAGACAAGAAGCCCGAGAAGAAGCTGACCCTGGTAAAGAAGTCGAAAATTCCCAACGAGATGAACTTCATCTTCGCTCACTTAATCAGCTGCATGACGGCCAAGACCGGCTCCTCTGACCAAGCCACTCAACCTCAGCAAGCAATGGGATACGCTCTGCTGAAAGGTCTACACATTGACTGGGCATCTCTTATCTATGATGACTTGGTGCAAAGAGTAGACTCTGCCGCTGACAGACCTCCATGGGTTCCTTACCCCCGATTTATCAGTGCCATCTTCCAATATGGCCTGAAGGACAGCCACCCGCAAGAGGGTGACCTGAAACTCTCTCAGGTTGCCCCTAAGGTACTTGACTTCAAACTAGTTGAAAATGAGGTACGTCTTTCTACCCTTTTAACTCTTCTCAACCCTTCTTCTTCTAATTCTGTGGCTCCTTCAGCGACAATACCCATCGCTGATACCCTGGCCACAAAATCCTCTCCTTCTAAGAAAAGGAAACATTCATCTACCCCACTTGGTTCTAAAAGGATCAAGAAAACAAAGGAGCAACCCCAGCAATCTCATGCTGAAGACTCCTCAGCTCTTTCTGCAGAGCTGAAGGAACGTTCAGTGGTACGCTCTGCCACACCTGAACAACCCATCCATTCCATCCCAACTTCAGCGTCTCTAAATGCTGAGGTTACAAACTTAGAACCTACCCAACCTCCTTCAGTCTCTCAAAAGACTGATGAAGTGATTGTCAGCGAATCCAACGCTGAACTCAAAACCCAGCCTCCATTCTTATCCTTCGCTCCTCCCTCTACTCATTTGGTCTCTCCTCCAGATCTCGCTGGAGCTGCCATCATTTCTACGGAACCTAAAGCTGATACTCCAGAAATGATGAAGACAGGACCCGCAGGACAATCCATGGGCACTTTTGAAGATGACATGGAACATTTTTCAGGAACCCGTAATTTTGACGAGTTCATCAATCCTCCTACAGGTACACACCAACCCATAAACACTGTCACTAAACCCCAAACTTCTGAGCTTTCCTATGTTCACAAGTTCTTATATGTTACAGGTCCTAATTTGAGAGACATCAACGCCTCTCTAAAGTCCGTGGAGACAAAGCTGACAGGTCTCACCACTACTCTTTCAAATAACTCTACAGCTGTAACAAACGCTGGAGAGAATCTTACAAAGCTGACAACGGTGGTGGAGAAGAAGGCTTCCACAGATGACATGAAGCAGGTTGATAAAACTCTCAGCAACTTCGCCAAGGTGCTCGATGACATCTACACAGACTACACCTCTCTCAAAAATTCAGTTTCATCCATGTCCAGCGAGGTCACAACGCTGAAGACATCGGTTGGACAACTAGAGGGAGATATGTCTACTGTAAAGACTAACTTAGGCTCTATAAAGACCGATGTTAGTTCAATGAAATCGATGATCGAGCAGCTGCTATAGAAAGCGAATACTCCTGCTCCTGCCCCTGCTCCTGTCCCTGCATCTGACAATTTCACAGCGGCGGATCGCACTGAGCTGGAGAAGATCAATCCTGCTATTTCTGGCCTTCAAGACAGAATAGCAAAGATTGAAGAGGGGGAGAAGAGCGCTGAAGATCTCTCCAAGATCGCTGAAGACCTTTCCCATGATGAATCTATTAGGGGAGAGAAGAAGGATGCTGAAGAAACCACCGCTGGACCTCAGGGAGATGAAAACCCTGAGGAAACCGAGAAGCTCGCCTCTGTATCTGAGGGGGAGCAACTCGAAGAAGAAGCTGATAAAACCGAATCCGAAGCATAAGATGATGAAGTCGTCGATATCCCTGATAATGAACCATCCTCTTCTCCAAAGAATGATGATGATGATGACGAAGATGACGATGACTTCTTTATCGTCAAACCTGCTCCGAGGATCAAAGTTCTTAAGGGAATCTCGATAAATGAACCTTCAGGGGAGCGGACAAAGACAAAGCCCTCAGCCTCTGGAGCTGAGAAAGGCAAAGGCAAAAGCGTCGCTGAAGATGACAATCTGACGATCTTGCTTGAAAAGCCGGTTTGTCAGGTACACTAAACATCTCTCACTCCATCCCTCCTCTATCATACACTATCAGTTCTACAACCCAAGCCTATACACTTGAACAAATTTTCTCTCTCTGATTCTACCCAAGTTCTTACTTGTAAGATCGATGTGTTTCAGCTAGTCCTCTCCCCTGTTTGAGGATATCGCTGAAGGTTCCACAACTGCGACTTCACCAATAATACCAGCTGCTGCTGAAGAAATAATCCCAGTCTTAGATTTGAACTCTGAGACTGATGAACCAGAAGAACAGCTACTCTCGCACAGACACAGACCTTCCTTAGCTCCTCAAAAGCTAAGTGAAGAGGATCAGAAAAGAAGAGAGGAGATAATAAATCAATTCGAGGATCAGCGAATCATTCTGAGGCGTGATCAACTTCCTTCAGTTCCTCCAAAGTTCAGAATTTCCAAAAAGGAATACAAGGATCACCTCAGAGCTGAAAGATTAATCGCTGAAAGAAAGGAAGCTGAAGAAAAGGACAGAGAATACGCCATCCAGCTTTCTAAACGATCAATAAAATACCCCAAGCTGAAAAGAGTTCCCATTGATGTTCAACGTCTGCTCTGGGAAATCGCCAAGAAGATAACTGAAGAAAAGAGAACTGTGTCTCAGTCCACTTTAGCCTGGTGCAAAGAAAAGGTCAACTACAGACTCTCTCCTGCGAAAATCAACAAGGTACTCATCTCTGGAAGAACAACCCTTGTTTCAATCGCTGAAGTCGAGATATTCAGAGAAGATAAGAAGTACGAAAAATTCTATGCTGAAGCCATAACGAAGTACGGTCTCTCTGAATGGTTGGAGATCAGGTTAGCCATCCAGAAGTCCAAGTCGAAGTACAAAGAACATGTTGAAAAGCTGATCAACAAACAAATCGACTTAGTCTACTCCTGTGTGGATATTCCTCCTCCTCCTCCTCTCGAAAGTCAGAAAAGAAAGGCCTCAGCGAAGAAGAAGAAATCTATATCTTCAATTGATGGCCCTGTCATACGAAATGAAACAGGTATTGGTTTTTCACGTACTGAAGTCCTTGGTCCTGATCCTGATCTTTCCATGCTTGACACATCTCTTCCTCCTGGTGAGACTTTCATCCCTGGCAAAGTCATAAGCGAACCCTACGGGATATTTTTCCATGACTACGATGGTGGAAAGCATTTTCAACGCATCTCTGAACTTCACATAACTCCCATCGAACAGCTGAGAGATCTCATCTAATGGTGTGACTTCAGGAATGACCCTCAGGCACGACATCTGAAACCCTTGATTTTTTAAGAAGCGATGATCAAAAGAAAACAAGGTGTAACCGTTCCTGACTGGATGATTCCCACCACATCAATGACCCTTGATGAACTTCTCATTAAGGAAGAACCCTTTACAAACTGATATGATCGCCTATTTCTCTATTGTATCAGTTATTCTTTTGTACTTGTAATTTATTTTGCTTGTACTTGTAATCTTTCCATTTCTCTTTGTAACCTGATTCAAAGTTTTAAAGAAGGATTTCAGCGAAAGTACTTTACTCCATCAGTACTGAAAAGATCCCAGAAAACAGTAAAAGGGACAAATATTTTATGAGTTCTTTTTATCCTTATGTTTTCATTAAATAGCAATTTTCTTTGTTGCTATGTCATAATCAAATAGGGGGAGATTGTTGATCTAAACCCTCAGTGATTTGATAATGACCCTCTCTTATATACTTAGTGAAAATTGTAAGTAAACAATATGTATCAGAGTTTCACTATCGCTGATAAGTACTAAGATCTTACAGTACCGCTGATAGAAACTCTCGCTCTTTAAATTAAACATTCAGCGAACACTGTTCACCATTAATGCTCTGAGTCTGTTCAGTCATTATGATGATCGCTGATAAGTTAGTTGTTTACTTATGATCCCTGAAGACAAGTTTCACGTCAACAAAGGTTCTACGCTGAAGTCGAAGATCAAGCTCAAGAACCAGCGACAAGTCTCCTAATGAACTGATGCAGATCAGCGAAGACTCAGATTTGTCCACTCAACGTGAAGTATCAAGTACAAGACTTCAGCTATCGCTGAACTTTATCATTCGCTGAATAGAAAATGATAATGCTCTGAATCAACGAAAGCTGATCATGAAGTCCTCCGTACAAAGTAGTTTTGTCTTAACCTCCCTTGCACGACTCCGTACGAAATGTCAGAAAAGAACCCCCGACTGTCTGAAATCGTACAACCACTCTGATACTACACTGTTCATCAATGCAGCTACTAAGGTTGTCAACAAAGGTCAATGACATGCAACCAACCAGCTGATGACACGTGTAAAGTGTATACTGACTTGCATTAAATGCATGCAGTATATAAAGAGATGAACCCACTTCATTTGAAGTAACTTGCTAACTCTGGACTAGTTCAATCTCTTATCTCAAGATAGGTTATTATTAGTAATTTTCTTATCTCTCTTAGTGCAAGAATCCTTAGTGTTCCAACTTGTTTAGATTTAGGTTTATCCTTAATCTTGTTTCCGCAACAAGCTGTAAATTGTTAATGATTTATCAATAAACAATTTAGAAAAGTAAAATCTGTGTGTTTGTATTCAAACCCCCCCCCCCCCCTTCTACAAACTTGTATAGGCCTTCGGGACCAACAAGTGGTATCAGAGCGGATTTGTTTAATCTCCTAAACAAGATCTAATCTAAGATATTTCTCTTCCTTGCTATTATCTGAAAATGGCCACCAACACAAACACAAATTATATAGACAATGGTTCTCTTGCTAAACCCCCTAGATTTTCCAAAGATAACTTCAACTTATGGAAAAATAGGATGACACTCTTCTTAGAAGGTGTAGACCCTACTATGCCTTACTATCTCGAGAATGGTCCATTCATCCCTGCAAGAATTGATGCTGCAGTTCCAGCCGCTGAGAATAGACCTGCTATTCCAGAAAGGCTGGTCCCTAAGGAAATCCTTCAATGGACTTACGAAGATAAGAAGAAAGTGGCTATAGATACAAAAGCCAGATCCATACTATCCATGGATCTTCCTGACGAAGTCTACCATTCCGTCATGAATCTGAAAACATCAAAAGCCATGTGGGACACAATATGTGTTCAGTATGAAGGAACGTCTGAAGTCCTGGACTCAAGAAAGATCAACAAGTTCCCCCTATTTGATTATGACATAGCAACAAAGAAAATTGCTATTTAATGAAAACATAAGTATAAAAAGAACTCATAAAATATTTGTCCCTTTTACTGTTTTCTGGGATCTTTTCAGTACTGATGGAGTAAAGTACTTTCGCTGAAATCTTTCTTTACAACTTTGAATCAGGTTATTATTAGTAATTTCCTTATCTCTCTTAGTGCAAGAAACCTTAGTGTTCCAACTTGTTTAGATTTAGGTTTATCTTTAATCTTGTTTCCGCAACAAGCTGTAAATTGTTAATGATTTATCAATAAACATTTTAGAAAAGTAAAATCTGTGTGTTTGTATTCAACCCCCCCCCCCCCCCTTCTACAAACTTGTATAGGCCTTCGGGACCAACTAGTGGTATCAGAGCGGATTTGTTTAATCTCATAAACAAGATCTAATCTAAGATATTTCTCTTCCTTGCTATTATCTGAAAATGGCCACCAACACAAACACAAATTATATAGACAATGGTTCTCTTGCTAAACCCCCTAGATTTTCTAGAGATAACTTCAACTTATGGAAAAATAGGATGACACTCTTCTTAGAAGGTGTAGACCCTACTATGCCTTACTATCTCGAGAATGGTCCATTCATCCCTGTAAGAATTGATGCTGCAGTTCCAGCCGCTGAGAATAGACCTGCTATTCCAGAAAGGCTGGTCCCTAAGGAAATCTTTCAATGGACTGACGAAGATAAGAAGAAAGTGGCTATAGATACAAAAGCTAGATCCATACTATCCATGGCTCTTCCTGACGAAGTCTACCATTCCGTCATGAATCTGAAAACATCAAAAGCCATGTGGGACACAATATGTGTTCAGTATGAAGGAACGTCTGAAGTCCAGGACTCAAGAAAGATCAACCTGGTAAGACAATACGAAAGCTTCATTTCTGGTGAGAATGAATCTCTCTCTGAAGTTCACCAACGTTTTAATTGTTTAATTATAGATATGAAAACTGTTGGTAAGGAATATTCTAACTTTGAAGTTCTGACAAAGTTTCTAGAATGTTTACCTGAAAGCTGGGACAATTATTCTATGTGTCTCAAGCTGTCAAAGGATCTAAAATCAATGACCCTTTCAACCTTATATGGCACGTTGCTGAATCATGAGCAATCGAGCCATCTTAAGAAGAATCTTGTAAAAGATTCCAAAAGCACCCCTGTTGCTTTAATCTCAGAGGAACCTTCTACTCAGCGACCCTCGGTCACTATCACTGAGTTAGAAAGTAACTCTGAAAGGTCATCAGATTCTGATTCTTCAGATGATGATGAATCTTTGGCTCTCCTAACTAAAAAGTTCAGGAGATTTGCCAACAAGAAAATGTTTAGAAAGAACAAACCTCTTTCCATAACTGACAAGCCTAGATCATCAGCTTTTGTTGATAAGGCTACTGCTACTTGTTTTAACTACGAAAAGACAGAACATTTCGCTAACGAGTGCAGGTCTAAGAAAGTTTCTAGACCCTCAGCTTTTACAAAGAAATCCTTTGTTCCAAGGAATAAAGATGACAAATATTCAAAGCTGAAAAAGAAATATGCTAAGCTGAAAAGCTTTAAGAAGAAGAATAAAGGCCTGATGGCTAACTATGATTGGGATTCTTCTGATGAAGAAGCATCATCATCTGACTCTGAAGATGATGAAGCAAATCTATGTCTTATGGCCAAGATTGAAGAAGTGGAAGAAAGTTCAGACATTCCCTCCACTTCAACCTCTGCTATTCAGGTATCACCTTCCTTCTTTACCAATATTGCAAATATTGATAAAGCTGATAGTCTTCGTAAGATCGATCTCTTGACTAGAAGTTTATACGAAGCCATGAACGGCAAAACTGTGGTTGAAAACCAAAATCTTGATCTCGCTAAAAAGCTTAAAAACTGCCACCTTCAAATAGAAAAGCTTTCTAAAATTGAAGAAGATTTTAAAGATCAAGTATATTTAAATCAGCTAGTCAAAATCGAACGAGCAGAAGCTATCGCTGCATTAAAAGCTGAAAAAGCTACTGTTGAAGGATGGTGTAACTCTTCAACAAAGATAACTGAGATAATAAAGTCTCAGATTCCCCTAAGTGATAAACGTGGTCTGGGTTACAAATATGATACTACAAAACCAACCACTGAGCGTTCAATGCTTAAATTTGGAACGTTCGTATCCTCAGTCGCTGATACTTCATCTTCTCAGTGCTCCTCGTCCAATACACCAATCCCTGAGGAAACTCCTACCTCCTCAAAAGGCAAGGAGAAAATGGTTTATTCAAAACCTACCTCTGTCTCTAAAGACAAAGGTAAAGGAATTGTTATTTACCAGAATCCTCAGAAGGGTACCTTAGTACCAAAGCTGAATGTTGCTAAAGCTTCAGTGACTCACCCCTCTGGATCAAGGAAGCAGATCTCTGGATCTATTCAGCGATCTACTCCTAGACTCAGAGTGGATGTCCTTGGTAAGAAATCTGAAGAACTGAATGTTCGTCCCATTTCTAAAGCCAATAGTTTACTTGGTGTTGGCTCTTCTAATTTAAAATCAAAAGCTCAGCATTCAAATGGTCCTAGAACTACTTTTAGTTATAGGAAATGTTATCACTGTGGACTTACCGATCATATTGCTAGTAAGTGCCCCCCAGCCACCAAAGATGAAAAGATAGCTAAGGTGAAGATTGCCCCCAAGGAAAAGAAGACCAACTCTGGTGCAAATCAGATCAAGGTGAATCCTACCACTGAAGTTAAGAAATTAACCAAAGTGAAGAAAGACAAAGCTGAATCTTCAAATGTTGCGAAGACTGCTGAATCTTCCATTCCAACTACTTCCACTGACAAATGTGTATACATGGTCAAGTGGGTACCCAAGAAAAACTAACCTTCCTTTGTATTGCAGGTTAAGAAGGGTATCTGGTATCTCGATAGCGGATGCTCTAGACACATGACTGGAAAGAAAAGCCTGCTCGCTGAATACAAGGAAGAGAAGGGTCCCTCTATAACTTTCGGTGGAAATGGAAAAGGACATACCCGAGGGTATGGTGTACTTTCAAATGGTACAACATCCTTCAAAAGAGTTGCATATGTTGAAGGGCTGAAGCATAATCTTCTAAGCATCAGTCAGCTTTGCGACATGGATAGCAAAGTAATCTTTACTAAGGAATCCTGCTTTGTCGCTGACAAAAAGGAGAAGATAGCTCTCAGCGGTTATCGTTTGGAAAATGTTTATGTAATAAACATGGACTCAACAACCACTGAGAACTCCTGTTTCTTCTCAAAGTCCTCATCTGATGTCAACTGGCTATGGCATAAGAGGCTATCTCATCTAAATTTCAAGACACTGAACACCCTTTCTTCAAAAGAGTTAGTCACTGATCTACCTCAGCATTCATACGCCAAAGAGTCTTTATGTTCAGCGTGTGAAAAAGGGAAGCAGACCAAAGCAAGCTTTAAATCAAAGCAAGTTTCATCAGTGTCATCTCCTCTACAACTACTCCATATGGATTTGTTTGGCCATGTTAACAAACAATCCATCGCTGGAAAGAAATATACGCTGGTCATAGTTGATGAATTCTCTCGCTTCACTTGGGTAATGTTTCTCCATTCTAAGAGTGACACCCCTGAAGAACTCATCACCTTTGTTCGGAAGATGGAAACCCTGAACAATCTGACCGTTCGCTCAATAAGGAGTGATCATGGGACTGAATTCAAAAACAGTTCTCTTGATTCCTTCCTTGAGAGTAAGGGTATTTCTCACAACTTCTCTTCAGTGAGAACACCGCAACAAAATGGAGTCGCTGAAAGAAGAAATAGAACAATTATTGAAGCTGCACGTTCAATGCTCAGCGATTCTCACCTGCCTACTCAATTTTGGGCAGAAGCTGTCAACACTGCTTGTTTTACGCAAAACAGGTCGCTGATAGTTAAAAGATTCAAAAAGACAGCCTATGAACTCTTTCATGGGAGAAAGCCTTCAATCAGCCTTCTTCACATCTTTGGATGTCAGTGTTTCATACTGAACAACAGAGATGCTCTTGGAAAGTTTGATCCTAAGGCTGATGATGGAATCTTTCTTGGATACTCCTCAGTTTCCAAAGCCTCCAGAGTCTTCAATCGTAGAAGACAAACTGTAGAAGAAACTATTCACGTCACGTTTGACGAATCCCGTTCAGCGAACTCTAAACCGTCCGCTGATACTGAAGAACTGAATCAATGGATGTTTTCTCATCTTGGTGATTCAGAAGATATTCCCACTCCTCATGCTCATCCAGTAGAAGATGATAGTCCTCCTATCATTCCAAATATGCAGAATAGTGAAGATGAAACATCATGGGTCTTAGCTGTTCCTATAAACACTATACCTACCGCTGAACCAAATGCCTCAGACATTCCATCTATCTCTCAGCAATCAGTAAATGAAATGACAAATGCAAGTATTCCTCTCTTAGCTGAAACTCCAGAAGTAGCTGAAGCCTTATCTTCAGCTCCTCCAGTTCAAGATGAGTCAGCGACTTATGCTCCGGCTCAGCGATGGACCGTAAATCACCTAATTGATCAAATTCTTGGTGATCCAAACGCTGGTGTTCAGACTCGACGAAGTGCAGGTAATATTTGTTTATTTGTTAACTTTATTTCTCTAACTGAACCAAAGAAAATAGATGATGCCCTCAAAGATCCAAACTGGGTCAGCGCCATGCAAGAAGAGCTGACTGAATTCGAAAGAAACAAAGTTTGGAAACTTGTTCGGAGACCAACTGATAAAACAGTAATAGGCACTAAATGGGTCTATCGAAACAAGTTGGACGAACATGGTACTGTAACCCGCAACAAAGCTCGTCTTGTTGCTCAGGGATATAGACAAGAGGAAGGTATAGATTATGACGAAACATTTGCTCCAGTAGCAAGACTTGAATCTATTCGTCTATTCTTAGCATATGCTATACACAAAAACTTCAAAGTACATCAGATGGATGTTAAGTCAGCGTTTCTGAATGGAAAGCTGAAAGAAGAAGTGTATGTGGAACAACCTCCAGGATTCTCAGATTCTAAGCGTCCAGATTATGTTTATAAACTGGATAAGGCACTTTATGGCTTGAAGCAAGCTCCTCGTGCATGGTATGACACTCTTTCTACTTATCTCCATATTGAAAAATTTGAGCGAGGTAAGATTGACAAAACTCTATTTTTTAGAAAAGTGAAAGGTCATATCATTCTAGTTCAAATATATGTTGATGACATTATATTTGGTTCTACTAACCCTGAGCTTTGAACTCGTTTCGCTGATAGAATGAAAGATGAGTATAAAATGAGCATGATGGGTGAACTAACATATTTCCTTGGTCTTCAGATTAAGCAAACTGAAAAAGGAACATTTATTAATCAGAGAAAGTATGTTAAAGATATGCTGAAGAAATTTGATTTAACTCATAGTTCAGCTATGAAAACCCTATGGCACCACCGCTGACACTTGACAAGGATTCAAAGGGAATACCTGTTAATGTCACGCTGTACCGTGGGATGATCGGCTCTCTCTTGTATCTTACAGCTAGCCGACCCGATATTATGTATGTAACATGTTTGTGTGCAAGATATCAAGCTGAACCTATGCTATCTCATATGAAAGCTGTAAAGCGAATCTTTCGATACCTTAAGGGTACAGCAAACCTAGGTCTTTGGTATCCCAAAGATTCAGGATTCGATCTAACCGCCTATTCAGATAGTGATTTTGCAGGTTGCAAAATGGATAGGAAAAGCACCACAGGAGGATGTCAGCTCCTGGGTGGAAAGCTGGTAAGTTGGACTAGTAAAAAGAAAAATTCAGTGTCCACTTCCACAGCTGAAGCTGAATATGTAGCTGCTGGAAGCTGTTGTTCTCAAGTCTTGTGGATGAGAAATCAGCTACTAGACTATGATCTTCAGCTCTCCAAAATTCCAATCTATTGCGACAGCACAAGTGTCATCGCCATGGCAAACAATCCAGTACTACATTCAAAGACCAAACACATAGAAATCAGATATCATTTTATCAGAGATCATGTGATGAATGGTGATATAGAACTTCATTTTATCCCAACTGATTATCAGTTAGCTGATTTATTTACCAAACCTCTTGATGAGACAAGATTCAACTTTCTCATCAGCGAGCTTGGAATGCTGAACTTTGAAGGGTAAAATCCTCAACGGTTCACATTGATCAGCGATAGGATAAAATCAACTCGTATAACCTATTTAATCATCTTCTCTCTGAATAAAACTTGGTTAAAGCTGATATCAAGGTATGTTTTCTCTCTCTGACAATCGCATGAAAATGCAAGATTTCAAAACAAAATGCATCGCTGAATATCTCTTCCTTAACAGCGATATTTTGAAAATTCTTAAAACCATCACTGATATTTTCATTCAGTGCTTCATGTTTGTAAAAGAGTCCCTGAGCTTTCAAAACCTCAGAGACATCCTAAAAGAATATGAAAGGACAGTTGTGACGTCATTACAACGGATAAACCCCGGCACGTTTTCTCTTTCTGACACACGTTTGCACGTCTCGTTCAAACTTCCAATCAAATGCAAACACGTGTCCGTGTCATGATGAAAATCTTTTCCCTCTCAAGATTTTCTCTTTCTAATATCTCTATATAAACAAACTCGTGGTTTATATTTTTCTTTTACGCGAACAATCTTCCTCCGCAAGAAAGAATTCACTGTTGCATTTGTGCTTTCTAAAACTTCAAGAACTATTCATCATCTTCTTCATCAAACATCAAGGTTAATATGTTCTTATTTATTACCGAATGCGTATAACTTGTTTCCGATCTTTTCCTTGTTTAAACAAGATCAAACAAAAGAACTTCTTAAAATGAAATCATTTTTTTCATGGTTTTATGAACACAACCATTTCATGGTTGTTCTTCAAGTTTAAATGCAAAAATCTTAAACTTGTTCTTCATTCGTTTCCAGAATCTATTTCTTCATAGAAAACTGGATAACAAGAATAAATGGGTTTTACATTTCGTTTCATAAAATCAAGAAAAACCCTAATCTTCATTAAGACATTTGTGTCTGAATGAAATGGATAAAATTTGAACCATCTTAATGGAAAATCTTCCCACATTAAGATTATTCTTATTTGTTAACATCTTTGGTTGAACTGATAATACAGAGAAATGGCATTGTCTGACATTCCTGCAACCGCTGAGAACATCTCCGCTGATTCTGAGGAAGTGGAATTTATCAAGGCTCCTCAGGTTAAGTTCACTCTGGAACAACTAGATTGGACCAAAACGAACAACCTTTCTGCGCTTCTCGAGTTTCCTCCTCGAAAGCAAGTCACACATCTGAAAGATGCTGTGAATTTCCTAAAGAATTGCTGCATTTCAACAGCCCTGCCATTTCACCTCCTGCAAGTCAGCTACTACTATCCCAGTTCTGGTACACTGCCAGACATTCTCAGTTACCATCCGCCAAAGATCCCTCCAAAACAATTGATTGTATCCTCAGCGATACTGAGTATGGCACGATAAAGATCACACCTGCCATCATTCGCAAAGCTCTGAACTTTCCCAACGCTACAAAAGAAAAGCCTTTTGTTCCTTTCTCTGACCATAAGAAACTCGCTGACAAATAAGCTCTTATTGCATTTTTCGATGCAATGGGCTATGTATGGGAAATTGGCAGAGACAAGAAGCCCGAGAAGAAGCTGACCCTGCTAAAGAAGTCGAAAATGCCCAGCGAGATGAACTTCATCTTCGCTCACTTAATCAGCTGCATGACGGCCAAGACCGGCTCCTCTGACCAAGCCGCTCAACCTCAACAAGCAATGGGATACGCTCTGCTGAAAGGTCTACACATTGACTAGGCATCTCTTATCTATGATGACTTGGTGCAAAGAGTAGACTCTGCCGCTGACAGACCACCATGGGTTCCTTACCCCCGATTTATCAGCGCCATCTTCCAATATGGCCTGAAGGACAACTACCTGCAAGAGGGTGACCTGAAACTCTCTCAGGTTGGCCCTAAGGTACTTGACTTCAAACCAGTTGAAAATGAGGTACGTCTTTCTACCCTTTTAACTCTTCTCAACCCTTCTTCTTCTAATTTTGTGGCTCCTTCAGCGACAATAACCATCGCTGATACCCTGGCCACAAAATCCTCTCCTTCTAAGAAAAGGAAACATTCATCTACCCCACTTGGTTCTAAAAGGATCAAGAAAACAAAGGAGCAACCCCAGCAATCTCATGCTGAAGACTCCTCAGCTCTTTCTGCAGAGCTGAAGGAACGTTCAGTGGTACGCTCTGCCACACCTGAACAACCCATCCATTCCATCCCAACTTCAGCGTCTCTAAACGCTGAGGTTACAAACTTAGAACCTACCCAACCTCCTTCAGTCTCTCAAAAGACCGATGAAGTGATTGTCAGCGAATCCAACGCTGAACTCAGAACCCAACCTCCATTCTTATCCTTCGCTCCTCCCTCTACTCATTTGGTCTCTCCTCCAGATCTCGCTGGAGCTGCCATCATTTCTACGGAACCTAAAGCTGATACTCCAGAAATGATGAAGACAGGACCTGCAGGACAATCCATGGGCACTTTTGAAGATGACATGGAACATTTTTCAGGAACCCGTAATTTTGACGAGTTCATCAATCCTCCTGCAGGTACACACCAACCCATAAACACTGTCACTAAACCCCAAACTTCTGAGATTTCCTATGTTCACAAGTTCTTATATGTTACAGGTCCTAATTTGGGAGACATCGACGCCTCTCTGAAGTCCGTGGAGACAAAGCTGACAGGTCTCACCACCACTCTTTCAAATAACTCTACAGCTGTAACAAACGCTGGAGAGAATCTTACAAAGCTGACAACGCTGGTGGAGAAGAAGGCTTCCACAGATGACATGAAGCAGGTTGATAAAACTCTCAGCGACTTCGCCAAGGTGCTCGCTGACATCTACACAGACTACACCTCTCTCAAAAATTCAGTTTCATCCATGTCCAGCGAGGTCACAACGCTGAAGACATCGGTTGGACAACTAGAGGGAGATATGTCTACTGTAAAGACTGACTTAGGCTCTGTAAAGACCGATGTTAGTTCGATGAAATCGATGATCGAACAGCTGCTACAGAAAGCGAATACTCCTGCTCCTGTCCCTGCTCCTGTCCCTGCATCTGACAATTTCACAACGGCGGATCGCACTGAGCTGAAAAAGATCAATCCTGCTATTTCTGGCCTTCAAGACAGAATAGCAAAGATTGAAGTTTGTATAGGTATCTCTGGCCAAGAAGACAGAGAACCTACCAGCGCTGCTGAGTCAACCCATTCCTCCCCCACTCATCATGAGAAAGAGGGGGAGAAGAGCGCTGAAGATCTCTCCAAGAGCGTTGAAGACCTTTCCCATGATGAATCTATCAGGGGAGAGAAGAAGGATGCTGAAGAAACCACCGCTGGACCTCAGGGAGATGAAAACCGTGAGGAAACCGAGAAGCTCGCCTCTGTATCTGAGGGGGAGCAACTCGAAGAAGAAGCTGATAAAACCGAATCCGAAGCAGAAGATGATGAAGCCGTCGACATCCCTGATTATGAACCATCCTCTTCTCCAAAGAATGATGATGATGAGGACGAAGATGACGATGACTTCTTTATCGTCAAACCTGCTCCGAAGATCAAAGTTCTTAAGGGAATCTCGATAAATGAACCTTCAGGGGAGCGGACAAAGACAAAGCCCTCAGCCTCTGGAGCTGAGAAAGGCAAAGGCAAAAGCGTCGCTGAAGATGACAATCTGACGATCTTGCTTGAAAAGCCGGTTTGTCAGATACACTAAACATCTCTCACTCCATCCCTCCTCTATCATACACTATCAGTTCTACTACCGAAGCCTATACACTTGAACAAATTTTCTCTCTCTGATTCTACTCAAGTTCTTACTTGTAAGATCGCTGTCTTTCAGCTAGTCCTCTCCCCTGTTTGAGGATATCGCTGAAGGTTCCACAACTGCGACTTCACCAATAATACCAGCTGCTGCTGAAGAAATAATCCCAGTCTTAGATTTGAACTCTGAGACTGATGAACCAGAAGAACAGCTACTCTCGCACAGACACAGACCTTCCTTAGCTCCTCAAAAGCTAAGTGAAGAGGATCAGAAAAGAAGAGAGGAGATAATAAAGCAATTCGAGGATCAGCGAATCATTTTGAGGCGTGATCAACTTCCTTCAGTTCCTCCAAAGTTCAGAATTTCTAAAAAGGAATACAAGGATCACCTCAGAGCTGAAAGATTAATCGCTGAAAGAAAGGAAGCTGAAGAAAAGGACAGAGAATACGCCATCCAGCTTTCTAAACGATCAATAAAAGACCCCAAGCTGAAAAGAGTTCCCATTGATGTTCAACGTCAGATCTGGGAAAACGCCAAGAAGATAACTGAAGAAAAGAGAACTGTGTCACAGTCCACTTTAGCCTGGTGCAAAGAAAAGGTCAACTACAGACTCTCTCCTGCCAAAATCAACAAGGTACTCATCTCTGGAAGAACAACCCTTGTTTCAATCGCTGAAGTCGAGATATTCAGAGAAGATAAGAAGTACGAAAAATTCTATGCTGAAGCCATAACGAAGTACGGTCTATCTGAATGGTTGGAGATCAGGTTAGCCATCCAGAAGTCCAAGTCGAAGTACAAGGAACATGTTGAAAAGCTGATCAACAAACAAATCGACTTAGTCTACTCCTGTGTGGATATTCCTCCTCCTCCTCCTCTCGAAAGTCAGAAAAGAAAGGACTCAGCGAAGAAGAAGAAATCTAAATCTTCAATTGATGGCTCTGTCATACGAAATGAAACAGGTATTGGTTTTTCACGTGCTGAAGTCCTTGGTCCTGATCCTGATCCTGATCTTTCCATGCTTGACACATCTCTTCCTCCTGGTGAGACTTTCATCCCTGGAAAAGTCATAAGCGAACCCTACGGGATATTTTTCCATGACTACGATGGTGGAAAGCATTTTCAACGCATCTCTGAACTTCACATCACTCCCATCGAACAGCTGAGAGATCTCATCTACTGCTGTGACTTCAGGAATGACCCTCAGGCACAACATCTGAAACCCTTGATTTTTGAAGAAGCGCTGATCAAAAGAAAACAAGGTGTAACCGTTCCTGACTGGATGATTCCCACCACATCAATGACCCTTGATGAACTACTCATTAAGGAAGAACCCTTTACAAACTGATATGATCGCCTATTTCTCTATTGTATCAGTTATTCTTTTGTACTTGTAATTTATTTCGCTTGTACTTGTAATCTTTCCATTTCTCTTTGTAACCTGATTCAAAGTTTTAAAGAAAGATTTCAGGGAATGTACTTTACTTCATCAGTACTGAAAAGATCCCAGAAAACAGTAAAAGGGACAAATATTTTATGAGTTCTTTTTATCCTTATGTTTTCATTAAATAGCAATTTTCTTTGTTGCTATGTCATAATCAAATAGGGGGAGATTGTTGATCCAAACCCTCGGTGATTTGATAATGACCCTCTCTTATATACTTAGTGAAAATTGTAAGTAAACAATATGTATCAGAGTTTCACTATCGTTGATAAGTACTAAGATCTTACAGTACCGCTGATAGGCTCTCGCTCTTTAAATTAAACATTCAGCGAACACTGTTCACCATTAATGCTCTGAGTCTGTTCAGTCATTATGATGATCGCTGATAAGTTAGTTGTTTACTTATGATCCCTGAAGACAAGTTTCACGTCAACAAAGGTTCTACGCTGAAGTCAAAGATCAAGCTCAAGAACCAGCGACAAGTCTCCTAATGAACTGATGCGGATCAGCGAAGACTCAGATTTGTCCACTCAACGTGAAGTATCAAGTACAAGACTTCAGCTATCGCTGAACTTTATCATTCGCTGAATAGAAAATGATAACGCTTTGAATCAACGAAAGTTGATCATGAAGTCCTCCGTACAAAGTAATTTTGTCTTAACCTCCCTTGCACGACTCCGTACGAAATGTCAGAAAAGAACCTCCGACTGTCTGAAATCGTACAACCACTCTGATACTACACTGTTCATCAATGCGGCTACTAAGGTTGTCAACAAAGGTCAATGGAATGCAACCAACCAGCTGATGACACGTGTAAAGTGTATACTGACTTGCATTAAATGCATGCAGTATATAAAGAGATGAACCCACTTCATTTGAAGTAACTTGCTAACTCTGGACAAGTTCAATCTCTTATCTCAAGATAGGTTATTATTAGTAATTTCCTTATCTCTCTTAGTGCAAGAAACCTTAGTGTTCCAACTTGTTTAGATTTAGGTTTATCCTTAATCTTGTTTCCGCAACAAGCTGTAAATTGTTAATGATTTATCAATAAACAATTTAGAAAAGTAAACTCTGTGTGTTTGTATTCAACCCCCCCCCCCCCCTTCTACAAACTTGTATAGGCCTCCGGGACCAACAGACCTAAGGTGTGTTAGAGCAAAGACAGGGACCTAAGTGCAGTAAAAGCATCCACATTTGCCTATAAATAACCCACGCTAGATTAGTCGTAAAACACATATACGAGAACATATTATTCGTTAACGTATTCTTACATGGCATCCCCAAACCTTCATGTTTGATGCTTTAGGCGTTTATCTGAATCGCTTTCAGACACTGTCAAAGAGTTATATGGTTAGTGTGCATGTTTCATTGAGTTTTGCTTGTTACTACCGTTGTTCTACGAATAACTATATTAATTAATGTTCATCAACAGATGCATATCCACAGTTGTTCACCATGAAAGTCCACCATGGTGGGTACTTCACGGAACCACCCAAAAGACATTATTTCCGTGGTCTAGAAATTTATGTTGACATGTTAGATGTGGAGGATCTTTCTATGCAACTGCTTGAACAGATCAGGAAAAAGCTGGACTATGAAGAACCAAAATATAATAGGTTGTATTTTAAGAGGCCGAATGCAGACTTCTTGACTAGACTGGTAGAATTGAGTACCGACGAAGATGTAGCCAACATACGCCAGTATGTTGACGGCCATACTGTGATTGAAGTGTACATCGAGAAAGTGGAGCTTAACACTTTGAGACTCGTCTCGCCAGAGCATGTAAGAAGTCGACCCGGATTGTCAAAAACCAAACCATCGTCTAGTCGTAGCTTTAAATCTGGATAATTTTGTACTGTATTGATTAGTATGTGTTTGTTATGAAATAATCTTGTATAACATCTATGAGTTGTATTTTTAATATGAACCACTTTTTAGACAAATTTCAGACTACTTAAACACTACTTTTCAGACAAATTAAAGACCTTTATTCATGACAAATTAAACAACAACATACAAACAGGAAATGAACGAAACAACAATGTCGAACTAGAAAAGTACAAAACAACAACACATAAACAACAAAGTACTAAAGCAACACCCGTACCACCACCTACTGAAAAATTGCTTTAGTTTGATCAATCCAACTTTGCTTGTCGCTTATCTTCGCTTGAAGAATTGCGAAGTCTTGCGTAATGTGGTGAATGTCTTCTTTTTCTCGACGAATACGAGCCTCCCTCTCTTTTATATCCCCTTTCATCCTTTTGATCTCCTTTTCTTCCACTTCGATCCTTGTCAAGTGGACATTCTTCCTGGCGATCATCTGTTTCCACTCTTCTGTCAGTTGGTCTATCTCCTTTTCATTTGCTGCTATCGCCTTCTGGAGTTTAGCTGGCATTCTTTCAGGTGTAGACGATGTGTTAGATGACGATGCTATTTGTTTACTGAAGAAAGAAAGCAAGAAAGAAAGCAAGTGAAAGAAAGCAAGAAAGAAGGATGGAATGGGTGTGAATTATGGATTGCATATTACTGATATTTATGGATGAAATCTCAAACATGCCAATGAATTTCAACCACAAGCTGGTCTTCAAAGTACAATAATTGTGGAAAAAAACAGTAAAAACATGCAAAGATTCGTGCAAAACAGGACCAAAAATGTAATTTTTTTTGCCCACCGCGGACCCATCGCGGACAACCACCGCGGGGAGGGACCAAAAGTGTCACTGCGGGCATAGTTGGGGGGATCCGCGGGACACTTTGGCCCAACAGGGGGTGACACGTAGGCCCTAGCCCGCGATCGCGGGGCCCACCGTGGATGATTTGGGTATTTTGGTAAACTCAGCGAGAAAGTGAGTATTTTGGTAAGTCAAAGTCAAACTTTGGGTATTTTAATTAAATTCCCTTTAATGTATGTTAAAATAGAAGAAGAAAATAGAGAAGGTAGAAATTTTTAAAACTTAATTTTTAGTAGAGATATATTTTGTTTTAATTGTTTCCACTAGTAAGGTTAAATGTGTTATGATTTTAATAATATAAAATTGCTAAAATAAAGTAAATGTTTGAGTTGAATGTAATCAATGTATTTTTTTTATTTAAGATTCTCAATTTTAGAAAAATTGTAGAATAGATGTTAGAGATATTATGAATAACTTTGGTTGTTTAATGTTTTGTAATAATTTGTTTTATAATTTTCTTCAAATATTTAATAGAATTTAGATTTTTTTAATACTTCTTGATTTTTCTATGTATGTTTTTTTTCGAACATTTTTTATTTTTAATATAGTGTTTTTTAATGATGATAGATTAACTAAATGTTCTTGTTGATATGTGTTTTCGTAATTACCACAATGATTGATCATACACCCTCTTCACTCACATATATGTTATTTCTTACCATCAACCTCACTTGCAGACACCTTATAGGAGGGGTTATGACACTACAAAACATAATGGTCTTTTCGACGGATTAACACTGAGTCTTCTTGATTTCGTCAAATATCCGTCGGTAGTTTGCCAGAAATATTTATGTCGGAAAATCCGCCGGAAAAGGCCGTCGGAGTAGTCCTTTGTTTAGTAGTGTGAAAGTTAAAAAAATACTAACATTAAAAATAAAATAAAAAAATATCAACAACTTTAACTTTTGAATCCACGCTAATATGATAACATTAAAAATTAAAAATTAGTGTCGAAAAAGAAGAAAAGATGAAATAATTTAATAAATTAACGTTGAATGTAGTAAAAATAATTTAATAAATAATTTAAATAAAAAAAATTAAGGGCTTAGGGCACATTTAGTTTTTAGCACATGGCCTCCAAAATATTATAAAACGACCCTATTTAACATATATTAGTTTCATAATATGAAATTTTTTATGTGTTTTTTTTTGTTTTACAAACACGTGAAAAACTGTTCACACTAGAGGAATAGATATATGTTAATCAATACTTAAATCCTAATCTTAAATTAAAATAAAAGTTGCATGAAATAATACTACATGATGCATTGGTTTTTAGCACATGGTCTCTTGCTTAACATATTAGTTTCATTTTGTGATCCACACACACACACACACACACACACACACACACACACACACACACACACACACACACACACACACACACACACACACACACACACACACACACACACACACACACACACACACACACACACACACACACACACACACACACACACACACACACACACACACACACACACACACACACACACACACACACACACACACACACACACACACACACACACACACACACACACACACACACACACACACACACACACACACACACACACACACACACACACACACACACACACACACACACACACACACACACACACACACACACACACACACATATATATATATATATATATATATATATATAAACACACACAAAGAGAGAGAGAGGGGTTCAGGGGAAAACCTCAAAAAAATGAAATACTAAGGAACATAACTGTTAATCTGGACGGTATGCACATGTGCATACAGGTAATTGAAGTTGTTTTTTGGTTTTTATGCACGCGTGCATGGTACAAATTACTTGTATGTACATGTGCATACCCTCTAGATGAATGATTACCATACCGTTTAGATGAATGGTTACCTGGGTGTTCAGTTTTTTTAATTTTTTACGATTTTTTCTTGAACCGTTTAGAGAGAGAGAGAGAGAGAGAGAGAGAGAGAAAGACTTTCAAATATAATTCATGTAATTGTTACAAACCCTACAAACCTAATTCCAACATTTGAATTAATTAATTTATTTTGAAATTTAGTGAGGGTTATCAAATGCGGTTGAGAGTAAACTTAAGAAGAAATTTAAATCACATTGTTGTTATCTAGATGTATGGTTGAGAGCGCGGTTCGTAGAGTTTATAACATTTACATAGTTTATATTTGAAACTCATGAAAACGATAGTTAAATTGGTTCAAACACTTTTATTATAGTTTTATGGTTCTCACATGATTAGCTCCCTTATATAAAAAAATATTTTTTAGTTTTCATTTCACAATATAAACCAAATAAAGTTTAATATGAACCTTTTTCATAATGTGAATGGAAACATATTTAAAACGATACTTTAAATGATAACATTTAATTAAAAAAACATGTTAGAAAATATTTTGAGAATGTTTGTCTTAGGTGGTGTGTGGTTCGCAGATTTTGGAGGAATCCGATGAAATTATAGTGTTGAATTTCATTCAAATTCTTAGTTTTCACAAAAGAAATCCTTGAATTCTATCAAATTCCTGAAGGGTGTGTTTGGTACGCAGACTGGGTGGGACAGGACGAGACAAAAAAATAGTCCCATGTTTGGTATGCCATGGGACAAAAATCAGATGGGACAACATGGGACAAAAATAAGTTTTCATGGGACAAAACTTAAGATTATTTGTTCCACCAAAATAGGTGGAACAACATGGGACTAAAACATAAGATTACTAAAATACTCTTTTTTTTCCAACATCAGATAGCTAAACCTAAATTAAAATCTTCTCTTCCAGTCCTGTCCAGTCCCGTCCCGTCCCATCCTGTCCTGTCCAGTCCTGTCCTGTCCCGTCCCATCCCGTCTACGTACCAAACGCTACCAAAATGAGGGAATTTAACATTACTTAACAACTATGAGGTATTTTGATGTATTAAAATTTTGAATTAATAAGCCTAAATATACCATTTAACCTAAATATAACCTAATTAAACTAGTTTAATTTGATTTAATACTTTTGTTATTTATTTTATTTAATACATTTGTTTTTTTATTTTATCTTCTTAAAATATATTTTATTTTTTTGAAATATAATTTTGTTCATCTAACAATATATTTTAGAGTAAATTACGTTTTTGGTCCCTGTGGTTTGCTAAAAGTTGCATATTTCGTCCTTGTGGTTTTGAAATTTGGGTTTTCATCCTTATTGTTTGCAACTCATTTCTATTTCGTCCCTGAGACCAAAACACTACTTTTAAATATGAAGGACTAAAATAGAAATGAATTGTAAACCATAGGAATGAAAATAGCAAAAACAATTAAATCATAAAGATCAAAAAGGTGATGAATTATAAACCATAAGGATGGAAATCGTAATTTTAAAACCATAGGATGAAAATAGAAGTTTTCAACAAACCACAAGGACTAAAAATGTAATTTACTCTATATTTTATTTGGGTTGTATATATTATAGTTTTTACGCATTAAAGTATTTGATAGTTATTTTAATAAAGTATTTTGTTAAAAAGAAATAAAGTACTTAATGACTATTTTATTAAATCATTTTTGTTTAAAGAAATTTTAATTTTCAAAAAGGTATTTTGGTCCTTTACCAAAAATTCATTCTAATTTCAAAGTTATATTATGTAAATCAAACACACAAATTTCAATTCTTTTAATGTATTCCATTCTAATTATGTGACTAAACAGATGGTCAAACCCAACAACATTCCATTCCAATTTTTCAAATTTTTTGTCATATTTCATTTCATCCAAAAACATTCTGTGAATCAAATGACACCTTAGATTTGTAACGTTTTTTTGGATTTTCCTTTAGTTTTATTTCAATAGAATATTATTATGACCATCTCCAACATCTTCTCTGAAATAGTGAAAATGGAGATTTTAGACCAATTTCTGATTCAACGATTTCTCCACAACTTTCTTCAAAATAGAGAAAATAAAGTGTAATCATCTTCAAATTTGAAAATACCTCAAAAAATGATTACGAAGAGAGAAAAATGATTTTTTTATAATAAAATGTTTTGATGAGAGAAATAATATTTTATTAAATATATAGAATATTTTAATAATATATTCAGTAACTTATCTCTAAAATAGAAAAACTATTGAATATGAATGTAATTCTTTTTGAAGATTTTATTTTTAATTATCTATTTTAGAGTAATTTTAGAAAATCTATCGAATATACGTATCTCGATCGACACATACATACATCAATACTATACATTAGGTGCCTAATATATCGATGGATACCCACCTAAGGTGTTTGATTGGTGAGAGAATATCCATAACCAAAAGAGTACCAAATTTGCAGCTTGCTTCACGGCCTTGTATTCATATATAATCTTCTTCACATATATAAGCATATATATAGATGCGGGTTCAAACGAGGAACGCATCAATTTAAGAGAACGTGATGAGCACTCTCATGCTTCTGATCACATGTGATCAACAACTGCTAAAAAATCGGAACAAATCGAAAATTCGCGCAAGATGTGGCGCGAGGCGTGGCGCGAGGTGACAAGTCGCGGATCATTAATGATTCACAACTGTTAATCATATGTGATTCATAACTGTCAATTGCTCCTCCAGATCAGTTGTGAATCACATGTGATCCACAACTGCCAATCACATGTGATTCATAACTGTCAATTGCTTCTCACGTTTTGGTGCGCTCCTCGTTTGAACCTTCCTCTCTATATATATATCTATACTATATATTAATATATAAATATATATATAGACAACCCCCAACACTTTGAGTTTACTAATTGCCATGACAAACTTACTCCTCCTCCTCCTCCTCTCCTTCCTCCTCCGCCTCCGGCCACACATTGCGTCGGTGGATTTCAACTGTCAACCACCACGACCCCTTGTGAAAACCTATCATGATGCTCCCCTATCTCATCCTCAACAGGTATCTCTATCATGTGGAGAAAACCTCAAAAAAATGGAAAAGTGAGGAATACCCTGGTAGCCCTTCATCTTGATCGTATACAAGCAATTTGTAACATGCACGCGTGCATATGCACAAATTAGTTTTCCGTTTTTTTGAGGTTTTCCCCCGAACCTCCCTCCCTCTCTCTATCTCTCTCTCTCTCTCTCTCTCTCTCTATATATATATATATATATATATATATATATATATATAAATAATATGTGTGTGTGTGTGTGGAATTAAGCTTGAAAACATTGGTTTTAATGGTACAAAACCATTTTAGGTGCATGTGTCGTTGGTCGGAAACAACTACATGAAGGTTTCATGGATGACTGAGGAAACGGATGTGCCGTCTAGTGTGGATTATGGAAAGACTCCGGGGAATTATGACTCATCGGCCACCGGAGACAACACATCGTACAGCTATTTCTTCTATACATCCGGGAAGATCCACCATGTGACAATTGGACCACTAGATCCGGCCACCACGTATTACTACCGGTGTGGTGGATCTGGCCCAGAGTTTAGTTTTCGAACACCACCTGCCACCTTTCCTATCGAGTTTGTAGTTGTTGGTTCGTACCTTTCTATACTTTTATGATTTATATTCCAATGCTTTTCATCTTACAAATAAGTACAATTTGAATCTCATTGAAATGTTGTCTCAAAACTATCAAAATATATATGGGATAGCTTAACTGGTAAGGATTTTAATTTGTTCTCCAGAGGTTATCGGCTTAAATCCGTATCACTAGAAGGGTTTGTCACGCTAAGATGCACAGAAACTACCTCAGACACGCACGGTTACAGGATAAAAAAACCAGTTTTATAGGAGGGTTTCAATCTTAATCTTCTAAGATGTCTAAAAGAATAATTCTTCTGTTTTTTCAATTCTAAAAAAAAGAATAAAGAAAAAATACAAGATTTTTTATTTATTTTTCATATATTTAACTCACATTGTGGTGGTGGGGAGTCTTATCATATAAAGCATGCAACATATGATTTTATACGTGTATTAATTGAAAATATTTGTGGACGCAGGTGATCTAGGACAAACTGAATGGACGAGCTCCACCTTAGAACATATAAATGCAAGCAACTATGATGTTTTACTCCTCCCCGGGGACCTATCGTATGCGGATACGAACCAACCGCTTTGGGACTCATTCGGACGGTTGGTTGAGCCATACGCTAGTCGTAGGCCATGGATGGTGACCGAAGGAAACCATGAACAAGAAATAATCCCCCTCATCTACCCGAAAGGGTTCAAAGCCTACAATGCGCGTTGGCCCATGCCACACGAAGAAAGCGGCTCTGAATCAAACTTGTATTACTCGTTTGATGTGGTCGGAACTCACATCCTTATGCTAGGTTCTTATACTGATTTTGAAAGTGGCTCAGATCAGTATAAGTGGTTGGCTAATGACCTAGCTAAAATTGATCGATCAAGAACGCCATGGGTTCTCGTGCTTCTCCATGCCCCATGGTACAATTCAAATACCGCTCATCAAGGTGAAGGTGAAAGCATGCGAGTAGCCATGGAAGAAATGTTGTATAACTCAGGAGTTGACATGGTTTTCGCCGGCCATGTACATGCATACGAACGATTTGTAAGTCTTTTACCTTTCAAATTCTTGTTATCCATTTTAGGTTTTGAAAAACCACAAGTAGTTAGCCTTGAGGGAGTTCAATTAGCTAGCTAGGGTTTATTCCCCATGGCCCATTGGTTACCGGCACTACAAAACAAATGACTTTTACCCACAAAATTTACCCAGAGAAATTTCCGTCGGTAATTAACCGGGGATGGCAATGGTTCTGTAGAATCCGATATTTGTGACGGTTTTGTGACGAATCACCCTGATAGATTTCTCAAGGAAAAGTTCGTAGGTAAAAGTATTTTGTTTAGTATTACGGTTCGGGTCCTCTCAATGCTATAAGAGGTTTCTGGACTGTTAATTTCAGGGCCGATGGATTATTCTAGTTGTGGGCAATTAAACTAATTCAGATTAGGGTTATAAGAAGAAAACCACCGGTTGTTTGTACATCAACCCTAATGTAACACCATTTTTCCAGACTAGGGTTTACGACAACAATGCTGATCCTTGTGGTCCGATTTACATAACCGTTGGAGACGGAGGGAACCGAGAAGGCCTCGCCATGAAGTAAGTTTCTAAGACATGTCATTGTTTTATAACGAAAATATTTAAGAAGATTTAACATTATTCTGATAAAAATAACATTTTGGTTATTATAGTGTTTTTGGTATACAAAATGATATTATTTTGACACCCTTTCGATTTGAATAAATCCTAGTTACCAAGAACCTAGTCCTTCGATATCATTGTTTCGGGAAGCAAGCTTTGGACACGGTCGATTGAGAATAATGAACGAGACCCACGCTCATTGGTCGTGGCACCGCAACGATGACTCGGCCGCGATCGTTGCTGATGATGTTTGGTTGGAAGGCTTGCGTTCGTCACCTTCATGTAGCCAAAAGATCCAACCAAAATTGACTGAACGTGATGAGCTTTAATCTCCTTTTTACCATTGTTTTCCATTTCCACACACAACACACACATATGATGCTTATATTGTATAGATTTATTGTTACACATGAACCACGATTGGAGATATATATGTATGGAACAAAGTTTTTTTCCCCATATGTTAAGGGAGTGGGTAATTCAAGGATCCTCTATTTAAAGGTTAATGAGTTTAATGGTATGAATTAATGTAGTTTGTCTAGTCATATATAATTGTTTGTTTGCAGCTTAATTAATAGTTAAGCCATCAGCAAACTTGGTTTAATCGAGATTGCTATAAATGAACCCACGTTAATTATATGTGAAGGACATGTTAGCCAACCATACGTTATATATTTTATTTTTTTAACATAATGAAAAAGTCTTATCTAATAAATTCTAAGGTGGCGTTTGGTTCACTGGAAAGTAATGGAATCTGGTGGAATTGGAATGTGACATTCCATTGACCAGATTCCATTCCAGTGTTTGGTTCAATCTTTTAGGCAAATGGAATCCCTACAATTCCATTGAATTCCATTATTTAGCCATTTAACATTCCATCACTTAAACCATGGATTTCAATGGAATGGAATTGATTTTTTTCATAATGCCAAAACTACCCTTTGTACCTGATCTGCTCTCTCTTCGTCTTCTCCATTGCACACAGCAAGAAGGTCACCATCGCACACCTCCATTTACACGATTTCCAGGTTCTGCAATCTCTCCATCGCACACCTCCATCTTAGTCGACACTCATCTCCATCGCACACCTCTCTTTAATAGGTAATGGTTCGATTTTATCCATCTGTTCGATTTTGACAGCAAGAACCTGGAATGGTGCTCTAATCGAAGAAGGTTTTTGGATCGATTGGAGGTGTGTCAGTTTGATTTGTGTCGAGTTCGATTTTAACAGCAAGAACAACAATTTCGATTTTGATTTGTGTCGAGTTCGAGTTCGATTTTGACAACAAGAACAGCAAGGTTTTTGTGATCGATTGGAGCCCTAATCGAATAAGGTTTTTGGATTTGATCGAATGGTGCTCTAAGCGTGGAAGAAACAGATTTTGAAAAAAACAAGGGGTAATCGATTGGAGCCCTAATCGAAGGTTTTTGGATTTGATCGAGTTTTGTTGTGATCGATCGGATGTTTGGTGGCTGAATCGATGGGGTAATTTGGTATGGTTTTGAAAAAAACAATTAAAATTATCAAAAAGGGTATTTTGGTCATTTACCAAAATTTCATTCCAATTCCAAAGCTACATTCTGTGAACCAAACAGATAGATTTCAATTCCTTTAACAGATTTCATTCCAATTCTGTCAACCAAACAGCTGGTCAAACCTGACAACATTCCATTCCAATTCCTTCAAAGTCAAATTCCTTTGACATATTCTATTCCATAAAAAAACATTCTGCGAACCAAACGCCCCCTAAGTTAATTAATTTAAGTAATAAGCTAACTTTCTTGAATAACTAAATAACTTTTTCAATTAGTTTGTGAGGTTTTCTTCAATTTTTTAATTATTTCTTTTATATGTTAGAATTAAGTAATTTTTTAATATGTCATTTTAAATTATGTTACATTATCAGTTACTTCTTGTCTCAAAATAAATGTTTACAATGAAAAATACCTAAATTCCAAAATATATAACTATTATATATTTTAATTAACTACATGACAATAACGAAGGATCGTCTAAGAAAAAAAAGTTAAGGTGAGAAGATAAGAAGGGATCTGGACTAATATTGCTCACTTTTAATCTCAAACTCATTGATTAATTTGCGTTTGATACTACAATTAATCCGATGCATCTCATCATAATGTGCATCCAATAGTGTAGATCAATTTTTTACTCATCACCATAACTTTCATTCTCATAGGAACTCAACCCAATGACAATTAAGGGTATAATTTGAAAATATAAACTTATTTTGAAAGTTGACACTTATTTTGAGATAAGTGAGAAAAAAATGTAGACATTTGTGGCCACAAAGACAATACTTTTTTTTTTTATCAAACCTGACTAGTTTAGCATCTAACAAGTAGCTTATCAAATAGTCTACTAAATTCATGCTAAATGAATCCCCTACTAATGGAAGTTGATTATATTCTTTGTCAACCAAAGGTATGCATGCTCAACTACAATCGAATTAATTCCAAATCTCAAATTCCAATTATTTTGAGATGTTCAATGTGATCCCATAAACAAGTAAATAATGTATGTAAGCAAGATAAAGACTCAATCCCTAAATTCATTCAATGTGCCAAATGCTTACATGAGAGAATCTTACATTCTTGGTTATGTCTAAAAGTGTTAGCAACAAAAGGGACAAACTAGGCTATTTATACCTAGACAACAAAGTTACATAATGAGTCACTCAACTTTGATACAACAATATTTTGACACTAACAGTCTCCCCCTTTGTATCACACGTTGAAGTAGCTACTCAAATTGATCAGGCGAGATGTACTTTTTCCTTATGCCAAATATGATCTCAAACCTTCGTAGAGAATTTCCGTATTCCTTCCTTTTATCAATTGCTTCCAAGGCACGAACAATCAACTGCTTAGATTTCGGCTCCAGTTTTACCAAACCTTTTTCTGTAACGCCCTAAAAATTTAGACAATAAATATAGGGAATTCCGGAAAATGGGTAACATAAATTCCATAAAACAAGCCAACTAAAAACCCTCAAATACAACGGGGTAGTTTGGACGATGTACAATTCAAAAGAGTGTTGAGACATAATACATAACAACATATTAATCTAGAACTAAAGTAAGCTAGATTAATCCGGGTGTCACTATATCTCCAAAAAGCCTCTCATCTCGATCCCAAAAAGCCCGACCCTCCAATGCTCCTAAGCATGGCCGGCAAAACAACGTGGCAAAGACGCCACAAGGTGGAACCTGAAAACCACAAACACATACATCAAGCGTTAGACCAAAAGTCTAGTGAGGTTTAATCGTTGACATATATAAAAGAAATATAATAATGGCATTGTAAAGTAAAGATACCGGCTCCATTCGACATTACATTACCACTTCCCGCATATCCAAGATAGTCCACACCTGATTATAATTTTCAAAAGAGACATTTCTCTAAAACGTGGGAGACCCGTTACCATCTAGGTGACAAGAACACGTGAGTGGGGTCACCTTTGATGTTGTGGATTGCACCTCAAGTCCCGGTCCTAATTCCCATGCCATATAGACATCACAACCTCAAACCATATAATTATTGCATTTATTGCCTACTCCGTCGAGTTACACCTCAAGGACTTACAGGAACCATAGTGCCTATCCATTCTAGACGAGTTACACCTCAAGGATGGTTGTCCCTTATTTCCTACTCGCTAGTAGCCCCCAATGACTTAACCAAAATGGACATATATTCCATAAGGATCTAAATCGTCGTGCACAAGGAGATAGACTAATTCAACCCAATCAAAGTCATGTGTTTTATATGTAAGGTTACTACCAAATAGCGTGACAATTAAACTCATATGTTATCATGAACGAAGTCCCCAAATAGCACACATAATTCATAGCTATTCATACGATATACATCTATAACTCAAACTAGGTATAAGCATGTATAAATAAATATATAACTATATATATATATGTATGTATATATATATTTATAGTCCATAAGGATATAAATTGATATACATATATACATATACATATGTCCACACTTAGTCATCATTTAATTATTTAAAGAAGGCTCAAGTCTTTTAGTTAGGATTTCTACATACCAATAATATCCCATCATTTTAGCATTAAGGAATTACATAAATATACATGTATAGGTACTAACTCACCAAATAGGGTTTTGTAAGGAGAAAAACCCCAAACTTGAAGAAACCCTAGAAATGAGGTATACTTAGGTCTTGGAGAAAGAACCCTAGATTCAAGAAATACAACTCCTCAATATGGTGATCTGACATAAAAGTGTAGGAATAAAGTCATCAATAAAACTTACTTGAAGAGTTGAAAGTGTGAAACTTCTAAACAAGGAAACCCTAAATTCCAAGTAGTTTTTCACCTAAGATCTTGGAATGATAAGGTAGCTAGCAAGAATTAAATGCCAAAACTTCAACTAACTCCTACTAACAATAACTTGGAAATCCTACCATTAAATGAGGAGAGAAGGAGAGGGAAAGAGAGCAAAATCGCCCAAGGAGGGAGAGAGCCGATCGATTGCAGAAAAGAAAAAGAATGTTGCTGCCACTGCCCTAAAATCGAACTAAGTAGCTGTCACCCAACTGCCCGATCGCGACTATGCCCCTGGCGACTTTGCCCGGGTATTGTCGCGGGCATTGTCGCGCCTCATGCCCCGCTCACTGTTTGTTTTGGCGAAGTTGCTGCTGTTGTGCGACTATGCCACCAACGACTTTGCCCTTGGGCATTGTCGCAGTCATTGTCGCCGATGACCACCCAGCCGCTGCCCGAAATCCCGTTTTGCCGTCAAAAGCGTTCCCTTGCTTCGAGTGATGAACGGGGTGGTTCTTTGCATGTTGAAATGAAACCCATGCATGGAACGACACATGCACATACATATATATACCAATATATATATAACCGTATGCGTAATTAGGCTTAACGTTATAGTAGACAAGGGTGGAAATGTTTCACTTACATGACATATTTAGGGTGTTACAATCCTCCCCTCCTTGGAAAAGATTTCATCCCCGAAATCTTGCATTATACGAAAAGTTGCGGGTAACGCCTCTTCATATCCTCCTCGGATTCCCACGTCACGTTGGCGCCCCGATGATGCTTCCATTGAACCTTCAACATTATTACTTCTATATGGCGAAGTCTCTTTGTTTCCCTTTCTAAGATAGCTTCCGGCTCTTCCACGCACCGGTTGTTGTCCACGCAGATTTCCAATAATGGGATGACGTTCTCTTCCTCCGCCTAGCACTTCCGTAAATAACACACATGAAATGTAGGATGAATCCCACTCATCTTGGGTGGTAGATCTAGTTTGTAGGCTTGGAGTCCTGTATGTTCAATAATTGGAAAAGGCTCAAGGAAACGGGGACTAAGCTTCCCCCGCTTCCCGAACCTAATGATCCCCTTCTACGGCGATACTTTTAACATCACACGGTCGCCCACTTTGAACTCCATCCGTCGTCTTTTCTTATCGGCATAACTCTTTTGACAGTCTTGAGCGGCTTTCCAATGCTCTCGACGAACTGCTTTTCGCCCGCCTCAAGCCAACAAACGGGTGTTCTACATTTTCGTCCATACAACACCTCGAATGGTGCCATGCCGAGACTCGAATGGTAACTGTTGTTGTAGGCAACTTCCACTAAGGGAAGATGAGAGTCCCAATTTCCTCCAAAGTCGATAACATACGACCTCGACATATCTTCCAGAGTTTGGATTGTCCGCTCGCTTTGTCCGTCTGTCTGAGGATGATAAGTCGTGCTCAACTTTACCTTCGTTCCCAATTCCCTTTGGAAGGCATTCAAAAAGTAAGAAGGGAAACGACTATCCCGGTCGGATACAATAGACAATGGCACCCCGTGCCTTGAAACCACTTCGTTGATATACAACCTTGCCAATTTGTCCAACGGTAACGTCTCCCTCATAGCCAAGAAGTGAGCGCTCTTGGTCATTCGATCTACAATTACCCAAATGGTGTCATAACCTTTCAAATTCCTTGGTAGTTTCGTCACGAAGTCCATCGTAATGTGATCCCACTTCCATTCCGGTATTTCAAGTGATTGCAAACTACCATAAGGTCGTTGGTGCTCGACTTTCACTAGTGAACATGTGATGCACTTTTCCACAACACCGGCCACGTCAAGCTTCATGACTGGCCACCAATACTTTAACTTCAGATCTTTGTACATTTTGGTACTTCCGGGATGTATAGAGTACTTTGACTTGTAGGATTCTTCCATGAGTAGCTCTCGGCACTCTCCGATCTTAGGCACCCAAATCCGCCCTTGGAAAAGTTTTAGTCCTCTACTATCTTCCATCAATAGAAGGTGCTGTTTCACCATCGATTCATCCTTGAGGTTCGCCTCAAGTAGTGCTTCGGTTTGAGCGGTCTTGATCATGTCCATTAAGCTCGAGATAATTTCAATTCTTGCCAATGACGTTTGCACTTTCCCACTATACTCCTTCCGACTCAAAGTGTCCGCTACCACATTCGCCTTGCCCTGATGATAAAGTAGTTCGCAGTCACAGTCTTTGAGCAACTCCAACCACCTTCGTTGGCGCATATTCAATTCCTTTTGGTCAAAGACATACTTCAAACTTTTATGATCGGTGTAAAGCGTGCATTTTGGGCCGTATAAGTAGTGTCGCCATAACTTCAATGCAAAAACGACTGCTGCCAACTCGAGATCGTGAGTTGGGTAATTTTTTTCGTGCTCTTTCAACTGCCTTGATGCATACGCTATCACCTTCCCTCTTTGCATCAAAACACAACCCAAACCCATCTTGGATGCATCACTGTACACGACGAAGTGTTCGGTTCCTTCAGGTAAGGACAAGATTAGAGCTTCACAAAGTTTTCGTTGCAAGGTCCGAAATGCTTCCTCTTGCGCGCTAGTCCACACGAATTTAACATTCTTTCGAGTCAATGCCGTTTGTGACGAGGCAATCTTGGAGAAGTATTGGATGAATCTTTGGTAGTACCCGGCTAACCCCAAAAAGCTCCTAATTTCTGTAGGACTCTTTGGAGGCTCCCAATTCATCATTGCCTCAACTTTCGCGGGGTCTACTTTCACACCTTCTCGGGTCACCACATGCCCGAGGAATTGTACTTCCCGCAACCAAAACTCACACTTGGGGAATTTAGCGTACAACTTCTCATTTCTTAACACCTCCAAAACTTCTCGAAGATGTTGCTCATGCTCTACCTCATCTTTGGAGTACACCAAGATGTCATCGATGAACACGATAACCGACTTATCCAAGAATGGTCGGCACACCCGATTCATCAAATCCATAAAAAATTTCGGGGCGTTCGTTAAACCCAATGGCATGACTAGGAACTCGTAGTGCCCATACCGAGTCCTAAATGCCGTATTTGAGACGTCTTCTTCCTTAACTTTCACTTGGTGGTAACCAGGCCGGAGATAAATCTGGGAGAAGCATCCGGCTCCTTGAAGTTGATCAAAGAGATCGTCTATTCGGGGAAGTGGATACTTATTCTTCACGGTTACCTTGTTTAATTCCAGGTAGTCGTATACATCCGCATCGACCCATCCTTCTTCCTGACCAAAAGCACCGGAGCTCCCCAAGGCGATGAGCTCGGTATCACAAAACCCTTCTCTAGAAGTTCATGTAGTTGTGTCATAATTTCTTGCATTTCTGTCGGAGCGAGACGGTAAGGTGTGCGGGCTATCGGTGCCGCTCCCGGAATCAAATCAATTTTAAACTCCACTTGACGGTCGGGTGGCAAGCCCGGCAAGTCGTCGGGGAAAACATCCGGATACTCTTTGACGACTTTCACATCTTCTACTTTCTTTTTCTCTAACTTGGTGTCCACCATGTAGGCTAAAAACGACGAGTACTTCTTTATTAGGCATTTTCTTGCCTTTATGGAAGAAATGATAGCCACCTCGCCCTTACGTTTCTCTCTGTACACTAGGACAAAGTCTCCACTTAGGAGAGGTATCCTTATGAGTTTCTTTGAGCACAAAATTTCCGCTTTGTGTTTAGCCAACCAATCCATTCCGATCACCACGTCGAAGCTTCCAATAGCCATGGGAAGTAGGTCTACATCAAAGGTTTCACCACTAATCTCCAGGCGACATCTTTCCAAGATTTCCCGAAAAACTACCTTTTCTCCGTTTGCTACCTCGATGACTAAAGCATGGTGCAAAGTACTAATAGGCACATTCAAAGACTTGCAAAACACATCCGACACAAAAGAACAATTTTCACCCGAATCAAACAATACTCTAGCGGGTAAGGAGTTGAGTAAGAACGTACCAGACACCACGTCGGTGGTTTCCTTCGCTTCCTTTTTCGTCATTTGGAAAGCCCTCCCTTGAGGCTTTGGGATGGCTTCCCGTCTCGGTTGACTTCCCGAACCGGTCCCTCTAGAGTCCCCCTTCAGCATGGGACACTCCCGCTTCACGTGTCCGATTTCCTTGCACTCGAAACAAACTGTCCCCCTTATATGGCACTCCGGACTAGTGTTCCCCGTCTTGCCGCACTTGAAACAAGTAACTTGACCCGGATTGCAAGACCCGAAGTGCTTGCTCTTGCACTTAGGGCACCACCTCGCCTCACGGCGGTTGTCCCCTCCTCTACCACTTGGTTGGAACCTCGGCTTTTTAAACGAATTTTGTGGGCTCTCCCACTTCCTCTTCTCCCTAACCTTAGCTTTCTCCTCTTTGTCTCTAGCATAGACCCTTTCCATAACTTTTGCCTCTTCAATAGTCTCTCGAAGATTAGTCTCTTTGGAGTTCTGAACCATTACCATCATATCAGCCGGCAATCCCTTCAAATATGCCTTCATCTTTTCCTTCTCAGTTGGGGCCACATGCCCCACAAGGTTCAGCTTTTCCATGAAGAGTCGAGTGTATTCTTTAACCGACAAATTTCCCTTCTTGATTGACCGGAACTCTTCCTCGATCAAGTCCATCTCTTGTTCGTTGCAATACTCTTCTAGGATTTTTTTCTTAAAAGTGGCCCAAGTCATCTTGGTCAAAACAGAAGTCTCTAGGGTGGAAGTGTAGACATTCCACCAAGTCAAAGCCGAACTCCAAAGCATTTAGGAACCAAACTTTACTTTCTGGTTCTCCTCACAGTCACAAGCCCTGAAGGACTGTTCGATCTCCCAAATCCAGTTCATGCAGGCGACTGGATTGTCAGAACTGGAAAACTCCGGTGGTTTGCAACATAGGAAAGTTTTGTAGGAGCATACCCTTCCCGTCGGCCTCGTCTCCAAAGTAACTAGCCCATCAGTCCTCTTTTCATCACCTGTTCCCCCAGATCCCACAACAACCATACTTTCTTCATTCGTTTCATGACGACACGGTTGAGCATCCCTGTCCTCCAAAAGTTTCATGAACAGTTCTTGATGCTTAACCATAGTATCGTTCATGGCCCGCATCATGTCTATCATTTGAGTTTGAGGAGTCACTTCCGTTATAACCGGGTTGGTGGAGGCAATATTCCTCCTTGGTATCTGTTCCACTCGCCCACCCAACAAAAGTGGAAGTGGAGGAGGCAAAGTTGACGCGTTTACTTCCGGTTGATCGGCCGTGGATTCCGTCACGGCGTGACCTTCTGGCGAATTCTGAGGTCTACTTTGAGTATTTACCATTTTCGTCCGTCACATCCGAGAATCAAGATAAGAACATTGCCCACGAGATCAACATAAGGAAACGTACTAGAACAATCATTGATTCTCATAATCATAGAACTCAAGCAGACTCACGTAACAATGTATTCATAATAGCAGTAGTTAATTGAAATTATGAACACATTACACATAAGAATTCTCGTTACCACTTTCATAAATTACAATAATGTAATTTCCATCGACTCCGAAACGTCCCATCTTATTGTGTCTACCCAATTTCCTCACATTTCATCAGTTAATGGTCTCAGCTTAAGTCTAGGCATCATACTAGCACACCTAGTTCACTTAAACTAGATCTCTGATACCAAGTTGTAACGCCTTAAAAATTTAGACAATAAATATAGGGAATTCCGGAAAATGGGAAACATAAATTCCATAAAACAAGCCAACTAAAAACCCTCAAATACAACGGGGTAGTTTGGACGATGTACAATTCAAAAGAGTATTGAGACATAATACATAACAACCTATTAATCTAGAACTAAAGTAAGCTAGATTAATTCGGGTGTCACTACATCTCCAAAAATCCTCTCATCTCGATCCCAAAAAGCCCGACCCTCCAATGCTCCTAATCATGGCCGGCAAAACAACGCGACAAAGACGCCACTAGGTCGAACCTGAAATCTACAAACACATACCATCAAGCGTTAGACCAAACGTCTAGTGAGGTTTAATCGTTGACATAGTATAAAAGAAATATAATAATGGCATCGTAAATTAAAGATACCGGCTCCATTCGGCATTACATTACCACTTCCCGCATATCCAAGATAGTCCACACTTGATTATAATTTTCAAAAGAGACATTTCTCTAAAACGGGGGAGACCCGTTACCATCTAGGTGACAAGAACACGTGAGTGGGGTCACCTTTGATGTTGTGGATTGCACCTCAAGTCCCGGTCCTAGTTTTCATGCCATATATAGACATCACAACCTCAAACCATATAATTATTGCCTTTATTGCCTACTCTGTCGAGTTACACCTCAAGGACTTACGGGAACCATAGTGTCTATCCATTATAGACGAGTTACACCTCAAGGACGGTTGTCCCTTATTGCCTACTCGCTAGTAGCCCCCAATGGCTTAACCAAAATGGACATATATTCCATAAGGGTCTAAATCCTTGTGCACAAGGAGATAGACTAATTCAACCCAATCAAAGTCATGTGTTTCATATGTAAGGTTACTACCAAATAGCGTGACAATTAATAAACTTATATGTTATGATGAACGAAGTCCCCAAATAGCACACATAATCCATAGTTATTCATACGTATACATCTATAACTCAAACTAGGTATAAGCATGTATAAATAAATATATAACTATATATATATATATATATGTATGTATATATATTTATAGTCCATAAGGATATAAATTCATATACATATATACATATACATATGTCCACACTTAGTCAACATTTAATACATATATACATATACATATATACATATACATATGTCCAAAACTTCAACTAACTCCTACTAACAATAACTTGGAAATCCTACCATTAAATGAAGAGAGAAGGAGAGGGAAAGAGAGCAAAATCACCCAAAGAGGGAGAGAGCCGATCGATTCCAGAAAACAAATGTTGCTGCCACTGCCCTATAATCGAACTAAGTAGCTGTCACCCAACTGCCCGATCGTGACCATGCCCCTTGCGACTTTGCCCGGGCATTGTCGCGCCTCATGCCCCGCTCATTGCTTATTTTGGCGAAGTTGTTGTTGTTGTGCGACTATGCCACCAGCGACTTTTCCCTTGGGCATTGTCGTGGTCATAATCGCCGATGACCCCCCCAGCCGCTGCCCGAAATCCCGTTTTGCCGTCAAAAGCGTTCCATTGCTTCGAGTGAACGGGGTGGTTCTTTGCATGTAGAAACAAAACCCATGCATGGAACGACACTTGCACATACATATATACCAATATATATACCAATATATATATATAACGATATGCGTAATTAGGATTAACGTTATAGTAGACAAGGGTGGAAAGGTTTCACTTACATGAAATATTTGGGGTGTTAGCTTACTATTCAGCTGAATCTTTATCACTTTGAATGTCCCATTACTATACTTGTTTGCTTCAGCAAATCGAAGGAACTTCTTCTTCTTCTTCTTACTATTGAAATACATAATCCCAAACTCTATTTTTTCAAGGATTTTGTAGACAGGAATACCTTGTATATCCGACAGTCTCTGATTGGGCTTTAAGATGTTAACTCTGACCTGACCAGCTTCTAATCCCATCGGGAAGTCTGTAAGATAAGAAAATTTCACCATGTTCTTTATAAATCTCTTCACAGATTGATAAGCTTCAGACCATTCTTTCTTCTTATCTGGAGTTCTGGCAAGGATATCATACAGTCTAAGAGGATCTTCACTAGTTAAGTTCTTGAAGTCAGCTTCGGTGAAGAACCACTGATTTCCATTCGTTCTAACAACAGTAAACTCTGGATACCAAACATTATGCAGTTTCTTAGACTCTATCTTCACAATCTTTACAATCTCCTTGTCAGTCTTTACCCAATCTATATTCTGATCCTTGTTCCTCATCACATGAATAAATTCTATTTGGTGCAGTGATGACATCTTTTCAATGGAGTACAACTTGACAAGGTTCATGGGTTGAACTTCTTTCACAAAAAGATCTCTTCTGATATCTTCTTGGAAAGGTATCAAGATCCTGATTCTGTGCCACCGTCTCTCCAAGTTGGGTTCTCTTTCAATAAGCTGTTGGAACATTCTGATTTCTGCCTCGAAAACATGATCTTTGATTGTACCATCAGGAATTACAGGAATGTCTAACTCAGGGATATCAAGAATCATATCATCTTGTTGTAAAAACCGATCATATTCATCGTCATCAGAATCACGCGGTTGCACATTCACAGCATCGAATACATCATCCAACTCCTCCTTAATCTTTGTAACTGTTCTTTCAGGTTCATCCTCGGAGTCAATGTAAATGATGTCTTGGATCATACTATTAGCCATTATCTCCTCATAGGTTCTTTTATCATCTCCCTCACGCTTTTCAACCATCGGAATGATATCATCAAGAACATTTTCAGTAGACCCACCAACCTGTCTTTCACTTTCAGTTCTCCCACCATGTACAGATTCAACTTTTGTAGATCGAACCCCAGAACCACTAGCATCAGTAACTTTATGTCTCTTACCAATCTCCCCCTCATGGTGATCGGGATCTTCCTGGTCATCATGCCTTCATTTCGTACTTTGGGCTTGAGACTTGCAATATTTCTCAAGAACGAAAACTCTATCAGAAAGTGATTTAAATCCGAAAGTCATGGCTTGGGTTAAACAGTTGAATGGATAGTTGAATGGATTGTAGATCTGACTTAGTAGGCATTTGAGACGGAATTTATGTCTGTCTCCTCAAAAGACCAACCAATTCCACCTCTTTTGGATCAACATTTTCACCTTGCTGAAGTAGTCGAGCAAGTAATTGGGATTTTAGTTCATGGGTAGGTATGGTTTGTTCTAGTTGAGAAGATGGGTGAGGAATATGTGGTGTGGTTGATTGTGGTGGTGTTTGAGTATCAGGTTCAGGTTCAGGCTGAGTAGTAGGTGTTTGCATCACATACTTCCCTTTTAAAACTCGTTGCACATCCTCAGACAACTTGCCAATGGTTTTGTTTACATCCACCGTTTGCTTTTTGAAAGAAACATTCAAAGCATCCAACACCACCTTCAACAGCTCCACCGTCACAAAATGTGGCGGCGGTCCCATCATTTGTCTAATTTGATTCGGTCTAACATCAGAACCTGGTCCACTTAGGATACCAGTTGTCACGACAGTTGGATAAACTGCATGGCCTGGGTTCAGCGCTGGCATGGTGTTGACACTGACAACACTTCCATCCGGTCCTAGTGAAGTACCAATGAATGTCAACGACACTCTGGTGTTCCGATTGGAGCACGAAAACTTCCAATTGATTGTCACTATCGGTAAAGTGACTGGAGGTCGTATACAAGGAAAAGATGTATATCCAAAAGGATCTAGGCTCAAAGTGCGTCCAAATGAAGTCGATGGTCGGGGCAGAGGCCTATCTGTTTATATATCAGCTAACACCGAGTGTGCAGCCGATAGAGTATGTGCTTGATCCCCATATGAAAATGAAACATCAGCTTGTTGAGAAGCTGATGAGTGGCTGAGTTGGGGTGTGCATTGCGTAGCTGGGTCCAATACGACTTTGTCAATACCTGACAACAACGAATGCATGTCGGTAGTAGATGTGGCAACCCGGCTAGACTCGGTGTGGGAAGGATCTTCATTTCTTTCTTTTCTAGATCCTGTCTCTCTCTCCCCATTTCTCTTAAGCTCACTTCATTTTCTGAACACCTTTGAACTTGCTTTCTTCAAGTTTCTTGACTTTAACGGATAAAACATTTTGTTCTTTGAGAATTAAATCAAATCTCTTTTGTAGATCAGATTTTATCTTTTGTTCTTTCAAAATCTCGATTGCTAACCCAGATAATTTTTGTAAAAGCTTTTGAATTTCCGTTTCAAAAATGTTTGTTTCACTTTCAAAGTCTTTTTCAATTGTGTTGCGTTTATCAGATATTTCTTTGAAAAGCGCAACATTTTTCTTTTCAAGCCCTCTCTTTTTACTCTCAAAAGACTTTCGTTGATTCTTAAAATTATTTCGCTCAATCACTAACACTTTTTCAAAATCAGATATTTGTTTTGAAAGTTTAGCATTTTTAAGCTCAAACATCTTTCTTTCCTCGAATTTGTTTTTGACAAATCAAGGATCTTTCTCTCAAAATTCTTCTTTTCATTTTAAAAATCAACGTTTTCTTTTTCGAACACAGAAAGCCTTTTCTAGAGATCAAGGTTTTCACCCTCCAACATGTTTCCTCTTTCTTCAAGTGCTACGTTCTTCTCTTATCTGGCTTCAAAATCTGCAACCTTTCGTCCCAGTTCAGACACTTTCTTTGAAGCTTCAACATACATACCATAAAATGAACCATATTTTGCACCCTTTTCAAGGTCCGAATTCCTGCGCTTGAGCCAATCATTGCTGCTCCTTAAGGCACTCAAGTCTCTATACATCTGGCTTTTCGATATCAGATTGTCCAAATCTAACTGAGGACATGCTTTCTCAATACTCATTTTGTCAACGACTTTTGAACTGGTCTCCAATTTCGATTCGAGAGCTGTAATCTTTCCTTTGAGGTCAGAAATGGTTTGATATGACATTGTTACTTGAATGAGATAATCGTGAGACAATTTAGATACGATCCAAAAAATCAGACAGAATCTCAGAATACCCAAATGTCCCCCTCCTACGACTTAGCACGGGGGTCCCGCTAGTGACCTGTTAGTGAGAATCCGGATAGGGAATCCAGATGTGTGTCCAGATTAGGAAAAACCCGGATAAAAGTTTCCGGGTAGTTAATCTGGATGGAAGTTTCCTGGTATTGTGTAATCCGGATAGGTGTTCCAAAAACGAATCCGGGTATAGATCCGGAAAGAGCAATCGGAGTGTCCGGATGAAATTTTGATCCGGGTAGTGTAGTATCCGGAAGAAACGTATCCGAATGTGGTTTCCGGGTGAGTGTAAGCGGATAGTAATCGGACAAATAGGAATCCAGATGAAATTTCGATCCGGGTAGTGTAGTATCCGGAAGAAACGTATCCGGATAGAATGAAGACTTGCCCGGAAAGTCCGAAAACAACGTCCGGATAGTGCGGCTAATCGAAGAACACGGATCTAGGATTGAGCTAGGGTTGATAATTTTGATTCCTGAAAGTTATGAGACCAACAGACACACAAAAACACGCAAACCCAAATCGATTTCAACCTAAAATACACTCTTTTGATGAAAAATATCAGATTTTTATGATCACAGACTCTAAACCAAAAATCGATTTTTAACAAATTGACCAAGCAAACGGTTGAATTAGACTTTGAAAACATACCAAACTCGATTAATAACTCAAATGAATGGATTGAAGCAACTAGAAATCAATATTTTAGCAAACTCAAAAAATCAGAAAAACTAACCTAGTTAGCGTCGTTTTTGGATTCGATGAACACAAATGAACTAATTAATACCTTTTGGATCGATAGTTTTGTCTCTCTACTTTGATACCACGTGTAGATCCCAGTATTGATCAAGTAACAATGATTCGAAACGATTAATCGTTGTATTGAATGATTAGAGAGTGTTACAAGATTAGAATGATATACTCTCTCTATCTCTCTATGATGCGCACTCCGATTAATCTCACATGGCTAACCTAATTCTCTCTTAAACCACACTTTATATACCAAGGGCTTAAGCCTAAAGCCCATGGCCCATTAGCACACTAAAGCCCATTTAACATTATACGACTTTTACAATTATAAATAAAACCTCTTCTTTTCTTTATATCACTTTCAACTTTAAAGGACATTTATGGTTCTAACAGGACATCAACACACATTGCACACATTGTTGGTTCCAAGACTGGTGCGTCGTACATAGCTCTTCGATTGTCGGTACATAGCTCTGATACCAATTTTGGATCCCAAATGTAGTGCACTTAAAGTGATCGTGAGACAATAGTGTTGTGATTCAAAGGTAGTGTATTAACACAAGGAACTAGAGTGAGTGTCCTAACGCAAATAACTAAAAGTGATAAACAGCTGAAGTAAACAGAATAAAACTGGAAATCAATACACTGAAAACTGGATGAAAGAAATCTAGTGTATCTGGATGTGGAATCCGGATGAGAAAGTCGGATAGTATATAATCTGGATGACAAAAACTGAGTAACTTTCCGAATATGGTTAAAATACGGTTGTGAAGGCGGATTACAATCACCGGATGGTGAGATTCCGGATCCGGATGTGATTTTCGGACGGATAACTTCGAGAAGCAAACTAGACAACTGGAACCCGGGTGTAAAGATCCGGGTATTAAGGTATCCGGTTATCGTTTCTGGATTAAGGAAATCAGGTAGACACGGTCCGGATTGTGTTCGAATAAAGATTATACGGGTGAGAAAACTTACCCGAATTAGCCGAAGAACACGGTCAAGATAGCTATTTTGGGCCACGAACACGGATCTGAAGCAGATTTCTCTTGAAGATTTTGGTTCCTGAAGATCGTGAAACCAAAAAGAATCACAAAACACCAAACCCAACTTGATTTTGAACCTAAAACCAACCTATTCCTTGAAAAACACTTGAAAATCAATGAATAGAGACCAAGAACACAAAAATCCCATTTTTAACAAATTGATGCTTAAAACTCTAGAAATCGAATGTGAAACTTTGTCAAAATCAGTTTAAGACTAAATGAGATGGAATGGAACAATAGGATTTCAACAATTTTGCAAAAATCAAAGAACTCATAAAAGTATGAACTTACCAACGCCATTTTTCAATTTTTTTGAAGAAAAAAGAATACCTTTGAATCAATCACCTTATCTCTCTGCTCTGACATCAAATGTGGATCCCAAATGTAGTACACGTATCAAACCAACAATCAAACATAAAGATTAAGCAATGATGAATGTAATACGATTGATGATTAACAATGATTATGTACGACCAAAAGTGTTAACATTGATGATTAACCCTAATCTAGGGTAAAACAAAAACTTGTTAAGGTATTTACACATTTAGCACTAAACTTTAATACAATCAACTTTTAACCCTAACAGGGTTACTAAAACATCAAATCTATTATCCTTAAAAACTGGAAAACGCCTCTAAAACCATCCCACGACAACCTTTACAAAACTCTGACCTCAGATCCCACTAATACCTTATATATATATATATATATATATATATATATATCGACAAGAAAAAGTGTTAGACTTAAAGTTGTTAGTTCTAAATGACCAATAATACATGAACCTATACGATCACAAACATAAAGCAAATAGACATCAAGACATCAATCATATATTTAAATATGTTCAACCCAAGTAAATATTGGAAGCATTATTATTTTGGAGAAATAATAATGTTGTAGCAATCACTACTAACACAAATGACTTTTACCCACTAAAATCACCTATGAAATTTCCTCCTCGATTACCGACGGATCACCTACAAAATATCAATGGTTTAGGTGATCACCCACGGATCATCCACAAAATCCTTGGGTGATTTGTCACTTATTTGAATTTCCCACCAACAATTTCCCAGTAGCTTTGTGACGAATCACCCCTTTAGTGAAGGATTTCCTAGAAAAACTATGAAGTAAAAGTCTTTCATTTAATAGTGACTATATTAGGGATGGAAACGTGGCGGTTATTGGGTGGGTAATGCATTCCCCATCCCTAACCCCGAACACTAAACAGATTAATATTTGCAATACTCCCTACTCTAGTGCCTACTTACACACCATAGAGGTATACCTTCAAGCCAATGGTGTCGGGGCCTGACGCTACATGAGTCCATCCAAAAAAATACTCCTGATGACTTAGTGTAGACTCTATTAGGAAAAAGTCTCAAAATGAGGGTCCCGGTTCCCGACTCCTCACGAGTTCGTAATCGTAAGATCATGCGTCCCGAAGTCTAACTCAACAAGAGATCACCTCCGCAATACCGACGGTCTTGGAGTCCGACCCCATACGGGTTAACCTTTATAATACCGACACGACCACAATACCTACTCGAGCATTAGTCTCAAAACGAGAACATCCAAACTTCTCACTTATCAAACATGACTTGTATGCCTATGGATCCAATGCATTATAGTCTAAATTAGATGACTCCAATTGGATGACCAATGTACTCAAAACATGTAAATCCCAAGTAGTTATGGAATAAATGCAAATCACGTCCACAACTCAACATTTACCAATTTAAGTTAGACAAAGTCCCCAAAACTCATTTACCTATTCAATAAGATCAAAATAGTCAAAACATGCATTTACCCAATGTTCTTGCAAACTCATGCTTTTCTTGCAAACTGTTGCTCTAAAGGCATGATTATTTCTAAACTCGTCATTTGTATAGATAACTCGTTACCTAACTATAACCAACAATTTACACCTCCAAATCAAGTAAAAACACGAATACCCATTTTATCGTCATAAACTTCAAACAATCAGTCCATGTGAAATACACACAAAAACGTACCATAGATTCCCTTCAAATCATTTTTCCATGGTCTAATAACCAAATTACACCAAGAATGTAATGACATTTACCTCAACAAGCAAATGCAAGAATCAACAAGGTTACACTCGAGTGTTATTTATCCTTAAATCTACCCAAAACTCGAATATGAACTTTTTAAGGTTTTATGAAGGCAGAGTGCCAATTGTCCCAATATATTAAATATCCACAACATTTGGTAAAACAACAAAACATCCCGACGTTCATATAAAATTATTTCACTAAGGTTTTTAATACCAAATATACCTAATGTATAGATAGTCACAACATCCAAATATATTTGTAATATATCCATAAGAACACAAAACTCTTAAACTTTAATCATCTTTTCTACCTCCAAGATCTCCCAACAACACTAAAAAGAGGAGAAAGAAAAGAGAGTATAGAATACCCAAACCCTAACTTTGTTTCAAGAGAGGCTTGAAGATCCACGACCTTCAATCACTCAAAAACTCTTAACAAACGCTAGCCAACACCTTGAATTGCTTCCAAATTTGACCTTTATCTAGAAAAATCGCCCAAGGTGGACGAGGAGAGAAGGGCATGGATTAAATGGGTGGAAATGGCCAAAAATAAGGCTTTTTACGCCCTCAAATGGTCCTCGTGACCCTAGGTTGCACAGTTAGATTGTGTGGCTGGGTTTACCCGATATGGCCGCCTTCAACAAAAGCTCACACGACTTTGGCTGCAAGGCTAGTCGCCTCAGACTGTTTTCCACCCACCACCCGCCTTGATGCTAATTTTGGGAGTTTCGTTATATTTTAGAAGTCCAGGCGACTCTCCGTGCACCCAAAGCCGCATGAAAAGTCACCTAAGTCTTTGGAACATCAAAGCGATCGAAGGGTAGAAGTAGTGGACTAGGAGACCGATCGTGCAGCCTAAGACGCGTGGCTAGGCGTTGTAACACGAGCAGGACACAAAATGGCTCGGAGGACGACACTACATGATGCTTTAATGTTAAGCTATCGATTCATAATGTCATAAGAAGAAAAGACAATACATTACCCAACTTAACTAAATAACTCAATAAATTCTGTAATTCATAGTTTAATAACAACAAAATTACAGATACATTAACTAAATCTAACATTAATTTTCTTGTAATAATTAACTGGCACGTGGGTAATATTTTTTTTCTTTTTATGATATTATGACTCTAATATCAACATTAATTTATGGGCAAATTATAAAAAATGAAAGGTATTTAATTTCTATTTTGATAAACTTATTTTTAAACGCTCTATTTTTTAGTTGTTACAACACGACATTTTAATAAATAAAATTTAATATTTTTTCTTTGTATGAATGATTTTTAACATAGATCACTGTCTGTTGGGAACTGAAGATTTGCCAAGTATGGTTAGTACTGCCAGAACAACAATACTACTGCCAGAGCAAAGTTAGTACTGCAAGTAAAAGTTAATGCTGCTGGAACAACGTTAGTACTGCTTGTGCATAACGATGTTAATGCTGCTTGTGATCATAATTATGGAATGCGAGAATGTTGGAGATAAAGATGGAATGATTGAAGATAAGCATGAAAGAATATTCTGAAGATCAATTTTGTTTTGATAGTTATCTTGTAATTATTTAGTATAAATAGATTTTGATAGATAGCTATTCCGTGAGATTTGAGAATTCGTTTTTTTAGAGAGAATTAACCTCAAGGTATAGAACCCTATTTCTAGAGAAGTAGAAGTCGTCTTGTTGAGCCTGTTCAACAAGATTGAGGTTTGGTTGTAAACTTGTGAGTTGAAGTATTGAATACAAACAGATTGTGTTTTCTGATTAGTTGTTCATTGAGTGTGTTTGAATTAAAGTTCTATTCCGCAAGATTCTTTAATTCTGATTTCTAAGTATAATTATTCTTGTTTGGAATCGATCCTGACAAGTGGTATCAGAGCTTGGTTTCTTAGAAATCTACCATCATTATGGACAACACAGTTAAATCAAACAGTACTCTTGTTTCAAAGGTTCCCATGCTCAGGCCTAATGCGTTTGACATGTGGAAGATTAGAATCAAGCAGTATATTTTGCTTACTGATTATTCCATCTGGGATATTATAGAGAATGGTCCATGTGCTGAAGGAAGGGTTGGACCAGATGGCAAAAGACCCCCTCCAAAGACTGATGCAGAAAGAAAGGTTAGACAAACAGAGATGAAAGCCTTAAGCACTCTGCTTTTGGCTATTCCCAATGAGTATCAGCACCAATTTCATCACTGCACTGATGCTCAGATTTTATGGAATGCATTGGAAAAGAGATTCACTGGTACCAAGAGCACCAAGAGGAACCAGAAGGCAATTCTTAAGCAACAATATGAAAATTTTACTTCTACAAAGAATGAGTCTATGACTCAAACGTTTGATAGATTTAATAAGTTGATTGGAGAATTGGCTACAATTGGAGTTCGTATGGAGGCTGATGATGTAAACAGGAAGTTTCTAAGATCATTAGGTGAGGAATGGACAATGTATACTGTGTCTTTCAGACAGAATGACCAGTTAGAAGATAAAGAGCTTGATGATCTTTACAATGATCTTAGGGTATTTGAAGCAGAGGTTGAAGCCAAGAAGAAGCCCTCAGGATATGTGTATAATGCTGCACTCCTATCAGCATCAACTGATTCTACTGCTAACCCTGAATCAGTTAGTACTGCTGGTGGAGTCAATCAGGAGAAGGCCAATGATTCTGTACTAGAAGCTTTCTTTTTTAGTCATGTTAACTCCTCATTAATTAATGATGACTTAGAACAGATTAATGCTGATGATCTTGAGGAGATGGATATCAAGTGGCAGATGGCTATGCTTTCTATGAGGGTGAAGAAGTTTATAAAGACGACTGGGAGAAACAACTTTTCCCAAAGAAGAGAAGATGGTGCTGGGTTTGACAAGTCTAAGGTGGAATGCTACAAGTGTCATAAGATGGGACACTTTGCCAGAGAATGCAGAGGTGGAGTATCTCAAAACAACCATCAACAAGCTCAGACTGGAAGCTTCAACCAGAACAGAAACTCTGTTCAAGCCCTTGTTTCTCAACAAGGAATGGGATTTGATTGGAGTGATCAAGCAGAAGAGGCAATTCAGAATCATGCACTAATGGCAGAAGTCTCAGATCTTCCTACTGAGGTAAAATCTAATCTCTGTTCTCAAGCTTGTATAGACACTGTGAAAAAGTATAGAGATCACAACCAGGGAATGTGTGATGACCTTAAGAGATTAGAAAAGGATAGAAGAGATTATGTAGTGATTGTTGAGAGGTTTGAAGAACAAATTAAAGCTTTTCAAGCCAATGAACTTCAACACTCATATGATACAAACTACTGGAAGTGGGAAAAGAATGGTCTGGAGTTCCAACTGAAAGAGTCTAGGGAGGAATGTGAGAAATTAAAAGGAGAACTTGAGAAAGTAAAACTTGATGTTGAAAAGTTTTCATGTGCTTCTAAAGTCATGGACACCATAATAAATGCTCAAATCCACAGTAAGATGAAACCAGGCATAGGGTACAATGCCACACCCCCACCCTACAACAACACATACATCCCTCCTAGGTCAGACCTGTTAGAAACCAAGGATAGGAAGGACTTACCTGAAGGAGCTACTAAAGTAGATCCATTATATGAAGTTGTTGTTGAGGATAAAACTGAAAAAGAAGAGTCTAAGAAAAGGAACAAGAATGTCAGTGGTGAGATCCCCTTAGATAATTACATCAAGACTAATGAGGAAGGTGGAAGTCCCTGGGATAAGAACAATGAGATGAAAAGATCTGAAAAGGGAAAGGGAGTTCATTATACACAGACCACTGTTGTGAATTCCAATACTTGTGAACATTGTTCTTGCAAGAAGTCTCAAAAGAATAAACCCCAAAAACATGATAAAAAGAGGGGAAATCAAAGAAACTGGAATAATCAGTGGGCTCAAAAACAAGGAGTTGATCTGCAAAGGATTAACAGACCAAAACCTTGTTTTATCTGTGGCAAATTGAATCACCTTGCCAAACACTGTTATTTCAATCCTATTAACCAAAGGATAAATTTTCAAAGAACTTTTCAAAAATCAAATGGTTATAGGAAGCCTGTAAGAAACCATGTGGCTAAGAAACAAGCTAAATCCAAAAGCCACATGAGGAAAAAGACTGAAAAAGAATGTGTCACAATGTGGGTTTCTAAAAGCACTAGTGTTAGTACTGCTGCCTCAGATAGTACTGCTGCTAGCAGTGTTAATGCTTCTAACACTTTTAGTACTTCTTCTAGAAGCAATACTGCTGCTAGCAGTGTTAGTACTGCTAACACTGTTAGTACTTCTTTTAAAGATAATACTGCTTCTAGTGTTTGTGCTGCTAGACCAATCATCTTGACAAAGTACTCCAGTACTGAAGTTCCTCAGGTTGAAAAACTTATCCAAACTGAATGTAAGTACTTTGATGAGCAAGGGAGACCCAAGACCACTTTGGCTTGGGTTCCCAATAAAAACTAATTGATTTATCTTATGTGCAGGGCAACCAACAGCTCAAGGGGAAGAGCATCTGGCATGTTGATAGTGGTTGCTCCAGGCACATGATAGGTAACATGGCCTGCCTCAAGAATTTCAAAAGAATTGATGGAGGACATGTTGCTTTTGGGAATAATCCTGCAGGAGGTAAGATAAGTGGTAAAGGAGATCTATCAAAAGGTAAGATGACATTTGAGGATGTTTACTATGTTGAGCAATTGAGATACAACCTGTTAAGTGTATCACAGGTCTGTGACAAGAAACATAGTATATTATTTACTGATTCCGAATGCATTATTCTTGCTCCTGGATTCAAAGTAGTTGATGAAAACATGATACTATTGAGATCAGGTATCACTTTATTGTTAACAATCCAGTCAAACACTCAAAAACAAAGCACATAGAGATCAGGTATCACTTTATTCGAGATTGTAATGAAAAGAAATTAATTCAAGTTGCTAAAGTTCATACCAATGACCAGTTTGCTGATCTATTCACAAAAGCTTTTGATGTGGGTAGATTCACTTTCTTGGTAACAAGTGTGGGCATGATCAACCTTGAATAAAGTCATGATTTTCAGTTTTTATACCTGTATTTCCTTCTATATTTGGTACTACTAACTCTTCTTCTCAGGATCTTCTGTATGACTCAGATTGACAAGTGCTGAAAAGTTACTACTGCCAGTGCATAGTTACTACTGCCAGTGCATAGTTACTACTGCCAGTGCATAGTTACTACTGCCAGTGCATAGTTACTACTGCCAGTGCATAGTTACTACTGCCAGTGCATAGTTACTACTGCCAGTGCATAGTTACTACTGCCAGTACATAGTTAATACTGCTTCGTACTTAATACTGCATGTGTCGTTAATACTGCTTTAAAAGAAAAATTAGGGCTAATACTGCTATAAATACCTCTTTCAGCCCGCCAAAGTTCATAACGTCTCTTTGAATTCTATTCATCTCTCTCTCTTTCAAACTATTCTCTCCCAAGAATCTCTGTTTTCTGTCAAGAATCCTCAGGTACAATGGAGTTTATCGACGAACACAATGAGATTGCCATGCTCCAGAAGCCAAAACAGTCCGCAGGTTTTCACGACATTGTGGATTTCCTCAAAAACCCGCATATATCCTATGCCCTAATGGTGACCCCGACAATCTACACCGAGCATCAGAAGCAGTTCTGGGAAAATGCCACCGTGGTGTCTGAAGATGGACAAAAAATCATCAAAACAAGGGTGTGTGACAAACCCTTGAATGTTACAGAGGAGATTATTCGCATCACTCTTCGATTGGATGATGCCTCTGGTATGACGTCTATTCCTAATGACGATCTATACTCAACTTTAACGAGAATGGGGTATGAAGGTCCCATTGGAATCTTTAAGTTTTTCAAGTCTAAATTTTCTACACAATGGCGATTCTTTGTTCATACCTTAATGCATTGCATTTCAAAGAAAACTACTGGATGGAGTGAGTTTAGCAGTACCATTGCTTATGCCCTGGTCTGCTTGGCCACTGCCAGGAAGTTTAATTTTTCACAAATGATTTTCAATGATCTTGTGTCAAACCTGGAATCCAAAAAGATTTTTTATATGTACCCAAGGTTTGTCCAAGCAGTGATTACTAAGGAATTGACGGATTTGCCTCAATTTACTGAGGTATATGTACCTAAACCCCCTAAAGGAAAGGTCTTCTCAAATATGAGAAGAACTTCCAGGGACTCGGAAGGAGTTGACACTCCATTGTTCTCTACAATGATGGGTGTGTCCCACACACAAGAAGGTATGGCATCAGGGTCAAGGCCCTCATTAGACTAACCCACTGATAGCCAAACCCCACCTTCAATCACCAAAGAAATTCCTCAGTCCATTCTTCAAAGACCCACTCCTCTCATAACCAAAAAGTTTACAAGAAGAATGGTACACAAGGATCCTTCCCTTGATGTACCTCCTACAAGCCCAAAGCCTTTAAGCCCTCTATTGGAGCATTCTCCAATAGAGAATATCGAAAGGGAAACCACAGGGGTGTCTCCCAACCCCAAGAAGGTGCTCACTAAGGAGAAGGTTGAGCATGTGAGTAGCACGGCTGCCACTACTTCTGCTAGCACAGAGAAGGATAGTGGTAACATACCTAAGACCTTCCTCACGGCAACTCAGAATGAGAAATCATTCAGAGGTCCCAGGTGCCAAGAAACCACGGGGGTAGGCAGTGCTTTTGCTAGGCAAAAGACACCTACTAAAATTTCCAGTGATCCTTTAAAGGAAGTAAAAACTCCTAAACAAGGTGAGGATAGATATACATATGAGGAATTGATGGAAACCATTGCCAATATCAACACAGATGTTGTAAGTCAGCAAAAAGAGATAGATGGACTCAATAAAGTGGTCCTATATCAACAAACACAGCTTGCGAAGCATAAGAAGCTGATTACAAAGTTGATGCACAGGAAGAAGAAAGCTCAGTATGTTCTTAAAAGAAGAAGCCCCAACAATGATGCTCCCAAAAAGGGGGAGTCAGAAGCTGAATTCAACATGGAGAGTGCACAGGAAAAGGGGGAGAATGAGTGTGTTGAAGAAATTGCAAAAGAAGCAGAAACTGATCATGCAGCAGAAAAGGTTAATGCTGCTGAAATTCAGAAAGAAGCAGAAACTGAACCAACAGCAGAAACGGTTAATGCTGATGAAAGTCAAAAAGCAGAAGTGGCAGAAACCATTCCAGAGGCAGCAGAAACAAAAGAAGCAGCAGAAACCATTCCAGAGGCAGCAGAAACAAAAGAAGCAGCAGAAACCATGCAAGAAGCAGTATCTACAAAGGAAGAAGCAGCAGAAACAAAGGAAGCAACAGAAACTAAAAAGCCTACTTTGGAAGAAGTTGAAGTTGCAGAGGCTTTGATTAAAGCCAAACATGACACTCCTAAAAAGCAAGAAGAAACCCTGGGTGAAAAGCTGGTGTCACTGAAAAGAGCAAGAACCAAGTCTATAGCTACCAAGAGGAAAGTTGTCAAGAAACCTAGGGTAGAACCAGTGGTAGAAGAAGAAAAAGAAAAGGATGTTCCAGAAAAGAAAGATGATACAAAGGTTGCTGAAGAAGAAGTAGCAACTCCATCAGGTCAACCAAGAAATGCTCAATGTGATATGTATATCACTGTGGTTGATACTGATCCAATCAAAGTTGACCCATTATCTTCCATGCCTCCTGAGATCATCTTCTGGGATACCTTGGTAGATCAGAGAAAGGAGTACATTAGAGTCAAAAGAGCAGATGGGAAGTATGAGATCTGTTCTACATGGGGAAGACTTATCAGAATGTGCTCTAGATCTGACGTAGAGGAGATGTACAAGGTTGGAATGAAGCTGTATGGAAATATGCTGAATGAGAAAGGGATGTCTATCACCAAATTGGTTCTTAAATACCTGTGCCTAATGTTCAAACCAGAAGCAGTTCAGTATATGATAGAAAGAAATTTTCAAGCCATTACCAACTAGATGCTCATTGAAAAATGTGGAGTGTATGTCATCACACTTGACTATACATATCATGAGTATTATTTGGTGGATGTTGCATACAAGCACAGCAAGAAAAGGTTGAATGGAATGCTACATGCTAAGTTGGCTTGCAACAAGGATTCTGAAATGGGAAGATACTTGGTGAGAAGGATTATCAATCAAAGCATGGGTTTGAATCCTGATTTATGTGTTCATGATTAGGTTTTGGAAGCATCATCTGAAGAACTTGACTTCTCAACCTAAAAAGTCAAGTTAGGGGGAGATTGTTGGGAACTGAAGATTTGCCAAGTATGGTTAGTACTGCCAGAACAACAATACTACTGCCAGAGCAAAGTTAGTACTGCAAGTAAAAGTTAATGCTGCTGGAACAACGTTAGTACTGCTTGTGCATAACGATTTTAATGCTGCTTGTGATCATAATTATGGAATGCGAGAATGTTGGAGATAAAGATGGAATGATTGAAGATAAGCATGAAAGAATATTCTGAAGATCAATTTTGTTTTGATAGTTATCTTGTAATTATTTAGTATAAATAGATTTTGATAGATAGCTATTCCGTGAGATTTGAGAATTCGTTTTTTTAGAGAGAATTAACCTCAAGGTATAGAACCCTATTTCTAGAGAAGTAGAAGTCATCTTGTTGAGCCTGTTCAACAAGATTGAGGTTTGGTTGTAAACTTGTGAGTTGAAGTATTGAATACAAACAGATTGTGTTTTCTGATTAGTTGTTCATTGAGTGTGTTTGAATTAAAGTTCTATTCCGCAAGATTCTTTAATTCTGATTTCTAAGTATAATTATTCTTGTTTGGAATCGATCCTGACACTGTCCCATGTTTGGTTGGGGTATGTTTGGTACACTGAACATGACAGAACAGAACAAAAATCACTGTCCCATGTTTGGCAGGACTTTTATGTGGAACAGACAAGGAACAGAGTGGAACAAACTGGCCTGTTCCACCCCCACGGCCCCACCCGATGGAACAAGCTGGAACAAGATGTAACAGACTTATGTTTTACCAATATAACCTCAAAATAAAATTTAATTCTCTTCTAAAACACTAAATACACGTTCTATTTTATATTTTATTCATTTTTTAAATTTTATTTATTTGTATTTTATCTAATGTTATATGTTATGTTATGTCCAGTTCTGTCTACCAAAACGCTGAACAACTGTTCTGTCATGTCCCGTCCAGTTATGTTCTATCTTGTCTGCGTACCAAACGTAAGAGTGTATTTGGTATCCACATAAGAAAGAAAGAACAGAATAAGATAAACAACGTTTGGTAAGACAAATTGGACATGACAGAACATATCAAATCAACTCACCAATTTACACCTAATGAAATGTTTATATCTTTTATATATTTTGATTTAGTTATTTATTTATTAAACTATAATAAAATAAATATTTTATAAAATAATATATCATTAGAAAGTTTTCGTCAAAACAATTAAAATGACACCAAAATAAAGTGTACATAGTTTCCAATTTTATGCCAAACATGAAACAATTATTCTTGTTCTAGTCTGTTCGATCATATCCAATGTAACAAACACATCCTAAGTTATAGTATATTCTCTTAATTGTATCAAAAACATTATACGTTACCTTGATTGTGTCAGAAAACATAGGATGTTCTCAAAGTTGAGCTTTTGAAATACGTATTCCAAATACGACCCCAAATAAAGTACATTCCAATTCGATACAATTTGCTTTTAATGTACTCGTTGGGTTTAGAATTGTATATGGATACACCTTTTTAGTTCATATAATTGAAGTAGAGGAGTGAAAAAGATTGAGTAGGGGGTCGACTATGCCAAGACGTTGAGAAGCGATGTTGGCACTCGCGGTGAGTATAGACCATAGCCCATAGGCCAAAGGAAAGTGATAGGTGAGAGGCCGGGCAGAGGCCGAGATGAATTATGGCAAAACTGATATATATATATAGGGAAGGGTTCAATTGAGAAGTCTAAATATTTTGAGAAATAGAGAAGTAAAAAAACACGGGAGTGTTCATATATGAACATTCATATATGAACACTCCAATGTTCATATATAAACGTTCATATAACAGTCATATATGAACGTTCATATATGAACGTTCATATATAAACAGTCATATATGAACACTCCCCGTGTTTTTTTACTTCTCAATTTCTCAAAATATTTAGACTTCTCAAATGAACCTAACACTATATATATATATATATATATATATATATATAGGGGACCATTCAAGGAAGAACTAGTTATTTTGTGGTAACTGTAAGAACCAATGTAAGCCACATATTAAACTATAAATTAGGAAATTATTAATTTTGGTAATTTTGTTTGAAATTTAAATAAAAGGGCATTTTAGGTATTTTTAAAATCTCCTCTCTCCTCTCTCCTCTCTCTACTCTCTCCTCTCTCCTGATTATGATAATGATATCACAAGAACAAATGTGATATCACTGTGATACCCCAGTGTGATACTCAGAATACATACAAGAACAAATATAATATCACTGTGATACCCCCATTGTGATACTCATAATACATACAAGAACAAATATGATACCCACTGTGATACCCCCAATAAACATACAAGAACAAATGTGATACCCCAAATAAACATACAAGAACAAATGTGATACCCACTGTGATACCCCCAATAAACATACAAGAACAAATGTGATACCCCCAATAAACATACAAGAACAAATGTGATACCCACTTTGATACCCCCAATAAACATACGAGAGAAGCCATTAACAGTGCTTCTTCGTCCCAACCAGCCATGGCTGCCACAGATCTGAAACCAGGACTGAATAATGCACCTTTCTCTCCATTATCGGATTGTTTTGGAGTGCTCCGTTTTTGTTCTTCATCCACCATTTTTCTCAAGTTGCAGAGAACGATTTTGCTGTGTTTGTGTTAGAGAGACAAGATGCGATTTAACATAACGGTTGGAATTTGAATTCTCTTCTTAACGGCCTCCATCACAGCCACGTCGCCGTCGCCGCCACGGTGTTTCACCACCTCCATCACATCCCCTTTCTTTCACGTCGTCGCCGTCGCCATGCTGCTTATTTTTTCCTATATGTTGTGTTCAGTGGGTTCCATGGTGATGGAGTCAAAATATCATGGTGGTTGTATTAAGGATATACAGTCCAATAGCAATCAACAACAGCCCAATGAGTCCATAAACCAGTAGCCCAAGGTTCCTATACAACACGTTTACAATTAGTTTATTTACTCCTGTATATTCTGATGTATAGTCAAGCAGATCCTAAAATAGCTCCTGTAGAATAGTTCTTATTAGTTAGAATAGCTCCTGTAGAATCGCTATTATTAGTTCTGTAATTTACCTATATAAGGCATGTAAATCTTTGAATACGATTAACCTCATTTGATCATAATTATCTGTTCTCTATATGGTATCAGAGCCTCAATAGCTCCTCTGAGTTTTTTTTTCTTTCTTCGATCCTACCCTACCTCAAAGCACCATGACTATCATCGATATCAACACACATACCCACTTTCCAATTAAACTTACAGCAAACAATTTCCCAGTCTGGAGAAAACAAGTTTTCGCAACCCTAACTGGCTTAGGCCTTGACGGATACGTTACAGGCTCAATTGAAGCCCCATCAGAATGTCTACCTACCGATCCAACAAAATCAAATCCAGCATATCATCCCTGGTTTCGTCAGGATCAAATCATCCTTGGTGCTCTACTTGGAAGCTGCTCCGACACTATTCAGCCGGTTGTCTCCTCTGCCGATACATCAATGCAAGCCTTCAAACGTCTCACTGAAAGTTATGCCAGTGTCTCCCGGTCATGCATAATCTCACTAAAGTCACGGCTTGCTAACAACCCCAAATGTACCCGATCCATCACTGAATTTCTCCATGACATGAAGAACATCGCAGATGATCTTGCCTTAGCCCAAAGTTCTGTTGATGAAGAAGATCTCGTGGTTCATATACTAGGGCAACTAGGAGAAGAGTATTCCCACATCTCTTCTGCACTAAAAATTCGAGACACTCCAATCACATTCCCAGATCTTCTTGACAAGTTACTTGATCATGAACGTACCTTAAAAGAGACTCAACCAGCATCAGTCATTGCCACTGTCAACAACACCCAGAAATACACAAATCGGTATTCCCAAAAGTCCAACTATGACAACCGAAATTCTCAAAGGTTCAATCACAACAACAGTTCAGGTACCAGATCTGTTCGGTCTTCTGGGCAGTACAATGGAGGTAACAATTTTCAAAAAGGTAATCGCAACTACAACTATTGTCAATATTGCAACATTCCTGGACATGCAACTAAAGACTGCAGGAAACTTGCACGATTTCTCAAAGACAACAACATCACTATCTCTATGCCTACTTCAGCAAATCCAATGGTGAATACTACCTCAGCAGGTCCGACCTCCTCCAACCCACCATGGATGTTCGACAGTGGTGCTTCCCACCATGTTGCATCTAACCCCTGCGTCCTTTCACACTCTATCAGAATATGGAGGGCCCGATGAAATTGTGTTAGGAAATGGTACAAATATTTCTATCTCTCATACCGGTCACTCTACTCTTCCTACTACCTCTCGTCCTCTAAACTTACATAATATCTTATCTGTTCCTCAATTACGAAACAATCTCATCTCTGTGGCTAAATTATGCAAATCTAACCAAGTTTCTGTTGAATTTTTTCCATATTTCTTTCTGGTCAAGGATCTACGCACGGGCACAATTCTCATGCGGGGAGTGAACATCAATGATATCTACTATGCAGCCATTTGTTCTCTCAGACAACTTCCAAGAATAAATTCAACAGTCACTTCCCAACAGTCTATCAATTCCTGGCACCACAAGCTTGGTCATCCGTCTCTCAAAGTTTTCAAGTTTCTTCTAGGTCGTTTAGGGTCATCTTGTAATAAAATTTCAACTGTTTCATTTCATTGCACTTCATGCTCTATTAATAAAAGTCACAAATTGCCTTTTGGACCCAACTCCTTTACAGCGTCTAAACCATTACAGCTTGTCTACTCAGATGTGTGGGGACCTGTCCAACTTTCTAATGATGATTATGCTTATTATGTGACATTTGTCGATTTTTATTCACGATACATCTGGCTGTACCCAATGAAACGAAAGTCTGATGTTTCCACTCTGTTTCCTCAGTTCCGAACTCTAGCTGAAAAATACTATAATACCCCTCTCGTCTCTCTATTCACAGACAATGGACGTGAATTCATTAAATTATCCTCCTATCTTCATCAACATGGCATATCTCATTTTACCACACCACCACATACTCCTGAGCAAAACGGTATAGCCGAAAGACGCCACCGCCATATAGTGGAAACCGGACTATCTCTTCTTCATCATGCTAATTTACCTCTCACTTTTTGGAGCCATGCTTTCCAAACCGCTGTCCACCTTATCAATCGACTTCCCACCCCCATATTACAATATCAATCTCCATATGAAAAACTGCACAACACATCACCCTCTTATCACAAACTAAAACCTTTTGACTGCCTCTGTTACCCATGGTTACGACCCTATTCCTCATCCAAGCTCCATTCTAGATCTGCCAAATGTATTTTTCTTGGTTACTCCCCATCAAAATCAGCATATAAATGCTATAACCCCACCACTCAAAAGCTATACCACTCTCGCCATGTTGAATTCATTGAGCATATTTACCCTTATCATACCGAATCCTCTACCCCTCTACCTACAGCAGCTTCCTTGTGTCCTGCTTTACCCAACACTGATCCATCATCTAGCACACCACCTTCTACCGATTACCCTATACCAACCCGTACTCATCTTCTTTCAGACGAAGCTCCACAAGCGACTCCACCACTGACCACTCCTGCCACATCAACACAACCATCACCTTCCCCTCCTCCACCCTTACCTAGGCACTCATCTCAGCCATCATCTCCAACCGCAGAACCCACCTCTTCCTACCCACATCGAAACAGAAAACGTAATCCCAAATACTTCAATGCGAACTTCATCAATAATACCACCCTTCACCCCATACCCGCTACTCTTGAACCTACCACACATAATCAAGCTCTCAAAGATCCAAAGTGGAGAAGTGCCATGGACTCTGAATTCAATGCCCTCCTTCAAAACCAAACGTGGGATCTTGTTCCTTCGTCTTCTCATACACCAATTGGCTGCAAATGGGTTTTTCGCATTAAAAGAAACCCTGATGGTTCCATATCCAAATACAAGGCCCGTCTTGTTGCTAAAGGCTTTCTCCAACAATATGGAAAAAACTACTTTGTCACCTTCAGCCCTGTTACCAAACCTGTTACCATTCGCACTATACTTTCCATAGCTCTCTCCAACAACTGGCCTTTACGTCAGCTAGATGTCAACAATGCCTTTCTTCATGGCACACTCCGTGAAGAAGTCTTCATGACTCAGCCACCTGGCTATGTTCATCCCCAATATCCTAATCACATCTGTAAACTCAAAAAATCTATTTACGGTTTAAAACAAGCTCCACGAGCTTGGTATATTGAGCTTACCTCGTTTCTACTTCAGTTTGGTTTCAAGAAATCACTTACTGATGCCTCATTGTTCATCTATAAAACTCAGAATGTCATTTCTTACTTCATGGTTTATGTTGATGATATTGTCCTCACAGGCAATAATCTCCAGTTTCTTGATCATTTTATTCGAGCCTTAGGCACCAAATTCTCGATCAAAGATCTCGGTATGCTCCACCATTTTCTAGGAGTTGAAGTAATTCCTACTCCTACAGGTCTGTTTCTTTCACAACATCGTCATATTCAAGATGTTCTAACTCAATTTGGCATGGAAGGTGCCAAAGCTGTCACCACTCCTCTCAGCGCCACTGAACCTCTATCCATTACTGATCAATCACCTACTGTTGATGCTACACCATACCTTAAACTCGTAGGCACTCTCCAATACTTATCATTTACTCGACCAGATATCTCGTTTGCCATAAACAAACTCTCCCAGTTTATGCATAATCCTCGCCAAACTCATTGGCAAGCTCTCAAACGTGTCCTCCGTTACCTTAAAGGCACCATTCATCATGGTCTTGTACTCAATCGCAATTCATCTCTAACACTATCGGTCTTTTCAGATTCTGATTGGGGAGGTGTCCACAGCGCAGGTAGATCAACTACAGCCTATTTACTTTACCTTGGTACCAACATAGTCTCATGGAAATCCACACGTCAAAAGTCTGTCTCTCGCTCGCCTACGGAAGCTGAGTACAAGGCATTAGCCAATGCATCTGCTGAACTCCTCTGGCTCAAGAACCTACTACATGAACTTGGAATTTCATCACCTACTACTCCTACTCTGTTTTGTGACAACACTGGGGCTATATATCAATGTGCAAATCCTATCTATCATTCGAGAATGAAGCATGTGGCCCTGGATTATCATTTTGTCAGGGAACAAATTACATCTGGTCATCTCAAAGTACTTCATGTTAACTCTCACGATCAGCTGGCTGATATGTTAACAAAACCCCTCACTAGAGCACCATTTCTGCGAAATCGATCCAAGATTGGAGTCTCCGATGGATCCTCCATCTTGCGGGGGCGTATTAAGGATATACAGTCCAATAGCAATCAACAACAGCCCAATGAGTCCATAAACCAGTAGCCCAAGGTTCCTATACAACACGTTTACAATTAGTTTATTTACTCCTGTATATTCTGATGTATAGTCAAGCAGATCCTAAAATAGCTCCTGTAGAATAGTTCTTATTAGTTAGAATAGCTCCTGTAGAATCGCTATTATTAGTTCTGTAATTTACCTATATAAGGCATGTAAATCTTTGAATACGATTAACCTCATTTGATCATAATTATCTGTTCTCTATAGGTTGCAGGAATTGAGGAAGAAAGAAAGGTGCAGCACATATCTCATAAGAAAATACTTTTAGGGTTAACAAAAGAGAGAGAGATAGAGAGAGAGCCGTGTGAATTAAAGAAGAGAGAGAAATGTAAAATTAGAAAATTAAAATAAAATAAATATTCAATTCAATTTACTAATTTACCGTTTACTTTATTTTTGTAAATAACATTAATTATCTTAAATGTGTGGCTGAAATTGGTTCTTACAGTTACCACAAACGAATTAGTTCTTATTTGATTAAGCCCCTATATATATATATATATATATATATATATATATATATATATATATATATATGGAAGGGTTCAATTGAGAAGTTTAAATATTTTGAGAAATAGAGAAGTGATCATATCCATTGGATTAAATAATCCACGGTCAAGAAATTCGCGTTACACCTGATTAATGCGCGCGTCCACATTAATTAATAAACGACACTCAGGGGTATTTAGGGTAGTTTCGTAAAAAATACGCGGGACAGGTTCATATATGAATTTGTGTGATTCATATATGAACCTTTGTGTTCATATATGAACCTTTGTAATTCACATATAAAATATTTTTAACTAATTCATATATGAACCTTTGTGATTCATATATGACTCAGTTATTTTGTTCATATGAAAATTAGTTAAAAAAATTCATATATAAATCATTAAGGTTCATATATGAACACAAAGGTTCATATATGAATTAGTTAAAAAAAGTTTATATGTAAATTACAAAGGTTCATATATGAACACAAAGATTCATATATGAATCAGTTAATTGGTTCAACTGATTCATATATGAACCTACAATTAATTAGTTTCATATATGAAACACAAAGGTTCATATATGAATCACAAAATTCATATATGAATTAGTTATAAAGAGTTCATATGTGAATTACGAAGGTTCATATATGAACGTATAATTCATATGTGAATCACACAGATTCATATATGAACTCAGCCCGTGTTTTTTGTAAACGGGATGACTAATTACCAAAATACCCTTCCGTGTTTAAAATCAGCGCATTTAATCGAAGAGTCACGATCACTTCTTTATTTCTCAAAATATTTAGACTTCTCAAATGAACCTAACACTATATATATATATATATATATATATATATATATATATATATTACAACATTGTCATGATTTGATTGTGGCTTTAAGAATAATTTTCGTATTGTTCTCGACGCTATTGCAATGATTGGATCGTATTTTTGAGTGATCATCAAATAAATTAAAAAGGAATATTAATCGCCACAAGATGTATATCATAAACGATATTTGGCAGAGGTCTTGTAAAACACCAAATAAGTTGGTAGTTGTATAAGAACTAGGAGCATATGGATTTCTGCACTCATTGTCCAAACTCTAGGGGAAAAATTCACTTGTTTATCCTTAATTTTCCTCTTTTCTTTTTCTTTGAATTAAATATCGACAAGGATAAATCATAAATAGGATGAGACTAGTACCTACTGTAGGGAGGTGGTTATGTAAATGTTGAACCGTGCATATATATAAACTAGATACGTAACCGCGTGTGATGCGGTGCGAAGTATCTCGAATTTAAAGCTGAGAATTCGAAAAAACTATTTTGTTTTGTTGATTCAAACCCTCAGTGATTTGATAATGACTCTGAGAAACACTTAGTGAAAATTGTAAGTAGACAATATGTATTAATGTTTTGTCATCAAAGAATATATACTAAGTCTGTTTAGTATCGCTGATGGAAAACATGTTCTTTAAATTTATATTTCAGCGAACACTGTACATCAGTGAGTCCTGAGCCTGTTCAGTCTCACTGATGATCGCTGATAGTTTTATTGTTTACTTATGATCCCTGAAGACAGGATTCACGTCAACCATTTTCAACGCTGAAATCGAAGATCAAGCTGAAGAACAAGCGACTAAGTCTACTAGTGACCTGATGTGGATATCAGCGAAGCCAAGACCTGTCCATCCAACGTGAAGTTTCAAGTAGAAGACTTCAGCGAACGCTGAACTTTATCATTCGCTGATAAAGATCCATTCAGCGAACGCTGATCATGAACTCTCCTTTACAAGCAACTTTTGTCTTATCCTATTGCACGCCTCCGTACGATTTTGTCAGAACGGACATCCCTTTTGTCTAGAATCATACAACCAACTCTGATACTACACTGTTCATCATGCGGCCACTAGGTTGTCTACTGAAGTCAAATCATGCAACCAACCAGAAGCTGCTATGTGTAAAGGTATATTGTTTTGCATTAAATGCATGCAGTATATAAAGGAAACCCTACTTCATTCTTGAAGTGTCTTGCCGTCTCGCAGAACCTCTGTGTGTAAGAAAATTATCCTTAGTTTTCTTAACTCTTTTTCTCTCTATATTTCTAGTGCAAGAAATCTGTGTGTTCTCATAGTTTGTTTAGATTAGGTTTTTTAACTTGATCTTATTCCACAACAAACTGTAAATTGTAATTTGATACTTATCAATAAACAATTTAGAAAGATAAAAATCTGTGTTTGTATTCAACCCCCCCTTCCACAAACTTGTATAACCCTTCGGGACCAACAAGTGGTATCAGAGCAGATTGTTTAATCTTATAAACAAGATCTTGCTTATACTCTATCCTTCTCTTTTCCTGCCAATCTTCATTATAGCAAACACCACAAACACAAACTACATAGATAATGGCTCTCTTGCCAAACCTCCTAGATTTAGCAAGGATAACTTTAATCTTTGGAAAAATAGGATGATGCTCTTCTTGGAAGGTGTAGATCCTACTATACCTTACTATATTGAAAATGGACCTTACATTCCTTACATTATAGATCCCGCTGTTCCAGCCACCACTACTACTCCTGCCATTCCTGAAAGAGAAATCATCAAGGCAGTTAATCAGTGGACTGATGACGACAAGAAGAAAGTGGCCATTGACACTAAGGCCAGATCCATCATATCTATGGCTCTTCCTGACGAAGTCTACCATTCCATCATGAATCTAAAGACCTCAAAAGATATGTGGAACACCATATGTGTTCAATATGAAGGTAATACTAAAGTCCAGGATACAAGAAAGATCAACCTGGTAAGACAGTACGAAAGTTTCATTTGTGGTAAGAATGAAACCCTCTCTAAAATTCATCAACGGTTTAACTGCTTAGTCATTGACTTAAAAACTGTTGGTAAGGAATATTCTAATTTTGAGATCCTGACAAAATTTCTGGAAAGTCTTCCTGAAAGCTGGGACAATTATGCCATGTGTCTCAAGCTATCTAAGGATCTTAAATTCATGACCCTCTCTACCTTATTTGGCACTATGCTCAATCATGAGCAATCATGTCAACTTAAGAAGAATCTTGTAAAAGATTCCAAAAGCACACTTGTTGCTTTAGTCTCCTCAGAGTTGACGCCCACTCAGAGATCTACTGTCACAATCACTGAGTTGGAATCCAACTCTGATGAATCATCAGAAGCTGATCCTTCAGAACTTATGAGTCACTGGCACTCCTGACTAATTCTTTCAGGAGATTCTCCAGAAAGAGTAACTTCATAAGTAATAAACCTCTTTCCCTCACTGACAAGCCCAAATCTTCAACTCCTGTAGATAAGGCCACTACTACCTGCTTTAACTGTGAAAAAGTAGGACATTTTGCTAGTGAATGCAGGTCAAAGAAAATCTTCAAACCTTCATCTTCATCTTCATCCTACAAGAAATCCACTAACCCCAGGGCTAGAGATGACAAATACCAGAAGCTGAAAGAAAAATACCAAAAGCTGAAAGGCTTCAAAAAGAAAGGAAAAGGCATGATCGCTGAAGATCATGACAGGGCTGCTTCTGATGAAGAATCATCTGACTCTGATGATGATGAGGCCAATCACTGCCTCATGGCTCAAATAGAAGAAGAGGAAGAAAAAGCTGAAATTCCCTCTACTTTTGCATCTACCTCTCAGGTATCAATCTCTTCTACCACTACTTTAGCTGATAATGAAGCTGATAAGCTTTGGACCATCGATCTATTGACTGTTGATTTATATGATGCCATGAATGGCAAGACCAAAGTTGAAAAACTGAATCTAGATTTAGTTGAACAACTTAAAAATTGTCAGCTAAAAATTCAGAGCTTTCAAACGTAGAAAATAATCTAAAAGATTAGGTCTAGGTAAATCAAATCATTAGTATTGAGCGAGAACAAGCTATCGCTGCATTAAGGGCTAAAAAGGCTACTGTTAAAGGATAGTGTAAATCCTCAACAAAGATCGCTGAGATAATAGGTGGTCAAATCCCTCTAAGTGATAAACGTGGTCTTGGTTACAAAGCTGACGTTGAAGAACCTACCACTGATCGTTCTATGCTTAAGTTTTGAATGTTTGTATCATCTATTCCTGACACCTCTTCGTCTCAGTGCTCATCTTCTAAAAATCCCATCCCTGAGGAAAAACGTACCTTAATTTCTAAAGGTAAAGGCAAAGAAAAAGTATTTTTCAAAAACCTCAGAAGGGTACCTCTGTACCTAAGCTGCAAGTTTCCAAACCTTCAGCGAGCCATCCCTCTACTTCTAGGATCAAGATCCCTGAATTCATTCAGCGATCTACTCCTAAAACAAGAGTGGATGTCACTGGTAAGAAATCCGAAGAACTAATAGTTCCTCCAACTTTCAATGCCAAAGGTATTCTTGGTGTTGGCCCTGCCCATTAAAAAATTTCTACAAAGCATGCAAATGGTCCTAAAGCTACTTTTAGCTATAGGAAATGTTATCACTGTGGACTTACCGATCATATTGCCAGTAAGTGCCCTACTGTTACGTGCGAAATGTGTGTTTTAATCGCAGTGGGTTGCAAACTGTCCACAGTGGGAAGTGCAAGTGTACACTGTCCACTATGATCGTCACAGCAAGTAATAGTTGGTAAAATACCAGAATCGAATCCACAGAGACTGGACAATCAAGACAATACGGTTCTCATGAGCTCCTTTTACAAGTTTCAACTAGAGAGGAAAATAATACTTTGGTTTGGTTTGGTAAAATAGCTACTTGAAACGATTTACTAAATGCTAAAAAGGAGGAATGTAGGTTGGATTTTCCCTAAATTTTATCTCAAATACTCGGTCCTTAGAGTGATCCTCGTATTCGTGGTGGACATTTTCGCTAGAAAAGCCCGGTTACAAAATACTCACACCGTTAGATAAAAATCCCATACTCTTAGTACTTGTTGTTTTGTCAATGGTAATCTCTAAATGGACCTTTTCAGGCCTCGATGGAATGTGTAGAGACAAATACTCTAAGTGTTTTTAATACACAAATTAGCTTGCCTACTACTCCAGTGGGCAGAGATTAACTCACTGTGCCGACCTCACTTTCGTAAGTGTCAAAAGAATTCTTTCGAATCCCCTAGCATCATTCAAGCTCGTGTCACTGCGCTCTACTTATTTCTAAGTTAAGAACTAGACTTTAGATCCTTGCAAGTGATCAGCTTGTTCGCATCCTTGGGTAAATATTGAGAATGAAAGACCAAAACAACAAATATTCTAAGTATAAAGATTACTCAAGCATTTTTGATAAAATCCAGGTACTTCTCCTTCCTACATCCCAAAGGATGTTTAGCCTAACATTTCCGAAGTAAAGAAAACAAAAGATGAAGATTTGCACATAATAAAACTGAAAGTGATTTGAATTAACTGCTCACAGTGGGGAACGAGAAGTCGTCCCTGCACTGTGTAATACGAACCACAATTTAAACTAAGAAAGTAAATTACTGAAAATTAAAGCTAGTTACTGCAGTAAATAAAAGACTAAAGCTAATGTGGTAGTTGAGAGAATTTGAGACTAAAAGTATTCAAGGATGAAAACCAAGCATGCATTTAATGGCACCCAAGTGCTCCTTTATATACTAGGAGAAGGAGTTGGGTATTACACAAAAGAGGTGGGTCTTCCAATGGGTAAAGACTGCTGAGTTGTGGCAGAATTCAGCTCCTTGTGCAATTCTTTTATCCAATGGTCCCTTCTCCAAGTCAATCTCCAAGTACAAAGAGGTGTACTTGATGCTATCTTCAATGAGAACTACCTTGTACTTTTCCAGCCATTTCTCTGCCATATGAACCTTCCTCCTCCAGAAAATTAGATCCCAACTAAAAGTTTCTTTTTGATTTCTTTTTGATCAGCTCGAAGAGTGGGGAACCGGAGTGGGCACTGTATACGTCACTGCGGATGAAAAATCGAGAAAACACCCAAAACTTCCCCAAATAATTTATTAAAGACCATGGTTCACTCCTTTTGCTCGTTTTCGTAAATCATACCAAGAATGGGGGTTTTTAGAAGTGAAATGGCTAAAATTGACAAAATAAAGTGGAAAATAAATGGAAATAATAACTCTAAAAATAGAGTTATCACAACCTCAAACTTAAATCATTACTTGTCCCCAAGTAATAAAAAGAAAGAAATAAAATGAAACACAATGCATAAAAGGTCTTTGATGGACTTACATATTTCTTGACTTGAATGGGCGTTGATCTCCTTCCTTCGATACTTCCTTCGGTTCCAAACTTGAAAATTTCACTTTTGTGTTTGACGAAACCTTTCCCTTGTTTACCTTTTGATCAATAGGGCTTTCTTGGGTTTGAAGGGTTTATGGCTTTGAATCTTTTCCCAAGGGTTTTGGCAAAAATTTCCAAACATGGACCGAAGATCTCGCTTTGAGATTTTTATTTCAAGAAGTGGGTGTTTAGTATTTTGCTATGATAAGAACGTACACTTTCAGGCTTTATTTGGGTATAATGAGTATGGCTATTTTTTTTTGTGAGGGTGGGTATTCTGATGGTCCAGAATAGGCACACCATCGTTTTCTGGGAGTGAGCACTTTGATGGTCCAGAAAAGGCACACCATCAATTTTGTTAGTGCTACTCCTATTTTCTTCTGTTTTTGTATTTTTGTGTTTTCTCTTTTTTTTTTTGGAGGGGGGTACGGCTTACCCACCTCAAACTTGGACTTCACAGTGTCCTCACTGTGAGCAAACTGGAGGTCACTCTGGAAGTTCCCACCTCAAACTTAAAATCTCACAGTGTCCCCACTGTGACATTGAATTAATGAACAAAGGTGGTGGTTTGGGGGTACAAAAAGGATCGTGTTTGGATGCGAAAAATGGCCTATATCATTTCACGGGACAAGTTGAGATTTGTACTTACAAAAGTGACCTTTTAAGTCGGAAGCCGAAAGTTGTACCTTGAAATGGAAACGAGGTCAAACAAGCATTCAAACAATCAATATGTTAGTACCCAAAAGTACCTACCTACCGGTAGGATTTTCATGCATCGATATTTAAAAAGTTAAAACAGCAAAGTGTGTCAATGCCTAGCCATAGGCACAAAAAGATCAACCAAACAAAATAAAATTGTTTTTGGTGAGCAAAAGAGCGAAACCATTGTTTTAAAAACAAACCATTCACGGGGTTTGGGTGGCTTGCGGTGACAGATCCGCATCATCATCATCGAACTCATCCTCACTGTCATTAACCGGGCAGATATCTTTCGGGAATTCTGGTAGCTGAGCAGCTAGCATTGGGTTGGCCTCTTTCATCATCAGGCCCGTCACCTCATCTCGTTCTCTTGTATACATCCAAAATTTCTGCGTGGCCCGGTTCTGGTATCGCTGCTCACTTTCCAGCAACTCGATCCTGTATGTGAGCTTCTTTAAAGCTGCCAAAATCTCTCCCATTTGGTTGCTTGATGATCCGGCCTCGGTTGAATGGAGTGGGGTACCCTTCTTCCCCACAGTGGGCACTTCAGTGCCCACTATGTGCTCGTCGGCTATTCGCACATTGGGCTGTACCTGGGCAGGCTCAACAGACGGGCCTCCTATCTCTCTTCTCATCTTCTTAATTGTCTGAATACTGATGTTTTTCGTGGAAATGATCCACTGGTCTTCTTCAGCTGTGGGCACTCCGGCATCTATTAGTAATAGTGTAATAAGGCAAGGAAGGGGTAGGATTACCTTGGTTCGTGTTCTGGCCTGATGGATGGCACCATGCATTATGATTCCCATATTGATCTTCTTTTTAGTGAGAACGCAGTAAAGCATGGCACACTTATGCATGGAGAGAGTCGTGTCGTGCGATGTTGGGGCCACCGAGGCCCTTAGGAACTGGAACCACACAGCAGCCTCAGTGGTGAGGCTGCCAGCATATAGACACCTTCTTTGGCCATCCTGATTCCATGGCCTTCCCTCAACTGCTATTTCTTTTAAAATCAATTCCTCATCAGCCGGAGTCATCTTTGCCAGGAACTGTCCGAAAGCACAAGGTTCCGGAGCTCCTCTACCTAACACTCGGTTTATATTGCCTGGAGTAAAGTCCACAACCTTTCCTCTGATCTTAACAAATGATTCTTTGGCTTGGGAGGCCTCAGCATAAAATTCTCGGACTAATGATGCATTAGCGCGGCGATTGGCAGTGGCAATGGTTGCCCAATCTTGCGCTACAAGTTTATCTTTGACAAAGGGATTTGCTTCTACAAAGTCGGGGTCGAAACCCCTCTCTAAATTCAACTTCCGAGTATAAATACACTCAAAGTGGGTTCTAGCAGCTGGGGAAGTGAATTGCCTCGGTATCCCACTGGGGGCATGAGCAGTCCCCACAGTGGACAGATGTGGATTTTCAGAAAGGTTTTGTTCACTTCCCGTATTAGTATCACTAGAAGAAGAACTTAAAGAGGGTTCGATACCCTTACCTTTCCTCGACGCTTTTCTTTTTGGTTTTGCAGACGATGCCTTCTTGGATGCACCAGATCGTGTAACCATTCCCCTGTTCCTCTGGAGTGCTCTGGTTGGGGTTTCTTCACTGTGGGCAGTGGTGTGGACATCCTCCACACTATCAGCATTTTTGTTCTGGGGAATGTCTAATGTCTGAGCCTGCTCCTTAATCTTCTTCTGTCTTTCTTCTTCCTCACGAGTCAAACACTCCTCCTCTGCTTGTTTCTTTTTCTGCTCGAATATTCTTGCTTCTTCATCCTTCTTTCGTTCTTCCTCTTTCAATCGCTCCTCCTCCTCTCTAGCCAATCTTGCGGCTTCTTCCCTCCTCAATCTCTCTTCCTCCTCTCTTTTGATTCTTTCTTCTTCTTCCTTTCTGATTCTTTCTTCTTCCTCTCGACGCCTCCTCTCGACCTCTTCCTTTCTTTTTCTAATGGCTTCCATTTTCTGTTTGAACTCCTCTGCTAACCGTCTCTCTTCTTCTTCGGCTAGAAGTGTCTCGGTCTCGAAATGGGTGATACTGTTGTCTGAGACTTGCGATGATGAAGTAGCTTTTGGGCTTTCGTGCTTTGAAGAACCCTCGTCGGCTGCACCGGAGATGATCGGGTTTTCGCCGGAGACCGGTGGCGGTTCGTTCAGGTCATTGGTGACGGCTTCCGGTGGTTGTTCCTCGGCGGTCCTGCGGCGGACGGCCGCACGTGTGAGTGCATCGGGGTTGGTGTTCATTCTCTTGGTTCTTGCCATTTTTAGGGTTTTAGGAAGGGTTTTAGGTTTGTGGGTTTTCTTTGAGAGAGAAATGGAGAAGATGAAGAAACTTGGTGTGTTTAGGGAAGTTAAAGTAAAAATCTGATTTGAGGGTGATGGTTTTTGAGTTGATTGGGGACGGTTAGTAGAGAGAGAAAAAGATAATGATGGTTTATCTTGGGAATAGGTGGGCTTTTGACAAGTGGCAGGAAAAGTTGATGTTTGTAAGAAAAAGCATGATGTGCGTCAGCCGTGGGTCCCTCCCAAACCGTCTTTTCCTATGCCAGACCGAGAGTGAGGAACGCAGGGACATGCATCTCCCCACTGCGAAGCTTTTTCTTGATTTTTCCTCCAAAAAGCGGCAATTTCTCCTACACACATTAAAACAAACTACCATGCAGAATTAAAAAGACCAAAAATAATAAAAAGACAGCAAATAACTGAAATAAAATATTTACAAACGGTTGTGACATTGCTTAACCATAGCGAGGCGGAGAGTGGGCAGGGATGTGGGCACTTTCATGCAAAAAATGCTTTACCCTTTGCCCATTGACTTTAAAGGTTTGACCCGATTGTGGGGATTTCAACTCCACTGTTCCGAAAGGACTCACCTTGACAATGGTGTATGGTCCCGTCCATCTTGATTTAAGTTTACCTGGAAAGAGTTTGAGACGAGAATTGAACAATAGTACCTGTTGTCCTTCCATGAACTCCCTATGGTTGATTCGACGATCGTGCCACATCTTGGTCTTTTCCTTGTACAACTTTGCATTCTCATAGGAGTGATATCGCAACTCCTCTAGCTCATGTATTTGCAGACTCCTTTTGATTCCCGCGGCATCCTCACTCATGTTAAGCTCTTTAAGGGCCCAGAACGCCTTGTGCTCTAATTCAATCGGTAAATGGCAAGCTTTGCCAAAAACTAATTTGAATGGAGACATTCCCAGAGGAGTTTTATAGGCTGTTCGATAGGCCCAAAGAGCATCATCGAGTTTGATTGACCAATCTTTACGGTGTGGCTTAACAACTCTTTCCAAAATTCCCTTGATCTCACGATTTGAAAGCTCGGCCAACCCATTGGTTTGTGGGTGGTATGCGGTGGCCACTCTATGATGAATATCATATTTAGCAAGAACCGAGGCCATGACTTTGTTTACAAAATGGGTGCCTTCGTCACTAATTAATGCTCGTGGTGTTCCGAAGCGAGTGAATATATTTTTGTGTAAGAACTTCACCACAGTGTTAGCATCATTGGAGTGACAAGCAATGGCTTCTACCCATTTTGAAACATAATCTACCGCAACCAAGATGTAAAAGTTATTGTTGGAATTTGGAAAAGGTCCCATAAAATCTATCCCCCATACATCAAAAAGTTCGACCTCTAGAATGTTGTTAAGAGGCATTTCATTTCTTTGCGATATATTCCCCGTACGTTGACATTGCTCACAATTTTTCACGAATTCAAATGAGTCTTTAAAAACAGTGGGCCAAAAGAATCCACTTTGCAAAATTTTTGCTGCGGTACGGTTTCCACCGAAGTGGCCACCGTAGTGGGATGTGTGACAACCATGGAGTATTTGATGTTGTTCACTCCCATGGACACAACGCCTTAATATTTGGTCCGCCCCTATCTTGTACAAGAAGGGATCGTCCCAAACGTATTGTCGTGTGTCGTGTAAAAATTTCTTGAATGGTTGTCCACTCATCCCGTGGGGCTTAAATCCACTTGCTAAAAAGTTTGCAATATCAGCATACCAAGGAGTTTCATTATGATGTTGCGCAGATAATAATTGTTCATCGGGAAAAGTTTCTTTTACCGGAGTGGGGTCAGGAGTGGGGTCAACAGTGCCCACTGTCTTCTCGAGCCTGGACAGATGATCAGCAACCTGATTGCTTGTTCCTTTTCTGTCGACGATCTGGAGGTCAAATTCCTGCAGCAACAGCACCCATCTGATCAACCTCGGTTTAGAGTCAGCCTTGTTGATCAAATATTTGATGGCTGCGTGATCGGTGTGTACTATGACCTTTGCTCCAATTAAGTAAGACCTGAAACGATCAAAAGCAAAAACTACTGCAAGTAGTTCTTTTTCGGTTACAGTGTAGTTGATTTGAGCCTCGATCAAAGTCTTGCTTGCATAGTATATTGGATGAAAAATCTTATCTTTTCGTTGGCCTAGTACTGCACCTATAGCCCAATCGCTGGCGTCACACATGACTTCAAATGGGAGTGACCAGTCAGGAGTGGTCACTATGGGTGCAGTAACTAAGGCATTTTTGATTATTTCAAATGCGTTTCTACATTCTTTGGTAAAAACAAACTCTCTTTCATGTTGCAGCAGGTTACATAGGGGTTTAGTTATTTTGGAAAAATCTTTTATGAACCTCCTATAGAAACCTGCGTGACCTAAAAAACTGCGAATGCCTTTTACCGTTGTGGGCTCGGGAAGTTGGGAGATTACTTCTAGTTTTGCTTCATCAACTTCCAAACCCTTTTTCGACACAAGATGACCCAAAACGATGCCCTCTTCGACCATGAAATGACATTTTTCCCAATTTAGAATAAGGTCGTGGGTTTCACATCTCACCAAACTTTTTTCTAGATTCCTCAAACAGTTATCAAATGATGTGCCGATCACAGAAAAATCGTCCATAAAAACTTCTATGGTATCTTCTATCATATCAGTAAAAATGGCCATCATACAGCGTTGAAAAGTAGCGGGAGCATTACATAAACCAAAAGGCATTCTCCGGAATGCAAAAGTACCATATGGACAAGTAAAGGTGGTCTTTTCTTGGTCTTCGGGTGCGATGTGGATTTGGTTATATCCGGAGTATCCATCTAGAAAACAATAAAATTCCTTTCCCGCTAATCTATCAAGCATTTGATCAATAAAAGGTAACGGGAAATGGTCTTTCTTTGTTGCTAGATTCAGTTGCCTATAATCCATGCATATTCTCCATCCCGTAACAGTCCTAGTTGGAATGAGTTCGTTCTTTTCATTTCTGACCACTGTTGTTCCTCCCTTTTTAGGGACACATTGAACGGGGCTCACCCAACTACTACTGGCAATGGGATAGATAATACCGGCATCTAACCATTTCAAGACTTCTTTCTTAACTACCTCCTTCATGATGGGGTTCAACCTTCTTTGGGGTTGGACTTTCCCCGGGTGGTCACTCTCCAAGTTAATCTTATGTTGACATAAAGAGGGGCTAATCCCTCGAATGTCTGCTATGGTCCAACCAATTGCTCCCTTATGCTTTATCAACAAATCAATCAGAAGTTGTTCTTGTTTCTCACTAAGTTTGGAAGAGATAATGACGGGAAGTTTATTATCCTTAGCGAGATAAGCATACTTTAAATGGGAAGGCAATGGTTTAAGCTCTAACTCGGGAGGTTGTTCTATTGAAGGGGATTGAACATCTCTATCCTTGAAGTCCAGAGGTTCAAAAGCTGCAACCATCTTATTACACTCATCCTTAAAAGTGTCATTACTCTCTGATTCAGAGTGCTCACTGTCAATCCCCACTGTGGGAACTGTACTCCCCACTGTGGGCAAATTGCCAAAATTGTGGGTTTCATAAATCGAACTTAAGGCAAAACAATCTTCGGTGTCTATATATTTGAGAGATTTGAAAACATTAAAAGTTACCTCTTGGTCATTAACTCGCATCGTGAGTTCTCCTTTGTGCACATCGATCAAAGTACGTCCGGTTGCAAGAAACGGACGTCCTAAGATGATTGGGATTTCTTTATCGGCCTCATAATCTAAAACAAGAAAATCGGCGGGGAAGATAAATTTATCCACTTGGACCAAAACGTCTTCTATTTTTCCCTTGGGGTAGGCAATGGATCGGTCGGCTAGTTGTAATGTCACGGTTGTGGGTCTAGCCTCTCCAATCCCTAACTTGTTAAAAATGGACAAAGGCATCAAGTTGACACTAGCTCCTAAATCACAGAGTGCTTGGCCTACTTCTTGTCCTCCTATAATGCATGGAATGGTGAAACTACCCGGGTCTTTCAACTTAGGTGGAATCTTGCTTGTTAGGAGGGCACTACATTCTTCGGTCAAAGCCACAGTTTCAAATTCACCCAACTTCCTCTTTTTGTTCAAAATATCTTTTAAGAATTTAACATAGCTTGGCATCTGCTCGAGAGCTTCTACCAAGGGTATGTTAATGTGAAGTTGCTTAAAAATGTCTAAGAATTTTTTAAACTGAACATCGACATTTTTAGGCTTCATTCTTTGAGGAAATGGAATGTTTCGTGGGTCAATCTGAGTTTGCTGTGGTATTGGCTTTGGAACAGTAGTCTTTGGGACAGGTCCAAAAGTGGGAAGGTCAGGGATGTCGGTCCCCACTGTGGGGATCACAGTGTCTTGAGGAGTGCCCACTGTGGTGCTCACAGTGGGTTTTTGAGGCGAATCATCAGATTCAAAAATGATATTTTTCAGATCCTTTCCACTCCTTAAAGTTATGGACTTGACATGTTCTGGTCCTTTTCCTATCACTCTAGCTTGCTCGGTATCACTCGGTAACGTTCCTGGTGGTCTATTCTTAACTTCAACGGCTAGCTGTCCTACTTGGGTCTCTATATTCCTAATGGCTGCTTGGGTTTGATTCATAAAACCTTTGAGAATCGACTCGATCGATTGTTGAGCCTCAGCTGGTTGGTTGGATCGTGGTTGGTATGGTTGTGGGGACTGCCCACTGTGATGTGGGGATTGCCCACTGTGATGTTGCTGAAATCCCGGGGGATTGTATGGTCTTTGCTGGATGTGACTCGGTCCTTGGGGTTGGAGTCCTTGATTACCGGACCAAGAGAAATTCGGATGATTTCTCCAACCTGGATTATAAGTCTGCGAATAAGGGTTGTTCCTTTGGTTGGTCCCTATGACATTAACAGATTCGGGGTTTGCTGGACAAAAGTCGAAAACATGCTCCTCTCCACAAAGGGAGCAGTTATCAGCGAGATGGGTTGCGGAATTGACTTGGCCTCGATTTTGATTTAAAACGATTTTTGTCAAGGCCACTAATTGTGCATTCATGGTTTTGAGTGCTTCGGAATCTATGGTGTTGGTCTTAGACATGGGTGCTCTCGGATTTGACCATTCGGTATTGTTGTTGGACACTTTTTCTAAGATTTGATATCCTTCGTTGTAAGTCATACTCGTAAATGTTCCACCGGCTGTTGCATCTAAGATGATTTTGGCTGCATTGGAAAGACCATTGTAAAAGGTCTCCAATTGGATGCAATGTGGGATGCCATGATGTGGGCACTTTCGAAGTAAATCTTTAAATCGTTCCCATGCATCCGAAACAGCCTCATCTTCCTCTTGTCTAAATAAAATTATATCATTTCGAAATCTAACATTCCTTGTTGGAGGAAAGTATTTTTGCAAAAATCTATCGGCAAGTTCTTGCCAAGTGGTTATCGAGTGAGGTGCATGTGCGTTCAGCCAAGATTTTGCTTTGTCCCTTAATGAAAAAGGGAAAAGCCTTAGTCTTAATGCCTCATCACTAACACCTTGCAATTGAAAGGAATCGGTCATTTCTAAAAAAGATTTTAAGTGCGAGTGCGGATCCTCAGATGGCGATCCTCCAAATTGACCCATGGCTTGGATCATTTGAAACATCACCGGTTTGAGTTCAAAATGCGTTGCAACAATATTGGGTCTCAAAATTCCGGAGCTTAAATCACCAACTCCGGAAGTAGCATAGTCCCGTATTTTTCGATCTTTGTTATCGGCAATCGTGATTGTGGTATCCACTATAGGTGGCGGTACTGCAGCCATGTTCACAGTGGGGATCACAGGAGGTTGTCGATTTGTTTTCTTGCTTCTTCGTGTTTTTCGCAACGTTTTTTCTATTTCGAGATCTATTGGAACCAAATGTTCGAGTTGTCGCCGTGGCATACAATACGAACAGCTTAGAAAAACTAGTTACTCGGGCTCGAACAAAAACTAATGTCTTGAGATTTAAAATCACGCCAGTCCCCGGCAGCGGCGCCAAAAACTTGTTACGTGCGAAATGTGTGTTTTAATCGCAGTGGGTTGCAAACTGTCCACAGTGGGAAGTGCAAGTGTACACTGTCCACTATGATCGTCACAGCAAGTAATAGTTGGTAAAATACCAGAATCGAATCCACAGAGACTGGACAATCAAGACAATACGGTTCTCATGAGCTCCTTTTACAAGTTTCAACTAGAGAGGAAAATAATACTTTGGTTTGGTTTGGTAAAATAGCTACTTGAAACGATTTACTAAATGCTAAAAAGGAGGAATGTAGGTTGGATTTTCCCTAAATTTTATCTCAAATACTCGGTCCTTAGAGTGATCCTCGTATTCGTGGTGGACATTTTCGCTAGAAAAGCCCGGTTACAAAATACTCACACCGTTAGATAAAAATCCCATACTCTTAGTACTTGTTGTTTTGTCAATGGTAATCTCTAAATGGACCTTTTCAGGCCTCGATGGAATGTGTAGAGACAAATACTCTAAGTGTTTTTAATACAAAAATTAGCTTGCCTACTACTCCAGTGGGCAGAGATTAACTCACTGTGCCGACCTCACTTTCGTAAGTGTCAAAAGAATTCTTTCGAATCCCCTAGCATCATTCAAGCTCGTGTCACTGCGCTCTACTTATTTCTAAGTTAAGAACTAGACTTTAGATCCTTGCAAGTGATCAGCTTGTTCGCATCCTTGGGTAAATATTGAGAATGAAAGACCAAAACAACAAATATTCTAAGTATAAAGATTACTCAAGCATTTTTGATAAAATCCAGGTACTTCTCCTTCCTACATCCCAAAGGATGTTTAGCCTAACATTTCCGAAGTAAAGAAAACAAAAGATGAAGATTTGCACATAATAAAACTGAAAGTGATTTGAATTAACTGCTCACAGTGGGGAACGAGAAGTCGTCCCTGCACTGTGTAATACGAACCACAATTTAAACTAAGAAAGTAAATTACTGAAAATTAAAGCTAGTTACTGCAGTAAATAAAAGACTAAAGCTAATGTGGTAGTTGAGAGAATTTGAGACTAAAAGTATTCAAGGATGAAAACCAAGCATGCATTTAATGGCACCCAAGTGCTCCTTTATATACTAGGAGAAGGAGTTGGGTATTACACAAAAGAGGTGGGTCTTCCAATGGGTAAAGACTGCTGAGTTGTGGCAGAATTCAGCTCCTTGTGCAATTCTTTTATCCAATGGTCCCTTCTCCAAGTCAATCTCCAAGTACAAAGAGGTGTACTTGATGCTATCTTCAATGAGAACTACCTTGTACTTTTCCAGCCATTTCTCTGCCATATGAACCTTCCTCCTCCAGAAAATTAGATCCCAACTAAAAGTTTCTTTTTGATTTCTTTTTGATCAGCTCGAAGAGTGGGGAACCGGAGTGGGCACTGTATACGTCACTGCGGATGAAAAATCGAGAAAACACCCAAAACTTCCCCAAATAATTTATTAAAGACCATGGTTCACTCCTTTTGCTCGTTTTCGTAAATCATACCAAGAATGGGGGTTTTTAGAAGTGAAATGGCTAAAATTGACAAAATAAAGTGGAAAATAAATGGAAATAATAACTCTAAAAATAGAGTTATCACCTACAGCCACCAAAGCTGAGAAATTAGCTAAGGTGAAGATCACTGCCCCCAAGGAAAAGAAGACCAATCCTGGTGCAAATCAGGTTAAGGTAAAAACAACCACTGAGGTTAAGAAAATGACCAAAGTGAAGACTGTTTCTGAAGCTGAATCTTCAAGTGCTGCGAAGATTGCTAAACCTTCCACTTCCTCTACCACCACTGACAAATGTGGACCCATAGTAAAATGGGTGCCCAAATCAAACTAATCTTCCTTTGTTTGCAGGTCCTGAAGGGTATCTGGTATCTTGATAGCGGATGCTCTCGACACATGACCGGAAAGAAGAACCTGCTCACTGAATACAAGGAAGAGAAAGATCCCTCTGTAACCTTTGGTGGAAATGGGAAATGCTATACTTGAGGGTTGGTGTACTATCTAACGGTACAACTACCTTCAGAAGAGTCGCATACGTCGAAGGGCTGAAGCACAATCTTCTTAGCATCAATCAGCTGTGTGACAAAGATTTTAAAGTGTGTTTCACTAAGGAATCATGCTTCGTCACTGACAAGAAGGAGAAAGTTTCCCTTAGTGGATATCGTTTGGAAAATGTTTAGGTCATAAACATGGACTCAACAACCACTGAGAACTCATGCTTTTTCTCCAAAGCCTCATCTTATGTCAACTGGCTATGGCATAAGAGGCTCTCTCATCTCAACTTCAAGACACTGAATACTCTTACCTCAAAAGAGTTAGTCACTGGTCTTCCTCAACACTCATACGCTAAGGAATCTTTATGTTCAGAATGTGAGAAGGGGAAACAAACCAAAACAAGCTTCAAGTCAAAGCAAGTTTCCTCAGTGTCATCTCCTCTACAACTTCTTCACATGGATTTGTTTGGCCCTGTTAACAAACAATCTATCGCTGGAAAGAAATACACTCTAGTCATTGTTGATGATTCTCTTGCTATACCTGGGGAATGTTTCTCCGTTCTAAGAGTGACACCCCTGAAAAACTCATCTCCTTTGTCAGGAAAATGGAAGTCCTGAATAATATGACCATTCGCTCAATAAGGAGTGATCATGGGACTGAATTCAAAAACAGATCCCTTGATAACTTCTTTGAAAGCAAGGGTATTTCTCATAATTTCTTCTCAGTGAGAACACCACAACAAAATGGAGTCGCTGAAAGAAGAAATCGAACGATCATTGAAGTTGCTTGTTCAATGCTCAGTGATTCTCATTTACCTACTCAGTTATGGGCAGAAGCTGTAAACACGGCTTATTTTACTCAAAACAGGTCGCTGATCGTCAAAAGATTCAAGAAAATTGCCTACGAGCTTTTCCATGGGAGAAATCCATCTATCAGCTTTCTTCACATCTTTGGTTGTCAATGTTTTATTTTAAACAACAGGGATGCCCTTGGAAAATTCAATCCCAAGGCTAACGATGGAATATTTCTTGGATATTCATCTGTATCCAAAGCCTTCAGAGTCTTCAATCGCTGAAGACAAACTGTAGAAGAAACTATCCATGTCACCTTTGACGAGTCTCGTTCAGCGAACTCAAGGCCTTCTGCTGATACTGAAGAATTGAATCAATGGATGTTTTCCCACCTTGGAGATTCAGAAACTGCTCATATCCCTCAAAACAACATTCCTACCGCTGATGATGATCCTACCATCATTCCAAGCATGCAGAAAATTGAAGCTGAATCATCATGGGTTTCAGTTGTTCCTCTTAACACTATGCCTGCTTCTTAACCATCAACCTCAAATATCCCATCTACTTCTCAGCAATCAGTAAATGAAATGTCATCTGAACCTCTTCCTCTCTTGCCTGAAATACCTGAAGTTGTTGAAGCCTCTTCTTCAGCTCCTCCAGAAGTTCAAACGGAGTCAGTGAATCATGCTCCGGCTCAGCGATGGACTATTAATCACCCCATTGATCAGATTCTTGGTGATCCAAATGCTGGTGTTCAGACTCGACGAAGTTCAGGTAATATTTGTTTATTTGTTAACTTCATCTCTTTGATTGAACCAAAGAAAACAGTTGATGCCATCAGAGATCCAAACTGGGTCAGCGCTATGCAAGAAGAGCTGGCAGAATTTTAAAGAAATAAAGTTTGGAATCTCGTTCCAAGACCATCTAACAAGTCAGTGATAAGCACTAAGTGGGTCTATCGAAACAAGTTGGATGAACATGGAATTGTAACCCGCAATAAGGCTCGTCTTGTTGCTCAGGGATACATACAAGAGGAAGGCATAGATTATGACTAAACATTTGCTCTAGTGGCAAGACTCGAAGCCATTCGTCTATTTCTAGCATACGTTGTTCACCACGACTTTAAAGTATATCAGATGGACGTCAAATCAGCATTCCTAAATTGAAGGCTGAATGAAGAAGTCTACGTTGAACAACCTCCAGGATTCACTGATCCTAAGCATCCAGGTTATGTTTATAAGTTGGATAAGGAACTTCATGGACTGAAACAAGCTCCACAAGCATGGTATGACACTCTCTCAACTTATTTCCATATTGAAAAATTTGAGCATGGTAAAATCGATAACATTCTATTTTTCAGGAAAGTAAAAGGTCATATCATTCTTGTTCAAATATATGTCGATGATATTATATTTGGTTCTACTAACCCTGAATTATGTACTCATTTCGCTGAAAGAATGAAAGACGAATATAAAATGAGTATGATGGGTGAACTGACACATTTCCTTGGTCTTCAAATCAAGTAGAATGAAAAGGGTACTTTCATTCACCAAGGTAAGTACGTTAAAGATATGCTGAAAAAGTTTGATTTAACTCAAAGCTCAGCTATGAAAACCCCTATGGCTCTGCCGCTGACACTTAACAAAGATCCTTCAGGGAAGCCTGTTAATGTCACAACGTACCGTGGGATGATCGGCTCTCTTCTATATCTTACAGCTAGCCGTCCTGATATTATGTATGCAACTTGTTTATGTGCACGATATCATTCTGAACCTAAGGAATCTCATTTGATCGCTGTAAAGTGAATTTTTAGATATCTAAAAGGTATTCCTAACCTGGGTCTTTTGTATCGCAAAGACTCAGGGTTTGATCTAACAACCTATTCAGATAGTGATTTTGCAGGATGCAAATTGGATAGGAAAAGCACCACAGGAGGCTGTCAGCTCCTGGGTGGAAAGCTGGTGAGTTGGACAAGTATAAAGCAAAACTCAGTATCCACCTCAAACGCTGAAGCTGAGTACGTAGCCGCTGGAAGTTGTTGTGCTCAGGTCTTGTGGATGAGAAATCAACTATTACACTATGACTTCAGCTCTCTAAAATTTCAATCTATTGCGACAGCACTAGTGCCATCGCTATAGCCAATAATCCAGTGCTACACTCAAAGACCAAACACATCGAGATCAGGTATCACTTTATCATAGATCATGTGATGAGTGGTGACATAGTACTTCACTTTATCCCAACTGAGTTTCAGTTAGCTGATCTTTTCGCCAAACCTCTTGATGAGACAAGATTCAACTTTCTCATCAGCGAGCTTGGAATGCTGAACCTTGAAGAGTAAATCTTCAGCAGTAAGGCATTGGATCAGTGATAAAGTAAATTCTATTCACTCATTCCTCATCTAATCTTTGAACAAAAATGATTCGCTGATATCAAGGTATGTTCTCTCTCTTTAAACGCTGAAGTTTACTTCAGTATGCAGAATTTCAAAATAATTTGTATCGCTGAATATCTCTTCCTTCAATGATTCTTTTTGAAATAACTATGCTCACTGATATTTCTCATCAGTGATTTCTTTTAAATTATCCCTGAGTTTTTAAAAAAAAAACCTCAGAGACAACTTAGAAATGTGAAAGGACGTTTATGACGTCATCAAAACGGATAACCTATGGCACGCCTTTTTCTCTGACACGTTCGTCTGTTGAAATTCTTGACCAATATGCTTCGTGGGACGTGTCACGTGTCATGATGAGTTTCTTTTTCCGCTCATCACTTTCTCTCTCTACTCTCACTACATAAAAATCTTGAGTTTATATTTTTACCTTTTACGCTCTCAAATTCTCTAAAAGCAGAAAGATTACCTTCGATTCCTTTGCATTTGGATTTCTAAGAACTTGTGTTCATCATCATCATCAAACTTTCAACAAATAGGTTCTTATTTTCTTCTTCTTAATCTAATCTGTTACTTGTTTTGATCTTCTTCTTGCTTATACAAGATCAAACAATGTTTTTTTTAACAATGAAATCATTTTCTCAATGATTTTATGACCAAAACTTGTTAAAAGTTTTTCCATTAAGTTTAAACTTCATACGTTTTTTCAGAATCCTTTACTTAAATGGAAACTGGAAAACAAGAATTTCACTAGTTTTCTTAAAACACTTGTTTAAAACTAGAAAACCTCTTTTTTTCTAAAAACCATAAAACCTCAAAACCCTCATTCTGGAAACTTCAATTCCATTATATGATCCTCTTACATTCTTCTCAATCATCTTATGTTTCAAACAGTAATGGTTGCTACCGCTGATACTTCTGCTACCGCTGATAATGTCATTTTGCAAAGGGCTGACAACATGAAACACGAACTCCATCATATTACCTTTGTCTCCAATAACTACTATGCTCTTCTTGAGTTTCCCAAGAAGAAGGTTGTAACCCATCTTTATGATGCTGTAAATTTCATCAGGACATGCCCACTCTCCACAACAATGACCATAACACCCCCTGCTCACAAACATCTTCTACAGCAGTTCCGGTACACCGCTAATCGTGCTACTGCTACTTCCTCAAAGTCGAAAGAGGAATACCCTGTTATTGCCTTTGAAACTGATATGGGTAGTGGAAACATTACACCAACAGCAATAAGGGTAGCCCTGAACCTACCTGGTCAAAAGAACCTACCTGGTTAAAAGAACCATCCATTCGTTCCTTTCCCTGACCCAAACACCGCTGAAGGAAAGGAAGAAATCATATATTTCCTTGATAAAATGAATTACATCTGGACCGCCGGTCGTGAAGGCTCTGAGAAGAAGATCACCATTGTGCTCAAGAACAAGATGTCCTCTAAACTCAATTTCATTTTCGCACACGTGATCAGCTGTATGACGGCGAAGACAGGTTTCCATGACCAAGCGTCAAAGATCTAGACTGCAATGGCCTATGCACTGCTGAAAGGTCTCCATGTTGATTACGCCCGAGTAATCTTCGATGACCTGATGGAAAAGGTGGAACTGCCAGAACGCCCCACCGTTGTTCCATATCCTCGATTCATCAGCGCCCTCTTGAAATACGGACTCAAGGAGGACTATCCCAAAAAGGGAGACCTGAAGCTCTCCCAGGTCGTCCCTAAGGTCCTCGACTTCAAACCTGTCACAAATAAGGTACATTTTTCTACACTCTTAACTCTTCTTTGCTCTCCCTCTTCATCTTCAGTGGCTACCTCTACGGCAGCGGTCGACCCAACCGCTGATACTCAGGCCACTACAACCATCTCTTCTAAAAAGAGAAAACAATCTGATTCCACCCTTGGCACCCATTAGTCCAAGAAGATTTCCAAGGAGAAGCCCAAGCCTTCCCAGGATGCAGACACAGCGTCGGTCTCTTCACAGGACACGTTGGACGGTTTCGTGGTACACTCTGTTGATCCAAACCCTCAGTGATTTGATAATGACTCTCTTTAAACACTTAGTGAAAATTGTAAGTAAACAATATGTATTAGAGTTTCACTATCGCTGATAAGTACTATGACTCTACAGTACCGCTCATAGGAAACTTACGTTCTTTAGATTACATTCAACGAACACTGTTCATCAACTTAGCTCTAAGCCTGTTCAGTCTTATTGATGATCGCTGATAGTTTAGTTGTTTACTTATAATCCCTGAAGACAAGTTTCACGTCAACATATGTTCTATGCTGAAGTCGAAGATCAAGCCAAGAACCAGTGACAAGTCTACTAATGAACTGATGCGGATATCAGCGAAGCCAAGATTTGTTCACTCAATGTGAAGTTACAAGTAGAAGAATTTAGCAATCGCTGAGCTTTATCACTCGCTGATAAAGTGCTGTTCAACGAACGCTGATCATAAGGTTTACTCTACAAGTTACTTTTGTCTTTTCCCCTTGCACGTCTCCGTACGATTTGTCAGAAAGGACATCCCTTTTGTCCAGGATCGTACAACCAACTCTGATTCTACACTGTACACCATGCCGCTACTAAGGTTGACTACAAAGGTAAAATCATGCAACCAATCAGCTGCTGCCACGTGTACAGTTATACTGCTTTGCATTAAATGCATGCAGTATATAAGAAGAACCCTACTTCAGAAATGAAGTACTCGACCATCTTCTTCTTTCTCTCTTAGTGTTAGAATATTACTCGTAGTATTCTTATCTCCTTTCTGTCTTAATTCTAGTGCAAGAAACTTAGTGTTCTTAACTTGTTTAGATTAGGCTTAGTCCTTAATCTTGTTCCGCAACAAGTTGTAAATTGTTTGATTATATCAATAAACAATTTAGAAAGTAAAAATCTGTGTGTTTGTATTCAACCCCCCCTTCTACAAACTTGTATAACCCTCTCGGGACCAACAAGTTGTATCAGAGCAAGTTTGTTTAATCTCATAAACAAGATCTTGCTTATACTAATCTTTTCTCTTCCTTGCTATTTCTGATAATGGCTACCAACACAAACACTAACTATATTGATAATGGTTCTCTTACAAAACCTCCCTGATTTTCCAGAGATAACTTCAATCTATGGAAAAATAGGATGATACTCTTCTTAGAAGGTGTAGACCCTACTATGCCTTACTATATCGAAAATGACCCATATATTCCTGTGAGAATTGATCCAGAAGTTCGAGGCACTGCTGATAGAGCTGCCATTCCTGAAAGGTTGATTCCCAAGGAAATTCATATGTGGACTGATGTAGATAAGAAGAAAGTGGCTATCGACACCAAAGCCAGATCCATTCTTTCCATGGCTCTTCCTGACGAAGTCTACCATTCCGTCATGAACCTGAAAACCCCCAAAGCCATGTGGGACACAATCTGTGTTCAATATGAAGGTACGTCTGAAGTCCAAGACTCACGGAAGATCAACCTGGTAAGGCAGTACGAAAGCTTCATTTGTGGTAAGAATGAATCTCTCTCTGAAGTACATCAGCGGTTTAACTGTTTAATAATAGATCTGAAAACCGTTGGTAAGGAATATTCTAACTTTGAAGCTCTGAAAAAGTTCTTAGAATGTTTACCTGAAAGCTGGGACAGTTATTCAATGTGTCTCAAGCTGTCAAAGGATCTAAAATCAATGACTCTTTCTACCTTATATGGCACGATGCTTAATCATGAGCAGTCGAGTCATCTTAAGAAGAATCTTGTAAAAGATTCCAAAAGCACCCCTGTTGCTTTAATCTCAGAGTCACCTTCCACTCAGCGATCAACTGTCACTATCACTGAGTTGGAGACTAACTCTGAATGCTCATCAGATCCTGACTCTTCAGATCTTGATGAATCTATGGCTCTTCTTTCAAATAAGTTCAGGAGATTCGCCAAAAAGAAAATTTTCAGAAAGAATAAACCTCTCGCTCTTACTGACAAGCCTAGATCATCAACCCCTATTGACAAGGCTACTGCTACTTGCTATAACTGTGAAAAGATAGGACATTTTGCTAGCGAGTGCAGGTCAAAGAAAGTTTCTAGAACCTCAGTTTTCTCCAAGAAATCCTCTAACCCCAGGGCTAGATATGAAAAGTACAACAAGCTGAAAGAAAGGTATGCAAAGCTGAAAGGTTTTAAGAAGAAAGGCAAAGGCCTAATGGCTGACTATGATTGGGCTGCCTCTGACGAAGAAGAATCATCTGACTCTGAAGATGATGATGAGGCCAATCTCTGTCTCATGGCCAAAATCGAAGATGAGGAAGAAAAGTCTGACATTCCCTCTGCTTCATCCTCTACCTCCAAGGTATCACCTTCTTTATTTACAAATATTTCAGATATTAATGAAGCTGATAGTCTTCGAAAGATCGATTTCCTAACTATGAGTTTATATGATGCCATGAATGGCAAAGCTGTTGTTGAAAATCAAAACCTTGATCTCGCTGAATAACTTAAAAACTGTCACCTTCAAATAGAAAAGCTTTCTAAAATTGAAGAAGATTTAAGAGATCAAGTTCATATAAATCAGCTAGTCAAAATCGAACGAGAAGAAGCTATCGCTGCATTAAAAGCTGAAAAAGCTACTGTTGAAGGATGGTGTAAATCCTCAACAACGATCACTGAGATAATTAAGTCTCAGATTCCTCTTAGTGACAAACGTGGTCTTGGTTATAAAGCTGACGCTGAAAAACCAACCACTGATCATTCCATGCTTAAGTTTGGAATGTTTGTCTCCTCTATCCCTGACACTTCATTTTCTCAGTGTTCCTCTTTAAAAACTCCTATCCCTGAGGAAAAACCTACCTTAGTCTTTAAAGACAAAGCTAAAGGAATTGCTTTTAACCAAAAACCTCAGAAGGGTACCTTTGTACCTAAGCTGAATGCTTTAAAATCTTCAGTGACCTATCCTTTTAATTCTAAGAACAAGATCCCTGGATTCATTCAACGATATACTCCTAGAATCAAAGTGGATATTATTGGTAAGAAATCCGAAGAACTGATTGTTTCTCCCATTTCCAATGCCAAATGTATACTTGGTGCTGGCCTTGCTCATTTAAAACTAACGGGTAAGCATGCAAATGGTCCTAAAGCTACTTTTAGCAATAGGAAATATTATCACTGTGGACTTACAAATCATGTTGCTCGTAAGTGCCCGACAGCCACCAAAGCTGAAAAGATATCTAAGGTGAAGATCAATGCTCCCAAAGCAAAGAAGACCACTGAGGTTAAGAAATTAACCAAAGTGAAAACTGACAAAGCTGAATCTTCAAATGCTGCGAAGATTGCTGAACCTTCCACTTCCTCAACCACCACTGACAAATCTAAGCCCAAGATGAAATGGGTGCCTAAGTCAAACTAATCTTCCTTTGTTTGCAGGTTAAGAAGGGTATCTGGTATCTCGATAGCGGATGCTCTAGATACATGACTGGTAAGAAGAATCTGCTCACTGAGTATAAGGAAGAGTAGGGTCCCTCAGTGACCTTCGGTGGAAACGGAAAAGGACATACCCGAGGGTTTGGTGTACTCTCTAATGGTACAACCACCTTCAGAAGAGTCGCATATGTTGAAGGAATGAAGCATAATCTATTAAAGAATCAGTCAGCTTTGCGACATGGATAACAAAGTGATTTTCACTAAGGAATCCTGCTTTGTCGCTGACAAAAAGGAGAAGATAGCTCTCAGCGGTTATCGTTTAGAAAATGTTTATGTTATAAACATGGACTCTACACCCACTGAGAACTCCTGTTTCTTCTCAAAAGCCTCATCTGATGTCAACTGGCTATGGCAAAAGAGGCTCTCCCATCTCAACTTCAAGACCCTGAATACTCTTTCTTCTAAAGAGTTAGTCAATGTCTACCTCAACACTCATACGCCAAAGAGTCCTTATGTCCAGCGTGTGAGAAAGGGAAACTGACCAAAGCAAGCTTCAAGTCTAAGCAAGTCTCCTCAGTGTCATCTCCTCTACAACTTCTCCATATGGATTTGTTTGGCCTTGTTAACAAACAATCCATCGCTGGAAAGAAATATACATCGGTCATAGTTGATGAATTCTCTCGCTATACCTGGGTTATGTTTCTCCGTTCTAAGAGTGACACCCCTGAAGAACTCATCACCTTTGTCAGGAAAATGGAAGTCCTGAACAACATGACCGTTCGCTCAATAAGGAGTGATCATGGAACTGAATTCAAAAATAGTTCCCTTGATTCCTTCTTTGAAAGTAAGGGTATTTCTCACAACTTTTCTTCAGTGAGAACACCGCAGCAAAATGGAGTCGCTGAAAGAAGAAAACGAACTATCATCGAAGCTGCACGATCAATACTTAGTGATTCTTACCTGCCTACTCAGTTTTGGGCAGAAGCTGTCAACACTGCTTGTTTCACTCAAAACAGGTCGCTGATAGTCAAAATATTCAAAAAGACAGCCTATGAACTTTTTCATGGGAGAAAGCCTTCTATTAGCTTTTTCACATCTTTGGATGTCAGTGTTTCATACTGAACAACAGAGATGCCCTTGGAAAGTTTGATCCTAAGGCTGATGATGGAATCTTTCTTGGATATTCTTCAATCTCAAAAGCCTTCAGAGTCTTCAATCGAAGAAGACAGACTGTTGAAGAAACTATCCACGTCACCTTTGACGAATCCCGTTCAGCGAACTCTAGACCTTCTGTTGATACTGAAGAACTGAATCAATGGATGTTTTCTTATCTTGGTGATTCAGAAGACATTACCACTCCTCATACTCATACTGCTGAAGATGATGGTCCTACTATCATCCCAAGCATGCAGACTAGTGAAGCTGAAACATCATGGGTCTCAGCTGTTCCTCTAAACACTATGCCTGTTTCTGAACCTACAGTCTCAGACATACCATCTACTTCTCAGCAATCAGTGAATGAAATGACATCTGCACATATTCCTCTCTTGGCTGATATACCAGAAATTGCTGAAGCCTCATCTTCAGCTCTTCCTGAAGTTCAGATTGAGCCATCATCTTTCGCTCTGGCTCAACGATGGACTATCAATCACCCTATTGAACAAATTCTTGGTGATCCAAATGCTGGTGTTCAGACTCGATGAAGTGCAGGTAACATTTGTTTATTTGTTAACTTTATTTCTCTGATTAAACCAAAGAAAACAGATGATTCCCTCCAAGATCCGAACTGGGTCAGCGCTATGCAAGAAGAGCTGACTGAATTTGAAAGAAACAAAGTTTGGAAGATTGTTCCTAGACCATCCGACAAGTCAGTGATAGGCACTAAATGGGTCTATCGAAACAAGTTGGATGAGCATGGAACTGTAACCCGCAACAAGGCTCGACTTGTTGCTCAGGGATACAGACAAGAGGAAGGTATAGATTACGACGAAACCTTTGCTTCAGTGGCTAGACTAGAAGCCATTCGTCTTTTCTTAGCTTATGCAGTACACAGAGACTGCAAAGTTTATCAAATGGATGTCAAGTCAGCGTTCCTAAATGGAAAGCTGAATGAAGAAGTCTACGTGGAACAACCTCCAGGATTCTCATATCCTAAGCGTCCAGGTTATGTTTATAAACTGGATAAGGCACTTTATGGCTTAAAGAAAGCTCCTCGTGCATGGTATGACACTCTCTCTACTTATGTCCATATTGAAAAATTTGAGCGTGGTCAGATTGACAAAACTCTATTTTTCAAGAAAGTAAAAGGTCATATTATTCATGTTTAAATATATGTCGATGATATTATATTTGGTTCCACTAACCCTGATTTGTGTACTCGTTTCGCTGATAGAATGAAAGCTGAATATAAAATGAGTATGATGGGTGAACTAACATATTTTCCTTGGTCTCCAGATAAAACAAAATGAAAATGGAACTTTCATTAATCAGGGAAAGTATGTTAAAGATATGCTGAAAAAGTTTGATTTAACTCAAAGTTCAGCTATGAAAACCCCTATGACACCGCCGCTGACACTAAACAAGGATCCTTCTAGAATACTAGTCAATGTCACGCTGTACCGTGGGATGATCGGCTATCTCCTGTATCTTACAGCTAGCCGACCTGATATTATGTACGCAACCTGTTTGTGTGCACGATATCAAGTTGAACCTAAGGAATCTCACTTAATCGCTGTACTCGCCGAATTTTTCGATTCCTTAAGGGTACTCCTAACCTAGGTCTTTGGTATCCCAAAGGCTCAGGGTTTGATCTAATCGCCTATTCTGATAGTGATTTTGCAGGTTGCAAATTAGATAGGGAAAGCACCACAGGAGGCTGTCAACTCCTGGGTGGAAAGCTGGTGAGTTGGACAAGTAAAAAGCAAAACTCAGTGTCAACCACAACCGCTGAAGCTGAGTACGTAGCCGCTGGAAGTTGTTGCTCTCAGGTCTTATGGATGAGAAATCAACTACTGGACTATGACCTTCATCTCTCAAAGATTCCAATCTATTGCGACAGCACTAGTGCCATCGCTATAGCAAACAATCCAGAGTGCTACACTCAAAGACCAAACACATCGAAATCAGGTTTCATTTTATCAGAGATCATGTGATGAATGGTGATATAGAACTTCATTTTGTCCCAACTGACTTTCAGTTAGCTGCTCTATTTACCAAACCTCTTGACGAGACAAGATTCAACTTTCTCATCAGCGAGCTTGGAATGCTGGACTTTGAAGAATAAAATCTTCAGCGGTTCGCATTTGATCAGGGGTAATATGAATTTATATAACCCTTTCCATCATCTTCTCTCTGAACAAAATTGATTCGCTGATATCAAGGTATGTTCTCTCATACTCGCTGACATTCGCCTATGAATGCAAGATTTCAAAACAAATTGCATCGCTGAATATCTCTTCCTTTCAGTGATACTTTTGAAATTTCTAAATCTAACACTGATATTTCTATTCAGTGCTACAAGTTTTCAAAAATGTCCCCGAGTCTTTCAAAATCCTCAGAGACATCCTAAAATATGAAAGGACGTTTGTGACGTAATCAAATGGATAAACCCCGACACGTTCTTTTTCTAACACACGTTTGCACGTTTCGTTTTCTCAACCAATCAAATGCAAACACGTGTCCGTGTCATCATGAAAAACCTTTCCCGCTCATAGTTTTTCTCTCTCTACTCTCACAATATAAACCCTTTGAGTTTATATTTTTTCCTTTACGCGAACAACTTCTCCTTCAAGCAAGAAAACACTGTAGCATTTCGAACTCTTCGTTTTCCAAAACTTGTTCGTCTTCATCATCTAAGGTTAATATTCTTATTATTTACCTCTTATAAACTTGTTTTTGATCTTATTCTTGTTATTAATAGATCAAACAAAAGAAACCTTTTTAAAATGAAATCATTTTCTTTTCATGATTTTATGAACACAATCTTCATGGTTGTTCTTCAAGTTAAAATTCAAAATCTTAAACTTGTTCTTCATATGTTTTTCCAGAATCTCTTCTTCAAACAGAAACTGGAAAACAAATTTTTCTATGTTTTGTATTTCTTTTTCAAAACAAGAAAAACCCTAATCTTCATAAAGGCATTTTTGTCTGAATGAAATGGACAAAATTCAAAAACATCTGTTTGACAAATCTTTCCACATTAAGATTGTTTTTGTTCATCTTCTTCATGTTTATACGTGATAAACATAAATGGCATCTACTACTGAGGCTCCTACTGATAAAACCTCCACTGCTGCTGAAGTAACTGAGTTCACAAAGGCTCCTTAGGTTAAATTCGACCTTAAGAAAGTTACGTTTCAACACAATAATCCTTATGCTATCTTCGAATTCCCTGAAAAGAAACAGGTCACACACCTTGATGACGCTGTGAAATTCCTCAAGACTTGCCCCATTTCAACAGCCTTGACTATTGCACCCCCTGCTCATCGATCTTTTCTATCTCAGTTTTGGTATACTGCCAGACGAGCTCAAGTGCCCTCAACCAAAGATCCAACGGAAATGGTCGATGTCATTCTTTGTGACACAGACCATGGAACCTCCAAGATCACCCCGTTTCATATCAGGCGTGCTCTAAACCTTCCTGGAAGCACCAAAGAAAACCGTTTTGTCCCTCTACTAGATCCCAAAAAGAACCCTGCTGATAGGGCAACCCTGATTGCATTCTTTGATGCAATGGATTACACATGGGACATAGGGAGAGACAAAAACCCTGACAAGAAGCTAACTGCCGTCAAGAAGTCAATGATGCCCAGCAAGATGAATTTCATCTTCGTTCATCTGATTAGCTGCCTAACAGCAAAAGTTGGGTCAACTGACCAAGCATCCCAACCTCAACAGGCCCTGTGATACTCGTTGCTGAAGGGTCTCCATATTGATTGTGCATCAATCATCTATGACGATCTGGCATTCAGGGTGGGCATGGCTGACAGACCAACCTGTATTCCATATCCAAGGTTTGTCAGCGCTCTCTTTCTACACGGACTTAGGGATGAATACCCAAAGGTAGGCGTCCTGAGACTCTCTCAGGTTGGCTCTAAAGTGCTCGACTTCAAAGCCCTGCCAAACGAGGTACGTCTCTCTACTCTCTTATCTATTCTTAATCCTCCTTCTTCTACTTCTGCGGCTACTTCAGCGGAAAACCCCACCGCTGATACCCAGGATGCAACAACCACTCCTTCTAAGAAAAGGAAACACTCTACTTCCCATCTTGATTCTAAAAGGATCAAGAAAACCAAGGAGCAAACCCCCAAACCTTCACATGTTGAAGACTCCGCGGCTCACCTCTTTGAAGAGTCGTTGGAAAGTTCAGTGGTACGCTCTGCCACAGCTGATGAAGCCACCCCTTCCATCCCAACTTCAGTGTCTCTAATCACTGAGGTTATAAACTTGGAACAGAACCCACCTCCTTCAGACCCTCCTCGGACTGAAGAAGTTTTTCTCAGCGGATCCAACGCTGAATCTGGCACCACAACCCTCTTCTCAACCTTCACTCCTCCCACCATTTCTTTGGTCACTCATCTATTCCTCCTCTCTCTACAATGAAAGTCATTCATCTGAGTGACTCATCTATTGAGGAAATACGACGGATGCAGGAGTCAAACATAGGACCTGCGGAAACTTCCCAGCGTAAAGGTACACTGGAAGACGACATGGAGACGTTCACTGGTCATCGAAATATCGACAACTTCATCAACCATCCTGCAGGTATACACATAACTCCAAACACTCCTCTCTCAAAACCCCAAACTTCTGAGCTTTCCTTTGTTCACAAGTTCTCAACTTTTTCAGGTCCTAATTTGGGAGATATCAACAACTCCCTGAAAGACTTGGAAACAAAGGTGGAATCTCTCACCTCCACTCTCATGGCAAACTCTTCAGCGGTTACAGACGCTGGAGATGCACTCAAGAAGCTGACCACCGAGGTCCAAGGCAAAGCCTCCAGCGCTGATCTGGAGAAAGTGGATGGTATCATTGGTCAATTTGCTACCACCATCGCTGAAAACTCCACCGCCAACATCACTCTCTCCAACAACTTCAAGGCCCTGTCCAATTATGTCACAACATTGAAGACAGCGGTTGATAATCTTCAGGGAGAGGTGACCTCTATAAAGTCGGAAGTGACTTCGGTGAAGACTCTAGTGCAGTAGATCCTCGACCACCTGAATGTTGCTACTTGTGCTCCATCGTATTTTACTCAGGTGGATCGAGAAGAACTTCAACGAATCACTCCTACTATATCTGGCCTGGAAGACAGATTAGGTAGGATTGAAAACTGTGTTGGGATCTCTGGCCTAGAAGACAGGGACCCAATGCATACTGATGGTATTGTTTCCTCCCCCATCCATCATGTGGAAGAGGGGGGAGAAGACAAAAGACCTTCCCCATAATGCTGAGGGGAGGAGAAAAATCTTGAAGACCTTCCCCGTAATTCTGAAGGGGAGGGTATTGACATTGATGCTGCTGTTGCAACAAATAAACCTCAGGGAGTTGAAAACCCTAAGGAATCCGAGAAAACTCCCTCTGCACTTGAGGGGGAGAAACTCGATAAGCATCTTGAAACTGATGCTGATGTTACCGTGCCCTACGCTGACGAGGAAGAATCTAAAGCTGAGGAAGACGAAGAAGAAAATGAAGACCTCGACCTTGAGGACGACGAACCATCATCATCTCCCAAAAATAATGATGATGATGACGATGATGATGATGACTTCTTCTTTGTTCAGCCCAAGAAAGTCCCTGCTCAGAAAGGGATTTCAATAAATGAACCTTCAGGGGAGCGGACAAAGACAAAGCCTGCAGCATCTGAAGCTGACAAAGGCAAGAACAAAGGCCTCGCTGCAGATGACAATATGACAATCTTGCTTCAAAAGCAAGTTTTTCAGGTACACTACTTTCTATTCCCTTACACTGCATCCCTCCTCTATCCCTTCTCAACCTCAGTTCTCCTCTCCATAAAACCTCTATACACTTAAACCCCATTCTTTTTCTATCTCTTTCTTCCCAAATGATCTCATTAAAACGATCGCTGTGTTTCAGCTAGTCCTCTCCAATGTTTGAGGATCCAGCTGAAGTTCCTACGGCTGCAACTTCATCAACAATAATTCCAGCTCTTATCGCTGAAGAAATAATCCAAGTCTTGGATTTTACCACTGAGACTGATGAACCTGAAGAACAACTGCTCTCTCACCAAAACAGACTTTCCTTAGCTCCTCAAATGCTAAGTGAAGAGGATCAGAAAAAGAGAGAAGAAATGATCAAGAAGCTTGAGGATCAGCGAATCATCCTTCCACGTGAGAAAGTTCCTGCTCCTAAGTTCAGACTTTCAAAGAAAGAATTCGCTGATCACCTCAGAGCTAAAGAAAAAGATAAGGCCCTCGCCATCCAGCTTGTCCAACAATCGGTGAAAGACCCCGAACTGAAGAGGACTCCCATTGAAGTCCAACGTCAGTTATGGGAAGACGCCCAGAAGATTGTTGAAGAAAAGTCCAAGGTATCTGCCTCTACCTTGAAATGGTGCAAAGAGAAAGTACACTTTCGATATCGGGCTGCCAGAATTAACAAGGTACACATCACTGGAAGATCGACCATCAGAGTTCCAATTGTTGAGGTCGAGATATTCAGAGAAAACGGTACCAAGGAAACCTTCTACGCTTATGCTATCACGAAGTACGGTCTCTCTTAATGGTTGGAGATCAGAATAGCCATTCAGCGTTCACGTTCTAAATTCAAAGATCATGTCGAAAAACTTCTAAATCGACGGATCGACTTGGTTTCTTCTGATGTGGATATTTCACCTCCTTCTCCTATTCCAACTCAACAAAGAAGGGCCTCTACTAAGAAAAAGACAAAACCTTCAGATTCAGGTCCTCCTATCCGAAACAAAACAGGTATCGGTTTCTCACGCGATGAAGTACTTGGTCCTGAACCTGACCTATCAGCGCTTGACACCTCCCTGCCCCTGGTGAACGCTTCATCCCTGGAAAAGTCATAAGCGAACCTTATGGTATCTTCTTTCACGACTATGATGGAGGACAACGCTTTCAACGCATCTTTGAGCTTCCCATCACTCCCATCGAACAACTCAGGGATCTCATCTATTGGTGTGAATTCAGACGCGATCTTTAGGCACGATATCTCAAGTCCCTGATCTTTGATGAAGCAAAGAATAAACGAGATCAAGGAGTAACGGTCTGTTAGGACAGTTAAGTTGTCCTAAATATTAGAAAGTTTTGTAAAGTGAAGGCTTTGGGCCTAATGGGCTTGGATATGTAAATGGGCTTGGGCTTAAGTGTTGTAACAAGGGAGGAGGACTATAAATAGGGCTTGTCATGTAAGTTTGTATTAATAAGTTCATAATACAAAATGTAGCTCTCAAATCTCATATTGTTCTCTCTAGTTTAGATTTCCTTTTCTAATAAATAAATAGTCCTTTTCTACCTAATCTTGTTACATAATACTTGAATTGTTGAAGATCATGGACTCACAATTGGTATCAGAGCCAAATCGATGAATTTTTTCTCGATACGATCATCGGATCTCGACATTTCAAGTAAATTTGCCCGGTCTACATGTAAGTGTGTTCAAATCTCTTATGCTCTTGAGGATTTTCTCGTTATTCGATTTCAGCTCATCTCCAATTTTTAAAATCGAATTTCGACAAGTTTTGATGATTTTTGAAAATTTCGAGAGTTTTTCGGTGTTCTTCGCGACAATTCTTAAGATCCAGACATTTTTTGGTGCATGATTCGATTCTATCTACTCAGATCTGTTTCTCTATTGATTTTGAAGAGTGTACATCATTCAGATCTGGATTATCTCTTCAAAATATGTCAATTTGTTTTTTGAAAAAGTTGACATTGTGAATTCTCGAAGTGATTGTGTGATCTTGAATTTTCAAAGGATTATTGGTTGTTTATTAGTCACAGATCTGTTTATCTCATGATTTCGAGCAATCTACAACTTTTAGAATCGAAATTCATCATGAAATGAGTTAGATAGAGGTGCTGAAAATTGACAGCATGCATGCTCGCCAGAATCTGCTAGTGTCGCCGGAATTCTCGCCGGAAAAACATTTTTGGCCGGAAAAACGTTTTTATTCGATTAAACTTCCTCAGATCTGCTCGTTCTTGATGTTATGACCATAAAACATCGATTAGATTCAATTCTCCAGCATGAATTCAAAGATATTTGTGAATTGTTGGAAGTGATCGTGAAACGTAGATCTTGCCGGAAAAGCGCGAAACAAGTCGGTGCTGATTTTAATTCTGTCATAGATCTGTTTGTTTGGTGAAATTGATCAGTTTGAAACTTTCAGTATCGGAATTTCAGCAAGAATTTATTCTTTTTGGTTGTTGGAAGATCTTGCCGGAAAAATTAGTTACATCGCCGGCGTAAAAGTTGCAACTGATTTTTCACGATGCATGGCTATTATTTTTCTTGGAAAGATTTAGTTGATGGTCAATGTGCATAAAATATTCAAAAGGAAGAATTTATGATGTGAAAAAGTGGATGAAAATTGAAATGGAAATCAACAGATCGTGAAATACATTGTTGGTGGTGAAGATGAATAGTACTAACTGGACCAGTTAGTGAACAGTTAAGTTTCTAAGATTTTTGGTCCAATTTCCGTTAGTTTCGTCAAATTTCAATACTTTTGCTAATGGAATCCATGTGGCATCATTCCTACATTTATTTTGTCACACATTCATCTCCACGACATTGATTTGTGTTTAATTTCTCGAAACCTCTACCGAGTAGCGCGTGCTTGTTACCGTTCCTCCTTCGAGAAAATTCAGACCAAGCTCTTGAGCCGAATTCTTACTCAACTCGTGGTCCAACGACGGATTCTTTGTTTTACACTAAGAATGCATTTGGCTTATCACTCAAAACTCACTCGTTATCATTCTTGTGGGCTTATCGGAACGAGCTCGAATTTCTACATTTTGAGATGTTTTTCGTGCACTTAGTCGGGGTTATGGACTACATTGAATCTGATTTTTCAAGGTTGAAAATATGATGAGTAAGAGCAACTTTCAAGGGGGAGTCGAGCCTACATTTGAAGAATTGCACCGCTAAAGTTTTTCAAGAAAATCAAGGGGGAGAGGAGTTAAAGACTTCAAGATGATTTTGCTTTCCAAAACTTTAGGGGGAGAATGTTAGGACACTAAAGTTGTCCTGAATATTAGAAAGTTTTGTAAAGCAAAGGCATTAGGCCTAATGGGCTTTAAATATCTAATGGCTTGGGCTTACTTGTTGTAACAAGGGAGGGGGAGTGGGGGACTATAAATATGACTTGTTATGTAGTTTTGTAATCATTAATTCATAATTCAAGATGTAGCTCTCAACTCTCATTTTGTTCTCTCTAGATTAGATTTACTTTTCAAATAAATAATTAGTCCTCTTCTACCTCATCTTGTTACCTAATACTTGAATTGTTGAAGATCATGGACTTACACGGTCCCTGACTAGATGATACCTACAACAAAGACCCATGATGAACTTCTCGTTAAGGAAGAACCTTACTGCTGATAAAGATCTCTGTGTATTTCTTCTATGTTTTATCAGCTTATATCTTTTGTACTTGTAAATTTATTTACTGTACTTGTAATTGTTCCACTTCCCTTTGTAACCTTATACGAAGTTTAAAGAAAAATTTCAGCGAATGTACTTTACTCCATCAGTACTCAAAAGATCCCAGAAAACAGTAAAAGGGACAAATAGTTTATGAGTTCTTTTTATCCTTATATTTTCATACTTAGCAATTTTCTTTGTTGCTATGTCATGATCAAATAAGGGGAGATTGTTGATCCAAACCCTCAGTGATTTGATAATGACTTTCTTTAAACACTTAGTGAAAATTGTAAGTAAACAATATGTATTAGAGTTTCACTATCGCTGATAAGTACTATGACTCTACAGTACCGCTGATAGGAAACTTACGTTCTTTAGATTACATTCAGCGAACACTGTTCATCAACTTAGCTCTGAGCCTGTTCAGTCTTATTGATGATCCATGATAGTTTAGTTGTTTACTTATAATCCCTGAAGACAAGTTTCACGTCAACATATGTTCTACGCTGAAGTCGAAGATCAAGCCAAGAACCAGCGAAAAGTCTACTAATGAACTGATGCGGATATCAGCGAAGCCAAGATTTGTTCACTCAACGTTAAGTTACAAGTAGAAGACTTTAACAATCGCTGAGCTTTATCACTCGCTGATAAAGTGCTGTTCAACGAACGCTGATCATAAGGTTTACTCTACAAGTTACTTTTGTCTTTCCCCCTTGCACGTCTCCGTACAATTTGTCAGAAAGGACATCCATTTTGTCCAGGATCGTACAACCAACTCTGATTCTACACTGTACACCATGCCGCTACTAAGGTTGTCTACAAAGGTCAAACCATGCAACCAATCAGCTGCTGGCACGTGTAAAGTTATACTTCTTTGCATTAAATGAATGCAGTATATAAGAAGAACCCTACTTCAGAAATAAAGTGCTCGGCCATCTTCTTCTTTCTCTCTTAGTGTTAGAATATTACTCGTAGTATTCTTATCTCCTTTCTGTCTTAATTCTAGTGCAAGAAACTTAGTGTTCTTAACTTGTTTAGATTAGGCTTAGTCCTTAAGCTTGTTCCGCAACAAGATGTAAATTGTTTGATTATATCAATAAACAATTTAGAAAGTAAAAATCTGTGTGTTTGTATTCAACCCCCCCCCCCCCCTTCTACAAACTTGTATAACCCTCTCGGGACCAACACACTCCGCCACAGCTGCTGAAGCCACCCCTTCCTCAACCATTCTAGTGACTCAATTCGCTAAAACTTTCTTGGATGAGAATCCCCAATCCTCAGCTCCTTAAAGCACCGCGGAGGTTATTTCCAGCGGATCCAATGCTGATGCTGCTACCACCACCTTTTTCTCAACCTTTGCTTCTCCCTCCACTCCTTTTCTCTATACAATGGCGCCCACAATGCCATCGATTCCGCTGACAGACTCAGCCGCTGCTCATCTACAACAAATGATACAACTGAATGTTGGACCTGTAGGATCGACTATCCCTGCTGGGACGTTCGAAGATGACTTGGCGTTTCATTCAGGTTATCGCAACATCAACTCTTTCTCGAACCCACCTATAGGTATCCCAAACACTATATCTCTCTCTGGACCCCAAACGTATGAGCTTTCCTAAGCTCACAAGTTGTCTACTTTTTCAGGTCCAAATTTAGGCACCATCAGCACGTCCCTCAAAGATATTGCTGGAAAAGTGGAAAATCTCACCACCACCACCATCCAGAACTCTTCAGCGGTTACAGACGCTGGAGAAGCACTGAAGACTCTCTCCACTGCTGTAGCTGACAAGGGTTCCTCTACTGACCTCCTCAAGGTTGATGGAACCCTGAACACTGTCAAGACTGCCCACATAAACAACACCACCTCCATCAACACTATCAACACCACCAACGCTGATCTCTCCATAAATATTACAAATTCTTCCAAAGAGATCAAGGCTGATGTGGATGCTCTAAAGGGGGAGATGACCTCCCTGAAAGGTGAGGTGAGCACCCTTGTTGTAAAGGTTGATACTGCTACAAACCTGCTCACCAAAATACTGGAACCTCTGGAAGCTCCCACTATCCCTCTGTCCCATTTTTCTCAGGATGACCGAGAAGAGTTGGAGATGGCAGTGGACTGTATCTTGCAATCCACCCCTGCTATATCTGGCCTTAAGACAGATTAGCAAAAGTTGAAAAATGTTCATGCTTTCCTGGCCAAGAAGACAGGGACCTGAACAAGACGTTGTCGCTGCTGCTGCTACCTCCCCCATCCAAAATGTGGAAGAGGGGGAGAAGGAAACTGAAGGCCTTCCCCATTTTTCTGAGGGGGAGGATAAAGATGAGGACCCTCAGGAAGGTAAGAATCCTGAGGGAACCGATAAAAGTCCCTCTCATTCTGAGGGGGACCAAATCGAAGACCTCGTTCATTCTCCAGTTATAGCTGTAGAACCATCAGAGGATAAGACGAAAACCATGAGCTCAAAGACGACGAACCATCATCATCTCCAAAAAATGCTGATGATGATGATGAAGACAACGACGGATTGTTCTTCAAACATGCAGCAATCAAAACTCCTGCATCGACCAAAACCCCTGCTCAAAAAGGGGTATCTATAAACGAACCTGGGGAGGGGACCAAGGCGAAATCCCCAGCGAAGCCGACCAACAAAGAAAAACAAAAGGGCCTCGTCGCTGATAATTTGGCCATTCTCATGAAAAAGCTAGTGTGTTAGGTGCTTTATACTCTCTTCCCTTACTCTGAATCCCTCCTCTATCCCTTCTCAATCTCAATCCTTCTCACTCTCAAACCTCTAAATACCTAGCTCTCTCATTTCTCTATCTTTTCTCCTCAAATGATTTAACTCTATCGATCATTTCGTTTCAGCTAGTCCTCTCCCCTGCTTGAGGTTCAAGCTGAAGCTACTCAACCTTCACCAATAATCCCAGCTGCAAGAGCTGAAGAAATGCAAATAATCCCGGTCTTGAACTTTGATGATACCGAAGAACAAGCTGAAATAGAAGAAGAACTGCTCTCCCATACCAAAAGACCTTCCTTGGCTCTTCAAAAGACAAGTGAAGATGAAAGAAGAACGAGAGCAGTGATGATCCAACAGCTAGAAGATTAGTGTATAGTTCCTCCGCACCTAGGCTGCCTGTCAAATCGGGAAATCGCTGAAGCCCTGAAAGCTGAACAAATCTTTGCTGAACGTAAGAAGGCTGAACAAAAAGATAAAGAATATGCCTTGGAACTTGTCCAGCGTTCAGTCAAGGATCCAAACCTGAAGAAGTTCCATGTTGCTGTTCAAAGAAAATTGATAAAGAACGCACAGAAGATTAGCCAGGAAAAGACCAAGGTCAGTGACTCCACACTGGCGTGGTGCAAGAAAATGTGCCACTACAGAAGCCATGGATCAAAGATAAGCACTGTGAACATACGAAGGAGAACAACCAACAATGTACCGATTGTTGATGTCCAGATGATCAGAGAAAATGGCTTCTTCAGAACTTGCTACATATCAGACCTGGACAAACTTGGTTTTCCTGAATGGTTGGAAATGAGAGTCGCAATTCAGCGATCCCGCTCATCCTTTAAGACCCATGTTGAAAAAGCCATAAATAGGATGATCGACTTGGTAACCTCAGCAGTTGATATTCCTCCTCCTCCACCAATAAAGAAGAAACGAGCTGCTCCAAAGAAGAAGAAGACTCATTCCTCTCCAGGCCCGACAATAAGAAACGAGGCAGGGATTGATTTCTCTCATGAAGCAGTTCTTGTCCCCAACCCTGATCTCTCCGGACTCGACATATCTCTACCTCCCGCTGAAACTTTCGTCCCTGGTAAGGTTATCACTGATTCGTTTGGCATTTTCTTTTATGACTTCAATGGTCGTGAATGCTTTCAGCGCATCTCTGAGTTATACAAAACTCCAATCGAACAACTCAGAGATCTTCTCTACTAGTGCGAATACAGACGCAGTCTACTTGGAACATTCCTGAAGCCCCACATCTACCGTGAAACTAAGAAAAGACGGGAACAGGGAGTCACAATCCCTGATTGGATGATTCCAGAGACTGATACTCTTGATGAACTTCTTGTCAAGAAAGACCTGAGTAGCGGATAGGATCTCCTTTTGTAGTTCTTCTATTTTATCAGCTTACATCTTTTTTACTTGTAATTATAATTCATTGTACTTGTAATTTTTCCACTTCCCCCTGTAACTTTTACGAAGTTAATGAAAAGTTTCAATGAATGTACTTTACTCCATCAGTACTAGAAAAGATCCCTGAAAACAGTAAATGGGACACGCATTTTACAAGTTCTTTTTATCCTTATGTTTTCTTACTTAGCAATTTTCCTTTATTTCTATGTCATCATCAAATAGGGGGAGATTGTTGATCCAAACCCTCAGTGATTTGATAATGACTCTGAAAAACACTTAGTGAAAATTGTAAGTAGACAATATGTATTAATGTTTTGTCATCAAAGAATATATACTATGTGTGTTTAGTATCGCTGATGGAAAACATGTTCTTTAAATTTATATTTCAGCGAACAATGTACATTAGTGAGTCCGGAGCCTGTTCAGTTTTAGTGATGATCGCTGATAGTTTGTATTGTTTACTTATGATCCATGAAGACAAGATTCACGTCAACCATGTTCAACGCTGAAATCGAAGATCAAGCTGAAGAACAAGCGACTAAGTCTACTAGTGACCTAATGCGGATATCAGCGAAGCCAAGACCTGTCTATCCAACGTGAAGTTTCAAGTAGAAAAATTCAGCGAATGCTGAACTTTATCATTCGCTGATAAAGATCCATTCAGTGAACGCTGATCATGAAGCCTCCTCTACAAGCAACTTTTGTCTTATCCCCTCGCACGCCTCCGTACGATTCTATCAGAACGGACATCCCTTTTGTCCAGAATCGTACAACCAACTCTTCTACTACACTGTTCATCATGCAGCCACTAGGTTGTCTACTAAAGTCAAATCGTGCAACCAACCAGAAGCTGCCACGTGTAAAGGTATACTGTTTTGCATTAAATGCATGCAGTATATAAAGGAAACCCTACTTAATTCTTGAAGTGTCTTGCCTTCTCTCGCTGAACCTCTGTGTGCAAGAAAATTATCGTAAGTTTTCTTAACTCTTTTTCTCTCTATATTTCTAGTGCAAGAAATCTGTGTGTTCTCATAGTTTGTTTAGATTAGGTTTTTTAACTTGGTCTTATTCTGCAACAAACTGTAAATTGTTTGATACATATCAATAAACAATTTAGAAAGATAAAAATATCTGTTTGTATTCACCCCCCCCCCCCCTTCTACAAACTTGTATAACCCTTCGGGACCAACATGTTTCATGTTCTTATTTAGAGTAAAGTTCACATTTGGTCCTTAACGTTTGTTGATTTCAACGGTTTACGTCCCTAAAGTTCATTTTTGCCAAAAACAAACCCTCACGTTTGACGGCTCGCAACGATTTTCGTCCCTTGACTTAACATCCGTTAACTTTTTCTGTTAAATCCAATTTAATGAAGGGTTTTTTTGGTCATTTCACCTATTTCATAGTCATTAGAACCACAAGGATCGAAAATGTAATTCACTCATACTTTTTTTACTAAAACCACAGGGACCAGGAATGTAATTTCTTCATCTTCATCAATCAATCTCTCTCTCTCTCTCTCTCTCTCTCTCTCTTCTCTGTCTCGATCTCTCTGTCAAATATGGAACAACTCCATTAACCTATTTAGAACCCCAATTTAAAACCATTTGGAACTCAGATCTGTTGGTCCCGAAGGCCTATACAAGTTTGTAGAAGGGGGGGGTTGAATACAAACACACAGATTTTACTTTTCTAAATTGTTTATTGATAAATCATTAACAATTTACAACTTGTTGCGGAAACAAGATTAAGGATAAACCTAAATCTAAACAAGTTGGAACACTAAGGTTTCTTGCACTAAGAGAGATAAGGAAATTACTAATAATAACCTATCTTGAGATAAGAGATTGAACTTGTCCAGAGTTAGCAAGTTACTTCAAAAGAAGTAGGTTCATCTCTTTATATACTGCATGCATTTAATGCAAGTCAGTATACACTTTACACGTGTCATCAGCTGGTTGGTTGCATGTCATTGACCTTGGTTGACAACCTTAGTAGCCGCATGGATGAACAGTGTAGTATTAGAGTGGTTGTACGATTTCAGACAGTCGGAGGTTCTTTTCTGACATTTCGTACGGAGTCGTGCAAGGGGGTTTAAGACAAAAGTACTTTGTACGGAGGACTTCATGATCAGCTTTCGTTGATTCAACGATTATCGTTTTCTATTCAGCGAATGATAAAGTTCAGCGATAGCTGAAGTCTTGTACTTGATACTTCACGTTGAGTGGACAAATCTGAGTCTTCGCTGATCCGCGTCAGTTCATTAGGAGACTTGTCGCTGGTTCTTGAGCTTGATCTTCAACTTCAGCGTAGAACCTATGTTGACGTGAAACTTGTCTTCAGGGATCATAAGTAAACAACTAACTTATCAGCGATCATCATAATGACTGAACAGACTCAGCATTAATGGTGAACAGTTTCGCTGAATGTTTAATCTAAAGAGCGAGAGTTCCTATCAGCGGTACTGGAAGATCCTAGTACTTATCAGCGATAGTGAAACTCTGATACATATTGTTTACTTACAATTTTCACTAAGTATATAAGAGAGGGTCATTATCAAATCACTGAGGGTTTGGATCAACAATCTCCCCCTATTTGATTATCATATAGCAACAAAGAAAATTGCTATTTAATGAAAACATAAGGATAAAAAGAACTCATAAAATATTTGTCCCTTTTACTGTTTTCTGGGAACTTTTCAGTACTGATGGAGTAAAGTACATTCGCTGAAATCTTTCTTTAAAACTTTGAATCAGGTTACAAAGAGAAGTGGAAAGATTACAAGTACGAGCGAAATAAATTACAAGTACAGAAGAATAACTGATACAATAGAGAAAAGGGCGATCATATCAGCTTATAAAGGTTCTTCCTTGATGAGAAGTTCATCAAGGGTCTTTGATGTGGGGATCATCCAGTCAGGGACATCTTCTCCTTGATTCTTTTTCTTCAGAGCTGCTTCAAAAATCAAGGGCTTTAGGTGTCTAGCTTTGATGTTGCGTCTGACTTCACACCAGTATACGAGATCTCTGAGTTGTTCGATGGGAGCGATGTCTAGCTCAGAGATACGTTGAAAGTGATGATTTCCATAGTAGTCTAAAAAGAATATACCATAGGGATCACTTACAACTGTGCCAGGAATGAATGTTTCTCCAGGTGGTAGGGAGGTGTCAAGCATTGAGAGATCGGCATCAGGGCCAACAATTTCAGCACGAGAGAAACCAATGCCCGTTTCATTCCGAATATGAGGACCTGAACCAGAGGCTTTCTTTTTCTTATCAGAGACTTTTCTTGGTTGAGGAAGAGTAGGAGGAATATCCACAGCAGATGAAAGCAGGTTGATCTGTCTGTTCAATATCTTCTCGACATGGCTTTTGAATTTTGAGCGCGATCCCTGAATGGCTAATTTTGTTTCTAACCATTCAGAGAGACCAAACTTTTCTAAGGTAGCAGCATAGAAAGTTTGCTTGGTTTCGTCATCTCTGTAGACGTCCACTTCAACAACAGGAACTTCAGCGTACAGTCTTCCTCTGATGTTTGCCTTGACGATTTTGGATGGTCTAGATCGATAGGTCAGCATTTGTTTAGCCCATTCCAAAGTCGTATCAGAGACCTTAGTCTTTTCTCTAACGATCTCTTGAGCATCATCCCATAGCTGACGTTGAACATCAATGGGAACTCTTTTCAGCTTGGGGTCTTTTATTGATCGTTGAGTAAGCTTGATGGCGTATTCCCTGTCTTTTTCTTCAGCTTCCTTTCTTTCAGCGAGTAGGCGTTCAGCTCTGAGGTGTTCCTGGTATTCAGCTTTGGAAATTCTGAACTTTGGAGGAACTGAAGGAAGTTGATCACGCCTCAGAATGATTCGCTGATCCTCGAATCGCTTTATTATCTCCTCTCTTCTTTTCTGATCCTCTTCACTTAGCTTTTGAGGAGCTAAGGAAGGTCTGCCTCTGTGCGAGAGTAGCTGTTCTTCTGGTTCATCAGTCTCAGAGATTAAATCTAAGACTGGGATAATTTCTTCAGCAGCAGCTGGTATTATTGGTGAAGTCGCAGTTGTGGAGCCTTCAGCGATATCCTCAAACAGGGGAGAGGACTAGCTGAAACACATCGATCTTACAAGTAAGAACTTGGGTAGAATCAGATAGAGAGAATTGGTTCAAGTGTATAGGCTTGGGTAGTAGAACTGATAGTGTATGATAGAGGAGGGATGGAGTGAGAGATGTTTAGTATACCTGACAAACCGGCTTTTCAAGAAAGATCATCAGATTGTGATCTTCAGCGACGCTTTTGCCTTTGCCTTTCTCAGCTCCAGAGGCTGAGGGCTTTGTCTTTGTCCGCTCCCCTGAAGGTTCATTTATCGAGATTCCCTTAAGAGCTTTGATCCTCGGAGCAGGTTTGACGATAAAGAAGTCATCGTCATCTTCGTCATCATCATCGTCATTCTTTGGAGAAGAAGATGGTTCATCATCAGGGATGTCGACGACTTCATCATCTTCTGCTTCGGATTCAGTTTTTTCAGCTTCTTCTTCGAGTTGCTCCCCCTCAGATACAGAGGCGAGCTTCTCGGTTTCCTCGGGGTTTTCATCTCCCTGAGGTCCAGCGGTGGTTTCTTCAGTATTCGTCTTCTCTCCCCTGATAGATTCATCATGGGAAAGGTCTTCAGCGCTCTTGGAGAGGTCTTCAGCGCTCTTATCCCCCTCTTTTTCATGATGACTGGGGGAGGAATGGGTAGATTCAGCAGCGTTGGTAGGTTCTCTGTCTTCTTGGCCAGAGAGACCTATACAAACTTCAATCTTTGCTATTCTGTCTTCAAGGCCAGAAATAGTAGGATTGATCTTCTTTAGCTCAGTGCGATCCGCCGCAGTGAAGTTGCCAGATGCAGGGACGGGGGCAGGAGCAGGATCAGGAGTATTCGCTTTGTGTAGCAGCTGCTCGATCATCGTTTTCATCGAACTAACGTCGGTCTTTACAGAGCCTAAGTCAGTCTTCACAGTAGACATATCCCCCTCTAGATGTCCAACCGATGTCTTCAGCGATGTAACCTCGCTGGACATGGATGAAACTGAATTTTTGAGAGAGGTGTAGTCTGTGTAGATGTCAGCGAGCACCTTGGCGAAGTCGCTGAGAGTTTTATCCACCTGCTTCATGTCATCTGTGGAAGCCTTCTTCTCCACCACCGTTGTCAGCTTGTTCAGATTCTCTCCAGCGTTTGTTACAGCTGTAGAGTTATTAGTAAGAGTGGTGGTGAGATCTGTCAGCGTTGTCTCCACAGCTTTTAGAGAGGCGTTGATGTCTCCCAAATTAGACCTGTAACATATAAAAACTTGTGAACATAGGAAAGCTCAGAAGTTTGGGGTTTAGTCACAGTGTTTATGGGTTGGTGTGTACCTGCAGGAGGATTGGTGAATTCATCAAAATCACGGGTTCCTGAGTAAAGTTCCATGTCATCTTCAAAAGTGCCCATGGATTGTCCTGCAGGTCCTGTCTTCATCATTCCTGGAGAATCAGCTTTAGGTTCCGTAGAAATGATGGCAGCTCCAGTGAGATCTGGAGTAGAGACCAAATGAGTGGAGGGAGGAGCAAAGGATAAGAATGGGGGTTGGGTTCTGAGTTCAACGTTGGATTCGCTGACAATCACTTCATCAGTCTTTTGAGAGACTGAAGGAGGTTGGGTAGGTTCCAAGTTTGTAACCTCAGCGTTTAGAGACGCTGAAGTTAGGATTAAAGGGATGGCTTGTTCAGGTGTGGCAGAGCGTACCATTGAATGTTCCTTCAGCTCTGCAGAAAGAGCTGAGGAGTCTTCAGCATGAAATTGCTGGGGTTGCTCCTTTGTTTTCTTGATCCTTTTAGAACCAAGTGGGGTAGATGAATGTTTCCTTTTCTTAGAAGGAGAGGATTTTGTGGCCAGGGTATCAGCGATGGGTATTGTCGCTGAAGGAGCCACAGAATGAGAAGAAGAAGGGTTGAGAAGAGACAAGAGTGTAGAAAGACGTACCTCATTCACCATCGGTTTGAAGTCGAGTATCTTTGGGCCGACCTGAGAGAGTTTCAGGTCACCTTCAGTTGGGTAGCTCTCCTTCAGGCTATATTGGAAGATGGCGCTGATGAATCGGGGGTAGGGAACCCATGGAGGTCTGTCAGCGACGGTGTCCACCCTTAGAACTAGGTCATCATAGATAATCGATGCCCAGTCTATGTTGAGACCTTTCAGCAGTGCATACCCCATTGCTTGCTGAGGTTTAGCGGCTTGGTCAGAGGAGCCGCTCTTTGCAGTCATACAGCTGATAAGATGAGCGAAGATGAAATTCATCTCGCTGGCCATTTTCGATTTCTTGATAATCGTCAGCTTCTTCTCGGCTTTCATGTCTCTGCCGATTTCCCATACATAGCCCATTGCATCGAAAAATGCAATGATGGCTTCCCTGTCTGAGTTTTTCTTAGGGTCAGGGAGGGGAACGAATGGTTTTTCCTTGGAAGCGATGGGAAGGCTGAGAGCTTTGCGAATAATGGCAGGGGTGATCTTCATGGTGCCATATTCGATGTCGCAGAGGATGCAATCGATTGTTTTGGAGGGGTCTTTGGCTGAAGGTAGTTGAGAGTGTCTGGCTGAGTACCAGAATTGTGAGAGCAAGAGCTGATGAGCAGGAGGTGTTATGGTCAGGGCTGTGGAGATGCAACAATTTTTTAGGAAATTCACAGCATCATCTAGATGTGTGACTTGCTTTCGAGGAGGAAACTCGAGAAGTGCATAGAGGTTATTCACCTTAGTCCAATCCAGTTTGTCAAGGGAAAACTTGACTTGAGGAGCCTTGAGGATGTCCACTTCCTCAGAATCAGTGGAGATGTTCTCAGCGGTAGCAGGAATGTCAGATGAAGCCATTTCTCTGTATTATCAGTTCAACCAAAGATGTTAACAAATAAGAATTATCTTAATGTGGAAAGATTTTCCATTAAGATGGTTCAAATTTTATTCATTTCATTCAGACGCAAATGTCTTAATGAAGATTAGGGTTTTTCTTGATTTTAAGAAACGAAATATAAAACCCATTTATTCTTCTTATCCAGTTTTCTATGAAGAAATAGATTCTGGAAAAACGAATGAAGAACAAGTTTAAGATTTTCGCATTTAAACTTGAAGAACAACCATGAAATGGTTGTGTTCATAAAATCATGAAAGAAAATGATTTCATTTTAAGAAGTTCTTTTGTTTGATCTTGTTAAAACAAAGAGTAGATCAGAAACAAGTTATTTGCATTCGGTAAATAATAAGAACATATTAACCTTGATGTTTGATGAAGAAGGTGATGAACAGTTCTTGAAGTTTTTGAAATCACAAATGCAACAGTGAATTCTTTCTTGCGGAGGAAGATTGAGTTCGCGTAAAAGAAAAAATATAAACAAAGAATTTGTTTATATAGAGATTTTAGAAAGAGAAAATCTTGAGCGGGAAAAGATTTTCATCATGACACGGACATGTGTTTGCATTTGATTGGAAGTTTGAACGAGACGTGCAAACGTGTGTCAGGAAGAGAAAACGTGCCGGGGTTTTATCCGTTGCAATGACGTCACAACTGTCCTTTCATATTCTTGGTTGTCTCTGAGGTTTTGAAAAACTCGGGGATACTTTTGAAAACATGAAGCACTGAATGAAAATATTCAGCGATGGTTTTAAGAAATTTCAAAATATCGCTGTTAAGGAAGAGATATTCAGCGATGCGTTTTGTTTTGAAATCTTGCATTTTTATGCGATTGTTAGAGAGAGAAAACATACCTTGATATCAGTTTAACCAAGTTTTATTCAGAGAGAAGATGATTGAATAGGTTATACGAGTTGATTTTATCCTATCGCTGATTAATGTGAACCGCTGAAGATTTTATCCTTCAAAGTTCAGCATTCCAACCTCGCTGATGCGAAAGTTGAATCTTGTCTCATCAAGAGGTTTGGTAAATAAGTCAGCTAACTGATAATCAGTTGGGATAAAATGAAGTTCTATATCGCCATTCATCACATGATCTCTGATAAAATGATATCTGATTTCTATATGTTTGGTCTTTGAATGTAGTACTGGATTGTTTGCTATAGCGATGGCACTTGTGCTGTCGCAATAGATTGGAATTTTGGAGAGCTGAAGATCATAGTCTAGTAGCTGATTTCTCATCCACAAGACTTGAGAACAACAGCTTCCAGCAGCTACATATTCAGCTTCAGCTGTGGAAGTGGACACTGAATTTTGCTTTTTACTTGTCCAACTTACCAGCTTTCCACCCAGGAGCTGACATCCTCCTGTGGTGCTTTTCCTATCCAATTTGCAACCTGCAAAATCACTATTTGAATAGACGGTTAGATCGAATCCTGAATCTTTGGGATACCAAAGACCTAGATTCGCTGTACCCTTACGATATCGAAAAATTCGCTTTACAGCTTTCATATGAGATATCTTAGGTTCAGCTTGATATCGTGCACACAATCATGTTGCAAACATAATATCGGGTCGGCTAGCTGTAAGATACAATAGTGAGCCGATCATCCCACGGTACAACGTGACATTGACAGGAATACCCTTAGTGTCCTTATCAAGTGTCAACGGTGGTGCCATAGGGGTTTTCAATGCTGAACTTTCAGTTAAGTCGAATTTCTTCAGCATATCTTTAACATACTTTCCCTGATTAATAAAAGTTCCTTTTTCAGTTTGCTTAATCTGAAGACCAAGGAAATATGTTAGTTCACCCATCATGCTCATTTTATACTCATCTTTCATTCTATCAGCGAAACGAGTACAAAGCTCAGGATTAGTAGAACCAAATATAATGTCATCAACATATATTTGAACTAGAATGATATGACCTTTCACTTTTCTAAAAAGTAGAGTTTTTTCAATCTTACCTCGGTCAAATTTTTCAATATGGAGATAAGTGGAAAGAGTGTCATACCATGCACGTGGAGCTTGCTTCAAGCCATAAAGTGCCTTATCCAGTTTATAAACATAACCTGGACGCTTAGAATCTGAGAATCCTGGAGGTTGTTCCACATATACTTCTTTATTCAGCTTTCCATTCAGAAACGCTGACTTAACATCCATCTGATGTACTTTGAAGTTTTTATGTACAACATATGCTAAGAATAGACGAATAGATTCAAGTCTTGCTACTGGAGCAAATGTTTTGTCATAATCTATACCTTCCTCTTGTCTGTATCCCTGAGCAACAAGTCGAGCTTTGTTGCGGGTTACAGTACCATGTTCGTCCAACTTGTTTCGATAGACCCATTTAGTGCCTATTACTGTTTTATCAGTTGGTCTCTGAACAAGTTTCCAAACTTTGTTTCTTTCAAATTCAGTCAGCTCTTCTTGCATGGCGCTGACCCAGTTTGGATCTTTGAAAGGCATCATCTACTTTCTTTGGTTCAGTTAGTGAAATAAAATTTACAAATAAACAAATATTACCTGCAATTCGTAGAGTCTGAATCCCAGCGTTTGGATTACCAAGAATTTGATCAATTGGGTGATTTATAGTCCATCGCTGAGCCGGAGTGTGAGACGCTGACTCAACTTGAACTGGAGGAGCTGAAGATGAAGCTTCAGCGACGTCGGGAGTATCAGCCAAGAGAGGAATGGATGCAGTTGTCATTATATTCACTGATTGCTGAGAAGTAGATGGAATGTCTGAGACATTTGGTTCAGCGTTAGGTATAGTGTTTATAGGAACGGCTGAGACCCAAGAAATTTCAGCTTCACTGTTCTGCATATTTGGAATGATAGGAGGACTATCATCTTCTACTGGATGAGCATGAGTAGTGGAAATATCTTCTGAATCACCAAGATGAGAAAACATCCATTGATTCAGTTCTTCAGTATCAGCGGACGGTTTAGAGTTCGCTGAACGGGATTCGTCAAACGTGACGTGAATAGCTTCTTCTACAGTTTGTCTTCTACGATTGAAGACTCTGAAGGCTTTGGAAACTGAGGAGTATCCAAGAAAGATTCCATCATCAGCCTTAGGATCAAACTTTCCAAGAGCATCTCTGTTGTTCAGTATAAAACACTGACATCCAAATATGTGAAGAAAGATGATTGAAGGCTTTCTCCCATGAAAGAGTTCATAGGCTGTCTTTTTGAATCTTTTGACTATCAGCGACCTGTTTTGCGTAAAACAAGCAGTGTTGACAGCTTCTGCCCAAAACTGAGTAGGCAGGTGAGAATCGTTGAGCATTGAACGTGCAGCTTCAATAATTGTTCTATTTCTTCTTTCAGCGACTCCATTTTGTTGCGGTGTTCTCACTGAAGAAAAGTTGTGAGAAATACCCTTACTCTCAAGGAAGGAATCAAGAGAACTGTTTTTGAATTCAGTCCCATGATCACTCCTTATTGAGCGAACGGTCAGATTGTTCAGGGTTTCCATCTTCCGAACAAAGGTGATGAGTTCTTCAGGGGTGTCACTCTTAGAACGGAGAAACATTACCCAAGTGAAGCGAGATAATTCATCAACTATGACCAGCGTATATTTCTTTCCAGCGATGGATTGTTTGTTAACAGGGCCAAACAAATCCATATGGAGTAGTTGTAGAGGAGATGACACTGAAGAAACTTGCTTTGATTTAAAGCTTGCTTTGGTCTGCTTCCCTTTTTCACACGTTGAACATAAAGACTCTTTGGCGTATGAATGCTGAGGTAGACCAGTGACTAACTCTTTTGAAGAAAGAGTGTTCAGTGTCTTGAAATTTAGATGAGATAGCCTCTTATACCATAGCCAGTTGACATCAGATGAGGCCTTTGAGAAGAAACAGGAGTTCTCAGTGGTTGTTGAGTCCATGTTTATTACATAAACATTTTCCAAACGATAACCGCTAAGAGCTATCTTTTCCTTTTTGTCAGCGACAAAGCAGGATTCCTTAGTAAAGATTACTTTGTTATCCATGTCGCAAAGCTGACTGATGCTTAGAAGATTATGCTTCAGCACTTCAACATATGCGACTCTTCTGAAGGAGGTTGTACCATTTGAAAGTACACCATACCCTCGGGTATGTCCTTTTCCATTTCCACCGAAAGTCATAGAGGGACCCTTCTCTTCCTTGTATTCAGCGAGCAGGCTTTTCTTTCCAGTCATGTGTCTAGAGCATCCGCTATCGAGATACCAGATACCCTTCTTAACCTGCAATACAAAGGAAGATTAGTTTTTCTTGGGTACCCACTTGACCATGTATACACGTTTGTCAGTGGAAGTAGTTGGAATGGAAGATTCAGCAGTCTTCGCAGCATTTGAAGATTCAGCTTTGTCTTTCTTCACTTTAGTTAATTTCTTAACTTCAGTGGTAGGATTCACCTTGACCTGATTTGCACCAGGGTTGGTCTTCTTTGCCTTGGGGGAAATCTTCTCCTTAGCTATCTTTTCAGCTTTGGTGGTTGTGGGGCACTTACTAGCAATATGATCGGTAAGTCCACAGTGATAACATTTCCTATAACTAAAAGTAGTTCTAGGACCATTTGAATGCTGAGCTTTTAATTTCGAATTAGAAGTGCCAGTACCAAGTAAACTATTGGCTTTAGAAATGGGACGAACATTCAGTTCTTCAGATTTCTTACCAAGGACATCCAATCTGAGTCTAGGAGTAGATCGCTGAATAGATCCAGAGATCTGCTTCATTGATCCAGAGGGATGAGCCACTGAAGCTTTAGAAGCATTCAGCTTTGGTACTAAGGTACCCTTCTGAGGATTCTGGTAAATAACAATTCCTTTACCTTTGTCTTTAGAGACAGAGGTAGGTTTTGAATAAACCATTTTCTCCTTACCTTTTGAGGAGGTAGGAGTTTCCTCTGGGATTGGTGTAACGGACGAGGAGCACTGAGAAGATGAAGTATCAGTGACTGAGGATACGAACATTCCAAATTTAAGCATTGAATGCTCAGTGGTTGGTTTTGGAGTATCATATTTGTAACCCAAACCACGTTTATCACTCAGGGGAATCTGAGGCTTTATTATCTCAGTGATCTTTGTTGAAGAATTACACCATCCTTCAACAGTAGCTTTTTCAGCCTTTAATGCAGCGATAGCTTCTGCTCGTTCGATTTTGACTAGCTGATTTAAATATACTTGATCTTTAAAGTCTTCTTCAATTTTAGAGAGCTTTTCTATTTGAAGGTGGCAATTTTTAAGCTTTTCAGCGAGATCAAGGTTTTGGTTTTCAACCACAGTTTTGCCGTTCATGGCTTCGTATAAACTTCTAGTCAAGAGATCGATCTTACGGAGACTATCAGCTTCATCAATATTTGCAATATTGGTAAAGAAAGAAGGTGATACCTGAATAACAGATGTTGAAGTGGAGGGAATGTCTGAGCTTTCTTCCTCTTCTTCAATCTTGGCCATGAGACATAGATTTGCTTCATCATCTTCAGAGTCAGATGATGATGCTTCTTCATCAGAAGCAGCCCAATCATAGTCAGCCATCAGGCCTTTATTCTTCTTCTTAAAGCTTTTCAGCTTAGCATATTTTTCTTTCAGCTTTGAATATTTGTCATCTTTATTCCTTGGAACAAAGGGTTTCTTTGTAAAAGCTGAGGGTCTAGAAACTTTCTTAGACCTGCACTCGTTAGCGAAATGTCCTGTCTTTTCGCAGTTAAAACAAGTAGTAGTAGCCTTATCAACAAAAGCTGATGATCTAGGCTTGTCAGTTATGGAAAGAGGTTTGTTCTTTCTAAACATTTTCTTTTTGGCAAATCTCCTGAACTTCTTAGTTAGGAGAGCCAAAGATTCATCATTATCTGAATAATCAGAATCTGATGACCTTTCAGAGTTACTTTCTAACTCAGTGATAGTGACCGAGGGTCGCTGAGTAGAAGGTTCCTCTGAGATTAAAGCAACAGGGGTGCTTTTGGAATCTTTTACAAGATTCTTCTTAAGATGGCTCGATTGCTCATGATTCAACAACGTGCCATATAAGGTTGAAAGGGTCATTGATTTTAGATCCTTTGATAGCTTGAGACACATAGCATAATTGTCCCAGCTTTCAGGTAAACATTCTAGAAACTTTGTCAGTACTTCAAAGTTAGAATATTCCTTACCAACAGTTTTCAGATCTATAATTAAACAATTAAAACGTTGGTGAACTTCAGAGAGAGATTCATTCTTACCAGAAATGAAGCTTTCGTATTGTCTTACCAGGTTGATCTTTCTTGAGTCCTGGACTTCAGACGTTCCTTCATACTGAACACATATTGTGTCCCACATGGCTTTTGATGTTTTCAGATTCATGACGGAATGGTAGACTTCGTCAGGAAGAGCCATGGATAGTATGGATCTGGCTTTTGTATCTATAGCCACTTTCTTCTTATCTTCGTCAGTCCATTGAAAGATTTCCTTAGGTACCAGCCTTTCTAGAATAGCAGGTCTATTCTCAGCGGCTGGAACAGCAGCATCAATTCTTACAGGGATGAATGGACCATTTTCGAGATAGTAAGGCATAGTAGGGTATACACCTTCTAAGAAGAGTGTCATCCTATTTTTCCATAAGTTGAAGTTATCTTTGGAAAATCTAGGGGGTTTAGCAAGAGAACCATTGTCTATATAATTTGTGTTTGTGTTGGTGGCCATTTTCAGATAATAGCAAGGAAGAGAAATATCTTAGATTAGATCTTGTTTATGAGATTAAACAAATCCGCTCTGATACCACTTGTTGGTCCCGAAGGCCTATACAAGTTTGTAGAAGGGGGGGGGGGGGGGGTTGAATACAAACACACAGATTTTACTTTTCTAAATTGTTTATTGATAAATCATTAACAATTTACAGCTTGTTGCGGAAACAAGATTAAGGATAAACCTAAATCTAAACAAGTTGGAACACTAAGGTTTCTTGCACTAAGAGAGATAAGGAAATTACTAATAATAACCTATCTTGAGATAAGAGATTGAACTTGTCCAGAGTTAGCAAGTTACTTCAAAAGAAGTGGGTTCATCTCTTTATATATTGCATGCATTTAATGCAAGTCAGTATACACTTTACACGTGTCATCAGCTGGTTGGTTGCATGTCATTGACCTTGGTTGACAACCTTAGTAGCCGCATGGATGAACAGTGTAGTATCAGAGTGGTTGTACGATTTCAGACAGCCGGAGGTTCTTTTCTGACATTTCGTACGAAGTCGTGCAAGGGGGGTTAAGACAAAAGTACTTTGTACGGAGGACTTCATGATCAGCTTTCATTGATTCAGCGATTGTCATTTTCTATTCAGCGAATGATAAAGTTCAGCGATAGCTGAAGTCTTGTACTTGATACTTCACGTTGAGTGGACAAATCTGAGTCTTCGCTGATCCGCATCAGTTCATTAGGAGACTTGTCGCTGGTTCTTGAGCTTGATCTTCGAATTCAGCGTAGAACCTATGTTGACGTGAAACTTATCTTCAAGGATCATAAGTAAACAACTAACTTATCAGCGATCATCATAATGACTGAACAGACTCAGCATTAATGGTGAACAGTTTCGCTGAATGTTTAATCTAAAGAGCGAGAGTTCCTATCAGCGGTACTGGAAGATCTTAGTACTTATCAGCGATAGTGAAACTCTGATACATATTGTTTACTTACAATTTTCACTAAGTATATAAGAGAGGGTCATTATCAAATCACTGAGGGTTTGGATCAACAAGATCAAAACTCAACTTAAATCAACCTAAAAACCAAACCCTATGGAAGAGCCTAGCCACGACCTCATGAACAGGACCAAACCCTGTTTCACAAATCCATGTTTTGGTTTCTTTTCCAACCTCGCCGGAACCACCCGTAACAATGGCTGCATCTGCATCTACAAGCTCTTGATCTCTCAGTCTCTCTTCTTTGTCTCTCGATCTCTCTCTCTCTCTATGGTATAACTTCAGCCAACGCCACAGCTTAAAAAAAACACGGACCAAATCTCCGGCCAAAAACACACAGGGACCAAATCTCTGGCCAAAAAACACATAGGGACCAAATCTCCGGCCAAAAAACACCCAGGGACCAAATCTCCGGCCAAAAAACACACAGGGCCAAACCACAGGCGGTGGAGGTTTGGAAGGGATGGAGGCGATGGCAGGCGGTGGAGGCTTGGAAGGGATGGAAACGGACAAAGATCGAAGGGTAGCGATGTTCTCCGACGAAAAGGGTAGCGACCTCGGACCTCCGATCCCTTGTGTATGTCTCTCCGACGAAGGGTAGATATTCTCCGATCGAAGGGTATATGTATAGATATAGAGAAATTACATTCCTGGTCCTTGTGGTTTTAATAAGAAAATAGAGTGAATTACAATTTCAGCCCTTGTGGTTTTAATGACTATAAAATAGGTAAAATGACTAAAATACCCTTAACTAAATTGAATTTAACAGAAAAAGATAACGGTCGTTAGAAAGAGGGACAAAATCTGTTGCGAGCCGTCAATCGTGAGGGTCTTTTTGGCAAAAATGAACTTTAGGGACGAAAACCGTTGAAATCAACAAACGTTAAGGACCAAAAGTGAACTTTACTATCATATTTATTCTCTTTTAAATCGCATATCAGATGTATAAAATTAAAGGTCAATATAATTAATTGGTCAAAAAAATTGAAAAATATTCGTTCGATAGTGGGGTCTTCAAACCCATAACATTTGTGCTCATTTTGAAGGTTTTGATGAACGGTTATAATGGTATAATTTATAAAAAAAAGAAAAACATATTTGTTTAATGTATTTTAGTTTATGTATGTTGATATGATAAGGATGTAAAATGAAAAATGAAAGGAGAAGGTGTAACACCCCAAAAATCGAAAAAATAAATTTTGACTTGCAGACGTCCGCATGGGCGCAAGGCCGGACGTCCGCGTAAGCGCGGAAGTCCGCGAATCGTCCGTGGAAGCAAAAGAGAAAATGGGGGGTTCAGGAAGGTCAAGGCCGGACGTCCGCATGGGCTTCCAACTGGACGTCCGCGATGTGTCTGATGATATATTTTGGTTTGCTTTTAAGACCTTTCCCTTTCTCTTCCTTCACTTCATTTTCACAACCATAACTCAGTTCCTCTCTCTCTCTAAAACGATTTTCTCTCATGAAATCACAAACCCTTCCTCCTCCTCTTCATCTTCGACACTCAAACCCAACCTATTTACACCATTGTTGAAGATATGAAAGTTTGAAGCTTATGTGGGAGACTAGGAGCTTTTGCTTTGAGGATTCAAGTGATGAAGGTAATCTCACTCTCTCTCTACCCAAAAGCTAGAGTTTTGTTGTTTCATCTTCTCTTCCATTTTGGGTATTCTTGGTGTGATTTTGATTACGCTTGGTTAAGGGAACCTCTCCTTCTTCACCAATGAAAATTAGGGTTTTGGTACAAGTTGGGGTTTTGATGTAAAATATTTGGGGAATGATTCTACATGGTTAGATTTGGATATTTATGGTTGGAAACTTATGTATCTAGATTTTTTTGGAAGATTTGGACTTGAAGATTCGTGTTTCTTCAAAGGAGCTTACGTTTGGAAAAAAATCTAGATTTAGCCAAATCTAGCAAGGTGAGTTCAAGTTGATTTGTGAAAACGTTGTACATGCCAAAATGTTTATTTTAAAGTATTTGTGTGCTTTATATAAAATTATCACTGGTTGAGTTATTTAGTGGGTTTTGATTAATCAACGTGTTGAGCTTTACAAATCTTATAAAACACCCACATTTGGGGATTTTGAGTGATTGATAAATAATTCACGAGTGAAAGTGTTTTGTCGATTTATTGCATAAGTGAAGGTTGGTTGGTCAAAATACACTTCTAGTGTTTGTTGGGACTATGCAATGATTATGTTATGTTACGTTTTGAAAGTATGAACGTGTGAGTTGGAGATTTGGGTCAATCTCGACCTTATTAATATTTTGAGAGTTGTAAACCTTTTATTTTGGGCCGAAGGCCAATTGAGAATTTAAAAGGCAAAGATTTTGGGTAACGATGTATTTTGGTTTACGTAAACGTGTGGGCAACACGTATTTAGCCAAATGGTTATTTTTCCTTTAAGGGTTTGATTTATACTCAAATGGGTCATTTTAGTGTTTGCCGGTTTTAGTAGCTCGAGGTGGAGCCTTCGATGTGTTATGCGCTTATTGGCGTTTTAATTGAGTATGTGCATCCTTTGAGTGTTTTGTCTTATACGTGAAGACCATTTGACAATTATGTATCCATGGTACTTTTGTGTCTAATAAACCATTGTGAATTATATGCATTATCGAGTTATAAACGATTTGAGTACACGTACACACATGTATATATATATGAATATATGATTTGACTTCATTGGGAAAGTGGCAATGAAGGGGTATTGAGTTAATAATGCCTCGGAGCATGTGTTTGTATGATGTGGGTTAGATACACTTCATTTGCATGAGTTGACTTTTAAACAAATGATCATTGGATCTTTTGAGCTTATGGCCCGGTTTTGGACTATGTTGGGTCTTGAGGGCATTTGCCCGGTTTAGATAGCCGACGTGGGCTTGGGTTATAATTTGCATGAATTGCATTGTATTTGAGAATTACATGATTTGAATGCATTGGTTATTCTTTTTGGGTCATGTATAAATGCTAGATTAAGTAAGCTTGTTTTGGATGGTGGGATTCCAAGGTAAAGATCCGGTCGGGTTGAACTTGGTGGTTTTAGGCTAGAGATCAAGTTTGGGTTGATGTCTCAATAGACTAGAGATCCAGTTTGGGTTGATGTCTCCGTAGACTAAAGATCCGATTTGGGTTGATGTCTCACTAGGCTAGAGATCCGGTTTAGGTTGATGCCTCACTTGACTAAAGATCCGGTTTGGATTGATGTCACGATAGACTAGAGACCCGGTTTGAGTTGCTATCTCCATGGACTCGAGATCCAGTTTGGGTTGATGTCTACAATTGACTATGGACCTGGATATGGTTGATGTCATATGTTTTTTCCATCCATGAAACATGCTTGTATTTTTATATTTGTGGTTTAACTTGTGTGTTCGCCACATTCGATGAAATCGGGTCTCCCCCGTCACCGAAGGGTGTTGTTTTCGGGTATTCTGTTTATCCGCGTTGTCGGCGTCGTATTATATGCGTATGGATTGTTTTTTCATGGTTGATGGACGGTATTTTATGTCTCATCCTTGTTTGGATGTTTTCCACTATTGGAGTATTATTCGCATTGATGATTATTTGGGAATTTATTATTTATTCACTTCTTGAGTGAGTTTTGGATTTGAGTCCATTGCTGAGAAATGATTTTCATTGGACGCTTTCCTCACGGAAATTGTGTGCGTTTGGAAATTGGGTTGTCGGTGTATTGTATACGAACCCCTTTTTGGAAATCATGAATTAAGTTGAATCTTTTGGTCTATCAAATTATTTGCTCATGATGTAAACTCTTGAACTCACTAGGCGTTAGCCTAACTTTTTTATTTGTCGGCATGTGCAACAGGTTCAGGTTGGGAATAGCTTTAGTTACACAGTGAAGTGATGAGTGCTAGTAGAGTACACGAGAAGTGATTTGCTTAGTGAAGTTTTCCGCATGGGATTAGCAACTTGTATTTGTGTTAAGTAACACCCGTCCTAAGTTTTTAATTGTGGAATTTGTGATATTGAAATTTTGATGTATTTTCAAGGATGGTTTGTAGAAAGGATTTTATCCTCTTTTGGTTATTTTATTGAAATCAAAGTTAGTTGCTCTTTCCGCTTTTGAGGGTGTTACAGAAGGGATATAAAGTAATTAAATAACTAATTATAATGGTATAAAGTGTAATTTAAAAATAAAAAATAACTTTATTTTTAATTATCATGTTGACTGTTGGAGGTTTTAAAGCTTTTAATTTTGTACATGATTTATTGAGATTTGTACTTTTTAAAAATTCAAAAATAACCGTAAATGAAATTATTTTTAAAAGAATATAATAGATAAATATAGATAAGAGCGTAAAATGTACAAGTTTAAAAAAATCTCGGTATGTCATTCTTGAAAAATCTTGATACATATATATGATATTTCACAATATTATTAAGTTAAAATAATATTCAATAATAAACTTATTTTGAAATTATTGACGAGAATATTGTAATAATATAATTTGTAAAAAAATGCATTTATTAATATGTTTTACTTAAACTATGATTATGTATTTTTAATATTATAAGGGTGTAAAATAAAAATGAATAATGTAAGTGATATAAAACAAATTAATTCGTACATGTTCATGATATTTAATAATATGATAAAATCCAAAAATATTCAATATTTGGCTCATTTCGAATATATTGACGAGACGATTACAATGGTGTAATTTGTAAAAAAAGAATGTATTTTTTTAATGCATTCTTGTTCATAAACGATTATTTATGTTAATATGATAAGGGTGTAAAATAAAAAATGAAAAAGTAAGGAATTAAAAGTAAATGCTTATATATATAGTATATGTTAAATGGTATTAGAATAGATAAAAAAAAGATGACATGACGACATTTTATTTAAGGGACTTGAAAATATTAGAAAAGAAGTAACATGTGATTTTGTTCCACACTCCATAATACACATGCGGCATGGTTCAAAACATCAAATAGTCGTACTACAATGGACCAAAATTGTTTCATATATTTATGTTTTTTATGTAGTTTCATATATATTTTTTCATTCCTATGAAACTTTGTCGTTTTTACATAAAAAACACAAATATATGAAACAATTTCATCAAGAATTGAATTATATGGAACATTTTTATCAAAATAAAAAATTTCATGAAAAAAGTTCATCAAAAAAACATATCCAAAGTTTACACACATGTAAAGGTTTACAAATTATTATCCCTCTAATATATATATATAGAGAGAGAGAGAGAGAGAGAGAGAAAGAAAAACCTACATGTCCTTGTTGTTGTTTAATAGAAAAACAATATATAATGTTAGGACTAAAAGTCCTATAAAATAGAAAGTAATATAAAGAAAAGAATTGTTTTCTTTATTTGTTTGTTTGTAAAAGCCTTTTATGCTAAATGGGCATAGATTAGTGTTTGTGGTCCATAGGCTTAGGCTTAAAGCCCTTGGTATATAAAGTTGTTTTTCCAATCTTTAGGTTAGTAGTGGTGAGATTAGCCGTGCGCTTAACAGAGTTTAGAGAGAGAGTTTGTTCATCATTCTAATCTTGTAACTCTCTGCATTCAATCACTAAAGGATTAATCGCTTCATATTCATTGTTACTTGATCAATCTGGGATCCATAATTGGTATCAGAGCAGAGGGACAAAGCTATCGATTCAAAGGTATTCTTTTTGATTTTTCTTGATCATTCATCGCACGCACTGTGTTCATATCAAGAATTTGATTGCTTTGATTTTGGTGATAAAACCCAAAATTGAGGCTTGATAAATTATTCTCATTCGTTTTCTAAGATATATCTGCGTTTTTCAAATCGTTTGGTTGAGTAAAAATCCCTGATTTTTAAAATTCTTGATTTGGTTTTTTTTTTGCTCCCTATTCGTAAAAATTATCAATTTTTCTTGTCAAAAGTACTAGTTGATTCGATTTAGTATTGTTTTCGTGTATTTTTGGGCTAGTTTTCTTGTTAGTACTAAGTTCTTGCAGATTATTTCTCATCAAGACTACAGAAATTCATCGAACCGGGTAAGTTTTTCTTGTATCTGATTTGTTTTCGAAGTCCCGGTATTGATATCTCCCGGTAGTGATAACTCCCGGTGCTGATATCTCCTGGTAGTGAATAACTCCCGGTATAGTTATCTCCCGGTAGTGATAACTCCCGGTGCTGATATCTCCCGGTAGTGACTACTCCCGGTACTGATATCTTCTGGTAGTGAATAACTCCCGGTGCTGAAATCTCCCGGTAGCGAATAACTCCCGGTACTGATATCTCCCGGTATTCCATCTCCCGGTACCTAACTTAGTCCCGGTATTACTCAGTTGTGGGACTCGGTTTGCCAGTCCCGGTATCACAACTCCCGGTATTTCTCTGTGACTTCCCAGTTGCGGAACTTCTCAATTGCGGGACTTTCCATTTGCGGGACTTGCTTCTAATACCGGAAGCTGTAAATTTCGGATTTTTAGGTTTTGTGATTTTTGAACTTTCATAACTTCAAATCATCATAACTCGCTCAAAAATCAGTATTTTGCAATGAAATTTTACAGGGTTACTCAAAATGTGATTCTGAACATATTCTCTTGAAATGTTTTCTGCTAAAAACATCTACAACTATGAGTTCGATCACACCACAGTAAACTGAATAGGCTTTCAATTCCGGATCTGTAAACCCTGTCTGCTTTTGATCGATATCTTGAATTGTCTCACGATCACTTATGTCAAGTAATAATGTCTTATCCGACTTACTCTGAGCTCAAAGAGAAAGTTTCTCTTTTAGAAGCGCATATCTCTAAGCTAGAAGCCGAGGGTAAGATCAAATATGATGCCATAGGCAGGCTCGCAATTGAAAAGGCTGAGGACAAATGTGTGATAGAAAACTATCAAACTGAGTGCTCGGCCTATTTAGAAAGAGCTAAACTCCTCGAGACCCAAATATCTGAATATACTCAAAAGTTAGAGACGTCTCAGGAGGAGTATTCTAAAAGCATCTTAGTTCAAGAAAATGTTTTAAAAGAAAATGAAAAATTGACCACTAAGCTTAAGGAACTTGAATCCAAACTTTATAAACTTGGTCAATCTGAACAAACCATCCACTTGAACAAGCCCAAGGAGTTCAAATATTACAACTCACTTTGGGGACTCGGATATGATAATATGTGCTACCTAAAGAAGGTCTTGTCTACGGTTCCCACTCTTTATGAATTTGATTTCCTGGGCTTAGACAAGATATATCCAGAGTACAAAATCAAGTGGACTAAGGCATCTAAGGAAGATAAGGAGTTTGAGGATTTTAAAAGACAAATCGCCATACCTCTACCTCCAATAGAGGCAAAACCTAAAACGGATAATCCCTCTTTGGAAAATAACACGAAATCGGATGATGCGCCGCCTAGGAAGAACATAAATGTACAAATTCCTTTCGTGTACGAAACGCTTAATGCATCGTATTTAAAAAGCAAAATTCCTTATCTCCCCAATAACTATTTTGACATCTGCTCTCTTGCCAAAACGGTTGAGACTCCGCCTCCTGTTCCGGCAACCGCAGATGAAGACTCTAATGATCAAACAGAGTTGAGACGTTATGTTCCACCTCTGATTTTGGAAAACATTATTTTTAAACTGGAAGAGTCAATTGCGAGAGATAAGGTCATTTATGAAACCGAAAGGATTGTACTTTTAGATTCTATTGAAAAGCTCAAACAGACTATACCCGACACACTACCCGAATCTGAAAGAGAGTCATATCGAACCGAGATTGATAAGTTGACGTCTCAACTGGCTGTTTTGGCATCTGAAGCCTTAACGCTGAGAATGGCTAAGGTGAATTCTGGGGATACCCCAATGACGCCGGTCACTTCTGAAACAATCTCGTTTGATGATGCTCAGATCTTTTCGGATAGTTCATCGTGCAAAGCCTTTATGGGAGTGTCTGATGACACCACTACTAAAGATTTGAGCTTTAAGGATAAAGGTAAGGCCATCGAACCCGATTCTGTTCAAAAGAATCTTTTTCCGGTTTTTGATAATCCCTTTGCGAATGACTCCTCGTCTGACTCCGATGGCGACACTCCACCTGATTCTGCAAGAAGATTTTCTGAGTTTATGAATTCCACTCCTTGTCATGAAGATGATTTTTCTAAGATTGATGTTGCTCCTAAGCTTGCAAGTCACATTCAACTTCTATGCCTTCACCGGTTAATTTTAAAAAGGGAGAATGTTCCAACTCCAAATATGTTTCTAAGACCAATTCTTCAAATTCAAAATCTAAAAGACGGTCAAAGAAACGCCCGAAAACCGGTAAGTCTCACAAAAGACAATCTTATTACTCTAGCTATTCTAACAGTGAGCTTCATGATTCTTCAGATAATCATGTTCTTAGAAAAGTAAAAATGGTTTGGAGGAAGAAATCAACTACAGAAAAATGTAATGGAAACACGTTTCATGATTCCCCTGTAGTTGATACAAAGTCTTTTATTTCCAAGACTGGTTTACGTGCTCAAGTTTACCCTATAGCTAAGCTGATCAGTTTAAACCGAGCAAAGGTCTGTTGCATGTATTGTGGAAAGAGTGACTTTGTACATCCAAGGTACGTCAATAACTGGTATGGTACTTATAGTATCCCAAATCCCCATTTTAAAGCCAAGGCATCTAACCACCAAGGATCCATCAAGGCATGGATACCAAAATCTTTTTGATTTGTTTTTACAGGAATGTCATGTGATTCAACCGAGATCATTCTTTTCACATGACTGTATTCGAAGGTTATGCCACATTTGAGGGGGAGCATCAGGTATTTGACATATACATGAATTTTTCAATGAATTCATAGAACCGTGGCAATTCATCCTGAAAAACTTACTTGAGTTTGTTTTTCTCCGTTTTTAAATTCCAGAATTGCCACGTGTTATATTTTCTTTGATTTAGTTATTTCCATGTCTCACATATTTTGTTGATTTTTCGATGGAAATACACCCGCTTGTTCTTCTCTGGTAATGTTTTATTGATTTTTCTCATAGTACGTCCTTACTTACTAATGATTCAGTTCTTCTCTGGTAAATTAATTGTGACTTGTTCTTCACAATTAAACTTTCTGATCAATTGTTTCATTTGTTGCAAACTCTGTGCTTACTGAGTCATCCTAGTCGCACTTGAACTTGTTCTTTGATCTTCATTCACATTTTATAATGACTTATGATCAACTCAGATCAGGACTCGTTCTTAAAAATTGACTTCTAAACATGCCAATTTAGAACTCGTACTTCAATGTGTGCTTAATGTTTTATTGGTTTATTCAAAGAGTGTTAGGAATTACATCGTTTCTATGGTCTATCCAGAACCGGAAGGACCTACCCAAGAAACACATCCTTTTTAGATAACAGTGAGAGGTCTAGATGTATAGACGAGTTTGGAGTGAAAAAAAATGGTGAGGATGTGACAGGACTTAAAAGACATATTGGTCCTTACCAAACCGAGTCAGTTAGCCGGGTAACCACACAATCTATTCATTCTCGTTCTTTGGAGATGAATATTGAAACAAACATGGACCCAGTGTCGACAACTCGTGTCACCCCACCTAGCCACTCAAGCATCTCTCAAAAGATGTTTGTTTCATAAATGCACGGAGATTTAGCACATAATCTATCTATTCCTCACTCGGAGGTCTTAGATATTGAAAAAGGAAGACATCAGCTCCGGTCTCCGAACTTCATATTCTATTCACTGTGTCAGTTGATTTTTAACTTGAGTCCCAGGTTAAATCAATTTTTGAGCCAAATCGATATAATTTATTTCTTTCACACATGCACGAGTCTTTGTGATTCCCATTGCATATCTTCGTGAAATTGCCGGAACAGTTTGAGAGGTAATTTTTAATATTTTACTTCAGTGATAACTGGAAGTCCTATCAGAGATACCCCGATGCCAACTCTGAACATAGGCCACACAATTATTTTAATTGTTGTGATAACAGTTACTATTGGGTTTTTGTGTTAGATGATTACCCTATTTTGGTTACTTGCCGTTTTATCTGGTACTTTTGCTACTCATCAGTGTTGTCTTTGAAGTTACATGATGCTCAGGATGCTCCTAATCATTATGAGGGGGAGAACTGATACAAATTCAAAGACAAAGATCATCATCATGAGGGGGAAAAACGTTATAAAAGTTCAAAGACCCAGACTATCAAGTTGAGGGGGAGTAAGCAAAAGTTGAGGGGGAGTAACTGTTATAACCTGTGCTGAAAATATTACAACGTGCATGGTTCTTCTATCCATTTAACAAAGTGCTGAAGTTTTCAAAGCTAATTCAACTCGTGATACTAAGAAGACCAAGAGCATATTTCAAGGGTGAGCGTGAAAGATATGAAGACAAGCAACACTAAAGTGCTTCAAAGATTCAAGACGAAGAGAAGATCAAGATCGGAAGAGTTCAAGTTCGTATTTTTTCTTTATATAACTTTAGGGGGAGATTGTTAGGACTAGAAGTCCTATAAAATAGAAAGTAATATAAAGAAAAGAATTGTTTTCTTTATTTGTTTGTAAAAGCCTTTTATGCTAAATGGGCTTAGATTAGTGTTTGTGGTCCATAGGCTTAGGCTTAAAGCCCTTGGTATATAAAGTTGTTTTTCCAATCTTTAGGTTAGTAGTGGTGAGATTAGCCGTGCGCTTAACAGAGTTTAGAGAGAGAGTTTGTTCATCATTCTAATCTTGTAACTCTCTGCATTCAATCACTAAAGGATTAATCGCTTCATATTCATTGTTACTTGATCAATCTGGGATCCATATATAATAAGGAAGTTTCTTGAAAGACAAATAGTGGTGGACCCAAGATTTTTCCAGAGCGGGTGCACCTATAAATTTGATCAAATGCCCGTAAATCTGCTCCATTTGTTTTTAGCCGAGTTCCGCCTTCAGGGGATTTTATAAGTTTTTTGATTGATTTTCGCGTGACTTTTTTTGATTTTTTGTTGATTTCGAGAGAATGTTTCGGATTTTTGGTTAAGAGATCTTTTAATTTCTTTTGTTGATTTCGAGACACTTTTTGGTTTTTTGGTTGATTTCGAGGGAATTATTCAATTTCCTTAGTACTAAATTAATTGTTGAATACTTAAATTCGTTTAATTCTGTTTCATTTTCAAATTATTTCGGATATAAATGTGTTGTCATAAGAATGAGAGAACAAATTAAAGATTAACGGGTATATTGGAAAAAAAATTGAAAAAAACAAAAGCAAGATAGGGAAAATTGTAAATTAGAATTAGTTGTAGTTAATTGGTAAGATTTTGTTATCTTGTAGTTGAGGTATTAAATCCAATTATTTTGTCATATATTTGTTTGTCTTTTTTTATTAACTAAAATTTATAATATAAAAAACTTAAGTTTGTTGTCAACAAGCTTAAAACCTATGACATATGTGTAACACCCCGAATTTCCATGATCAAAATTATGCTATATTTTGATATGGAAGGATTCAAAGTTTAATTAACAAAAGTTTAGGCTATTTGTGGAACTTGAAACTTGGGGGTTAGTTTTATCATTTTGGAAAGTTTGGGGTTGGTTTGGTCTTTTGAGGAAAGTTAGTTTTGTATAAAAACTTTGAGTCGGCAGAGTGATGAAGAACACCTCAATTTGTGATTCTGGAAGTCGGTTCAGGAAGCAGAGAACGAATCATTCGGTAAGAAATTTGGTAATCTCTTCCAACCTTTATCGATTTAAGATTGATGGTGTATGTGAAGTTTTGCTTCTATTTAGGTTTTAAATCATTGAGAAGCAGATCCGAATTGGAGTGTTGGGTTGAAGAGATTTGCAGTTTGTATTCGATTTTGCTTCTAGGTGAATTCATCCTCTTCTAAATGATTTCAATTGAAATTGAATGTTATATTTGGTAGCAAACTGTCTGAATCACTTGGTAAATATGTATTGAGATGGAAGCGACCAAGAAATTGAATTTAGACGAGCTTTTAGAGTAAAATTTACGTGCAGATCGAAGTTCCAGTATTAGGATCCGGTATTGGGATCCGGTATTGGGATCCGGATTCATTAGATATCCGGTATTAGGATCCGAATTCATTAGGGATCCGGTATTGGGATCCGGTATTGGGATCCGGATTCATTAGAGATCCGGTATTGGGATCCGGTTCATTAGAGATCCGGTATTGGGATCCGGATCATGTGGGACCCGGTATTAGGATTCGGTATGTGATCCGGTATGGGATCCGGTTTTGAATAGGATCCGGTTTTGAATAGGATCCGGAATGCGATGGATCCGGTTTCGATTAGGATCCGATATGTAATGGATCTGGTATGTGATAGATCTGGTATTGATTTAGGATCCAGTTTCAATTTGGGATTCGGTCCCGATTCGAGTTCCGGACTTTTAGTCTGAAATATGTTTCCGGATGAGTTTTTCGGTTAGTTCCGGATGTGGGTTCCGGAAAGGGATTTTCCGGATATAGTTTTCGTATGTGTTAACTGGTTAAGTCGCCGAAGAGGGACAATTAAGAATATGATACGAGATGTTGTGCGTTCGAGTAAATATGCACGTATGCTAGTGAGTGTAATGGATCCATAGGCACTAATATTAGGTGATCACGTGGAATAGGCCGGGCTCTTAATGGTAATTCCCGTTGATTTGATAAATGCGGAATAGGTCGGGCTCTAATGGTAATTCCCATTTAGTTTTATGATGTGATGAACGTGGAATAGGTCGAGCGCTTAATGGTAATTCCCGTTGATTGAAATGAGGAATAGGCCGAGCTCTAATGGTAATTCCCATTTCGTATTATGATGTGAAATCGTGGAATAGGCGGGGCGCTAATCGTAATTCCCGATTTCTGTTGGAAGGTGAGGGATAGGCCGGGCGCTTAATGTAATTTCCATTTCGTATTATGATGTGAAATCATGGAACAGGCAGGGCGCTAATCGTAATTTCCGATTTCTGTTGGAAGGTGAGGGATAGGCCGGGCGCTTAATGGTAATTCCCATTTCGTATTATGATGTGAAATCGTGGAATAGGTGGGGCATTAATCGTAATTCCTGGTTTCTGTTGGAAGGTAAAGGATAGGTCGGGCGCTTAATGGTAATTCCTACTTCCACTTCAAGAAATAGGCATGGCGCTAATTGTAATTTTCTTGACATGAACAACGATCTAGAATCTGTGGGATTCGTAGTGACGTTCTGGAACATGAGACTATGACCTACTTAGTGTTTGTCATTCTCATGAAATCGGGTATGATTCCCGTTATCGAAAGATGTAATGTGTACGGTAAGAATGGTGGCAAATCAGGTTTGTTTATATGCTTTGCCTACATTGGTTACAAAGCTTATAAAGTGTTAATTTGGAAAAATGGATGTTCTCACTAGGCGTAAGCCTAATCGTTCAAATTAAACTTTTCTTACCAGGTAGTAGCTCGGGAAAGGATGATCAGGGATGAGTGTCGAGAAGTTCCAGAGTGATGCTTTTGGATTTGTGTATTAATCAGGGATTAGACTAGCTGGTGATTATGATAAACTTGTATAAGTTCGAAACTCGTCATGAACTCTTCGATGTAAATGAAAGTTTGAATTATAGTGTTGAACTCTGATAATTTAAGTTTTAAATTTATTGTGAATTTCGAGGTGTTACAATATGGGAAGAGAAGTAGCACACCAACCATTCCACCAACCTCATAATTTTGTTTTAAGTTCCGTTTGAAAATATATATGAAAGCACACTTAGAATATTAGTGGGTGAACAGATTAAACCGGCAAAAAAGTTCCACTACGACGAGACGATCGATCGGGTGCCCATGCACCCCCTAAACCTTTTATCAATAAATTCTATTGTATTATCTTGCCGCCGTATAGTAAAAAAATAGGTTCGTTAAGGTGCAACTATGTCGTTTTAGAAGATGCAACCGTATTATTTAAGAAGGTGCAACCGTAACTCGTAATCAACCCAAAAGCCAAAAAGAAATACTATTGAAATCAACCAAAAAAATCGAAAAAACTCTTGAAATATATCAAAAACCAAAAAAAATTCTCGAAATCGATAAAAAAAAACTTAAAAATCCCTCGAAATCAAGAAAAAAACTTTAAAAATTCCTTGAAGCGGTGGAATTAGATCGGACGATATGGAAAAAATTTAGGTTCGTCAAATAGAATTCTTTTCAAAAGAAAAAAGAGTTCAAATTCAGTTGGTGCTCCCCCTTGTATAAATTTCTGGCTCCGCCCTGCATTCTACCACCAATCATATGTGTTTTCGACTGTGGGCTGTTGCAGACGAATCATTTTGTTTTTTTCTAATGAAATTGCATTATATATTACTTAATAAAACAAATAAGAAAATCGATGTGTTCGTCACTAATCCATCGCTAATTAGCGACACACACATGAATTTTCATTTTTATTTATTTTTTAAATGAAAATTCATGTGTCAGCCGCTAATCCGTCACTAAATAGCGATAGATTAGTGACGGGACTCATTTGTTTCTATTTAAAATAAAAAAAATCCATGTGTTCGTAACTAATTCTTCGTTAATAAGTGAAATAACTCAATATTATTATTTAAAAGTTAAATAAAAAAAGAAAATCCATGTGTCTGAGTTTTTTTTCTCTATTTTTTCATGTTTATGTGTTATGTATATGTGGGTCTGTGTTTTATATATCTATATAAGATCACATTTAATATGTTTATAATTAGTTATGTAGTTTACTTTTAATCCCTTATTTTTTCCATTTTTCATTTTAAACTCTTATCATATTAACATAAATAATCGTATTTGAACTAAAATGCATTAAAAATACATTTTTTTAAATTATACCATTGTAATCGTTCATCAATACCTTCAAAATGAGTGCAATATTGAATATTTTTTATTTAATCATATTATTAAATATCATGAATGTATATATATATATCAATTACTTGTTTATATTCCTTACGTAAATACTTTTCATTTTACATTCTTATTGTATTAAAAATACATAACCATATATTTAGTAATACATTATAAAATGCATTTTTCTACAAATCTATCTATAATACTACATTAAATGCTATATATTACATTTTTTTTCAAGAATTTACGGTTTTCCTGAAATTTTTAAGAAATCCTTCTTCTTATACTTTGCTTACAACTCTCAAAGCTATTAACCCTAACGCTCCCGCTCCCTTGAATTCCCCTGACCGCTTATATTCAAACCACTTTCCCACTCCCCTCATTTCCCTCTGGGTTTACATGCTCCCTGACTTTTTTCCACTCCTCATCATCCACATTCCCCTAATCCGTCCCTCTCTCGCCGCACCCAACAAGAAACATGATCGATGTTCTCTCTCAAACCCTGCTTATTTCTTCTCTCAAATGGCGCATGCTTCTTCTCTTTTTCCCAGTGCTCTCTTCACAGTCGTTCACTCCTCTGCCTTTGTTCTTCACGTGGCAAACTAGGTTAGGTTTTATTTGTATTTTATGCTCCTGCTTCATGTTGGGTTTATCATGATTGACACTTTCGTTTGACGATTATTATTGGAATATTGTTATATGTATTTTGTTTATTGTTAATTTTGATTTCACAATAATTGATTATTTGTGGATCCCAGATAAGTGCTATGAACACTACACAATCAATAAAGAACAATGATTTGAAATAAGTCGGCTCTATTGATCGTATTGAATATGCATAGAAAGTTACAATACGTATGATAATATGAATATGGTGATTAACCCTAAACTAGGATTAACAAAAAGTTTATATACCCCTTAGGCTATTCACAAGTCAGTCCCCTCAACTTTAATACAATAGAAATTAACCCTAACAATCTTCCTCTTTGGATTAAAGTTGTTGAAGATGCCAGTCTGGAACGTATCGTCTTCTGATAACAAACGTGACTTCAAAACTTCTCATATCTCATCTGAACTGTATCCTCTCGGCTAAGAGATCCAACGCTTCGTTGACCATTCTTCTATACTTCGACTCTAACGGCTTCTTTCCGTTATCATCTCGAGCGATCTGAACTCGAAGTTTGTGCTGAAGTAGCATCAAGGTACCATCACTGTATTTGGCGATCTGGCTGAATCTCATAAAGCGCATCTCACCATTTTCATTAAGATAAGTCATACCGAACGCTGGATGTTCAAACAACCTGTCGGCAGGTACATTCTTGATGTTGGGAAGACTCTGATCTGGCTTCAGTATGTTGATCTTCGGTTGGTTGCTTTCTATCCCCATCTGAAAATCTTCTACGTATGATTGTGTTATCACACTTTTCATGTAGCGCTTGACAGCGTCTAGTGCTCCAAAAATTTCTTTGGGTCGTATGGTTCTGGTCTTCATGTCTCTAAGTAGAAATAAGAGATCTGGCCGTTCAAGATTTTTGAAATTTACTTCGGTGAACTCCCATTCTTTACCATCGCCTCTAAGCACTTTGAAGGTTGGAAATCGTACTCTGAATAGCCCGTTGGACTGGATCTCAATTACGCGTTTGATCCTGTACTTTGTTCTCACATAGCTGATTGGATTGGGCTTGGATTTCACATGTTGATGTATTCAATCTGTTTCAGTGTATCAGTCATCGACTCAATACCGTACAGGGTCGTTTGTTTATACGGACGTATCTAGTGGGTAAATATTTCCTTTGCGATTCTTCCAAGTAAGGGGTAAAGATCATAACCCCTTCCCATTTCAAAGGCGGATCCGGTTGAGCATTGGAGGTTTCACCTGTTGGAGGTTCAAATTCGGCTCGGTTGGATTCTTCTTCGGAGTAGGTGCGTAATGGGATAGGTGTTGCGGGTAATTCAAATGTCGGGACGTCTCTTAGTGTCTGTTTGAGCAAGTTATCGTAGTCAGCCTATTGTAGGAATTCTTCATCTTCAAAAGTACACAGGTTGTTGACTTCGGATTGTATAGCAATTAGAGCTTGTTCAGTCAGAGCTCGTTCGACCGCACGATTAGCTTCTTATTCTGTGTCGACCAACTCCTAATCATCAGCTAACCATCTGTCACATTACTCGAGCTTTTCAACCGTTAGACTGACAGGAACCAGAGCAAGGTGATAATATTCAGTTTGGTCTTCGGTAGGAGCAGATAAAGCTTCTGGACATGGTTTCTATGCTTCGATTATCGTAGATTTATTACTTACTTCTAGGCATGCTTTTTCTGCTTCGATTATCGTAGCTTTATTGCTCGATTCTCGTTGCATCATAGAAGTACCTGTACCCTGTTCTGTTGTTTTGACCATAACTGTCTCCGTTTCATTTGTTGGCATCGTCTCTTGCTCAGTGGTTCTCCTCCTCTTCTCCCTCTCATGGTGATCTGGATCCTCCGGATCATCATGTTTGCATTTAGTACCCTCAGTCTGACCCTTACATGTCGTTTCAAAGCTAGCAACCCGTTCAGAAAGTGTAACTAGAGTTCGCTACATATCCTGAAGGGTTGAGGTAAGTAGGTCAAGAAGGGTGTTTATTTGGCTTGGTTGCTCAGCTTGGGGTTGGGTAGGATGTGTTTGTGAGGGTGTGTCTTGAAGTATGAGGAGAGTGACAAGGTCCGCCTCAGACGATGTATCGATGTTGGCCTGGGACATTAGTTTGTCAAGTAATAAGGCTTTCATGGCATTGATGTTAAGTTTTGCGGGTTTGGTTCAGGGTGAGGTGGTGGTAGTGGTGTTCGGGTTTCGGGCTCGGTCAAGACGCCTTTTCCTTTCACCAAACTTTTAAACACAACCAGCTCCTCTTGCAATTTGCGCTCCAAACATGCTTGGACAACCTTTAAGGCGTTGTCCTGGTATTCCTTGGAAACAAATTCCGGTAATGTAACTCATGGGTCAGTTAGACTTCCAGTTGTAGTAACCACAGTTGAGTCAACAACGTTACTTCCTAAGTTCACAATTGGCGTGATGGTAGCTGTGGTAGGACTTCCACTCAATCCTTGTAAAACATCCGAAGATGAAGTTATTATGAGTGTTCTGATCGGGTCACGAAGAATCCCAATATTAGCCGATGTATGTGATTGTCTCCTAGCCAAGGAAAGTATATCAACAAGTGGTTCTAGACTCAACGGTGCACTCAAAGAAGTCGAGAACTGGGGCAGACGTTCTCTTAATTCAGTACCAGTACTCTCCAAGTGAGAGACTGATAGATAATGTATTAAATCCCCGTGAGAAATTTGAGTGGGTAGGTGGGGTGTGCACTTCCGTCGCTAGGTCCACGACGTCTCCGATGAAGAGGATAGATCGTTTAGGGGTGTGGGTGAAACATTGTCGTCAGCGTCCTCATCTCGTAGCAAGAGAGAGTCATTGACTACCGGGACATCATGCAAGGCAGTAGCAGCCTCGGTAGTCCGGACGCGGATTGGATGGCTGGTGGTTGTGATTGTTGGCTAGCGCTAGCAGGCAAGTCTACAGCATCGCCCGCGCTAGTTCCCCTTACCATATTTTTTCTCTGCGCACCCCGGCCGACCCTCACGCCTCTCAGGTCTTGCTCCCCGGGAAGGTCCCTCCGGCTCTGGTTGGACCATGGGAGCAGCTGCGCTAAACGTTTGCCTAAATTCTATCATACTCGGTGCTGTAGGGCTTGCGTATGCTAGCAGGACATCGGACAATCTCATGGGTTGGATTGTGGAAGGGTTACGAATAACAAGGTCATCCAGGCTAAAGATCGGGCATACCTCGTGTGATGCGCGGAGTGGAATTGCTGTGTTCTGGTCCATGCGTTGACGGATGGCCAGTTAAAGGAAGCGTATGAATGGAATGAAGGTTCGCGTTTTCTTGTCAGCGTTGTCGCGAACGTTCTGGACCAGTTCATCCCATAGCATGCTCGCGTAGTTGACGTGGAGGTTGAAGGCGACGCCATGGAACACGCGTAAGAAGTTGCCGCTGCACTGGTCTATCCCCTTCCATTTGGATGATAGGCACATATGGATAATGGTGAGCATTGTGTACCACATCAAATGTTGATGGGCGTTCAGGGCGTTGTTGTAGCCCAGCGAACGGATGTCTGCACTAAGGACCTCGTCACTGACGAGTGGATCAAAGCTTGCCCGACAGTTTGCGTTTGCGGCCGGAAGGTGTAGTAACTGTCGAAAGATTTCTGGTGTGAGGAGGAAAGGGAAGTTGTCGAGTCGTGCTTCGATTCGTTTTCCCTCCTCGGTGGTGACAACTCGGATGGTGTGCCAAACTTGTTGTAGATAGAGCTCCGATACTTCGGTTATGGCGGTGAGAGCGTGGTGTAACGGATGGCCTTGCACGACATCAACTACCACTCGATGGTCGCAACGGAGTTCTTGTGCATCGAGGTGATAGTTGTTGCCATCAATAGTGATGAGCGCGTTGTCGGCCGCTTGATCAACCACTTGATCAGGGTTCTCGGCGTCGTGGTTTGGGGATTGTTGTGCGTCAACCATTTGAGTACCTGAACTTGTTCTTCAATTACATGATCTTGGTCCTGGAGTTATTTCTGTAAACCCCCAACTTTTTCAGCGTTATCTCGTTTATCTTCATCCAATTGTCTTTGTCGAGCGCAATTTCTAGACGATCCTTTAAATCTCAGAATGGTCCACACTAGTACAAAAAAGGTCTTTGTGACGGTTAAAAACCGCTACCTTAGGTATACGATAATGGTTTTTGTGGACATAATAATCGTCACCTATCTTGCCGTCACTTTTGATTACACTTTTGGTTACGTTTAGAAAACGTTACCAAATTACATCAAAAATTGTTACCATAGGCTAAAACTGCCACCTTAAATGTACAAAAAAGTTATTTATTTTGCTAAAATCGTTACCATAACATAACATATAGTGACATTTATTTATAAAAATCGTCATCGTAGCACAACCTACGGTATCACTATTTTATTAAAATCGTCATCATAGCATGACATGTTTTGACGTTTACATTCAAAAACCGTCACTGGAGCATGGCATATGGTGACGTTTATCAAAATCATGACCATAGCATGACATAAAGTGACCTGCATTTTTCAAAATCGTTACCGTAACATAACGTACGGTGACATTTATTTATCGAAATAGTCATTATAACATGACATATGTTGACATTTCTATTTGAAAATCGTGACTGTAGCATCAAGTACAGTGACGTTTATTTTTAAAACAGTCACCATAGCATGACCTACGTTGATGTTTACATTTAAAAAAACATTACTGTAGCATGACATAAGGTGGCGTTTATTTTCCAAAATCGTCACTGTAACACGATATATAGTGACATTTATTATTAAAAATCGTCACAATAGCATGATATATGATGACATTTATTTGTTGGAACTGTTACCATAGCATGACAAATTTTGACGTTTATTTTTCAGACCCGTCATTGTAATAGGACATATTGTGACATTTATTTTTCAAAATTGTTATTGTAGTAGGACGTATGGTGACGTTTATTTTTCAAAAATGTCACGATAGTCATATATATGCTGATGGTTTTGAAAATAATACCATCACCGTACCACGACATACTCTAACGTTTATTTTTCAAAACCATCATCGTAGAGTGACATACAATGAAATTTATTATTCTAAACCGTCACCCTAGTTGGACCTAAGGTGATGTTTTTTTTTCAAAATCGTCATTATAGCAAAACATACGGTAAGATTTGTATTTCAAAACCGTCACTCTAGAATGACGTAAAGTGACGTTTATTTGTCAAAACCGTCACTATAGTATGACCTATAATGACATTTATTTTTCGAAAAATCATCACTGTAAAGTGACGTATGATGATGTTTATTTGTCAAAATCGTCACTCTAAAGTGACGTATGGAGACGTTTATTCGCCAAAATCGTAAGCATAACATGACGTGAGTGACCTTTATTATTCAAAACCGTCATCATAACATAACGTACAGTGACGTTTATTTTTCAAAATTGTCATCGTAGCATGCCGTACATGGACATTTATTTTCAAAATCGTCATTGTAACATGACATATAGTGACATTTTTTTATATCGTCGCCATAGTATGACATACGGTAATGTGTATTTGTAAAAACCGTCACCGTAACATAACAAACGGTTTAATTTTTAAAAATCGTCACTGTAACATGACATAAGATGATGTTCATTCTTTTAAAAATCGTTACCGTAACTTGACGTAAAGTGACGTTTATTTATTGAAAAGTGTCACCGTAACATGTTTGTTATTCAAAACAGTCACCATAGCATAATATACAGTGACGTTTAACTTTGGGGCTTAGGCTGGCGTTTATTATTCAAAACGGTCACCCGTTGTCATAAACTACATTTTCCAAATGGTTTTAATAATATCTATTGAAAATAAAAACTGAAAGAAGTTCAAAATGATTATCAATAACCATTAAGATAAAGTTGATAATTATATGAATAGAGGTGGGTTCAAACGAGAATGAATGCTATTTAAAAGAATAAAGGAATAACTCTCAACCAATAGTTTTTAAAAATAATTCCGAAAATAATACTTTCCCAAATTAACCTTAAAAGGGTATTAAGGTCATATTATGATATGAATTAATTTAGGATAGTGTTGACTTCCTAAAAATAAGGAGTCACAATATCTCACCCAAATCAAAATCGTATATATCAAATAAAATTCCTGTATTTGAGTGTTCATCTCGTTTTGTTCGGTTGTTCAAGCAAATCGTGAATATGAAACCCAAAATCACAGATGATTATATGATAAATCAGTTGGACATATTGTTTAGATATAATATGCCACCGAAAATCACAGATGTTGGATAAATTGTTTAAGTGTAATATCACTCATGATTAACAATATAAAAACCCAAAATCTGTTAGAGAATAACACTTGTGATAATCAATAGAGAAACAACAATCACATAATATCACTTGTGATTAACAATAGAGAAACCTAAAATCACATAGTATCACTTGTTATTAACAATAGAAAAACATAAAATCACTTGTTATTAACAATAGAAAACCTAAAATCACATAATATCACATAATCTAAGCCTTAATCATCAAAATCATTATTAAAACCCACCAAAAAAACTCAAAATCAATAAACCAAATAGATATCGTCTTCCACATCCCCTTCCGCCATGAAACCGTCTTCCACATGATTGGGTGAAGATCATAAAATCAAGAGAGAGAGAGAGAATTTGAATGGAAGATGTGGAGAAGAAACACATATGAAGAAATCGTTTGAGATTTCTTCTAGGTCTCCTCTAGGTCTCGTTCTCCAAATCTGCAAGGGACATCGGTGATCTGGGTTGTGCAAAATTGGTGGAGAAAGGTGGAGTTAACTCATTAGCACTTTCCGGTACACTGGTTTTCATGGCGCCGAAGGTTGGAAGAGGCGAAGAGCAACGATTTGTAGGTGATGTCTGGTCTCTTGGGTGTGAAGTAATCGAATGGATGATATGGAGAAGAAATACATATGAAGAAATCGTTCGAGAGAATGAGATGAAAATCCCCAAGAGAGGTCGAGGAACGATGGTTGCTTCCTGGAACACGCAGACGAAGACGATGGTGGAGGATGTTGTGTCTCTTTAACGTATATCTAACTGTTTCTCTTTAACGTGAAGAGAGGAAGAGGCTGTTGTGTCTCTTTAATGTGAAGAGAGGGAGAGGCTGCTGGGAAATGGTTGCAGAGCGTGAAGAGAGGGAGAGAAATAACGGGGATTTGAAATCTGATATATGATTTGATTTGATTTCGATGAGAAATAAGGTGGATTTGAAAATTCCTAAAATAATCAGAAACAATCGGTTGACATTTATGCTCTTTTAATCAGATTTTTGGAAATTATTATTTTTGGAATTATTTTTAAAAATGATTGGTTGAGAGTTATTCCTTTATTCTTTTAAATAGTTGTCATTCTCGTATGATCCTCCCTCTATATGAATAATGTATCCAAAGACAAAATAATAAACAAATGGATTGTGTATGAAAGTTTGTTTCTAAAAACCTATAATAAACGTATGCATCATCTAAACCAATGTTTTTCTTATTAAACGCACTCCGTGTATGCTTTGGCGTCTTTAGCTTAGTAAGAGTTGTGTAGCTCTTTTTTGTCTTCTTATTTTGCTTCTCTTTATGCTCATAAGAGTTGTGCCATAGTTTTCCATTGGTTTGTGTATTGTGCTTTTATACAGGTTTTGGAATTGATTAAGTTACAACAATTATGTTGCCGAAATTTTCAAAAAATATTTGCTACTTGTTTTCCATGCATTGTTTGGGCTATACAATATTAAAAACCTTTGTCTTTTTATAGTTAAATACCATTGTCATGTTAAAGGAAACTTAGTAGCATTCAACCTAAGCGCTCTAAATATGTTATAATAGACCACATTTTTTTTCAGTAAAACAATGTTCATAGACTGAACAATCTTGGAAGGCAAAAGTACATCAATATCTTATTACTCTTGCATTTCATAATTTGACCACCTATTTTTCATATTCTTATATCATACATGTCTTTATCATTTTTTCATAAACATGCATAAATTATTAATTTTCTACCACAAAAATTTGGATTGTTTTTGGGATTAGAAAAAAATATGTATCCAAAAACATAAATTTAAAATGGTAGCATTGTAATCGTTAATCTTTAGCAAGTAATTGTTGGACTATTTTTTTTCATGAATTACATAAAGTAAATATTGTAATTTTTATTGACGCTGGACAAAAAGAACAGAATGAATACGCAGACCCACCTAAAACAGTCGCGGATCGAGATTTTTTACTCAGTCTTGACAGGGTAAATACCAATTGTGTCCAGATCATAATATTTGAGCTGGACCGGTCTGAGGGTGAGATTATCAGACCGTGTGGAACCCAAGTTGGGCTTTTTGGCGAAACGGGCCAGACCAGACTAGGTCTAGTTTAAGTTCTTTCACTTTCGATTTTTTCGATCAAAAATATGTTACAAACATTACAATTATGTACCAAAAATTAAAGTATTGGTTTCTTCAGAAAAAAATGTATCTGAAAACCAAGGCTTGGGCCGAAAGGGTATTATGGACTAGGTTGTGCCCACCATTACTACATATGACATACAGTGACATAAATATTTGAAAACCGTTATTGTATCATGACATGGAACGACATAAAATCCTCAATTGTCACTATGCCATGACAACCGATGAGGTAATTTCTCAAAACCGTCAACGATTCATGACATTCAGTGATGTAACTTTATCAAAACTGTCAGTAAAATGACATACAGTCACATTTATCATTCAAAAACGTCACCCTTTCATTACATTTACCGTGAGTAAATTTCTCCAAATCATCACTGCTTCATGACATACGATGATAAATGGTGAAGTTTATTTTTCAAAAACATTCACAATAATATGCATATAATGATGTTTATTATTCAAAATTGTCACCTTAGCATAACATATAGTGACGTTTATTATTCAGAAACATCACCGTAACATGACATACAGTGACATACATTTATCAAAACTGTCATTGCATTATGATATACGGTGACATAACTTTATCAAAACTGTCATTGTAAAATGACATACGATGACGTTCATCATTAAAAATTGTCACAGTAAGATTACATATTGTGACATTTTTATTCAACATTGTCACCGTAACATAACATACGGTAACATTTAGATTTCAGAACGTTAATGTAACATGACATAGGGCGACGTTTATTTTTCAAAACCATCACCATAGCATGACATATGATGTCGTTCATTATTTAAAATCGTCATTGTAACATGACATACATCGACGTCTATTATTTGAAAACGTCATAGTAGCATGACATAGGGTCACCTTTTTTTGGTCAAAACCCTCACCGTTGCATAACATATGATAACGTTTATTTTCGAAATCGCACCATAGCATGACCTACGATGACATTTGTTTTTTTCTAAACCGTCACCGTAGCATGACATAAGGTGACGTAATTTTTTCGAAATTGTCACTGTAGCATGACATGCGGTAATGTTTATTTTTCAATACCGTCACCATAGCATGACGTACGGTGATTTTTGTTCGTTCTAAACCGTCAATGTAGCTTGACATACGGTGACGTAAATTTTTGAAACTGTCCTCGTAACATGACGTACGATGACATTTATTGTTCAAAACCGTAATTGTGGCATGACGTACGCTGACGTTTATTATTTAAAATTATCACCATAACATTACATATTATCACGTTTATTATACAAAATCGTCATTGTAACATGACTTACGTCGACGTTATTATTCTAACAGTCACCATAGCATGATATATAATGACATTTGTTATACAAAACCGTCACCGTATGACATAATGTTTTTTAAAACTGCGACCATAACATAACATATGATGACATTTATTTTTCAAAGTCGTTACCGTAGAATGACATGTGGTAACATACTCAAAACCGTCAGCATAACATGACATATGGTGACATAAATTATTCAAAACCGTCAATGTAGCTTGAGATATTGTGATGTAAATGTTTTAATACGGTTACCAAAGCCTGACATACGGTGACGTAATTTTTTCAAAAACTCTTGCCATATACTAACTTTCGGTGACACAAATTTTGCAAAATCGTTGCCATAGAACTTGGTGACTTTTGGAAACGGTTTGAAAATAAGCGTTGTTATACATATTTGAGTTTCGGTAACGGTTTTTTAAAACCGTTACGACATAAAGCAACGGTTTAGACAAAAACGTTACTAAAATTTCTTATATTGCAACGTTTTTTTATCTAAAATGTTGCTTTATGATTCAATGTTTTTTTGTAATAGTAACGTTTCTTTATAAAAAATGTCGCTGAAACAATTCTCTAACTTTTTATGTGACTTTTTGTAACGATCTTTTATCAAACCGTTACAAACCTATTTTTCAAAACCGTTACAAAAAGTCATTTTTTTTATTTTTTTTTTAATTTGTCAGACAATTTGACCAAGTGTCAGTTTTCGCAAGCAACTGTTGCGAAAACCACCGGTATGCGTAAGCTGAAGAAACAAACAACCAAAGTTTTCGCAAGCAACAGTTGCGAAAAGTTAGACTTAGAAAATCTTGAAGAGATCTGAGGTATGCGTGACAGAGGGATACGCAAAGTTACTGTTTGCGTTTCTTTGGCTTGCGAATAGTTACTGTTTTCGTGACATTGAGTTGCGAAAAGTTACTGTTCTCTTGACTTTGAGTTGCGAAAATCTACACTTAGATTCTGATGATCTTCAAAAGATGATGAATCTTGCGAAAAGTACGATGAGTCTTGCGAAAAGTTGATGAATCTTGCGAAAAGTCCAGATCTTGCGAAAAGTTCACAAAAATCTCAAAAACGTCTGAAATCTGAAAAATCTCTGCAAGAAACTTCACAGATAAGCTCGAAATCGATGTCTGAACACTTTATCTTTGAACAACAACCTCTGAAAAACACTGAATCTGAGTCTGAACTGATCGATCAGAGAACACAAATGCACAAACCAAAATTCTTGAAAAACACAAATTTGATCTCCAAATCTTTGAAATTAGCCCTCGAACCTTGAACAATAAATGTTCCTCTATCAAAAACGAATCCAATGAGCTAAAATTTGAACAAATTCGATAAAAAAATCACCAAAATTTGATAAAATCTCAAGAAAGCGAGATTTTCTTGAAAAATCAAGAAAATCAATCAAATTTCCTTGAGAATTCCGCAAATTTGATTTGTTAGATCAGTAGAAATTCTCCTCTAAATCTTGAATCTGCTCTGATACCAATTGTTAATCCAAGATCTTCAATAACGTGCTCTGATACCAATTGTTAAACCAACATCTAATCAAGATAGAGAAGATATGAATTCGTCATCCATTGATCAAGAACACATTGTATACAAGATATGAGTTTAGCACTTTCTCTCTCTAAGATATGAGTTATGAATAATGAGAGTGTTTCCAAGAGTCTTCTAAACTAACACACAACAAAACCTATTTATACTAAACACAATACAAGGTGTAAACAACACAATACAACTCAATACATTGACTTTGACTTTGACCTTTCTATATTTAAACCTTGAAGACATATTGCACTAACAACCCCTCTTACACGCCCATAATGCTCTTTGCCAAACACAAATGTAAGAGCATCTATGTCGTGTTCAAGCTTTAGGGATCCATCATAAATCTCCTTATCATGGTTGACCTGTCGACAACATATATCAATGATATGTTGGTAGGAAGACGAAAAAGTATTGATTCTTACAGTTTCATTTTCCTTTTCCTAGAACTCATCGTTTTCATAACCTCCATTGTTGGTTTGACGTGCGTTGCACCACATCAAAAACCACGCTGGAACTTTATCCTAAGGAACTTTATTAACTTTTATCTAGTGATTATCAAATACACATATTGGTGTTAAAACTTCAGTCTTAGATCTTTGCTTATAAGCAAAAGTGAAAGGGTTATGAATTCAACAATTTAAAAAACTTCATTACCATTTTTTTTGAGTCCCACGTATCCGGATCGTCCCAACCGGTGTGGGTACTTGTGCTTTGCACGTGATGCTTTTGCTGACTCGTATGGACCCTTAGAACCAGAAAAAAGTGATTTGAATATTCAATATAAGAAATAAATAGAAAATGAATATAAATATAACATTATGTGTGCATTGTATACCGTTGAATTGATCTGAAAGTGTGTGTTCAAAAAATTTGTCCCAATCAGCATGCTCCATGTTCCCATATTGTTTTGGGACAACTTTCAATCTTGAAGGTTAAGTTTACCCATGTTCGGCAGTATAAATGTTTATGCAGTTTTAATCGAAGATTGCACAAGGTATCAACAAGATGGTGCATCATGCGCTTTTTCATCCACGCATCGATTACATAAAATTTCTACCATGATATCAAATCATATGTTATTTACAAATAATTAATAGAAAAATAAGCAGTGAAGATAATATTTACATTGGTTAAATAAACAAGTAGAACATACGTCTCCTACATTGCATCTTTTACTTTTTTGGGCAGTTTCTTCCATCGCAACTCTGTAAGCCCAACCTCTTTCCAGACCAAGCTACGTAAAAACTAGTGATTTCTAATCTATACTTTCTGAGAAATCCCAAATCTAGCAAGTAATCAAGAATGATGTAGAGAGAGAATCTAGAGAGAACTTGTCATCCATATATTGATCTCTAAAGTGTAAATGACAAAATGATCATGAGGTTACAAGAGATCTAGATTCACTTCTAACTAAGAACTAGACATGCCTATTTATACCCATAACATATAAGGTATAAAGGCAAAGCTAACTAATACAGTACATTGACTTTACAGTAAATCTTGAATACAACAATGCTCTAACAATCTCCCCCTTTGGATTCAAGATTTAAAAAAAATGACAGCAGTCTTCAGCTCTTTGTAAAGTCAATCTTCTCAAACAGACACTCTATCAAACCATCTTCAAATAGCTTTATCTCCACTAGTTCACGGCGAACTATATGCTTTGACACTCTTTAAGAACTCAGCTTTGAAGAATCTTCAGACAAACATGAAAAGTCATTGTCTTTTTCTTTGAAAAGTCAACCTTCTTCAATACAATCTTCAACAGATTGTCTTCAAGTCTTGAACATGGATTTCATATATTTATATAAAACCATCAATTCGGAACAAGATAAATCAGAAACGATTAGAGTTTGGATCAGAAAGATGTGAAACCATCCACATTGTTGAACTTTTAGGTGTAAGCGCATTCCGAGAACCACTCAGAACTAAGATAACCAAATTCGGTGTAAGCGCATTCCGAGAACCATTCAGAACTAAGATAACCAAATTCAGCAACATTTGGACTTCACATGATCCTTCTCCCCCCTAATCTTCAGTCTTTGTTCACGAATCTTGGACTTGAAATATCTTTGATTTGAAAGCTCTTTGACATGAAATTGAAATTAAACGTTTCTCCCCCTTTTTCGATGATGGTGAGCATCATAATCATCGAAAACCATTTTCAATTTCAGTCGTGTCTTTGAGTATTGCTAACAATCTCCTCCTTACAGAATAACCTTGCTCCCCCTCAAAATAAGAATTTTGGAGCAATTTATTTTCTCCCCCTGAAAGTATGCATATATTTCAATAACGTACAGTATTTGAAATTGTAGCACAAATTTTAAAACAAATTTACACAAGGAAAATAAAATTCATTGAATTTCATTTTATAACTACAAACATTTGATCATTTGAAAACTTTACAAAAGAAATTCAACTTAATGAAATTTAACAGATTTTTCAATCAAATGAAATCAAATGCATGTGTTTGGATTCAAAAACAAGTCATCATTGTATATCAAGTTAAAAATGTTCAGTGTCAACCCCTTTATCAAATCTATTTGGTGTGCTGGCATGCGAAATATGATTAGCATAAAGCTTATGCATTTCTAAAACATGTAAGAATACTTTGCTCAAGTCACACTATTTGTCCAAAATCAGAATTTCACAAATTTACGGGCTTATCGCAACTTTGTATTTTCCCAAGTATCAAAAGATGTGTGGTCATTGGCATCTTTTCTTTTGTGCTCATTGGCATCTTTTGATTTTGTGCCCATTGGCATCTTTTGATTTCGTGCACATTGGCATCTTTTGATCAAAAAGTTTAGTAAGAATAAGATACACCGTTAAACATGACTTTCTATCTGGTTCTATAGCAGGATTTGGGTTAGCAGATCCCAGACCAGTTGGCCTTAGGTGCTAGGTGTCGAGCACCCCTTAGAACTTAATTTCCCAAACCAGAAAGGCCACATCGATATATCTTAAACTCATTTGTACCAGTAGAACATGGCTTTCTATCTGGTTCTATTGCAGGATTTGGGTCAGCCGATCCCAGACCAGTTGATCTTAGGGACTAGGTGTCGAGCACCCCTTAGGACTTACTCTCCCAAACCAGAAAGGCCACAGGTACAAACTTTCAAACTAAATGATATTCTATATAAGTTCGGATTTCCATAACAAAATATGAATGATATTTCAATCACTTGGTTCTTAAACATAGTGCTTCCCCCATATTTTCGTTTCCATTCACCATTCTGATAAATAGGCTTTTTGAGCATTATATTCTATATAAGTCCAGATTCACATAACTTTGAGCATTCAGCATAATTTCATTCATGTTTTGCTGACCTTTCGATTTATTTCAGAGGTGAAAGTTGAAACAAATCTAACTCAGATAATACAAAAATACTTGTAAAATCATCTTTTAGCACACATTTAATTCATTGAATGAAAATTGAAAATTTTATCTCATTGAATTAAATTTGTAAAGATTCAAGTTTTCAAAGTGGTAGAAACAAAATATAATCCAATGTTACCTTTTACCACGTTCCTTGAAACAGAAAGATGTAACAGTTAAAGATATCACCTGAGAAGTGTGAGTTCTAAACTGATTTGTTTAGAAGTCTTAGTCTTTGAAGTACGGGTCCTTGTCAGGATCGATTCCAAACAAGAATAATTATACTTAGAAATCATAATTAAAGAATCTTGCGGAATAGAACTTTAATTCAAACACACTCAATGAACAAAGAATCAGAAAACACAATCTGTTTGTATTCAATACTTCAACTCACAAGATTACAACCAAACCTCAATCTTGTTGAACAGGCTCAATAAGACGACTTCTACTTCTCTAGAAATAGGGTTCTAAACCTTGAGGTTAATTCTCTCTAAAAACAAAAACGAATTCTGAATCTCACACGTACATCGAATAGCTATCTATCAAAATCTATTTATACTGAATAATTACAAGATAACTAACAAAATTGATCTTCAGAATATTCTTTCATGATTATCTTCAATCATTCCATCTTTATCTCCAACAATCTCGCATTCCATAATCATGATCACAAGCAGTATTAACATCGTTATGCACTTGCAGTACTAACCTTGTTCCAGCAGCATTAACTTTTACTAGCAGTACTAACCTTGCTCTGGCAGTACTAACCTTGTTCTGGCAGTAGTATTGTTGTTCTGGCAGTAGTATTGTTGTTCTGGCAGTAGTATCGTTGTTCTGGCAGTACTAACCATACTTGGCAAATCTTTAGTTCCCAACAATCTCCCCCTAACTTGACTTTTTAGGTTGAGAAGTCAAGTTCTTTAGATGATGCTTCCAAAACCTAATCATGAACACATAAATCAGGATTCAAACCCAGACTTTGATTGATAATCCTTCTCACCAAGTATCTTCCCATTTCAGAATCCTTGTTGCAAGCCAACTTAGCATGTAGCATTCCATTCAACCTTTTCATGCTGTGCTTGTATGCAACATCCACCAAATAATACTCATGATATGTATGGTCAAGTGTGATGACATACACTCCACATTTTTCAATGAGCATCCAGTTGGTAATGGCTTGAAAATTTCTTTCTATCATATACTGAACTGCTTCTGGTTTGAACATTAGGCACAGGTATTCAAGAACCAATTTGGTGATAGACATCCCTTTCTCATTCAGCATATTTCCATACAGCTTCATTCCAACCTTGTACATCTCCTCTACGTCAGATCTAGAGCACATTCTGATAAGTCTTCCCCATGTAGAACAGACCTCAAACTTCCCATCTGCTCTTTTGACTCTAATGTACTCCTTTCTCTGATCTACCAAGGTATCCCAGAAGATGATCTCAGGAGGCATAGAAGATAATGGGTCAACTTTGATTGGATTAGTATCAACCATAGTGATATAAATATCACATTGAGCATTACTTGGTTGACCTGATGGAGTTGCTACTTCTTCTTCAGCAACCTTTGTATCCTCTTTCTTTTCTGGAACTTCCTCTTCTTTTTCTTCTTCTACCACTGGTTCTACCCTAGGTTTCTTGACAAATTTCCTCTTGGTAGCTATAGACTTGTTTCTTGTTCTTTTCAGTGACACCAGCTTTTCACCCAGTGTCATGTTTGGCTTTAATCAAAGCCTCTGCAACTTCAACTTCTTCCAAAGTAGGCTTTTTAGTTTCTGTTGCTTCCTTTGTTTCTGCTGCTTCTTCCTTTGTAGATACTGCTTCTTGCATGGTTTCTGCTGCTTCTTTTGTTTCTGCTGCTTCTGGAATGGTTTCTGCTGCTTCTTTTGATTCTGCTGCTGGTTCAGTTTCTGCTTCTTTCTGAATTTCAGCAGCATTAACCTTTTCTGCTGCATGATCAGTTTCTGCTTCTTTCTGAATTTCAGCAGCATTAACCGTTTCTGCTGCATGATCAGTTTCTGCTTCTTTCTGAATTTCAGCAACATTAACCGTTTCTGCTGCATGATCAGGTTCTGCTTCTTTCGCAATTTCGTTAACACATTCATTCTCCCCCTTTTCCTGTGCACTCTCTATGTTGATTTCAGCTTCTGACTCCCCCTTTTTGGGAGCATCATTGTTGGGGCTTCTTCTTTTAAGAACATACTGAGCTTTCTTCTTCCTGTGCATCAACTTTGTAATCAGCTTCTTATGCTTCTCAAGCTGTGTTTGTTGATATAGGACCACTTTCTTGAGTCCATCTATCTCCTTTTGCTGACTTACAACATCTGTGTTGATATTGGCAATGGTTTCCATCAATTCCTCATATGTATATCTATCCTCACCTTGTTTAGGAGTTTTTACTTCCTTTAAAGGATCACTGGAAATTTTAGTAGGTGTCTTTTGCCTAGCAAAAGCACTGCCTACCCCCGTGGTTTCTTGGCACCTGGGACCTCTGAATGATTTCGCATTCTGAGTTGCCGTGAGGAAGGTCTTAGTTATGTTACCACTGTCCTTCTCTGAGCTAGCAGAAGTAGTGGCAGCCTTGCTACTCACATGCTCAACCTTCTCCTTAGTGAGCACCTTCTTGGGGTTGGGTGACACCCCTGTGGTTTCCCTTTCGATATTCTCTATTGGAGAATGCTCCAATAGAGGGCTTAACGGCTTTGGGCTTGTAGGAGGTACATCAAGGGAAGGAGCCTTGTGTACCATTCTTCTTGTAAACTTTTTGGTTATTTGAGGAGTGGGTCTTTGAAGAATGGACTGAGGAATTTCTTTGGTGATTGAAGGTGGGGTTTGGCTATCAGTGGGTTGGTCTAATGAGGGCCTTGACCCTGATGCCATACCTTCTTGTGTGTGGGACACGCCCATCATTGTAGAGAACAATGGAGTGTCAACTCCTTCCGAGTCCCTGGAAGTTCTTCTCATATTTGAGAAGACATTTCGAGTCCCTAGACGTCATATCTGAGGCATCATCCAATCGAAGAGTGATGCGAATAAGCTCCTCTGTAACATTCAAGGGTTTGTCACACACCCTTGTTTTGATGATTTTTTGCCCATCTTCAGACACCACGGTGGCATTTTCCCAGAACTGCTTCTGATGCTCGGTGTAGATTGTCGGGGTCACCGTTAGGGCATAGGATATATGCGTGTTCTTGAGGAAATCCACAATGTCGTGAAAACCTACGGACTGTTTTGGCTTCTGGAGCATGGCAATCTCGTTGTGTTCGTCGATAAACTCCATTGTACCTGAGGATTCTTGACAGAAAACAGAGATTCTTGGGAGAGAATAGTTAGAAAGAGAGAGAGATGAATAGAATTCAAAGAGACGTTATGAACTTTGGCGGGCAGAAAGAGGTATTTATAGCAGTAGTAGCCCTAATTTTTCTTTTAAAGCAGTATTAACGACACATGCAGTATTAAGTACGAAGCAGTATTAACTATGTACTGGCAGTAGTAACTATGCACTAGCAGTAGGAACTATGCACTGGCAGTAGTAACTATGCACTGGCAGTAGTAACTATGCACTGGCAGTAGTAACTATGCACTGGCAGTAGTAACTATGCACTGGCAGTAGTAACTATGCACTGGCAGTAGTAACTATGCACTGGCAGTAGTAACTATCCGCTGGCAGTAGTAACTATACACTAGCCGTAGTAACTATGCACTGGCAGTAGTAACTATCCACTGGCAGTAGTAACTATACACTAGCAGTAGTAACTATGCACTGGCAGTAGTAACTATCCACTGGCAGTAGTAACTATACACTAGCAGTAGTAACTATGCACTGGCAGTAGTAACTATCCTTGCACTTTTCAGCACTTGTCAATCTGAGTCATACAGAAGATCCTGAGAAGAAGAGTTAGTAGTACCAAATATAGAAGGAAATACAGGTATAAAAACTGAAAAGCATGACTTTATTCAAGGTTGATCATGCCCACACTTGTTACCAAGAAAGTGAATCTACCCACATCAAAAGCTTTTGTGAATAGATCAGCAAACTGGTCATTGGTATGAACTTTAGCAACTTGAATTAATTTCTTTTCATTACAATCTCGAATAAAGTGATACCTGATCTCTATGTGCTTTGTTTTTTAGTGTTTGACTGGATTGTTAACAATGCTAATAGCACTGTTATTGTCAATGAAGATTGGAGTGTGAAGAAATGTTACCCCATAGTCCAACATCTGATTCTGTATCCATAGAACCTGAGAGCAGCAGCTTGCAGCAGCTATGCACTCAGCTTCTGTTGTAGATAAGGACACTGTGGTTTGTTTCTTACACTGCCAAGATACTAGTCTTGCACCCAAAAACTGACATCCACCTGAAGTAGACTTCCTATCCATGTTAGCTCCACCCAAGTCACTATCTGAGTATGCAAGTAAATCAAAGGATGATTCATAAGGATACCAGAGACCTAATCTAGGTTGCCCTCTTAGGTATCTAAATATCCTCTTGACTGCATGAAGGTGTGATTGCTTTGGTGTAACTTGAAATCTGGCACATACACATACTGGAAACATAATATCTGGTCTAGAGGCTGTGAGATACATGAGTGATCCAATCATTGATCTATAATGATGGACATCTACATCCTCCCCCTCAAGATCAGCATTGATCTGTTTGTGTGTCTCCATTGGTGTGCTTGCTGGCTTTGAGTCTGATAATCCAAACTTATCCAGGATGTCTTTCACATATTTGGATTGGCATATGAAAATCCCATCCTTCTTCTGTTTCACCTGAAGCCCAAGGAAGAAAGTAAGTTCACCCATGGAACTCATCTTGAAGCTCTTGTGCATTAACTCCTCAAAGTCTTTACACATGTGATCATTTGTGGATCCAAAGATGATGTCATCCACATAGATCTGAACAAGTAGGGTGTCCTTCTTTTTCCTTTTAATGAATAAGGTCTTATCAATGATCCCTCTTTCAAATCCATTTTCCAAGAGATAGGTAGACAGGGTGTCATACCATGCTCTTGGGGCTTGATGTAGACCATAAAGTGCCTTCTTTAACTTGTACACTCTGTCAGGATACAATGGATTCTCAAATCCAGGGGGTTGACAGACATACACTTCTTCATCTATAGTCCCATATAGAAAAGCACTTTTGACATCCATCTGGTAGACCTTGAACTTCATATATGAGGCATAGGCTAGAAACAACCTAATTGCCTCAATCCTTGTAACTGGAGCAAAGACTTCCTCATAGTCTATACCTTCTTCCTGAGTATACCCTTGTGCAACCAGCCTGGCTTTGTTCTTGATCACAATTCCTCTCTCATCCTTCTTATTTCTGAAAATCCACTTGGTGCCAATTGCCCTATGACCTTTTGGAAGGTCCACCAAGTTCCAAGCATTCTGTAGATTGAACTGTAGCAGCTCCTCTTGCATTGCTTCTATCCAACTTGGATCTTTCATAGCATCATAAGCCTTTTTGGGCTCAATTTGGGATAGAAAGCAAGTGAGTACAGTATTAACCGTATTTTGCTGATCTTGTAGCTCTTGAAGTCTGCTTTGATTCCTAGTCATCATGGGAGAAGCAATGTCTCCAATTACCAACTCAGGAGGATGATTTTTCTGAGTTCTTGATGGATGACCAGATTCCTCTTGTAAGTTCACATCCAGATTTGACTCATTTAAGTCTGGATTTTCTTCAGCTTCTTCAGTCACTTCAGATTCTCTGGAATTTGGACTTGAAGGCTGATTTTCCTCTATTCTTCTCTCTTATTCATTCTGAATGGGTTCAGCTTCCTTTTCTTGTTCACAGAATTCAACAGGATCAATGGTAGGGAGTGGAAATATCACAGACTGAATTCTGTGATCTGATGGTGGTGCATCCCTTTGTCCTGCATTTACATCACTACTGATACCCAAAGAATTAGTGAGTGAATCAATGTCAAATAGCCAATCAGGACCTGAACCAATAGGATTTGGTGTGTTCTCATTGCATTTGACATTGTCACTTTCTTCAATTATTCTAGAAGAGGTATTAAACACTCTGTAAGCCTTACTCTGAGATGAGTAACCAACAAGAAAACCATCATCTGCTTTGCTATCAAACTTACCTAAGTGAGATTTGGTATTGAGAATTGTACAAGGACACCCAAATGGTTTGAAAAATCTAATAAATGGTTTCTTTTTCTGAAAAAGCTCATAAGGTGTCTTGTTTTTAGGCTTTATTACTAAAACTCTGTTCTGAACATAACAAGCAGTATTAACTGCTTCTGCCCAAAAAGTAGTGGGTAATTTTGAATCAGCTAACAGAGATCTAGCAGCTTCAATCAGTGTCCTATTCCTTCTCTCAGCAACACCATTCTGTTGTGGAGTCCTAGGAGCACTGTATTGTCTCTCAATTCCTTTTTCCTCACAAAAGGTGTTTAGATCAAGGTTTTTAAATTCAGTCCCATTATCTGATCTAATGACTTTCACTTTTTGATTTGATTGGTTTTCAATTCTAAGAATAAAAGATTTGATCAGTCCACTTGTCTCATCTTTAGTTCTCAGAAAATATACCCAAGTAAATCTAGAGTAATCATCAATAATAACTAAACAGTATGACTTCTTGCCAATGCTCATGACATTTGTAGGGCCAAACAGATCCATATGCAACAACTGAAGAGGATTTGAGATAGTGTTTATCTCTTTGGACTTATGAGAAGTTTTGTGTTGTTTGCCTTTGAGACACGCAACACAATGATCATCACATGAATAAACTTTTGATGGTAAACCCCTAACAAGATTATTTTTAACAAGTTTGTTTATTGTTTTAAAATTCATGTGACACATCCTTCTGTGCCAAAGTGATGGTTCATCCATTGAAGCCTTTGATACTAAACAATTTAGGGATGAATCAGATGAAACACTTTCTAAATCTAAACAATACACATTATCCTTTCTAGGAGTTCTCAATAGTATCATGTTTTCATCAACTACTTTGAATCCAGGAGCAAGAATAATGCATTCAGAATCAGTAAATAATATATTATGTTTCTTGTCACAGACCTGTGATACACTTAACAGGTTGTATCTCAATTGCTCAACATAGTAAACATCCTCAAATGTCATCTTACCTTTTGATACATCACCTTTACCACTTATCTTACCTCCTGCAGGATTATTCCCAAAAGCAACATGTCCTCCATCAATTCTTTTGAAATTCTTGAGGCAGGCCATGTTACCTGTCATGTGCCTGGAGCAACCACTATCAACATGCCAGATGCTCTTCCCCTTGAGCTGTTGGTTGCCCTGCACATAAGATAAATCAATTAGTTTTTATTGGGAACCTAAGCCAAAGTGGTCTTGGGTCTCCCTTGATCATCAAAGTACTTACATTCAGTTTGGATAAGTTTTTCAACCTGAGGAACTTCAGTACTGGAGTACTTTGTCAAGATGATTGGTCTAGAAGCACAAACAGTGTTAGCAGTACTATCTTTAGAAGAAGTACTAACAGTGTTAGCAGCACTAACACTGGAAGCAGTATTATCTTTAGAAGAAGTACTAACAGTGTTAGCAGTACTAACACTAGAAGCAGTATTATCTGTAGAAGAAGTACTAACAGTGTTAGCAATACTAACACTGGAAGCAGTATTATCTTTAGAAGAAGTACTAACAGTGTTAGCAGCACTAACACTGCTGGCAGCAGTACTATCTGAGGCAGCAGTACTATCAGAGGCAGCAGTACTAACAGAGGCTGCAGTACTAACACTGGTGCTTTTAGGAACCCACATTGTGACACATTCTTTTTCAGTCTTTTTCCTCATGTGGCTTTTGGATTTAGCTTGTTTCTTAGCCACATGGTTCCTTACAGGCTTCCTATAACCATATGATTTTTGAAAAATTCTTTGAAAATTTATCCTTTGGTTAATAGGATTGAAATAACAGTGTTTGGCAAGGTGATTCAATTTGCCACAGATAAAACAAGGTTTTGGTCTGTTAATCCTTTGCAGATCAACTCCTTGTTTTTGAGCCCACTGATTATTCCAGTTTCTTTGATTTCCCCTTTGTTTATCCTGTTTTTGGGGCTTATTCTTTTGAGAATTTTTGCAAGAACAATGTTCACAAGTATTGGATTTCACAACAGTGGTCTGTGTATAATGAACTCCCTTTCCTTTTTCAGATCTTTTCATCTCATTGTTCTTATCCCAGGGACTTCCACCTTCCTCATTAGTCTTGATGTAATTCTCTAAGGGGATCTCACCACTGACATTCTTGTTCCTTTTCTTAGACTCTTCTTTTTCAGTTTTATCCTCAACAACAACTTCATCTAATGGATCTACTTTAGTAGCTCCTTCATGTAAGTCCTTCCTATCCTTGGTTTCTAACAGGTCTGACCTAGGAGGGATGTATGTGTTGTTGTAGGGTGGGGGTGTGGCATTGTACCCTATGCCTGGTTTCATCTTATTGTGGATTTGAGCATTTATTATGGTGTCCATGACTTTAGAAGCACATGAAAACTTTTCAACATCAAGTTTTACTTTCTCAAGTTCTCCTTTTAATTTCTCACATTCCTCCCTAGACTCTTTCAGTTGGAACTCCAGACCATTCTTTTCCCACTTCCAGTAGTTTGTATCATATGAGTGTTGAAGTTCATTGGCTTGAAAAGCCTTAATTTTTTCTTCAAACCTCTCAACAATCACTACATAATCTCTTCTATCTTTTTCTAATCTCTTAAGGTCATCACACATTCCCTGGTTGTGATCTCTATACCTTTTCACAGTGTCTATACAAGCTTGAGAACAGAGTTTAGATTTTACCTCAGTAGGAAGATCTGAGACTTCTGCCATGAGTGCATGATTCTGAATTGCCTCTTCTGCTTGATCACTCCAATCAAATCCCATTCCTTGTTGAGAAACAAGGGCTTGAACAGAGTTTCTGTTCTGGTTGAAGCTTCCAGTCTGAGCTTGTTGATGGTTGTTTTGAGATACTCCACCTCTGCATTCTCTGGCAAAGTGTCCCATCTTATGACATTTGTTGCATTCCACCTTAGACTTGTCAAACTCAGCCCCATCTTCTCTTCTTTGGGAAAAGTTGTTTCTCCCAGTCCTCTTTATAAACTTCTTCACCCTCATAGAAAGCATAGCCATCTGCCACTTGATATCCATCTCCTCAAGATCATCAGCATTAATCTGTTCTAAGTCATCATTAATTAATGAGGAGTTAACATGACTAGAAAAGAAAGCTTCTAGTACAGAATCATCGGCCTTCTCCTGATTGACTCCACCAGCAGTACTAACTGATTCAGGGTTAGCAGTATAATCAGTTGATGCTGATAGGAGTGCAGCATTATACACATATCCTGAGGGCTTCTTCTTGGCTTCAACCTCTGCTTCAAATACCCTAAGATCATTGTAAAGATCATCGAGCTCTTTATCTTCTAACTGGTCATTCTGTCTGAAAGACACAGTATACATAGTCCATTCCTCACCTAATGATCTTAGAAACTTCCTGTTTACATCATCAACCTCCATACGAACTCCAACTGTAGCCAATTCTCCAATCAACTTATTAAATCTATCAAAAGTTTGAGTCATAGACTCATTCTTTGTAGAAGTAAAATTTTCATATTGTTGCTTAAGAATTGCCTTCTGGTTCCTCTTGGTGCTCTTGGTACCAGTGAATCTCTTTTCCAATGCATTCCATAAAATCTGAGCATCAGTGCAGTGATGAAATTGGTGCTGATACTCATTGGGAATAGCCAAAAGCAGAGTGCTTAAGGCTTTCATCTCTGTTTGTCTAACCTTTCTTTCTGCATTAGTCTTTGGAGGGGGTCTTTTGCCATCTGGTCCAACCTTTCCTTCAGCACATGGACCATTCTCTATAATATCCCAGATGGAATAATCAGTAAGCAAAATATACTGCTTGATTCTAATCTTCCACATGTCAAACTCATTAGGCCTGAGCATGGGAACCTTTGAAACAAGAGTACTGTTTGATTCAACTGTGTTGTCCATAATGATTGTAGATTTCTAAGAAACCAAGCTCTGATACCACTTGTCAGGATCGATTCCAAACAAGAATAATTATACTTAGAAATCAGAATTAAAGAATCTTGCGGAATAGAACTTTAATTCAAACACACTCAATGAACAACGAATCAGAAAACACAATCTGTTTGTATTCAATACTTCAACTCACAAGATTACAACCAAACCTCAATCTTGTTGAACAGGCTCAATAAGACGACTTCTACTTCTCTAGAAATAGGGTTCTAAACCTTGAGGTTAATTCTCTCTAAAAACAAAAACGAATTCTGAATCTCACACGTACATCGAATAGCTATCTATCAAAATCTATTTATACTGAATAATTACAAGATAACTAACAAAATTGATCTTCAGAATATTCTTTCATGATTATCTTCAATCATTCCATCTTTATCTCCAACAATCTCGCATTCCATAATCATGATCACAAGCAGTATTAACATCGTTATGCACTTGCAGTACTAACCTTGTTCCAGCAGCATTAACTTTTACTAGCAGTACTAACCTTGCTCTGGCAGTACTAACCTTGTTCTGGCAGTAGTATTGTTGTTCTGGCAGTACTAATGTTGTTCTGGCAGTAGTATCGTTGTTCTGGCAGTACTAACCATACTTGGCAAATCTTCAGTTCCCAACAGTCCTGAACTGAATTGTTCAGAAGCCATAAACATTGAAGCACGGGTCCTGAATTGATGTATTCAGAAACCAAAGTCTCTTTTAAGTGCGGGTCCTAAACTGATATGTTTAGAAACCATAGACGTTGAAATTCGGGTTCTAAACTGATGTGTTTAGAAACCATAGACGTTGAAATTCGGGTTCTAAACTGATGTGTTTAGAAACCATTAACGTTGAAGCACGGGTTCTAAACTGAGATGTTTAGAAACCATTAACGTTGAAGCACGGGTTCTAAACTGAGATGTTTAGAAGCCATAATTCTTTGTCTCCCCCTTAATGGTACAAATATTCTTCAAAAAAACAAATCCACCGCTTCTCTTCTGTTTTCAGTCATGTGTGTGGAATGTATTTACAAATCAGTACAACACATGATAAACCTGCAAAACAGATTAAGCAGATTTTGGTACCCAATGGCACTTGGGTCCTAGTGGGTTAGGTGTAGATTTCTTAGAAGGAATACTATAAGTACCGTACCAAAAAGAAGTATAATTTTTATGCACAAAATCATTTGTTCCACAGTAAGAACAACAAATTTTCTTTTGAGCTAACCTGATTAATTGATTTACAGAATAAACCAAATCAGGTTTGACAAAAGATTTACCTTGAAATGTATTGCTCTTCTTGGCATTTGATGTGGAAGCAGATGATTTTGGCACTTCTTTCTTCGGAATTGTTGTGCCTTTGACTCTCCATTCCATCTTCACCCTCTTGAAGATTGGAACTTCTTCAAATTTGGAAGTATTAACTTTAGGCACATTTGTTTTGTTATCTGATTTATCAAGCAGAGGATTATAGAAGAGATTTGTTGAACGAATCTGATCTTTTGAGAAATCATTTGTTCTATTAAATTGTTTAGAAGGAATGCTTTTAAAACTTGAACTTGAAGCAGTTTTAAAAGAGCATTCAGAATCATTTGAATTAACAAATGGAGTCTGAAAGATAGAATTATGACTGGTCTGCTTTGAGACATCACATTTAAAAATGACGTCTTCAAGTTCTTTGACTTTGTTTATCAAAACATTTTTCTCTTTAGAAATTAGATCAAATTTCTTTTGGAGATCAGATTTGAACTGTTGATCCTTCATAATATCAGCTGATAAACCAGATAATCTTTTGGTAAGATTAAGAATCGTATCTTCAAAATATTCGTGTTCCGATTCAAAATCTTTTTCCAAAAACTTTCTTTTATCAGTAATCTCTTTGAAAATTTCCATATTTTTCCTTTTAAGGGTTTTACATTCCTTTTCAAAGAGATTTTTCTTTTCCGTGAAATCTTTTCTTTCCTTTTCCAAAAGATTTTCTAATTCAGAGATTTTCACGGAAAGTTCAGAACTTTTAATCTCAAAAGATTTTCGTTCAGTTTCAAATTTAGCTCTTTCTTTTTCGAGTTTGTCTTTTTCTAAAAATAAAACTTTCTCAAAGTCTGAAACTTGTTTTGAAAGTTTTATACATTTCAGCTCAGTCTCTTTCTTTTCTTCAAAAACATTCTTGTCTTCAAAAGAAAAATTAGACAGTTTTCTCTTTAGATCGACTTTTTCACTGTCCAAACTTTTTTCTTTAATTTCTTTTAATTGAGCATGTAACTTTAAGTTCCACTTCACTCTCTTTTCTTCTCTTCTCTTTAAATCGGCATTTTCTTTTTGAAGAGTTGTTACTTTCTCTTGAAGTTTCTCGATTTGATTGTGCAGACTTGAGTTGTCATTCTTTGTTTCAAGATCTGCAATATAAACTTCAAGATCAGTAATTCTTTTAGTAAGTTCAGCATTTTGTTCTTTCAAAATAGATTTTTCATTTGAAGAAGAAATGTCAAAAATGTGTCTCTTCAAATCAGCATTTTCTTCTTCTAATGCTTTTATACTCCCTTGAAGCTCCTTTATGTTATCTTGATGAGTTGAGATCTCAAGTGTCTTATTTTTCTCTTGAGTAACTTCAAGCACTACAATCTTGTCATTCAAATCTTTCAGTTCGGACTCAAGAGAAGAGACTTTGTCTTCTAATAAAGCTTTCTCAGACATGAGCTTTGTATTTTTTCTTGCATCTTCATTAGAATGTGTTATGTATCTAGAAAGAAAACCTTCAAGACGCTTGATCTCATCTTTAGCTTCAGGAAGAGTCCATTTTCTCTCTTTTCCTAACTGATACCATATTCTCCCACTTAAATCCTGTATGTCAGACATCTTTTCAAATAGCTAGAATAATTGATCGTTCAGAAGATCAAGCAGAAAAAATTTTATATAAAATTTTTTCTTGAAAAGCTCTTAAAATGTATGAAATACACTATAGAAAAAATTTCGGAATAAAAAATTTTCTCAATGAATTCGGATGCTGAAGGGTTCGAATTGAATGAATTCGGATGCTGAAGGATTCGAATTCAATGAATTCGGATGAAGAAGGATTCGAATTCACCCAATTCGGACTTAACTGGGTTCGAATTCACTCAATTCGGACTTAACTTGGTTCGAATTCTTTACTTGGAAAATTAAACCAACTCAGATGAATCCACAACTTCTCAATTCGAATCTAACAGGGTTCGAATTCAACTCAATTCGAATCCATAAGGGTTCGAATTCAACTCAATTCGAATGCTTCTTGAGTCGAATTCTATACTTGTGATGCCAAGAACACTCCGAATTCTCTTTGAATGATCCGAATTGTGTATGAATGATCCGAATTCACCAAGAATGATCCGAATTCTGCACTTCGAACTTTAAAATCACTTAATCTGCCATAACTCTTTCAATTCTTGATCAAATGAGATGAAGCTTGTATCGATTTGTTCGAAATTGAAATCCGCACACTTTTCTTGTTGATCACAACTCGTAATTTGATCGATTTAAACAACTTTTGATCCAAAACAGTGAATTTTGGGTTTTCGAACAAAAACCAAAAAATCGATCAAATCAGATGATTCTGTGCAGTTTTTGATGTTGATCCAAGAATTAAAGATGATCAGTAATCAATTTCGAGTTCAGTGATGCAAAAAATTGATCCAAAAAAAATCAACATTTAGAAAAAATCTATGTCTTAATGATAAGTGTTCAGATGAACAGTAATGAACACCCAATCCGAATTCTTCAGGCTTAGTGTAAAAAATCTTCAATTTGGTCTTCGATCTGCTTGAATCTTCTGTTTAGCTCTGATACCAAATGAGAAATCCCAAATCTAGCAAGTAATCAAGAATGATGTAGAGAGAGAATCTAGAGAGAACTTGTCATCCATATATTGATCTCTAAAGTGTAAATGACAAAATGATCAAGAGGTTACAAGAGATCTAGATTCACTTCTAACTAAGAACTAGACATGCCTATTTATACCCATAACATACAAGGTATAAAGGCAAAGCTAACTAATACAGTACATTGACTTTACAGTAAATCTTGAATACAACAATGCTCTAACACTTTCCCTTAAAGTTACACATGTTATCAAATTCTATGACGTGTTTCACTCCTTTAGTGTCTATACAATCTTCATGTAGTTTGACACGCCACCCGTTTATTTTTACTCAATATTTATCCTGGCCTGTCGTCTTGTGGAATTTTCATTGTTTGGACTTCTTCATTACCCACAATGCCAGTACCTTCAATACAATATACTATAAACAGAAAGTGGAAAATATTATACTTGCAAAATCAAAGAAGTTATGTACATCATAAAAGTAATGGAAAATGGTTTGTGGGTGAGAGGGAGGATGTCCACTAATATACAACAAACAAAAAAGAGTATTCCTGGAAACAACAAAGAAAAAAATAAACAATTTCTAAGTTCATCTTTGGCTTTGTTGTTTGCAATGGCCTTTGGCCAGATTGCAACAATTATAAGTCTAATTTCCTCAAGCATGAGTCTTTGATAGTTGTTATTGATGGTTCTTGTTTGGTCAGATTCTTGTGTGGTTTTTTTATCATATGTAAGGTTGGTTAGAGTGTATGTTTATGAACCCCTTAGTTGTTTGATTTCGATAGCAGCAAGGTAGATAACCAACCATAACAATAGATGTAAAAAAAAAATACTATTTTCAATTTATTTGGGTTAAACAACATCAGTGGTAGATAACCAAACAAGAAAGTATAAACTATAAACTGAATTTATCTATACTATATTATAAAACATTTGGTTCAAAGTCTTCAAAACAACTTTTTAAGCATTGTGTACTACTATTTAAAGCATTACGCCTTGTGAAGACAATTGTTTATGCTGGGCTTAGTTATTCATCTAATTTGTTTATGGTCCCAATTGAGAAACATGCAAAATCGAAACAATAAGAATTAACTGTATACTAAGATCAATCATATAATTGTATATAGAATAATACTATGAAGGAATTTGATTCGGGAATTTGTTTCTAGAACTCTATGATCAGAAAATTTGCAGACGTGGAATGGTACTTTATGGTCTTGTTATTGAATCAAAAAATAGTAGCGGGAAAACCATTTCGGTTCACAGCCTGGGCAGGCTGGACAGCAGTCTAACGGCTGATTTGTGGCTTGAAAACAACAACTAAAATGTTGTTAATTGGATACAGAATCGAAAAAACAACAGCCCCTAATCCCTATGGTGTTGTTTTCAAGTAGCATTTTCGAGACTATTTTGGGGTCGGGTTTAGAGAGTGTTTATCGTAATTTTTAGTTGTTTTATGGGCTGTCTAAGGGCTGATTTGTGGCTTGAAAACAACAGCTAACATGTGGTTATTTGGACGCAAAACAGACAAAAGAGCTGCCCCAATGGTGCTGTCTTCAAGTAGCATTTTCAGGACTGTTTTGGGGTCGAGTTTAGAGAATTTTTATAGTCATTTTTAGGTTTCATGGGTTGTCTAAGGGCTGATATGTGGCTTGAAAACAACGGTTAAAGTGTTTTTATTTGGACACAGAATCGAAAAAACAACAGTTGTTTTAAAAAAGCATTTTTGGGACTGTTTTGGGTCTGTTGGGAACTGAAGATATGCTAAGTATGGTTAGTACTGCTAAGTCTACATTACTACTGCCAGTTCTTCGTTACTACTGCTGGGCAAGATTACTACTGCTAGACGAAGTTAGTACTGCTAGACCAAGTTACTACTGCTAGACGAAGTTAGTGCTGCTAGACCAAATTACTACTGCTAGACATGGTTAGTACTGCTGAGCTGAGTTACTACTGCTTGAAGACTGTGAAGATTAATACTGCTGAAGGTCGTTAATGCTGCTGAGCCAAATCATCGTTAATGCTGCTGACTTGATAAGTTTGGTATGCGATACTTTTGGAGACAAAGAAGGAATTGATCAAGATATGTTTAACGAAGATTCAGAAGATCAATTTACTTTTGATAGTTATCTTGTAATTACTTTTGTATAAATAGTATTGATAGATAGCTTTTAGAGAGACGGAAAATATACGAGTGAAATAGAATTTGATATTCATTCTAGAGTGAATTAACCTCAAGATCATAGATCCTATTTCTAGAGAAGTAGAAATCGTCTTGTTGAGCCTGTTCAACAAGATTGAGGTTTGTTGTAAAGCTTGTGAGTAATACAGTTTGATATATACAGTGTGTTGAATTCTATTGATTGTTCTTTAATTATTTTAGAGTTCTATTCCGCAAGATTCTCTAAATTCTGTTTCTAAGAAGTTTAATTCTTGTTAAGAATCGATCCTGACAAGTGGTATCAGAGCATTGGTATCTTAGAAGCTATGGACAATTCAATGGATTCTCACAGTACTCTTGTTTCAAAGGTTCCCATGCTCAAACCCAATGAGTTTGACATGTGGAAACTGAGAATCAAGCAGTACATTCTTCTTACTGATTATGCAATATGGGACATCATAGAAAATGGCCCATGTAATGAAGGAAAGATTGGAGCAGATGGAAAGAGACCTCCTCCCAAGACAGATGCTGAAAAGAAAGTCAGACAAACAGAGATGAAGGCATTAAGCACTCTGCTTTTGGCTATTCCTAATGAGTACCAACATCAATTCCAACACTGCACAGATGCACAGATGTTGTGGAATGCTCTGGAGAAAAGATTTACTGGCACAAAGAGCACAAAGAGAAATCAAAAGGCTATTCTCAGGCAACAATATGAAAACTTTATGTCTGCAAAGAATGAGTCTATGACTCAAACTTTTGACAGATTTAACAAGTTAATTGGAGAATTAGCAACTGTGGGTGTACACATGGATGCTGATGATGTCAATAGAAAGTTCCTTAGATCATTGGGAGAAGAATGGACCATGTACACAGTCTCATTCAGACAGAATGACCAATTGGAGGACAAAGAGCTAGATGACCTCTACAATGATCTGAGAGTATTTGAGGCTGAAGTTGAAGCCAAGAAAAGGCCATCTGGATTTGTTTATAATGCTGCTTTATTATCTTCATCCTCTGATAATGCTGCTAATCCTGATTCTGTTAATACTGCAGGTTCTGTTAATGCTGCTGGTGGAACCAATCAAGAGAAGACTACAGACTCTGTACTAGAAGCATTCTTCTCTAGTCATGTTCACTCTTCTCTAATCAATGATGATTTAGAGCAGATTAATGCTGATGATCTGGAAGAGATGGACATCAAATGGCAGATGGCTATGCTATCAATGAGGGTGAAGAAATTCATCAAAAGGACTGGGAGAAACAACTTTTCCCAAAGAAGAGAAGATGGTGCAGGCTTTGACAAGTCCAAGGTTGAGTGTTATAAGTGTCACAAAATGGGACACTTTGCCAGAGAATGCAGAAGTGGAGGATCAAATCAACAGGCTCCAAATGGAAACCAAAACAGAAGCTCCTCTCAAGCCCTTGTTTCTCAACAAGGAATGGGATTTGATTGGCGTGATCAAGCTGAGGAAGCCTGTCAGAATCAAGCTCTTATGGCAGAAGTATCTGATATTCCCACTGAGGTACAATCTAAACTCTGTTCTCAAGCTTGCATTGATGCTGTTAAAAGATATAGGGATCACAATCAGGGTATGTGTGATGACCTTAAGAGGCTAGAGAAAGATGTGAAAGATTATGTTAGGATTGTAGAAAGGTTTGAGGAACAGATTAGAGCTTTTCAAGCTAATGAACTTCAACACCACTATGATACTAACTATTGGAAGTGGGAGAAGAATGAGTATGAGATTAAGCTGAAAGTGTCTGGGGAGGAGACTGAGAAGTTAAAAGAAGAGCTTAAAAAGGTTAAACTTGATGTTGAAAAGTTTACCTGTGCTTCTAAAACCATGGACACCATCATTAAAGCACAAATCCATGACAAGATGAAAGAAGGGAAAAGGGAGTTCATTCCACACAGCCCAAAGTTGTGAACTCTAATACTTGTAAACAGTGTTCCTGCAGGAAATCTAAAGAGAACAAGCCCCAAAAACATGATAATCAGAGGGGAAATCAAAGGAACTGGAATAACCAGTGGGCTATGAGACAAGGAGCTGACCTGAACAGAATCAACAGGCCAAAACCTTGTTTCATCTGTGGTAAGCTAAATCACTTAGCCAAACACTGTTATTTCAATCCTGTTAACCAAAGGTTTAATGCTCAAAGATCTTTTCAAAAACCTGGTGGTTACAGAAAGAATGGTGGATATAAAAAGTCTGCAAAGAAAAATGTGGCAAAGAAACAAGATAAACCCAAAAGCCACATAAAGAAAACGACTGAAAAGGAATGTCATACTATGTGGGTTCCAAAAAGCACTAAAAACAATAATGCTGCTAGCAGTGTTAGTACTGCTAACACTGTTAGTACTGCTTCAAAAGTTAGTGCTGCTAGCAGTGTTAATACTGCTAGTAATCATTCAAAAGTTAGTGCTGCTAGCAGTATTAATACTGCTAGTAATCATTCCAAAGTTAGTGCTGCTAGCAGTGTTAATACTGCTAGTAATCAGTCCAATGTTAGTGCTGCTAATACTTTTAGTGCTTCTTCTTCAGATAGTACTGCTGCTAGCAGTATTAACTCTGTTAATACTGCTTCTAGCAGTGTTAACTCTGTTAATACTGCTACCTCTGTTAGTACTTCTGAGGTTAATACTGCTGCTAACAATACTGCTGCTCCCAGTATTAGTACTGCTAGCACTGTTAGTACTGCTAGCACTGTTAGTACTGCTGCTAGTGCTGCTACACCAATAATTTTGACAAAGTACTCCAGTACTGCAGTACCTAAATTTGAAAATCTCATCAAAACCAAGTGCAAGTATTTTGATGAGCAAGGGAGACCCAAGACCACTTCGGCTTGGGTTCCCAATAAAACTAACTGATTTATCTTGATGTGCAGGGCAACCAACAGCTCAAGGGGAAGAGCATTTGGCATGTTGATAGTGGTTGCTCCAGGCACATGACAGGTAACATGGCCTGCCTCAAAAATTTCAAAAAGATTGATGGAGGACATGTTGCATTTGGGGATAATCCTGCTGGTGGAAAGATAAGTGGTAAGGGTGATGTTTCAAAGGGTAAGATGACCTTTGAAGATGTGTACTATGTTGAACAATTGAGATACAACCTGTTAAGTGTATCTCAGGTTTGTGACAAGAAGCATAGCATATTGTTTACTGATTCTGAATGTATTATCCTTGCTCCTGGATACAAAGTGGTTGTGAAAACATGATACTTCTGAGAACTCCTAGGAAGGATAATGTTTATTGTTTAGATTTGGAAAGTGTATCATCTGATTCATCCCTAAATTGTTTAGTTTCAAAAGCTTCTTTGGATGAATCATCACTTTGGCACAGAAGGATGTGTCACATGAACTTTAAAACAATGAATAAACTGGTTAAGAATAACCTTGTAAGGGGTTTGCCATCCAAAGTCTATTCATGTGATGATCACTGTGTTGCTTGTCTCAAAGGCAAACAACACAAAACTTCTCATAAGTCCAAAGAGATAAACACTATCTCAAATCCTCTTCAACTGTTACATATGGATCTGTTTGGTCCTACTAATGTGATGAGTATTGGCAAGAAATCATACTGCTTAGTTATTGTTGATGATTATTCTAGATTTACTTGGGTATATTTTCTGAGAACTAAAGATGAGACAAGTGGACTGATCAAATCTTTTATTCTCAAAATTGAAAACCAATCAAATCAAAGAGTGAAAGTCATTAGATCAGATAATGGAACTGAGTTTAAAAATTTTGATCTAAACACCTTTTGTGAAGAAAAAGGAATTGAGAGACAATACAGTGCTCCTAGGACTCCACAACAAAATGGTGTTGCTGAGAGAAGGAATAGGACACTGATTGAGGCTGCTAGATCTCTGTTAGCTGACTCAAAGTTACCAATTACTTTTTGGGCAGAAGCAGTTAATACTGCCTGCTATGTTCAAAACAGAGTTTTAGTTGTAAAGCCTAAAAACAAGACACCTTATGAGCTTTTCCATAAAAGGAAACCATATATTGGATTTTTCAAACCATTTGGATGTCCTTGTACTATTCTCAATACCAAATCTCACTTAGGCAAGTTTGATAGCAAAGCAGATGATGGTTTTCTTGTTGGGTATTCATCTCAAAGTAAGGCCTACAGAGTTTTTAATACCTCTTCTAGAATAATTGAAGAAAGTGACAATGTCAAATGCAATGAGAACACACCAAATCCTATTGGTTCAGGTCCTAATTGGCTATTTGACATTGATTCACTCACTAATTCTTTGGGTTTCAGTGGTGATGTATATGCAGGACAAAGGGATACACCAACATCAGAACACAGAATTCAATCTGTGATATTTCCAATCCCTTCCATTGATCCTGTTGAATTCTGTGAACACTATGAGGAGACTGAACCTATTCAGAATGAAGAAGAGAGGAGAGCAGAGGAAAATCAGTCTTCAGGTTCAAATTCCAGAGAATCTGAGGTGACTGAAGAAGCAGAAACAAATCCAGAATTAAATGAGTCTAATCTGGATGAGGACTTACAAGAGGAAGCTGGTCATCCAACAAGAACTCAGAAAAATCATCCTCCTGAGTTGGTGATTGGAGATATTGCATCTCCCATGATGACTAGAAAGCAAAGCAGACTCCAAGAGTTGCAAGAGCAGCAAAATACAGTTAACACTGTTCTTACTTGCTTTCTGTCCCAGATTGAGCCCAAAAAGGCTTATGATGCCATGAAAGACCCAAGCTGGATAGAGGCAATGCAAGAGGAGCTGCTACAGTTCAAATTACAGGATGTTTGGGACTTGGTAGACCTTCCAAAAGGTCATAGAGCAATTGGCACCAAGTGGATTTTTAGGAACAAGAAGGATGACAGAGGGATTGTGATCAGAAACAAAGCTAGACTGGTTGCACAAGGGTACACTCAGGAAGAAGGAATAGATTATGAGGAAGTCTTTGCTCCTGTGGCAAGGATTGAAGCAATCAGGTTATTTCTAGCCTATGCCTCCTACATGAAGTTCAAAGTGTACCAAATGGATGTCAAGAGTGCATTTCTGTATGGAAGTATTGAGGAAGAAGTATATGTCTGTCAACCCCCTGGATTTGAGAATCCATTGCACCCTGACAGAGTATACAAGCTGAAGAAGGCTCTTTATGGTTTGCATCAAGCTCCAAGAGCATGGTATGACACTCTGTCTACCTATCTCTTGAAAAATGACTTTGAAAGAGGAGTAATTGACAAGACCCTGTTTATCAAGAGGAGAAAGAGAGGTACACTACTTGTTCAGATCTATGTGGATGACATCATCTTTGGATCCACCAATGATCAAATGTGTAAAGAGTTAGAAGAATTGATGCACAAAAGCTTCAAGATGAGTTCCATGGGAGAACTTACATTCTTTCTTGGGCTTCAGGTAAAACAGAGGAAAGATGGGATTTTTATTAGCCAATCCAAGTATGTGAAAGACATCCTGGACAAGTTTGGTTTATCAGACTCAAAGCCAGCAAGCACTCCAATGGAAACACATAAACAGATCACTGCAGATCTTGAGGGGGAGGATGTGGATGTCCATCATTACAGATCAATGATTGGATCTCTCATGTATCTCACAGCCTCTAGACCTGACATTATGTTTTCAGTCTGTGTTTGTGCCAGATTTCAGGTTTCTCCTAAGCAATCACACCTTCATGCTGTCAAGAGAATATTCAGATACTTAAAAGGGCAACCTAGATTAGGTCTCTGGTATCCTCATGAATCCTCTTTTGACTTGCTTGCATATTCAGATAGTGATTTGGGTGGAGCCAACATGGATAGGAAGTCTACTTCAGGTGGATGTCAGTTTTTGGGTACAAGACTAGTATCTTGGCAGTGTAAGAAACAAACCACAGTGTCCTTATCTACCACAGAGGCTGAGTACATAGCTGCTGCAAGCTGCTGCTCTCAGGTTCTATGGATTCAGAATCAGATGTTGGACTATGGGGTAACATTTCTTCACACTCCAATCTTCATTGATAACAACAGTGCTATTAGCATTGTTAATAATCCAGTCAAACACTCAAAAACAAAGCATATAGAGATAAGGTATCACTTTATAAGAGATTGCAATGAAAAGAAATTAATTCAGGTTGCTAAAGTTCATACAAATGACCAGTTTGCTGATCTATTCACAAAAGCTTTTGATGTGGGTAGATTCACCTTTTTGGTAACAAGTGTGGGCATGATCAACCTAGAATAAATTTATGACTTTCTGTTTTTATACATGTCTTTCTTCATATATTTGGTGCTACTAACTTTCTTTCTCAGGATTCTCTGTTTCCCTCAGGTTACCAAGTGCAGAAAAGTGCAAGTGTAGTTACTACTGCCCGTGCAAAGTTACTACTGCCTGTGTTCTAGTAGTTAATACTGCTTGTGCAGTTAATACTGCTTGTGTAGTTAATACTGCTTTGCAGTTAATACTGCTCAGTAGTTAATACTGCTAGTGCACAGTTAATACTGCTCAGAAGTTAATAATGCTTGTGTAGTTAATACTGCTTTGCAGTTAATACTGCTCAGTAGTTAATACTGCTAGTGCACAGTTAATACTGCTCAGTAGTTAATACTGCTAGTGCAGTTAATACTGCTAGGTAGTTAATACTGCTAGGTAGTTAATACTGCTTGGTAGTTAATACTGCTTGGTAGTTAATACTGCTCGGTAGTTAATACTGCTAGGTAGTTAATACTGCTTGGCAGTTAATACTGCTGTGTAGTTAATACTGTCTTGCAGTTAATACTGCTCAGTAGTTAATACTGCTCAGTAGTTAATACTGCTTACGTTGTTAATACTGCTTTTGATAATCTAGGGCATATAAATACCCCTGTGTGCCCGCCAAAGTTCATAACGACTCTTCGCATTTACTTCTTCTCTCTCGTTCTAACCTAGTCTCCCCAGAATCTTTGTGTTTTTCTTTCAAGAATCCTCAGGAATCATGGAGTTTGTGGATGAGCACAATGAAATAGCCATGCTTCAGAAGCCGAAACAAGCAGCGGGATTCCACGATATAGTCGATTTTCTCAAATCCTCGCACATCTCCTATGCCCTAACGGTGAGCCCAACCATCTATATCGAACATCAGACACAATTTTGGGAGAATGCCACTGTTAGTTTCGAAGAAGGGCAGAAAACCATTCGAACAAGGGTTTGTGATAAACCCTTGAAAGTCACAGAAGAGGTTATTCGCATCTCTCTTCAGTTGAATGATGCTTCAGGTATATCTTCTATTCCTAATGAAGAACTCTTTTCTACTTTACAAAGAATGGGGTATGAGGGTCCCATTGGTGTTTTTAAATTCTACAAGTCAAAAATTTTCAACCAATGGAGATTTCTTGTTCATACCCTGATGCACTGTATTTCCAAGAAAACTACTGGATGGAGTGAGTTCAGCAGTCCCATTGCATATGCCTTGGTCTGCTTATCCACTGCCAGAAAGTACAATTTCTCAGCAATGATCTTTAATGATCTTGTATCAAACTTGGAATCCAAAAAGAGCTTTTACATGTATCCAAGGTTTGTGCAAGAAGTTATTACCAAGGAATTGATGGACTTACCTCAGTTTACTGAGGTATATGTACCCAAATCCCCTAAAGGGAAGGTTTTTTCAAATATGAAAAGACTTCCTACGGACTCGGAAGGAGTTGACACACCATTGTTCTCTACAATGATGGTTGTGTCCCACCCCTCTGAAGGTATGGCATCAGGATCAAGGCCCTCATTAGATCAACCCACTGATGACCAATCCCAACCTTCCATCTCAAAAGACATCCCTCAGTCCATTCTTGAACAACCCACTCCCACAATCACCAAAAGGTTTCAAAGAAGAAAGGTGCACAAGGTTCCTTCCCTTGATGTACCTACTCAGAGCCCTAAGCCTTTAAGCCCTCAGTTGGAGCATTCTCCAATTGAGAATATCAACAGGGAAACCACAGGGGTGTCTCCCAACCCCAAGAAGGTGGTCTCTAAGGAGAAGGATGACCATATGGGTGATAAGGCTGCCACTACTTCTGCTAGCACAGAGAAGGACAGTGGTAACATAAATAAGACCTTCCCCATGGCAACTCTAAATGAGAAATCATTAGGAGGACCCAGGTGCCAAGAAACCAAGGGGGCAGTTAGTGCTTCTGCTAGGCAGAAGGCTTCTGCTAAAACTTCCAAGGATCCTTTAAAGAAGGTAAACACTTCTAAACAAGGTGAGGATAGATATAACTATGAGGAATTGATGGAAACCATAGGGAATATCAACTTGGATGTTATGGCACAAAAGAAAGAGATTGAGCAACTTAAGACTGTGGTCACCTACCAACAGTCTCAAATTGAGAAGCTCAAGAAGATGGTCACCAAGTTGTTGCACAGAAGGAAAAAGGCAAGATTTGTGCTGAGAAGAAGAACTTCAACTGATGATGCTCCCAAAAAGGGGGAGTCAGAAGCAGAACTGAAAATGAAGGGTCCACAAATTGAGGGGGAGACTGTTCACATAGAGACTGAGATGGAAATGGATTATGCACAGTTTAAGGGGGAGTCCAGTGCACAGAATAAGGGGGAGACAGAAAAGGTGGAGGAGATGATTAAAGAAGCAGAAACTTCAAGAGCAGCAGAAACCACAGCAGCAGAAACTGTTAATGCTGCTGAGTTTGAACAAGCAGCAGAAACAGTTAATGCTGCTGAAGACCTTACAGAGAAAGAACCTGAAATTGAAGTAGCAGCAGAAACTGTTAATGCTGCTGACTCTAAGCAAGCAGCAGAAACAGTTAATGCTGCTCAATCTACAAAGAAAGCAGAAACAGTAACAGAGAAGCTTACAGTAGAAGAAGTGGAGATTGCAGAGGCTTTAATCAAAGCCAAACATGATACACCTCCAAATGCCAAGAAACAGGAAGAACCTAAGGATGCAAAGATGGTTTTCAGCAGAAAGAGAACAAAGTCTGTGGCCACTAAAAAGAAGTGTGTAAAGAAGCAAAAGGCAGAACCTGTTGAGAAACCAGTGGTAGAAGAGAAAGAAAAGGAAGATGTTGCCAAGGATGAAGGACAAGGAGATAGCAAGACAGGTCAATCCAGTAAGGCACAATCACTTAGCAATGAACAGTGTGACTTGTACATCACTATGGTTGATGCTGAACCAATAAAAGTGACTCCATTAGACTCAAAGCCTCCTGAAATCAGTCACTGGGATACATTGATAGATGAAAGAAAGGAGTATATCAGACTCAAGAGAGCTGATGGGCAGTTTGAAGTCTACAGAACATGGGGACAAGTCATAAGAAAATGCTCAAGATCTGACCTGGAAGAGATGTTCAAAGTAGGCATGCAGATCTATGGCAACATGTTGACAGAAAGAGGTATGTCTATCACAAAGATGGTGTTAGAATACCTATGCCTAATGTTCAGACCAGAAGTAGTTCAGCACATAACAGCAAGACCTTTTCAAGCAGTAACCCACTGGATGCTCTATGAAAATTGTGGAGTGTATGTTATATCAATTGACAACACATATCAGGAGTATTATCTGGTGGATGAAATATACAATCACAGCATGAAAAGACTGAAAGGGATGCTACATGTAAAGTTGGTCTGCAACAAAGACTCTGCTATGGGAAGATTCTTGGTAAGGAGGATTGCAAATCAGAGTCTAGGTTTAAGTCCTAATCTGTGTGTACATGATGACTAAGTTTTGGAAGCATCATCTGAAGAACTTGACTTCTTTTCCTAAAAGTCAAGTTAGGGGGAGATTGTTGGAACTGAAGATATGCTAAGTATGGTTAGTACTGCTAAGTCTACATTACTACTGCCAGTTCTTCGTTACTACTGCTGGGCAAGATTACTACTGCTAGACGAAGTTAGTACTGCTAGACCAAGTTACTACTGCTAGACGAAGTTAGTGCTGCTAGACCAAATTACTACTGCTAGACATGGTTAGTACTGCTGAGCTGAGTTACTACTGCTTGAAGACTGTGAAGATTAATACTGCTGAAGGTCGTTAATGCTGCTGAGCCAAATCATCGTTAATGCTGCTGACTTGATAAGTTTGGTATGCGATACTTTTGGAGACAAAGAAGGAATTGATCAAGATATGTTTAACGAAGATTCAGAAGATCAATTTACTTTTGATAGTTATCTTGTAATTACTTTTGTATAAATAGTATTGATAGATAGCTTTTAGAGAGACGGAAAATATACGAGTGAAATAGAATTTGATATTCATTCTAGAGTGAATTAACCTCAAGATCATAGATCCTATTTCTAGAGAAGTAGAAATTGTCTTGTTGAGCCTGTTCAACAAGATTGAGGTTTGTTGTAAAGCTTGTGAGTAATACAGTTTGATATATACAGTGTGTTGAATTCTATTGATTGTTCTTTAATTATTTTAGAGTTCTATTCCGCAAGATTCTCTAAATTCTGTTTCTAAGAAGTTTAATTCTTGTTAAGAATCGATCCTGACAGGGTCGGGTTTAGAGACAGTTTAAGTCATTTTTAAGTATTTTAAGGGTCGTCTTTGGGATGATTTGTGGCTTGAAAACAACAGCCAAAATGCCGTTATTTGGATGCAGAATCGAAAAAACAGCAGCTATTTTCAAGTAGCATTTGCGGGACAGTTTTGGGGTCGGGATTAGAGACTGTTCATAGTCATTTTTAGCTGTTTTAAGGGCTGCCTTAGGGCTGAATTGTGGCTAGGAAATAGCAGCTAAACTGATGTTATTTGGACGCAGAATAGAAAAACGGCAGTTGTTTTCAAGTAGCATTTTCGGGAGTTTTGAGGTCTGGTTTAGAGACTGTTTATAGTCATTTTTAGGTGTTTTAAGGGCTGTCTTAGGGCTGATTTGTGGCATGGAAACAAAAGTTACAATGTTGTTATTTGGATGCAAAATCGAAAAATAGCAACTGTTTTCAAGTACCATTTTCGAGATTGTTTTGGGGTAGGGTTTAGAGAGTGTTTATAGTCATTTTTAGGTGTTTTAAGGGTTGTCTTAGGGCTGATTTGTGGTTTGAAAACAACAGCTAAAACGCTGTTATTTAGATGCATAATCGAAAAAGCAACGGTTGTTTTCGAGTAGCAATTTCAGAATTGGTTTTGGGGTCGGGTTTAGAAACTGTTTCTAGTCGTTTTTCATTTTACACTCTTATCATATTAAAAACATATAATCATATATTAACTAAAATGCATTTTTTTTACAAATTATATCATTATAATTGTCTCATCAATACTTTCAAAATAAGTTAATTGTTGAAAAAAAATTAATTTAATAATATTGTAAAATGTCATATATACGTATCGAGATTTTTCAAGAATGATGTATCAAAGTTCTTTTAAACTTCTATATTTTATACCATTATCTATTTTTATCTATATATACTTATATTAAAATTTATATTAACGTTATTTTTTAATATTTAAGATGTACAAATCTCAATACACTATGTACACGTTTAAAAGCTTCAAAAACTTACTCGTTCAACATGATAATTAAAAGGGAAATTAATTAAAATAACCATTTTTCACAAGTGGTTTTACCTCTTAGCCAAATCCTCTCACCTTTACCAAAATAGCATCAGGTCTATAAGTAAACAACAGAAACAATGTTTCACATTGACCCCTGTCCGCTAAAACTTAATTTCGCAATTACGAACATGGCCCCCTGGACTTTCAAGATTTTCATGTTTCTACCTAGATCCGCAATTCCGGACCTTCCGTTTTGCGGACCTACATGTGTCGCGCCGGTGTGAAATCCTAATGGAATCTTTTCTCGAGAACCGACGACGTTTTTGAAGAAAAGTGACCCCCATCCGCAATTGCGAAGCCATTACTTATGTTAAAACAGTTAACATGTTTTATCAATCTTGTCACATAGATTATTTATTGTGTATTTATTATGTGTGTGTGTGTTTTAGGAGTCATAGAAGATAAAAGCTGAACAATGAACTCGAAGGACTACTTGTGGCAAGTTGGTGATAGTTCTGGATCACGCCTCACTTCTTGTGAGAGTGAGAGTGTAGCGGAGTTCGATAGCTGAAGATTGAAGGACTAAAGATGAAATATCAATTGGTCATATATAAAGTGTTGAGTGTTCAGTATTGTATTGATATATTGAATCACTTTTTCTTTTGCTCTATCAAAATACTCTCTCTCTAGTTTAGACGTTCTTCTCTAGAATTAGGGTTTGTATTCTCATTTTGTATATCACTGAGTTTAATAAAGAAGTTGTTGATTTACGAGTTTGAAGATGGTATCAGAGCGTAGTGCTTGATCGATCCTTCGAAATCAACATCCTTCTTTCGGTGGTTAGTTTATGAATCTCATCGTTGTTTGGTTCTGATTTTCGTCAAAAGAAGAAGTTCATCTTCATTTTGTAAAAGTTTTTTACAAATCTGAGTTTCAAAGATCTTTTCGTTTTTTTCCTTTGTTCTTGTTCTAAGACTGTGGTGTGTTCTTGTTCGTTTAATGAATCTGAACATATCCACAACTTTACGAGACTGTATCCCTAATTTACAAAGATCTCCTCATTTTTTTTTTGTTCTTGCTTAAAACTGTGGAGCGTTCTTGTTCAGTTGATGAATTTGGGCATATCCACGGTTTCACAAGACTGTATCACTCATTTTTTCTCTCTCGAACGTTCTTTTAGATTCACTCGAGTTCTTCGTCTAGATCTGGTACTACCTGTTTAGTGCTTACAACTATTCGTTTATTGTTTTACCTTTTAGATATTGTTTAAACCTGTTTTAGATCTGGTACTATCTGTTTAGTGTTTAAACCTGTTTGTTTCGTAAGTATTACTTGGATCTCTATTGTTTAAACGTTTTGTTTCTCACGTATTACTTAGATCTCTATTGTTTAAACGTGTTGTTTCTTAAGTATTACTTAGATCTCTATTGTTTAAACATTTTACTTGAAATATTACTTAGATCTGTTTCGTATATCTTCGGATCTGCTCATATCATCCACGGATCTAAAAGTTCTGGTTAGATCTGTATACATCTGTTGTTCTTAGATGTGTACAGGTTGTTTTGATTTCAGATCCACTCATATTTGTTAACGATCTACAAGTTTATCTAAAACTTTCGTGTGGTTCGCTAACGCCTTAGTGTTTTTTTTTAGATCTATATCTATCTGCTGGTTTTTCCCAAAATTCTGGTTTGATTTAGATCTGTTTAGATCTGTTAATATCTACAAGGTTCTCTATAGATCCCTTGTAGTTACTTAACAGTCCCCTATTTTTTTCAAAAAAAAAATCTCTTTAGATCTGCTCTTTCCAACTGCAGATCTACTCGTGTGATAGTTTGACTTACGTGTATTTTTTCTTCATCTCTTGAGGTTTCTTTTACCTCAGTTTTTTTGGGCTAATGAACTGAGTTCTATCTCATGTGAGGCTTGGTCTAACACTGGTTAGATCTGTTTTGTTTACTATACCTACTCTGTTATGCATCAGATTTAGTAAAGGTTCAATATAAGTCGAGATCTGTTTGAAGTTTCCCTTCACTCACTTGTGTGGACCCTTTTCTTGTGTGGTTGCTATATGATTTGTTCAGGTCTGGTTCCTTGTCTCAGTTTCAGAGACTCATTGTGACCTACAGTCTCCACTTCAGAGACTGATTTATCTTACGATCCGCTGTGTTGTTGGTATTTTACTCTTGAGTGCTACTTGTAAGTTCTCTGCATTCAGGTTTTATTGTTGCTGCAAGCACTGTAAGTCTTCTGTGCTTTCCCCTCTGTGTGATCACCTTTTTTTTATTTCTGGTAACTAGGAGATTGGCTTGACCTACCACCTCGAGTGGCAAGGAACCCTGTCTTAAATCTCCTAGGTTCTACCTTGTGTGTTACTTACTACTGCTGTTATGGCTGGTGGAGAGGATGATCCCAAAAATCAAGTGGAGCCATCTCTTATTGCTAAAATTGATTTTGGGGACCCCTTGTATCTTCATCCAAGTGATACTTCAAGTGCTTCTATTTTGGGCATGAAATTAAGTGGTACTGAGAATTACAAAGTTTGGTCGTGTGCTATGATATTGGCTTTAGAAACCAAGAATAAATTGGGTTTTATAAATCGCACCATTATTCGCCCAACTGATAATGAAGTTTTAGGAAGACAGTGGGATAGATGTAATTTTGTTGTTCTTTCCTGGATTCTTAGTTCCATTTCTGATGACTTGTTTGTGAGTCAAGTTTTCTCCAGAGTTGCTTCCGAAGTCTGGGAAGAACTTAAGGAAACATATGATAAGATTGATGGCTCTGTTACGTTTAATTTGCATCAGAAAATTAACTCTCTTAGTCAAAATGGTTTGCCTGTTTCTGAGTTTTATCACAGGTTAAATTCACTTTGGAAACAGTTTGATGCATTAATAAAGTTACCATCATGCACTTGCAATGCTTCTCATGACTTTACCACACACAATCAACTAATAAAATTAATGCAGTTTCTGATGGGTCTTGATGATATGTACGTTAATATTAGAAGTAACATATTATTGACTGACCCTTTGCCATCTATTAAAACTGCCTTTTCTCTGGTATCAAGGGAGGAGTCACACAGAGGTGTGATTCGTCCTACTACTGTTGATACCAAAAGTCAGAACACTGCATTTTTTGGCAAAACCTCTAACAACAAAAAACAATCTGGTAAAAGTTCTCTGTCGTGTAAGCATTGTGGTGTATCTGGTCACACTATTGAACGATGTTTCAAGTTAATCGGATTTCCAAAGGATTTTCAATTTAATAAGAATAAATCAAATCAATATGGAAAATCCTTTTCCAACAATGTTACTACCACTGAGGGTTCTAGTCATGCCCTATGTACTCATCTCTCACTGAAGAACAGATAAACAAGTTGTTGTCCCTTATAGACCAGAAACAAAACGATGGTGTTGCTGTTAATATGGCTGGTATGTTTTGTGGTATGGCTAATATTTCTAATTGTACTTCAAAAGGAAATAGTCTAAATAAGCATGGATGGATCATTGATTCTGGTGCAACCCAACACATGACCTCATCTGTTGCTTATCTAGAAAACGTGGTTGATATAGCTAATTTAAAATTAAAAGTTACTCAACCAAATGGTAATGAAGTAGTTATAAATAAAATTGGAAATTTTAAGCTAAATAATAAGGTTACATTGTTTGATGTTCTAGTGATTCCTGATTTTCATGTAAACTTGTTATCTGTGCACAAATTAGCTAGGGATAACAGAATATTTGTGGGATTTAACGAATATAAGTGTTTCTTCATTCAGGACTTTCCTGCAATGAACATAGTGGGGACTGGTAGTGAACGTGGTGGTTATATTTGTTTGATCAGGTTAATAGCCATCAAGTTGTTAATTCTAATATGTTCAATAATAGGGTTAATAACTCTAATATATCAATCTTTTGTAATGTATCTCGCCATCTCTGGCACACACGTTTAGGACATCCTGCAGATCAAGTTTTAACTGTGTTAAAAGATAAACTAGAAATTAAAAATGATCATGGTTTAATTCCTTGTGAATTCTGTCACAAAGCTAAACAAGCTAGAGACAAATTCAATTTAAGTAATCATAACACTTCTAGTTTAGGAGACTTGATTCATATAGATCTGTGGGGTCCCTATCGGGTGAACAGTAGAGAAGGCTATCGATATTTTTTAACTGTGGTGGATGATTATACTCGTTCAGTGTGGACTTATTTGTTAAAACACAAGGATGAAGTTTATGATAACATTGTTTCTTTTCACAACTTACTCGTCACTCAATTTGGGAAGTCTGTAAAGATTTTTCGTAGTGACAATGGGACTGAATTGCTTAATAATAGGTTAAGTGAATTTTTTAAGATGAATGGTATTTTACATCAAACGTCTTGTGTTTATACTCCACAACAAAATGGTGTTGTAGAGCGTAAACATAGACATTTGTTGAATGTTGCTAGAGCGCAAATGTTTCAAGGGGAAGTTCCATTAAATATGTGGAGTGAGTGTATCCTCACTGCCACATACCTTATAAACAGAACACCTTCGTCTGTTTTGAATGGAAAATCTCCTTATGAAATGATTTTTGGTTTCTCTCCTGTGCTTTCCCATATTCGTAATTTTGGATGTCTTTGTTTTGCAATGAAACCAAATAATAATGATAAGTTTTCTGCACGGGCTGAGAAATGTGTCTTGCTAGGGTATTCAAATTCAAAAAAGGGGTATAGATTGTATAGTCTCGAATCAAAGCAAATTATAATTTCTCGTGATGTTAAGTTCTATGAGACTATATTCCCTTTTAAAATGAGTAGTGACAAGCAAGATATCAATTCTAGTAATATAAATACGTTAAATTTCTTTGATTCAATTTTTGTTCAGTCTAATGAGTTTGCTTCTGGAATACCCTATGATGATAATAGGGCGAATACTCAAAGAAAACCAAATTATGGTAATACTGATACTCACAGTAACCCTGATCACTTGGATGGTAGCCCAAAAAGATTTAACAGTGAAACAACTGAAAATTTGAATAATCTAAATAATTCTGCCGGATCTCAGATCCTTGGTGGTACTGAGGTAGCTGCTAGACCTGGCAAACGGGTCGTGTCGTGTCGGGTTCGTGTCGGGTTCACGGGTTAAACGGGTTGGGAGTGTCAAACCCGAACACGACACGTTTAATAAACGGGTCAGAATATCGCAACCTGAACACGACCTGATTTAACCCGCCTAACCCGACACAACACGATTAACCCGTTTAACTTCTTAACCCATTAAACCCGCAAACCCGTTAACCCGATTAACCCGTTAACCCAATTAACCCGTTTCGTAAGAAGGAATTTTTGTTCAATATATATAGGGCTCTAAACGAACCAAACGAACACGAACAAGGACTTGTTCATGTTCGTTAGAAAAAAGATATGTTCGTGTTTATTTACGTTCACACAAACACAAAAAAATCGCAAAATAAACTTAAAGGTACACCGAATTTAAAAGGGTGCTCTAATCAAATTTTTAACTCAGTTCAAGCCAACCGGCAAGCAAACCAGCTCAAGCCAAATGTTTCACTCAAACAAAGGAGGATGGCAATTCAAAATGTGGAAGGGATGAGGGGTATTTATAGTTGAGAGTAAGGGTTGTGGTTTGAAATTTGGGCGATGTGGGATGAAATCTGATGAGAAAAATGGGTTGGTTCACTTGAGGTATCCCACATCGGAAGTTTTATAGCAAAATTAATCTTGGAACCATGTATATAAGTGAAGCCAAACCTCGGATTTGTTTTATTTTTCCATAAACCAATTACTTTTAATTATAATTATAATAATTAAATTATAATTATTTTTTCTTAAACATATATTTAATTTTTAACTTATATACATAAACGGGTTACTCGGGTCATTTTCGAGTTGAAATGGTTGACCCTAACCTTACCCGTTTAATTTTCGTGTCGTGTCGTGTCAATCCGTTTACTTAAACGGGTTGAAATGTATTAGCCAAACCCGTTTAATTCGTGTCGGGTTCGTGTCGAGTTAGCGTGTCGTGTCATTTTTTGCCAGGTCTAGTAGCCGCCGGTGATCTAGGTGATACTGAATATAGTCCCTTAAGAGTTCAAAATCACGATGAATCTTTGAGGTCCCCTTCTGAGGGTACTTCTAATCAATTAGTCACTTCTACTAGAAAATCTAGTAGATCTTCAAACTTACCTAAACATTTTACTGATTATGTAATTGAAGGAAAAGTTAAATATGGGCTTGAAAGAGTAGTAAACTATTCTTTTCTTAATAAAGATCTGTTTTGTTTTGTTTCTACATTAAATAAAGCTGTAGAACCAAGTAATTTTTTTGAAGCATCTAAGGACCAAAACTGGGTAATTGCAATGAATGATGAGATGGAAGCATTGTATAGAAATAGGACATGGGTGTTGACTGAATTACCTCCAGATAGAAACCAATAGGTTGTAGATGGATTTACAAAATTAAATATAAGTCCACGGGTGAGGTAGAACGATATAAGGCCAGACTAGTTGCAAAAGGGTATTCACAGAGGGAGGGATTAGATTATGAAGAAACTTTCTCACCTGTAGTTAAAATGGTTACTGTACGTTCTGTTATTGCTCTTGATGTACAAAATAATTGGGCCTTGTGCCAGTTAGATGTAAATAATGCATTTTTATATGGTGACTTAGCTGAGGAAGTTTACATGTCTTTACCTCCTGGATATTTCTCTAAAAATGAAAAACGTGTCTGCAAACTAGTTAAGTCTTTATATGGTTTAAAACAGGCACCTAGGCAATGGTATGAAAAGCTTTCGTCTTGTTTGATTGAAAATGGTTTTTGTCAAAGTTCTTGTGATTACTCTTTGTTTACCAAAGTTATAGGTTCTTTGTTTCTTATTTTGTTGGTATATGTAGATGATATAATATTGACTGGAAACTGTTCAGTTGAAATTGATAAGGTAAAGAAACACTTGCAATCAAATTTTAAGATAAAAGATCTGGGTGAACTAAAATTCTTTTTAGGAATAGAAATTTTGAGAACGGAAAAAGGAATTTGCATGTCACAACGAAAATACTGTTTAGAGCTTTTGAATGAGTTTGGATATTTGGGTGTTAAGCCTATAGGAACACCAATGGATATGAATTTGATTGTGACAGATTTTCATGGTTCTGATTCAAAAGATTCTTTATTAAAGGATTTTACCGGGTTTTAAAAATTAATTGGAAAATTGATTTACTTGTTAGCTACAAGACCAGATATAGCATTTACAGTTCACTGTCTTAGTCAGTTTATGCATGCACCAAGACAGTCTCATTTAAAATTAGCTTTAAGAGTATTAAGATATATTAAGGCTTCTCCAGGAAAAGGTGTCAACTTTTCTGTATCATCAGAGTTTAAGTTAAATGTATTTGATGACGTCGACCGGGGTAAGTGCTTGTCTACACGAAGGTCTGTATCTGGTTATTGTGTTTTCTTGGGAATTTCCATGATTTCATGGAAGAGCAAGAAACAAACATGTGTTTCTCGTTCTTCTGCGGAATCCGAGTATAGAGCAATGGCTGCTGCTCTATGCGAAATTATTTGGGTTCTTAGTTTGCTAAAGGATTTAAAAGTGACGAATTTACTACCAGTAAATTTTAATTGTGATAATAAGTCAGCAATTCAGATTGCAAATAATCTTGTATTTCATGAACGTACAAAACATATTGAAATAGACGTTCATCAAGTACGGGAAAAGGTTGCATCAGGAATGATTAAAACGGTTAAAGTTGCTTCATCTGAAAATCCTGCTGATATTTTCACAAAATCTTTAGGAATAAGTCAACATAACTATCTTTGTGAAAAGTTACATATGTTGGACTTGTTCAAGTGTCAAGATTGAGGGAGGGTATGTGTGTGTGTGTGTGTTTTAGGAGTCATAGAAGATATAAGTTGAACAATGAACTCGAAGGACTACTTGTGGCAAGTTGGTGATAGTTCTGGATCACGCCTCACTTCTTGTGAGAGTCAGAGGGTAGCGGAGTTCGATAGCTGAAGATTGAAGGACTAAAGATGAAATATCAATTGGTCATATATAAAGTGTTGAGTGTTCAGTATTGTATTGATATATTGAATCACTTTTTCTTTTGCTCTCTCAAAATACTCTCTCTCTCTAGTTTAGACGTTCTTCTCTAGAATTAGGGTTTGTATTCTCATTTTGTATATCACTGAGTTTAATAAAGAAGTTGTTGATTTACGAGTTTGAAGAACTTCCCAACCACCCCTTTCCCTCTTTTGTATATAAATTTAACATGAGCAGGGACCAAAATTTTCAACCCAAAGAAAATGCACTTGAACTCTCTCCGCAAACAAAACGTACATGAATCTCTCCCCACAAACTGATTTCCACGTTAGTAACTTCGTAACCCCTTCGAAATAGCTCGTGAAGTATGTCTTTCGTAAATTGTTTAGTTAAATAGTTTTAGTTAAATCATGTAGATGAATTTGTATGTGTTGGACCAAGAACATAGCCGCAATTGGGGACTTCTTGATCTGACCCGGAAAAAATATATTCCATTTTTTAACATCCTGTAAAATACAGATCTGTTATTTTAATATCATTGTAATGTTTGTATAGTATTTTACGTATTAACTTCGTTAACTAAAATTAATTACAGATTGGTCCTATATTTTGCATATTTACTGATTAGGTCCCTGTACTTTGCATATTTACACATTAGGTCCCTGTACTTTGCATATATACATATTAGGTCCTTGTACTAAGATATGTTAAAGACTAGGTCCCTCTACTTTGCATATATACATATTAGGTCCATGTACTTAAACTAAATACAGATTAGGTCTATGTACTTTGAATATTTATAGATTAGGTCCTTATACTTAAATTAATTACACATTTGGTCCTTGTACTTAGAGAAGTTAAATATTATGTCCTCGCACCTAAAGTATTTACAGATTAGGTCCCTGCAACTAATTACAGATTAGTCCTTGTACTTAGCATATTTACAAATTAGATCTTTGTACCTAAACTAATTACTAATTAGGTCACTTTACTTTGAGAAGTTAAAGATTAGGTCTATATACATAAAGTATATATGTTAAGTCCCTATATTTTGCATATTTACAGATTAGGTCCCTGTACTTTGCATATTTACATATTTGGTCAATGTTATACTAATTGTAGATTAGGTCTATGTATTTTGTATAATTATAGATTAGGTCCTTGTACTTTACATAATGATAGATTAGGTCCCTGTACTTAGAGAATTTAAAGTTTAGGTTCTTACACATAAAGTATTTACAGATTAGGTCCATGTAGGGTGTCATAACAACATCTTTAAATTACTATTTATGCGGATTTTTACTGGGCGTCTTTGACGCTCAAGTGTAGGGTATCTTTTGCATCAGATATCAGGGAGGCCTTGAGTCCTCCCAAACTTTCCCTTTTTAGGGAGACTCCTTTCGGTGACGACCCCATGTTGATTCACATGTTCCTCCAGATGCATATTCAGATGCATATTCAGGTCTTGAATATCGGGGGAATAAGAGTTGTGGTTTGATATTGGTGGGCACGTTCGCCGCTTCTTGTGAGAGGAGTTTTGTCTTATGACAGGTAGGGGTGTACGCGGGTTGGGTTGGGCAGTTTTTGACAATTTTACAACCCAACCCAATTATGGCGGTTTGGAAAATCTCAACCCAACCCAACCCAACCCATTCAAAAGTATAACCCAACCCAACCCTTGCGAGTTAGGGCGGGTTGGGTTGGGTTGGTGGGTTAGAAATATACACAAAGTTCACGATTGAAATACGACAAATAAAGCTAAAAATATACCCAACAAAGTTATTGGTAGTAGGAAAGCTAAACAATTCTTTTAGTATGATAATCATAGTCTGTTCCACAATAATTACAAACACATCTAGAGTTATTTTATGAAAAATGATCCCAAGTGTAATTGAATTAGAATGGGAATGGGGAGTTGGGGACGACGGACGAGAGAGCAAATGAGCAACAAGTCTGAGTCGTGTAAAATTTTCTTGACCAATGTTAATTGAGTTTGGGCTTTACATGTAGTTAATTTTTGGGTTGTAATATATATTAGCGTAAAACTATATATATATATATATATATATATATGCACTTAATTTTTGGGCTATAATTTATACCGATGCAAATACAATATATATATATATATATATATATAATTTTATTAAAATAATAAATATTAGCGGCGGGTTGGCGTTAGGGTTGGGTTGAGTTTTCTCAACCCAATTTCAACTCTTATAATTAGCGGTTTGATGTTGGCGGTTCGACGGATTGGGTTTAATTGGGTTGTTAGCGGGTTGGGTTGGTCGGGTTTCGCGGGTTGACGGTTTTTTGTACACCCCTAATGACAGGACTCTGTTTCGGATGACAGCCTACCATCTGTGTCTAAGAGGATTTCTTCCTTGTTAGGGTGTTTCCAGGTGTAATCGGTCGTACACTAAAGGATCCCACGCATCTGAAGATCTCATACATGCTTACCCAGTTTCAAGACATGGGCGGCCTATCTGACGATGATGATGTTCGAGTCTGTTTGTTGTTGATGGTGGAGTTGGGTTTTTTGGCCGTCAAACGCATCAGTGTTTTGGTGACATACTGATCAGGGACGTCGAGGATTTTCGAGCATGGAACCGATTTCTATTGGGATTCTTGTAACACCCCAAAAATTGGGACAAACAAAAAATTTCATAAAACAGAAATGTGCTATATAAATGTTAATACACGAGTCATCCCAAAAAGGGGAAAATAACATACACATATTAACTACAAGTTTTGTAATCGAACAGTGGGTGTCATCTATCATCCCAAAATAGTGTCCAAAAGAGGTGTCCCAGAAATGCTTGCCAAGCTCACTTCTAAACCGACTAACCCTTCTTGGGGACCACGTCGCTAGAACCTGAGATACACGTCGACACCAAACGAGTGTTAGGCTAAACAACCTAGTGAGTTTGAACAAATAATAGTTAGAATTCTTTTATACGATTATATAACTCATTATTTGGAAACAATGGGGGAGACCCATAGCACCGACCATGTTTCACCTCAAGAGTCGATGTACCTTAGTTTCTACTCTCATGAGTAACACCATAAGGCCTGGCACATTGAGGACAACCTCCAAGGCATTACCCCAAGACCCAAATGGTGGAGATCCTAGTGCATACCTCCAAGGTGGAAACACAAGACTAAATCCTCCGAATGCCTACTTGAAAGGTTCATCCACAATATCAATATATGTAACACCCGTAATTTTCGGATAAGTACAACTTCGAATCAGTGTGGAATCGATCTTTGAAGAAAAATATGAAAAATATGAAAAATAGGATTTTGGGTTAAATCCGAGATTTTATGGTCTTGTTTGATGGGGAATTCGAATACGAGTCCAACGGTTCTTTCCGGAGCGAAAACGGAGCTATAACGAAGAAGTTAGGGCCAAAACAACTTTCCGTACAATCTCGGCTAAAGTGACCAGCGAAAGTGACACTTGTGTCACTCTCGCGTGTCACCCTCGCCGGTTTTGTACCGAGAGCTATTTGAGCCCGGCGAAAGTGCCCAGCGAAAGTGACACTTGTGTCCCTCTCGCACGTCACTTTAGCCGTCGGGTACCTGGAGCATAAATACGAGATTTTTAGCCCTCAAACTTCATTTCTTCATATCTCTCTCATTTCAACTCTGATTTTGGTCATTCAAGTTGCTATGGTTCCAATTTTGAGAGCTCTTCAAGGATCTAGAAAGATTTTTGAAGTTCATAGGAAGATTCAAGGGTGTTTGGTGGTGGTAAGTCTCTCAAATCTCTTCCCTTTCTCTCCTAAATCATTTTTCCTTCCTTCCTCACAAACCCTAACCGATTTTGGGGTTTTTCTTAGAGATTAATGTGTTTCTTATCCACTTTATGCTAGTGATTTCATTTATTGATGCAAGAGCATGTTTCATCCACAACACTAGAGATGTTTGGGGTTTTCTAGGTTTTCATCAAAACCTAAGTGGTGAGTTTATCCTACTAGCTTCTATACTTTCATATGAGTTAGAAATGTTCCATTGATGATCTTCTAGTATTTTGCTTATCCAATTTCGGTTTGGATGATTTTGAAGAAGTTAGGTCAAATTGAGGTTTTGGGCATAAATGGAGATTTTGATGGTTGATGTTTGGAGAACAATTCTAAATGGTTAAATGTAGTTATTCATGGTTGGAATTTATGAATCTAGGTTTTTGGAAGATTTGGCTTGAAGATGCAAGTTTCTTCAAAGGAGCTTACGTTTGGGGAAAATCTAGATTTAGCCTAAATCTAGCAAGGTGAGTTCAAGTTGCTTTGTGAAAACTTTGTACATGCCAAAATGTTTATTTTAAAGTATTTGGGTGCTTTATATAAAATTATCACTTGTTGAGTAATTAGTGGGTTTGATTAATTAAAGTGTTGAGCTTTACAAATCTTGTAAAACACCCACATTTGGGGATTTTGGTCAATCTTGGCCGTATGAATACTTTGAGAGTTGTAAACCTTTATTTTGGGCAGATGGCCAATTGAGAAATCCAAAGGGTAAAGATTTTTGGGTAACGATGTATTTTGGTTTACATAATCATGTGAGTAACACGTATTTAGCCAAACGTTTATTTTGGCCTTTAAAGGCTTGATTTATACTCAAATGAGTGTTTAAGTGTGTGTCGGTTTTAGTAGCTCAAGGTGGAGTCTTGGAAGTGTTATGTGCTTAATTGCGTTTTCTTTGAGTATGTGCCGGTGTGAGTGTTTGGTCTTATACGTGAAGGCCGTTGTTGATTTTGTATTCTTAGTACCTTTGGGACTAATGAACTATGACGGGTTATATGCATTGTCGAGTTACAAAAGATTTACATATACGTATACACATATATAGATGCATATATGATTTGACTTCATTGGGAAAGTGGCAATGAAGGGGTTGTGAGATTATCATGCCTCGGAGCACGTGTTTACATGATGTGGGTTAGATGTGTTAGACAACCTAGGGGGGGTAAGGTTGTATTTAAATAATTTTACTTTCAAAAAACCTTTTATAAAAATATCTTAATAATGTAAATACAACAGAGTATATGAAAACACAACAGATATGTATAAATACAGGATAGTATAAATACAGTAAATAAAGCAGAGTATATATACAATAATTATATAAACAGATATAATTAAATGCACAGCGGAAATATAAAGAGATAAGGGATAGAGATACTTGACACGGAGATTTAGTGATTTACCACAACTTGGTAAATCACTAGCCGAGACACTTCCCGACACGATCCAATAAACGTATTCTTTACGGTAGAATACAAACCAAATACAAAGGTAAGCAATAGGCTCTCAAGCTTCAGCTTATTGAGATATACAGGATCACACACCCGTTATTCAAACACTTACAAGAGGAGTATAACTCACAATGGTAATCACTCTTGTATAATATTTATCACTTGGATATTTTATAAAAACGTTTTATAAAATAAATATGTAGTGATAATATGTAGTATGGAATATTAGTTGGGAGAGATCAGATGAGGAGATGGCTGTTGGTTTGTATCTGTATTGTATTTCTTCTCCACCTTCGCATGCATTTATATAGCAGCTCTTCCAACGGATATAAGCATCCGCGGTATACCGCCAAAAGCACGCGGTATACCGTGCAGTAATAAAGTACGTGTCAGAAGAGAAAGGTCAACCCTGCAAAAACAAACGGAAACTGTACCCGCGGTATACCGGCTATACATCGCGGTATACCGCCCAGACAAAAGTACTTCCAATCAATCAGAGGTAACATCAAGCCGCCGCGGTATACCGGCTATACATCGCGGTATACCGCCCAGTATGTACCCGCGGTATACCGGGCATTCTTCGCAGTATACCTGCGTCAGAATAGGCAGCTTCCAGGACGCAACCAATCTTTCTCAATAAACCATATTTAATTAAAATCATTTATGTGGTTTTTAGAAATATCCAAGTGGTATATTATTTTAGGGTGTTTATCATTATAAATTATAAACACTAATGACAACGAAAAACTTCCGTCTTGAACTCTTCAGATAAAATCTTCGTGTTCTTCAAGAACTGTACACTTGGATTGGATTGTTAGATAAACAATAATACGGTGTGTTTGTAATCATCAAAATAAATATATATAAATATATAGAGATGTGGTACACTTGCACCAACAATCTCCCCCTTTTTGATGATGACAAACACAACCGCTAAGCATGAGCATATGCGGTTTCTCTCCCCCGTTTGTCGAAACAAAAAGGGTCAAGAAAGACGGTATGCTTCCCCTCGAGAGATGCTCCCCCTCAAAATATGCATATATTTGAGAGAGCATAATCTCATAGGTAAAAGATAAAAAGCTCCCCCTCAAATTAATAACAAATTATAAAATTTGAGGGACAATAAAATATGCATAAAAAAAAGCATATAATTGACATGAAACAAAATAACCAAAAAGAAACACTTGCACCAAAAAAGGATCTTAAGGCTTCGATTTTTCGGTTAATTTTATGTGAGCAAAAAAAAATTACCACGTATTATGTCCTCGTCAGGGAACACGTATTATATCCTCGTCAGGAAACACGTATTGTATCCTCGTCAGGAAACACGTATTGTATCCTCGTCAGGAAACACCTACAAAAGGCAAAGAAAATATTTCGTGGTACCCTTTTCTTATGGGTCCTTTTAACAGTTAGTATAAAACATAAACTGCAAATAAAAAATTAAAATATGTTGTCGACATAAAATAAAACATGACAACATACAATCCACAAAAATTTGTTTAAAACCACAAACGCATCCCACCGGGATTGTCAACATTAAACATTCCTTTCGGAATCCATTTTCTAACCATTCTAATTTTGCGATTGTATTTATCATACACATAAAATGAAGCATTTATATTCGCATTAGGTCTAGAAAAATTACTATTATACATACGAGCATACGGTTTCCTCCCATAATTCACATTTTTCATTTTTGACATATATGGGGGTTTTCTTGTATCAACTTTAGGAGATGCAAAAAATCTTTTAATGGGTTTACACGAGCATTTATCAACACATGTATCACAACCAATGCCTTCTCGACAATTAATGCGATTCGACATATTTAGCATTTTAAGCATTTTATCATTGCTATTTTGAAAAGCTTTAGCTAATAGATTATCTTTTTCATATAAATCGCAGTTAGCTTTTAAATAAATATTTTCATTTTCAAGCAAATCACATTTTATACATGCAACACTTTCATATGTATTTTTATTTAAACATGCAATTTTATCATTTAAAATAACACAAGATTTACAATCATTTTTCTCAATTGGTTTTTCTTTTAAGCATGCAATTTCATTTTTTAAAATATCACAAGATTTGCAAACATCTTTTTTACTTAATTTATTTTCTAACTTAGTGATAACATCTAAATCATAAGTAGATTTTTGTTTACCGTCATCTATTTCCTTTTTATATGCAGATACGGTTTCTTTTAATTTAGTGATTTCATCTTTATATTTATTTGCAAGAGCGGCCATGTCATTGAATGATTCATATAATAATTCAAGGTTATTTTCATTATCACTATCATAATAATTATTACTATCATAATTATTGTCATGAAAACATGATGTAGATACCTCATCATCACGGTCGGCCATGAGACAAATATTCTTGTCTTCATCTTTGTTTGCGCTCCACGCGGCTCCGACGAATGTTTTTGGTGTGTTGATTTGTTTAGCACGTTTTGGACACACATTTGCATAGTGATTTTTATCACCACACACATAGCAAAAGCCTTTCTTTTTATTGGCTTTTTCATCGTCACTAGATTCGTCATATTTGTTATGGACGTTGCGACTTTGATTTTTACCACCACGATGGTAGTCTCCATTTCCTTGAAACCTATCAATATTGGCAAACTTTTTGTTAGATAAAAGTTTAGAGAGTTTTCTTACCATCTCGATTAAATCGTCAAGACTTTCGGATTCGTCATTTGAGGAACTTGCTTCTTCCTCCTCTTCTTCTTCCTCATCTTTAGGGGCAACGGCTTTGAGAGCAATGGATTTCTTTTTGACTCGATCCCGAACTTGATTTCTTTTTAGTGCAATTTCGTGCACTTTAAGATTGCCGATCAAGTCATCTATCTTCATTATGGAAAGGTCACGGGAGTCTTCTAAAGATGTTATCTTTTGCATCCACTCCGAAGGAAGGGCTCGTAGGATTTTCCTTATATAGTCCTCGTTAGGATAAGTGCGATCCAAACCTTTCAACGTAGTCACAATAAGGTTAAATCTTTTAAACATTGAGTCAATCGACTCATCTTGTTTCATTTCGAACAGTTCATAATCGTGAACTAAAATATTCACTTTACTAGATTTAACTTCCGTGTTTCCACGATGAGTATTATTTAAACTTTCCCATATTTGATTTGCAGTTTTATATGTATATACTCTTTCAATTTCATCAGTTGTTAAAGCAGCATATAATATATTCTTAGCTTCAAAGTTTAAACAAAAATGAGTTTCATCAGAAGTAGTCCATTCATCTATAGGTTTATCAATAAAAACATCATCTTTCACAATGGTGGGTTTAAAATTCCCTTTTTCTATAATATTCCAAATCTTTTGATTTTTGCCACGCACGTGACATTCAAATAGCTCGGCCCAAATGCCAAACTTTTCAGTATCTATCAAAGGGGGTTTTGAAAACACAAAATTAGTTTGTTGAGCCATTTAAAAGAATAAAAGAAATTTATGCAGAAAATTTTTGAAAGACCTGCTCTGATACCAATTGTTAGACAACCTAGGGGGGGTAAGGTTGTATTTAAATAATTTTACTTTCAAAAAACCTTTTATAAAAATATCTTAATAATGTAAATACAACAGAGTATATGAAAACACAACAGATATGTATAAATACAGGATAGTATAAATACAGTAAATAAAGCAGAGTATATATACAATAATTATATAAACAGATATAATTAAATGCACAGCGGAAATATAAAGAGATAAGGGATAGAGATACTTGACACGGAGATTTAGTGATTTACCACAACTTGGTAAATCACTAGCCGAGACACTTCCCGACACGATCCAATAAACGTATTCTTTACGGTAGAATACAAACCAAATACAAAGGTAAGCAATAGGCTCTCAAGCTTCAGCTTATTGAGATATACAGGATCACACACCCGTTATTCAAACACTTACAAGAGGAGTATAACTCACAATGGTAATCACTCTTGTATAATATTTATCACTTGGATATTTTATAAAAACGTTTTATAAAATAAATATGTAGTGATAATATGTAGTATGGAATATTAGTTGGGAGAGATCAGATGAGGAGATGGCTGTTGGTTTGTATCTGTATTGTATTTCTTCTCCACCTTCGCATGCATTTATATAGCAGCTCTTCCAACGGATATAAGCATCCGCGGTATACCGCCAAAAGCACGCGGTATACCGTGCAGTAATAAAGTACGTGTCAGAAGAGAAAGGTCAACCCTGCAAAAACAAACGGAAACTGTACCCGCGGTATACCGGCTATACATCGCGGTATACCGCCCAGACAAAAGTACTTCCAATCAATCAGAGGTAACATCAAGCCGCCGCGGTATACCGGCTATACATCGCGGTATACCGCCCAGTATGTACCCGCGGTATACCGGGCATTCTTCGCGGTATACCTGCATCAGAATAGGCAGCTTCCAGGACGCAACCAATCTTTCTCAATAAACCATATTTAATTAAAATCATTTATGTGGTTTTTAGAAATATCCAAGTGGTATATTATTTTAGGGTGTTTATCATTATAAATTATAAACACTAATGACAACGAAAAACTTCCGTCTTGAACTCTTCAGATAAAATCTTCGTGTTCTTCAAGAACTGTACACTTGGATTGGATTGTTAGATAAACAATAATACGGTGTGTTTGTAATCATCAAAATAAATATATATAAATATATAGAGATGTGGTACACTTGCACCAACAAGATGCATTTCATTTCATGAATTGATATTGATAACTGATCATTAGATCTTTTGAGCAGAGGGCTCGGTTTTGGACTCAATTGAGTCTCGAGGGCATTCGCCCGATTTTTTTATAAGCTCGACGTGGGCTTGGGGTTTGAGTGGCATGAATTGCATTATATTCGATGTTTACATGATTGGAATGCATTAGTTATTCTTTTAGGGTCATGTATATCTTTACGTCAAGTAAGCTTGTTTTGGATGGTGGGTTTCCAAGGTAAAGACCTAGTATGGTTTAACTTGGTAGTTTTAAATGGACTAAAGACCTAGTATGGTTGATGTCTAAGATGGGCTAAAGACCTAGTATGGTTGATGTCGAAGATTGACTAAAGACCTAGTATGGTTGATGTCAAAGATGGGCTAAAGATCTAGTATGATTGATGCCGGAAATGGACTAAAGACCTAGTATGGTTGATGTCTAAGACGGGCTAAAGACCTAGTATGGTTGATGCCGAAGATTGACTAAAGACCTAGTATGGTTGATGTCATCTGCTTTCCACATCCAAGAAGCTTACTTACGTTTATAAATTGTGGTTTAATTTATGTGTTGGCCACATTCGATGAGATCGGGTCTCCCCCGTCACCGAAGGGTATTGATTTCGGTATTTTATTATTCGCATTGTTGAGGTTATATTATATGCATATAGATTGTTTCCATGACTGATGGACGGATTTATGTTACATCCTTATTGGATGTTTTAACTATTGGAGTTTTATTCGCAGTGACGATTACTTGAGAAATTATTATTTAATTAACTCTTGATGTGAGTTTTGGATTTGAATCCTTTGCAGAGAAACGATTTTCATTGGAAGCTTTCCTCACAAGGATTGTGTGTGTTTGGAAAATGGGTCGTCGATATCTTTTATACAAACCAGTTTTGAAAATCATATATTAAGTTGCATGTTGTGTTTATCAAATGATTTGCTCGTGATGTAAACTCTTGAACTCACTAGGCGTTAGCCTAACCTTTTTATTTGTCGGCATGTGCAACAGGTTCAGGTTGGGAATAGCCTTAGCTACACTGTGAAGTGATGAGTGCTAGTAGAGTGCACGAGAAGTGAGATGCTTAGCGAAGTCTTCCGCACTTATTTGGGATTAGCAACTTGCAATCGGGTTAAGTAACACCCGCCTTGAGTTATTAGTTGTGAAGTTTGTGATGTTTGAACTTTGAGGTATTTTCAAGGATGTTTTGTAGAAATGTTTTATCATCTTTTAGATATTTTATCGAAATTACCGTTAGTTGCTCGTTCCAAATTTAAGGGTGTTACAATATATACCATTATACACATTTACTCGAAGAAATTTGTACATAACACCAATAGAGGTAGGCTAGTGGTCCAACCACTTTATTCAATATGATAAAAGAGATATAAAATATCTGAGGACCTCTAAATAGGTCAAGAAAATATGTGCCCCCATATAGGTCATTTCCATGTAGTAGTACTACCTACCATGTACACCAAGGCATGACGCCATAAACAAGTAGCATTAAGCATGAGGATGTCACACATAAACCAATCTCCAAGCTACTTCCATACTTGAGAGTTTATATAAACCTTTCAAAATACCAATACGATTCCAAGTAATCTCTTTAATATGTTCTAGGCACAACATATCTTCATCAAGTCATCAACATGGTGGTTTACACCAAAATACCCAATAAACAACATGGTGAACCTTTGTGAACATCTTGTGACCACATTGTAAACATGAAGTAACTATTCCATAAAACTAAACCTACCACAATACAATGAGTAATTGTTACAACCTTCTGAAAACTTTTCACATCCTGAGTGTCTAATAAGACTTTGTGAACATATTGTGAAATCTAGGGTGTGGAAACACCTGAACACTTAAAAGTGCAACATACATAAAAATTTCCAATTGCTTGATGAAACACCATACGATATGGGTTTTATGGCGTTTGCAGTGGAAGCCATTTGTTAATAAACAATAAATATATTAGTATATTCTTAGTATTAATTAATAAATATTACTTATGAACACATATGGAAACCGGAAACTTTTCTTATGAACACATATGAAAACAGGAAACTTAAAACATATGGAAACAAGAAACTTTAAACATATGGATACTTTACTATTAAACTTTTCTTACGGTATTAAACAGTAACCATATAGGCATATACCATAATACCATATTAAAGACAAATTCTTTATAATATTAAACTGATAATGATAAACAGTAACCATATACTCATATAGACAAATTCTTTATGATATTAAACTGATAATGATAACTTTTGGCTACAGTTAGACTTTAATTCTTTATGTGAAACTAATACTACCAGATGATGAATTGGTAATGAAATGGTAGTGATAACTTTAGTTCAGTAAGCCAAACTAATACTACCAGTACCTGATGATGAATTGGTAATGAAATTTATATGAACTTTAAGTACTACTTTTGAAATTAGAAGTCTATGTCTTCCTCCTTTTTGTTATTTTATTTTTTGTTTCAATTTTTGTTCCCTCCAAAATCATCAAAACTCAACAAAATTTGGCTTACTGAACTGCTGAACATACCGAGCTCGAAGTAGAAGTCGTGATGGAGGCAGAGAGAGCAGCGGAAAGAGACGAGAGGTCGAGACTCGAGAGCAGCGGTTGGGACTTGGGAGGGTATAGAGACGAGAGGTCGATAGCTCGAAGTAGAAGTCGTGTGTCGCCTGAGACCGCCGCCGGCGTCCGGTGAAATCGCCTGAGAAGAAGGCCGACGGCGTCTAGGGTTGAGAGGGTGGTTGAGGCCGGCATGAGTGTGAGATAGCCAGATAGGGTTTTGAATTTTGGCTGCGTGTTTTATAATTGTCTAAGGGGCTGTTTGGTTGGTTTTTCATTAAGTCCTGGATATGGATGTCTGTCTGTCTGGATTTTGATATCTTGCTGTTTGTTTGTTGTGATGAATAAACGATCTGAACGTCAGAAATGACTATTTTACCCTCATTGTGTATTTTACATTGTAGATATATTATTTTTGCTCGAAACCAAAGACGAAAATAAAAAACGTTATCTTAGTGAACTAAATTGCAAAAAAAAAATTAAGTAAATATTATTATTAGTAGTTATTTGAACAAGAAAAATTTAGGTCATAAATATATCCAAATTAATCACCATCTCCATTGTTATCTCTTAAATTTTCCAAAAAACCCATGTGCATCGTCAAAACCCACGTGCAACTTTTTCACCCAACTTTTTCACCCTACAAAATCCTTCTTCACCTATCGTCAAAACTAAACCCCCCCCCCCCCCCCCCCCCCACCATACTCTCAAAATGCTTAAATCTCCCAAAAACCTACAAGTTTCAGCAAAAATGGATACAAATTTCACGATGTAGATACCTCACGATGGGAGAGGAAGAACCTGACTTTTCGCAGAAGAAGAAGCTCCAACTCACCGGCCAGTCACCTCCAAACCGTCGACGGCAACTGTAAATGGCAAAGGAATTAGATGGGTTTAAGGTTTTGGTGAAAATGGTAAGGTTTCAAGAAGGGAAGCCGACGTTTGGTTTTTTTTTTGGGCTGAGGGAGTTTTTAATTGGAGGGGTATCGAAGGAAAAGTAATGTCTGTCTCTATAAAGGGTGTCTTTGAAATCTGAGCAAATAAGTCATGGGGTTTTAAATTAAACCACTACCAAACACCTTGCTTGAGCTGAGCGAATAAGCTGAACATTCCACTCAGCCCATTAAGCCGGTACCAAACATGCCCTAATTGATACTGATGTCTGATGAAAGAGGGAATGGTCTTTTTTTCAAAAAAAATAGTTTTATTAATTAAATTTATTAACAAATATTATATAATAATATATTAATTGGATGGATATTGGATGGTTCGGTCGGTTGCCCTATCGGTTCGGTTCGGTCGGTTTTCGGTCGGTTCTGGACTACCATCCAACAACCGAACCGATCCAATTGGATTTTGAAATTTTCGATCCGATCCGATCCAATTGCAATTGGATATCCAATCAAAGTCGGTCGGTTCTAACTGGATCGGTCGGTTCAGATTAGATCAGTTGGTTTTCTGTACACCCCTGTGTCCACTCTCCAAATAGCCCCAATTGTTAACGTGGAATGCAATCATCCAAATATCTAAATAGAAGTGGTTGAAACAACCTTCATATCACAAAACATAACAAAAGTAAAGTGGTTAAAACAACCTCAAACAAATTAACCAAATGACCGGTAAACATACCTTGCTAATAATGGTGTAACATTAAGAATAAAGTACGCACACATTTTCATCACCCAAAACCATAATTAAATAATTATCCATTCATCTTGGAACTCATAGACTCCCATAACCCAACATTCTTTATCCAACACCAAAAATTTTAATATAACAAACTCCATATGTAAAAAGATTTGTAAACATAAATTTATTGCATACAAAGTAGAATGAGTAAATAAAAATTTAATAAGAAATAATAATATAAGATAAAAAAGGGAATTTAATTAAAATACCCAAAGTTTGACTTTGACTTACCAAAATACTTATTTTCTCTCTGATTTTATCAAAATACCCATTTTTTCCGCGAATGGGTCCGCGATTGCGGACAGGGACCATTTTTGAAAAATATCACCCCGCGATCGCGAAGAAATATCCTGCGGCACATGTGATTTTGTGATTTATAATTCATATTTACACTTTCAACCCCTATACTTATTTAATTACTTTACTTTATACCTTTTACTTTCATAATTTTAATTTTACATTTAACACATATAATCGTTTATTAACTAAAATACGTTAAAAAATACGTTTTAATTTTAACTAGTTACACCATTATAATCGTCTCTTCGATACGTTCGAAATGAGTCCAATATTGAATTTTTTTGATTTATATATTTTAATATATATCATATACACTACATAAAAATTATTTTTTATATTTAAAATTCATTTTTTTAACGTATTTTCAATTTTGTTTTACACTCCTATCGCATTAACATAATAATCATATATTAACTAATTCATTAAATCGTTTTAAATTATTATTATTTGTATGTGTTTATAGATATCGTGAATGGCAATAGGACAAGGTTTCACGAGAAGAATATGAAATGGGGTTTTGACAAGTTGGTATCACTGGACTGATTTAAGAATTGTGAAAATGGGTATTTGGCGAATGATGATTCATGTGTGTTTGGAGCTGAAGTATTTGCAGTTACAGAGTATGCACAAAAGGATCGATGTCTGTCCATCACAAAGTCTCCACCAATTTTTAATACTTACACTTGGACCATCGATAATAAAATAAATAAAACGTATTTTAACTATAAGAGTACCATAAATTAAATAATTAACTATAATAATATGAATTTTAAATATAAAAAATATTTTTATGTAGTGTATATGATATATATTAAAATATATAAATCAAAAAAATTCAATATTGGGCTCATTTCGAACGTATCGAAGAGACGATTATAATGGTGTAACTTGTTAAAATTAAAACGTATTTTTTTAACGTATTTTAGTTAATAAACGATTATATGTGTTAAATGTAAAATTAAAATTATGAAAGTAAAAGGTATAAAGTAAAGCAAGTAAATAAGTATAGGGGTTAAAAGTGTAAATATTAAATAATTAACTATTGGGCCAATATCTGTGATAGATTTGGCAAGTGATTTCTTCAAAGATTTATTCGTCTACTTCCAAGCCTTCGTGTATAAATAGCGATCAAGGGTGAAGAGCTGTTAGCTCCATATACTCATAATATTAGAAGTATTGAAAAATAGGCCAAGTAAAGAAGACTTCCACAGAAGCTCTGCGGAGTGCCACAGAAGCTCTGTTGAAGTAAACAAGATCATTCAAGAAACAACAAGACTCAAGATAGACAGAAGACTGCTCGCAAAGGACCGAAGAAGGATCTACAGAAGAATGCTCTCAAAGGATCGAGCCTCAGAACCTCTGTCGCCCTTGACAGAGCCTCTGCGGTTCAGACTGAAGACTTGGAAGATATTTATAATATCTTGCCACTGTTACAGGAATATCTTACCACTGTTACAGAAATATTTTGCTACTGTTCCAGGGTCCGTTCATCAACTTGTACAAGGCATGGTCCGACAACAACACGTGTCAAACTCCGATTGGAATCCTTACAAGTTGATATTGGCGCATTTAATGCATGCAGGTTTCCAACTGTTCATGTCATCCCTTCTTTGCTGTAGCAATAGTCCTTTTGTCTAGAATAGATCTTTTGTAGTAGTATAAAAGGAAGACTCATGTTGAGTTCTTCCTTAACCAACTAATACACACACAACACACAAAAACACTTGCACACAGTTAACGTCAAATCTGTTCTTAGTGTTCTTAATCAAATACAGTAATCTTTGAGATATTCATCTGTTCTTCATATACTGTTTATTTGGTATTTTGTGTTGTTTCTATATCTGTTAGTTCTTCAAATATGCTTCCGCAACACATCTTATTTGAACTAATAGATTAGATAATCTTTGTTAATCAAATACGGGAACCAACAATTGGTATCAGAGCCAAGCTTGGTTTTCAATATCAAGCGATCCTCGTTTTAACAAGATTATTGGTAGAAACGTGGTCTGATTTTAACCTGTTATTCATTCCTTCAAACATATTCTATTTTTCAGCCATTTTTCGATTTATTCGATATTTGGAAAATCTAGAGAAACTGTTTCTTTAGTTGAAACTCCATAAAAGTGCACTGTTAAGAACTTCCAAACCCAGAAAATCTTTCCAGATTATTCTTTCGTACTTTTTCGTGTCATATCTTATTCTGAAACTTTCTACTCTTAAAATGACAAGCGCACAAAATTTCTTCACAGCTGGCTCATTAACCAAACCACCATCTCTTCTACAAAATGAGTATCCTCAGTGGAAAATAAGAATGATCCATTTCTTTGAGGGTACTGATAAAGAGCTCGTACAATACCTTTATAATCCTCCTCATGTACCTATGTTAACAGTACCTCGTGTACCAGCTACAGCTGACACTCCTGAAATCCCTGAGCATCAAAAACCTAAAACCAGGGATGGTTGGTCAGATCAAGATAAGGAAAAAGATGAACTCGCGCAGAAAACAAAAATAATTCTGATCATGGCAATCCCCAACGATCTCTTCCAGTCCTTAGATGCATGCGAATCTGCGTATGATCTTTGGAAAGAACTGGAGAAACAACTTGAAGGGGGAGCTAAAACTCAGAAAAATCGAAGGGCTCAATACATAAAAGAATATTACACTTTTAAAGCCCTAACAAATGAATCTCTGCAAATAACGTATGACAGGTTCAACTCTCTGATCAATAACTGCAAGAAGTTCGGCATCCACATAACTTCTGAAGAGAATAACGCCATGTTTCTCAAAAGTCTGAACGAAGAATGGCTCCAGTTATCTATGTCCTTACAAACCAATCAAGATTTAGATTCCTGGACTCTTTCAGACCTCTACGGAACATTAGCTGGTCAAGAACCTCAAATAGCTCAAGCAAAGACACTAACCATTGCACCTCTTGCTTTGGTTGGCAAATCCACAGAAGACACAGAGAGGCCGAGGAAAGAAAGAGCGACAGAAGAAAAGAAGAAGGAGAAAAAGAAAAAGGTGGTGGTAGTTGACAGCGAAGACGAAGAGATTATAGAAGAGGGAGAGATCACTCTGGCATCAATAGCAACATCCTTATCTCTATTGACTAAAGAATTCAGAGGAAACCAAAAGAGTTCTGGTAATGATAGATATGGCAGAGATAATAGAGAAAGAAGAGAATAATCAAATGACCGACAGGTCAGACGACAGAAGTAACGACCAACAGAGGTCGAGTGAAAGGTACAACAGAGGAAATGACCGACAGAGGTCAGATGACAAGGCAAGCTACACACCACAAGAATGCCACAAGTGTGGTAAGCCTGGTCATTATGCAAATGAATGCAGATCGGAAAAAGGTGGTGACCGACAGAAGTTCGATGATCGTGCTGGTAATACTTCCCAGAACCAAGGTTGCTACAACTGTGGAAAGCCAGGCCACTTTGCAAATGAATGCAGAAGCAGGCAAAATCGCCCACAGAAGGACTCAGCTTTCTACAAAAAGAAAGCTGAGTATTATGCTCAAAAATCACTCATGGCGAACAAAGTAGTGAACAAGGAAGATTGGGAGTCAGATACAACCTCTGATGATGAATACACCAACAATGCCTTGTTCTGTGGCATGGCAGAAATCAGCTCAGACTCTGACACTGAGGTATCCACTTCAAACTCCACCTCTAGTACTACAGAAGTTGATTTACTTATAATTAAAACTGAAAATATTGAACTGAAAAAGACTTGTGATGATATTCAGAAAAAGCTCACTTTTTATGAAAGAGAAGCTAGACTTCTCACTGAAGAAAAAGCAAAAAAATTCAAAGAAAATGAAGAATTAGAAGCACACTAGAACAAAAATCTATTTTCTTTAAAAGAAAGAATTTCTGAATTAAATACATCTTTAAAATCTAAAACAAAAGAACTTTCAGATTCTGAGAGCGACAGACTAAACATTTTAGCTCTTAAGGAATATTTTCAAAAGGAAAGAGAAGTCTTTTGGCAAGATCTACTTAGAAGAGATGTTTTAATTAAAAATTATCGTGATGCACAAAAGGTGTATGAGTAGATAAATACTCAAATAGGAAGGCGAGGTATTGGGTACAGTGATATCAGTCAAGGTACAGAAAACAAAAAGAATAAACCTCCGTCATCACTATTTGCTGTAGGAAAAATCAACAAACCTAATTTTCCAAACTTAATCTCTGTAAGTAAGAGAGTAAAAATCTCTGGGGAACATTACTTAAGGAAACCCATGAAGATGATAAATGTGTGGTTTGAAAACACAGATTTATCACCTTCAACCTCTGTCAAAAGAGGATCCAAACCAAAGAGATATCTGAAAACTCAAGATCAGATAGGAATCTTCAAGTTTGGTAAACCAGAGACTCAAACTCAAGTTGCTTTTGTCTGCACTATAGATTCTGAAAAGAAATTATCTGCAGAAGCACTTGAGTTTAAACCAATCTTCTCAGAAGAAAAACTAAGAAATATAATTGAAAAGGAAATAATGGAAATCGGGAAAATAGATATTTTGAAAAACCTATGTACACCTTCTGTAGATCAAAAACCCTCTGAAGAGATCTTGTCAGACACCTCTATTGACTTAGAAAATAATTTTTCAGATGTAGAAAGCAAGTATGACACATGCTCGGAAAGTACAGCCTCTGTCGAAAGAAATATTGATGACTCAACCTCTGTTTATGAGGACGATTCATCATCTGACGAATCAGAGACTGACAGAATAGAGAAGGCTCTTTGTGACTCGGAGGTTATTAAACAAACCTCTGAAGTTCTTAACAGAACTATTCCTCCAAAAGAGAAAATCACTGGAATTCCTATCTGTCCAGACTTAATGGATATGTGCATACAAGCCAAAACCTCTATAGAGCTTGAAAATTTCAAACAAAAGAAGTTAATGTCCTCTCAAAATCCAAAAGATTCAAAGTCTTTAAACCCCTTAAAAATTAAAGAGAAACCAACATGGCAACAAAAGGGTAAATGGCCAAAACCTAACAAATCTTTTTCTTCTATGACAGTGAAATCAACAGAAGTTCACCACAGAAGGGACACACAGAAGGCTGCTACAAACAAAGATTTTTGCCAACAATCTAATCTACATAAATCTTCTTGTAATAAGAAGCCATATGCTAGAATAGAATGTAATGCCTCTGTGGCCCAGTTTAAAGCTTTCAATAAAAATTTCAAGCAAATCACTTCTGATGTTCTATACTGTCATTGCTTTGATCTTATGTTCAAATTGAATAATCATTTCTGTGGTTCAAATTGTTTTCTCTCTGCACCAAAATCAAATATTAAAGAGAAACAAACTGATTTATCGACAAAAGAAAAAATGTATTTCAAGAATGCTAAGGCAAACTTGAAAAATTCTGACGAAACTGGACCCATATGGATATGGGTACCTAAAACTCTATGATTGTCTTGCAGAAGCAGTATGTGCCAATATGGTATCTAGACTCCGGATGCTCAAGGCACATGACTGGCAACAGAAGTCTTCTATCCACGTACCAAGAAAAACAAGATGGTGGATCAGTGACTTTTGGAGACAACAAAAAGGGGCATATTAAAGGCTATGGAGTCATAAAGAAAGAAAATATCACCATTCACAAAGTTGCATATGTTGATGGCCTTAAACACAACCTACTCAGTGTCAGCCAACTTTGTGACACAGGATTCGATGTACTGTTCAAAAGAACATTTTGCTCTCTATTAAGTGAAGACACCGGAATTGAACTTCTGGGAGCCAAAAGAAAAGGTGATATGTATCTAATGAACTTCAATGCCAAAAACAAGGACAACATTTGTCTTATTGCATGCAAAAGTGAAGAAGCCTGGCTATGGCACAACAGGTTCTGTCACTTAAACTTTCATACTCTAGATAAACTGGTAAAACTTGAACTGGTCAAAGGTTTACCTAATGTTAAATTTAATAAGGAACATTTATGCTCTGCCTGTGAAATGGGAAAACTCAAAAGAGCTTCCCACAGAGGCAAAACTGATGTGTCTTGTCCTAGGCCTCTGTACATGCTTCACGTTGACCTCTGTGGTCCAATCGCTATACAGAGCCTAGGTGGCAAGAAATATATACTTGTCTTAATTGATGAGTATTCATGATTTACATGGCTTGAATTTGTCAGAAAGAAATCAGATGTTCCATGCATCTTGATTAATCTAATGAAAAGAATCCAAGTTCTTTATGAGTGCAGAATTCTGAAGTTACGAAGTGACAATGGCACATAATTCAAAAACTATGTCATTGAAGCCTATCTCACAGCAGAAGGAATATCCCAGAACTTCTCTGCCGCTCGCACCCCACAACAAAATGGCGTGGTCGAACGAAATAACCGCACGCTCGTGGAGGCTGCAAGAACCATGCTTTCTGCATGCGGATTACCAATGACCTTTTGGGTAGAAGCAATTTCAACTGCTTGCTATACCCAAAATCGTTCAACAATCGTGAAGAGACATATCAAAACTCCTTATGAATTGATCAACAAACGGAGACCAAACATCAAGTTTCTTCATGTGTTTGGATGCAAATGCTTTGTCTTAAACGCAAAGACTCAAGAGGAAAGTTTGAAGAAAAGGCTGACCAAGGCAAGTTCATCGGGTACTCTGCCGCTTCCAAAGCCTACAGAGTTTACCTTCTGAAGTCACGCACGATAGTAGAAAACATCAATGTGTCCTTTGATGACTCATTCCAAAAGACTTCTGAACAATTCAGTTCAGAACTCGGGCTAAACAAGGAAACCTCTGGCATCTCAAAAATAAATGAAGATTTAGGTCTTCTATTTCAAGAGATGTTCAACAACGATGTTGATCCCTCTGCAGGAACCAACAGCACCTTTGCAGAATCACCTTCTGTAAATGAAGTAAGTATCTCTCTGTCTGATCCATTTAATCCCTCATCCTCTTCTACAACTACTACAGGTACTGAAAATCAAACAGAAGATACGACGACAAAAGATTCAACAACAGAGGTAATCCAAATACTAACTAATCCAACAGAGGAAGCAACACCAGAAGAAACACCAGAGGGAAGTGAAGATGAAACCACAATACCTACAGAGAAAGAAATTCCAACTCTAATACCCATTCCTACAAAAGCTGAACTAAACACATGGGCAGAACCATCAATCACTTCAACCACAGAAGTTCAACTTGATGACTCAAATGATCATCTTCCACGAACTACTCAATGGACAAAAAGCCATCCTCCAAGCCAAATCATCGGTAATCCCACTGATAAGGTAAAAACAAGATCAGCTTCTGCAAATTTTTGTTTCTTTACCAACTTTATTAGTGTGATCGAACCGAAAAAGATATCTGAGGCCCTGGACGACCCAAACTGGGTGGATGCTATGCAAGAAGAGCTTCTGCAGTTTGAGCGAAACAAAGTCTGGACTCTAGTACCTCTGCCACGAGGGAAACATGCCATAAGAACTAAGTGGGTCTTCAGAAACAAAAAGGATGAGGATGGAGTGATCATTCGAAATAAAGCAAGACTGGTGGCCAAGGGATATCTCCAAGAAGAGGGCATAGATTACGATGAAACTTTTGCCCCTGTTGCACGGCTCGAAGCAATAAGAATTTTCTTAGCCTTCACAGCCCACAGAGGTTTTAAAGTATATCAAATGGATGTAAAATCTGCTTTTCTCAATGGTGAAATTCAAGAAGAAGTATATGTCCAACAACCACCAGGGTTTGAAAGCTCAAAGTACCCAAGGTATGTCTATTACCTCGATAAAGCTCTATATGGACTGAAACAGGCTCCAAGAGCATGGTACGAAAGACTTTCTACCTTTCTTCTCAATAACGACTACAAAAGAGGTACCACTGATACAACCCTGTTCTTTAAAGGAGAAGGAAATGAGCTTATTCTTGTACAAATCTATGTAGATGACATCATTTTTGGGTCTACAAATGCACAAAAATGTAAAGATTTTGAAAAACTCATGCAGAGTGAGTTTGAAATGAGTATGATGGGAGAATTAACCTTTTTCCTCGGACTTCAAGTCAAACAAACATCAGAAGGAATTTTCATAAACCAATCAAAATATGTCTCTGACATACTTGAAAAATATAGCCTCTCTGATGCCTCTGTCATGAAAACCCCAATGGCCACTGGAAATAAACTATTTTCAGATCCAAATGGCATCTCTGTCGAGTGCACGCTTTACAGAGGAATGATTGGGTCTTTATTATACTTAACAGCCAGTAGACCTGACATAATGCATGCCACATGCCTCTGTGCAAGATATCAAGCTAATCCTAAGAAGTCACATTATATTGCTGTAAAGAGAATCTTCAGATACCTCAGAGGGACCAAAAATCTTGGCCTCTGGTATCCACAGAACTCTGGTTTTGGACTAAATGCATACACAGATTCAGATTATGGAGGATGTAAACTCGACAGAAAGAGTACCTCTGGGAGTTGTCAATTCCTAGGTGGGAAATTAGTAAGCTGGACTTCAAAGAAATAGAATTGTGTCTCAACATCTACGGCAGAAGCTGAATACATTGCTGTTGCTAGCTGTTGCTCTCAAGTTCTGTGGATGAAAACTCAGCTGAAAGACTTTGGTCGCATCATCTGCAAAATTCCCATCTTCTGTGATTCCAAAAGTGCAATTTCCATCTCTGCAAATCCAGTACAACATTCAAAGACAAAGCACATAGATATCAGGTATCACTTTCTGAAGTATCATGTTGAAAATGAAACCTTCGAGATGCATTTTGTACCAACAGAATTTCAGCTTGCTGATTTATTCACCAAGGCACTTGATGAGAAAAGATTTCTTTACTTGGTGGGTAAATTAGGAATGATAAATATGGATTAACCTCTGTAAGTTTCTTATCTTCATTTTAAAAGCATGTATAATTTTTTTTATTTTTGTAAATTATTAAAATAATAAGTTTTTTTTCTTATTTTTTATTTTATAATTTACTTTTGTATGTAAATTCTAAAATCTCATTTCTGAAAACAAAAGAGCTTCTGTAGGACTCCTCAGAACCTCTGACGATCCTTACAGAACCTCTGATACACTTGACCTATGTTATATACATTTACTTCTGATTATTTGAACCAAGCATAGGTCAAGGGGGAGCAGAAGGAGACAATACTTGATCTACAGAGGTTGATTAGATCAAGGGGGAGCAGAAGGAGACCTTGCTTAATGTACAGAGATTTATAAGTCAAGGGGGAGCAGAGGAAGAGATGACAATAAAAGAAGGAAAGATCTCTACCGCACAAAGAAGAACAAAAAGGTTGGTATATCGTACAAATTCTTTTTGAAAATAATTTTCTAGGACACAAATTTCTAAATATGTTCTAGAAACATTATTAAAAACATTCCAAATAAAATTTGATCAAAAAGAATATTGAGTTTTCCATTATTAGAAATTTAAGGTCACAGACCCTCTGCTGAGTCCAACAGAGGTTCTGCAGGCAAAAGCTCTGATCATAAATCAATAATCTTGGAAACTATCAATTTCAAAAGGAATCATCGCGTACAAATACCCTACAGCAGAAGTCATTAGTTACAGAGTTCTATCTACAAGATAGAACTTCTGTAGACCAACACTTGTTTTAAAAAAAACTTTATGCTGCACAAAACCTTTTTCAAAAACAATTTTCTAGGACACCAGCTTTCAAACAGGTCCTAAAAACATTATTAAAAACAATCAAAAACTTGGATGATCAAAAATGTTTATAAATTGTTAGTTATGAGAAATTTCTTGTCTCAGAGCCTCTGCTGGCTCTGACAGAGGTCCAAAAACCTCTGTAAAGGAGTTTCTATACTAATAACTTATCGATCCTCTCCATGGACTTCAACCATTTTTTTGTGAAGGTACAATCTACAGAGGCAAGAAAAATAAGGTTTTCAAATCACAGAGCCTCTGTCAGTTTTTACTTTGGGCATTTCTGTAACAGTAACGGTAACTTTTCTACGAGTAAGAATCATGTGGAGGTAAAGAAGCCCACGCACCTAGCATTTAATAAGGCCGCCCACGACGTCTCGTCATAACTAACACAGACGACGTGTCACCTTTTCATTGGACCAACATGGAGCACGTTCCTCTGGAAAGTTGAACCCGCCGTAACAACTCAAGTGCGGACCCCAAATATTATTCACCTCAAAATATTAACCCTTTCAGATTCTACGGTTACATACTCAGTATAAAACCCAAGTTACCTTTCCTCACAAAAACTTTACTTACTTTCTTCTCCGGCGAACCTGCAACTATACTCAAATCCTCATTTTTCTTTGCAAAAATGGCTTCCAGTTCCCACGCTGCTCAGAACTCTCCGGCGAACTCTCCTCAACCATCCCCAGTACATTCAGAGCACTCCCACAACCCAAACATTGCCGTAAATGAAGAAACAGAAAACCCCGGCGACTCTGCAAATTTTGCACCAACCACCAATCTTCAACATTTTCTGAACAAAGAACATTTTGAGGATGTTCTTCCATTAAAATCAAACAACTGCTACCTCGTACCCTCACCAACATCCTTCGGCGAAGCCCATGCTCTTCTCCTCAACATAATGGAAAACCATATCCTATACCCCCTCCTTTCCAAAACCCCAAGCAAAATCCCTGCTCGATATCTGAATCAATTTTGGCAAAGTTGCCGTTTTGATTCAGATGATTCTTTGATAAAAGGCTACATTTCGAAGCCAGACAAATCTGAATACCTCGAACTCATGTTCAACAGAACAATGTTCTCGCTCGAGTTCAACTTACCAACCAGAGGTCTACTTGGAATAAAGAAATATGCTGAGGTTCCGACGGAAGAGGAGCTCTGTCGTTTTGTAGAGATGTTAGGGTATAACACAACCCTAAGGAAACGCAATGATTTCCGCAGAGGCAGACTACCACATCTGTGGAATACACTCTTCTCCATCTTGAATCGTTGTCTCACAGGGAAGACTTGCAGCCCTGACCAGAGCTCACACCAGATCCTGACCATCATGTATGGGATCTATTACGATATTCCACTTGATTATGCCACCATAATGATGCAGGAGATAGTGAATACGATCGACAGAAAGCTCGCAACCCAAAAGGCCAAAAAGAACACACCAGGATATCTGCCACCTCTGCAACATCAAAGAATTCTAGGAGTCATTTTCGAGCCTCTACTTCTTATGCAGAAATGGCCAATGGAAGGGCCAACTGTAAAACTTTATCCAATGAACAAAAATACTCCTACAGAGCATGAAGACAACTACCCCCACTGCAGACCTCTGTCGAAGAACCTTCTGTCATATGCAAGCGATGAAGATAGGAAGTTAGAATATATACGCGCCCACGGGACTCCAGAACCAAGTCATGTGACACCCCCGCGTCTAGGAGCCCCCTTAGATTTAGATGTAGTAGAGAGGATGACAGAAGAAGAATGGACCAGAGCTTTAGAAAAACATCATTCAGTACAAGACCGATTCAAAGCCCAAAGAGAGAGCATATACCCCTCTTCACCCCAAAGAAAAACCTCTGCAGCAACACCCAAAAAGAAGAGCAAGAAAAGGAAAACCACAGAGGAAACTACAACCTCTGCAGCTCAACACTCTTCTCCACCACAAGCTATAGAAACAAGATCTTCTGCACCTCCCTCCCATCCAAAACAAAAGAAAAGAAAACCCAAATCCACAGAAGAGGGAGCTCCTAAGCCAAAGAAGAGGAAGTCAAAGAAGAAGAAACCAACATCACCTCTGCAAGTCATTACAGAGGAAGTCGAACAAGAAGAGGAAGATCAGGCTACACCTCTGCAACCTCCCTCCCCAATAGTCTATACAGATCAACAGGGAGACTTTAATGCCTTCCTCAACAATCCAGACATTGCTCACACCTTAGATCCATCAGGATGGGTCGCAGAACCATTGGATCAGAACATTCAGACTACAGAGGTTCTGCGCACAACAGAAGAAATTTCCCCTCAACATACAATAGAAGTCATTTCTGCAGCTCAAGGTACACAACCTATGCACCCGCACGTTCGAAACCTCATAGGATCTCATTTTATCTATGATTCCTTAAGAACACAAGCAGAAGCAGAAGCACCTTTAGTGGAAACTACAGAAGAAGAGGTAAGCATAGACATTTCAATAGAGGAAGAGGTTAGGGTAGAAGCCACAGAGGGTTCTAAAGAAAAAGATGTCGCAGAAGTAGAAGGCACACATCCCCAACCCCCTCCTAGTGCAACCCACATTTCTGATACCGCCGGTCTAGCGACAGAGGGTATCATTGAAAAAGAGCAGCACAGCTCGATCCAAAACCCCACCCAGCCAGCCAGAGGTTACTCTTTCAACCTCTGTGCCTATTATAACCGGGGAAACCATTCCTGGGGAGTCCTCTCGAAAGGACTCACCCAATGTTCGTGATTTATTGCCCCAAATCACACCTGACATCCTAGTAGAGGAATTCGTTTCCTCTGCCACGCACACAACAATAGGGCCAAACCTCCTTTCAGAGAGGAGTAGCGAGCACAATGACGAAGAGACTCTAGACAAGTCTCAAATTCAACAGAAGGACATTCCAATACCCACCTCTGGAGTGGATTTGGACACTGACCTTCACAGAACTTCTGTAGAGGTTGAAACTCATGTTTCTCCTCGAGGATCAGAAGGAAATCCTTCCACCCTCAACGTTCAAACAGGGGTGAACGAAGGTGTCCAAGGAACAAGGACAAACTCTAGAGACAAATGTGTTCCTCCAGAGGTTACAATGAGTTCACACATATCAAGGGGTGAGTTCCAAACCCTTGTCACCTCTGTGAATAAAACATTGAAGGAGTTGGAAAGCTCTTTCAAATCTTTTGCAGAAACAACTTCAAGAGCCATCACAAGCATAAATACCAAAATGGACACCTTGTCCACAGAGGTACAACAAGCTCTGTCAAAGATGAAGTCTGCCACAGAAACTTCTGTCACAACCTCTGCCAGATACATGCTGAAGAATTCGAAAGAAGTGCAACCTCTGCATTCAACAACTCTGTCCAAAACTTCCTACAAAAACTCAAAGATCAATCCTCCACTTCTAAGGGCCTTACACCTGAAGACCTAAAGAAGGCCTTAGAAGAAGTTCAAGAGCAAACACTGCAAAACACTCAAGCCATGAAGCCTTCTGACTACATGACCAGAGTTCAGCTCACAGAACTTGGGCAAGGAATCCTTGATCAAATGACAGAGTTCATCAAAGCCTTCACAGCTGCCAACGCGAACTACGTCAGAGAATTTCAAGCTAGCGTCGGCAAAATGCGCTTCAACACAAAAGCAGAGGTTGAAACACTGCTCGGCCTCTGTGATGACTTGTGCGCGAAGATGATAGCTGCAGGGGCTGTTCCTCTAAAGAAATCAGATACTTCATGCACGGCAGAGGGTACATCAAATATAAATCAGGATGACTCTGATGATGACCATCATGGTCCATCAGATCACCCTGAGGGGGAGAATCAAGGGGAGAAACAAAGGAAAACAGCTGCAAGCAGTCCTCCAATATCAGCAGTGCCCATTTTCTCTGCACCCCCAACCCAAACCCAAACTCAGGGAACTCAACAGAGACCCACAGAGGAAACACCAGCCTCTGTGGAAACCACCTCTGAGGTTGAAAAAGATGTCCCTCAAGTTCAAATTCTGACATCTTCATCCTCATAAGAACTTCCCCTTTCTCCACCAAAATCAAAAACCCAACCCAAAACACACCCAAGAAAAAAATCCATTGCCCACAAACCAAAAAGATCTAAACGTTCTGCTACTTATGTCCTAAAGAGAATGGAATTCGTATCCACTTTCAGAGCTGCAAGACGTTTTGATATCCCTCCACAAACCACAACCGAGCTTACAGAAGAAAAATCCACAGAACCATCCCCACCAAAGTCCTCAGAAACTGAAAAGTCAAAAACTACAGAGGCAATCCCCTTCATACCTGTTTGGGTAAAAAACCACGTCGTACGACCACGACCGGAGCAGATAAGACGCACGTCATAATCCAAATCTTGTATCAAGATAAGGTCTCGACGAGAACCCAGAAAACATCCGTCGTCGCCCGTAAAAGGTAAGTCGTACGTCCCCCATGACGCTCGACCATAGTATCGCCCGTCCAGTACGACCATCGCGTAAGATCATTGTACCTTCGACCAAAGCTAACGTTAACCTTGACTGTTACGTTTGTTAAGTGTTTAATGCAGGAGTCAAAGTCATTAAAGAGCAACGGATATAACCGACGCAACCATCAACGATCGATAGCTGTAACGGACGAAGATCATCATGGATAATCACTCCGGCGACCGTTTCCAGCCGTTGTAGCCGTTGATTGAATCATTAATGGAGTTAATTAATGACGCGAAGGCTATAAAAGACAAGCTAAAGCTTCATTTTAAGGGACATCGGTTAACATCTAATACACTCCAGCGAACAACACAGAGAGAGAGAGAACAAGAGTATCAAACAACAGGCACAAGCACTCGAACTCTGAAGAACACTCATTCGAAGCAAAGGAATCACCCACAGAAGATCGCTCTCGATGCATGACAACCGCGTACGACACACGGTTTAAACACACGACGCACATTGTTTTACATTAGAAAACACTTGTAACTTTACATTTCAAAGTCTTTCCTTCATTTGTATTGTAATCTCTGTACGATCGACACCTGGAACACCAAGGACATCGCTCCTGATTGGCGACCATAGTACAGCGACGACACCCACTGTCGTCCGCAGGTTTTTTCCTCGTTTGAGGTTTTTCCTGCGTCATCAAATCCCTTGTCTCGTTTATTTTTTCCCCCGTTGCACGTCTCGTCGAAAGATCCTTTCTTTAGTTGATTAAGTCCACATCGACCTTAAGTTGTCCCTTTGGTGAGATTTTTGGCATTAACAGTTTGGCGCCATCCGTGGGACCTCATCTAGAGAAAATCCTCGACGAACGTGCACCCTACTAATAGTTTCTTGGAGTTTCTTCTATTTTCTGTTGCAGGAAAATGGCAACCTCTGGAAATCCACAGCAAGCTGTTGCTCAGATGTATCAGGAACTCGAAGTCGCCAAGAATCAGCTCAATGCAATGGCAGAGCAGAATCGCAGAGCAGCTAAGGAGATCGCGCGGTTAAGAAATCCTCTTGGGCCTCAAAATGGTCCTAGGCCGTTCGTGCAGAACCTAATTCCAAGACCGTTCGACTAAAATGGCCCTAGGCCATTTGTCCCGAATCCAGGTTCATCCGCGCAGAATCAGTATCCAGGCCCGTTCATGCAGAATCAACAGCCAGGGACGTTCAACTCAAATCCTCAGTTTGGGACAGTTCCTCCTCAGCACATAAGGCCACCACCCATGAATAATGGATCTCAGCTATTACAAGGGTCGCAGCCTTTCCAGCAAGGGTCGCAACCATTTCAGCAGCCATTTCAGAATGGACCTCAAGGTGGATCGCAGCCTTTCCAGCAAGGATCGCAGCCGTTTCAGAATGGACCGCAGCAATTCCAATATGGGTCGCAGCCATATTCTGTTCCTTTCAACGGGGACACCAATGGTTCGTCGCATGGTAATGGCACTAGTCCAGGGACCAATCCCTCGACAGGGGCAAATCCTAATCTTAACGATCCCGTCGCCCAGCGTTTGAAGATGTTGGAAGACCAAAATGAGCGCGTCATGTCCTTGCTCGCCAAGTTGCCTGGGGCAGCCGTGCCCGTCGACGTCGAGCCTCGCTCGGGATATCAGGCGTCGCCTTTCATCGACGAGATTGCCACCGTCGAGGTCCCAAAGAAGTGTAACATTCCTGCCTTCACTCCCAAGTATTCGGGTGTGACCGATCCAACTGAGCACGTCGCGCAATATAAGCAGCTCATGTGGACGATCTCGATCCCATTTATGTACCTGGAAGTATGCATGTGTAAGAGTTTTGGAGCAACTCTCACTGGTCCAGCTCTCCAATGGTTAATCAATCTCAAACCCAAATCCATCGGATCGTTTGCTGAGTTGGTTAATCAATTCTCCCAGCAATTCGCCAGCAGTTGTAAGATGGAGAAGCAGACCAGCGACCTATATTACATTCTGCAGAAAGCTAATGAGTCTATTCGAAGTTATTTTAATAGATTCAATGCCGAAATGATCAGCATCCGCAATTGCGACGTAAAAACCGCAATCGAAACCTATAAGCGTGGTCTGGACGATAATTCGGGTTTATACACCGACCTGACCAAATATCCCCCGGAGAATTTCGAAGACGTCCGAGCTCGGACCTTAGCATATATGAGGGTCGAAGACGATGCAACCTTTCGTCGCAAGCACACTGACAACAAGAAGTCGCTAGGCGTCAGAAAGCCAGAGTTCAAGACAAAGGTTGTTTCCAGAATAGAGCCAGCGCGCCAAATTTCAAATTTTCGTTTCAAGACGAAAGCAGAGGCCAAGACCGCGGCTAAGTTCACTCAGTACCCCAAGATATCCTCTTACAGATTCAAAGGACCCACAAAGGACCTAGTCGAAGCTCTGAAAAGTTACCAAGCTACTATTCGATGGCCAAAGAAGTCCGACCTGGACGATGCTAAGAAAGACAAATCAAAGTGGTGCGACTTCCATGCCGATCATGGTCATGCGACAGACTACTGTATCACATTGAAGAAGGAACTAGCATATCATTTTCCGAAAGGAAATCTCAAAGATATCATCGACGATGTCGCTATTCCAACTAATAGCCATCGACCGTCGACTCCCGAGCATGCAAAAGATATTAATTGAAATTCCCTACGCCATGGGGAATCCAGGAGATCAAAAGAGAAAATAAACTGAAGTCGTAAGGTCAAGCTCTCGACAGGTTCGTTTTTCTATCCCTAAATTAACAATATCTTTTCCACACGGATAAAATCTACTATGGTGCTTCATCGCACGACAACATAGTCAACCGCAGGACAATATTTCTCCGTGTCATTCTGTCATTTAAAACCTATCTTTTCCTCCCAAAAAGAGTACGGTAATAAATGACAGGGGGCAAATAGAGAGAGAGTCTGAAATGGTACGTTCTCTAACTCCTTCTCATACGATTTTTTCTCGCAAAACATTTACCGACATCATTTTATCGCAGAATCGCACGACAGATTATCGCAGAGTCGCTCGACAGTAATCATTAAGTCTATTATATGACTTTAATATCGTAAGGTCGAACGACATAAACGATCAGGTCTCTAACTTGATTATTTCTCCACAGGAGCATACGATACAAACTCGTTGTACGATCCGGTCGTACGATCACAGAGTCTAAACGACTTTACCCCTAAGTTTCTTAACAGAATGGATGCTTTAATCGCGTGTTTTTATATTTGTTTTACGTTCTTGTCATCGTATTACAATGAATGCCCTTGTCGCATGATTTCATATGTATCTTATGTTCGACTTTATAATCAAATGTGATTTGAATAAAGCACGATTTCAAACAAAAAGTGCGTTTACAAAAGAAATCGTCAGGTACACGCTCGACCACCAACGATCGAGCAGCAAAGCAAACAAAATAAAATTCTTAAATTAAAGGAGGAGCATCCGTGGCATTCATGCTCGAAGTCCCGTCCTGAAGGCTTTCACCTGCCACCTCCTCCTCAACATCCTTTTCATCGTCCGAGTCAAGGTCCCTCTCGGTCCCAACACCATTCAGATAGATGTCCAACTCCTCCTTCGCCGAAGCAAGAGGGTCCTTCCCCAGCAAATGTCGTCGCATGATCACCGCCCGAGCAGTCAGACGAGCTATGGCAAAAACCGACTTACCCTCGTCCTTTGCATCTTGCACTTCTTTCTCCAAACTCTCTACCTTGGATTTATAATCCTCAGCCTCTTTTGAAACAGTGACCAAGGATTCCTTAACTTTTGCCATCTCCTCCCTTTATTCAGCAGTCATGGATAAGGATTGCTTCAGACGATGACTAAGATCTTCCTTGGCAAGATGAACGATCTTCAAATGTTCTAAAGCATCGTCAAGATGCTTCGAAAAATCCTTAGCACGACTTATAGAGGCACTCGCTCTGTCCAGCGCCACTTTCTCTCTTTCACGTGCGGCGGACAAGAGATCTTTCACCTTCGCCATTCCACTTTGCGAGGCCAAGGAAGCCTGAAGTGCCTGTAAAAACATGAAAAACAGACATCATCAGTGGACAACGACAACGACAAACAAAGTCTAGGCCTAGACAAACTAAGTCTTGAAAGAAAGACTTACCATAAACGACAAGCCGGCTATATGGGCACCCGTCTCCTCGATAGGAAACCCCTCAAAACGCTACCTGAAAGATGGAAGCAGGAATTTATCCAGGTGAGGGAACAGGTTCGTCCCGTCTAGGACATTACCTGTCATAAAGTCCGATGGCAGTGAAAAGTTGACCGTCGTGACCTTCTCCCCTCCCATCGAGTGATCCTCGCCCTTGTCGGCTGACAAAGGATTCGACGCGGCAGACGGGGACTTCACCGTTTCCGCCGGAGGCGCAGAATTGATGGGTGTCGCTGCAATTACCTTCTTAGGTGATCTGACCCCTACCTTCTCAGGAGAAGCGACCCTCGACGAGTCATTAACCCCAGCCGACGACTCCCTCGGAGTCGTCGTCCTCGTCTTCTTCGGAATTTCAGGGCCAGCAGACATGGCTTTTAGCCTCCTCTCCCTGCCCTAACGAGCACACTCCAGCTCAGCTGCTCTCTTAGCAGAAACCTTCAGCATTTTAGGTTGAGAATCTCCTGGAAAAAAGGAATGTCATAAAGCACGCAAAGGAAAAAGACTCGAGGTAACATAGGAAGAAAAGGAAAGTAAAACTTACCCGTCATCTCTCTCCTTCCTCTCAACTTATCTTCTTCTTCTTCTTTTCCTTTCTCTTCACACTTCTCCCCCTGATTCTCTCCTGAAGATTCTAAATCGTCGTCATCCGCCGAGTGTCGCACGACGAAAGACCTCTCGGCGACGCTAAATTCTAAAAACGAATTGATCTTCGCTTGAGAGTTAACGTCTGGCTTCACGACCTCGAATTTTATGGCTGTCAACATGCAAAAAACAAGTCAAAAATCATATGTAAATCATCTACAGCGCACGCTAGATGAAATAACGAGGCTCACCCGACGTATTCCGGCTCATCCTAATCCATTCACTCTCAGAGTCAAGGGACAACTTACGCACGAAAACATATCGAGACTTCCACCCACGGTCGTTCACACCCGTTCCTAAGACCAAAACGCGATCGCCCTTGAATCTAGAATGTAAACTACATCGATGACATCCGTCCATCTTGGCTTGATAAGCCGAGAGGAGGTCATGTACGTTCATGGGAGAATTCCATTTCCTAGTAGCACGCTCGATCACTCGTACGACTCGCCAGAACTGGGGCATCAATTGACTCGGTGCCAAGTCAAACTCTAACATAAACGCCTTGGCCAGAGGAGAAAAAGGCCATTCGAAACCTATCTTAAAAGGGTATTCATAGATCACGATGTACCCCTCGGGACACTCGTTTGATCGGATCTGGCCTGGACGGATCAATTCGACCCACGTAGGAATTTTTGCTAACTTTCTAAAATCCCGGAGGTCCGATGACTCTTGAATAACACTCTCAGGATCCCTCGACATTTCTAAACAAAATTTGCAGAAGGCAGACAAATCGTACCTTACTTATAGGCGCGTTAACCCTCAAAGAAGCCTAACCAAGTCAGAGATTTTCACAAGATCGGAAGATATCAGACAAAAGACGGTAAGGAAATCGCATCACAAACTCTTCAAGGGCGAAATAAGGAAATGATCCGTCAAAATCCCTATGTAGACCGAAAAACAGGGTTGGATCGAATCCCTGGATAACCGCTGCGCATCCCCGTCCTTTTGTATGACCACATGGATCGTCGACACCTGTCCTCGACAGCTGGTAAGCATCATCGTGTGTCAGTATGACGTCACGACCTCGTTTCCTTTTCAGACTTCTCGTTCAGTTAAGAGCAGACCAGCCTAATTCCAAGGTAACAAAGGTAATTCCTATCACTTGTCATATTTTTTCGACTGACAAAATTTAAAACTCGGATCTGCCATCCTTCTTTCAAATTTTGGGGGCAAACTGTTTGGGCAAAAAACCACGTCGTACGACCACGACCGGAGCAGATAAGACGCACGTCATAATCCAAATCTTGAATCAAGATAAGGTCTCGACGAGAACCCAGAAAACATCTGTCGTCGCCCGTAAAAGGTAAGTCGTACGTCCCCCATGACGCTCGACCATAGTATCGCCCGTCCAGTACGACCATCGCGTAAGATCATTGTACCTTCGACCAAAGCTAACGTTAACCTTGACTGTTACGTTTGTTAAGTGTTTAATGCAGGAGTCAAAGTCAATAAAGAGCAACGGGTATAGCCGACGCAACCATCAACGATCGATAGCTATAACGGACGAAGATCATCATGGATAATCACTCCGGCGACCGTTTCCAGCCGTTGTAACCGTTGATTGAATCATTAATGGAGTTAATTAATGACGCGAAGGCTATAAAAGAAAAGCTAAAGCTTCATTTTAAGGGACATCGGTTAACATCCAATACACTCCAGCGAACAACACAGAGAGAGAGAACAAGAGTATCAAACAATAGGCACAAGCACTCGAACTCTGAAGAACACTCATTCGAAGCAAAGGAATCACCCACAGAAGATCGCTCTCGATGCACGACAACCACGCACGACACACGGTTTAAACACACGACGCACATTGTTTTACATTAGAAAACACTTGTAACTTTACATTTCGAAGTCTTTCCTTCATTTGTATTGTAATCTCTGTACGATCGACACCTGGAACACCAAGGACATCACCCCTGATTGGCGACCATAGTACAACGACGACACCCACTGTCGTCCGCAGGTTTTTTCCTCGTTTGAGGTTTTTCCTGCGTCATCAAATCCCTTGTCTCGTTTATTTTGTCCCTCGTTGCACGTCTCGTCGAAAGATCCTTTCTTTAGTTGATTAAGTCCACATCGACCTTAAGTTGTCCCTTTGGTGCGATTTTTGGCATTAACAATACCCACAGAAACCTCTACACCCAAACCAACAGAAGCAATCCCACAAAGTCCAAAACAGGCAACAGGTTCTGAGCCTCCTCAAGCCAAAGATAAAGGAAAGGATATCATGACAGAAGAACCAAAGAAGAAAAAGCCAATGCCTCAGACGACAGAGAAGTTGATGAAGAGCTCATTCGATGCCTTTGTCACTCCTAAACCTGAAGAAGACTGGGCATTCAATTTATATCCTCTGTCAGAAATTCCGGTCCTTGATCCAAAAGCAAAAGTAACATAGGGTAGGGTTGCAGAGATAAAACGAAAAATGGATGCTCTGCGAAGACCAATACCACCACCAACTACACGACATGCAGAAATGGAAGAGGTGGTGTATAGGTATCTTTACAGACAACAATATCAGAACAATCCTCCGCCACACATTGAAGATCCTCAACTCAGAGCTGACCTTGACAACACCTTCACCAGAACAAAGCCAAAAGCAAGGGCAAAAGTCTTCTCAGAGTCCAAAATTGAAAAGGCAATTTACTGCAAATTCTCTCAAACAAGAACCTTTCCAAAGATCAGGTACAACATCTACAAAGTCAAAAGGGAGAACAAGTCCGAAAGTCAATTTTCAGATGCCGATATAAGGAACTTGAACCCCTATGATCTGCCAGATCTTCTACTTTGGACGAAAGAAAACTTCGACAACGATGCTAACAGAAGGGCCTATCAAGTATTCAGGAAAGCGATGAGGGAAAAGCTTCTGCTATATAGCATGATAGACTTTCAACTTGGAAGAGATCTTGGAGTCAGAAATCTAAGTCTGAGACCACCAGAGGATCACTGCCCACCTTCTGCCATACCCAACTCAATCATAACAACACCAAGGTACGGGTTAGTATATAAGGATCCTGCTGGTCAAATAAGACTCTTTGTGGAAATGGACTGTCAGAAGTATGCAACCAGTACTCTGAAAAAATTCAGATCAATCCTAGAAGAGAACAGAGGTACTGAGCTTATGGATCAAGAATCAGCAGAAAGAATGATCAGAGAAATAGATGCTACAATTGCCTTAAGAGAACTCTGCATCAAATTCTATCACGAGCTCAGAGAAGTGGGATTTGACAACAGAAGTTTCAACGACTTCAAAGATGCAAATGTCTGAGTCTTTTTTTTCTTTCATATCTCTGTAAACTTTAAAAAGGAATGAAATGAATCTTTTGAGGTATTGTTTAACATCTGTCTATTTTACTTAGCCTAATCATGCATAAAGTCAAATTTTCATTTTTCAATACTTAGGGGGAGATTGTTAGCTCCATATATTCATAATATTAGAAGTATTGAAAAATAGGCCAAGTAAAGAAGACTTCCACAGAAGCTCTGCGGAGTGCCACATAAGCTCTGTTGAAGTAAACAAGATCATTCAAGAAACAACAAGACTCAAGATAGACAGAAGACTGCTCGCAAAGGACCGAAGAAGGATCTACAGAAGAATGCTCTCAAAGGATCGAGCCTCAGAACCTCTGTCGCCCTTGACAGAGCCTCTGCGGTTCAGACTGAAGACTTGGAAGATATTTATAATATCTTGCCACTGTTACAGGAATATCTTACCACTGTTACAGAAATATCTTGCTACTGTTCCAGGGTCCATTCATCAACTTGTACAAGGCATGGTCCGACAACAACACGTGTCAAACTCCGATTGGAATCCTTACAAGTTGATATTGGCGCATTTAATGCATGCAGGTTTCCAATTGTTCATGCCATCCCTTCTTTGTTGTAGCAATAGTCCTTTTGTCTAGAATAGATCTTTTGTAGTAGTATAAAAGGAAGACTCATGTTGAGTTCTTCCTTAACCAACTAATATACACACAACACACAAAAACACTTGCACACAGTTAACGTCAAATCGGTTCTTAGTGTTCTTAATCAAATACAGTAATCTTTGAGATATTCATCTGTTCGTCATATACTGTTTATTTGGTATTTTGTGTTGTTTCTATATCTGTTAGTTCTTCAAATACGCTTCCGCAACACATCTTATTTGAACTAATAGATTAGATAATCTTTGTTAATCAAATACGGGAACCAACAAGAGCTAACAAATCATGTTTAGCCCGGTGGTAGAGGTAACATCCTTGGGGCTTAGTGCTGGAAGGCCTAAGTACCAGGGTTCGAGACCCAACGGCGACATGAGGCGTTATCCAGACTCAGGGTCGGGTCCTTCGGGGCCGGGGCCGGTTCGGGTGGGTCCAGTCAAAATGGCTGGGCCGGGTCGCAGCGGATTAATGGGCTGCCCATTTGGAGGCCCGATACCGCTGGAGCGTGTGTGGGTTTATCTTGTCGTTAAAAAAAAGGGTGAACAGCTTAATGCTTAATTTTAAGTTTTAAAGAAGCTTACACTCCTCCAAGTATTTTTATCCTTGATTCATCAATTAGTAAACATGTTCTAACTTATACTATAACTCTTTTTTTAAAGTAAGTTTGTCTTTAGTTTTGATAGTGACAGTAACGAAGTGCTCTCGGATGATTCGTTTGTTAGTGTGCAAACTGTTAGATTCACTACCATCAATTGGTACTGAATTTCTTCCACAACAATTTATATTTTATAAAGAATTAAAAATTAAAACTTTTAATAAGATATTAAAACTTTGAGAACATCGTATTCACCCCCTGCCACCCTCTACATGTTATTGCCATATTATTATCCTTTTGCAACAAATACTTGGACCAAGTCATTATTAGCAGGTAAAGATTTTAACCAAACCCTTAAATAAACACAAACTTTGCTCTAGACTCTTAAATAATAATTTCGAAAGTTGTTCCCGAAAACAAATATTAGACTTGGCTTCATTTTAATACAATTTTCCATTTTCCAATAGATATAACAGCAAATCGTATTTCTAATATGGCTGTTGCTATATACCAAGGTTTTAAATGGCGTGAGACGTGGCGTGACGGTGAGGTTAAGCCTCATTAGAAGCCATGACGAGGACATGACGTCTGTCAAAACGTGACTTATGGCGGCAAATCTCTATATCATATATAATATTATATATAAAAACATATGTTTTATACTATTAATAGATGAGTCAGTGATAATAAAGAAGTTAAATTAGTTTATATATTAAAACTAGCAAATAGAACATTAAAAACATAAAGAAAAATCAAATATCGCGTTAGAAAATACCGCACATTAGGTCATGGCGTGCCACATGCATAACGTGGCGTGAGAGTTGAGACACAAGTCTTGAGCCACGGCGCCATGACGGCTGTCGCGGCGAGCCTTTTAGAACAGTGCTATACACACATATTTAGGTTATGTTAGGCAAACCAAGGGGTCGTTTACCCAAACACTTACCCGACAAACATTTACCAGTAAAATTCAATAATATCACTTACTTATCGAGTAAGATTCTAGTCTACCAAAACGACATCGTATGAAATAATTTTACCCGGTAAGTACTATCCATGATAAGAGTCGTTGCCCTCATTTGCCAGATAAGATTCTTGGTTTTTGCATTCGCTTACCTGGTAAGATTTTATGGTCATTGCCATATCTAGGGGCAAATCTATGGGTTGACTTGGGTTGGGGGGGGGGGGGGGGGGGGGGTCAAATGACTTCCATAAAGTTTCAAAAAATAGTTTTTTATAGTATAAAATTTCGTTTTTTGTAAATATATGTGTTTTGAACCCAACAAAAATAAGTTTGACCCCATAAATTCTTTAATCCCACTTTCATTGTTTAACTTTTATATAATTTGCTTTTTACATTAATTCTTGTTGTGAATTGTTAGGATTAAAGTTTTTTAGTTAATGTATAATTATTAAAGTTTTGTTAATTATTAATTATTAATTATTTAGGGTTGAGATTTGTTAATTGATGTCAAATTATTAGTTTTTTTGTTGCTAACTTAGGTTTAGGATTTAATAGTTGACTAATAGAATTGGAATCCTTGCCTCTTCTCATTCCATTCAATCGTATATATAGGTTACAAGATACATCATATATGGTAAGGAAATAAAGCTAAGGGATATATACAATGAGTGCTATATTTATCTAACTCTATATTTATCTTTGATGATGGTTATCTCTAATATAATATTTATCACTAATACGCCCCCTCAGTCTAAGGGGGAGGGCCACGAACGCTTAGACCGGACCGAAAATCATCAAACAGATATCTTGGTAAGCCTTTAGTGAAGATGTCGGCATACTGATACCGAGATGGTACGTGAAGTACTCGAATGCGCCCCCGGGCTACCTGTTCCCTAACGAAATGAATATCAATCTCCATATGATTGGTCCGTTGATGTTGAACCGGATTACCCGATAAATACACCGCGCTAACATTGTCACAATAAACGATCGATGCTCGCATTATGGGACTGTGAAGCTCTAGTAAGAGGTTGCGGATCCAACATATTTCTGCAACAACGTTCGACACCCCCACGGTATTCAGCCTCGGCGCTTGATCTCGACAATGTTGCTTGGCGTTTGGCGAACCATGAGAGTAAATTATCCCCGAGGAAAATGCAATAACCGGACGTGGAGCGTCGGGTGTCCGGACAACCACCCCAGTCGGCATCGGTGTAGGACACAAGACCCGATGTCAGTGAGGGCTAAGGTGCCTCGTAAGTACCGTAAGATCCGCTTTAATGCATGAAGATGAGGTTCACGTGGGTCGTGCATAAAAAGGCAGATTTGTTGTACCGCATATGATATATCTGGGCGTGTAAAGGTCAACTATTGTAAAGCCCCGACAAGGCTGCGATATAAGGTCGGATCCTTGACCGACGGACCGGTGGTAGTACTGAGCTTCGAGGTGGTCTCAACTAGAGTGGCAGCCGGTTTGCATGAATCCATATTGGCCCGAGTAAGGATCTCGGACGCATACTTTTTCTGGGAGAGAAAAAGACCATCAGAATTGTGGGTGACCGAGATTCCCAAAAAATAATGAATGGGACCGAGGTCTTTCATTGCGAATTCTGCACTAAGTTTCCGCATGATCCGGGTACGAATCGCCTCGGAAGAGGCGGTGAGAATAATATCGTCCACGTATAATAACAAATACACGGTGTCACGACCATGCTGATAAATGAACAGGGATGTATCGCACTTGCTATTCCGAAAACCAACCGTGGAGATAAAATTGGCGAAGCGAGTGTACCACGCCCTCGGGGCCTGCTTCAAGCCATATAAAGATTTTTTGAGGCAGCACACATGATCAGGGAATTCAGCACTACGAAATCCCGGTGGTTGATACATAAGGACGGTCTCGTGTAGGTGACCGTGTAAGAAGGCGTTCTTGACGTCCAATTGATGAATGCTCCAATTTCTCGATAGGGCTAAACTGAGTACGGTGCGGATCGTGGTCGGTTTGACGACCAGACTAAATGTCTCGTAACAATCAACTCCAACCTGTTGTGACCTGCCATTAACAACCAGTCGAGCCTTATGGCGCTCGAGAGACCCATCAGATCGATATTTGTGAGTAAATACCCACATGCACCTAATAACATTAGCATTACGAGGCCTAGGAATAAGTTCCCACGTATGGTTTTTAATTAAAGCATCATATTCGTCGTTCATAGCTCGTCCCCAGTTACGGTCACGAATAGCCTCAAGATAGGAAGAGGGAAGAGGGGAAATACGAGGAGACGGTGGAGGTGTATACGAGTGAAAAAGCGCGTATTTTGGATTCGGTTTCGTGATGCCTTGTTTTCCACGGGTAGTCATAAGATGAGTGGGTTGGGGTGCGTGTGGCGGAGGGGTCGGGTTGGGGAGTGGGTCTGTGGATGTGGTGGTATGTGGAGCAGTCGGTAGTGAGTCGGGTGGTGGATTGGGAAGGGATGGCGGAGGGGGTGTGGGTGGTGTCGGAGGTGTATGAAACATAGTCCGGATTAGTGGGTGGGGTCGAGGAAAGTGTAGTCCTCGGAGGGGGGAGAAGAAGGAGAGGCAAAGGGAAAAGTCGTCTCATCAAAAGTAACGTGACGAGAAATGATGATCTTATTGGTGGTGAGATCGAAGCACTTATAACCACGGTGATTCGGTGGAAACCCAAGAAAAACCGCAGGGGTTGACCGTGGTTGTAATTTATGTATCAAGGTAGGGGGTTGTGTGGAAAACAAAGGCATCCAAAGACACGGAGATGGGTGTACGTGGGGTATCGACGGTAAAGAATTTGGGTTGGCGACCGATAAGAAAGACCCTTATTTGGAAGGATAATGTGAAGATAGGATGCCATAGATAAAGCATGCGGCCAAAAAGTGGACGGGACGGAAGAGTGTAAGAGAAGTGTACGGGCCATTTTGTTTAAGGTCTGTAACTTGCGTTGGGCTTTACCGTTTTGGGCCGAGGTATAGGGACATGAAAACCGCATTTGAATGCCATTGGTTGCGCAAAACGTAGTGAAAGCAATGTTATCGAATTCCCGTCCATTATCACATTGGAAACATTTAAGATTTCTTTCAAATTGAGTTTGAATATATGCACAAAAATGTTTAAAGATAGCCAATGTTTGAGATTTACGAGCAAGCGGAAAAAGCCAAACAAAATTGGTGTAATCATCCAAAAATAATAAATAATAACGGTGACACGTGGAACTAATAACTGGAGATGTCCAAATATCGCTATGAATTAAATCAAACGCTGCAACCGAAAAAGAACTAGAAGGATAAAACGGTAAACGATTGTGTTTCCCTAATTGACAAGAATTGCAAAACAACTAGATCTAGGATTATTGCATGAAATACAAGGACTTGATAATAGTTTATGAAGAATAGGGTCGCCCGGATGTCCAAGGCTGTTGTGCCACACGGAAGAAGAAAGAGCAGCAAAAGCGGAGGAAGTGACGGCTTTGGAGACGGGATAGAGGTCGCCATGGCTATCACATCGGAGGATACGAGTACCCGTCATCAAATCCTTCACAGATAAACCATAGGGATCAAATTCGATTGTGACCAAATTGTCTCGTGTGAATTTACGAACCGAGACTAAATTTTTGATTAACTTTGGAATGACTAGGACATTCTTTAGGGTGAGAGGAGAAGAGGGAGACGGAACGTGAGATTGACCCGTACCCGTAACCGGAAGGGTTTCACCATTCCCGACGAGAATATGATTGTTAGTGCTTAAATTAAAACCGTGAGAAATCATACCTGGGTTTTGCGCCTGTGTCCATGTACCAGAGGTCGTCCGGAGGATTTAACGTCATCGTATGCATGGCCGATTCTATGTTGGTGGGTACTGCCCACTGTGGCTGAACCGTGCCAGCAGCATAGTGTGCTTGAGCAGGATGTGGGCCGAGGATGTCGGGCCTGTTGGAACTGGGTCTGTATGTCGCTGAGGAAGGAGGCGCACCCCAAGGCGCAACGGGCGCTGTCGGGTATGGGCAAGGAGGGACTGCCCACTGTGGTTGTCACTGTGATGATGCTCGGTTATAGGTCTGCGGCGAGGGATACCACTGCTGCTGTTGGTTACGGCTTGTCCCGCCACCACGAGGAAATTGCCGCCCTCGGTAACGGCTGCGGCCTCATCCTCGGGAGGACTTGTCACGGGTGTCTGGCTGGCGGTCTTCATACCTGTGTGGCTGGCGGTCGTCGTACCTGTGGCGAGGATCTGACGAATATGGTTGACGAAGATCGGTAGGCGGGCGGCGGTCCGGCGGTTGTGGCTGAGAGTTGGACACGAATGCGGCATTATCACTGCCGGCTATTGAGGCTTGTTTTGCCTTTCGGGATTCTTCAAGGGTTAACATGCTCCGAGCACGAGTAAATTCGGGAAGAGGATCAGACTGCTGGATGATTGTGGCCACACCATCATAAGCTTCGGACAGCCCAGCCACCAATTGTAGAACCATACGATCGTTGTTAACCGGGGTACCAATGTCGGCAAGTTCATCAGAAACGGTTTTGATTTTGCGACAATAAGCCTCGATATTTGGGAAATCAGCAAGCTTGATGTTTGAAAACGTTTGTTCGAGGAGAACGGCTCTTGATCCTTTGTTATCTTGGAATAGGCTTTTGAGGTGTTCCCATGCTTTTAAAGCTGTGGAGTTTGGAACATGAATCGTTTGGAGGAGGTCGAGGGAGATCGTACCGTAGATCCATTGTAGGACCACGGCATCCAAACGCTTCCATAATGCTTCATCGATGGTGGTATCTCTTGGGGGAATGATGTGATCCGCAACTTGGTAGGCTTGGACATGAATTTTAAACAATTCAGCCCAAGATGTATATTGGACTTTTTCAATAGCTAACGTAATCGGGATGAATGATCTGATGTTGGTAACAGTTAGAGCCGGGTGATAAGGAAAATTCTTGGATTTATCGACTGGTGGGTCATTGAGATTTTCATCACCCATTGTTAGAAACGAGAGGGATCGAGAAGACGAAGAAAGAGTGGACGCCGGTGATTGGGAAGAAGACGAGGAACGAGAAGAGGTGTTTAGGGTTTGTGCTCTGATACCATAATAGAATTGGAATCCTTGCCTCTTCTCATTCCATTCAATCGTATATATAGGTTACAAGATACATCATATATGGTAAGGAAATAAAGCTAAGGGATATATACAATGAGTCCTATATTTATCTAACTCTATATTTATCTTTGATGATGGTTATCTCTAATATAATATTTATCACTAATATTGACGTCTAATTGTTATTTTGAATGATTTTCCTTGGATTCATTCGAAATAATTTATCTTTATGAAGTATCACCCTAATAAAAAATAATACTGATATATTTAAGGAGATAACATTGTCAACCACGTGGACACATGACCATTACTTAAATTCCGACCCCATCATCAAAAAATTGAATCCGTAATTGACCATATTCATCCAATAAAATAACATGACTTGATAAACGCTTGCTCAAATAAACATTTAGCAAGCAATCGTTAAGTTATAAGATAATTGAAACATGTAATATGATAAAAACAATATTCCCATCAAATTATATACATTCAACCATTTTAGATGGGTCTTAAATACATATATCATGACCCCTTTTAAATACATCTAGGTCTATCCATTCATTATACGTGGTAGGGGTGAGCATAACCGGGTACCTGGCTAAATTTTATGGAACCGAAACCGGAATCGGAATCGGAATTGGCGGTTCATAGAATGAAGGAATCGGAACCGGAACCGCTTACATCGGTTCTCTATATATTGGAACCGGTCACGGAACCGGCGGTTCCGGTTCCGGGTACCCGCTATCACTTTTTTTTTACATTTATTTAACATTTCATACAATAAAAATGTAATTTTAAGTCTATTGCAAACTACAAAGTATCAACTTAAAGAAATAAACACAACAAATAATGAAAAATAATCAGATAAAAACTAATTGTTACATAAATAAATTGGAAACTCCGCCGTATTGAATCTTGACATCAACAAAACGAATTACAAAACACATAACATCCTTACGTCAAGACTTAACAAATAAAACATTTTGATCAAAACGAATAAAACACCTAACAAAACTAATAACACATCATTAAATATTTAAATATAATAAATATATAAATAATTTTATCAAAAAATAGCGGGTACCCGTCAGTTCCGGTTAATTTCGAACGTATCGAAGAGACGATTATAATGGTGTAACTTATTAAAATTAAAACGTATTTTTGTAATGTATTTTAGTTAATAAACGATTATATGTGTTAAATGTAAAATTAAAATTATGAAAGTAAAAGGTATAAAGTAAATTAAGTAAATAAGTATAGGGGTTGAAAGTGTAACATTTCAATTAAAAAGTCATCCGAATTGGGTGTGTCGCGGGATTTTGCTTCGCGATCGCGGGATACAAATTTTCAAATTTGGTCCCTATCTGCGATCGCGGACTCCTATCGCGGAAAAAATGGGTATTTTGACAAATTCAAGAAAAAAATGGGTATGTTGGTAAGTTAAAGTCAAACTTTGAGTATTTTAATTAAATTCCCATTAATCTGTCTATTTAAGATATTTTACTGTAAAAACCAAAATCAAGATTTTAATTTTAAAATAATAAAAACCAAATAAAGTAGATTTTATTTTTATTTATTATGCCCAATTTCAAATTCAAACGTAAGATAAATAAAGGGAAATTAATTAAAATACCCAAAGTTTGATCAACTGTTACCAAAATACCTAAAAAAAATTTCATTTTGCAAAAATACCCAAAATACCCGCGATGGATCCCGCGATCGCGGGCTAGGGCTGACGTGGCACGTATTTTGGCCCCAAAATGCCCCGCGAAGCCCCTCAACTTTGGTCGCGGTGCACTTTTGGTCCCTGCCCGCGATGGCCCGCGATGGACCAAAATTTTCACTTTTGGTCCATGAAAATTTACACTTTTGGTCCCTGAAAATTTACACTTTCAGCCCCTGTACTTAGACGAATCTTGCATTCTTTTACTGTTTTTTTCCACAATTATTGTACTTTGAAGACAGATTTGTGGTTGAAATTCATTTGCATGTTTGAGATTTCATCCATAAATATCAGTAGTATGCAATTCACAATTCACACTTCCTCTTGCTTTCTTTCTTGATTTCTCTCTTGCTTTCTTTCTTTGAATTGATTTCTCTCTTCTCTCATTTCATCCACAAATGGCATCGTCATCAAACCCTAAGTCTACTCCTGAAAAAATGCCACCTCAAATCGAGGTCGCCATAGCAAAAAAGGAAAAGGAGATAGATGAACTAACAGAAGAGTGGAAAAAAATGATGGACAGGAAGGCAGTCCATTTGAGAAAGATCGAAGAGGAAGACAGGGAGATCAAAAGGATGAAAGGGGATATAAAAGCTCGGGAGGCTCGTGTTCGTCGAGAACAAGAAGCAATTCACCATATTCTGCAAGACTTCGCAATTATTCAAGCGAAGGTAAACGAGAAGCAAGCTTGGATTGATGAAACTAAATCAATTTTTAAGTAGGTGGTGGTTATATTTTTTTTTGTTTTGTATTTTTTTTACTGTGTTGTTGTTTGTATTTTTTTTACTGTGTTGTTGTTTTGTATTTTTTTGTTGTTGTTAATTTCTCTGAAAAGTAGTTTTTAAGCTGCTGAACCACGGTTAGGTTGGATACATCATGCAAGGTCAAGTCAGAGGTTACCTCATTCATGGGCCTACTCCTCTTGTAGAATATATGACAACCCTCAACTCATTTGCTAAAGTGTGTGTGGGTTGTGGTACACAATGGCCATACGTGGTTGCAAAAGCAGAAGCTGTTGAAGAAGGGTCAGAAAGATTGAAGTCAACTCATTTGCTAAAGTGTGTGCGGGTTGTGGTACACAATGGCCATACGTGGTTGCAAAAGCAGAAGCCGTTGAAGAAGGGTCAGAAAGATTGAAGATGAAGAGCTTGTTGGATGGAATACAAACTAGCTGTGTTATCAATGTTCATTTAGAAGCATATGTATGTGTGTGTATATATATAATATGAAATGGGGTTTTGACAAGTTGGTATCACTGGACTCATTTAAGAATTGTGAAAATGGGTATTTGACGAATGATGATTCATGTGTGTTTGGAGCTGAAGTGTTTTAAACACACATGAATCATCATTCGCCAAATACCCATTTTCACAATTCTTAAATGAGTCCAGTGATACCAACTTGTCAAAACCCCATTTATAAACAATTCTACCTTCTCTTATTTCCATTCACGATATCTATAAACACATTCAAATAATAATAATTTAAAACGATTTAATGAATTAGTTAATATATGATTATTATGTTAATGCGATAGGAGTGTAAAACAAAATTGAAAAAAAATATGAGATGTACCATAAATTAAATAATTAACTATAATGGTGTAATTTGTTAAAATTAAAACGTATTTAATATGAATATATAAACAGACATGTGTACTCAGAGTTAACATTCACTGCCATGGATGCAAGAACAAGGTCAAGAAAATACTAAGAAAAATTGAAGGTCTCCTATTTTCTTTATGTGTGTAAATATATAATACGAATATATATATATATCATTTACAAACTAGCTGTGTTATCAATGTTCATTTAGAAACATATGTATGTGTGTATATATATCATTTACAAATCAGTGTTTAGATCAACAGTATCATAAGGGTTTGTTCCATATGGTTCAAGCTGTGACGGGCCCGGGGTGTGACTGACAGAATGTCTCCTTGGCACGGTTGAAGGGGCGGGATTTGGACACTCTCCACGAGTGTGTCCTACGCATTGGCACCGAGTACATCTTCGTTGTATCGAACTTTCACCACGTGATGGACGTCGGTCGTTCTTTCTCGGTCTCCCGACCCTGTTCTTATCCATTAAAGGTGGATAGCATGGTGGAAGCGGGTCGGGTGGATACACCCATGCTGCAGGGGGTCCAGCTGGGTTTATTACCTCCACGTATGTTTTTCGGTAATATTCGGACGTGAAGAAAGGTACAGCCAAGTCGCTGCAATCTGTACGACCCATATATGTTGCTGCAGCGATGGCATGGCCGCACGGTAACCCAGATTTATCCCATTCGCGACACGAACAAAGGTGGTCTTCCATATTCACAATCGCGTGAATATAGTCATCATGCACCTCGTACTTCCCATACCCGATTGCTCTTACCGGCCATGTCGCCGCATGACGCGCCCTGTACTGAACGATATTCTCCGCCGTTGGTGCGAGTGCATTTTGTATCTTAGCTCCTTTTAGGCGTCGAATTTGGTACCACTCTTGTTGAAAGGCCCGAAAGTAGTCCATAAGATTAACAATCGGACATCTACGCGCAAAACGGGAGAGTGCATTCACAGACTCTGCACTATTCGAGGTCAGAATGTCATACCGTTGTCCAGGAAAATGGGCCGCGGACCACCTCTCCGGTCCAGCATCGTCAAAGACTTTGGCTGCTTCCTTGACACTGTATCGTAGCATATTCATGTACTTGTTAAACTCCCGATCCGTATATGCTCTGCATGCCGCCCAATAGACATCCTTGTAGGTGGTAATACGTTTGTCCTTGGATTTGGCGTTCATCTCCAAATGTCGACAGCATATGGCGTGAGGGGCGTTTGGGTACATGGCAGAGATTGCGGCGCTTATGGAAGGAGCCCTGTCAGACATAAACACCAACCCTTGCGGGTCTCCGATAGCTTGTCTCAACATGGACAGAAACCAAGTCCACTCGTCCCCGGTTTCGGACTTGCCTACGCCGAAAGCTACTGGAACGATGGAGTTATCCCCGTCCATGGCAACCGCCAGGAACATCATACCCAAGTAACGGCCCTTTAAATGGGCTGCGTCTATTATCAGGACACGACGTAGATTTTCCAGAAATGTGCGGATCTGCAAAAACATAGGTTAAAATGTTATAGTTTATAATGTGTAAATGTTATAGTTTATAATGTGTAAACATATGACGTGTTAAAATACGTACCGCGGGTCCAAGGGCCACGAAGCACATCTCAAACCGTCCACGTGAATCGGTCCGTAGCTGCGTGACAGTACCAGGGTTCTGCATCTGCAAATTATATAAATATGTCGGGAGTCGTTCATACGACTCCTCGAACGTGCCTCTCACCATAAACAGTGCATGGCAGCGCGCACGCCACGCTTGGTGGTAATCAATCGTGACGCCGAACTGCCGGTGAACGTCGTGGACGATGTCCTTTGGACGCAATGACCTGCTAACATCAAGAAATTTGTTTTTCAGGATCGCACCCAAAGTCTTTTTGCCGGCTTGTTTGTGGTGGGGATTAAGTTGCGTCCTCGTACAAGTGTGTACGTCGTGCAACTTTCTAATCATTATCGCCCCTCCTTTGGGACCCGTGTGAATCGCGTACAACCTCCACTCACACTTTTCTCTAGCACATTCAACTACGTATTTGATTTTGTCAGATGCCCGCACGCGACTTTGGAAACCCTCTTCCAAGAACTTCAGTCCGATCTGACTTGCTAAGAGATCCTTCGAATCGAATATCTGACCTGCTGTTAAACTTTCGCTACGAATATAAGGTGTAGGTTCGTAGCTTTGTGTCTGGGTATGGGAGTCTGGAAGAATAGGGGGCATATCAAAAAAGTCATTTATCTGACTACATGATTTTCTACTAGGGGTATATTCTTCGTGATCATCATTATCGGTGTCTGATCTGTCTATTTCAGAATTACCCGTTCTGAAAACGTGGGTTTCGTCATCAGCAACTCCAGCAGTACGCCATTCGTGTGGTTGTGGTGATGGTGGTGGTGGTTGTTGTTGTTGAGAATCAGGCTGCTCTATTTGGAGGTCTTCGTCGTCGTCACCCTCCTCGTCACCGTCGTCGTCACCGTCGTCGTCACCGTCGGATACGCCGGGATACACAAAGAGTAATGGGGGTCTTTCTGAATCGACTGCACGGTGCAGAAAAGTAGAGATATCCCCATCGTTGGATAAATCCACAAATGACCCATCGCCATTTTTAAACACTAACTTGCAAATATCAGAAGAGTTGATTCCACATTTTTGCATGGCGTATGCAACAAACTTCTGATAAGTATAGTTTACTGACACTTTAACACCATGCTTAGATTTATAAGCAAAATTCCACTCATTGTTATCTTGCACCCATTCACCATCAAAACAGAAATATAGCTTAGCTTTTGCAACAGATGAGCTCATTTTTTCAGTAGTATCTCAAACACAAAATATTGCAGAAAGAAATATTGCAACAATGAAATCGTTGTGTGAGAATTATGGCTTGAATTTTACGTCTATTTATGAATGAAACAACCAACATATCAGAAAACCAATCTCTCATTTCATCCACAAACTGATATTCCAAAAACATTGATTTAACATTGATTGAAACATGCAATTGAATTTCAACCACAAATCGGTCTTTAAATTGCAATAATTGTGGAAAAAAAACAGTAAAAACATCAAGATTCGTCTAAGTATAGGGGCTGAAAGTGTAAATTTTCAGGGACCAAAAGTTGAAAAGTTCAGGGACCAAAACTGTAAATTTTGGCCCATCGCAGGCTGCGATCGCGGGCTGCGATCGCGGGCAGGGACCAAAAGTGTACCGCGGCCAAAGTTTAGGGGCTTCGCGGGGCATTTGTGCCCAAAATACGTGCCACGTCAGCGTATCCCGCGATCGCGGGACCCATCGCGGGTATTTTGGGTATTTTTGCAAAATTGAAATTTTTTTGGGTATTTTAGTAATAGTTGGTTTGACTTTGGGTATTTTAATTAATTTCCCATAAATAAACAGGTAAAGCAGTTTATGAATTGGGAAATTTGGCACAACGATCTCCACAATTTTGGGGTGTGTCTTGATCGTGATATGATCCAACAGTAAGCAACTCGTGGGTAGGTACAGCCACCGGTTGTCGGGATACCTTCTATCTCTCCCGCCATTACTTTCTATATTTAATAATCACTCCACACAGTGACACCCCATTAAAAAAAAGTCGTTTTCCTGTGATTCTATCATCATTATTCAAAGAATAATCTTTTCATTTTGAATTAAATCTGGTTTTTGCCAATTGGGGTTTTCGAGATTTGTATCTAATTGAACTCCACGATGAACAGTCTGGGTGTAAAATATGGGGGATTTTGGAGAGTGGTGTATGTTGTGTTTCTGGGTCAATTGACCTCTTTTTCAATGGCTCTTATGAGCTTCAATTCATCTTTATCTGCTAATCTAGGTCAAAACCCCTATTTTCCCTCAACGTTTTTAAGCAATTATCTTCATAGGGTTTATCTGGGTTTGTGAATTGATTGTTTCTTTTGTTTTTTTTATAGGTGTTAATGCGCCATTTACTTTGGCATTTTTCTCTTATTTGGCTTTGACATTGGTCTTTGGAGGCATCTTGCTGTATCGTGGTCAAAAGCTACAAGTAAGTTCCCCATGAATGCTGAAACTTGATCAGAATCTGTAAAGCTTCTTTTTTTTCTTTTTGTTAAAGATGATCCTTATTTCTTTGTGATTGTGATTGTGATTGTGATTGTGATGAATCTTGATTGTTGTTTACAGTTTTCTTGATCTGATAAAATTAAAGTGTTGGTGCTTATGTTTCTTTGTGTTTTACAGATATGTTGGTATTGGTATGTCCTGTTAGCATTTGTAGATGTCCAAGGAAGTTATCTTGGTAAGTAATAGTTTTGGGTGTACAATTTCTTCAAAAACCTTTTTGAGGTCAAATGGGTAATTTTCAACTTCACAAATTGGAATGAAATCTTTAATATTATTGGAACAATTTGGCTACAACAATGACTTTTATCATGAGATGATTTCTATATAGAGAGGCAGAGAGCTGTTGGTGTTACATTTCAATCTGCAATCCATTGCATTAGAACTTGAAAACCAATTTCTTTGACCTCAAAAGTCAAACCATGGTTACAAGTAAATAACTATTTTGGTGGTTGATCACAGTTAACAAAGCATACCAGTTTTCCTCGATCACCAGTGTGACGATACTCGATTGTTGGACTGTTGTTTGGGTCATAATTCTCACTTGGCTCTTTCTCGGCACAAAGTATTCCATATGGCAGTTTTTTGGGGCAGCTCTATGTGTTTCGGGTCTATGTTTAGTGCTGCTTTCTGATTCCGGGGTGGGTGGTGGAGGTAAGAATACAAATAAATCGCCATTTTTTAACATCTCCCACTTTGAAATGATATTTTTTTCGGTATAATTCAGGTGGCTTGAAACCTATTCTTGGGGATATACTTGTGATTGCTGGGACAATTTTTTTTGCAGCAAGCAATGTTGGTGAGGTTAGTTGTAATGTTTTCGTTTATATTTACATTCTCACGGTCTACATCTGGCGAAAAACATAGAGCTAACCTTGTACCGTATATTTAATATGCAGGAATTTTGTGTAAAGAAGGTCGGTCGAATTGAAGTAATAACAATGCTTGGTTTATTTGGAATGCTTGTGAGCGTAGTTGAGATGTATCCTTTTTTGGTAGTTCAATCTTCATAGAAATTGGGGCTGCTTACTAAACACTTATTGCCTTTTACCCGGTAACCAAATACTTATTGCCTTTTACCGGGTAACTAAATATTTATTGCCTCTTACTGGGTAAGAAACCCTTACCTGGTTAAAATTAGAGAGATGGTCTTTACCAACTTTCTTAATGTGCCGTTTTACTGATCAAAAATCTTACTTGGTCAGTGAGGGTGGTGACCTTTACCTGGTCATTGCTTACTGGGTAAGAGATGCTTACCTGTCTTACTATGCCATTTTGATGACCAAGAATCTTACCTGGTAAGGTAAGTGAGGGGGTTGACTCTTACGGGGTCAGTGTTTACCCAGTTTGTATTGGTAAAAGGCCACTTAGTTATTCTGTTGTAGAAGAACATGTGTTGGTTTTCCATAATCATCCTTTAGGGCAATATTCGAGAGGAAGAATCTCGAATCCATATCCTGGTCCCCAGAAGTTGTAAGTGAATGTCTTTAAATAGGTCTGGTGTACATTGGGTTTGGTTTGGTTTTACAGTATCGCTTTACAAATACGCATGTTTGACCATTTGACTTTAACGAGGTTGAGCTTTAAAGCCATGTAAAACACCATTTATTGCGAAAATGGTCTTACCAAATGCATTTTCACTTTCTTGTCAAAAAAAGTTATAACTTTGTTTACATATTAAATCTGTAAACCGGAAACGTATGTGGTACCGGACCATACCTAAGTTTCTAAAACTATACTCTTCTTCCCACTTCTTCTCTTTTGACCATGATCATTATCTTTCAGATTTTAACCTTTGCTGGTTACGGGATAGCGGGCTTTATGTTCTGTTCTTTGACGCCTCTTGTTCTACAGGTTCGTGAAATTCTCCATCTGATGAAAACACAAAATAGAAGAAAAACACGAAAACCTTATTGATTCAGTCTTATAAATGTATTAATGCAGGCGAGTGGAGCCACATTATTCAATCTCTCGTTACTGACAGCCGATATGTGGGCAGTGGTCATTCGTGTGTTTCTATACCACCAGAAGGTAATTTTTTTGAATGCGCTGTTGGGGAACACTTTTAACTCCTTCCCTTTTCGCGTCACTTTGACCATATACTCGCTGCAGGTGGGCTGGTTATACTACGTGTCATTTTCACTCGTTGGTATCGGTCTTGTCGTATATTCGAAAACGTAAGTCTTGTTCTCATATGGATTATATATTATAAACAACTGAAAACAGAGTAAAATAATCAAACTTTACTTGTTTACAGAGAAAAGTATTCCAATGAGTTACCAAAACTTGAGAATGGTGACACCGACCAACTGAACCGGCTGCTACCAGAGGAAGCCGTTCGAGTCTAGAGTTAGGCCACAGTTGCTTCAAATTTGTAATAATGTGTTAAATTCGGCATCTCATTAGGCATATGATAAGAGACACATATATTGATGTAGGACGAATGGCGACAACATTATGTATAGTACAACCAAGGGAATAATTATCTATGTGAACTGCTAAGCATTTCTCTAAACACAAACATATTGCCAATGCGATGAACCGAATTCGAGTTCTCAGAGATGCAAGTTTCAAGTTGTTGGATCGATTCCACATCATCTTTGTACACTACATGTGCCACACACATTAACACCCTTAAACCAGTACTTAATGATGATCCTACTGTTATATACCAATCTTCCCTTTCAAAGTCACTATACATCTGTTGTTGAAAGAAACTGAATGGTATGTAGCACATACATACTCACATTCTTAACTGTTGTGCTCTTTGGAGCAAAAGGATTGTAATTTGAATCAGGAACGAGCTTTTTAATGTTTTCGATTGTGAATATGATGCCGGTATTTATCCCACTCTCCAAACAAACCACATATAGCGAACCCCATGATACTGGTATGACATTGAGGAGGCAACTTTAGTGCAATTTCGCATCCATGCTGTTGCTCTTTAAACAAACTTGGAATCTTGTATCCGGGAATAGTGACACTTAACCAGCGATCTGCAGCAGCACATTTCTGTAGGATACAGTATACTTCAGTTGTTATTTAAGCACCTACCTCATAAATATAGAATTATTGTAGCATATATAGGGGGCTTAATCATTTGAGAACTCTAAAATACGTGAGATCCGTTGATAACTTTAAAATACGTGAGATCCGTGAGATCCATCCTAAGCCACTAATTTAAGATAATTAATATTATTAATAAATACAGATAATTTTTGGAAATTTCATCTCTCTCTCTCTCACTCTCTCTCTCTCTCTATATATATATATATAGAGAGAGAGAGACACACTATTTTGTAAACTTTTATTTCGTGTAAATTTTAGATTTCATAGGTTTTCTTGATGATATTGTTTCATCAAATTGTTTATTTTGATGAAATTGTTTCATATCGTTCATTTCTTGATGAAATTGTTTCATATATTTGTGTTTTTTATGTAGTTTCATATATTTTTTTCATTCCTATGAAACTATTTAATATATTTTCTCAGTTTGATGAAACTGTTTCGTTTTTAAATAAAAAACACAAATATATGAAACAATTTCATCAAGAAATGAATGATATGAAACACTTTCATCAAAATAAACAATTTCATGAAACAATTTCATTAAGAAAACTTGTGAAATCCAAAGTTTACACACATTTAGAGGTTTACAATTTATTATCCATATATATATATATATATATATATATATATATATATATCTTCATATCAACATACATGTTATGGACAAGGTAAGCACATTGTGAACACAAGGTAGGGGTAAACAACTTTAATAAAAAAAATATAGGATGTTCACATTGTGTTCACAGGTGGTATGTTTAGATTTAGTTTGTGTTCACAATATGGTCACAAGTTATGTAAGATCTCTTAGATTTAGAGTGTGTTCACGATGTATTCAAAAACTATAATAGAAATTTTAGAAAAGTGTTCACAATGTGTTCACAAAGTATAATAGCAATTCTAAGAAAGTGTTCACAATATCTTCACCTTGAATTCATATTCAATTATGTGATATACGTGTATCTTATGGAAAGATGAGAGATGAGAGAGAATATACCAAAGAAAAAATATGAGAGAGAAGATATGAGGGATGTGAGAAAAACTAGGATAGAGGAGAGAGAGAGGGAGAGATATTTTCACTTTATATTAGATCCAATTTATAAAAAATCGAGATGTTACACCTTCTGTTCTTGTAAATGTCAAGTATTCATCCTATTTTCCGGAAATAGCAATACTTGCACCCCAAGCATGAAGTCGTTCAAGAAATAAATGATCGTTTGCTATCATTGTTTCCAGGAGACGAAAAGGAGTACCTAAGTTCAGATAGTCTGTGTGAATCAGAGCATCTTCACGAACAGTTTGATGAAACTTTGTACTCACCTGATGTCTTAAATGGTCTTAAATTATCGGGTTTGCCAAACCATAAGATAGTACTAAAAATCGGTGTTCCAGTTATGTTACTAAGGAAGATTGATCAGAAATCTGGATTATGTAATGGAACTAGACTACGGGTGTTATCTTTGGGAAATCGGGTTATAGAAGCAGAGATCATATCTGGAAGCAACATTGGAAGCCGAACATTTATTCCAAGAATGTCTTTGACACCTTAAAGACAAAAGGATTCCGTTCAAGTTTCAAAGAAGACAATTTCCAATTGCTTATGTTTTGCCATGACCATAAATAAAAGCCAGTGACAGTCATTATCGAAGGTTGGTTTGTTTCTGAGACATCCTGTCTTCACCCATGGTCAGTTGTATGTTGTTTTATCTAGAGTAAAAAGTAGGCAAGGTTTAAAAATATTAATTATAGATGATGAAGGTATAATTAGCAATAGAACAAAGAATGTTGTATATAAAGAAGTATTTGGTAATTTATGACACGTGGTTCTTATTTTTTTTTTAATATTTTAACTATGTACTTTTCCATAATTTCATTTACGTTCTATTATAAATTCTTAATATTTATTCATATTTTTTATTAATTTTTTGCAAAACATCCTTTGTGAAAACTGCCTAAAAAAAGGACATTTTGTAACCAACTGCAAAAAAAAACAACTCTAAAGGGAAAAAAGCTTGGAAAAGTAGCATCGTACTTTCGATGATCATTCATATATGTAAGATAAGTTTTCTGGCATGATTTAATTATTTTAAATTACCCCGTGTAATACACGGGTTCGAACCTAGTATATATATATATACAGGGAGAGATTCAAATGAGAAATGCTAAGTGTGTGAGAAATAGAGAAATGATCATCTGGTCAACATTTGCGGCTTTGACTGAGAAGCACCAAATAATTCCTAGTGTGGTCTGCAGAAGATAGAGGGGTTGTTTCGTAAAATACGCGGGACGAGTTCATATGTGAACCTGTGTGATTCACATATGACTATACGTTCATATGTGAATCAGTTAATTAGTTCATATGAGAATCAGTTAATTAGTTCATATGTGAATCACAAAGGTTCATATGTGAATCTGTTAATTAATTGGTTCAACTGATTCACATATAAATGTACAGTTAATTAGCTCATATGTGAAACATTCATATGTGAATTAGTTAAAAAGAGTTTATATGTGAATTACATGGGTTCACATATGAACATATAGTTCATATGTGAATCACACAAGTTCATATATGAACTCATTCCGCGTATTTGTAAAAATTACAAAATTGTCCTTCTATTTTTGGAATAGCCGCAACTTTTGACCGATCAAAGCCGCAATTCTTGACCAGTCAAAGCCGTAATTTTTGATTAGCCAAATCCGATCTTGATTGTATGAATGACTAGGATTACTTCTCTATTTCTTACACACTTAGCATTTCTCATTTGAACATATGGCTATATATATATATATATGGGGGGTCTTCCAATGTTGCTTCCAGATATGATCTCTGCTTCTATAACCCGATTTCCCAAAGATAACACCCGTAGTCTATTTCCATTACATAATCCAGATTTCTGATCAATCTTCCTTAGTAACATAACTGGAACACTAATTTTTAGTACTATCTTATGGTTTGGCAAACCCGATAATTTAAGACCATTTAAGACATCAGGTGAGTACAAAGTTTCATCAAACTGTTCGTGAAGATTCTCTGATTCACACAGACTATCTGAACTTAGGTACTCCTTTTCGTCTCCTGGAAACAATGATAGCAAACGATCATTTATTTCTTGAACGACTTCATGCTTGGGGTGCAAGTATTGCTATTTCCGGAAAATAGGATGAATTCTTGACATTTACAAGAATAGAAGGTGTAACATCTCGATTTTTTATAAAAGATGATGTATGGGTTTATTAAATAGTTGAGTAAAATTATTTGATAAATTATGATTTGTATCGTGATATATTAATTTTAGAGTTTATCCCCGATTAAGTTACGTTAGTTGTTTTGTGGAATTATAAGATGTGGGGTAAACTTTAATTTTAATCTATAATTGGAGGGATCAAAGTTTCCAAGTGTTGATACTTGGAGAGATTATTTGGCTAATGTGGTTAAACCAAAACACCATCACCGCCTCATTATCATTTAGAGGGTGAGGTGTCCTTCTTTCATGCCATTTTTGAACATCATAAGTATGTGTGTGTGTGGTGTTGTTCAAGGCAAAGCGAGAGAAGATAGAGAGATAGAGAAATCAAGAAGGAAAGAAATAAAGCAAGCAGAAGAAGATAAAACAAGTAATTTCAGCTGGAGTTTTAGGAATCAAGTTGATGAATCAAAGGTATTCTTCTTAACATAAATCTCCTTTTTATGTGATTAAAAGCTTGTATGAGTTTAGAATTGGGTTTTATTATTTTTGATGATTATGAAAAATCTGGGTTGATAGATATGTTATATTAGTAGTATTGAACATATCTGCAAGTTTATAGAAACAAACATGGCCTAAATCTATAAATTTTTGGGTTAAGTATGAACACAGTGGGTTGAGATAGTTATGAATGTCGCCAGAGTTGGTTGCGACAGTTATGATAGTTGCGATAGTTATGAGTATCGCAAGCTTTGGGTTGCGACAAGAGGGCAATATCGCAACAGATGGTTGCGATAAGTGGTTGTATCGCAACAGTAGATTGTGATAAGGTGTTCTGTCGCAACAGTTGTTTGCGACAAGTGGGAGTTATCGCAATAGTAGGTTGCGGCAAGGTTTATCGTAGCTAGTTGGTTGCGATAAGTGTTGATAATTTTGGTTATTTTAGGATTCTTAGTCTTTAAGGGTCCTGTACATTAGATTAATACTTGTACATTATGTATTTGAGTATTTCAGATCTCTGTGGAGTTGGTGACGAAAGTTCATACGTTTTGAGAAGGAAAAGTTAGAGTGATACTACTGCTATCAGGTGAGTTCATTCTTACCTTACCTTTTTATAATGTTTTTAAAAGATGGTAAGGTGTATTTTATAAATGAACTGTTTGGATGGATTGTGAGAGAATGATTTTATAAAGTAAAATCTATTATTAAAGTTGACGGTTTTGCTTAAGTTCATTTAAGACGTTGGAAAATGATTTATAGCAATAATTTGTAAGAGTTATAACTATTGGATTTATTGGGCAAGTGTGTTACGATAAAATTTATATCAAGGATTGTGAGTGATAATATTGATGGTTAGATTTATGTTATAAGGAATTGACATATTAAATGTAATTTGCTTATACGAAATGATACGAGAGTTTTATAAGGAGATTTGCTCATACTGAATGGTATGAGGAATCTATATGAAATAAATGTGATTTGCTCATACTGAATGATATGAGGAATCTATGGGGTATAATTATGATTTGCTCATACTGATTGCTATGAGGAATCTATATTAAGTAAATACCTGTACGAGTACAAATAGGTGGTATGGATCCATAGGCCTAATGTTTGGGAAATTGTGGAATAGACGTAGATTTATTCGGAATTCCCGATTTCTAAGGAAAAGAAGGGATGGGCATGTGTATATTGCGATCTCTATTTCCTTTCCAAGAAATGGGCATGTGGATATTGCGATTTCTTGGATATGAGTATTAATCTAGAAATGGGCATGTGGATATTGCGATTTCTTGGGTATGAGTATTAATCTAGAAATGGGCATGTGGATATTGCGATTTCTTGGATATGGGTATTAATCTAGAAATGTGCATGTGTATATTGCAATTTCTTAGATAAGAGCATTAATCTAGAATCTGTGAAAATTCGTAGTGCGGCTCTAGAACATGAGAAATGACTGGCTTATTGTCAGGTTGTAGTCATGGAACTAGGTTTAACCTGTTATTAAAGGATGGTTATGTGTGTGGTAAGAAAAAGGGTTAACCAGGATTGTTATGCCTTGTTTACATTGATTTGTACAAATATTATTTTGAAACCGAATGTTCTCACTAGGCGTTAGCCTAATCGTTTCAAATGATGTTTTCTTACCCGGTGCTAGCTCGGGAAAGTAAAAGGGATGTGGGACGAGAGCTTTTGGATTAGCGGAGGAGATAATGATTATTGAGGTTTTGATGGATTGCTTAGATAATCTAGTTAATCTGATTATAGTGACATGATTAGATTAATAGGTTATTTGAAGAATTCAGTATTTGTGAATATGACCTCATAGATATTTCTCTGCTCAGTTATAAAGTTGGAAGTTTAAGTTTAAATCTTATTATAAATTAAGGTTTAAATTAGCCCTGAATTTTAGGGTGTTACAATATGGTATCAGAGCATTAGTTTAAGTGAACTAGGTATGCTAAGTGAGATACCTAGACTTAAGCTGTGATGAACTAAGTTATGATTCGTGAGATTGGGTAGAAGTATTAAGACATGATGGTCTTAGAGTCGACGGAAAAACGTGAAATTAGTACTGTAGCGATGGCAACGAGGATTCTCATGTATAATATATTCACAATATCAATTAGCTACTGTTATTATGAATATATTACTACACAAGTATACTTGTTTATAAATTGTTACAGTGACTAATGATCTGTTATGTATGTTTCGTATGTTTAGATATGAGTAACCGTTTCTTATGGTTATTTGTGAGATTCCACATCGGCTAGAAGAGGAAACAATGTCCTCCGTATAAGGGTGGATGGAGACTTTCCTTGCATAAGGTCTTTGCCTGTCACTGGGTGCGGTCTGGGTGCGTCCCGCGTATGCCTGTGCGGGTAGGAACAAAACCGTGAGCGGTACCGGTATGCTGTTATGCAGAAGGTATGCGCAAAGCGTGTATGGTAGGCTGGGAATGTCATATTATCTTGTTGTCTCTCTTACAAAAATATAAGAAGTTGTTCAGAGAAAGATACGTATCCGGCATAACACTGGACCACCTTGTGTGAGTGTTACAAAAGTGAAAGATCGTAGTTGCATAAGTGATTTCTTATGGGGTTTGATGATCCATATAAGAACAAAATGTTAAGGTAATCGAAGCGGGTGCGTGATAGGCGGGTTTGCACCCTCCTTAACTAACCGCAAGTGTACGGTGTCGTCTCAAGTAATACGTACGTAAGTACGAGTATCGAATCCACAGGAACTTGGTGTTAAGTACCGCAATGACTGTAAAAACTATTAACTGAACGATTGGAAATTGAGAGATGGTTGGGTTTTAACTAATTAATTGCAAGAATACAAATCAAGAACAAGACAGTAAACACCTTTGGAAACTTCCGATAGAGAAAACAGTTGGGGGTTGGAAATCCTATGGTTTTCATACACAAACGTCTGACTCAAAACAATACCAGTTATTCCCGTTAATGAATACCCAATCTTTTATATCACCGTTGTTCTTTCTCAAGCAACAACGAGTTTTAAATCAAAGCGTGGTTCTTTCTCAAGCAACCACAGTTTTTATCTTGGAAAACATAAGTTAAATCTCTCAATCTTAACCTATGTAGTTCAAAACACATTAAACACAAGATTATAATGGGACTAAGGTTTACTCGGAATATTTCTATCTCCTTTCTCACCTTAGGCATGCAATTTGTAATTCTAAATAACAATCTATTCTCTCGAACTTAATTGCTAACAACAAATCAATTGTAAATTGGCCAAACTCACAAAAGCGTTAAGAACGAAATCACATGCTTCATTAATTAAGAAAAATTGATAAATGTTCAATCGTCATCCATTCATATGTTCAAACCTAATTCAATCCAACCCCCAACATCTTAAGATTAGTTCATGATGTTGGGGAATACAAACGCAAGAAAAGGGGATGGAAACGTGTGTGAAAACATAATAAACGAGAATGTAAAAGATGTAATGGTGAAAGATGATGAACTCCCTTTTCCTAGCTTGAATCCGCTTTGCGTCGTGAATTACTCGTCGATTCCTCCTCTATCGTGGCTTCGAAAGGTGTAAAAAGTCTCCCAAAATCGCCTCCTAAACGTCTCTGGCCGTCGTGTGTGTGATGCCCCCCAAAACCTAGTTGCAGAAATTAATTTTATAAAACTGGGCGTCGGGGCCAGCGCCCGCGCGGATGGGCTGGCACCATGGCTGGCGCCAGATTCTGTTTGGAATGTTGGCGCGGGTTGGCTGGCGCCAGCACTGGCGCCAGATTCTGTTTCGCGATTTCTCGATTTCTCTCGTTTTCAGCTCTGGAACTCAAATTTGCTGCTTTTTTGGACACAAATGCTTGTACCTGTACTTTCTCAACAAAACCCATGAAATACTCGTATTTCACTTGAAGACATGCGTAAACCACCTAGTTTGAGATTCAAAAATAATGTCGAAAATCGACATTATCAACAACCCCAAACCGAGCGTTGCTTGTCCTCAAGCAAAATAGCGATAAAAATAGAATAAAAGCACATATTAGAGAAACGTAATAACTGCACACTCCCAATTGGTACCACGTGATGCACTGGTGACTTCCCATACCCGTGAATGCCTATCTCATTCTCGCCTCATTCCTATTTCGTTTGATCTATGACCTTTCATTGTAAGTTGAACTCGTGACTGCTTTGTTTCCATTAAGGTTGTTCTAGGTCCGGACATACTAAGGAAAACATTTCGCCTCGACCCTACCTCACGGGATTCACTCAATTCGCTCGAACCTAGGTTATCGCACATGTTGTCATGTCTACAGAGTTTATGTACCAGAATACGCAATAATTACATGACAACTCTATTGAAAGACGCACAAATGTTCAAAAAGTTGATCTCAGAAAGGAATTAAGCAGCAAGACATGGAATATTGGTAAAGGTACTCATAGACTCTAATCATGTTTTCCAGAAGATCATCCAGGTCTTTACACGGGTTGTAACGGGGTTAAGGTTAATGCTAAGAAATGAAGGGTAGAATGGATCAAAATTCCTCGGTGTGTCAATCATTAGCGATTCCTGAACTTCTTTACTTCACATTCGCTCACTTGGCCCTTTTCGTCACCACTAGAGTCGCTTTGACTCTCTTATTATGCAGCTACTGTTATCTAACTAACTGTTTTTTTTTTTTTTAAGTTGGGACTTCATTGGCCCAATTCATTCTCACTGACTGGCCTGCACTATTTTCTTTTCCGCTCTATCTTTCATAGTTCATTACCGCTCAGATTGACACACTTTCGGATAAGGTTGGCTAAGGCTTTTGGCTCGGGTTTAAAGGTGGGTCTGAAATGAAAAAGGTGAGTGTATGGCTACAAAGGGGCTATGGTTACACATAAATGGGTGAAAGGGTACGAAAGCTAAAAACAGGGTTAAACAAACACACAATGCCTGGAATCATCTCTTAAGGTCCACACGATATGGTCTACTACACCCTTACCTAATATTCCGATGGTCGTCTTTGCTACTCAATACAATAATATAGCGAGATCAGTCTATATTCACGACAAGGATCTCGAAAAAGTGTATATGATTTTCGTATATGAAACCCTCGATATGAATAACGTCTTTTAGGCTCAAGTCTCACTATAGGGCGGTCTCCACTAATGTCCCTAGTCATGTCCTTTCCCAGTCCTTCCCTAATGGTCACGTCACTATCACAAGATTCTTCCCACAATGGTCGGTCTCGATCATTCAAAACAAAAATTCGGGCTAAAGTGATCTAAGCATGCAGAGGTGCGGGAAATCTACGTGCATAACCGTGGGCCCGGTTGGGCAACCCCAAACCTTACCCACACATTGTCCCTAATGTGCTGGTGTCGGTTCAGGCGATACTAAAACAAGTATCGTTGTGCGGTTATTACAGGTATCAGACAGGTAAGGCATAACATAACATGAAGCACACAGAGCTAATCTAGCATTTTCCAAAAACATGGCCACCCCAAACCTCGGTGAAGCCGAGGTTTGCACAGGGATAAAAGTGAGTGTGTAGATGTTTAAAAAGTGAGGCACCCCAAACCCAAGTGAAACTTAGGTTTGTTGCATCTCGTTTAACTAATACTGAAATAAACATTCATACACCACTCATTAACATAATGAATTAGAACATACCTGTTTGCCCGGAGAGATTCTCTTGAAAGATCGGAACGCCCAGTTGGAAGATATCGGAGATGACGGAGAAGGGGATGCAAGAACAAAAACAAAAGAAAAAGGAAAGCAAAGAAAACAATTTTTTTTTTCAAAAAGACAACCAAATGCAGAAAAATAAAGAAAATGCACACCTCGGTGGGTTGCCTCCCACCCAGCGCCGTATTTAAAGTCGTGGCACGACTGTGTGGCTCTCAGCTTGGTTCGGTATCCGCGGAATTGATTCGCCCACACTTGCGATTCTTCGCGGATTCTTCCACCTCTTGCTTGCCATGACCAACTCCGTCTTTGTGCTTCCCACTCTCAAACATCTTGAATATCGCCTTTTCATCACCAACTCGTAAGGTCACCTCTCCTTCCTCCACATCTATCAGCGCTCGGCTCGTGGCTAGGAAGGATCTTCCCAGTATCAGCGGGACTTCTATATCTTCGTCGATGTCCATCACCACGAAATCCACCGGAAAGTAAAAATTTCCCACCTTGGTGAGCACGTCCTCTACCACTCCATATGGGTACACTATGGATCGATCCGCCAGTTTGAGCGTCATGTACGTCGGCTTCACTTCCTCTAATCCGAGCTTCCTGAAAATAGATAGAGGCATTAAGTTAATACTCGCCCCTAAATCACACAACACTTTATTAAAACGAATATCACCAATTTGAATAGGGATTGAAAAACTCCCTGGATCCTTAAGCTTCGGCGGAAGCTTGTTCCGGATGATTGCACTGCACTCTTCAGTAAGTGCAATGGTCGATTGGTGATCGACTGCCCTCTTCTTTGATAAGATCTCCTTCATGAACTTGAGGTATGTCGGCATTTGGGCGAGTGCCTCCACGAAAGGGATATTGATGTGAAGCTTCTTGAATATGTCGAGGAACTTCTTGAATTGTTCCTCATCATTGTGTGCCTTCACTCGATTAGGGAATGGTAGTGGTGGTACAAACGGTTTGACTACCGGCTTTTTCTCTTCACTTTTCTTGTTCTCTTCAATCACAACCTCATCGGCTTCTAGCTCAGTCATTTCTATGATCTCGACCTCTTTCTCTTTAGGATCGGTTCCTTTTGATGTGGGCTCTCGTATTGGCTCTCCATTCAGTTCCTTGCCACTTCTAAGATAAATGGCGTTACACTGTTCTCTATTCTTCTTCTCGGGCTGGCTCGGAAACGTGCCTTGACTCCGAACAGCTAACGCCTCTGCCATCTGTCCCATTTGACCCTCAAGAATTCGGATCGATGCGGTGTTCTGTTCTGTCGCAGCTCTTATTGTTCCGACTGAACTTGACAGTGTACCAACAGATGATGTGAATTCCCCAACCGCATTGTCCATCTTTGACACAAACTTCATTAGCATATCTTCCAATCCGGACTTTTTCTCCCCTCCTTGTGCTTCTTCTTGCCTCCTTTGATTGTAACCTGGAGGACGATAAACGTTAGAAGATTGAGTAGAAGAGTTAAAAGTATTACCGTACTGATTTTGTTGCTGCTGAAACATGGGATCTTTTTGTGCATTTTGAGGCTGGCTCCACGAGAAATTAGGATGACTTTTCCATCCCTCATTATAAGTATTTGAGAACGGGTCGTTCCTCGGCCGGTTATTGCGGTTTTGAAGGAATTGCACTTGCTCCGGCGGAGGAAGCTGTTGAGGTGAACCAAATGACTCTTGACAGCCCATATCCCCTTGGAGAGTTGGTTGAATTGTTGTCCCTTTCAGCTGATTTGTGATAGCTGCCAATTGTGCCTTAATAACTCTCATTTCATCACTTTCTTGCACACTTGCAACCTTCCTGGTGGCTGACCGAGGAGTGGCATAACTATGTTCCGCAAGATTCTCAATCAACTCATACGCGTCTTCATACGACATATTCATCAGTGCACCACCAACAGCGGAAGTGAGGTCATTTTTATGATGTGGATGCAACCCTTGATAGAATGTTTGGATAACCATCCATTCTTGTAGACCATGATGAGGGCATTTCTTTAGCATACCCTTGTACCGTTCCCAGGCCTCATAAAAGGACTCTTGATCCCATTGGCCAAAATGAGTGATATCTGACAGCAATTGGGCTGTTCGCCCCGGTGGAAAGAATTTGTTTAAGAAAGCCATCACCATATCGTTCCATGTACGAATCTGCCCATTTGGTAGACTCTCTTCCCATTCAGCTGCTCGACCCCTCAATGAAAACGGAAAGAGTCGGAGTTTGATCGAACCTGGGTCAACCCCATTCACCTTGAAAGTGTTGCAAATCTTTTCAAAAGTTCTCAGATGGCTGTGCGGGTCTTCAGATGCTGCTCCTCCAAACATATTTGCTTGCACCAATTGGATGGTGCCAGTCTTGATTTCAAAATTGTTTGCTGCAATTGGAGGAACATACGGTCCTCTCTGGACGGCCCCCATGTTTGGATTAGCAAAATTCCGCATAGGCACTCTCTGTCGTGGCGGTGGCGGAAGATTCACATTGTTGTTAACGCCATTGTTGTTAATGTTGTTATTGTTAACATTGTTGTTGTGAACGTTGTTGAGACCGGGATTGCCATTATTGTTCTGGTTGTTGGGGTTATTTGCATTCACGTTTGGAATTTCTTCCCCGTTACCCATGGCGAACCCTTCTTCCCAATCTTCCCCATCATTAATGTTGTTGTTGTCTAGACCCTCCATTTCTTGCTGACTTCTGAGTCTGGCTTGCCTCCTTAATCTCCTTGCAGTCCTTTCGATTTCAGGATCAAACGGTTCGAGTTCACCAGAGGAACTCCTTCTTAGCATAAACTAGAAGCAATCTGCAGCAAAAAGTAAGTCACCAATCAGATCTTGCAGCTATGAAGTAACAAGAACTTGGGTCAAAATCTTGCATACGAAAAATGAAATAACATAGAAAGAAAATTGCAAAAATAAAATAAAACAAAAATTAAAAGTGCTCAATGTAATAATCCCTACAGCTGGTAGTGATATCAACACAAAACAAGTTCCCCGGCAGCGGCGCCAAAAACTTGATAGGCGGGTTTGCACCCTCCTTAACTAACCGCAAGTGTACGGTGTCGTCTCAAGTAATACGTACGTAAGTACGAGTATCGAATCCACAGGAACTTGGTGTTAAGTACCGCAATGACTGTAAAAACTATTAACTGAACGATTGGAAATTGAGAGATGGTTGGGTTTTAACTAATTAATTGCAAGAAGACAAATCAAGAACAAGACAGTAAACACCTTTGGAAACTTCCGATAGAGAAAACAGTTGGGGGTTGGAAATCCTATGGTTTTCATACACAAACGTCTGACTCAAAACAATACCAGTTATTCCCGTTAATGAATACCCAATCTTTTATATCACCGTTGTTCTTTCTCAAGCAACAACGGGTTTTAAATCAAAGCGTGGTTCTTTCTCAAGCAACCACAGTTTTTATCTTGGAAAACATAAGTTAAATCTCTCAATCTTAACCTATGTAGTTCAAAACACATTAAACACAAGATTATAATGGGACTAAGGTTTACTCGGAATATTTCTATCTCCTTTCTCACCTTAGGCATGCAATTTGTAATTCTAAATAACAATCTATTCTCTCGAACTTAATTGCTAACAACAAATCAATTGTAAATTGGCCAAACTCACAAAAGCGTTAAGAACGAAATCACATGCTTCATTAATTAAGAAAAATTGATAAATGTTCAATCGTCATCCATTCATATGTTCAAACCTAATTCAATCCAACCCCCAACATCTTAAGATTAGTTCATGATGTTGGGGAATACAAACGCGAGAAAAGGGGATGGAAACGTGTGTGAAAACATAATAAACGAGAATGTAAAAGATGTAATGGTGAAAGATGATGAACTCCCTTTTCCTAGCTTGAATCCGCTTTGCGTCGTGAATTACTCGTCGATTCCTCCTCTATCGTGGCTTCGAAAGGTGTAAAAAGTCTCCCAAAATCGCCTCCTAAACGTCTCTGGCCGTCGTGTGTGTGATGCCCCCCAAAACCTAGCTGCAGAAATTAATTTTATAAAACTGGGCGTCGGGGCCAGCGCCCGCGCGGATGGGCTGGCACCATGGCTGGCGCCAGATTCTGTTTGGAATGTTGGCGCGGATGGTGGCGCGGGTTGGCTGGCGCCAGCACTGGCGCCAGATTCTGTTTCGCGATTTCTCGATCTCTCTCGTTTTCAGCTCTGAAACTCAAATTTGCTGCTTTTTTGGACACAAATGCTTGTACCTATACTTTCTCAACAAAAACCCATGAAATACTCGTATTTCACTTGAAGACATGCGTAAACCACCTAGTTTGAGATTCAAAAATAATGTCGAAAATCGACATTATCAGTGCGCTTTGAATAGTTGACCTTGACATATGATATATTTAGGTCCGGGAAAGACAAAGTTCGGAAACGATTTTACTTCCAATGAATTGTGTTATGGGTAGCATGAAGGAAGTAGTATTTTTTTGTGTATAAAGGCATCATGAAAGTTTGTATGCAATGTAGTCGCTTGGTGTGATCGTGGTGTGAGAAAGTAGTAGCACTTTGTACCGAAGGAACGTGTAAGTCATAGATGTAATGAAGGTTTCCCGTAATATTGAAGTATTCAAAAGTGGTGAGTATGCTTGATTGAAGTGTGTGAGTTTTTAGGCAATATACGTTAATGCTATTTTGAAATTTGGACGTTGAGTTGTGGTTGGTGACGGGATGAAAGGAGAACCCTTGTTCTTCTTGATCCCATTGGATTTTTGGAGAGTATTCATACTTCACTTGATTGTCGAAGAGGATACTGTAACCGTTAAGCTGTGGAGCTTCGTTATGAATTTTAGTCGAGAGTGTTAGAGTATTCCATGGATGTAAAGAAATGCAATGAATGGGTTAACTGTGTTGGAAAGTTAGGAGCTCGTGGTAGTTCTTGGTGCTAAGTACTTTACGAGGACCTGGCTAAAGGTCTTGGCAAATGATCTTGGAGAAACTGTTCTTTTAGACTGTAGTGGTGTGTTATGGGCGTTCCGTGTAGGTATGAGAGAAAATGACGACGGTATGGTAGATCAAGTATAGACATGCTTGCGATGAGAAGGTGTCAAGAGACACTGGAAAGGTGGACTATAATTAAGGAACTGTTAATTGGAAGACATAAGAAAAAGTGGATTGTTGTGTATGTCATGGTTAAAGAATTGAGGAAGCAAATGGTTGTAGAAGAAGTTTATGCTAAAGATAAAGATGAGAAAGCTCACATAGGGAAGATTAAGTTCTATAGCAATTGAAGAAGGAAAATCACCATTGATCATTATTTGGAAGAGGAAGTGGGATTATAATCTGATTCTACATTAATTCTATCAGGTAATTTCCAAATTTCAATACTAGTTTATGGATTTGTTACAAAAAGTAATTTTGGGTATTCGTGATAAATAAGAAATGTGAGTAATGGAAGAATTAGAAGTGGACTTTAGTGTCGGTTGTGCGAGGGTCGGTAGCTTTGTTCGATGATGGAAATACGGATGTCAAAGCATGGTTGTATCCGGAGGAAAGACTAGAAGTTATCAATGAGTTGGTATTGGCAACTCGTTATGAGTAGTGTGGTGAAGTAGGAATGAAATATCCTCGACGTCAAATAAGAGTTTTAAGATAATCTTGTGATATTAACGTTGCACGAGTAAGTTTTAGAAGAAGACGATGATATGTGAATTAGGTTATGATATGTTGGAAGGATTAGGTTCAGTTAGGGACCCTTGTTGAAGAATAGGTTAAGGAGGGTCGACAGGTCGATTATCGACGTTGAAGTCGGCAGCTGTGTAAAGTATATGAGGCCGAAGTCTTGAATTAGAAGGTTGAAAGTTGAAGGACCACCTTGTAGGGGTATTAGGATAGTGAAAGACTGTTGTTTTAGATAAGTGTTTTACTTACGAGGTGGATGGTTTGTAAGGGATGAATGTATTAGGCACAAACGAGGTGAGTGTATAGACTATGTCGATCTGTGAGGGAATGTGCCCTGTCTATGTAATAGCTTGGAATCACAAAGAGCTAGCAAGAAACGAGTAAGTTAAAGTTAATTAGAAACTCGTGAGTTGTGGTTCAACTAAAGTTGGGGAGGGATAAAGTAGCGAAATAAACTCGGTTAATTATGCAAGGGAACATGAAGGTAAATTTGAAGTGTGTACGAATGACCATGAGAGACCTGGTCTGCTGTGAGATGTTATGGGTGGAGAATGTACGGACGAGTAGTGGCATCAATTGCCAAGATAAATGTGTCAACCAGTATGTAATGTGATGTTAGAAAGAGGAAACATCAGATGGAAGTCTTTCGAGGATTTCGGATGAAGTGTATTATTTGTCATTAAAGTTGTTGGAACATGTGGATCGTAAGATGGCATGGTGATATGGCTAATATCGGAATAGAATGTCGGAGCGGTAGTGGGTGTTTATCCAAAGTGTTTTGGTTGTGTGAGTCGCTAAGTAAGTAGGTTTTTGGAATCATTGGAAGTTTGAAGAAAATGATGGGTGTGTTAGTCAAATTGTGGTGTAGTAGATGCAAAATCCTTAAAGAATGTGAGTTACTTCTTATGTGTGAAAGAATTGTCTGAGACAGTATTAGTTGAAAATCAAAGAATATATATAGTAACTTCGAACGGTGGTGTCGTTTCAAGATGACTTGGTTGAATGCCTTAATTAGAATTTGGTACAACTGTTTGGTTATTTATAGTAATGAGAAAATGTTAACAGCATGTGGAAAGGTTGGGAGAAAGAGGCTAGTGATGTTTGGAGGGTGGTGCTCCACGTTAATGTGGAAAAAGAAGTTAGGAAATCAGACCTAAGAATGTAGTCATACTACAGGTTTAATGGAAGCATCATCGAGTTGCTAATGTGACTTTAGAGTCGGAAGAGGATATGAAGGTTAGATATCCTCATTTGTTTACCTAGCTTTGATTTTGATGACGAAATCACTTTCAAGTTGGGGAGTATTGTAACATCTCTATTTTTTTTATAAAAGATGATGTATGGGTTTATTAAATAATTGAGTATAATTATTTGATAAATTATGATTTGTATCGTGATAGATTAATTTTAGAGTTTATCCCCGATTAAGTTACGTTAGTTGTTTTGGGGAATTATAAGATGTGGGGCAAATTTTAATTTTAATCTATAATTGGAGGGATCAAAGTTGCCAAGTGTTGATACTTGGAGGGGTTGTTTGGCTAATGTGGTTAAACCAAAACACCATCACCGCCTCATTTTCATTTAGAGGGTGAGGTGTCCTTCTTTCATGCCATTTTTGAACATCATAAGTATGTGTGTGTGTGGTGTTGTTCACGACAAAGAGAGAGATAGAGAATTCAAGAAGGAAAGAAATAAAGCAAGCAGAAGAAGATAAAACAAGTAATTTCAGCTGGATTTTAGGAATCAAGTTGAAGAATCAAAGGTATTCTTCTTAACATAAATCTCCTTTTTATGTGATTAAAAGCTTGTATGAGTTTAGAAATGGGTTTTATTATTTTTGATGATTATGAGAAATCTGGGTTGATAGATATGTTATATTAGTAGTATTGAACATATCTAATTGAACATATCTGCAAATTTATAGAAACAAACATGGCTTAAATCTATAAATTTATGGGTTAAGTATGAATACAGTGGGTTGAGATAGTTATGAATGTCGCCATAGTTGGTTGCGACAGTTATGATAGTTGCGATAGTTATGAGTATCGCAAGCTTTGGGTTGCGACAAGAGGGCAATATCGCAACAGATGGTTGCGATAAGTGGTTGTATCGCAACAGTAGATTGCGATAAGGTGTTCTGTCGCAACAGTTGGTTGTGACAAGTGGGAGTTATCGCAATAGTGGGTTGTGACAAGGTTTATCGTAGCTAGTTGGTTGCGATAAGTGTTGATAATTTTGGTTATTTTAGGATTCTTAGTCTTTAAGGGCCCTGTACAGTAGATTAATACTAGTACATTGTGTATTTGAGTATTTCAGATCTCTGTGGAGTTGGTGATGAAAGTTCATACGTTTTGAGAAGGAAAAGTTAGAGTGATACTACTGCTATCAGGTGAGTTAATTCTTACCTTACCTTTTTATAATGTTTTTAAAAGATGGTAAGGTGTATTTTATAAATGAACTGTTTGGATGGATTGTGAAAGAATGATTTTATAAAGTAAAATCTATTATTAAAGTTGACGGTTTTGCTTAAGTTCATTTAAGACGTTGGAAAATGATTTATAGCAATAACTTGTACGAGTTATAACTATTGGATTTATTGGGCAAGTGTGTTACGATAAAATTGATATCAAGGATTGTGAGTGATAATATTGATGGTTAGATTTATGTTATAAGGAATGGACATATTAAATGTAATTTGCTTATACGAAATGATACGAGAGATTTATAAGGAGATTTGCTCATACTGAATGGTATGAGGAATCTATATGAAATAAATGTGATTTTCTCATACTGAATGATATGAGGAATCTATGGGGTATAATTATGATTTGCTCATACTGATTGCTATGAGGAATCTATATTAAGTAAATACCTGTACAAGTACAAATAGGTGGTATGGATCCATAGGCCTAGTGTTTGGGAAATTGTGGAATAGATGTAGATTTATTCAGAATTCCCGATTTCTAAGGAAAAGAAGGGATGGGCATGTGTATATTGCGATCTCTATTTCCTTTCCAAGAAATGGGCATGTGGATATTGCGATTTCTTGGATATGAGTATTAATCTAGAAATGGGCATGTGGATATTGCGATTTCTTGGGTATGAGTATTAATCTAGAAATGGGCATGTGGATATTGCGATTTCTTGGATATGGGTATTAATCTAGAAATGGGCATGTGTATATTGCAATTTCTTAGATAAGAGCATTAATCTAGAATCTGTGAAGATTCGTAGTGCGGCTCTAGAACATGAGAAATGACTGGCTTATTGTCAGGTCGTAGTCATGGAACATGGAACTAGGTTTAACCTGTTATTAAAGGATGGTTATGTGTGTGGTAAGAAAAAGGGTAAACCAGGTTTGTTATGCCTTGTTTACATTGATTTGTACAAATATTATTTTGAAACCGAATGTTCTCACTAGGCGTTAGCCTAATCGTTTCAAATGATGTTTTCTTACCAGGTGCTAGCTCGGGAAAGTAAAAGGGATGTGGGACGAGAGCTTTTGGATTAGCGGAGGAGATAATGATTATTGAGGTTTTGATGGATTGCTTAGATAATCTAGTTAATCTGATTATAGTGACATGATTAGATTAATAGGTTATTTGAAGAATTCAGTATTTGTGAATATGACCTCATAAATATTTCTCTGCTTAGTTATAAAGTTGGAAGTTTAAGTTTAAACCTTATTATAAATTAAGGTTTAAATTAGCCCTGAATTTTAGGGTGTTGCAGAAGGATTGACAAATTCAATTAATGCCGATATAGGATCCGTTGAATCGGTAATGAGAAGATCATCAGGTATATCGATAGTTGAGTGTTAACAGTTAACCTCATGTTGTTAGTTAACCTTAGGACTTTGCATTTTTCCCAAATGTAAGATGAACTTAATGACGCATTAACAATGTCTTGTTTACTTGCGTTGAAAATAACCGGCATAATTTGTCTGAAATCTCCTCCAAAAACAACTACTTTGCCACCAAAAAGCATTTCCGAGTCAGTAATGCCTTGACTACCAAAAATATCGTTCATACTTTTATCCAATGCTTCAAATGCATGCTGATGAACCATTGGTGCTTCATCCCATATAATCAACCTAGTCTTCTTTATTAACTTGGCAACATCACTGTCGGGCTTTATGTAACAAAGAGAATATTCGTTAAGAATTAGAGGAATTTGAAAGCGAGAGTGTGTTGTCCTACCTCCTGTAAGAAGTAAAGAAGCAATACCACTCGAAGCAATGTTTAAAACAATTTCTCCTCTGGATCTTATTGATGCAGATAATGTCTTCCATAGAAATGTTTTACCTGTTCCGCTATAACCATATACAAAAAACACACCTCCTTGGTTATTTTGAACCGCTGTGATGATATCATCATAAACACCTCGTTGCTCGTTTGTTAAAACACCTAGAAGTTGATGAAACGCGTTCTGTAGATTAGCTATGTCGTAATCTAGCTCCTCCGTAATCAAACGATTGTTTGAAGACTCAACATAATCATCATGTCAAGTTTTTTTAGGCATAGTGGTAAAAATATTTAGGCTGGAATTGTTACGAAATAAAATCTTTTCAATCTCAAACAATGTCAAGTTTTTGACCTGATCATCATTAAGGGATAAACCTGTAACATATATAATATAAATGTTAAACAATCAGAACATAGAAAAAATAACTGAAAAAATATTTAAGAAAACAAATTAATATTTAAAAAATTAATAAAACAATAAATTAGTTCGTATTTAAATAATAATTGTGTAAATACCTAAATAGATAATTAACATACCTGGAGACTTTAGAGCAATTTGTTGATTGTAAAGAATCCCATCTGCCAAGTATTGCCATGTTTTTTGCCAAACAAATTTAGGTCTAGATATACTATTTGAAATCAGCATGGTTGCAAATAAAGACCGTAGATAAAAACCAGAACCGGTTAAACTTGCTTTTTCAATGGCATCAACATATTCCTTGTCGTCATCTAAAAGCCCAATAGCATAACATGCATCTCTAAAAGTAGGAAATATATCTCCATTTACTGTACGAATGTCTTCGAATGATTTAGGACCTTTGACTTTATTCAAAAGAATTCTTAAACAATACGATTCACCAGGAAACTGAATGAATTCTTCCAACTGAAAAGCCCTTTTTCCTTTGATCCCAACGTCGCTCTTCCAGTTTCCACACAAACTCTGTAGGGAATTCAACACAAGTAAGTTTTCGTGCTTCTTCGTAAAGTTCATTACACTTCATCCAAGCTAAGAACATTGAAAACGCCACAGAAGTTTTGTTTATGAGATTTTTAATATCATCTTCAGCACCGAAAACGACTTGTTGTTGTCCAGGAAGATGGAAAGGAAGCCTCAAAATAGAAGGTTTCCTGTAATGAACATCATACCCAAATATACGCCAAGAAGCTTCACATGCAGATACATATCTACAGTCATAATATTCCTTTATTTCATCAACGGAATTATTATTATCTTCTTCATTACTGCTTTCTACAACCGCAACAGTAGCTCTATCCAGACTTTGTTGATATATTTGAACAAATAATTTATAGAAGAAGCTTGATTGCACCACTCAACATTAATGTGTGTTTGATATCTTTTCAAAAGATATTTGTTATAAGCAACAACATTTCTGTTATCTAATTTAACACGTAACTTTTCAACAAAACGTCCATCATTTCGTCTGCGATATAGAGGAAAACCATTACCATCAATGGAAGTGTGTTCAGAAAACCTTTTTGGATAGTTTTTTGAACACTTTCCATCAATCATGCAGGGACAGTTAATGTTTTCTTCACCACAAGGACCATGGATCATGAACTCCTTCACAAGTGAGTACAAATCTGGATCTTCGTCTTTGTTTGGGATCTCAGCTGAAATAATCGGATCAATTTGTTCAACAGTAGGTAGCTTGAAATCAGAGTGCATAAATATACATATATGACTATGAGGCAATCCACGCTTCTGAAACTCCACTGTATAAACAACTACACAAAAGTGAAATTTGAAATTAATAAAGATAAACTATTAGTATTAACCTTTTGTTAAAATTATAATCATAAATGTAACATACCTGCTTGAACCTTACCGAATAATGCATTGTGTTTCAACTCTTTAATAAGTGCATCAAGCTTCATCTTAAATAACCGACAAAGGATATCAGGCCTGTCTTCTGGATTTACCATGGTGTCTATTAAGAAACCTTTTAATTTATGTCCATTTAGGGTTACATGTCACGGTTATGAAAAAATATGGATATCCATACCACTTACAAAGTGACATTGCATCCAAATAGTTTTGCGTCATGTAGCAAGCACCACTGGTAAAACAAGAAGGTAAGATAACACATTGTCCAATGTTGGAAACATTCGTCTCTCCTTGTTCTTGTACAGTACGTAAATCCTCTTAAGTTTCACACCTTAGAACTTTTTTCATCTTACGTATGTAATGCAATCTCTCACTTTCAATCATCGTATAACCATCAACAATAAATTGTTGGAGAAGTCTTCTTGCATTGAGAATTAATGAGAAAATATTTACCCTATCTTGCAGTCTGAAGGCGAAGAACTCTCTCATTGTTACGGTTGGTCTTTTACTTTTGCTTGAAGACGTTATACCTCTATGAGGAATGTCAACTCTGTAACCATCTTCTCCATATGGAAACAAAAGTGGATACTAAAGAGGAAGGTAAAAAGGATGTAATTCACTTATCTGTTGTAGATGACCCGTTTGATGTTTTACAATAATATCCCTCTTTTCAATTGTATCACCAATATCTCCAACAATAAAAGCTGCAACCTAGAAGCAGTTGGTAGGTTATATGTTCTTCCATCTTTTTGGCGTCTTCCGATAAGGCATAACTTTAGCTCCACATTAGGATTGGATTGAAAACAATCTATTGCCATCCTATAATACTTAACCAAAACATTTTGGGAATCTAGCATGTTCTTCAAATATTGTATAATCTCAACATCAAGGGACTCAAAATTTGATGTAGACCCTTCTTTTTGTTCACTGATTACATAATAAAAAATATTTAAAAAAAAGTAAACATTAGTATAACTATATTAGGGAATTAAAATAAATCTATTAATAAGTATAAGGGTGAATATATACCGAAAAGCACTATGTCTATTTGAAACTTCATGCTCAGTATCGTATATGTATAGTTGCGAGAATTTTGGTTTCGATCCATTTGGTGGTAGAAGACTGCCGATTCTATGGTAATTTTGACCGCTAAGCCGATATATGTATGGAGCATTACCTCTATTAATGGATGAATCAACTTTCCCACCCATTGAGGTAAATGAAAACATCGCATTATAACGACGAATGTTCTTCATGAAGTATTTGCTTTTAGAATCTACGCAACGAAAAAGATTTGCGTAAGTTGTCGGCGTTTCTTTTTCTTTGGGAAGCTCAACCTTGCCGTAAAGACAACAAAGTGAATAACTTGTTTTCATCTCACATCTTGTTCCCCTAAGAGCTTCATCTCTCCATAATTTTGCATGACTTAATTCACAGATAACCGTTTGATCACAATGATCCAAGTAGTCTGTTGAATATATGTTGGTGAAATATTATAATAAATTCAATAACAGTAATAATTTATAAATGTGAAATAATTGATTAACAAAAGTCACCTTGAGATATCGCTGCAATTATGTCTCCAGGTTGTTGTCCATCGTTTGATGTCAAGTCAATTGTAGGTATATCAGATACATTTACAGTCTTCCTTCTTAATCTATATTGTCCTGATGATGACTTCATAATAGAAGAAGTTTGCTGAATTGTCGATGAGTTGGTTGATGTCATGCCATTAGAAGATAAGGAATAGCGTCTCTAATTTGATGGCGGTGTTGCACTGTTATTATTTAAAAGAAAGATGTATGTTTCAAATATAAAAACGTTAGTAAGGTATACATATATTGTAATATATGTTAAAATACATTTGAAGGTAATCAGTATATTAACAATAAGATGTTAAAGAAAATAGACATACCATTCGAAATATTAGATAAAGGACTTCTGATAGTTATATTTGAAGAAGGATATTGAATGCTTGTATGCTGATATTGACGATATGTATTTGGATTGACATTTTCATCATCATTGCAAACATTTTTGGACTTATTTGAAGATCTTAATTGTCGTTGAGAAACGCGATTAGCACCTGTAAAAAGAAATTGTAAATAATAAAGAAATAAAGCAAGTGTAAGGTCTTAGTTCAAGAGTCATAATGTTCTCATTCTCCATCATATTAGAGTTTACTCTGGTGATTGAAGAACCTTGAGTGTCTGATGTGGTAGACATAGAACACTTTTTACTATTACTCAAAATTATCTTTCTAAGTTTTCTCCTTTCTCTAGCATCATCAGAAGAATCCATGTTATAGTTGAAATCTGTAAAAAAACATGAAGTCATTTAATCATGAAAAAGTACATGAAGTCATTTAATCACAAATCGTTAGGAACAACAATAACAGGAAAATGAGAGCTTTGAATAATTGTTTTTTTATATATTGAAACATTTTTTATAACGTAAAACCTCAACATCAATTGTATCATAAACAACAGAACCAACGAGCGAAGTCTACGCCGAAAAGTCGGGCATTTTTTCATGACTAACCATCTCTTCTAGCCATATGGTTAACTCATATGGTATGCCCATCAAGCAAAGACCCCTAATAACTCTACCAAAAGTATCACTATTTGGCCAATATGAGTTAACAAACATTTTCTCCATAACTTGACGTGCTTCAATATAACTCCCATCTTCACAAAGACCATCCACCAATATGAAATAAGTCTCGTTATTAGGATCACAACCCAATTGCCTACTCATCTTTTTTAGATATCCAAGAGCCTCTGTGGATCTCTTATCACCACAAAGACCTTTGATCACACTGTTATACACACCAACAATTGTCTATATATATCTTAATCGTTTTCTAATATAAACATTGGTAAAAATGTTTATTAACTTATGTGGTGTGGAAAAAGTATTTTATAAAAAGTATTTGGATTAACTTATTGTTGTACCAAAATGCGATAAGCTAATAAGTTGTCACGTTAGGTTTGGCAAATTTTACTTTTTTGTGTGAATGACCAAAAAGGATATTGTTCCATATTATTAAGTTATTTGCTTTTTTGCCTCTTAACACCTAAAAATCATGTAACCCAAAACAACATACACCAAAAGAAACCTATCTAAGATCAAATTAAACAACAACTGAATTGTTGCAAACCCCATCGGTGCAAATATCTATTGCAAATTAAACCGAGCAGGAAAGTTCACCAACTAAACCAATCAGTAAGCAAAATTCACCAATTAATCCTATTTAGCTTATTAACGTAAAAATTGATATGAAATTTCAAGAAAAATCACGACAATTCAGTGATTATTTGTATTAAATCTCATACTAATTTCAACAAAAGAGGAGTATTATGCTTTTATTGATTAGTGTAAACCATGGATTAAACAAAACACAAATTAAACAAGTAGGAAAGAATCGATTTTAATCCACCACAAATCAGAAAGAAACGATTTTAATCAACCACAAATCGGAAAGAATTGATTTTATTGAAAAACAAATCAGAAAGAAATCGACCACAAAAACCCAGTCGAATCGAACAAAAAAAAGAACCTTAATTTAAATGCACATGGAGAGAAATCGAGAGGTGAAAATTATTATACCTTACAACAGATAAACATCTCCTTTCAGTTTATGAATCACGTCCAAGTTTTTGTAGAACATATAACGATGATGAGTTGAATCTGTATTCTTGTATTTATATACGATAACACGATGTAATTTTTTTTTGAATTAGAAATGAAACTATATCATTAATTAGTCAAAATGAAGTTAACCCTAGAATAAAATTGAATTTAAAAATGAAACTATATCAGTAATTTGAATTTAAACTTAGAAGTAAATCCCGTATTTTTTGGGATTACTATATACGATGGAATTTTTTTAGAATTTATTATAAGTATGGATATGTACGTATGTATCTAAAGATAATTGTAAAAGTATAACTCTTGAGGTGGATATACAATACTAATCACGACACATTAATTCGTATATATTTATGATATTTAATAATATCATTAAATCCAAAAATATTCAATATTTGTCTCATTTCGAAGGTATTGACGAAGCGATTACAATGGTATAACTTGTAAAAAATAGAAATGTTTTTAATGCATTTTAGTTCATATTTATTATTTATGTTTATATGATAAGAGTCTAAAATGAAAAATAAAAAAGTAAGGGATTAAAATTAACTACATACCTAATTATAAGGGTAGTAAATGTAACGTATAAATTAAAAAAATTGAATTAAGGATAGATTTAAGGAGGAGTGAATCTGGGTGTGCTAATTGAACTTATAATGTAAATTGCGTCCAGATACATGTTTAGGCAGGAAAATACTGAAGCCGGCTCACCAGAAGACGACACGTGGCATGCTATTTACTTATTTATCATATGTGTAGATATATATAGAGAGAGAGGAAGGATCATGCGAGAAGGCGAGAAGTGTGATATCATATATGATTACACGATATGTGGGTGTGTTTAATCATATATGAATAAACGTATATGCTAAGCAGTTAACATGGCCGATTGTGGAAATTTCGGTCAGTACCTTGATTTGAAATAGCGGTTATTGCAGTGAAATAGCGGTAAAAAAATAGGTTCATAAAATTATATATATATATATATATATATATATATATATATATAAATATATAACATATAACTTAATAGTTCAAAAACGTTTCAAACCACACAAGTAACGTAGTAATAGAGTGAAGAAGAAAAAGAGTGAACAAGTGGAGAAGTCGATCAAAGATGGAAGAAGTGAAGAAGAAGAAGAGTGAACAAGTGGAGAAGTCGATCAGCTGGAACTCTGGAAGGCTGATCACTAATTTAGGTCAAAAAGGGATGGATTGAAGATAAAATAAAAAGTAAAACTCAAAAAAAAACCCAAACAAAGAATAAGAGAAAGCCCAACAAAAGTCAAAAGCCTTCAACATAGTATTTCGGTATAGCGACCGAAATTTTCGAACACAAATTTTGGTTAATTTCGCCGGTATTTTTGGTTCCGCTATTTTGGAACGAAATTTTCCTATGGACCGAAATTTCCGCTATTACCGAAATTTCACTGAAATTTCGCCGAAATTAACTACATAGCGTATATGTATTGCCAATGTAACATGTGTTTAATTATATATGATTAAACTTGTATATCATATATAATATCACACTTTTCGCCTTCTCGCATAAGGTTTAGCTTTTCGTTTGAACGTGCCCTTATATATATATAGAGGGAGGTTCAAAGGAAAACCTCAAAAAACCGGAAAACTGAAGAACATGTTGATGGACCTTCATCTAGACGGTATGCACTTGTGCATATAGGTAAATTATGTTGTTTTTTTTTGTTTTTATGCACAAGTGCATTATGTACATGTGCATGTTACAAATTACTTGTATGCACAAGTGCATACCGTCATGAAGATGCAGGGCTACCAGAGTGTTCTTCAGTTTCCGTTTTTTTAGGTTTTCACCAAAACCTGACCCTATATATATATATATATATTGTAACACCCCGACCTTTGGAAGGTATCGACATTTTAGGATAAATATGAAAAATAGGATCCTGGATTAAATCCAAATGTTTATGGTCTTGTTGGATGAGAAATTCGAATACGAGTCCAACGGTTCTTTCCGGAGCGAAAACGGAGCTAAAACGAAGAAGTTATGGCCAAAACAGTGTTTTGGAAGAAACCGGGCGACCAATGTCTGATGCGGGTCTTGGCGCCGATAAACCCACGTGGAGACCCGCACGGAGCACCTCGCGGAGCACCTCGTGGAGCACCTGATCAGCATAAAACGTGAATTTCAACCCCCAAACTTCATTTCTTCATATCTCTCTCATTTCAACTCCGATTTTAGTTATTCAAATTGCTATGGTTTCGTTTTTGAGAGCTCTTCAAGGATATAGAAAGAGTATTGAAGTTTATTAGAAGATCCAAGAGTATATGGTGGTGGTTGAGGTAAGCTTATCTCTTTTCTCCATCTAAGAAGTTAGGGTTTTGGTATTTTTGGTGGTTTTGGATGTTCTATGTTAGGGGAAACGTATATAAGTGTTTGAGGATGATTCTTTATGGTTGGAAACTTATGGATCTAGGTTTTTGGAAGATTTGGGCTTGAAGATTCGTGTTTCTTCAAAGGAGCTTACGTTTGGGAAAAATCTAGATTTAACCTAACTCTAGCAAGATGAGTTCAAGTTGATTTGTAAAAACGTTGTACATGCCAAAATGTTTATTTTAAAGTATTTGTGTGCTTTATATAAAATTATCACTTGTTGAGTTAATTAGTGGGTTTTGATTTATCAAATTGTTGAGCTTTACAAATCTTGTAAAACACCCACATTTGGGGATTTTGAGTGATTGATAAATAAATCACGAGTGAAAGTGTTTTGTTAATTTATTGCATAAGTGAAGGTTGTTTGGTCAAAATACACTGCTAGTGTTTGTTGAGGTTATGCAATAGATATGACATGTTACGTTTTGAAAATGTGAACGTGTGAGTTGAGAATTTTGGTCAATATCGACCTTATGAACATTTTGAGAGTTGTAAACCTTTTTGGCCGAAGGCCAATTGAGAATTAAAAGGCAAAGATTTTGGGTAACGATGTATTTTGGTTTACGTAACTGTGTGGGCAAAGCGTATTTATCCAAACGTTTATTTTGCCTTTAAGGGCTTGATTTATACTCAAATGGGTCTTTTGAGTGTTTGCCGGTTTTAGTAGCTCGAGGTGAAGCTGTGGATGTGTTATGCGCTTATTTGCGTTTTATTCGAGTATGTGCCCTTTGAGTGTTTTGTCTTATATGTGAAGACCATTTGACGATTATGTATACATGGCACGTTTGGGTCTAATCAACCATTGCAAATTTTATGCTTTATCATGTTATAAGGGATTTGAGCATACGTACACACTTATATATATATATATATATATATATATATATATATATATATATATATATATATATATATATATATATATATATATATATATATATATATATATATATATATATGCATGTGTAGTTTGACTTCATTGGGAAAGTGGCAATGAAGGGGTTTTGAGATAATCATGCCTCAGAGCATGTATTTGCATGATGTGGGTTAGATACATTTCATTTGCATGAGTTGAATTTTGATAAACGATCAGATAATGAACAAGCAATAAGATCGTGTATCCTTGAGGTGTAGCTGGTCACATCATGCAATAAAGGATATGGTGGTGCCACTCGTTGCTGGGTGTGGGACTTAAGATGTAGCTCATTTTAGCAGGCAATAAAGTCCGACTCGAGTTAGAGCTTATTAAAGCAGACAATAGAGTCACGTTCTGAGGTGTAGTTCAATAACATTGTTATGCGGCTTAACTTTGTGTTCCGCCACATATAATGGAAGCGGGTCTCCCCCATCACTGAAAGGTGTTGTGTGGGTATTTACTTTTATCCATGGTTTCGGTAGCGTATTATATTTATATGCATTGTTTTTCATGTTTTATGGGCTGTGATTTATGCCTCATCTGTTTTTGGGATGATTTGAGTAATTAGAGATTTATTCATGTTTTTATAATTTTGGAAATCAAATACTATTTCACTTTTCAAGTGAGTTTTGGGTTGAGTCCATTTTGAGAATCTTTTTATATTGGAGCTATCGTCACGGGATTTGTGTGCGTTGGAAAATGGGTGGTTTGCATTTAAAGTAAATCCTTGTTGGAACTCATGATTTAAATTGCACCTTTCTCGTCTTATGAATTATATAACTTTGACAAAAACTCTTGAACTCACTAGGCGTTAGCTTAACATTTTTATTTGTCGGCATGTGCAACAGGTTCCGGTTAGGATATGGTTCTAGTGACACTATGAAGAGTGGAGAGCTAGTTGTGTCCTCAGTAAGTAATTGTCTCGGTGAAGTCTTCCGCATTTTGGGAATAGCAACTTGATATTGGGTTGAGTAACACCCGACCTTTTGTAGCCTTGGCGTATGACTTAGGTTATGAATGTTGAAGTTATTATGTTTTTAATATTGAAGTAATTCCAAGGATGGCTTGTAGAAGGAATTTTATCCTTATTTGGTTGTTTTATTGAAAATTTTATTTAGTTGTTATTTCCAATTTTGAGGGTGTTACATATCTAAGCCAAGAGATCATTCTAGAGATCATGGGATTGTATCCCAACCGACTCCTCCCAGAACACCACATCACAATGGTGTGTCCAAATAGAGAATTAGAATCCTATTGGACATGGTTCACTCCATCATGAGTCTCACCACTCTGCCTAAAAGAGTTTATGGGGATAGGCCCTAAAACAACTACCTAATACTAGATTATACATCAACCAACAGGGACAGATAAAACTAACTCTCAAAATATGAATTGAGAAGATCCCAAAGTTGTCATATATGAGAATATGGGTTTATAATGCATAAGATAAGCATAAAGGTCTAAAATGTACATCTTTATAAAATATCCTATTGGGTATTCCTTATTAAAGGTCTAGTGAGAACAAAAGTTTTGTTGCGCACCATGATGAGTTCTTAGAGAATGACGGTTGACAATGACAGAAAATCTTGAAGAAATTCAAGAACCACAAAGATGGGGCGACGGTTGACATTACAAATAACAAGATGTTGAGCTTCAACAAGGTGTTGAAAATAATAAACGGGATGCAAAACAATCCAAAGACAGGGTTATCGCTGATTACTAATAAATGGCAAGATGCCATGAAGATCGATGTTAAAGACACATTCCTTAAGAAGAAGTTTTGTGCGAGGACGTATACAAGGATTTAAAACACCAGACCTAAAATTGCAAGTTGCAAGAAGGTTAGTGTGAGCATAATAGTATTCTCAAATCCTATATGACATATTGATCATCGAAAATAACATTCGTTAGAAAGGTATTCCACGATAATAGGATCTAGAAGAGATAAATTCTTTGGTATAAAGATCTATCGTGATAGATCGGAGTGCTTAACTTGATAAAGCCAAAGTACACACACTGACAAGATCATTAAACACTTCAAGATGAAGGGTTCCACGAAAGGAAGCTTGTCAATAGTACATAGTGTACATCTGAACGAAACACAGAGTCCTAGCACTAAAGAGGACATGAACCATGTAAAGGGTGTTCCATGTGCTTCGTCCAAATGGTTCAATCATGTATGCCATGTTGATGTACTAAAGACCGGATGTCTCGTATGTTTTGAGCATGATGAGCAGATATTAGTCAGACCCAAATGATGCTCACTATAATAGTGTAGAACATTCTGAAGTATCTGAGAAGAACTAAAGATAAGTTCTTGGTGTACAATGGTTAGGAAAGAGATCCATGTGTCTTAGGATACACATATGCTAGTTTCCAAACTAACCATGATGACTAAAATTGTAGTAAGGAATATATATACCGGACGGAGGTACTATAAGCTACAAGAGCTTACATGCAAATTTATTTATAAAGCGTATGTGTTAGAACAATCATGATGGTCATGGTAGTTCTATAGGCTTGAAGTCTTTTCTAATTAATAATTTTAGTAAACTTTAAATTTTGGAACATTAAACAGTTATGTTTTTCCATGTGATATGGCATACTGGGTATGAGTATATACGTTAAACATTTTTTTGTTCTTTATTAGCATGTTTAAGTATTCTTATAAATATGATGATCATATTATTTAGAACCGTCCTTGATCCATTATTACCAAGGTACTGGAAATAAATCAAGATTACTGTGAAGTCATAGTCCAAAGTTGGAAGTGCAACCAGAGTCACATGCGCTTGTCGGTGAACAAGGCGCTAGACAAGACCCACGGTCAAAATCACCTCATATATTAGTGTCATAATGTGAGTCCTGAAATAATGAACACTCTTGTATTCTTAGACGTGAGATGTGCATTGGGACATAATGCACAAGGAGTGTTATGCTTTGATATAGTCTAACATAAGGGCTATGTTGGGTATAACATGAATTGTGTAGTTAGTCGTGTACATACAATATGGGATTTGCTCCTCTCAAGATGGGAGAGATATTTCTGGGGCCCTCGATGACATAGTTTGATTTACATGCATGAACAAGTGGATTAGTTGGACTAATGGCACTTGTATAATCAAATATGTTGGGATCGAGAAACATAATCTTTGAACTATAAAGGATTAGATAGATCTATGTCTTAAGATCAAAACAAAACATTGTGAAGCAAAAGGATAATGAATGATTATACTATATGATTGATTGGATATATCAAGTTGCTCGAAGGTAGAGCTCATTTACATAGCCTTGGGGGCGGTGATGTCTTGCTAGACGCTTCCCACCGTGTGTGACTGTGTGTTACTTTGTATCGTGTGCAAGTGGGAGATTGTAGGTTATTAAATGCTCACGACACGTGTCACAAACGGATACTACCGAGGAGTATGTAAACCTATAGGGTCGTACACAAATAATGTGTTTATTTCCATTTCTAGAAACCCGGATTAAATAAGGTTGATTAAGAAAATAATTACTCTAGAAAAATAATTATAAAATATGTGTTAAACTGTATTATGATATTTACAAGATGAAAACCTAATTATGTTAGATATATATATATATATATATATATATATATATTAAACTTTAAAAGATAACTATATATATTTGAGTTTGAATTTGAATTTGAATATTACAGATAATTAGTAAACCTTATTTAAACCTTATTTGAATTGTAGTCTATCTATAATTCTTCTATTATAAATAGGGCGTCAGTTTAATTGATTGAAATAGAATTTAGCCTTTTAGAGAAATACATAAAAGAAACATTTTCTTTTCTGTAAAACACATATAGATCTAGGGCTAGCCCGTGTGGAAGCGGTAAATGTGTTCGTCTGTAGACTTCAAATAGAGGAAACCAACTTTGGTTTCTTAGTGCTCCGGTCCAATCCCTAATGTACAAAATGTATGATTCTAAACACCCTATGGTGTGGTTTATGTTTTAATTAAATGCGTCATTGGATCCGTTTGGGTTTTAATTATTTAAAAACGTTTTCTGAATTGTTGTAACCAAAATTTATGTGTTATTTACGTTGCGTTTGTTGGTTACATAATTGCATTAAAACCCTACAGTTCCCATGAATATATTTCCTAAAAACATATTGTTTTTGTTCAACAGTTTGAATTTGAACAAAATGAGCGAACCTCGGAAATATCATCATTGTTTGAGAAAATAGAATTCTCAAAACAACTTCAATCAGAATGAAATGATTGCTTTTAGGTTTACTTGAAAACATTGTTATGAACTAAAAGATAACCTCAAAAAACACTTTTGAAATGCTAGGATTCCTAAACGAATTGAAATGTTGCTTATATGAACATTTATATAAACAAAATTTGAATGAATATCATGAACTACTTAAGTTGAAAGAATATTTGACGCTCATGTCAAAAAGATAGGATTAAAATACAGCACGAAATACAAATGGGAAAATTACCACCGAAAAGGTTATGAGACGTGCTAATAACAAATTCAATATGAAGTTGAACCGAGGTGCATGAATACTTGAAAAGTATAGACGAGAAAATAGGCAAGTATTAACTCTGGAAAGACACGGTCACAAATATGTGAACATGATCTGATATGAAAACAATTAAAAGTCCAACTTCTAAATTCATAAAGATATTTTGAGAATAGAGAAGTGGTTTGAACATTCAATAAAATATTTTCATAAACAGTTCTCCGTTAACAAGATAAGCACATATACATTTCCCCCTCAAATTCTGATAAAGACAGATAAGCTCCCTCTCAAATTATGAACTAAACTATCTGCAAAACAAATAAAGTTTTGGTAATCATTTAAAATGATTCTTAACTTATTAGATTTTCAATCTTCCCCATTAACATTAGCATAAAATCAGAATATGATGAAAAAGTTAATCTCCCTTTTAATAAAATGATAATCTCCCCCTTATATCTTTACACAAAACATCATTCTCCCCCTCATAACTGAAGGTCGAGTCCTAATCTGAAATAATCAGAAGTCAAAATCTATGAAATACGAGTCCTGAACTGTTATTTCCAGAAATCGTATATTTGAAGTACGAGTCCTGAACTGTTGTGTCCAGAAATCTTATATCTGAAGTACGAGTCCTGAACTGGCGTGTTCAGAAGTCGTTTTCTCCCTCTACAAATGTGCATAACAAATATATCAGTTAGCACAAATATTGTTCACAATCAGAATCTACCCCCCCCCCCCCCCTCTGAAAATTTGCATATAGATTAGTAGCATATAAAACATTTAAAAACAAGTACAAATAACTAAATTTTGAAATATATAAACCAAAAATTATGAAAATTTTAAATTTTAACAATCAAATAAATATTTTGTGAATGTAAAATGAAAATTTTACATCAAAATGAATTATCTTTCTAAAGAATTCATGATTCAAAAACATTGATACTTTCCCTCAAATTTTGCACATTTATTATGTTCTTTCGGTCATGTGTTTTGAATAATTCAAAAATGTAGCACCACACATGATAAACCTGTAAAACAGATTAAGTAGATTTTGGTACCCAACATAACTTGTGTCCTGATTTGTTAGTTGAAGTTCTATTTGAGGAAATTCTATAAGTATCATACCAATATTGAACATGACTTTTATTAACAAAATCATTTGTTCCACAATAAAAACAACAAAGCTTCTGTTGACATATGTAACAACCCAAAAGTACAATAGAACAAACATAGCACTTAAGCATAAATTTAAAAAACTGGGTCCCAAAATTTTTGTCACAACATACGTAAACTAAGGTTGGCGGAAACAACCTATACACAACTGAGAAAAATACTACTACAAGTGGCATCGACATTGTCTCTAACTGCATCAGTACTCTATCCTGCGCTTGCCCATTTACCCGAGCCTCCTACAAAAAGCTTACCTGAAAAGGTTTTAGTTTTGAAAAGCGAGGGTTAGACCATGAGGTCTAGTGAGTTCCCTCCATAAACAGTGTACGTCAACATTATAAAAAAACATTTTATAAAACATTTCACATTCTTCACATAAGCGTCAAACATGGTACTACACGGTGTTAAGGATCATATCGCTAACCGCGATCGGGGCCCCAGCAGACTCCCCTTTCACCTCTTCTGGAGCCTACGCAGACTCCCCTTCCCGGAGCCTACGCAGACTCCCATCTACTCGAAATAGGAGGAAACGAATTCCAGCCTACCAGTCTGTCATACATATCCAAGGGATCCTTAGAACCCGAGGATCTATCTCTGATCCCACTGTGCAGACCGACTCCACATAGCATACACATAGTTCATCATAAACAGAAAACATGAACTCCGTATAACGTTTTACAATTCATATCATATTGTTGGACAATCTTCTCAGTAGAACATTCTTTTCATGGGAAAACATTCGTAACAGCTTGTAAATAAGTCATGCTCATAAACATACTCTGATCAGTAAAGTATTAACTTTCGTTTACGTAAAAGTCAGGTAAAATGACAGCGCATATTCATAAAATCACTTTCCTGGAAAAACACGTAAGAGCACGTATTTTAATTAGAAAAACTCACCTGGCTTGCTTGCTCCAAAGCTCCTCACTTACACTTCTGATGTCTAGGTGGAACACCTATTATATAGGAATGTATATCAATATCTAGTAATTTATATTCGAACTTGCCCCGAACTTAACCCAAACTTATCTAAGTTGGTAACTTCCACCTCTAGTCCACAAATCATAATTAATGGTCTTTGCTTATTTATCCAATTGAAATGCTATAACGGATCCATTAATTTACCCGACTCTAGGTTTCCCCCGACATAAAATTATAACTCTAGATTCTAAATATCAAAGCCGGATCATAATAATAATAATATGACCAAATTTAATAAATGGACTATCGATTACGTACTAGGCCCCTTTTAAATAATTATAGACTTTAATAATAAATTAAGCCCAATACAATAACTAAGCCCAAAAGGACTTAATAAATCATTTGGCCCAAAACTCAATTCGGCCCAACTTAAATTACGGGTCAACTTTCGGGTCATACCGACTTCCAGTACACACAAGCTTTAGGCTCCAATTAAAATAATTATTCCGACCCTTTTCTTAAAATTACACTCCGGCCCAATTATTAACTTACCGGGACTCAACAAAATGTTACCGGAACCTCAAACAATTCCCAACACTACCGGAACTTCATTTTCTTTAAAATACCATATCGTTTTGCAAACAAGTCCGGGTATTTCGACAAAAACTCTATTTCTTCGTTTTTAACTTATTCTATAAATTAACCATCACCATTTCTTCCGAAATCAAGAATCCACAAACATTGGTTTAACTTGAAAATATGAATTGGAAATTAAACCCTATAAATACTTTTACTTGCTTAATCAGTTTACGTAATCGAGCACAATTAGAACTTAACCAATCTACATTACTTGCTAAAGAGAAAGCGCAAGAGAATGGTTTCTTACCCGCAAAAGCCTCACGAAAGGAAGACCGCTGCCAAACCTCGTCACCGCCGGCGACCACCACCGACAGCCGACCACCGGCGACCACCACCGGCAGCCAACCGCCGGCAACCAGCAGCGACAGCACACCGCCGGCAGCCAACCGCCGGCAACCAGCAGCGACAGCACACCGCCGGCGACCGCCAGCAGCAGCAAACTGCCGGCGACCACCAGTAGCAGCAGACTGCTGGCGACCACCAACAGCAGCAGACTGCCGGCGACCTGCAACCGGCCGGCGACCTGCAACCTGCCGGCGATGACCCCGGCCACCATCTTCTTCTCTCGCAGCTCTCTCTCCGTCGTCTATCTCTCTCCCTCCGGCTGTCTCTTCCCCGACGTCCCTCACTCTCTTCCTCCTCACGAAAAACATGCAGCTCTCTCTCTTCTCTCGCAGCTCTCTCTCTCTCTGTCGTCTATCTCTCTCCCTCCGGCTGTCTCTTCCCCGACGTCCCTCTCTCTCTTCCTCCTCACGAAAAACATGCAGCTCTCTCTCTTCTCTCGCAGCTCTCTCTCCGTCGTCTATCTCTCTCCCTCCGGCTGTCTCTTCCCCGACGTCCCCCTCTCTCTTCCTCCTCACGAGAAACATGCGGCTCTCTCTCTTCTCTCTTCTCTCTTGAAGCAGGTTTCATAAAACCTTAAAAAAACTATCTGATTCCTAAACTAAAGAATAGCGGCGCTTTCCAAGAAGAAGGGAATTGATTTCCCCCAAATGTTCACATTTTACCCTCATACAATACGAAATAGACAAAAAGAACACCCCTAACTTCTCTTTAATGTACATTACATTTTGGGTTATTACAATCTCCCCACCTTAATGGAATTCCGTCCCGGAATTCACTCTAAAGATATCCAATGAAAATTTGATTATCAAAGCTTAACCTCAACTCTCGGAACAAATCTTTCTAACAACATAACAATAACGACATGCTTTCACACCTTAGCTGCACAACTCTGATTAAACTCATTATCTTCGCTTATCACCGAAACATACAATCATCCCATCCTTCATCTTCCAAATCGGATCTATTACTTCAGGAACACCACGAAACTCGGGTTCTAAAATCCTATCGATCAACCACAATGACCATAAAAATCAGGTAGCTATAAATAAAGTCTTTCCGACTTTCTTATTTAGATTACTCCAAACAATTCCACTGAGTAACCCAACAATTCACGATTTTCAAAATAATTTGAAAATTACTCATTCTATCATACTATCATCAACTTCTCACTTTAACAAATCGATTCTCCCCTATCGACTCTTAGTAAGAATTTCGGTAGAATTTCAGCGCATCCTGTAGTAACTAATAAATGTCATTACTTATCAATTCCATAATTTTAAATCAACCAACCCGAGGCTTATACATCTAACCTGGCAATTCCAAACAATTAATGCTTACATTACCATTTCGACCCATAAACGTCATCATGCCATTCGTTAAACTTTAAACATATCCCTAACTGACTCTTACTAGGTTCCTTCCCTCTCACCTATGAAACAATTTACGTTCTGCAAAGTTCTAGCATTTACTATAACCCATTAGGTTAATCCACTCTTTATCCTCTTTAACTTCCAATGATTTCAACATATACCTACTTAGCGACTCTTACAATCCAAAAACACTTGGTTTCTCCTTTGGGAAAAATCGCACTACTACCCCCGTCCTTCTATCCCGAACATAATCACACCCTTAAGCCAACTTACCTTATATGTGCTCCAACAATCTGGTTAACAAATCGTACCTCTCATCCGCAGCCCCCAAAGGCTTAAGCTTCTATCTGATGCTTTCTTCCCCTCTAACATCACCTCACTACGATCCTAGCTGGTACATTTAACTTGACAATGAATGCCATTACATAACTGTACGTTCCTCACTCATAACATCACCCTGCAGATCAAAACTCTCGCGGTCATTCATACCCAGTTCGCACTTTCCTTCATATTCTCCCGTATACTACATTCGAGTATATCACGCTACTTTTCCCTTCTTCACTCTAGCTGAACTATAACTCCCTTGCTCCCCATTAGCTCAAATGTAATTGTTCTTGCTCGCTCTTTACAATCTGAGCCCTTACACAAGCTGGACATAGTCCCTCACTGGACGATAAAATCTACACACTCGCTTGCTCGCGTTACATACCATATCAATCCACAACCCTCCATACTCCGCAATTAGAATGCTTAATCAAAGCAATAACTTCCCAACCCCTTAGCACCCATACAAGGTGTTCTATCAACTCTCTACCCTTTTGGTTCAAGTCTTCGGCTGCGACTATCTTAGACAACTGTCGACTTCTACATCGACTGATAACCTGTACTACTTTCGTAACTTATTCTTTAATAAGGGTTCCTTACGGGACCTAATACTCTCAACTTATCACAATCAACTTCATGATCCGTCTCCCTCCTTTTGTAACCTACCCCTGTACATCGACGTTACAAGCTCACCTCAAGACTCACATTTCCACGTCACGGACATTTCATTCTTCCTTACCACACCACTCTTTAACGAGTCGCTAAAAACATCACCTTGGCAACCGTACTTCCAGTTACCGAACAAGGGTACAAACCCTCATACAACTGTTACTATAATCCACTACTGCCGGAACACATATCCCGATACTACAACGTTCTCTCTTGATCTGACCAACAACTCTCCACTCTTTGAGTTCTTTCATAGCTTTAAAATGCAACATCCTATGACCTAGTGAGTTCATAGCCTTCATGCATGACAACGCAATAGATAAATCATTTCGTACCTTTCATCATTTTCAATAAGCAACACTTGAAAACATAATGGGTACCCATGCCCCCATCACTCTTAAAAATTTGGTACCCTGCACAACAATCTTGAGAATCGTTCGCATGCAATTTTCCATAACCTAATCTTACTCCACCCAAAATATGTCGTTATGACGGAAATATAATAAGTGAACATCTTTTCATACGACCACATCCTGAAAGAAATTTCCGACACAAAGTAAACCAGTCGGTTTTCGTACTCATAAATAACTCCAACATGTCATTACTCACTTTGGTTATAAAAGTTTTGCATTTAATCGTTTTCTTGACTTTTCCAATAATTTAACTCATCATGAAAAGAGCAAAATACTTTACAAATCATAAAACTCGAAACCTCATGGTGCCATGTGAATGAAATCACCTTTTTCTCTAAACATATGCGTGCACATTCTGACTCATTTTCGATCAAACTTTATCTCTACATATTTAACTTAAATCGTGAAAATTTCATGTTACATAAAAAAAGACACCATGCATGAGACTCTACTTGCATTTGAAGGCTACTTACTCTAACAAGGTCAACTGCTTTACTCGCTTAGCTTATCCTTGACATTCTACCCACGACCAACAGTCGCCCTCTCGGTCACGCAACAACTTGCTGAACACACTTTCCACATCTCACTTACTCAACCCTTTCATACTATTTCGTTTTAATCACTATCTCATTTTCGACTTCTACATGCTTTCATTTCACTATAGGTATCTTATTTCATTTACACTGCCTTTGAAAAGCTCGACTAAGAAGTCAAGGTTCTATTGATACATTCAAAATTTCAACACTGTTATTCCTTATCATTCTAACTGATCTCATCCCACTATTTCTAGAACTGGGACTTTCTAGAATAAGAGTCTTACTCAAAATCAATCATTTTATCTCTTCGAACCCACGAAGATCTATCTCTATACGATTCATAACATTCTAAACAACATTTCGCCTCTATGATGTATACATTATTCACTTCATAATGATTTCCCATGAAACTTTCCCAACAAGGGGTCTCAGTCTACACCTCAGAGATCTCGTTGATACTCTAACGTACTGAAACACGACATAAACACTGGGTAGGTTAATAAGGTAGGTTAAGCACGTACATGTACCTGTAAGTTCGCAATTACACTGGCCAGGTGGAACCCGGCACAAGTGCCCTCGTGTAGTGCAAAGCTTATATAAATACAATACATATCTCATTACATCATATTGTCATTTATATACACATAATCATATTCCTACCACATAATCATCTCATATATATATTTATACACATATGTATTCCAGATCAAAACGTTTTACATCAAAACTCACCTTGAATGCTTAAAATACGCTTCCAAGCCTTTCTCCGAGCTATCCGATCCTTTATCCAAATACCTCAGAATCTGAAACCATTTACATACAAATATCTCCTTACCAACTTATGTATAAGACTTACTAGCAGGTTATGGACTCTAGATACATCTACATAACTTTTATCCTCAAAATTTACCCAAACAGCCAAGTTATCCGGAAACCTCAAAGTATCCGGACAACTTTCCGGACAACACAAAGAATCCGGACAACACGAGGAATCCGGACACCACAGACTAATCCGGACAACAAAGGAATCCGGATGCCATCCGGACTCTAGATCATCCGGAAACCATCAATCCAATCGTCCGGACTCTATCAATAACTTACCCGGACACTACCCAAGAATCTACCCGGACACATTCAACAAAACTATCCGGACACCTTCATACTGCGTCCGGACACCTCTGTCGGTTTCATCATTTTCGACCCAGAATTAACAGAGATCACTACTGGAAGTGTAATCAGTTATTCTACTCCGATAGAAACTATCTAAACACAATTACAAACACAAAATACAAAGCAACATACCTCAATTTCACTTCCAAAAGTACCAAGTTGAATCCCTAGCTTTACTTCTTCTCTTTTCTTCTTTTGCTCTCAATACACACACTCACACACTGAAATTCTGGATATTTAGCTGATATGAAAATATCAGAAAACTAAAAGGGTATTATCTACATATATTTACCATTTCCACCCCTAAACTCCTCACTAATAACTAATACACCTTTAATTTATCCTTTGGTCAAACTTTTACCCTTTAAACTTATAAACCCTCCTAAACTTACCCTAACATCAATTATAAAGAAAATAAACTTAACGGAACTAGAATTTAAATTAACGGATTTACCCGGGGTATTACATCATCTCCTCCTTAAAAGAATTCCGTCCCGGAATTCGGTTAAGCGAAAAGGTATGAATACTTAGTTTCCACTACTACCTCGAACTCAATCAAAACCATAGGAACTAACTAAATAGCCACCCCACACCCACCTATATCTCTAACACAGATAAGCAACAAAAGCACGGAAATGTCAATAACCATGTTGCACCGAAGTCAGATAACACCTTATCACGTATAGAGTTTATAGAAATATACCTGTAACCTCATCAGGACTTTCTTCCACCTCTTGTTCCGTCATCTGAAAAACTCGACCCTTTGCTTTCGGTACCTCAGACCCTTGTTCCTCTCCCGGTCTAACACTCGTTGGTCTTACCGTCATACTACCCTGCTGTGCTTTCCATTGCGGACAATCTGCCTGAATATGATCCGGGGAATTGCAAACGAAACATAATCGAGTTACCCGACAGTCTCTAACTATGTGACCAGTCTTTCCACATTTGTAACAACTTCGGGAATCTACATAACAGTTTCCTTGATGCTCACGGTTGCATTTTGGACATGGTCTTTCAACTGGTCTGAAAGGTGAATAACTATCAAACCTCGGGGATTCATATTCTTCCGAATCGTACATCGTTTCTTCTACTTTTCTTTTCCCAGCACTCTTATCACCAACGTCTCTCCTATTATCTTGTTCCACATTTTCCGCGGCATCCACTGCGGCTAAGAAGGTATCGGGTCCTCTTGCAGTCACTAGCTTTCTAATTTCTGCATTTAACCCAAAAATAAACCTTTCCATCTTTAGAGCCTCCGTGGCAACATAGTACTCTGCAAAGCGAGACTTCTCCAGAAAGAGAGCGGTGTAATCCCTAACCGATAAACTTCGCTGGTGTAGATTCATGAACTCCTCTTCCAATTGTCTAACTGCTGCTTGAGAACAAAACTGTCCTTTGAATGCTGTTGTGAATTCGTCCCAAGTAAAAGTAGAGTATACACCCGACCTTGTGGAATCAATGTGAGCTTCCCACCAGTACAGAGCTTCTGCCTTCAACATCGCCGTTCCGTATAATACTCGGTCCTCATCCGCACACTTACTGGTCTTGAAGATGGCTTCTATTTCTTTTAACCATCTCATTGCCTTCACTGGGTCTCTATCTCCTGAGTAAGTTGGAGGTCTACAGTTTAAGAACATCTTGTAATCACACCTTCTTGACACTGGTATGACCGTAGGTGTAATGGGCATTTCGTCTTCCAAACCAGGATCTGGTGTTTCAGTATGACGAGCTTGGTCGAACATAGTCTGGATATTTGCTTGAAGTCTTCCCATCTCCGTCATCAGATCATTTCTTGTAATAAACTCCGTACCTTGCCCCTGAACTCTACCTCCGGTTCTGCCCCTACCTCTTTCTCTTCCTCTTCCCCTTGTCCCGACTGTTGGATTCGTTCTATTAGGATTTCTTCCTCCCTCTCTAGTCGTATTTCTAGTACCGCTTGCCATTCTGTAGATTCAGACAAGATTAATATACACATAAGCACATGCCCCATATAATAAGGTATCCCAGTCCAAACATGCACCTGTAAGATCACAATTACACTGGCCAGGTGTAATCTGAAATTACCTTATATGATGTTCCTTCTACCTTTTATACTTAGCATCCCAAGGTTCTAATATATCAAGGACATCCTACTTCACATGCAGTTTATGTCTAGGTACGGGTACAAATACCTAAATCCCTTAAACCTGGCTCTGATACCATTTGTAACGACCCAAGTCCCATAACATACATCATAATACATAACATTCATACATAACATTGATTTACAACAAAAGTTACATAACAAACCAAGTACGGTCTCAATAGTCTTGACATTACAAAATATATAAAAGCTTCCTAATCAACATCCAACAAAAGCTTCCTATACTTCATCCTCTCCTGCCGATCCTTAACCTGGAAAACATATTTTTGAAAACAAAATGAGGGTTAGACCAAACGGGTCTAGTGAGTTAATCCCGGTCCTTTCCAAAATCATTATCAAACCTTTTATGTAAATCCTTTGTATCAAAATAGTTTAGATAAACCTTTCGTAAAATATAAACATACCACACGTATTTAAATACCAATCCAGACTCGTGCATCGTGTACATCTCATTCACCTTATTCCTCCACAAATGGCCATATTAGTTGGTAGCAGGCCAACTAATAAATCAACAACCGGTCCGCTCACCGGAACCCGGCTACCTGTCGGTCCGCACACCGGAACCCGACTACTCACCGGTCCGCACACCGGAACCCGGCACAAGTGCACTCGTGTAGTGCAAAGCTTATATAAATACAATACATATCTCATTACATCATATTGTCATTTATATACACATAATCATATTCCTACCACATAATCATCTCATATATATATTTATACACATATGTATTCCAGATCAAAACGTTTTACATCAAAACTCACCTTGAATGCTTAAAATACGCTTCCAAGCCTTTCTCCGAGCTATCCGATCCTTTATCCAAATACCTCAGAATCTGAAACCATTTACATACAAATATCTCCTTACCAACTTATGTATAAGACTTACTAGCAGGTTATGGACTCTAGATACATCTACATAACTTTTATCCTCAAAATTTACCCAAACAGCCAAGTTATCCGGAAACCTCAAAGTATCCGGACAACTTTCCGGACAACACAAAGAATCCGGACAACACGAGGAATCCGGACACCACAGACTAATCCGGACAACAAAGGAATCCGGATGCCATCCGGACTCTAGATCATCCGGAAACCATCAATCCAATCGTCCGGACTCTATCAATAACTTACCCGGACACTACCCAAGAATCTACCTGGACACATTCAACAAAACTATCCGGACACCTTCATACTGCGTCCGGACACCTCTGTCGGTTTCATCATTTTCGACCCAGAATTAACAGAGATCACTACTGGAAGTGTAATCGGTTATTCTACTCCGATAGAAACTATCTAAACACAATTACAAACACAAAATACAAAGCAACATACCTCAATTTCACTTCCAAAAGTACCAAGTTGAATCCGTAGCTTTACTTCTTCTCTTTTCTTCTTTTGCTCTCAATACACACACTCACACACTGAAATTCTGGATATTTAGCTGATATGAAAATATCAGAAAACTAAAAGGGTATTATCTACATATATTTACCATTTTCACCCCTAAACTCCTCACTAATAACTAATACACCTTTAATTTATCCTTTGGTCAAACTTTTACCCTTTAAACTTATAAACCCTCCTAAACTTACCCAAACATCAATTATAAAGAAAATAAACTTAACGGAACTAGAATTTAAATTAACGGATTTACCTGGGGTATTACACAAACTGCCGGCGACCACCAGTAGCAGCAGACTGCCGGCGACCACCACCAGCAGCAGACTGCCGGCGACCTGCAACCGGCCGACGACCTGCAACCTGCCGGCGACGACCCCGGCCACCATCTTCTTCTCTCGCAGCTCTCTCTCCGTCGTCTATCTCTCTCCCTTCGGCTGTCTCTTCCCCGACGTTCCTCTCTCTCTTCCTCCTCACGAAAAACATGCAGCTCTCTCTCTTCTCTCGCAGCTCTCTCTCTCCGTCGTCTATCTCTCTCCATCCGGCTGTCTCTTCCCCGACGTCCCTCTCTCTCTTCCTCCTCGCGAAAAACATGCAGCTCTCTCTCTTCTCTCGCAGCTCTCTCTCCGTCGTCTATCTCTATCCCTCTGGCTGTCTCTTCCCCGACGTCCCTCTCTCTCTTCCTCCTCACGAGAAACATGCAGCTCTCTCTCTTCTTTCTTCTCTCTTGAAGCAGGTTTCATAAAACCCTAAAAAACTATCTGATTCCTAAACTAAAGAATAGCGGCGCTTTCCAAGAAGAAGGGAATTGATTTCCCCCAAATGTTCACATTTTACCCTCATACAATACGAAATAGACAAAAAGAACACCCCTAACTTCTCTTTAATGTACATTACATTTTGGGTTATTACAACATAACCTGATCAATTGAATTATAGAATATACAAGATCAGGTTTAGTAAAAGAATCAATACGAAAAACATTGTTGTCCTGAACATTAGATTTGGGAACAAATGGCCTTGGAACATCTATATCAAGAGTATATCCTTTAACTCTCCAGATTTTCTTAACTCTTTTAAAATGAATATTTGAATTACCAAAAAAGTTAGAGTCAGAACTGCTCGAGTAGTGAGAATGCTCTTTTGAAAAAAATTCGGACTTTTGATTTTTTTCTGAGCACACCCCTTTGATTTATTGGAAAAAATGGAGGTAGTATCAGAACCAGGCTTAGAAGCACTCTTGAACATTCACCAACATAAATCGGTGCCGAAATAACTTTCTCTTTTCCTTTGTCTTTAAAATTAGGCTGAGAAGAACACTTGAGTTTTTTTTCCCGGAGTCACAAAACAATCAGATTCATTATCCAAACAAACTTTAGAATTCATAAAGGCATCAAATTCCCAGTCTTAGATTTCACATGATCATCTAGACTTACATTAATGTTCATTAAATCATCAAATTCTTTTTCAAAATCAGATTTTACAAACTCATTTGATGAAGCGGAAGTTTTTGAGGCACTAGAGATCTCACTAATAAAAGCTTTGCAAGGAGAAGCATCTGAATCATTTGAAACGTTTTCAAATAAAATTACATCTGGATCAGAATAGCTCTTTCGGATGATTACTTTAAAGTAATCATCCGAAAGAGTAAGTTCTATCGTTTCATAACTTTCATTCAACTTGTTATAATCAAGAGGCATTTGCATTTTGTCACTTCTTGTTTTGTTGAAGTCTTCATTAGCTTCTACTTCGTCAAATGATTTAGTAAAATCCATCATGTACTTAGGACCAATATCCATATATCTGATATCATATATGGTACGAACTTGAGAAACAACTATTTTTCAAATACTTAGAATTATCAAATCCTATACGTTCTTTTGGGATATCCTTCGGTTTGTTTAAATGAATCATCCGATCGGTTTGACCTATTTTCAAAAATTTATCCTCAAGATCTTTGATTTTTGCATATAAACCATTCCCTTCAGCAAAAATGGATTCATATTTATGAGTATATTCACCACTCTTACTTTCTGAATTCACAAGCTTTCTTGTTAATTCAAATATTTTTACTTTCAAACTTTCATCTTCTTCTTTTTCTTCTCCTCTTCAAACCAGTTGCCTAACTTCAATTGTGACCATTTTCAACAGAAAGTCTTACAACTACATCATGCTGCTTCTTCAATCTAGCTTCCAAAGATTTAACTAAACCTTTCTTCAAAATATGAGGTCTTAAGCACCATTTCTTGCAATTGATATTCAAAAGTAGAGTAAGAATCATCATTACCTCAACATCTGAAAGACATTCATCAGAAAATATTGCCTATTCTTCTTGGCCATTAAGCACAAATGATCTTCTATATCATCATCACTGTCTATGAAATTTATCTAGTGAGCATCCTTAGTAAATAATTCTCTTTGATCCTCTTTGGAATTCTGATTTGATTTGAACGTCATAGTTCGCTTGTCATAATCATAAATACTTGAAGTGATCATTGATTTGGGTATTGATCTGGAAAAAACTGAAACAAATTTCAAAAAAAAAATCAAACTTGACAAAAAAAGTCAAACTTGAAATTCAAGGTTAAAGTCAAATTTGAAGTCAATTCTTGAAAGTCAAAGTTGAAAATATATCTTGAAGATTTATCAAAATTAAGTATGAAAGCCAAGAACACCATTTTTTTAAAAAATTGATCGAGTTCTCTAAAAATTCTTGAAATCGCGGAATGAAATTGATTATAATCAATCAAATGATTAAAACTAATCAATCAGATTTCAAGAACAAACACAGAAAGATGAAAGTCACATAAAATTTCAAGAACAGTGAGACATTTCAGAAAATTTTGAAAAACTTCAAAAATCTTCAATCAAACTCCAAAATATTCAATTTCTTTAAATTTGTTGCTTCAAATCTTCTCCAAATCAATCGAACTTGCTCTGATACCAATTGTTAATCTTAGTTTCAAGTGATATGATCAAGATCGACAAGATTGAATAAAAAATGTCATATATTACTAGTGACAGAAATTTCACAATCAACGCTCTGTCTAATATTTCTGTCTCTAGATCTTATCTCTCAAATATATAAAATGACAAGTCTTCTCAAACACATTATAACAAGGCTATTTATCACTACAAGAGAAATGACCTTCAGGGAAGATTTTCTTTTGTACTTAAAAGCCTTAAAAGCTTCTCTAAAGCCTTTAGAGAAGATTTTCATTTCCGTCAACAAGTTTCTCTACGTAAATGTAGGTAAAGGTTTTAGATACACTTTTTAAATCTTCTCTAACGATGTTTTTAGAGACGATTTTGTAGGGCTTTAGATACACTTTCAAAGCTTCTCTAAAGGTTAGTCAATTTTTCTCAAAAAGCTTCTCTAAAAGTCAACTTTAGTGACGCTTTTCAAGCTTTTGTGACAAATTGGAAGAGTAACTAAAAACACACTTTCAGAGAAGGAAATGGAAAAGCTTCTCTAAATATGTTGCCTTTAGTAACACTTTTTGAACCTTCTCTAAAGGTATCCTTTAGTTACACTTCCACAACCTTCTCTAAACATGATATTTAGATACATAAACTCCAAATCTTCTCTAAAAGTCATCTTTAGTGACACTTTTAAAAATCCTATTTCTTCTCTAAAAGTCATCTAAAATTCAATTCCTTTTCTAAAGAGTATATTTTTTATTTATTTTCATGTATATTTCAACAACATATTCATATATAACTATATATAATAGAACAAATAAATAATATTAAATTAATCAATAACAAATTCTTGAAATCCCAAAAATGACATTTTTATTAGAAGAAACGTATCGTTTAATCAAGTTAATGTTACATTTACTTAATCTCTACCATATTCTCCTGGATGGACTTGACAAGCAAACTTCAAAGGCTTCAGAACCATCGGTCTTCTCGTGACCGAGCATGCGCACAACCTCAGCCACACCTTCTGCTATTTCCTTTTGGATCACACCATCCGAAATATCGAAAGTCCTCTTCAAAGATGCGGACCGCCCACCTACTGCCGGGATCCACTACATCCAACATTCCTTCCAGCTCGTCCACCATCGACCTTTTTGCACCTTCACCATGATATCAGCACTGTGGTTTCATTTCAAACACCAATCATTTGATTATACAAGAAATAGCTTATGGTCGCTTGAAGTTAAAAACTCAACAAAGGACATAAAAATATGGCTCAAAGATGAAACCAAAAGGCTCACTTAGAAGCCGTGAGTGCTAACCGGGTAAAAGTGTGATCTGGGTAAGTGCTAACTGAAAACAGTTGCTTACCGAGTGTCCTATAGCAAGTGTTTACCAATAAAAATATTACCATTACAACCCTCTGAAAAACCTTAATCGCAAAATAAGGTAGACCTGGAAAGTGTAGGTACTCGGTCAGCACCTTTGGTCAGATCAGTCCTACGTAAACATACTGATGCTGATCGAGTCATGAAGTGGAGATTTAAAGAAGCTGCAGCAGTCGCAATGATTTCCTGCAAACGCATACAACACATAATTCTCATGGAATATACTTGTTTGCAAATCAATTGATTTTGGAACACACGATTCTGATATTAGGTCATTGTTGAGGGGTATTTAAGATATTTATTTAATAGTCGAATATCTTTATATCATCTGAAAACACATACACAATGACATAACAAATTTTTTGTATGAAGTCATACCTGGTTGTTACATAGGAGACAGACCTCTAGTTATTCGATCAAACTCACCACGCCTGTATATCCCTGAAATAGAAAAGACTGAATATGTTAAAAGCCTAGTCATCATGAACGATTTCATAATTATATGACATACCAAAGAATGTAAGGTGGTAGTCCTAAGGTGGGATTTGACTTACTGTAACTGTTGTGGATGTTGTGGATGCAGGTGCTTCAAATGTCATTAAGTAATGTCTTTAACTTTTCAAAGACTCTATATATGAATACAAAGAATAAAATAGAGATGAAATACGTACGTGAGACATGGTTGATTCGTTGGATGGAAATGAGCAGATGAAATATGGAGCAAAGTAATCGATTAAAAGCAGGATTCCATTTACGTTTACATTTTATTAACCGATGATAGGCTATTGTGCATCTGATTGGCCTATCATAGGATGCAGAAATAAATTGGGTATGTTAGAAGTAGGCAGTTTACAAATTAAAGATTGGTCTATGTTGTAGAGTCGTGGCCAAATAATGAAGGTACCTTACAAATATGAAGACTATGACGACAAAGTGATGCACCTTGGTGTTGCTATGCTACCTTGGCTTTGCTATCTTTGTTGCAAAGAAACCAAAAAAGTCGTTCTGAATCAATGAAGTACAAGACAATGTGTGATCATTTCAGATATATAGAGTTAAATGAAGAAAGTATTTGAAGTAATGTGTTATGGAAGCTAAACATGTGTAAATCTTATATTAGATCAGGAGATCGACTAAAAGGTGCACTTTCTTAGAAAGTTTAGCATTCAACGTTCTAAGGTTCGAGTAAAGTATATATTTTTATTAATTGTTATTTCTCTAATATGAGTGCGATTGTATTTTTTGGAAGGGCCTACTTTTAAATTTGTATAAGCTTATATAATCCTATACAAGCCATGAAGTCGAGCCAATGATCAGATTCGTACAAGACTGTAAAACATAGGTAAAAAAAACAAATTTTCACCACCTACACCAATGATAATACAAACCTACAAACCGTCGTTATAAACTCCTTCAATGTCGTTACCCTGTCCATACTTTTGATTGACAACCAAACGCAATACACAACGTCGTAAGTATAGTACTCTTCCTACATATAAAACAAAACAAAAACCTCTTTTAATCGTTACATACTTTTGAAAGCAGACATATAGGACATATATAAATCCTTACAACTTTGCTAGGTTTAAAAGCAATTTCATAGTAGGAGTTATGCTGGTATAAGCTTGACACGAAGGTACCTTCAACACATCTCCTGTGCCGTCATAGGCGCAAGATGGCAAGGTCATATCGCAATACTTTCTGATCTTTGTCGACGGTATCAATTTGGGTTTTCAAATATTTTCTTTGTTGAAGGGTGTTTTAGATACTTAATGTAATACCCCGGGTAAGTTTGTTAGTTAAATCCTCTTGTCGTTAAATTATTTATCTCTATATTTGATGTTTAGGGTAAAATGAGAGGAATTTATAAGTTTAGGGGTATTTAGTTTAACAATGAAAAGTGTAGGGGCTGGAGTAGTAAAAATGGTTATTAATATCTGAATTAGGTGTTTAGATATTTCATAAAATATCAAAACTCAGATTTAGGTGTGTGTGTGTGTTGGGAGCAAAAAGAAGAAGAAAGAAAGGAGAAAGAAGGGTAAAGGCTCAAATTGGAGTTATTGGAACTGATTAAGGTATGTTTCTAGTACTATTTATGTTTATAATGGTTAGTAGGAAGTATCTATCGGATTAGAATCATCACATCTGGTCTAGGGTTGATTTCAGTCGGATTTCTGGGTGATTTTTGGGTAAACCGACAGTGGTGTCCGGATACGTTGAAGGTGTCCGGATAGCACTGTTGGTAGTGTCCGGGTAGTTTTGTTGATGGTGTCCGGGTACTGTTTGAAGGTGTCCGGACGAGTCCTTTATCCGGGAAAATCTCTCTTTTCTATTGTTGTCCGGAAAAGTCAAGTTGTCCGGAAAAGTCAAGTTGTCCGGAAAAGTCATGTTGTCCGGAAAAGTCATGTTGTCCGGGTAACTTGTGGTATCCGGATACTTTTGCTGTTTGGCCATTTTGAGCGTTTTAGATGCTGTCGAGTATCCAGTAACCTGTATTTTGTTAACCACTAGATAGGGAGTGAATGAGGACTGACTATCCTGTAGTCTTGACTTGAGTACGAGTTTGGGGGCAACATTAGAGGGTTTGAGTTCTTTAGAGTTTTAGCCTTAGTAGGACTTATGTGTTTTATGTGGTAAAGAGATGTCTGTATCTATGTGTTACAGATCTTGTGAATTCTGGGTAAAAGGCTGAACCGGTTAAGAAGACTTGGAAACGTGTTGATAAGCAATAAGGTGAGTTTTACTTTAAAAACGTTTTTAACTGGAATACGTATATATGTGGATTGGGAATGAAATAGTTGATGACTAGGTGTTTATATGTGAATTATAATATAGTGAGGTATTATATTTACATGTGTATTATAAATGTGTTATAATACGTTGACCGGGTTTAAGACCGGTGTGATTGGCTATAGAACCTGTATAGCGTTGTTTGGCTGTAGATGTTGTACAGCGTTGTATTTTATTAGTTGGCTTGCTACCACTAATATGGCCAGGAAGAAATGAGAAGGAAAGGTATATGATGTGTGAGTTTAAATTGGATATATGTAACTATGTGGCGTGATTTATATGATTGAAGTTTGTATAAATGGTTTTTAAAGTAACAGGGGTTTCTCACTTAGACCTACAGGTCTAACCCTCATTTTGTTTTAAAAATATTTATTCCAGGTGGCGGATCAAGTAAGGGCAAGTAAGTAGAGTATGAGATGGATGGCTAGTAAGGAAGACTATAAAACAAAGCTTTTGACTTATTTAGTAGTTGTAATGGAATGTTAAATGTTATGGATGCAAATAGCACAAGGATTGTATTTCAAGTGTTGTTCTTTCTAATTGTAAAAGACTACTGGACCGTACATGTAAAGTGAAGTTTGTTTGTTATATCTATTTGTGTTAAAGTGGGTGATATGTCGTGTATATGGGATAAGGGTTGTTACAAATGGTATCAGAGCCTTAGTTTAAGGGATTTAGGTATTTGTATCTGTACCTAGACTTAAACTGCATGTGAAGTAGGATGTCCCTATCATTATAGAACCTTGGGATGATGAAGTATAAAAGGTAGAAGGAACATCATGTAAGGTAATTTCATATTACACCTGGCCAGTGTAATTGTGATTTTACAGGTACATGTTTGAACTGGAATACCTTGTTATATGGGGTATGTGCTTATGTGTATATTAATCTTGTTTAAATCTACAACATGGCAAGTGGTACAAGAAATTCGAATCGAGGAGGAGGAAGAAATCCAAACAGAACTAATCCGCCAGTAGGAACAGGGGACAGGGGAGGCAGAACAGGGGGCAAAACTGGAGGTAGACTTAGAGGTGGAGCTGGAGGTAGAACTGGAGGTAGAACACAACAGAATAGTACGGATTTCATTACCAGGGCTGATCTAATGGCAGAAATGGGAAGACTACAGGACAATATTCAAGCTATGTTCAACCAAACTCATAATACTGAAACAGAAGGACCAGACCCTACTCATGAAGAGGAGATGCCAATCACCCCTACGGTCTTACCGGTAATGAGAAAATGTGATTACAAAATGTTTCTTAGCTGCAAGCCTCCGACATTCTTAGGGGATCGGGATCCGGTGAAAGCAATGAGGTGGATGAAGGAAGTTGAAGCCATTTTTAAAACGAGTAAGTGTGCGGATGAAGATAGAGTATTGTACGGTGCAGCCATGTTGAAAGGAGATGCGTTGTATTGGTGGGAATCGTTTATTCATTCAAAAGGATCCGATGTTTATTCTACCCTCTCTTGGGAAGAATTTGTGATAGCCTACAGGAACGCATTTTGTCCCCAAGCAGCCGTCAAACAACTGGAAGGGGAATTTATGAATTTACAACAAGGAAACTTATCTGTTCGAGATTATACTGCTAGCTTTTTAGAAAAGTCTCGATTTGCAGAATATTATGTGGCTACGGAGGCGATGAAGACAAAAAGATTTATCTTTGGGCTGAACTCAGAGATTAGAAGGCTAGTGACTGCAAAGGGACCCAATACCTTTTCAGCCGCAGTTGATGCAGCGGAAAATGTTGAACGAGATATGAGAAGAGATACGGGAGATAAGAGTATCGGAAAGAGAAAGTGGGAAGGACCACAATATGATCCGAAGAGGTCCCGATTTCAGAGGTATGATAACCGTCCGCCGTTTCGACCAGCGGAAAGACCATGTCCGAAGTGCAACCGTGTCCATCAAGGAAACTGCCAAGGTGATTTGCGAGCATGTTATAAGTGTGGAATGACCGGACACGTCATCAAGGATTGTAAGGTAACAAGGTTATGTTTCTTATGCAATTCTCCGGATCATCTCCAGTCAAACTGTCCGCGGGGGAGGATACAGCAAGGTGGGTCATCAGGCAGGCCATCAAATGTTAAACCAGTAGTGCCAAGACTGGAACCGCCAGTAACCAGAGGTCGCGCATTTCAGATGACTGAGAAGGAAGCGGAGGAAACTCCAGATGTGGTCACAGGTACATTTTTGATAAACTCTACACGTGCAAAGGTGTTATTTGATTCCGGTGCAAACCGATCGTTTGTGTCTCCTGCATTTGCTGCTTGTTTGTGTTTGAAACCTAAAGTGTTAGATCATTCTCTATTAGTAGATACTGCAAATGACAACCAAGTGTCGGTTAGTGAAGTATTTGATGGTTGTGTGATTAATATAGATGGGTGTGGAGTGCCTATACAATTGTTTCCTATAACCTTGATAGAGTTTGACGTAGTAGTGGGAATGGACTGGTTAGCTGAGAATCAGGCTAATATAGTGTGTGATAAAAAGATAATAAATGTTGTATTGCCAGAGAAGGGACCGGTAGTGATTTATGGTGATCGTAGGAATCATCAGTCTTGCCTCATATCGCTAGTAAAGGCACGTAAGTGTGTGAATAAGGGTTGTCAGAGTTACTTGGCTTACGTGATAGATGTTAAGCCGGAAAAGATTAGGATGGAAGATATTCCTATCGTTAGTGAATTCCCTGAAGTATTCCCTGAAGACTTGAACAGTCTTCCGCCAGTTAGACAAGTCGAGTTCGGTATAGACCTAGTTCCAGGAGCCACTCCTGTAGCTCGTGCACCGTACCGTTTAGCACCTCCAGAGATGAAAGAGATGATGGCACAACTGCAAGACCTATCCGATAAGGGCTTCATCAGACCTAGTTCTTCACCGTGGGGAGCACCAGTGTTATTTGTGAAAAAGAAAGATGGGTCGATGAGAATGTGTATTGACTACCGAGAATTGAATAAGCGCACGATAAAGAACAAGTATCCGCTACCCCGAATTGATGATCTCTTTGATCAGTTAGTTGGAGCTTGCTATTTCTCCAAAATTGATCTAAGGTCCGGTTATCATCAGTTGAAGGTTAAAGAAGAAGACGTGTTAAAGACTGCTTTTCGAACGAGGTATGGTCATCATGAGTTTTTAGTAATGCCATTTGGATTGACGAACGCTCCAGCTGCCTTTATGGATTTAATGAATCGAGTATGTAAACCGTATCTCAATAAATTTGTAATTGTTTTTATCGATGATATTCTTATCTATTCCCGATCCAAGGAAGAACACGCGCAACATCTTCGGTTGATTCTAGAGCTACTAAAGAAGGAAAAGTTGTATGCAAAATTTTCAAAATGTGAGTTCTGGCTACGGAAAGTACAATTTCTGGGGCACGTGGTTTCTGAGAAAGGTATACAAGTCGATCCGATGAAAGTAGAAGCAGTTGAAAAGTGGGAACAGCCTAAGACAGCAACAGAGGTACGCAGTTTTCTGGGTTTAGCCGGTTACTATCGAAAATTTATAAAAGACTTCTCTCGAATCGCAACGCCATTGACTAAGCTGACCCAGAAGAACCTAAAGTTTGAGTGGAAAGCAGAACAAGACGAGGCCTTCCGGATATTGAAAGAGAAACTATGCAACGCACCGATTCTATCACTACCTGAAGGTTCGGAAGATTTTGTTGTTTATAGTGATGCGTCAAAACTGGGATTGGGATGTGTACTTATGCAGCGGGGAAAGGTTATTGCTTATGCTTCTCGTCAATTAAAGGATCATGAAAGACAGTATCCTACGCATGATAAGGAGCTTGCAGCAGTTGTCTTCGCGTTGAAGATTTGGAGACATTATCTGTATGGTTCCAAATGTCAGATTTATACTGATCATAAGAGTCTCCAACACCTCTTTGATCAGAAGGAACTGAATATGAGACAAAGGAGATGGCTAGAATTGCTGAATGATTACGACTGTGAAATCCTTTATCACCCGGGAAAGGCGAATGTGGTGGCAGATGCGCTCAGTCGTCAAGAAAGGAGCGGAACAATAAAAGTTATTTCGTTACGAACTGAACTCCTACCCAACTTAGTTGATGAATTACAGAAGTGTCAAGTGGAGGCTTATCAGGAGGAACACCTGAAATCAGAACGGTTAGTGGGAATGTCAGCATTGTTAGAAAAGGGTGATCGCGGGTTATTGTGTCTGGGGAACAGAGTGTGGGTACCTCGATTGGGTGGGTTACGTGATCGTGTTTTACAAGAAGTTCACCAATCCCGCTTCTCTATTCACCCAGGTACAAACAAGATGTATAAAGACCTAAAGCAATTCTATTAGTGGCCGGGGATAAAAAGAGGGATTGCTCAGTATGTGGAAAGATGTGATACTTGTAAGAAAGTAAAGATCGAACACCAAAAGCCGTTTGGTCAACTACAGCGGCTAGAAATACCTATGTGGAAGTGGGAGCAGATTACCACAGATTTCATCACCAAACTACCTAGGACTCCTAAGGGATTCGATTCTATTTGGGTGATCGTCGACAGATTGACCAAGTCTGCACACTTTCTACCGATTAAGGAAACCGATTCGTTGGAGCGATTAGCTAAGTTGTACATTGATGAAATAGTAACTCGACATGGAGTTCCAATCTCGATCATATCTGATCGTGATAGTCGTTTTACTTCAAGATTTTGGAGAAGCTTTCAAAAGGAAATGAGGACTCAGATAAAGTTAAGTACGGCATATCATCCTCAAACAGATGGGCAGAGCGAACGAACAATTCAGACCTTAGAAGATATGCTCCGGGCATGTATTGTTGATTTTGGGGGATCGTGGGATAAGCATTTGCCGTTAATCGAATTCGCTTACAACAACAGCTATCACTCCAGCATACAAGCGGCACCGTTCGAAGTACTGTATGGTAGGAAATGTCGAACGCCTCTGTGTTGGAACGAAGTGGGAGAGAAACAGTTAGCGGGGCCGGAAATAGTTCAGTTAACCGCCGATAAGGTTACACAGATCCGAGAAAGATTGAAAGTGGCTCAAGATAGACAGAAGAGTTACGCTGATCGCCGTCGAAAGCCGTTGGAATTTCATGTTGGGGATTACGTAATGTTAAAGGTTTCGCCGTGGAAAGGAGTCATCAGATTTGGTCGACAGGGTAAGCTTAGCCCAAGGTATATTGGACCATTTTCAATCACTGAAAGGATCGGGGAGGTAGCTTACAGATTAGATCTTCCACCAGAGTTGAGCAGAATTCATAATGCATTTCACGTATCAAACTTCCGAAAGTGTTTAGTTACTCAAGATCAGGCAGTCTCCCTACCAGAGATACAAGTCGACGAAAGACTGAATTACGTGGAAGAACCGGAGGCAATAGTTGATCATAAAGTCAAAGTGCTGCGGAATAAGGAGATCAGGCAAGTGAAGGTTCAATGGAGGCATCATAGAGGTCAGGATGCCACGTGGGAATCCGAATCGGAAATGAGAACCAAATACCCTCACCTTTTTGCCTAACCGAATTCCGGGACGGAATTCTCTTAAGGGGGAGATGATGTAATACCCCGGGTAAGTTTGTTAGTTAAATCCTCTTGTCGTTAAATTATTTATCTCTATATTTGATGTTTAGGGTAAAATGAGAGGAATTTATAAGTTTAGGGGTATTTAGTTTAACAATGAAAAGTGTAGGGGCTGAAGTAGTAAAATTGGTTATTAATATCTGAATTAGGTGTTTAGATATTTCATAAAATATCAAAACTCAGATTTAGGTGTGTGTGTGTGTGTTGGGAGCAAAAAGAAGAAGAAAGAAAGGAGAAAGAAGGGTAAAGGCTCAAATTGGAGTTATTGGAACTGATTAAGGTATGTTTCTAGTACTATTTATGTTTATAATGGTTAGTAGGAAGTATCTATCGGATTAGAATCATCACATCTGGTCTAGGGTTGATTTCAGTCGGATTTCTGGGTGATTTTTGGGTAAACCGACAGTGGTGTCCGGATACGTTGAAGGTGTCCGGATAGCACTGTTGGTAGTGTCCGGGTAGTTTTGTTGATGGTGTCCGGGTACTGTTTGAAGGTGTCCGGATGAGTCCTTTATCCGGGAAAATCTCTCTTTTCTATTGTTGTCCGGAAAAGTCAAGTTGTCCGGAAAAGTCATGTTGTCTGGAAAAGTCATGTTGTCCGGGTAACTTGTGGTATCCGGATACTTTTGCTGTTTGGCCATTTTGAGCGTTTTAGATGTTGTCGAGTATCCAGTAACCTGTATTTTGTTAACCACTAGATAGGGAGTGAATGAGGACTGACTATCCTGTAGTCTTGACTTGAGTACGAGTTTGGGGGCAACATTAGAGGGTTTGAGTTCTTTAGAGTTTTATGTGGTAAAGAGATGTCTGTATCTATGTGTTACAGATCTTGTGAATTCTGGGTAAAAGGCTGAACCGGTTAAGAAGACTTGGAAACGTGTTGATAAGCAATAAGGTGAGTTTTACTTTAAAAACGTTTTTAACTGGAATACGTATATATGTGGATTGGGAATGAAATAGTTGATGACTAGGTGTTTATATGTGAATTATAATATAGTGAGGTATTATATTTACATGTGTATTATAAATGTGTTATAATACGTTGACCGGGTTTAAGACCGGTGTGATTGGCTATAGAACCTGTATAGCGTTGTTTGGCTGTAGATGTTGTACAGCGTTGTATTTTATTAGTTGGCTTGCTACCACTAATATGGCCAGGAAGAAATGAGAAGGAAAGGTATATGATGTGTGAGTTTAAATTGGATATATGTAACTATGTGGCGTGATTTATATGATTGAAGTTTGTATAAATGGTTTTTAAAGTAACAGGGGTTTCTCACTTAGACCTACAGGTCTAACCCTCATTTTGTTTTAAAAATATGTATTCCAGGTGGCGGATCAAGTAAGGGCAAGTAAGTAGAGTATGAGATGGATGGCTAGTAAGGAAGACTATAAGACGAAGCTTTTGACTTATTTAGTAGTTGTAATGGAATGTTAAATGTTATGGATGCAAATAGCACAAGGATTGTATTTCAAGTGTTGTTCTTTCTAATTGTAAAAGACTACTGGACCGTACATGTAAAGTGAAGTTTGTTTGTTATATCTATTTGTGTTAAAGTGGGTGATATGTCGTGTATATGGGATAAGGGTTGTTACACTTAACAAATTAATCAAACAATTTCCTTAACTACTTAAGGAGTCAAGCCTTGCAATTTCATGTGACAGGAGCAAAAATGTAAGGTCACTAATTCTTTTTTCTTAAGAAGTTATTGTCGAAAATGTGAACCATACCAAGAAAAGTGATCTGGTCAACCCCCAGTCAGATTTACTTATGCCAGGAGAGCTCGTAAGTGAAGTATTAGACATCAGAATAAAAGGGGTATTTCCGTAATTACCTTTTATGTAGTGGGAGGGTATTCCTGTATTTACTTTTTGTAGTTGGGTGCGCGGGTTATATTGGTGGTGGGTCATTTCTTTTAGGGTATTCAGACTTTTGTTTCTATTCGGTTAGGCGATCGCCTTGGGAGAGAATCTGGCCTCTCGAAAGCCAGAACCATCTTAATATTTCTGTAATCATCTTTTGGGAAACATTTCATTTCAGTTTATAGCATGATCTTCACAACAAATGGAGCTAGCAACGATTGAAAGCTCAGCTGCTTTCCTAAATTCCAGATTTTAAAACACAGGATATGAGTAGACAAAGCTTTTCTCAAAATCACATTAAAACGAAAAGGAAGTTGCATATTCCGATGAAAATAACAACATACCAAGTTGCGTTTGCACACATATCATAAAACTTGTGAAAGGCTTTATCAAAGCAGAAGTGACAAGCAAGAAGATCCTTGATATCAGTCACCTTGAAACTTGATTTACAACACTTAACCTATGCCAATTACTAGTTAATCATCAAAATGCATAAATTTGTAGAACAAGAAAACCAAACTAAAACAATATCTCATATTTTCAACAATTTATAAGAATACTCAACCAAGTGTCTTGCACTGTAAATAGTACTTTCTGTTGGAAGGGTGTGTCTGGATATGCTCAACCAAGTGTCCTGCACTGTAAATCAACGATTTTGTTCAATCTCTAATCTAGTTGAAATGCAGTATCCCAGACTTGCTTATTTAAGTTGTGCTATAAATTCATACTCCCTCTATTCCAATATAAATCCTATCAATTTCCTTTCTAGGATGTCCCAAAATAAATGCAACTTTTCGATTTTGGCATGTTCAAAAACTGAGAGTTGCTCACTTATCACAAAATGTTATGCCACAACTTCATAAACTAAATATCTTGAAGCAACAAAAGATGAGTAAAAACACAAGCCAGTGAAGATGGAATATCTAATGAACCTTTTGTATAGTTCAAGAAGATCCTTGGGTATAACACTTGATCTCTTTGTAGATGATGAGGCCTGCATAGAAAAGAAGCAATTTAACGAGCTCAAATATACATTTATGATTATTCATCTTCATTGAAGGATGGAAGAAGAAATGCATAATGAATAAAGGGTAAGGTCCAAATAATAAAGAATAAGCAAGATAATCTTTAACAAGTGGGAATCACAGTTAACATATTCATCTACTGGGAGCTCCACTTCCATCAAAGGAGCTGATTTTTAAAAAGTTCATTTAGCATTACTGATTTGGATGGTTGTTGTGGTGGTTTAGCAGAATGAATTCTTGTGTTTATTGTTTTTTTTATTTTTTATGTAAACATCAATGTTCCTGTAAGGTTTGAGATGCCAATTATGTTGATGATAGTCATTTTTAGTCTAGTTTATCTTTATTTCAAATAATCTGGGAATAACGATAACAACCAAATCCCCTATATGGTCCTATATATATATATATCCTTGTATATTCTATATTTTTTTTTCAAGGAATACATAAACAAATTTGTGATTCCTATTTTCTTCTATTCTATTTTTCTAGAGTATATCAGTAAGCTCTAAACAGTTAAAGATGGGCTCTACTAACATTTTTATATATTGCATGATAAGGAGCACACTTGATGTCCACATCCAAAAGCCATATCCTTTGGGTTAGTAAGGCAAATGGGGCATAGCTGTAAGGTATACATAAGCAATTAACTTACTGATCAAATGTATGCAAATTAAAAACATAAGAATATCGTAAATATTTTCTCATAGGTAAAAAACATAAGTACATTGTACATACGGAAAGAAGAAAGAAATACCTAATTCTTGTAGGTAGAATTTGGGACGGGTGGGGCTTTGCGCTCTAGATTAGTTGGAGCGTAATAAGGAGTAGCAGTAACAACTTTGGTCAAAATAAGATTGTGAGTCCTAACAGAAGGTGCAATATGAACTGGGGGAGGAAGGGCGACCCTCTGGGGAGAAATTCCTTTGCGACTACTGTTGATTCGTAAACAAAAATTGTGAATAAAATGCCGGTCAAGGCCAGGTTGAGCTTATGTGACCATAAATGAAATATAGAGCCAATTCATTACCCTAGTATACTCAGTTCGATTGTTGCTTTATATTAGATAGGAATTTCCATCAATGCTGCAAGTGCGCATTCTGTCTCCTTTCGGATTGGAGGCACATTCTAGGTCATGATTTCGGTGAAATTCACGAACTTAACATAAAGAAAATGGAAAAATAACATGAGAATGGATGTTTAGAGCGGCAAATATGTCACAAATAACCGAAGTAGTTGCCTGACATCCATGGAGATGTTAATGAAGCTAGCATTGGTGTTTACCTGGAAATTGTCAAAGCTATGAGAAGGGATGTTATCATCCAATTCCTTCATTGTCCTAAGGCCCATCACCAACCCCAACTAATACAATAGAGAGTGGAAGCTTGCTGTCAAAAAGAAAACTCCACGTCAGTTGGAGACCGTAAAACGTCTTTATATATTAAAATAGGTTGCAGATAATCACCTTGCTTCGACTATAGCATCTACAGTTTTCTGTTCTTGGTAATTCCAGATGCATACCGTCCCTGAATACAAACTTGCTAGGATCCTGGAAAAAAAAAGAGCAATCACTACCAATACATAAATCTCTACTACTTGCTGGAAAATGAACTTCCCTACACCTTATCTAATAAAGCTTGCAATTTAGTAGCTAGAAGCAAAAGGGAGAGCTAGAAATCATTGTCAGAGAAATACACCAGTCAGAGAAATGAATTCAATTACAATGAATAAAAGAGTAGAATTACCATGGCTCCGTGGATCTACTCCGATCTTTGTCCGAGTCTCATCTGCCAAAAATACAATAGAGAATGGAAGCAGTCTATAATTTATATAGCGTACTTCTATGAAATGATAGTTGAGCAAATAGTATGACTATTGGATATATATCTAATAAAATACCCAAAGTTGTTACACTAGACAAGGTTGACATTACATTCTCTCCTAAAACTCCAAAATCATCATAGATCTTGCTTGTGCACATAAACATGTATATCAAATTAGTTGAAAGCTAAACACTCAACCCACCAAGTCTTTTATATCCAATAAGGGACAGAACAAAGATCTCAATCTAGTAAAACCAAATGTGTTGCATAAATATAAACATCTACATTTGGATTTTATCATGACTTTCAAGAAAGAGTGAATTAAACATAAACATCTAATTTTACATTTTTACATTTTTAGCAGGAAAACTTAAAAGCCAAATGAAAGGAAGCATAACCAAAGGATAGGATGGATTTTAGATTCTTGAACCCTAATTTAGATCTTAGAACCCTTGTTTCTTCATCATTTGGTGTTCAAGTTTAAGCAAAAATATCCAAGGTTCAAATCAAAGCAGTGTTCTAAATACTTATAAGAGTGATCTTGTAGCACTTGATCACCTGGGATTAATTCAATTTATGAAAGACAAATACTTATAAGATTATTAAACATAATGACAGAAAATTGTGATATGACATTCAACTTTGTAGACTTACTCCTCCAATCAAAGGATCGGAAAATTCCTTGCACAAGGAGTTATGAGCTCTGTTTTATGTGTTCTAACATTTTTCCGCAGTCACCATCAACCCCAATAGTTTACTGTAAGATGTCGTTCATAGACTTACGATAAAAGGGCGATGATTAATTTCATGCTTATTTAATAAATTTTAGATCTACATACTTGATTGACTATATATTCTCTCCCAAATACTAAAATAAAGGTGAGAGAAGAACCGGAGAGTAGAGGTTGCCAAATAAGAACATGATGTGTCGTTCAATCTGTCTGAAAACTCGATGATGGTAACTACAACTTAAGCTTTTTTATACCTGTCATTTTCTCTTATAATATGAGAAATCATTTAAATTTTTTTTACTCATTTTGGATTTGTGGAGTATGAGCAGATTGTCTAATAATTTGCGAAGATGGATCTCAAGAAAGGTAATCGATATGAAATGATTGAACAATCATGTCCTTTCGGATTTGATTTTTGCATGCAGCATGTCGATACTACAACAAATGTAGTCTATTGCGACGACTTTTGTCGTTGCTACCAATATTGATCTTTAGCAACGACTTTTGTTGTCGCTAAAGATCAATATTGATTTTTAGCAATGACTTTTGGCGTCGCAATAGACTAAATTTGTTGTAGTGATATATGTAATATAATAAGATGTGTAGGCAGAGGAGAAGCCTGTGACTGCATTCATGGTAACTCACAAGTCCAATTCATTTTGTTGTTTTTAATCCACTATATGAAATTGAATTGCTTTCATTTATTATTTGGTTTAGTCTTTGGTGGGAAGATTTCCCACCAAACATTTGAGCCCAATGTACTCCATCTAAAATAGTTGTTAATCATGGCCTTATAACAACACAATAATAGTAATACCCCAATCTATTGATATTAAAATCATTATTTCTCTAACTTAAATGTTTATCATGATTCATAAGCCCAATCAAATAAGATGCTAACCAACTGCATTGATGTCAAATTCTAATATACCACTTGGAATATTCTTTTTCTTGCTATCTATGAATAATATTTCGTTTTGTTCGTTTCGTTGTGCTCCTATTCCTATGTAGTACGTAAACGCATAACGGTTATTGTAATTTGATTATGATCTAAAAAGATGGTTGCAAGAGCTAATGCCCCCTCGATCGGTCTATAAAACATACTTTCATCTCCCTTAACTTCCTCACCAAGTAACTAAAGCACTCCTTATTGTGTTATTGTGTCCAAAAAATCTGAATGTAACATTGTGTTATTGTATCTTCTAATAATTAATTACTTTCTCTATCATAAGTCACCATCGACATTCACTCTATTTTTTGATTTCTTTCTAATTATAATGGATAATTTTGGTTCATCATACATTGATACCTGAATTAATAATTCAATCTTCTATATATCGGTTTATTATACATTTCTACTTATACATCATGGCTAAAATTTGTATGGTGGTGTTATATGGGGGATTAGGCTCATACACAAAACGTTTAATGCAATAAAGCAGATATCCAAAGTTTGCCGAAGAGAAATCGTGCTCACAGATGTTAATCGCTTCCATCGCAGAATAGGGGAACTTCAACTCGGACTGCAAAATAATCTGTTGGTTCTAGCAACAACAATGGCTACCGGGTAAGTCATAGGTCTCGACTCCTTTTTGTGAATTTCCCGACAAACCCGGATAGAAAATTATAAACCATTCAACAAATTTGTTCAAATTTAAACCAAAATTGCTCTGGTTCCATCATTAGACATTGAATTGAAGTTCCCCTACGCATTTTTTACTTTACTTGGTCTGAAATTTGTTTGATTTTCTAAATACATGATTACTTTAGATTGTCGGCATTAGCATAACTACAATTCGTAATCTTTAACGTAACTAGAATTCGTAGCAGAGTTGAGATTGTCGATTTTATACCCCTCCCTAATCACTCGGATCTTGTTTCTGTTTATGAACCTCCTCTTTGATCAAAGATTGGGTCATGGGGTAATCAAAATAATCCAAAACTTGAATTAAAAATCCTTATTATATAACAAAAGTTTGATGCCAGAGTGATGTTTCTTTAGTTTAATAACAAAAGTTGAAAACAACTGGGACTGACCTTGTGCTGTTTGACTGGTAAGAATAGTCATTTGTGCTGATGTGCACTTCTTCAGAAGTTTGCCACTTCCATTTTAGCTCTTTATTGTTGGAACTCTGAAAGAGAAAGATATGTTTTGAGTGAGCATTTTGTGTCAGGAGTGTAATATAGTCTAAAGGAGTTATGTCTTTTGTATCACCTAGAATACCGGTATTCTAGTCAAACTGAAATCCATCCCAATTTTTGTTGAAGAAGATGAAGATGAGGATGAAGACAATGAAAATGTTGAAGATGAAGAATAGGACAGCGGTGACAACTATGAACATGTATGTTGTCTTTGTCTATATATATATATATATATATATGAAAAAAACCCGAGAAATTAATAGAAAGCATTTCTCTCATGACTCTCTAAACTCTCTCTTCCTATCTTCTTAGTCTAAGTCCAGTATTTCTTACACTCCTTTAGATCTTCATAGTATATCCCATACATAAAAAAAAATCGCCGCTGTCTATACTACTCTGGTGCTTCCGCTTATCAGCTATAATCACTGTAAGTATGTGTTTTTATGTGTTCCGTAGTTTATTACTGTCATAGTGGTTTAACGGAAACCCAAAAAATCCGCCATACCCCCCCCCCCCCCCCCCCTTATTGGTATCAGAGCATTGTCGAGAACCAGCTAAGGTGAAAATCCAGGGATCATATTATGTAATGGTATAAATTTGAAGGTTATGATGAATTTAAGGGTCAAGATAAACCTCAGTTTATTTGTTGTTTGCATATTTAAAATTTTAATGGGATATATGAATATATTATGAAAAGGAGTAGGGAATCTGGATAGATACTAAGAGATAGGATTTCTTTTAAAAATTGATTCAAAAATTTCATCTGCTGAATTAAAAAGGTTAGACTTCTTAAATCTTGAATTCAAAGAAAAACTTGAAATTAATAATATTAGTGCTCTTCAATATTATAAATTTTCTTGTAGATTTAAAAACACGTTAAACATAGTAAATCTAGGTTTCAATTTAGAAAAAAAAGCTACAAATAATCGAAATACGTTACACACATTAGAAAAACTAGCTAATCACACTCATAAAAAGACAGAATTAATAATCAAAATAATAGACAATCTAAGCTACATAAAAGAACAAAACAATCAAATTATAAAGGATCTTAAAGAAATAAAAAGAATCACACCTACTAAATAAGAATTTCAACAGCTAAACTATTTACTAGAAAACAAAAACCTTCTAAAAATCGAAAATAAGATAACAAATTTAGAAGCGTTAATAAAAGATATAAAAACAATTGTAGAAGGATAAATCTGGAGTTATCCAAAGAATATAAAAAGGCTTTAGAAGACGTCAAAAAGTATATAAACCTATAGAAAATAAAGAAGAAAACACAGGTTTTACCAAATACACAGGACAGAATAAAAGTGATAGCCATTATCCACTTTTATTTAATTTTATTATCAGTCTAATATTACACGTTATTGAAAAATTAAACAAAATAATTAATATATTAGAAGATAAAAAAGAAACAAATACAACCAAAGAAAGTGAATAAGGGGGGGTATGGAGGATTTTTTGGGTTTCCGTTAAACCACTATGACAGTAATAAACTACAGAACACATAAAAACACATACTTACAGTGATTATAGCTGATAAGCGGAAGCACCAGAGTAGTATAGACAGCGACGATTCTTTATTTTTATTTTTATGTATGGGATATACTATGAAGATATAAAGGAGTGTAAGAAATACTGGACTTAGACTAAGAAGATTGGAAGAGAGAGTTTAGAGAGCCATGAGAGAAATGCTTTCTATTAATTTCTCGGGTTTTTTCGGGGTGTCTTTACAACTGAAATCGAAACTAGAATTTATAAGCAAAGAAAAGAACTATGCTAAACTAAATTATTAGACGTACTGACATTAAAAGATTCTTAAAGGACGCACTAATCTAATATCGACAAACTACTTTGTGTAAGAAAGTCAAAAGTGGAAAAAGCCGTGTCGGCCAATTCTACTTTTGAATAATTGATGTATAATCGTCATGTTGTCGTTAGTCTTCTAGAAATTACGTCATGCTTTCTAGAAGTCTCTGTGGGTACTGTCGGTTGACTGTGGTGAACCGGGCTCGGTGCTAGCATCTTCTGGTTCTTCCATATTAAAAATATGAATAGGACTGGAATCATCATCTCCGATGAATGGGAGAATCATAATCCAGTTGTGTGTCCATATTTGTGTGTAGTGACCTTCTGCAATTAATTTGTATTTTTTACACCATGCTAGATTGAAGGCCCATGGTAACGATGGTGTCTTTTGTCCGAATGTCATCATTTCTTCGATTTGTTGTTGCACTGTTTTTGTACCGCTGTTGTTGTTCCACCATGTATACTCTGTGCTGCATGCAAGCTTTTTTAAGTACTTCTGTTCATCTTCTTTGTGGCTTATAAAGATACGCTTTCTTGCAGGTCTGTATGTCTGACTGTCTGCTTTTGGAAACGACGAGAAGAGCTTACATCCTATCATCGTACTTGATGAATAAGATGCAATATTTCCAGCGGCAAGGATGAACTTTTCTCCGAATTTGTCGAGAAGTGCTTCTGTTTTTGGATTCAGGCTGAACTCCATGTAATCTATCATTCCGTAGTGGTAGAAGTTCAGGATCTGCTCTGCTGGCATGTCGGTTGTCTTCAGATTTATTTGTAGTAGAAAGATGTTTGTTGGGAAATCTGTTGTTTATCCATCTTGATTTATCTTCTGGACTACTGTTATGCCTCTGAATTTTCTTTCTTGAAAGGCAATGTTGATGAGATCTTGTTGTAATTTATATAGAATCAAAGGGAATTCTGTACAAATCTTTTTTGAGATCATTTGTTCAAACTCATGAAACTTTTCAAAAAGAGGTTTCATTGTTTGTCTCCAGGGTTGATCTAAGATTCTTGCTTTGAAACAGTTGAAATCTCTGTGTACGACTGAAGTTGATTCTTTTTTATCGAGAGCTTGTTGTAACTTTGTATTTTTTGCCTCGATGATCAAAATTTTCTGTTTGAGAATAGTGTTTTAAATTTGGGTTTGTAATACCTGTGTATATGTTCCAGATTTGGGCAATTACATCTTCTTGAGCTTTGATAAATTGCTCAGGATTAGTTTTTGCCATTTCTGCAAAAGTTTTAACTTCTTCTGGTTCAATGAAGAAGGTTTCAACTCCAAAATTTTCTCTGACTACTTTCATGGCTTCAGCAAAACTGTGGAATCCTTTGAAAAGTGGGGTCCTTTATTTTTTTAACCATTTTATCCAAACAAAATACAAAAATAACCACCTTTTAAAAAAATTCAAAAATAACCCATCACTTCTCCTCAAGCATTGCTTAGGGAGAAGTGGCCCACAATGGGACATTTTTCGTAATTAATTAATAAAAAAAAATTAAAATAAGACTGATTTGACATAAGATTCTTTGACTTGACACAAGATTCTTTGACTTGACACAAGATTCCATGAGTTGACTGATTTGACAACACATTTACCACAAAAAACCAAAAAAGTCCTCGAAAACCACCCGGGTTCGCGCCGGCCGGCGCTACCCTCCTCCGGCGGCGCGAACCGGCGTTTGACCGGCGTGTTCCGGCGTTGACCAATTTTTTTTTTAAACTTATTTTCAAAATACATAAATTTTTAAAAAAAATTAAAATACATTTTTAAGTTTTAAGTAATTTTAAATATGATTTAAATTAATACGTTTTATAATTAATGCTTTAAAAAACGTTTTATAATTAAAATTTTAAAAATACGTGTTTTTAATTAAAATTTAAAAATACGTTTTTTAATTAAGATAAAAAACTTAAGTAATATTTATGTAATTTTAATTGAATACGTTTTTTTAAAATTGTTTTTTCTTTCAAAAATAAATTAAAGATCAAAAATAAATTAAAGATAAATTTTAATTAAAATAATTTTAAAATTTTAAGATATAAAGAATTGGTTTTCAAAAATAATTACAATTTTAAAGTATAAATTTTTTGTTTTGTTATGCAGATGTGATTTGACAACACAAAAAAAACTTTTTTTTTAAAACTTATTTTAAAAATACATAAATTTTTTAAAAATTGTAAAAATACATTTTTAAGTTTTAAGTAATTTTAAATATGATTTAAATTAATACGTTTTATAATTAAAACTTTAAAAAAACGTTTTATAATTAAAATTTTAAAAATACGTTTTTTTAATTAACTGAGATTTTGTAATTTTAAAAAACGTATTTTTAAATTTTAATTAAAAAAAATGTATTTTTAAAATTTTAATTATAAAACGTATTAATTTAAATCATATTTAAAATTACTTAAAACTTAAAAATGTATTTTTAAATTTTTTAAAAAATTTATGTATTTTTAAAATAAGTTTAAAAAAAAATTGGTCAACGCCGGTTCGCGCCGCCGAAGGAGGTTAGCGCCGGCCGGCGCGAACCCGGGTGGTTTTCGAGGACTTTTTTGGTTTTTTGTGGTAAATGTGTTGTCAAATCAGTCAACTCATTGAATTTTGTGTCAAGTCAAAGAATTTTGTGTCAAGTCAAAGGATCTTATGTCAAATCAGTCTTATTTTATTTTATTTTATTATTAATTAATTACGAAAAAAGTCCCATCGTGGGCCACTTCTCCCCGAGCAATGCTTGAGGAGAAGTGATGGGTTATTTTTGAATTTTTTTTAAAAGGTGGTTATTTTTGTATTTTGTTTGGATAAAATGGTTAAAAAAATAAAGGACCCTTGAAAAGTGGGCTGTTACACTGTATGTATTTTGTAACTGTTTCCCATTTATTAAAAATTCATGTTTTTGTTCCCCTAAAAATGATGTAGTGGGAAAAACGTTTGTGTTGTTTTTCGGGAACTGCCTGGCTTTGTTCTGAGAAGTAGATACTCAGAGCATTTAGAATTTGTGCTTTAAATGAGGATGCTTGTGGCATGGTTTGAATATGCCAAAGATTGTCAAGCAAGCATTGTTGTTTTTCTGTTAATACTGTCCCTCATGGAATCTATTCTTGTATGTGCATCTTTTGACCTACTAGATTGTGCATAACCTCTGGTTTGAGTTTTTGTAGGAGTGTAAGGTGCAATTGTACCAATATTCTGTATATGTTTTGGATGACTTTTATCTTCTCTTATCTGTAAGGAAGATTGTGTGTCGAAAGCCGATTGTAACAATGTATCTGTGTATACTGTCAGTTTTTCTTCATCTGATGAGATACTCATAGTTGATGGGCTTCTCTTGGGTTGTATAAGCTTTCTTTTCCCTTTATCTTTCTTTTCCATTTGTAACAAATAATTTGTTAAGATTTCTAGATAACATATCTGCTATTCCATTATCTTTTCCTTTAATATGTTCAAAATTTATTTTGTAACCACATCCTTGTATAATGTTTTGTAAATTTATCCATCGTGTTCTATTTACTTTTTTACTTTGATCATTTTATGAAGCGAACTATAGCTTCACAATCTGTTTTGACTATGAATTCTTTATGTAAAAAGATTTTAAACTTCTCTAAAGCATTTATTAATGCTTGGATTTCAAAATCTAAGCTTGTCCAATTCATACCAATTTTTTTAAAATTTCCACTGGCATATGAACAAATCTTCTCTGTTTTTTTTGGATTGTACTTATTAGGTTTAGAAAGAAGAACGGCTCCCCATCCTTCTTTACAACCATCAACCTCTATAATTATATAATCTGTAACTAATGGTATTTCCAAAGGTTTAATATTTTTTACTTTTTCTTTAATTGTTTTGACAAGCTTTATGTCTTCTATGTTAAAATGTTTTTGACCATTTTTTATTGTTTTACTATATAAAGGTCCTACTAATTTTGAAAGATCTGGGATGAATTTTCGAGCATAATTTACCAGACCTAAAAAAGCTTGTATTTGTTTAAGACCTTCAACTTTTTCTGGAAAATCTAATATTTTTGTAGAAATATGTGATTGTAATTCTATCTTTCCATTACCTATTTCTAGGCCAAGAAAAGATATTTTTCTTTTAAATATATCCATTTTTCTTTTGGATACTACTATACCATTCTTCTTTATTTCTTCAAATATCTGTTGTAGGTGCTTTTCATGCTCCTGTACTGTTTCGCTGGCAACCAAGATATCGTCAATATATACTAAACAGAAATCATATTTAAGAAATATACTGTCCATGAATCTTTGAAATATAGATGGTGCGTTCTTGAGTCCAAAACTTAGAACATTCCATTCATACTGTCCTTCTGAACATGTGAAGGCTGTCCATGGTTTGAAGGTTTCTTCAAGTTGTAACTGATTGTATCCTGACTTTAAGTCAAATTTTGAAAATATTCTTTTCTTCTGTATGAGATTCAGCGACCTGTCCTTGTTAGGAATATTATACCCATCATCTTCTGTATTGTCATAATTAAGTCTTTTGTAGTTATATACTATTCTGGTTTTTCCTCTTTTTATTTCACTGTGATTTCTTACCATAAATGCTGCAGATCTGTGAGGACTTTCAGATTTTCTAGTTAATTTTTGTTCTATCATTTCCGGTATCTGTTTTTTAAATTCTTCCTTATCTAAAGGGCTATCTGCTATATTAGCTGTTCGGATTGTTATATTAGGGTTTTTTATTTTGAATTTACATATATGTTTAACTTTTGAATTTTTATGTCTTCTCCTATGAGTCCTATCTTTTCTAAATGTAAAATAGTAGGGTGATTTATATTTTTTGTAATTTCTATTCCTTTTTCTAATTCATGTGTTAGGAAGTCTGTGAGTAATTTTATTGATTCGTTTTCAACGAAGGTTTTATTTTGGTTGTTTTTTAAAAATTCTAAGTTACCTTGTTTTCCACGCTTTTGAGCGAACTCTGATGTATTTGTATACCTAAGTGTAGGAAAGCTGTAAATATGTTTACTTAATGTAATACAATTCTTAGTAATGTTGATAGCACCATTTAGTCCGAAGATAAAATTTAATCCGAGTACAAAATCTGTTGATTTTATATATTCAAGATTTATGTTTACTTGTGGTATTTCATATTTAATACTATAATTTCCTGCAAAATCTAAAAATTGTATTCCTGTTGGTTCTACATAGTGTGTAATTGAGATAAGTCTACTTTCAATTGTTCTAGTTACTAATTTATAAGGTAACTCTTTATGGCAGTTTTTAGGAATTAAAGTATAAGAAACTACACTTTTTGTTGCTCATGTATCTAATAATGCTGTTAGATCAAGGAATTTATTATTATCTAGCCATAATCTACATTGTACATTAATCATGTTTGTGAATCCTTTTGTTTGAATGTAAGTATGCTCATGTTCTTCAGACATTTGAGTTACTTCAAATTCTTCGCCTTTTTTCTTTTCTACTATGTCTTCTATATGTTTTAATTTTCCTTCTATATTATTAATTTTTAGTTTATGTAATTCTGCTATTATTTCTATTTTTTCGTAATATGTGTCTAATGTCTTATTTGTTTCTTTTGTTATTGTTATTTCTTGGTTAAATAACTTTTTAAGACATAAATAGCATATTTCTTTAAAGCAAATGTTACATTGTGATCTTTTGTCCATGCTAGGGTAATATCCACAATTATAGCATTTTATATAGGTATTGCCTCTTTTGCTTGTCCAATCGTGTTCACATTCTATTTGTTCTGTATTAACATATGTATATGTGATTTTTGTTAAACTTTCTTCATCTCTATCACTATATATGCTGTATACTGATTCATTTTCAGAATTATCTGTTTCTAAGGATTCTATTTCGTAATCTCCTATTTGTTCTACTAGATTACTTCTTTCTGTATTTTTGCTTTTATTAGGACATTTGTTAGCTAAATGTTTTTCATCTCCGCATATGAAACATTTACATTTTCGTGTTTGTGGCTTTCTAACATATTTGTTTTTATAATAAGGTTTGTACCCTTTTTGATATGTTGTACTTTTTCTCAATTTTTTCCTTTTATAATCATAATGACCATAAGCTTGTGGTGTATAAATTGCTGTTTTTACATAACGCATAGGCATTCTTTTTTAGCTGTTCTTGTAAAGCAACTTCTTTGCATCTATCTTCTAATATTTTAAATGTATATGTTATTCTAGGTCCTATACCTAGATTTTTTTGTTCACCATATGTTTGTTTCCATGTTTCATGTATATTTTTTCCTAAATCTCCTGGTAATTTTATAAAATATTTGTCGCATAGATTATCATCCATTGCTTGTCATGTTTGAGATAATAACCTTGAAAAGTCTATTGTGAATTCGTTTATATACTTCATGTCTGCTATACTTAATTGTTCTAAGTTTCTGATTGCAGTGTCTTCTATAAGGCTATTGTTTTTTGCTGGATCAACTCCTAGAATAAGAGTTCTTATTTGTGATGTGAAGTTGTATGGATTTTCTCGTAGGGCTTTTAGCCTATTTATTTCATCTGGGTCTTGGGCTTTTTTGCTTTGCCAAATTCCTAGAGATATTGGGCCTAATGTGGTTTCTAAATAAGAAAACATATTCATGCTATCTTTTTTGTTTGTTTCTCACATCCTTACAATTGTCTGTTCCCATATTAAGACTTCATCTATCCATAGTTGTGGTTTTTGTTGTTCTAACAGTAACATATTGCTACTGAATATGTTTCCTATAGATAATCTGTTGCCTTTTCCTACATAATTCGACTCTTGTTGATAACTTGTAGAGGGTTTTGACCAAGATTCTCTTCCTGATGTATCTCGTGTAGAGGTTATGTTTCTCCCCATTCTATTTTTGGAAAATTTCTTTTATATGGACCATACATATTTTCATCCATAAAATTTTGGTCTTGTTTGTAGAAATCTGATAACATTGTTTTGCCTTGTAGAATATTCTCAACTAAAGGTAAATTATAATAATTTTGTAGGTTTTTGTAGCTTTCTTCATATGTCATTCCTAATTATGTCATACACTCAATGATCATATCATCGGTTTCTTCCTGTATGTTTAATTCTGTGAATTTTCTATTAATAATTTGTTCTAATGTTTTGTTAGTTTCTTCTATTTTAAACCATGTAATTTCTTCTTCTTCTAAATAATCTATTAAACTGTAGTCAAATTCTTCTTCTTCGAATTTGTCAAATCCTATTAGTGTTTCACCATCTTCGTTTTCTATATCATATTCTGTATTCATAAAATTATATTTTGTTTCTTCGTCATCTTTATTGTTAGATGACTTCTTTTTAAAGTCAACAAATCTCAAGCTTTGTGATCCATCATTATCTTCATATATATAACTTCTTTTTGGTACTAATATTTCGTCTTCTTGACTTTTTAAGTCGTTTAATTGCCATTCTAATCCTGCTAATTCTTCAGGATCTATTTTTATTGGGTCTATCATTTGTATAGATTTTGAAGCTATTGTGTTTACAATTCCTTCAATGTTAACTTTGTATTTCATTCCTGACCTGTTGCTAGCCTTTCCTAGCACTCCTATGCTTATCACTATATTATTTCCTTCATAATTTTCGTATCCCTTTGTTTGTAGAGCTATTTTAATATTTTGTAGATCATTTATGTCTTTTAGAATTCCTGGTGTGCAATAAAATAACGCTGTATTTTGGCTAAGGTCTATTTCCATTCCTGAAATTATTGCCTTTTTTTAACTCTGTTTTCCAACTTTTGTCTAATAATAGGGCTAATAATTTTGTCCCTAAATTTTTTCTGCCTAATGCTTTAATCCCTATGATTACTAGTCCTATGTGTGCAAAATGTGTTCCTGATTGTTTTATCTTTTGTATAGTGTCTGGTGAGAATAAGTCTAATGTTAGTGATTTGTCTATTACTCTTAAACTTTCTTCTCTACTACTTTGGATTAACACTGTATTTATGTTTAAAATTCCTGTTTGATACAATACTCTAGGATTTAGAATATCTAATTGGTGTTGATTATAAAGATTTATATTTCTGTCTAAGTCTATTTCTTCTTCTAATTGTATATTTTGTTGTGAGGATGAGCCTGATCCTCTTCTAACAATTCTGTTTAAAAAAGACTCTGATGTTATTGTGTCTTGTATATTACTTGTTAAGTTTTTTCTTCTTGTAATGTTCTACTTCTTCCTAGAAAACTCCTGTTTTAATTATTCATTTTCTAGGTAACCAGTGTTTATATGGTTTGGGTTTTCTGTTGATTTTAATATCTTCTAGATTTAATTTATTTATTGCTTCGGTGATCTTATCAATATCACTTTCTTTGGTTGTATTTGTTTCTTTTTTATCTTCTAATATATTAATTATTTTGTTTAAGTTTTCAATAACCTGTAATATTAGATTGATAATAAAATTAAATAAAAGTGGATAATGGCTATCACTTTTATTATGTCTTGTGTATTTGGTAAAACCTGTGATTTCTTCTTTATTTTCTATAGGTTTATATTTTTTGACGTCTTCTAAAGCCTTTTTATATTCTTTGGATAACTCCAGATTTATCCTTCTACAATTGTTTTTATATCTTTTATTAACGCTTCTAAATTTGTTATCTTATTTTCGATTTTTAGAAGGTTTTTGTTTTCTAGTAAATAGTTTAGCTGTTGAAATTCTTGTTTAGTAGGTGTGATTCTTTTTATTTCTTTATGATCTTTTATAATTTGATTGTTTTGTTCTTTTATGTAGCTTAGATTGTCTATTATTTTGTTTATTAATTTTGTCTTTTTATGAGTGTGATTAGCTAGTTTTTCTAATGTGTGTAACGTATTACGATTATTTGTAGCTTCTTTTTCTAAATTGAAACCTAGATTTATTATTAAATCTGTTATCCCGTTTAAATGTATATTATCTGTGTGTAAACTATGTTTGAACGTGTTTTTAAATCTACAAGAAAATTTATAATATTGAAGAGCGGTAATATTATTAATTTCAAGTTTTTCTTTGAATCCGAGATTTAAGAAGTCTAACCTTTTTAATTCAGCAGATGAAATTTTTGAATCAATTTTTAAAAGAAATCATATCTCTTAGTATCTATTCAGATTCCCTACTTCTTTTCATAATATATTCATATATCCCATTAAAGTTTTAAATATTCAAACAACAAATAAACTGAGGTTTATCTTGACCCTTAAATTCAGCATAACCTTCAAATTTATACCATTACATAATATGATCCCAGGATTTTCACCTTAGCGGGTTCTCGACAATCGTGGACTTCAACTGCCACTAGCGTGCCTGACTAAGTCTTTTAAACCTTTAGAATCGTACCATGGTCTGATACCAATAAGGGGGGGGGGGGGGGTATGGCGGATTTTTTGGGTTTCCGTTAAACCACTATGACAGTAATAAACTACGGAACACATAAAAACACATACTTACAGTGATTATAGCTGATAAGCGGAAGCACCAGAGTAGTATAGACAGCGGCGATTCTTTTTTTTTTTGTATGGGATATACTATGAAGATCTAAAGGAGTATAAGAAATACTGGACTTAGACTAAGAAGATAGGAAGAGAGAGTTTAGAGAGCCATGAGAGAAATGCTTTCTATTAATTTCTCGGGTTTTTTCGGGGTGTCTTTACAACTGAAATCGAAACTAGAATTTATAAGCAAAGAAAAGAACTATGCTAAACTAAATTATTAGACGTACTGACATTAAAAGATTCTTAAAGGACACACTAATCTAATATCGACAAATTACTTTGTGTAAGAACGGCCAATTCTACTTTTGAATAATTGATGTATAATATATATATATATATATATATATATATATATATATCTAGAGTGAATTGTGGATTTGGTCCCTGTGCTTTGATGGTTTTTGTGACTAAAGTCCCTATACTATGTTTATTGTGGATTTGGTCCTTTTGGTATTCAGTTTTTCTTGGCCATGGTCCCTCGACTAACGTTTTCGTTAACTTCGTTAAGTTAAGGACCATTTTAGTCATTTTTCTAAATTTTGTCTTTCTACTATAAAAAATGTAAACAATATTTTTATACACACACAAATATATACATTTATAACTATAGACACACACACACACACACATATATATATATATATATATATATATATATAAAATTTATGATTTGATTTATTTAAATTAAAATTAAAACATTATCTTATTTTTTCGCTCTAAATAAAATAAGATACAATTTTATGATTTGATTTGTTTAAATCAAAATTTTAATTACATTATAAATAAAACCATATCTTTTTCCACCATTACAATAAAATGATAAAATTAAATTGTTATATATCGTTATGTATATATATATATACATATATTTGTGTATAATTATATATATATATATATATATATATATATATATATATATATATATATTTGTGTGTGTATAAAAATATTGTTTACTTTTTTTATAGTAGAAAGACAAAATTTAGAAAAATGGTCCTTAACTTAACGAAGTTAATGAAAACGTTAGTCGAGGGACCATGGCCAAGAAAAACTGAATACTACAAGGACCAAATCCACAATAAACATAGTATAGGGACTTTAGTCACAAAAACCATCAGTGCACAGGGACCAGATCCACAATTCACTCTTATATCTATATCTATACTACTTATATATTGATTTTAGAGTAAACTTCACTTTTGGTCCCTGTGTTTTATTGTTTATAACACATTTGGTCCCTACAATTTAAAAAATACACTTTAGCCACTGCAATTAGCCATTTGGTCCGGATTTGGTCCCTCTGACCAACAGCCGTCAGCTGTCAGACGTTAAGGGAGTTAAACATGAGGGTAAATCCGTCTTTCTCTCTCCTATTTTCTTCTTCCCGTCTTTCTCTCTCCTATTTTCTTCTTCCCCACGTGGTTTCGTCCTCCGGTCACCTCCTCCGGTGAAACTCTTGTCTCCTCGCCGGCCCAATCGACGACACTTCCCTGTGGTTTCGTCCCCTTCCCTGGCATCATTTTTTCAAGTGAAACCCCCTGCACATATCGTCCCTACCCCCTTTTCTGGCGACCCTCCTCGTCTCCCACCCATTTTCTCCTTTGATCAAAAAAATCTTGGGTTGGACCTCTAGATCGAACAAATCAGATTTAGGGTTTTGATTCCATCCAGATTCAGACAGAAATCTTGGGTTTTGATTTAGGGGTTTTCTTGTTTTATTTGGATTTAGATTTTTATGAATGGGGATTAGGATTAGGATTATTTGTTTAGTTCATATTCATCTTCACTCTCGTACCTTCACCGGAGCAGTACCGAAAGCGATATTTGATGAACAAAACGTTGCCCACAAACATATGCTCAGAAAAATTAAATGCATAAATAAATCATCACAGCCTCGATTGAAAATAAAAGCAAAGAGATTGATCGAAAGCAGTACCGAAAGCGATTTGATGAACAAAACGTTGGTTGTTCAGAAAATCAAGTTGATGATGATGCTTATCCATTTCTTTTTCTAGACAAATTTTGCACACCAAAACCCAACTTCCTCAAGGTAATGGTATAATGGTTTTGATGTGCAAAATTGTCTAAAAAAAGAAGAGGAAGATGGATATGATCGCCGGAGGTGGGTTGTGACCACCGGAGAAGAAAAGGAGAGCGGAGGCGGTGGGTGAGGGGTTGAGACAAAAACACAGACACATACGTGTGTATATGTGTATATATATATAGTAAACGTCCACATTTGGTCTCTGTGAGGTAAAAATAAACGTCCACATTTGGTCCCTGTGAGGTAAAAAGACGAATTTACCCTCAAGTTTAACTCACATGTCAGCCCTTAACGTCTGACAGCTGACGGCCGTTGGTCAGAGGGACCAAATCCAGACCAAATGGCTAATTGCAGTGGCTAAAGTGTATTTTTTAAATTGTAGGGACCAAATGTTTTATAAACAATAAAACACAGGGACCAAAAGTGAAGTTTACTCTTGATTTTAACTTCTATACTACTTATATATTAATTGATTTTAACTAAAAGTCTTAAAGACAATATTTAAAGCATAAGGTACTACCCTTTAAAGCTTAAAATCACAAAAATCTCTTAATTACAACCATACATGCATGATGTACAAGTATTTTTAACATGATGCCACCTCTACCACCCATTTTGGTTAGACTGACGGTATTTTTTCCCTCCGAAAAGTTATTTTTTTCTCCATTATTATTCCTACTTCTTCCATACCCTATGATGACTTCTTCCTACTTCTTCCTACAAAATGAAAAACCGTGTTAACTTAGGAGGTATGAAAAATAAATTCTAAAAGATCAGTTTACTTGATGATTTTACACATTAATTTCATATTATATAAACAGTTTATATATATAAACAAGCATAAACGAACATAAACGAACGAACATAAATGAACATAAACGAACGTAAACGAACGAACATTAACGAACATAAATGAACGAACGTTCACGAACATAAATGAACGAACGAGACCATTGTTCATGTTCGTTCATTTAACTAAACGAGCAAAAAAACGTGTTCATGTTCGTTCATTTATTAAATAAACGAACATAAACGAACTTCCCGCCAAACAGTTCACGAACGGTTCGGTTCGTTTACAGCCCTAACCATACCCATATGACATACCCACACCCATACCCATGTGACGACTTACTCTTCAGAGCCATACCTCTCCATCCCAACTATTTATATGACCCAAGATGATTCAAGATTTCAAACGCTCTCACTCTCCATTTCACTCTGCATCTCTTGTGGTTTTTCAAATCAAATTCAACAGATTAGGGTTTGTTCGGATTTAAGCATTTTGGCATTTGCCAAAAAAACAAACCCTTCCCCTAGGTTTTGGCTCTCAGGTAAAACAAAATTTGTTGTTAGTTTTTGTGATTCAATTTCCTTGTGGTTTAGGTTTTGAAGGATTTTTTGTTCTTCATATGTTTAATTGATGTTTCACATGGTTGCTAGCGCTGTAAATTTTCTATCTCTCTCCCTCTTCAAGACTAAGAACAGTTGTTGGAACGTGTGCTCTCTTTTCTTCTTCCAAGGTATAGTACTCACCTTCATCTTTTATATCTTGTTGCAGCTAGATTCATATATTTAGGGGGTAATTGGTAAAGTGTATTAAACAGTAATTAATAATAATAAAAATAAAAGAATTGTTTGATATTATATGATACAATAGTTTTATTCCTTCTGAAAATCAAAATTTTATTTCTAGATTAAATTGTTGAAAATAAAAGAATGTGAGGCTGACGACTCTTATTTGGTCATAGTTTACTAGCTAAATTGTTGTATACAATGTCGTTTTGATGGGAAAAAGTTTTACATTACAAAGCAAGTGGGTGTATTGAATCTTATAGATGTTACCGAGTAAGTGCTTGGATAACCAGCACCTTAGACCAACTAAAAGAGTATATTTTAATAGTTTAAAACAAATAATTTGATTTTTAGTTAAGATTAAAAAATATGAATAATATTTATCATTAACATTTTAATTTATTTTTTAATAGTAATTTTAGACTATAAATAATGCGAATAAAACCATAAAAAATACAAGTTAAAAGGATAAAAATAATAATAATTAAAGAAGTACTCAAATTAATAAACAAATCATAATTAATATATACTAATAATAACATAAATAATAACATAAATAATAACAATGATATCGTTAAAATAAGATTCATCAATCGATTGATATGAGTTTAGGTATATGAGACATGCAGATTTTTAATCATAAATAAAATTGAACATATATTAGTTAGGGAAATTAATTAAAATAGACGATTAATCTACCTAACAATGTAAAATACTCAATAATTTATGTTTTTCCAACCAAATATTGAATTGATTTTTTGTCCACAGTTCCAAGAAAATTTTGCATCTCTGCATTACACGGATAAATAGCTAGTATGTATATATATATATATATATGGTTGTCAATTTTTGGAGTTTATCTTGTTTAAGGTTAAACACTTTGGTTGTCCTATATATCTTGCATAAATAAGGTCCTGGATGACAATTGTTAAATAAAGATGCATGTACATGTATTTATGGTAATACATGAATTGTGCACAACCTTGATTTTGATGATGATGGAGACGATGTCGGTGGTGGTATCTCTCTTTGCCTCTCACAACCATTTTTTCAAACACTTGAGTATCCTCAAGTGGTTGATAAAAAAAGTCATCTTCAAGTTATCTTGTCAAATTGTCAACTCATTTTCAAGTCTTCTTCAAGCTTTCTTCAAATACCATTGGAGATGCTCTTATATCGTATGTTGTTGAAGATGAGTTGACAAGTAATATACGGACATTAGTAAATATGCTTTATAATGTTATTTAAAGATTTGGACGAATGTACGGATTGATTGAACGTTAAGGTTTATTAAAATTTTTTTTATTTATATGACAAATATATGAAGTTTATATGTTTTAGGATTTTCATATTCTTTTTATTGAATATTTTTATTTATTATTTCATTTTATTATTATACATAATCATATATAAATATAGAGCTGAAATATGGGCAAAAGTATATACCTTTTAGAGAATGATTTGATGTTTATCGAAGGGTAACTAAACATAACTTTTAAAGAATGTTTTTGTTACGCGTATTTAAAGATAATCTTTAGAGAATGTTTCTATTATGCGTATCTGAAGATAAAGTTTAGAGAAGTTTTGTAAAAATGTATCTAAGCGATACTTTTGGAGAAGGTTTAATAAAAGTGTCACTAAAACCTATTCTTTTAGACAAGCTTTTCCAAAACCTTCTCTGAAAATACATATTAGTGACATTTATAAACTGTCACTAATGTTTGAAAAGGGTCACTAATACATACTTTCAGAGAACCTTTTCAAACAAAATAACTGGACTTTAGAGAACCTTTCAAGGCGAACCTAAAACAAACAGAAAACCGTATCTAAAAGTTGACATAAACATACCCCTAGAACATTTAGCTATCCTTATATACGGAAGCTTTCTGATGGAATGAAAAGCTTCTCTAAAGCCTTTAGAGAAACTTTGTATACTTTTAACAAAAACTTCGCTAAAGATCATTTTTCTTATAGTGAACAGACAATCAAGCGCCGATTGGTTAAGTTACATTACACGATCTTACAACATCAACACTTAACACAAATGTCAACATTATGTTGTGTGCTACTTACGAGTTTAAAGGTTCATGTAGCAACTCTAAATTGAATCAGACATGTCAAAGGATCCTACTCAAAATACCCAACTCAAAACGAAGAACAATTAACTCTAAGATCGCACAAATAACATCTAATGATATTTAAAACCCAAAATGAATCTCAAAAAAATCCAATTTCATTGTAGATTACATACACATTGCCAGAAATTAAAAGATTACGTATTCATATCTAGAAATAAAAACTTACAAAAGGATTGTAATGTAGGAGTTGATGAAGAACCCTATAATTTATCTTCAAAATTGTGCTCCCCAATCTGAAATTGCCTCTGATACATACTACATAAATTCGCGATTCATTCCCAAAATTACTGTTCCCAAAACAATGGTTACCTCTCGGCTTAAATACCCCTGTCAAAAACCGCTTGAAAAACAACAAAAACCCACGACTTGGGTCGTTGACGACTTGTGGCGCGGCTAAACCCGCTCGAGAAGTTGCTCATATACATTTTTGAGCAACAAAATAGTGACTAACGCAGGTTGTGGAGCGCTTAAACTCGCCGGCTTTTGGACTTGAAGTCGACAATGGCTTCACGGGTACACGTGCGAGTTACGTCATAGGCGGAAAGCCTCCCGAACTGAAAATCGAATGGCGTGGAATACTATGGACTTGGATTTTTCTCTCCCTTTTTTTACTTTGGGCTTGGTTACGCTTCTTCCTCTCTATAGTGGCTACTCAAGAAAAAACAAGACAAACAAAAAGATAGAACCGTAACAGCATCCCCAATTGAGGGGTTAACAAACCTCCATGTCATCGTATGGACGGGTTCTTCAATTTTGATGTACATGCGATACAAAGTAACATGGCAAACCGCTCCATGCAGGAGCGGTACATGCGATAAAGACCACAAAAGATATGGAACCATTACCCATTTATCCATTAGAAAATAGTCTTCATATTATTATTATTATTATTATTATTATATTGAATAAATATGTAATTTGATTATTTAATTAAAAAACAGTTTAATTATTAATTTGAATCATTTAATTGAAAAACAATTTAATAATCAATTGAAAATTAATTTAATAAAAATAAATTAATTAATTATCAACTTTTTACTTTCTTTCAATATAGATCCTAACCATCCAAGTTATTTTACAAATTTGTTGAACTCACCCGTCAGTGTTCAGAGGAGAGTAGAATGCACAACGACGAAGAGATTCTAGACAAATCCACAAGTCAACCTAAGATCCCCTCTTTGCCCATATCTGAAGTGGCTAAGAGTAAGGATCTTGGCAGAACATCCATAGAGGAAGAGGCTTCTAAAGACTCTCCTTAAGGATTGGATGGAAGTCCTGTCGATCTCATCCTCAAAACAGGATCGAAAACAGGCGCTTCAGGAACAGAGGCTTACTCTGCAGAAGGATGTGTTCCCGCAGAGGTTACACCTGACTCATATGTCTCGAAGGGTGAGTTCCAAATCTTCGTCACCTCTGTGACCAAACAATTCACCGAGTTGCAAAGCTTGGTGAAATCTCTTGCAGATAAATCTCAGAAGGCATATGACTCTCTGACCGCCAAAATCGACGCATTATCCACATAAGTCAATGCCAACACTTCAACGCTCAATGAATTAAAGAACTCTTTTGCACAGAGCTCTACACCCTCTGCTTCCCAAGCCTATATTGACCAACTCTTCAAAGATCTGAAAGAAGCAAGGGCTATTGCAGAGGCTCTGACAAAACCTCCAGCATCCACTTCTCCATCCTTGACCACAAAAGACCTACATAAGGCTCTGGAGAAGGTACAAGAATCAACAACCGATCAGATGCAGGCCTTGAAACCAACAAACTATATCACCCGAGCCCAACTGACAGAGCTAGGCCAAAGCGTACTAAATGACTTCACAGAGTTCATCTGTGCCTTTACTGTTGCCAACGCCTCGTACATCAAATAGTTTAAATCAAGTGTGGGTAGTCTGCGATTCAAATTCGAGGGTGAAGTTGAATATCTTCTGGCCATATGTGATGACGTATGTGCCAAACTTATTGCTGCAGGGGCAAGTCAACCTAAAAGGCCACTTACCTCCTGCCAACCAGAAGCAGGTCAGAAGAGGCAAAGGCATGATGATTCTGCGGACGACAGTGATGGGCCCTCATATCATCATGAGGGGGAGAGCAAAGGATCAGGAAAAGGAAAGGGTTCAACTTCAACAGACCAACCCCTTAACATTGTCCCTCTCTAAGCAATCCAAGCAAACCAACAAACCCCAACCTCACCCAAGAAGACCACAGAGGCAACACCCACCTCTGTGGAATCAAATCTAAACCAAGACTTTCCATCATCCACACCCCCTACAGAGACAAACCTACCCTTCCCTACACCAAAAGAAGATCAACCTCGACCTAAAACACCAAGGGTCAAAACCTTAGCCAACAAATCCAGATATTATCTGACAAAGAAGAACCCAACAGCAAACAAACCTGCAGAAGTTCAGTCTCAGAATCAACCACAACCAACCCCTACAGAAGCTTAACAAAAAGAAAATCCAAGAACCAAACCCAAGCCCAACCAAAAACAACAACACAAAATCCTCAAAGCACTCAGCAGAAGAATAAACCAACAGAGGTACCCCCACCCAGAACCCAAACCAAAACCACCACAGAGGCGTCTCAAGCAGAACCTAAGTTAACTGCCAAAGACAAAAGAAAGGGCATAGTCAAAGAGAACCATAAACCCAAACCTAAGCCAAAACCCCAACCCACAGTAAAGCTAATGAAGAGTGCCTTTGACTCTTTCATTACTCCCAAACCTGAAGAAGAGGACTGGGCGTATGGACCACCTCTGTCTGTCAACCTACCTCTGGACCCCACTGCTAAACCAACAGAGGACCGGGTAGCTCAAGTACTTAGAGAGATGGATGCTCTAAGAAAACCTATGCCTCCTTCTGCGCCTACAAGAGACATGGAAGAAGTAGTCCACAACTACCTATACAGCAGAGGTATCAATGACCCTCTGCCAAAGCCAACCATAAACAAGGACATCATTGAAGAGATCACTGACAAATTTTACAGAGACAACGCACAGAAGGTTGAGAATGTCTACTCCAATTCGAAAATCAAAAAGGTCCTTGGAGTCAAACACTCGCACACCACATGTCGAAACTTCTGGTATAATATATACTATGTGCAAAGAGAGGATGGGTCCAAGATGCAATTCACAGACGCGGACCTGTGAAACCTCCATTCTTTTGATCTGGCAGAGCTTCTCACATAGGCAGAAGGCCTCTACACTCAGCGAATTGAATACAGAAGAGCCTACAACTTTGTTAGAAGCTTCATGAGGGAACGACTATTGTACTTCAGCGTTATTGATTTCCAAGTGGCTCTGGACCTTGGAATCAAAAAGATCACCCTCATAGCCCCAGATGACAAATGCCTTTCCTCTGCCGATATCCAACCCACTCCATCATAAGACACCCCATAGTTGGATACGTTTTCCTCGATCCTTAAGGTAGAAAGAAGTTGTTCGTTGAGTATGATTGTCAGAAGTATGCTACATAGACTCTTCTCCAATTCAAGCATGATCTACTCAGCAACAGAGGCACTGAAATCGTAAACCTTGGACACAGATCGACTAATAGAAGCCATAGACGCAACCGTCAGATTCAGAGACATGTGCGTACACTTCTATCGTGAGCTAAAGAAAGAAGGAGTGTAGGGAAACAAGATAAATGATTTTCCAGATGCCAAGATATAGGCTCTGATGACTTTTTGTGATCTTTATCTTTTTCAATTCCAAGTCTTGTATTCCTTTTATTTTCAATCTTTTGTAAATGCCTCTGACATGAAACTTAACGAAAACATTCCTTTTTACAGAGGTTGAATCTTTCACCTCTTGTTCTTTTAGCCTAAGCTTTATGCACATTTGTAATTTAAAGTTTTTCAATACTTAGGGGGAGATTGTTAGCTCCAATAGTTCAACTCATAGAAGTATTGAAAAATAGGCTAAGTTCAAAACTGACAGAGCCTCTGCCGGTTACACCAAGACAACAGAAGCCTCTGCTGATCACCATCCGAGAAGAACAATCTCAACCAGAAGACCAAGGCCACAGAGCCTCTACGAAACCTGACAGAGTGTTAGTCCCGGATGGCTAATAAGAACAAGAACAGGTATTGTAGAAGAGGGGGTTGAATACAATACACAATTTTTTCACTTTAATTTAATTCTTTTATTGAAAATATTCAGACAAGAATTACTCATAGAACACAGAGAACAATTAGATTGTCGCGGAAAGAATAGATAATATCTATTCTAACAATCTTCACAAAGTAATACTGAAAACTAAACAACTTCTAAAATACAAAGATTGGAAGCTATAAAGTTCAAGGAGAGAAAGGAGCAGGGTGTCTTGAGCACAGAGTAATCTTCAAGAAGTTCTTAAGTAATTTGCATGGAGAGGTCTTCATATTTATATAGTGCCATGAGTATTTGAAGCATGGGACACTTGTCACTATATCATTTGAAGGTTAGGTTTGACTCTCAAAAGTAGATGTGTCTTTTCCTATGATGCTAGAAATGTTTGATGGTGACAATATCTAAGAATGGGAAAAAGGACAAATGCACCTTTTTCTTCCATACTCAGACATTCCTTCTTTGATGATAAATCCTTTTAGCAAAGACACAAGGGAGCATCCTCCTATTTGAGGATCCCACCGATTTGTCATGGAGAAGATCGGTGAGATGGAAAACATATCTTCTTATGATGAAAGTCTTCTTGGGAAGGAGATAAGGGAGGATTCTCCTGTTTGATGGTCTCACCGATTTTCATAGAGACAATCGGTGAGACAACTTAGTTTGGGTTGAGAAGTCCATCTTCAATCCACATTGATAGATTTACTTCTTCTTGATTTTGGCAGATCTTTGACTTCACCGGACTTTGAAAGTATGACTAAGCTATTACAAAGAACCTAAAATTTCTCTAAGTATAAAATATGTTTTTCAAAGAATGTAAGGAGATCAGGAGGTCACCTTCAAATCTTGGATGACCCAACACAGAGCCTCTGTGGAGCTGAAGTTCTTAGAAGATGAAGATCAATTCTTCCTTCCAGACCAAGACAAGCATGCTTCTCACATGCCCTGACGTGTACGAAGATCAAATAGTACATAAGGACGATGATAAACTTTCCAGGTGTTATCCTCTTAGAGGTGTCAGCCTTTTCATCGTACCGTTAAGCGTTCCACTACTATGTCTTCGGTACTACCCATTTCGAGTAATACCTTGTTTTGTACTTTTTGTCCCCCGCCACACTATCAGTAGAATTCCCATTCTACCTTTTATGGCAACGAAGCACAACACACATACACACCACTTTAGAGAGAGAATTATCAGTGAGAGAAAACACACTTTGTGGTGTTCTTGGTGTAAACCTTTGGTGAATTAATGAAGATGAATCATTGAGATTATTCTGTGATACTTTACTTTTCGTTATTATTCTTCTGTGTGTTTCTACCAGATCTTTAAACTAAACTGTTCAAACAAACGCTTCCGCAAATAAAGATTAATATACTCTGGTTTATATTATTTGGTTTAAATATCATTGTTGAGTCAAATCAGGGATCAACAGTACGTGTGGCGGAAAAGGTGTGAGTGATACCTATCGAAGTGAGGTAATCATCCAACGTGCGATTCTTGAACTCGGTACCGTTCTCCATCTGAATGGTCTGAACGAGTTGTCGTAGATTCAACTGACCTGTCTTCAGGTGAGTGATGATCAACTCTGGGGTCTCATCCTTGGAATGAAGAAACTTGACCCATGTATAGCGAGAGTAGTCGTCGACCATGACCAGGACGTACTTGTAACAACCCGGATCCCAAACATACAACAAATAACATAAATTGCATAACGTCGTTACATAACATTACACATCATATAACAAGTACGATCCCTTTAGTCTTTACAATCTAAAATAGAGTAGTTCATTACAAACTTTTCACTAACTAAATACATTAAATCATAACTACAAAACATGTCATGATCTTCAAAAATATACGCCTTCTCCAAAGCTATTCACCGATTACCCTGCTTACTTGTCCTTACTTGATCCACGACCTGGAATACATATTTTAAAAACAAAATGAGGGTTAGACCTAAAGGTCTAGTGAGAAAATCCCCGTTTCTTTGAAAATCCTTTGCACACCACCATTCACATAATACAAACACAATTACCAGTTATGACTCAATCATCATGTATTTTCCCATCTCATTCTCTTGGCCATATTAGTTGGTTGCAATCCAACTAATAAATTAACTTCGCTGTACGACAATTACAGCCAACAACGCTGTACGAATATTACAGCCAACACACTGGTCCTAAGCCCGACCAACGTATTCTCGTATAGTAGAATACTCATGTAAATACAATATTTCAGACATAAGCACATAATCACACCATCTATTAGATTCCCAATCCACACCTAAATGTATTCCAGTTTAAAAACGTTTTAAAGTAAAACTCACCTGTTTGCTTATCAAAATGCTTCCAAGCCTTTCTCAAAAATAGTTCCGCTTTCACCCCAAATCCACAGTATCTGAAACAATTAAATACAAGTATCTCTTTACCATATAGAACACAGAAGACTCTCTAACAGGCTGAGAATCCTATTTAACCTATCAAACTCTTATCCTTAATTGTTTCCCTACGGCGACATAGCAGGATGAAACAATTAGAAAACCTTAATCAGTCCTCATTCAAAAACCTTAGTTAAAAGTATCTGAAATCTCAAAAATGACCAAACAACTCAAAGTTTCCGGACAACCCCAAACTATCCGGACAGCATAGATAATCCGGACAGCATGACTTTTCGGACAACATCAATAATCCGAACAGCCCAGCTACCCGGACATCATATCAATCCGGATACTATCCGGTAACTCATTTCATCCGGAAAACTATAGAAAAAGAGGAACTTACCCGGATAAGGAATCCGTCCGGACACCTTTAAAATATCATCCGGACACTATCAACAAAAGTACCCGGACACCTTCAACTTATCCGGAAACTATTGACTGTTCATCACTTTTTACCCAGAAATCGACTGGAATTACTACTAGAAGTGAAATCGATGATTCTAATCCGATAGGAACTATCTACTAGCAATTACCAACATAAAATACAAAGCAACATACCCTAATTCCTCTTCCAAGTACACCAATTTGAGCTTTAACCTAACTTTCCTTCTTTTCTCCTTCTTGCCTCCAAACACACACACACACACACACTAGGATAATATCTGAGTTTCTGCTGTTTGTGAAATATCTGATTTAACTAAGGGATAATATCTAACCAATATTTACCCTTTAAACCCTAAGCTATCCATTAATGACCCAAAACACCCTTAACTCCTAATTTAACCCAAACTTACCCTAAACATCAATTATAAAGTTAAATAAATTTAACGGAACTAACATTTAACTAACGAACTTACCCGGTGTATTACATCATCTCCCCCTTAAAAGAATTCCGTCCCGGAATTCGGTTAGGAAAAAAGATACAGGTACTTAGTTCTCATTTCTGATTCCGATTCCCAAGTAGCATCCTGACCCCTATGGTGTCGCCACTGAACCTTCACTTGTCTGATTTCCTTATTCCGCAAAACCTTGACTTTACGGTCAACAATGGCTTCAGGTTCTTCCACATAATTCAACTTTTCATCAACTTGTATGTCGGGTAGAGAAACTGCCTGATCTGGTGTAACCAAACACTTTCGAAAGTTCGATATATGAAACGCGTTGTGAATCCTGCTTAACTCTGGCGGAAGATCCAACCTGTATGCTACTTCACCAATCCTTTCTGTAATTGCAAACGGTCCAATGTACCTCGGGCTAAGTTTACGTTGCTTTCCAAATCGAATGACTCCTTTCCAAGGTGAAACTTTTAACATTACAAAATCTCCAACTTAGAACTCTAACGGTTTCCGGCGTCGGTCGGCGTAGCTTTTCTGTCTGTCTTGAGCCACTTTCTATCTTTCTCGAATCTGAGTAACCTTATCCGTGGTTAACTGAACTATATCCGGCCCCGCTAGCTGTTTCTCTCCCACTTCGTTCCAATACAAAGGAGTTCGACATTTTCTACCATACAAAACTTCAAACGGTGCCGCTTGAATGCTGGAATGATAACTGTTATTGTAGGTAAATTCGATCAATGGTAAATGCTTATCCCACGAACCCCCAAAGTCAACAATGCAAGCCCGGAGCATATATTCTAATGTCTGAATCGTTCGTTCACTCTGACCGTCAGTTTGAGGATGATATGTTGTGCTTAACTTTATATGCGTCCCCATTTCCTTTTGAAAACTTATCCAGAATCTTGAAGTAAAACGACTATCACGATCAGAAATAATTGAGATTGGAACTCCATGTCGAGTTACTATTTCGTCAATGTACAACTTGGCTAGTCGTTCCAATGAATCTGTTTCTTTTATTGGCAAGAAGTGAGCAGACTTCGTCAATCTATCAACGATCACCCAAATGACATCAAATCCCTTCGGAGTCCTTGGTAGCTGCGTGATAAAATCCGTAGTAATCTGATCCCATTTCCACATAGGTATTTCTAACCGTTGCAACTGACCAAACGGCTTTTGATGTTCAATCTTTACCTTCTTACAAGTAGTACAACCTTCCACATGTTGAGCAATGCTTCTTTTTATTCCCGGCCACCAATAAAATTGTTTTAGGTCTTTGTACATCTTATTCGTACCTGGATGAATAGAGAATCGAGATTGATGAGCTTCTTGTAGTACACGATCACGTAAACCACCCAAACGAGGCACCCAAATTCTGTTCCCCAGACACAATAACCCACGATCATCTTTCACTAGCAATGCTGATAACCCCACTAACCGTTCTGATTTCAAATATTCTTCCTGATAGGCTTCTACTTGACACTTCTTCAGTTCGTTGAAAATGTTAGGTAGAAGCTCAGTTCGTAGTGCAATAGCTTTTATTGTTCCACTTTTTTCTTGACGACTCAGCGCATCAGCTACCACGTTCGCCTTTCCCGGATGATAAAGGATTTCACAGTCATAATCATTCACCAATTCTAGCCATCTTCTTTGCCTCATATTTAATTCCTTCTGATCAAAAAGATGTTGAAGACTCTTATGATCGGTATAAATTTGACATTTAGAGCCGTAAATATAATGTCTCCAAATCTTCAACGCGAATATAACTGCTGCCAGTTCGATGTCGTGTGTAGGATACTGTCTTTCATGATCTTTTAACTGACGAGAAGCATAAGCAATAACCTTTCCATGCTGCATAAGTACACATCCCAATCCCAGTTTGGAAGCATCACTATAAACAACAAAGTCTTCAGAACCTTCCGGTAGTGACAAAATCGGCGCACTGCAAAGTTTCTCTTTTAATACCCTGAATGCTCCATCCTGTTCTGCTTTCCATTCAAACTTCAGATTCTTTCGAGTCAGCTTAGTCAAAGGCGTCGCGATACGAGAGAAGTCTTTAATAAATTTTCGATAGTAGCCGGCTAAACCCAGAAAACTACGTACTTCGGTTGGCGTTCTCGGCGGTTCCCACTTTTCAATTGCTTCTATTTTCGCTGGATCAACTTGAATGCCTTTCTAGGAAACTACATGACCCAGAAACTGAACTTCTCATAGCCAGAATTTACATTTCGAAAATTTAGCATACAACTTTTCTTTCTTCAGCAATTCCAGAATCAACGAAGATGTTGTGCGTGCTCTTCTTTGGATCGGAAATAGATAAGTATATCATCGATAAATACAATAACAAATTTATCGAGATACGGCTTACATACCCGATTCATTAAATCCATAAAGGCAGCTGGAGCATTCGTCAGTCCAAACGGCATCACCAAGAATTCATAGTGACCATACCTCGTGCGAAAAACAGTTTTCAGAACGTCTTCTTCTTTAACCTTCAGCTGATGATATCCAGATCTTAGATCAATGTTGGAGAAATAGCAAGCTCCAACTAATTGATCGAAGAGGTCATCAATTCTTGGAAGTGGATACTTGTTCTTGATCGTGCGCTTATTCAGTCCCCAGTAGTCAATACACATTCTCATTGAACCATCCTTCTTTTTCACAAACAAAACTGGTGCACCCCACGGCGAAGAACTGGGTCTGATGAATCCCTTATCGGAAAGATCTTGCAGTTGCGTCATCATTTCTTTCATCTCTGGTGGCGCTAAACGATACGGTGCACGGGCTATAGGAGCGGCTCAAGGAGTTAGATCTATACCAAACTCTACTTGTCTAACGGGCGGAAGACTATTCAAGTCTTCAGGGAATACTTCCGGAAATTCACTAACAATAGGAATATCTTCCAACTTATTCTTTTCTGGCTTAATATCTTTCACATAAGCTAAGTAACTCGAGCAACCTTTATTAACACACTTACGGGCTTTTATCAAAGATATAAGACAAGACTGATGATTTCTACGATCACCATAAATCACTATCGGTCCCTTCTCAGGTAAGACAACATTTATTAATTTCTTATCACAAACTATGTTAGCCTTATTCTCGGCTAACCAATACATCCCAACTACCACATCGAACTCGATCAAAGCTATAGGAAATAATTGTATCGGTACTCCATACCCCTCTATATTTATCACACAACTATCAAAAACTTCTTTAACCGATACTTGATTATCATTAGCAGTATCTACCATTAAAGCATGATCTAACACTTTAGGCTTTAAACGCAGATAAGCAGCAAATGAAGGAGACACGAACGATCGGTTTGCACCTGAGTCAAATAACACTTTAGCACGTGTAGAGTTTATTAAAAATGTACCTGTAACCACATCCGGAGTTTCCTCCGCTTCTTGTGTTGTCATCTGAAATGCACGACCCCTTGTTCTTGGTGGCTCTAGTCTTGGTACTACCGGTCTGACAACCGCCGGTTTCCCTGATGTACCCCCTTGCTGTATTCTTCCCTTCGGACAATCAGACTGAATGTGATCCGGAGAATTACATGAGAAACAAAACCGCGTCACTCGACAGTCTTTAACAACATGCCCGGTCTTCCCACACCTAAAACAAACCCGAGGATCCATTTGACAATTTCCTTGGTGGATACGGTTGCACTTCGGACAAGGTCTTTCCGTTGGTCGGAAAGGTGGACGATTATCAAATCGCTGAAACCTGGACTTCTTCGGATCATACTGCGGTCCTTCCCACTTTCTTTTCCCCGCACCTTTATCACTAATACTTCTCCCTTTATCTTGCTCCACGGTTTCCGCGGCATCTACTGCGGCGGAGAAAGTTTATGGTCCTTTAGCAATCACAAAACTTCTAACTTATGCATTCAATCTGAAGATAAACCTTTCAATCTTCATTGCCTCCGTGGCAACGTAGTATTCCGCGAAATGAGACCTTTCCAGAAAACGAGCGGTGTAGTCCCGAACTGATAGATTCCCTTGCTGCAAGTTCATAAACTCCCCCTCCAGTTGTTTAACCGCTGCATGAGGACAGAATTGTTTCCTGAAAGCTATAACGAATTCTTCCCAAGAGAAGGTAGAATATATGTCAGACCCTCCAGATGAAATATGAGCTTCCCACCAGTATAAAGCATCGCCCTTCAACATTGCGGTTCCATAAAGTACTCTATCCTCTTCAACACACTTACTAGTCTTGAAGATAGCTTCTATTTCCTTCAGCCATCTCATAGCTTTCACTGGGTCCCTGTCTCCTGAGTAGGTCGGAGGCTTACAACTTAGGAACATTTTATAATCACATTTCTTCACCATTGGTACGACAGTAGGTGTAATGGGCATCTCCTCTTCATGAGTAGGATCTGGTCTCTCTGTTTCAGTATTATGAGTTTGGTATAACATAACTTGGATATTGGCTTGTAATCTTCCCATTTCAGCTGCTAAGTCGTCTCTTGTAACAAATTACGTGCCGCGCCCTTGAACTCTGCCTCCAGTTCTTCCTCTACCTCTTTCTCCCACTCTTCCCCTTGTTCCGACTGGGGGATTCGTTCTATTAGGATTGCTTCCTCCTCCCCGATTCGTTTGTCTAGTACCACTTGCCATTCTGTTGATTCAAACAAGGTTAATATACACGTAAGCACATACCCCATATAACAAGGTATTCCAGTTCAAACATGCACCTGTAAGTTCATGATTACACTGGCCAGGTGTAATTTGAAATTACCTTACATGATGTTCCTTCTACCTTTTTTACTTAGCATCCCAAGGTTCTAAATGTATAGGGACATCCTACTTCACATGCAGTTTAAGTCAAGGTACAGATACGAATACCTAAATCCCTTAAACTAGGGCTCTGATACCATCTGTAACAACCCGGATCCCAAACATACAACAAATAACATAAATTGCATAACGTCGTTACATAACAATACACATCATATAACAAGTACGGTCCCTTTAGTCTTTACAATCTAAAATAGAGTATTTCATTACAAACTTTTCACTAACTAAATACATTAAATCATAACTACAAAACATGTCATGATCTTCAAAAATATACGCCTTCTCCAAAGCTATTCACCGATTACCCTGCTTACTTGTCCTTACTTGATCCACGACCTGGAATACATATTTTAAAAACAAAATGAGGGTTAGACCTAAAGGTCTAGTGAGAAAATCCCTGTTTCTTTGAAAATCCTTTGCACACCACCATTCACATAATACAAACACAATTACCAGTTATGACTCAATCATCATGTATTTTCCCATCTCATTCTCTTGGCCATATTAGTTGGTTGCAATCCAACTAATAAATTAACTTCGTTGTATGACAATTACAGCCAACAACGCTGTACGAATATTACAGCCAACACACCGGTCCTATGCCCGGCCAACGTATTCTCGTATAGTAGAATACTCATGTAAATACAATATTTCAGACATAAGCACATAATCACACCATATATTAGATTCCCAATCCACACATAAATGTATTCCAGTTTAAAAACGTTTTAAAGTAAAACTCACCTGTTTTCTTATCAAAATGCTTCCAAGCCTTTCTCAAAAACAGTTCCGCTTTCACCCTAAATCCACAGTATCTGAAACAATTAAATACAAGTATCTCTTTACCATATAGAACACAGAAGACTCTCTAACAGGCTGAGAATCCTATTTAACCTATCAAACTCTTATCCTTAATTGTTTCCCCACGGCGACTTAGCAGGCTGAAACAATTAGAAAACCTTAATCAGTCCTCATTCAAAAACCTTAGTTAAAAGTATCTGAAATCTAAAAAATGACCAAACAACTCAAAGTTTCCGGACAACCCCAAACTATCCGGACAGCACAGATAATCCGGACAACATGACTTTCTGGACAACCTCAATAATCCAAACAACCCAACTACCCGGACATCATATCAATCCGGATACTATCCGGTAACTCATTTCATCCGGAAAACTATAGAAAAAGAGGAACTTACCCGGATAAGGAATCCGTCCGGACACCTTTAAAATATCATCCGGACACTATCAACAAAAGTACCCGGACACCTTCAACTTATCCGGAAACTACTGACTGTTCATCACTTTTTACCCAGAAATCGACTGGAATTACTACCAGAAGTGAAATCGATGATTCTAATCCGATAGGAACTATCTACTAGCAATTACCAACATAAAATACAAAGCAACATGCCTTAATTCCTCTTCCAAGTACACCATTTTGAGCTTTAACCTAACTTTCCTTCTTTTCTCCTTCTTGCCTCCAAACACACACACACACACACTAGGATAATATCTGAGTTTCTGCTGTTTGTGAAATATCTGATTTAACTAAGGGATAATATCTAACCAATATTTACCCTTTAAACCCTAAGCTATCCGTTGATGACCCAAAACACCCTTAACTCCTAATTTAACCCAAACTTACCCTAAACTTCAATTATAAAGTTAAATAAATTTAACGGAACTAACATTTAACTAACGAACTTACCCGGGGTATTACAGTACTTCTTGTGGTTGAGGCTCTGAACACGCATCAGTCCACACAACTCCATGTGGTTAAGTTCGAGGGACCTCGATTTGCTCGAAGCGGCCTTCGGTTGTTGGTCCCAAAGAGGTTATACAAGTTTGTAGAAGGAGGGGTTGAATACAAACACACGATTTTTATTTTTCTAAATTGTTTATTGATATGTATCAAACAATTTACAGTTTGTTGCTGAACAAGATTAAGGAATAAACCTAATCTAAACAAACTATGAGAACTCACAGAGGTCTTGCACTAGAAATAAGAGAGAAAAAAGATTAATAAAACTAAGGATGGTTTTATTTCACATTGTAGTTCAGCGAGAGAGGAATGGCCGAGCACTTCACAAATGAAGTAGGGTTTCCTTTATATATTTCATGCATTTAATGCAAGTCAGTATACCTTTACACGTGGCAACCTCTGAGTGGATGCATGAATTTGACTTTTGCAGGGACATCCTTTTGGCCGCATGATGAACAGTGTAGTGTCAGAGTTGGTTGTACAATTTCAGACAAGGGATGTCTTTTCTAACAAATCGTACAAAAAGCGTGCAAGGGGATAAGACATAGTTCCTTGTAGAGGAGGCTTCATGATCAGCGTTCGTTGAATGAATCTTTATCAGCGAATGATAAAGTTCTGCGTTCGCTGAAGTCTTCTACTTGAAACTTCACGTGAGATGGACAAGTCTTGGATTCGCTGATAAAGACAAGTCTTCTAATGAACTGATGTGGATCAGCGAAGACTCAGATTTGTCCACTCAACGTGAAGTATCAAGTACAAGACTTCAGCTATCGCTGAACTTTATCATTCGCTGAATAGAAAATGATAATCACTGAATCAACGAAAGCTGATCATGAAGTCCTCCGTACAAAGTACTTTTGTCTTAACCCCCCTTGCACGACTCCGTACGAAATGTCAGAAAAGAACCTCCGACTATCTGAAATCGTACAACCACTCTGATACTACACTGTTCATCCATGCGGCTACTAAGGTTGTCAACCAAGGTCAATGACATGCAACCAACTAGCTGATGACACATGTAAAGTGTATACTGACTTGCATTAAATGCATGCAGTATATAAAGAGATGAACCCACTTCTTTTGAAGTAACTTGCTAACTCTGGACAAGTTCAATCTCTTATCTCAAGATAGGTTATTATTAGTAATTTCCTTATCTCTCTTAGTGCAAGAAACCTTAGTGTTCCAACTTGTTTAGATTTAGGTTTATCCTTAATCTTGTTTCCGCAACAAGCTGTAAATTGTTAATGATTTATCAATAAACAATTTAGAAAAGTAAAATCTGTGTGTTTGTATTCAACCCCCCCTTCTACAAACTTGTATAGGCCTTCGGGACCAACAACTTGTTCTTAAATGCTATGACTTCTGATCATCTCAGATCAGGACTCGTTCTTAAATGTTTCGACTTCTAAACATTTCAGTTTAGAACTCGTACTTCACTGTCTACTAAACTGTTCTACTCGTTGCATGAAAGGAGTGTTAGGACTTACATTGTTTCAATGGTCAATCCAGAGCCGGAAGGACCTACCCAAGAAACACATCCTTTATAGACAACAGTGAGGGGTCTATATGATAGACGAGTTCGGAGTGAAAAGAATTGGGTGAGGATGTGACAGGACTTAAAAGAATTATTGGTCCTTACCAAACCGAGTCAGTTATCCGGGTAACCACACAATCTATTCATTCTCGTTCTTTAGAGATGAATATTGAAACAGACATGGATCCAGTGTCGATAACTCGTGTCACCCCACCTAGCCACTCAAGTATCTCACAACAGATGCTTGTTTCATATATTCACGGAGAATTAGCACATAATCTATCTATTCCTCACTCGGAGGTCTTAGATATTGAAAAAGTAAGACATCAGCTCCGGTCTCCGAACTTCATATTCTAATCACTGTGTCAATTGATTTTTAACTTGAGTCCCAAGTTAAATCAATATTTTGAGCCAAACAGATAAAATTTAATTACTTTCACACATGGACGAGTCTTTGTGATTCCACTCGCATATCTTCGTGATATTGCCGGAACAGTTTGAGAAGTAATTTTTTAAATTTTACTTCAGTGATAACTGGAAGTCCTATCAGAGATACCCCATTGCTAACTCTGAACATAGGCCACACAATTTTTTAAATTGTTGTGATAACAGTTACTAACGTGTTTCTGTGTTAGTTGATTACCCCATTTTTGTACTTAATATTTTTGATCTGGAATTTTCTTGCTACTCGTCACTATTGTCTTTGAAATTACATGATGCTTCGGAAGCTCCTACTCATCATGAGGGGGCGAAATGGTACAAATTCAAAGACACGGATTATCAAGTTGAGGGGGAGTTAGCACAAGCCGAGGGGGAGTAACTGTTGTTTTAGCAGTTCTGAATTTCATCAATTCCGAAAAGAGTCTAGAAAGTGCTTACAAGTGATCATATCTTCTCGTTCTTATCAAGTGGTGTTCACTAAAATCATTTCCTCCTTCGAGCATATTGATTCTGCAAGTTCTTTTAAAGCTGAAAGCAAATTTAAGAGCTTTATTCAAGATCTTTATTCAAGGGGGAGCGTTGAAAGACATGAAGACATGCTACACCATATAGTTCCAAAGATTCAAAAGGAAGAGAAAATCAAGACTTGAAGATTTCAAGACCGGTTTTTCTTTATATATCTTTAGGGGGATATTGTTAGGACCATAAATGTCCTACATATTAGAAAGATATATAAAGAATTATATAGAGCTTAATTAGTTTAATTAATTATTATAAAAGCCTTAATTGTGTTAATTGGGCTTAGTTTAGCCTAATGGGCTTGGGCCTTGTTTGTCTAAGGCCTAAGTATATAAGGTTTGTTTCCTTTAGAATTAGGTAAGAAGGTTAATCATAATTGTAAGAGAGCTTAATTGTTTAGAGAGAGATAGTTGAGAATATCATTCAAACCTTTTGTAACTATCTTGAATCATTCAATAAGATTAATCGTTTCATTTTATTCGTTGTTACCTGATCAATCTGGGATTCACAGCTGACCTTTGAGTTAAATCAAACTTCTTCAGCATATCTTTAACATACTTACCTTGATGAATGAAAGTTCCTTTTTTATTCTGCTTGATTTGAAGACCAAGGAAATATGTCAGTTCACCCATCATACTCATTTTATATTCAGCTTTCATTCTTTCAACGAAACGAGTACATAAATCAGGGTTAGTAGAACTAAATATAATATCATCGACATATATTTGAAAAAGAATGATATGACCTTTTACTTTCCTGAAAAGTAGTGTTTTATCGATTTTACCACGCTCAAAATTTTCAATATGGAGATAAGTTGAGAGAGTGTCATACCATGCACGAGGAGCTTGCTTTAAGCCATAAAGTGCCTTATCCAACTTATATACATAACTTGGATGCTTAGGATCAGTGAATCTTGGAGGTTGCTCAACATTTTCTTCTTCATTTTGCCTTCCGTTAAGGAATGCTGATTTAACATCCATTTGATATACCTTGAAGTCTCTATGAACATCATATGCTAAGAATAGACGAATTGCTTCGAGTCTTGCCACTAGGGCACATGTTTCATCGTAGTCTATGCCTTCCTCTTGTCTGTATCCCTGAGCAACAAGACGAACCTTGTTGCGGGTTACAGTTCCATGTTCATCCAACTTGTTTCGATAGACCCACTTAGTGCCTATCACTGACTTGTCAGATGGTCTTGGAACGAGATTCCATACTTTGTTTCTTTCAAATTCTGTCAGCTCTTCTTGCATAGCGCTGACCCAGTTTAGATCTCTGAGGGCATCATCTGTTTTCTTTGGTTCAATCAGAGAAATAAAGTTAACAAATAAACAAATGTTACCTGAACCTCGTTGAGTCTGAACACCAGCATTTGGATCACCAAGAATTTGATCAATTGGGTGATTAATAGTCCATCGCTGAGCCGAAGCATAATTTGCTGACTCAATTTGAACTTCTGGAGGAGCTGAAGAAGAGGCTTCAGCAACTTCAGGTATTTCAGGCAAAAGAGGAAGACGTTCAGATGGCATTTCATTCACTGATTGCTGAGAAGTAGATTCAGAAGTAGATGGGATATCTGAGAAGCAGTCATAGTGTTGAGAGGAACAGCTGAAACTCATGACGATTCAACTTCACTTGTCTGCATGCTTGGGATGATGGTAGGATCATCATCAGCGGTAGGGATGTTGACCTGAGGATTAGGAATGCTTTCCGAGCCCCAAGATGAGAAAACATCCATCGATTCAGTTCTTCAGTATCAGCAGAAGGTCTTGAATTCGCTGAACGGGATTCGTCAAAAGTGACGTGGATTGTTTCTTCTACAGTTTGTCTTCTACAATTGAAGACTCTGAAGGCTTTAGAGATAGAAGAATATCCAAGAAATATTCCATCATCAGCCTTGGGATCAAACTTTCCAAGGGTATCTTTGTTGTTCAGTATGAAACACTGACATCCAAAGATGTGAAGAAAGCTAATAGAAGGCTTTCTCCCATGTAAAAGTTCGTAGGTTGTTTTCTTGAATCTTTTGACAACCAGTGACTTGTTTTGAGTAAAACAAGCAGTGTTGACAGCTTCTGCCCAGAACTGAGTAGGTAGATGAGAATCACTGAGTATTGAACGTGCAACTTCGATGATCGTTCGATTTCTTCTTTCAGCGACTCCATTTTGTTGCAGTGTTCTCAATGAAGAAAAAATGTGAGAAATACCCTTGTTTTCAAAGAAGTTTTCAAGGGAGCTATTTTTGAATTCAGTCCCATGATCACTCCTTATTGAGCGAACGATCATATTATTCAGGACTTCCATTTTCCTGACAAAAGCGATGAGTTCATCAGGGGTGTCACTCTTAGAACGGAGGAACATAACCCAGGTGTAGCGAGAGAATTCATCAACAATGACCAGTGTATATTTCTTTCAGCGATGGATTGTTTGTTGACAGGACCAAACAAATCCATGTGAAGAAGTTGAAGAGGAGATGACACTGAGGAAAGTTGCTTTGACTTGAAGCTTGTTTTGGTTTGTTTCCCTTTTTCACACGCTGAACATAGAGATTCCTTAGCGTATGAATGTTGAGGAAGACCAGTGACTAGCTCTTTTAAAGAAAGAGTATTCAGTGTCTTGAAGTTTAGATGAGAGAGCCTCTTATGCCATAGCTAGTTCACATCAGATGAGGCTTTGGAGAATAAGCAGGAGTTCTCAGTGGTTGTCGAGTCCATGTTTATAACATAAACATTTTCTAAACGGTATCCGATGAGAGCGACTTTCTCCTTTTTGTCAGTGACAAAGCAGGATTCCTTAGTGAAACACACTTTGTAATCCTTGTCACATAGCTGAATGATGCTCAGAAGATTGTGCTTCAACCCTTCGACGTATGCGACTCTTCTGAAGGTTGTTGTACCATTAGAGAGTACACCAAACCCTTATGTATAGCCTTTTCCATTCCCACCAAAAGTCACTGAGGGACCTTTCTCTTCCTTATAATCTGCGAGCAGGTTCTTTTTGTCAGTCATGTGTCTAGAGCATCCGCTATCGGGATACCAGATACCCTTCAGGACCTACAAACAAAAGGAGGATTAGTTTGATTTGGGTACCCATTTTACTATGGGTCCACATTTGTCAGTGGTGGTAGAGGAAGTTGAAGGTTCAACAATCTTTGCAGCATTTGAAGATTCAACTTCAGTGACATTCTTTACTTTGGTTAATTTCTTAACCTCAGTGGTTGTTTTCACCTTAACCTGATTTGCACCAGGATTGGTCTTCTTTGCCTTAGGGGCAGTGATCTTCACCTTAGCTAATTTCTCAGCTTTGGTGGTTGTAAGGCACTTTCTGGCAATATGATCGGTAAGTCCACAATGATAACATTTCCTATAGCTAAAAGTAGCTTTAGGACCATTTGTATTCTTAACAGAGATTTTTAAATGGGCAGGGCCAACACCAAGAATACCTTTGGCATTGGAAATTGGAGAAACTATCAGTTCTTCGGATTTCTTACCAATTACATCCACTCTCAGTTTAGGAGTAGATCGCTGAATAAATTCAGGGATCTTAGTCTTAGACGTAGAGGGATGACTCACTGAAGGTTTGAGAACTTTCAGCTTAGGTACAAAGGTACCCTTCTGAGGTTTTTGATTAAAAACTTTTTTTTACTATTACCTTTTGAGATCAAGGTAGGTTTTTCCTCAAGGATGGGAGTTTCAGAAAACGAGCACTGAGACGAAGAGGTGTCAGGAATAGATGACACGAACATTCCAAATTTAAGCATGGAACGATCAGCGGTTGGTTCTATAGCGTCAGCTTTAAAACAAGACCACTTTTGTCACTAAGAGGGATCTGAGCACGAATTATCTCAGTGATCGTTGTTGAGGATTTACACCATCCTTCAAGAGTAGCCTTTTCAACATTTAATGCAGCGATAGCTTCTTCTCGCTCAATACCGATGATTTGATTTACATATACCTGATCTTTCAAATTTTCTTCTATTTTAGAAAGCTTCTGAATTTGTAAATGACAGTGTTTAAGCTGTTCAGCGAGATCAATATTTTGTTTTTGAGCTTTGGTCTTGCCATTCATGGCATCATATAAATCAACAGTCAAAAGATCGATGGTTCGACGTCTATCAATGTCATTAACGGTTGAAGTGGAAGTATCAGTAGAAGAATTTGATACCTGAGAGGTGGAGGTCGAAGTAGAGGGAATTTCAGCTTTTTCTTCCTCTTCTTCTATTTGATCCAAGAGGCAGAGGTTAGCCTCATCATCATCAGAATCAGATGATTCTTCATCAGTGTTGGCCCAGTCATGATCTTCAGCGATCATGCCTTTTCCTTTCTTTTTGAAGCCTTTCAGCTTTTGATATTTTTCTTTCAGCTTCTAGTATTTGTCATCTCTAGCCCTGGGGTTAGAGGATTTTTTGTAGGAAGAAGATGAAGGTTTGAAGATTTTCTTTGACCTGCATTCACTAGCAAAGTGTCCTACTTTTTCACAGTTAAAGCAGGTAGCAGTGGCCTTATCTACATGAGTTGAAGATTTGGGATTGTCAGTGAGAGAAAGAGGTTTATTTCTTCTGAAGTTACTCTTTCTGACGAATCTCCTGAAATAATTGGTCAGGAGTGCCAGAGATTCATCAAGTTCTGAAGGATCCGCATCTGATGAATCATCAGAGTTAGATTCCAACTCAGTGATAGTGACAGTAGAACGCTGAGTGGGTATCAACTCTGAAGAGAGTAAAGCAACAGGTGTGCTTTTGGAATCTTTTACAAGATTCTTCTTAAGTAGACACGACTGCTCATGATTGAGCATAGTGCCAAATTAGGTAGAAAGGGTCATGAATTTAAGATCCTTAGAGAGCTTAAGACACATGGTATAATTGTCCCAGCTTTCAGGAAGACTTTCTAGAAATTTTGTCAGGATCTCAAAGTTAGAATATTCCTTACCAACAGTTTTTAAGTCAATGATTAGACATGTAAAACGTTGATGTACTTTAGAGAGGGTTTCGTTCTTACCACAGATAAAACTTTCGTACTGTCTTACAAGGTTGATCTTCTTGAATCCTGGACTTCAGTAGTACCTTCATATTGAACACTTATAGTGTCCCACATGGCTTTAGAACACTTCAGGTTCATGATGGAGTGATAGAATTCATCAGGAACAGCCATTGAGATGATAGATTTGGCCTTAGTATCGATGGCCACCTTCTTCTTGTCTTCATCAGTCCAACTGTTAACTTCCCTGGGAATGATTCGTTCAGGGATGGCAGCTCTAGTAGCAGTGGCTGGAATAGCAGGGTCTATAATGAAAAGAACATATGGTTCATTTTCAATAAAGTAAGGTATAGTGGGATCTACACCTTACAAGAAGAGCATCATCCTATTTTTCCAAAGATTGAAATTATATTTGCTAAATCTAGGAGGTTTGGCAAGAGATCCATTGTCTATGTAGTTTGTGTTTGTGGTGTTAGCCATTATGGAATAGCAAGGAAGAGAAAAAGAGATAGTATAAGCATGATCTTGTTTATTAGATTAAAAAACTGCTCTGATACCACTTGTTGGTCCCATAGGGGTTATACAAGTTTGTAGAAGGGGGGGGGGGGGGGGTTGAATACAAACACACTATTTTATCTTTCTAAATTGTTTATTGATATGTATCAAAAAATTTACAGCTTGTTGCAGAACAAGATTAAGGAATAAACCTAATCTAAACAAACTATGAGAACACACAGAGTTCTTGCACTAGAAATAAGAGAGAAAAAAGATTAAGAAAACTAAGGATGGTTTTCTTTCACACAGTAGTTCAGCGAGAGAGGAATGGCCAAGCACTTCACAAATAAAGTAGGGTTTCGTTTATATACTGCATGCATTTAATGCAAGCCAGTATACCTTTACACGTGGTAGCCTCTGAGTGGATGCATGATTTTGACTTTTGCAGGGACATCCTTTTGGCCGCATGATGAACAGTGTAGTGTCAGAGTTGGTTGTACGATTTTGGACAAGGGAAGTCTTTTCTGACAAATCGTACAAAAACGTTTAAGGGGATAAGACATAGTTCCTTGTAGAGGAGGCTTCATGATCAGCGTTCGCTGAATGAATCTTTATCAGCGAATGATAAAGTTCAGCGTTCGCTGAAGTCTTCTACTTGAAACTTCATGTGAGATGGACAAGTCTTGGATTCGCTGATATCCGCATCAGGTCACTAGTAGACTTAGTCGCTGGTTCTTTGGCTTGATCTTCGACTTCAGCGTAGAACATAGTTGACGTGAATCTTGTCTTCAGGGATCATAAGTAAACAACATAAATTATCAGCGATCATCAGTGAGACTGAACATACTCAGGGCTCACTGATGTACAGGTATCGCTGAAGTGTACATTAAAGAACATGAGTTTCCTATCAACGGTACTTAACAGACTTAGTATATTCTCTTTGATAGTGAAACTCTTATACATATTGTCTACTTACAATTTTCACTAAGTGTTTCTCAAGGTCATTATCAAATCACTGAGGGTTTGGATCAACATTGGCTTGTGGGATGCTCGTTTCATCTTTCCCATTTCGCATGCAGCACATAGATGATCATTCTCAAATTTGAGCTCTGGCATGCCTTTCACGTGTGCGCCTAGCACCAATTTATTGATGTTCTTGAAATTCAGGTGCGATAGTCTTCGATGCTATATCCAATTTTGTTGAGAGTTGGTCGTTGACATCAAACACATGGACTCGTCAGTCTTCAGAGAGGAGAGGTCTATGGTGTAGAGGTTTGTTTTGCGCGTCCTAACTAGTAGCTCCTTTCCGTCTTCAGTACGGACGCTGCACCTCTTGGCTTTGAAGTTGACCTCTAAGTTCTTATCCCAGAACTGATCGATGCTGAACAGATTATGTCCTAAGCCTTGGACATAAGAAACTTTCTTGATAGTGATCTAATCTTGAACGATGTCGTCGTAACCCATGATTGGCGCTGAGTCGTCATTTCCAAATCTCGCGTTGCCACAATATTTGTCGGTGAAGTTCGTGAGAAGCTCTCTGCTTTCGGTCATGTGCTTGGAGCAACCTGAATCTAGATACCACACATGACTGGTCTGCAAAAAAGAGTTAGGCAGATTTAGGTACACATTTGAAAATGGGTCCTTGGGGGTTAGGTGTAGCACCTGTCTTAGGAACCCATTTGGAATTGGGTTTCCGTTTGGGTTTGGGCGATCTAACCTTAGTGCGAGAAATAAATACATGATAAGAGCCAAACCAATCAGATGCATACTGTTTATCGACAAAGTCATTCAATCCATAATTGGAACAACATATACAATCATGAGATAATTGAAGTAATTGCTGAATTGAATAAATCTAAAATGGAAAATCAACACTTTGTTCAACGAGAGTATTTGAATCAATCACATCACAATTATTAATGTTTTTCCTAGAGTTGAAAACGGAATCAAATGACTCTAACTAACTTGCTATATTTAGACCCTTTCGCTGCCCACTTTTGTTTGACGTTTTGGGCCCGATCGATTTTATCTGAAATATCATTACAGTCATGGTCAGTAGAGTTTGAGTAGTAAGGATGTCTATTTTGAGAGCGACCGGTCTGTTTCCGTCTCTGTGAACGTCTTTTAGATTTAGATTTGTTTTTTGGAAACGTTGTTCACATAACGGGTTTGAGGGGCAGATGTAGAACATTCACCCGTATGAAAGTTGATCGGTCGATTCGTCGTTTTTGAAAGAAAACCAGTATGTCTTGGAAGTTTTTGATCAAATTCAAACTTAGAAAACTCCTCATCTGAACAAATGTTGGAATCCATGAATGCGAAAAAATCAAGTTCACTCTCGGATGGAACCTCATTGGTCGGAGGATGTGAGGAACATTTTGGAACGGTGTTTTGCGAAGAATCAGGTGCGGAAGCTTTTTGAAAATCAGAGTCATGATTCTTTGGAAAACACGCTACTTGAGGTTCTTTTCCTTTTCTAGGAAAGATGTTTCCTATAAACGCTTTACAAGAAGATGTATCTGATGAGTTCAAGGAAGGTTCAGACATAACAGCTTTCTTGTTTTGAAGTTGGTCAAACTTCTTTTGAAGTTTTCCCTTGCTAACTTGCTCCTGCATCATCTCTGTTGCCAAAGCAGACAGTTTAGATGTGAGTCGTTTGATTTCTGTCTAAAGAGCTTCCTTTTCTTCAACTAATACAAATTCTGTTTTTGCGGAATTAAAACACTCAAGTTTGGATAAATCTTGTTTTTCTTTTTGAAATTTAATCCGTTCCTGTTCAAATGACTCCTCTAACTGAACTATTTTCATTTCTAAAACGAGAGGTGGGACATAGCGTTTAAACTCGTCCTTCTCTTCTTTGAGTTCAATTGTTTAGACCGCATCCTTACTGGAGGATGTTTTGGGCTTAGCAATTGCGTTGCCATTAAAGTCGTCATTTGAAAGGTATTTGGATTTCTTTGTTTCATATGACGAGTTAAGAACTTCGTAAGCGAAAGGCATTTACATCTTATCCGTATTCTTTCGTTTATATTCCTCACGTTCCTCATCCTTCTCATCGAGTGGTTCCTTCCATTTTATTTTATATTGGGGGTATCTCTTATCAACGCCTAGAAAATTAAATTTGTATAAAGTAGGCACCATTGTTAGTATTTTTTCAAATAGTGAGGATTGTCATACCCAATTCCTCATTCTGAGTTATAAACTTATAATACTTGACATCCTTTGGTTTGTTCAGATGGATCGTTTGATCAGTTTGTCCTCGTTTGTAAAACTTAAATTCAAGATCCTTTATTTTTGACAGTAGTTCTTTATTATCAATTTAAAGTGAAGAGCAATGATAGACAATCTCAGTTTTCTCATTCTCACGCTGATCAAGCTTTGCAGCTAGATCAGATATTTTGGCTCTAAAGTCTTTAGGTGCTATGGAAAGGTTTGTACACTTTTCTTTTAGGTTGGCATTATCAACCTTAAGTTTCTCTGTGATCTTACTTTGGACAGCTAACTTTTCATTTACCGTAGTTAATTCAAGTGTATGTTCTTTAATGGTTAGCTTATAGGATTCTTCCTTTTGAACAAGCCGTTGCATCTGATCCATAAGGCTTGATGAATAGGAGCACATACCTGACAAGATTCTCCGAGAGCTGGAGAAGTAGTGTGGTTGCCCATGTAGCATAGATGGGCATCATCATCTTCAACATCATCATCATCGGACAAATTCAGCCAGTGGTCATCTTCAGCCATCAACGCTTGCCCAACTTCTTTTTGTTGAGCCAGAAGCTTGTTCTTGTAGTACTCAGCGTTGCGAACAACAGGCTTTTGGAAGTCTTTGGCAAAATGACCCAGCTTGCCACAGTTATAGCACTTGACTGACCCGTTTTTGTTTTTTGCTTCAGGTTTGCGCTCATACTTCTCTTTGTGATCAGACTGTTTGGCCTCGTTAGATCTCCTTTTCCCTTCATATTTTTCTTTGTAGTCATGGCGCTTGTGAGGAGTGGTTGAGTAGCACTGATTGTTGGAAGATGGTTTCTTGAAGAATGTCTTCTTCTGAACGGACTTGTATATGAAGGCCATGGCTTTCTTGATCTCGTTCAGTTCGGATTTTGAATCACTTTCCTCTAGTTCTTCCTCTTCACGTTCAGACTCGCTGGATACTTGAGTTCTTCTAGAGCTGCGGTTAGACGACTTACCTCGTTTGTCAGATACGAGAGCCAGGGGATTAGATTGATGCTTTGCAGTTGACTTCTGTGTGCTCATCATCTCTAGAACTTCTTCCTCATCTTGCATCAGCATTTCATACAGTTCATTGATGGGGACATTTTCCATGATGTGGTTGTGACGGATGTGAAAGGAGAAGGTTCTCCATTCGGGTTATAGGTTATTCAGAAACTTGATGTTGTTCTCAGTGTTGGACCGCAAGATGTTGTTCTTTTGAAGGTCGTTCAAGAGCAAGAAGAACCTTTCATAGATATCGGTCAGTGATTCTCCTTTCCTTTGCTGGAAGTCATCATACCGAGTAATACAGTTGTTGACCTTTAACTGATTTCCAACTTTGCTGCCGCTCATCATCTTGGCCACTTGATCCCATATGCCCTTGGATGTGTTTTTGAAACAATCAATCAAAGTGTAGATTTTGTTTGGTAGACTCTGAACAAGATAGCGCTTTGCATGCTTCTCACCATTAAATATGTTCTTCTCATCTTCGGTCATTTGGGTGTATGTCTTCGCTACTCGATGTGCTGGAGTGCCGTCAGCTTGGGTTGGGACGTTCGCCATTGGAGTCTCCTGTGGGCCTTCTGTCAGGGCTTTCCAGATGAATTCATAGTTATCCTTGGATTCTATGAAGATTAAGAATCTGTCCCGCCACTGAGCCTATTCACCTCGGTATAGGATCGGAGGCTTGGAGTCGGTGTCGATAGCAAGAGCGTCTCGAGACATCGTGTATTGCACTAGGTGATCGTGAGATTGAAAGGTGATTCAAGGAGTAGTGACCTAACACAAGGAAACCTAGGGGTGTCCTAACGCAAGTCTAAACAGAATAAAATACTCATAAAAAAATAAACACAAGATAGAGGAAGTCCGGATAGGAATCCGGAATAGGATAGTACGGAATAGTGAGTTCCAGAAAAGGTGATTTCCGGATGAAGTAAATCCGGAAGGCTTGTGTTAATCCAAACCCTTTCAGTGATTTGATGATGACCCTTTGAACTACTTAGAGGCTGTTTGTTTTTAAAAAAAAAACTCTGAAAACCCCTTAAATCTGATTCGGTCAGATTATTGGTCTTTAAGACCGTTTGTTTTTTCTTTCAAAAAAAGAGCTGAAAACCTCTTAAATCATCTTATTTCACAAGAGGTAAATCTGGCTCTTAAAACCTCTGAGATGAAAATGAAACCCTAACAGCCACCGTCGCCCACCACCTTCTCCGCCACCACCGCCGCCGTCGTCCTACACAACCGCCACCGTCGTCATCACCACCACCACCACCACCTCCTCCACCGGCGTCGTCATCACCACCACAACCCTCTCCGCCACCGCCACCGTCACCGTCGTCCTTCACAACCGCAGGAGTTGTTGCGGTTCATACCTGAACGGTGTATTGTGTTTGGGAATTCGAATCTAACGGTGGAGGCGGCTCACGATGCGAAAATGAAGCGTGTGGCTGTGGCTAGTAAACATCCTGTTTATGAACTAAGGTGGCTTGATGAGCTTTCAGGGGTTGATTTAAAGAATCTTGCGGATATTGAATCGGGTGAGTTTGGGTCAACGCCGGAGTTGGAGATGGAGATGGAGGTTGAGGAAGATGATCCACGACCACCGCCATCGACGGCCATTGATGATGGTTTCTGGTGATTTATCAAGCTTTGTGTACAGTAGTTTATGGTTAAATCTAAAATGGGTACCCATAGATAGGAAAAGAGAAGTAGAAACATACTAGAAACCCTAGCTGAATGTGAAGGTATATAGTGGGATTTTTTTAGGGTTTTTGATAGGCCCATTGTGAGTTTTGGGCTATTTCTATTTGGACTTCTACTGTTTAATTTCTTTTAAGATTGTTAATATTAAAAATATATGGTAATATAATTGATTTCAGATTCAGACTTTAGATTCAGATATTACCAAAACAAACAAGCTTATTATTCAGATTTCAGACTTCAGCACCATCTCTTATAAATCAGAAGTGAAATAAGACTTCAGACTTCAGATCTCTTAAAAAACAAACAGCCCCTTAGTGAAAATTATAAGTAACATTGTATGTATAACTGTTTCACCATCAGTGATAACATACTGAGTCTGTTTAATATCACTGATGGGTAACCACTGCTCTTTATTATTTCATCAGTGATAAATATACATCAGTGATAACCGAGTTTGTTCAGTTTCGCTGATGATCACTGATTAGTTCATCTATAAACAATGTTGTTTGTAATCTCTAAAGACACGTTTCGCGACAAAGGAGTTCATTGCTGAATCGAAGACAAAGCTGATGAACAAGTGACAAGTCTACTAATGATCTGATGCGGATATCAGTGAAACCAAGACAAGTCCACACACGCGATATTTCAAGTAGAAGACTTCAGCGATAGCTGACTTACATCAGGTCTCACTGATGGAAGATCAACTCAGCGATCGCTGAACATGAAGCCTACTCTACAAGAAATGTTTGTCTTATCCTCTTGCACACTTTTGTACGATTTGTCAGAAGGACATACATTTTTCCAGGATCGTACAAACCACTTTGCCACTACACTGTTCACCATACGGCCAAAAGCATGTTTGCAAAAGTCAGAAGCATGCACCCAACTAAATGATGACACGTGTAAAGTCCTCCTTACATGCATTAAATGCGTGTAGTATAAATATGAGGAATACACCTTCAGTTTGAAGGTGGTCATCCTTGAACCTACTTAGTGCCTTAGAAAATTATCCTTAAATTTCTAACTTCTTTCTTTCTATTTCTTAGTGCAAGAAACCTGTGTGATTCTCATAGTGTGTTTAGATTAGGTCTTGTACTTAGTCTTATTCCTCAACAAACTGTAAATTGTTTGATTTATCAATAAACAATTTAGAAAGATAAAAATCTTGTGTGTTTGTATTCAACCCCCCCTTCTACAAACTAATACTTGTATAACCCTTCGGGACCAACAGCTTGAAGTCCGGGCAAAATAAAGTTCTGGAAAAAGGCTAGTCCGAAAAAGGGTCCGGAAAAGTAACGAATCCGGTATCCGAGATACTGTCCGAAAAACGGATAACCGGTAAAGGTTTCCGAATTATATTGTCCAAAAAAATGTGTCGGATTGAGAGTTCCGGAAAATGGGAATCCGGGAATGGGAATCGGGAATGGGATCCAGATATGTGCCCGAAACACTTTTATAGGAAAAAATAAAAATTATCGGAAAATAAAGCTTGTCCGGAAAGGACTTACCCGAATTAGCAGAGTCCGGAAAACATGTATGTGGGATGATTTTGGATCGAATGAATGCCAAAACTTGAAGATTTTGATTTCTGAGAAAAATAGATCAACAAGGAAGAAAAAACACAACTACCCAAATCGAATAAATCCTAAAAACACACTTTTTGAAGGAAAAATCAAGAATTTTTGAAGAATAGAGCAAAGCCGAGAAAATAGAATTTTGAAGAATTAACTGATTAAAACTTGGATTTTTGCTACGAAACTCAACAAAAATTAATTTAACACTTAACGTAACGCAATGGCATGAACAAAATTCAATAATTTGCAGAAATTAATGCAAATAATAAAACCATAAAGACTTACAGCGCCGTTTTTTGAAGAAAAACTATGAGAAACCTTTGATCAATCTTCAGTCTCTCTGCTCTGATACCACGTGTGGATTCCAGAATGTTCAAAAACGAATATCAATCAAACAATAATCAACAATAACGAATCAATAACTGTTGTCATCCGTCTCATTGATAATCATAAAGGTTTACAATAAAGAACACGACTCTAAAAGCTATAATGATGGATTAACCTAAAACATTAGGAAAAATAAACTATTTATACCTTTTGAGGTATTTACATATTTAGCTCACAACTTTAAGACAATTACATATTTCACCCTAACAAGCTCTGTTTGATGCTGATAGACTTCGTGCTATCGATTCGCTGACGGTTGATTTATATGATGCCCTGAATGGCAAAACACAAGCTGAACAACTAAATCTTGATTTAACTGAACAACTTAAGAAATGTCATTTAAAGATCCAAGATCTATCTAATATAGAAAAAGTTTAAACGATCATGTTAGGTCTAGAGTTTTGTCAAAAACACAAGTGTTGAGTTCTGAGTAAGAAGACTAAAGAAGACTCAGAAGACTCAGAAGTTCTGAGTAGAAGACTCAGAAGTTCTGAGTGAGAAATCTCAAAAAGATTCTAAGTGTTGGATTCTGACTAGAAGGTTCAGAGTTCTGAGTAGGAGACTCAGAACTTCTGACTATGAAGACAAATGTTCTGAAGCGCTTATTCAGAAGTATGTTCAGAATTCATATCTTGGGATATTATCTGTTATATTCAGTTACTAATTAGGACACGTGTAATTGTTCTATTAGTCTGTTTCTCATATGTACTGTAGCTTTAGCTATTATCTACAGTATATATAGGAGTTAGCAACTGTAGCTAACTGAATTTTTGGCTAACCTTTTGGATAACTCTTTACGCATAAATTGTTAGATCTATTGAGAGAGAAATTCATTGTAATATCTTGTAATTCACAGATTGTTAATAAATCATATGACCAGTTGCTGTTAATACGATCTTAATTGTTCATATTTGATTGTAAGAGTGTATCTTGAAACTTTCAGATCAGGTCTATGTAAATCAATTAATCAGCATTAAACGCGAATAAGTTATCGCTGAATTGAAAGCTGAGACAACTACTGTTGAAGGATGGTGTAAATCCTCAACAAATATTATTGAGATAATCGGTGCTCAGATCCCTGTCCATGACGGAAGTGGTCTGGGTTTTTGTGCTGACAAAGAAGAACCAAGCAAAGATCGTTCCACGCTTAAGTTTGGAATGTTCGTTTCTTCCATCCCTGACACCTCATCATCTCAGTGCTCTTTTTCTAACACTCCTATCCATGATGAAAAATCTCCTTTAAGCCCCAAACTCAAAGATAAAGGTAAAACTGTTTTACAAAATCCTCAGAAGGGTACCAAAGTTCCAAAGCTGAAGAAGACTAAACCATCAGCTAATCAACCTTGTGTTTCAAAAGTTAAGATCCCTGAACATGTTCAGCTATCAACCCCCAGAATAAAGGTTGATGTAATAGCTAAAAAATCTGAAGAACCTAAGGTTCCTCCGATATCTGATGCTAAAGGCATTCTTGGTACATGCCCTGCTCATTTAAAACTTTCAAATACTTATGCCTATGGTCCTAAAGCTACTTTCAGCTATAGGAAATGCTATCACTGCGGACTTACTGATCATATTGCTAGTAAGTGCCCCACAGCCACCAAAGCTGAGAAACCAGTTAATGTGAAGATGACTGTCTCCAAGGCAAAGAAGATCACCCCAGGTGAAAAACAAGCCAAGGTGAAGAATACCACTAAGGTTAAGAAATTAACCAGAGTGAAGGTTACCACTGACGCTGAATCATCAGATGCTGTGAAGACCGCTGATCCTTCCACTTCTTCTTCCACTGACAATTGTAGACCCATAGTTAAGTGGGTACCAATTCAAAATTAATCTTCCTTATGATTGCAGGTCTCGAAGGGTATCTGGTATCTTGATAGTGGATGCTCGACACATGACTGGAGAAAAGATCCTGCTCTCTGAATACAAGGAAGAGAAAGGTCCCTCGATGACCTTTGGTGGAAATGGAAAAGGCTATACCAGAGGGTTTTGTGTACTCACTAATGGTACAACCACCTTTAGAAGAGTCGCTCATGTAGAAGGACTGAAGCACAATCTTCTTAGTATCAGTCAGCTATGTGATAAAGACTTCAAAGTATGCTTTACTAAGAAAGCATGTTGAGTCACTGATAAGAAGGGAAAACTTGCTCTCAACGGTTATCGTTTGGAAAATGTTTATGTCATAAACATGGACTCATCCATATGGATTTATTTGGCCCTCTCAACATATAATCCATTGTTGGAAAGAAATATACTCTCGTCATAGTAGATGAACTCTCGCATTATACCTGGGTAATGTTTCTCCGATCTAAGAGTGACACTCCAGATGAACTCATCTCATTTGTTAGGATAATGGAAGTCCTAAATAATATGATGGTTCACTCAATAAGGAGTGATCATGGAACTGAATTCAAAAGTAGTTCCTTTGATAACTTCTTTGAGAGCAAGGGCATTTCTCACAACTTCTCAGTGGTGAGAACACCATAGTAAAACGGAGTCGCTGAAAGAAGAAACAAAACGATCATTGAAGCTGCTCGATCTATGCTCAACGATTCTCACCATCCAACTCATTTTTTGGGCAGAAGCTGTCAACACTGCCTGTTTTATTCAAAATCGGTCGTTGATTGTTAAAAGATTCAATAAAACTACCTATGAACTTTTCCATGGGAGAAAGCCATCTATCAGCTTTCTTCGTATCTTTGGTTGTCACTGTTTCATCTTAAACAACAGAGATACACTTGGAAAGTTCGATCCCAAATATGACGATGGAATATTTCTAGGATACTCCTCATTGTCCAAAGCCTTCAGAGTCTTCAACAAGAGAAGACAAACTGTTGAAGAAACCATTCATGTCACCTTCGATGAATCTCGTTCAGCAAATTCAAGACCTACTTCTGAAAATGAAGAATTAAATCAGTGGATGTTTTCTCATTATGGGAACCAAAAGCTAACTTCAATCCTGAGCCTCAGTCAACAATCCAATCGCTGATGATGATCCTATCATCATTCCTAGCTAGCAAACAAGTGAAGCTGCATCCTCTTCTTGGGTAGCAGTTGTTCCCATAAACACTTTGCCTCCTTCTGGACCCTCAAACTCTGAAAACCCATCCACTTCTAATCAGCAATCATCAGCAACTATTTCCTGACATACCTTACACTATCGCTGTTGAAGCCTCTTCTTCAAAACTTCCAGAAGTTCATTTTGAGCCAGAAATTCAAGCACCTGCTCAGAGATGGACAGTGAATCACCCAATCGAGCAAATTCTAGGTGATCCAAATGCAGTTGTTCAGACTCGACGAAGTTCAGGTAACATTTGCCTCTTTGTTAACTTTATTTCGCTAATTGAACAAAAAAGAACTGATGATGCCCTTAGAGATCCAAACTGGGTCAGTGTTATGCAAAAAGAGCTGACAGAGTATGAAAGAAACAAAGTTTGGAATCTCGTCCCCAGGCCATTTGACAAAATTGTTATTGGCACCAAGTGGATGTATCGAAATAAGTTAGGTGAATTTGGAAATGTGAGCCGCAACAAAGCTAGACTAGTTGCTCAAGGATACAGACAAGAGGAAGGCATAGACTATGATGAAACCTTTGCCCCAGTGGAAAGACTCGAAGCAATTCGAATTTTCTTAGCCTATGCAGTTCACAAATACTTCAAGGTTCACCAAATGGATGTCGAGTCAGCATTCCTCAATGGAAAGCTGAATGAAAAAGTTTATGTTGAACAACCACCAGGATTTGTTGATCCTAAGCATCCATAATATGTCTATAAGCTAGATATGGTCCTCTATGGTTTAAAACAAGCACCTTGTGCATGGTATGACACTTTATCTTCCTATCTTATCGCTGAAAAATTTGAACGTGGTAAAATCGACAACACTTTATTTTTCAGAAAGGTTAAAGGTCATATTTTTATTGTTCAATTATATGTCGATGATATTATATTTGGTTTACTAACACATATTTGTGTACTCGATTCGCTGAATGAATCAAAAACGAATATAAGATGAGTATGATGGGTGAACTGACATACTTTGTTGGACTTCAGATCAAGCAAAGCGATAAAGGTACATTTATCCACCAAGGTAAGTACGTTAAAGATATGCTGAAGAAATTCGATCTTACTCAAAGCTCAGCTATGAAAACTCCTATGGCACCTCCGCTGATACTTAACAAGGATCCCTCTGGAAAACTGTTAATGTCACTGCCTATAGAGGAATGATCGGCTCTCTTTTGTATCTTCCAGCCAGTCATTCTGATATCATGTATTCCACTTGTCTTTATGCACAATATCAATTTGAACCCAAAGAGTCACATCTGCTCGTTGTGAAGCGAATTTTTAGATATCTGAAGGGTACACTCAACCTAGGTCTTTGGAATCCCAAAGACTCAGGGTTCGATCTAACTGCCTATTCAGATAGTGATTTTGCAGGTTGCAAACTGGATAGAAAGAGCACCACAGGAGGGTGTCAGCTCCTGGGTGGAAAGTTGGTGAGTTAGACTAGTAAAAAGCGAAACTCACTGTCCACCTCAACCGCTGAAGTTGAGTATGTAGTCGTTGGTAGTTGTTGTGCTCAGGTCTTATGGATGAGAAATCAGCTCATAGACTATGACCTTCAGCTATCAAAGATTCCTATCTATTGCTACAACACTAATGCCATCGCTATAGCAAACAACCCAATGCTACACTCAAAGACCAAACACATCGAAATCAGATATCATTTTATCAGAGATCATGTGATGAATGGAGACATAGAACTTCATTTTATTCCCACTGACTATCAACTAGTTGATCTATTTACCAAACCTCTTGATGAGACAAGATTCAACTATCTCATCAGTGAGCTTGGAATGCTAAACCTTGAACAATAACTCTCTAGCGGTCAAGCATTATGTCAGCAATAAGGTTCTATCTCTGATATTCATCTCCTAATCTCTGAGTAAATGTTCTCTGATACTAAGGTATGCTCTCTAACCTAACTCACTGAAGTTCCCTTCAGTAAGATGTCTTTCAAAAGAAAAACCTATCACTGACATTTTTCTATCGGTGATCCTTTTTGAAAAAGAGAAACTCATCACTGATATTTTTCATTGGTGATTCTTCGAAAAACAAAATCCAATCCTGATACTTTTTACTATCAGGGATGTCTTTTGAAAAATGAAAAGACAACTTTTATGTGACGTCATCCGAGAGGATAACCCTTAGCACGCCTTTTTGTCTGACACGTTCGTCCGTTACACTTCTTGACCAATCCTTTTCGTGGGACGTGTCCGTGTCATGTTGAGTGTTTTTCGCGCTCATCAACCTTTCTCTCTCCTCTCTCAAGCCTATATAAACAACCCTTGTTTATATTTTTCCTCTTTACGCTCAAAAACTCTCTCTATAGGCAAGAACATTCAAGGCATTTGAACTATTTTAAGAACTTAAGAACTCGATCCTCCAAAACTTTCAAGACTACAGGTTCTTATCTCTTAAATCTAATGCACTTAATGGACAAAAACTTCTTCTTGATCTTAAATATTTGCTAACAATGATCAAAACCGTGATTTCTTTCTTAAAAATCATCTTCTTTCATGATTTTCTTATAAAAACTCTAATAAGTTTTTCAAAGTTTAAAACCATTCTTTAAACTTTCTCTTTCATCTTAAATATGTTTTCGAGATTGTTTCCCAGAAAGGAAACTAGTAAAACATAGTTTTCTACTCTTTTTAGTATCTTTTAAAATTGGAAAACCCTTTTACAAGTTTCTTTCCTTAAAAGGAAACTGGTAAAAACCTAACATTCGTATTTTTGGAAACTCTTTCCATACTTAGAAATCCCCGTTCTTCTTCTCTTTTGTTCCTCGTTTCTCAGAAATGGCCTCCCATGCAGCTACCCTTGTGAAATCAAAGAATGTCAAATTTGACCTCAACGATGTCCAATTTGTGGCAACAACCATCTGGCCCTCCTAACTTTCCTTGAAAAGAAACCTTGTCTGCATCTGGCAGACGCTATCACCTTGATGAGGAGCTCTCCACTTTTCTACGCTCTGTCGTAGCTCCTCCTGCTCAGAAAAACGTACTTCAGCAGTTCTGGTACACTGATGAACGTGTTAAAGTGACACTGAAGTCGAAGAAGACTGTCACTATGATCTCCTTCCAAACTCAGCTCGGGGTTGGCAGCGTCACTTCCATTGGAATATGCTCAGCTCTTCAACTGCCTGTTATCCGCCCATTCGTTGAACCTCCCACAGACGAAGAACTGATCCAATTCTTGGATCACATGGGGTACGAGTGGGACGCGAAGCCCAGGTCTCAAATCCTGGACAAGAAACTCACCAAGTTCCTGAAGGCCAAACTACCCTCATAGCTGAACTTTCTCTTCACCCACATCATTCAGGCCACGAGTGGGAAAACTGGCTCTCATGACCAGGCCAATCGCTATCAGCTTTAAATGGGGTACAGTCTGATCACTGGCAGGAATATCGATTACGCCACAATGATCTTCGATGACCTCATAGTTAAGGTCGAGAAACCCGACTGGGAACTGAAGGTTCCCTACGTCAAATTCGTCTCAGCTCTCCTTCAGTTCTTCCTCAAGGAGCTCTACCAGACAGAGGGTGATTATCAGCTCCCGAAGTTTGGGGTCTCTATCCTTGACGTGGAGTGGACTGATAACGAGGTAAGTCTTTCTGTCCTCAAGCAACGCCTCTCATCTTCTTCTTCTTCGGCAGCGATGCCCATGGCTATCCCCTCATGGCTTCCTAAGCTGCCACCACCACCTCTTCAGCTAAGAGGAAACCATCTACTGCCCCTCTCGGTCTGTCTAAAAAGACCAAGAGAGTTTCAAAGTAGAAACCCCCCAGCAGCAACCGGTAACAACATCTTCAGGGATCGCGTCCTCACAGGCAACCCTAGACACTGTCGTGGTACACTCCACCACATCTGCCACCTCAACTTCTGCTTCAGCGACCTCTGTAATCTCTGACTCGTCGTTGGCACCTACCCCGCCGATCTCAGTGCCTCAAAGTACTGAGGAGTTAATTTTTAGCACCGCCAGTGCCACTCCGCTACGCTGCACGACCATCTCTACAACATTTGCTTCTCCCACCATCTCATTCGTCAACACTACTGCACCAGCGACATCACTCGCTGACACGAGCCAATAATTGCTCCAGGATCTCATCAACCGCAACATAGTAGGACCTGATGGTCTCCCTCTCGGGGGATCTCAACATATACCTGTGTCATTGACTCATTAGTCATTTTGACCCCTTCTCTGCACCATCAGGTATTCCACCTTCTATACCCATCTCTTCTCACCTATCTCACCATTTTGAGCTTTAGCTCAAAATTCTTTTTCTATTACAGGTCCTAACTTGGAGACGATCAACACCTCCATCAAAGAGATCAATGATCGTGTGGACTCGTTCTCCACCAACCTCGCCAACAATACAACCTCCGTGAACTCTTTCGGCGAAGCCCTGAAAGAGCTCTCCACCTCCCTCTCCTCGAAGGCTGACAATTCTCAGCTATCAGCTTTGACGGAGGAGGTTTCAAAGTTGAAGACGGATGTTGCCACCAACTCCACCTCACTGCAATCGCTGACCTCCACTGTCAGCTCTCTCAACACTGTATTTGGCTCTCTCCACAACACCGTAAACGACTTTAGCTCAAAGGTCGACAACACCAACTCCCTTCTTGCTACTCTCCTCAGCAAAATGAATTAACAGTGGCTGAACCGGTTCCATCTTTCACCAACGATGATCGCAATGCTCTCCATATGCTTACATCATTCGTTGGTACAACCACTGAAGCGATCCCTGGCCTTGAAGCTACGGTGGACAAACTCGAGGCCGGCCCTGCCTCCACCTCAGCGATCCCTGGCCCAGAAAACAGGGTGAACGCCGATGCTGGTACTTCTACTGCTGCTGCTCCTGCTGATACCACTCCCCCAAATAATGATGATGGGAAAGAGGGGGAGAATGGAAAATAAAATGCAGAATATCTCCCTCAAGTTGAGGGGGAGGAAAATAAAACCCAAACTCCTTCTTCTTCCACTGAAACTATAATTGTTGAAATCCCCTCTGATGAGGAAGAGGAAGAAGAAGAAGAGAAGATGGAAGACGAAGACTTGGAGCTTGATGACTCCAAGAAGGACGATGGAGGCACTAGTGATGATTATGATGATGATGATGATGATGATGATGACGATGATGATGATGACGATGAATCAGCCTTCTGGTTCAAACCTGCCATCAGCGCTCCTCCCCTTAAGGGAATCTCCATCACTGAAGCAGAGGGGAGGACTGAGAAGACTCCTACAAAGAGATCTACACAAGGCAAGCAGAAGGGTATTGCTGGTAAGGGAAATTTAAAGATCTTCTTTGCATCTGAGGGGAAGCAACCTTCTCAGATATGCCTCTCCATTATCTCATACTCTTCTTCTACCCATACACATCTTCGACCCCTCCTATACACTTAACCATTCTTTCTCTATTTTTTCTTCCCATAACCTAACTTTTTCTCATTTTTATCAGCTAGTTCTCTACCCTGCTTAGGGGATGAGCTGACGATCATCACCAACAAATATTCCCAGCAACCATTGCTGAAGACATAATAATCTGAGTCTTTGTTCTAGAGACTGCTGAACAAGAAGAGAAAGAAGAATTGCTGATTCACCCGAAGAGACCCTCACGACCAATTCAAAGGTCTGAGGATGAAATCCAAAGAAGAAGATCAACAATGATTCAACAGCTAGAGAGTCAACGCCCCATAGTCCCTTCTCAACCAGGTCTAGAATTCCTGACCCCGGAAGAAAGAGAAGAATCAATCAGAGTTGAGGAATTACTTGTTGCTTTCCAAAAGGGTGCACAATTTGCCCTTAAGGTAGCATGGGACTCAGTCTCTGATAAGAAGCTAAAAAGGCATCCGATCAGGGTTCAACAACAACTCTTGAAGAATGTTGAGAAGGAAGCCCACAAGGAAAGAGTTGTCAATGACTCAATGTTGGAATGGTGCAGAGAAAAGATCGACCACATATATCTACCAAGCAGGATAATGGATGTAAACCTAAAGGGAAAGAGCACGAAGCAGTCATTGATGGTGGAAGTCAGCATATTCAGAGAAAACGTGTTGGTCCCGAAAGGCTTAAACAAGTTTGTAGAAGGGGGGGTTGAATACAAACACACTATTTTACTTTTCTAAATTGTTTATTGATAAATCATTAACAATTTACAGCTTGTTGCGGAAACAAGATTAAGGATAAACCTAAATCTAAACAAGTTGGAACACTAAGGTTTTCTTGCACTAAGAAAGATAAGGAGATTACTAATAAAATCCTATCTTGAGAGATTTGAACTTGTCCAGAGTTAGCAAGTTACTTCAAATGAAGTGAGTTCATCTCTTTATATACTGCATGCATTTAATGCAATTTAGTATACACTTTACACGTGTCATCAGCGGATTGGTTGCATGTCATTGACCTTTGTTGACAACCTTAGTAGCCGCATGAATGAACAGTGTAGTATCAGAGTGGTTGTACGATTTCAGATTTTCGGAGGTTCTTTTCTGACATTTCGTACGGTGGCGTGCAAGGGAGGTTAAGACAAAAGTACTTTGTACGGAGGACTTCATGATCAGCTTTCGTTGATTCAGCGATTATCATTTACTATTCAGCAGATGATAAAGTTCAGCGATAGCTGAAGTCTTGTACTTGATACTTCACGTTGAGTGGACAAATCTGAGTCTTCGCTGATCCGCATCAGTTCATTAGGAGACTTGTCGCTGGTTCTTGAGCTTGATCTTCGACTTCAGCGTAGAACCTTTGTTGACGTGAATCTTGTCTTCAGGGATCATAAGTAAACAACTAACTTATCAGCGATCACCATAAGGACTGAACAGACTCAGCGATATGGTGAACAGTGTTCGCTGAATGTTTAATCTAAAAGTGCGAGAGTTCCTATCAGCAGTACTGTAAGATCTTAGTACTTATCAGCGATAGTGAAACTCTGATACATATTGTTTACTTACAATTTTCACTAAGTATTTAAGATAGGGTCATTATCAAATCACTGAGGGTTTGGATCAACAATCTCCCCCTATTTGATTATGACATAGCAACAAAGAAAATTGCTATTTAATGAAAACATAAGGATAAAAAGAACTCATAAAATATTTGTCCCTTTTACTGTTTTCTGGGATCTTTTCAGTACTGATGGAGTAAAGTACATTCGCTGAAATCTTTCTTTAAATCTTTGAATCAGGTTACAATATGAATAAGAAAGATTACAAGTACAAGCGAAATAAATTACAAGTACTGAAGGATGACTGATACAATAGAGAAAAATGGTGATTGTTGTCAGCCTTCAAAGGGTTCTTCCTTAATGAGAAGTTCATCAAGGGTTGTCTTTTCAGTTGGAATCATCCAGTCAGGAACCTTTTCTCCTTTATTCTTTAGCTTCAGAGCAGCTTCAAAAATCAAGGGTTTTAGGTGTCGTGCCTGAATGTCTTTTCTGAAGTCGCACCAGTAGATGAGATCTTTGAGCTGTTCGATTGGAGTGATTGGAAGCTCAGCGATCCGTTGAAAGCATTTACGTCCGTCGTAGTCAAGAAAGAATATTCCATAAGGATTACTGATGACTTTACCAGGGACGAAAAGTTCACATGGTGGCAAAGAGATGTCAAGGGCAGATAGATCAGGATCAGGACCAAGTACTTCAGCGCGAGAGAAACCAATTCCAGTTTCATTTCGTATGACAGGACCTGAGTTTGAATCTTGACGTTTCTTCCTTGGAGAGCGCTTTTTTCTTTTCGGCTTTAAATCAGGAACAGGAGGAATATCCACACAAGAAGATATCAAATCGATCTGTCTGTTTATCAGCTTTTCGAAATGATCCTTGTACTTAGATTTTGATGGTTGGATAGCTAACCTCATCTCCAGCCATTCAGAGAGACCATACCTTTTTACAGTGTCAGCACGAAAGGTTTCAGATGAGTCATCTTCTCTGAACAGTTTGATGTCAACAATAGGTACTCCGATGGAGGTTCTTCCAGAGATGAATACCTTGTTGATCTTCGCTGGACGATATCTGAAGTGGATTTTCTCTTTACACCAGATCAGGGTGGTCTGAGAAACTTCAGCTTTCTTTTCCACGATCTTCTGGGCTTGTTCCCAAAGCTTTCGTTGGATTTGAATGGGAATACGCTTCAGCTTGGGGTCTTTGACAGATTCTTGAGTGAGCTTGATGGCGTATTCTCTGTCTTTATCTTCAGCTTCCTTCCTTTCAGCGATGAGGCGTTCAGCTCTGAGATGATCCTGGTATTCAGCTTTTGAAATTCTGAATTTAGGAGGAACTGAAGGTAGTTGATCGCGCCTTAGGATGATTCGCTGATCCTCGAATCGCTTTATCATTTCTTCTCTCCTCTTTTGAGGAACTGAGGAGGGTCTGTTTCTGTGCGAGAGAGGTTGTTCTTCTGATTCATCAGTCTCAGAGATTAAATCTAAGACTGGGATTATGTCTTCAGCGGTAGCTGGAATTATTGGTGAAGTCGCAATAGAAGATCTTTCAGCGATATCCTCAAACAGGGGAGAGGACTAGCTGAAACGCAGCGATCTTACAAATAAGAACTGGGTAGAAGAACTTGGGTAGAAAAGATAGAAAAAAAATGTGGATGTGTATGGTGTTTGTGGAATGGATAACTGATTTTTCAGAGATGATCAGGGAAGGAAAAATAAGTTTAGTGTACCTGACAAATCGGCTTTGCAAGTAGGATCGCCAGATTATCATCTTCAGCGATGCCTTTGTCTTTGCTTTTCTCAGCGCCAGAGGCTGAGTGCTTTGTCTTTGTCTTCTCCCCTGAAGGTTCTTTTATTGAAATACCTTTAAGAGCTTTGGTTCGAGGAGCAGGTTTGACAACAAAGAAATCATCGTCATCTTCATCATCATCATCATCGTTCCTTGGAGAGGAGGATGGTTCAGCTTCAGGGATGTCGAAGTCTTCGTCTTCTTTTGCTTCAGATTCCTCAGCATCTTCTTCGAGTTTCTCCCCCTCAGATACAGAGGCGAGGTTCTCGGTTCCCTCAGGGTTTTCATCTCCCTGAGGTCCAGTAATCCGATCTTCATTACCCTCTCCCCTGATAGATTCATCATGGGAAAGGTCTTCAGCGCTCTTATTTTGATCTTCAGCGCTCTTCTCCTGTTCAGCGCTCTTCTCCCCCTCTTTCTCATGATGGGCGGGAGAGGAATGGGTAGATTCAGCATTGGTGTTGTCTCTGTCTTCTGGGCCAGAGACTTTCACACAATCTTCAAGCTTAGCTATTCTGTCTTCTAGGCCAGAAATAGCAGGCGTGATTTTCTTCAGCTCTTGGCGATCCTCTGCGGTGAACGAGTCCAAAACAGGTGCAGGGGCCGGAGCAGGAGCTGGATTATTTGCCTTGTTCACCAGCGTCTCGATCATTGTCTTGACAGAACTAAGATCGGTCTTCACTGAGCCCAAGTCGGTCTTGACCACTGACATATCACCTTCGAGTGTACCAACCGATTTCTTCAGCGTTGTAACCTCGCTGGAAATGGTGGAAACTGATGATTTGAGGTTGGTGTAGTCAGTGTAGATGTCGGAGAGCACTTTGGCAAAGTCGGCGAGAGTTTTATCAAGGTCTTTGATGTCATCAGATGAGGCCTTCTTGTCCACCACAGTAGTCAGCTTCGTCAGATTCTCTCCAGCGTTTGTTACAGCTGTAGAGTTATTTGATAGACCGGTGGTGAGATCCGTAAGTTTCATCTCCATAGACTTCAGAGACTGGTTGATGTCTCCCAAATAAGGACCTGTAACATATAAGTACTTGTGAACAAAGGAAAGCTCAGAAGTTTCAGGTTTAGTTACAGTGTTTAAGGTGGGATCTGTACCTGCAGGAGCGTTGACGAACTCATCAAAGTTTCGAGTCCCTCCATAGTGTTCCATATCTCCCTCAAAAGTTCCGTGAGGGATGGAGATCTCTGCAGGTCCTTTCTTCGTCATTCGCTGAGAAGCTTCAACGACTTCTTGAATGATGGCATCTCCAGTTTTGACTGGAGGAGTGTCCAAAGAAGTAGAGGGAGGAGCGAAGGATAAGAATTGGGGTTGGGTTTCAAGTTCAGCGTTGGATTCGCTGAGAAGTACTTCATCAGTCTTTTGAGAGACTGACGAAGGTTGGGTAGATTCCAAAGTTCTAACCTCAGCGTTTAAGGACGCTGAAGTAGGTTTAGAAGGGATGGCTTGAATTGGTGTGGCAGAGCGTACCATGGAACTTTCCTTCAGCTCTTCAGAATGAGCTGAGGAGTCTTCAGCATGCAATTGCTGGGGTTGCTCCTTGGTTTTCTTGATCCTTTTGGAATCAATAGGGGTAAGAGATTGTTTCCTTTTCTTAGAAGGAATGGATTTTGTGGCCTGGGAATCAGCGAGGGGTATAGTCGCTGAAGGAGCCACAGAAAGCGGAGAATTAAGTAGAGTGAGAAGGGTAGAGAGACGTACCTCGTTGGCGACAGGCTTGAAGTCGAGAACTTTAGGGCCAATCTGAGAGAGTTTCAGATCACCCTCTTCAGGATAGCTGTCCTTCAGGCCATATTGAAAGATGGCGCTGATGAATCGCGGGTAAGGAACCCATGCTGGTCGGTCAGCGGCAGAATCAACACGTTGAATGAGGTCTTCATAGATGATGGAGGCCCAGTCAATGTTGAGACCTTTCAGCAGTGCGTAACCCATGGCCTGCTGAGGTTGAGCGGCTTGATCAGAAGATCCGGATTTCGCTGTCATGCAGCTGATCAGGTGAGCGAAGATGAAGTTCATCTCGCTGGGCATCTTGGATTTCTTTATAGCCAGTTGACATCAGAAGATGCCTTTGAGAAGAAACAGGAGTTCTCAGTGGTTGTTGAGTCCATGTTTATAACGTAAACATTTTCCAAACGATAACCGCTGAGAGCTATCTTCTCCTTTTTGTCAGAGACAAAGCAGGATTCCTTGGTGAAAATCACTTTGTTATCCATGTCGCAAAGCTGACTGATGCTCAGAAGATTATGCTTCAGCCCTTCAACATATGCGACTCTTTTGAAGGATGTTGTACCATTTGAAAGTACACCATACCCTCGGGTGTGTCCTTTTCCATTTCCACCGAAAGTCACAGAGGGACCCTTCTCTTCCTTGTATTCAGCGAGCAGGCTTTTCTTTCCAGTCATGTGTCTAGAGCATCCGCTATCGAGATACCAGATACCCTTCTTAACCTGAATGGCAGATGTTGAAGTGGAGGGAATGTCTGAACTTTCTTCCTCTTCTTCAATCTTGGCCATAAGACATTGATTTGCTTCATCATCTTCAGAATCAGATGATGAGGCTTCTTCATCAGAAGCAGCCCAATCATAGTCAGCCATTAGGCCTTTTCCCTTCTTCTTAAAGCTTTTCAGCTTTGCATACTTCTCCTTCAGCTTTAAGTATTTGTCGTCTTTATTCCTTGGAACAAAGGATTTCTTTGTAAAGGCTGAAGGTCTCATGATTTTCTTTGACCTGCACTCGTTAGCGAAATGACCTGTCTTTTCGCAGTTAAAACAAGTAGCAGTAGCCTTATCAACAAAAGCTGATGACTTAGGCTTGTCAGCTATAGAAAGAGTGTTGTTCTTTCTAAACATTTTCTTCTTGGCGAATCTCCTGAACTTTTTAGTTAGGAGAGCCAAGGATTCATCATCTGAAGAATCAGAATCTGATGATCTTTCAGAGTTACTTTCTAACTCAGTGATAGTGACCACGGGTCGCTGAGTAGAAGGTTCCTCTGAGATTAAAGCAACAGGGGTGCTTTTGGAATCTTTTACAAGATTCTTCTTAAGATGGCTAGATTGCTCATGATTCAGCAATGTGCCATATAAGGTAGCAAGTGTCATTGATCTTAGATCTTTTGACAGCTTGAGACACATGGAATAATTGTCCCAGCTTTCAGGTAAACATTCTAAAAACTTTGTCAGAACTTCAAAGTTAGAATATTCCTTACCAACCGTTTTAAGATCTATAATTAAGCAATTAAAACGTTGATGTACTTCAGAGAGAGTTTCATTCTTACCAGAGATGAAACTTTCGTATTGTCTTACCAGGTTGATCTTTCTTGAATCCTGGACTTCAGACGTTCCTTCATACTGAACACATATTGTGTCCCACATGGCTTTTGAGGATTTCAGGTTCATGACGGAATGGTAGACTTCGTCAGGAAGGGCCATGGATAGTATGGATCTGGCTTTTGTATCTATAGCCACTTTCTTCTTGTCTTCATCGGTCCAATGATGGATTTCCTTTGGAATCAGCCTTTCTGGAATAGCAGCTCTAGTTGCAGTGGCTGGAACGGCAGGATCAATCGTTACAGGGATGTGTGGACCGTTTTCAAGATAGTAAGGTATAGTAGGGTCTACACCTTCTAAGAAGAGTGTCATCCTATTTTTCCATAAGTTGAAGTTGTCTCTGGAAAATCTAGGGGGTTTTGCAAGAGAACCATTGTCGATATAGTGAGTGTTTGTGTTTGAGTTGGCCATTTTCAGATAATAGCAAGGAAGAGAAATATCTTAGATTAGATCTTGTTTATGAGATTAAACAAATCTGCTCTGATACCACTTGTTGGTCCCGAAAGGCTTAAACAAGTTTGTAGAAGGGGGGGGGGGGGGTTGAATACAAACACACTATTTTACTTTTCTAAATTGTTTATTGATAAATCATTAACAATTTACAGCTTGTTGCGGAAACAAGATTAAGGATAAACCTAAATCTAAACAAGTTGGAACACTAAGGTTTTCTTGCACTAAGAAAGATAAGGAGATTACTAATAAAATCCTATCTTGAGAGATTTGAACTTGTCCAGAGTTAGCAAGTTACTTCAAATGAAGTGAGTTCATCTCTTTATATACTGCATGCATTTAATGCAATTTAGTATACACTTTACACGTGTCATCAGCGGATTGGTTGCATGTCATTGACTTTTGTTGACAACCTTAGTAGCCGCATGAATGAACAGTGTAGTATCAGAGTGGTTGTACGATTTCAGATTTTCGGAGGTTCTTTTCTGACATTTCGTACGGTGGCGTGCAAGGGAGGTTAAGACAAAAGTACTTTGTACGGAGGACTTCATGATCATCTTTCGTTGATTCAGCGATTATCATTTACTATTCAGCAGATGATAAAGTTCAGCGATAGCTGAAGTCTTGTACTTGATACTTCACGTTGAGTGGACAAATCTGAGTCTTCGCTGATCCGCATCAGTTCATTAGGAGACTTGTCGCTGGTTCTTGAGCTTGATCTTCGACTTCAGCGTAGAACCTTTGTTGACGTGAATCTTGTCTTCAGGGATCATAAGTAAACAACTAACTTATCAGCGATCACCATAAGGACTGAACAGACTCAGCGATATGGTGAACAGTGTTCGCTGAATGTTTAATCTAAAAGTGCGAGAGTTCCTATCAGCAGTACTGTAAGATCTTAGTACTTATCAGCGATAGTGAAACTTTGATACATATTGTTTACTTACAATTTTCACTAAGTATTTAAGATAGGGTCATTATCAAATCACTGAGGGTTTGGATCAACAAAACGATTCATCGCAGAAGATATACATGTCAAAGTTGGAGCTCTTCGGCTTTGATGAACGGCTAGAGATAAGGAATGCTATCCAAAAGTCTATGTCCAAGTTCAAATCCCACGTGGAGAAGTTCTTGAACATGCACATCAACAAAGTTTCATCAAGAATGAATTTTCCTCCTCCTCCAGCTCTTCTTCAAAATCACAGACCAGCACCAACGAAGAGAAAGCGAGCTTCGACCTCTGGTAAGCCTGCACATAGAAACGAAACAGGTATCAAATTCTCAAGAGAAGCAGTGCTCGGACCACTACCTGATCTTTCAGTTCTAAACTTATCACTGCCACCAGGAGGACCTTTCAAAGTTGGCCAAGTGATAAGTGACCCTTATGGAATCATCTTCCTTGACTGGGATGGTATAATACGCTTTCAACGATTCTCAAAGATCCATATCTGCCCAGTCGAACAACTCAGTGATCTAGTCTACTGGTGTAATCAATCAAGACCAAGCCTCTTCCTTAACCCATGTTCTCAGTGAAGTAAAGCTCAGAAGTTAACAAGGGGAGAAGGTACCTGATTGGATGATCCCTGAAACCTATTCATTTGACGAAATGCTCTTCAAGGATGAACCTCTATAGTTGTTAGATTCCTCTCTTGTAATCTTTTGTAATTTATTAGTAATCTTTTAGTACTTGTAATTTTTCTTTCACTTGTACTTGTAACTTTCAACTTTCCCTTGTAAACATATTACGAATTTAACGAAAGTTTCAGTGAAAGTACTTTACTCCATCAGTACTAGAAAAGATCCCTAAAAACAGTAAATGGGACACGCATCTATGAGTCCTATTTATCCTTATGTTTTTATACTTAGCAATATTCTTATGTTGCTTTGTCATCATCAAATAGGGGGAGATTGTTGATCCAAACTCTCTCAGTGATTTGATAATGACCCTTAGAATAACTTAGTGAAAATTACATTTAATTAATGTATGAATTATTATTTCACCATCGACGATAAACACACTGAGTCTGTTCAGTGTCGTTGATGGACTCAATTGTAATATGTTAAATGTAATCCCTGAAGACAAGTTTTGCGACAAAGAGTTCATCACTGACATCAAAGACAAAGCTGATGAACAAGTGACAAGTCTACTAGTGATCTGATGCAGACATCAGTGAAACCAAGACAAGTCCACTCGCGCGACATATTAAAAAGAAGACTTCAGCAATAGCTGACTTTAATCAGCTTTTCTCTGATGGAAGACCTACTCAGCAATCGCTGATCATGAAGCTTCTACTTCAAGATATGTTTGTCTTATCTTCTTGCACACATCGTACGGTTTGTCAGAAGATACATGTTTTTGTCTGAGATCGTACAACCACTCTGCCACTACATTGTTCACCATACGGCCCAAAGCATGTGCTAACAGTCAGGAGCATGCGCCCAATCAGATGCTGACACGTGTAAAGTCCTCCTGCCATGCATTTAATGCAGTGGGTATAAATAGAAGGAATGCCCCTTCAGTTTGAAGGTGGTCTTCCCTGAACTACTTAGTGCATAGAAAAACCTTAACTTTCTATATCTTATTTTCTCTCTATCTTCTTGTGCAAGAACACTTAGAGATTCTCAAGTTTGTTTAGATTAGGTTTACTTAATCTTATTCCACAACAAACTGTAAATTGTATTTTGATTTATCAATAAACAATTTAGAAAACCAAAAATTTGTGTTTGTATTCAACCCCCCTTCTACAAACTGTGTACTTGTATAACCCTGTCGGGACCAACACTAAGATTTTAGTGTGTTGGCAATGAGGACAAGCTTTACAAAACATGTATGTGTCTTGATGAATATGTGGCCAAAAGAGGTCACTCTCGAGAACCTTACGAGTTGTTCTTGTTGGGCCAAAATGGCCACCACATGCATAAGAATGACAGAACTTTTAAATAGAAGTTACCTCACCGTCACTTACACATCGCCGGATGATTTCATCAGACCCTTGCTTCCACAAATCGGGATCATCCGACATGTAGTACTTGGAATCATTCTTTATCTTGTCCCTCATTGATCTCGGTAGCTCCTTAGGTGTGGTCCAGTGACTAAGTAGTTGACTATTCTCATGAGAGTCATCTAATTGTAAGTGTGGTGTTCTTCATATTTTCTCCTCCATATTGTGATTCAATAAATATGAGATGAGTTATTTTATCATTGTTCTTCATGTTCATCTTATCTCTACTTATATATGGATTGTTCTTCTATTGTTTGCTTGTCCAAAATGGGACCAACAATTGGTATCAGAGCCGATTGAAGAAACTTTTCTTCAAAATCGGTCATTTATGGCGACAATAGAAGATTAGATTATTTATTTGTTGTTTTGGTGCTTAGATTGATTCAATCACATGAGCCTAAACACAAATATCATTCTAATGTTTATTTTTTCAGTTTTGTGTATATTGGAAATCCAATCTTTGATTTAAATAAGATTTGGATAAGTTTTGACAGAAAATTATTGGTTCTCTTCACAAAATCTGATTCTGCACACCACATGTTTGATGAAATGTCTTAGTGAAGATTTGATTCTATTTGGGTTAAATCTGATCTAATTTATTACATGTGTGTGTTTTGATTCTTTCTCATTCATTGATCTTATTTGATAAGCTTAAAGTAGATGGTTGATCTATGATCCCATCCTAGTGTGTGCTTTAGTCCTTTGCATTTTTGCATCTTGGTAGTAAGGTTGTTGATCTTGATCTGACCTTTATTTAAATCCAAGATTAGTCTCTTTTTGACCCAGATTTTGTTTATTTTCCGTTGGTCATAATTGTTTAAATGAAAAACAAATTCATTTGGGTCTTGGAAAATGTTGATAGAGAAAGATTTGGTGTTGTGCTACATATTCAAAGTGTGATCTGAAATTTTTTTATAACATTGAGTGCTTCTAATAAGTTTTCTGGCCTGGTCAATTAGAGATCTGAGTATTTGCACTCATGGTTCTAAAATTTATATGGAGATCGTCTTATTTTCTACATCAAATCAGTTTTGATGACAACATGCTAACAAATTTGCGATGTTGTAGTAAATTGATCATATCTCACTGATCGAGACACCAATTTATGCGATTCGAAAATCCCTGGATTGAAAACGCATTGATGAACATCTTTCATGTTTTGAGATTTCATAGATTCGAAATTTAGAAGGGTCATATGCATCGTTAAAGTAGACAATAGTGTGCTGATACAAAGCTGTTGGACAGATCTACGCGACTATGGTACATCAACCTCATCATATTCGTCTGAGCTCCAAAAGAGGTGATTCCAGATGCTTTGAAGAGATAACAAACCAATCCACACTCTTTATATTTTGAGTTTTTGAAAACTATAGAGCTATCATGGTCTAAAGTAGTGTCGAAGTTGGTGTAAAACTGCTGTCAGTGGCTGTCGTTCTGGATATGTGCAGAAGGTATAAGTTGTTGTCCACGCTCTTCAGAGATTGCACCATCAAAGATGCACCTTCAGAGATGCACCATCAGAGATGCACCTTCAGAGATCACATCTTCAGATGCATCTTCAGAGATAGCACCTTTAGAGATTGCATCTTCAGAGATTGCATCTTCAGAGATTGCACCTTCAGAGATCGCATATTCAAATATTGCATCTTCAGAGAGGGCATAAGAGGTAGGTGGATCAGAGATTGCATTAGAGGGTGGATCAAAGGTTAGAGGATCTGAGGTCGGTGGCTCAGAGGTCACGACAATTCAGAGCCCGTAGCCCAACTTCTTAGTACTTGCTGTCAACTTTGCGCACCTGTCGCATTTTCAACAGAACTCCCTCCTCAAATCTTTAAATTTTATGAGTCCAGATGCGTTGGATTCCTAAGACAAAGATGAACATTTTTCATGTTTTGATCTTGGTCTGAATCGGTGTTCTTATTGGTCAGAATCTCTGTTAAAGTCAACATATAGTCGTTGGACAGAATGTTGTGTTTCTCTAAATTCATCATCAGAGCCTCTGAAGTCATCATCAGAGCTCTGAAGTCAACATCAGAGCCTCTGAAGTTATCATCAGAGCTCTGAAGTCATCATCAGAGCTCTGAAGTCATTATTAGAGCCTCTGAACTCAGTGCCCGAAACCCGATTTGTTTTGGATTTTTTGACAGCTTTGTGCTGTTTCATAAACACGCGCACAACTTTTGACTCGGTGCTCCAAATTCCATGGGTCTATTGCATTGGAAAGATAACTCACAGATGTACGACTTTGAAGTTTTGAGTTTTCTCAAATTCCTTGAGCGGATATGTCAGAAACAGTTCCAAAGTCTGCATAAAGGTGTTGGACCGAAAGCGTTGTATTTCACTCGTGCTTCTTCCGCTTTCAAGAACGGTGTTCTCTCGATGTTTCTTCATGGTTTAATGCTGCTATTGTGACATATTGAATGTCACTCCCTCCTCTGTTATTCATGTTTAAAGCTCGATGCTGAATGCTTACTCAACCGGATCTTAAGAGTCAAATTTACTGTTTTGACGACCGTTCTGCGCAGCTGAGGGACAACTTGCACAACTCACTCATTTTTCAACCAAAATGGATGAATCATAGCTCATTGGAAAGATAAGAGACTGGAGTTCAATGTGCATGCCTTATGTTTTCTCTCAAAAAGGTTCCTTGATGGTCCAAAACAGCGGTAAAGTTGAGTCATGAAAGCTGGACAAAATGGCGTTAATTGTCTCTGTTTTCAAGAAGATGAGCCTAAATTTGAGGGGGAGCTCATGATGTTTTGAAGACTCAAAGAATAGAATGCCAAAGTTTCTAAAGAAAGCAAGGGTGATACTATAAGATATGGCTTTTTTTATAAAACATTAGGGGGAGATTGTTAGATTAAATTAGCCCCTAATTTAATGAATGTTTTATAAATAATTATTTGTAATAGGGCTTTTAGATAGCTTTACGGGTTTTTAGCTAGAATATGGGCTTAGGCATTTTTTTCTATGTAAATGGACCCTTTATAAAGGAGTTACGGGTTTCATTTACATAGAAAAAAGGCCTAAGCCCATATTCTAGCTAAAAAACCCATAAAGCTATCTAAAAGCCCTACTAGATTTTGTGCTCCACTTTTGTCTCTAATCTCCAAGTTGAATTCTTGGAGAAACAAAGTCCATCGAATGAGCCTTATCTTGGCGTCCTTGTTTGTCATCAAATACCACAACGACGCATGATCTGTAAAAACAATTGTTGATCCAAACCCTCAGTGATTTGATAATGACCCTCTCTTTTATACTTAGTGAAAATTGTAAGTAAACAATATGTATCAGAGTTTCACTATCGCTGATAAGTACTAATATCTTACAGTACCGCTGATAGGAACTCTTGCTCTTTAGATTAAACATTCAGCGAACACTGTTCACCATAAATACTCTGAGTCTGTTCAGTACTTATGGTGATCGCTGATAACTTAGTTGTTTACTTATGATCCCTGAAGACAAGTTTCACGTCAACATAGGTTCTACGCTAAAGTCGAAGATCAAGCTCAAGAACCAGCGACAAGTCTCCTAATGAACTGATGCGGATCAGCGAAGACTCATATTTGTCCACTCAACGTGAAGTATCAAGTACAAGAGTTTAGCTAACGCTGAACTCTATCATTCGCTGATAAAGAATGATAGATCGCTGAATCAACGAAAAGCTGATCATAAAGTCCTCCGTACAAAGTACTTTTTGTCTTAACCACCCTTGCACGTCTCCGTACGATATGTCAGAAAAAGAACCTCCTTATTGTCTGAAATCGTACAACCACTCTGATACTACACTGTTCAAACATGCGGCTACTAAGGTTGTCAACAAAGGTCAATGACATGCAACCAATCAGCTGCTGCCACGTGTAAAGTGTAAACTGCAATGCATTAAATGCATGTAGTATATAAGAAGAAGAACTCACTTCATTTTGAAGTAACTTGCTAACTCTGGACAAGTTCATCCTTTTTATCTTGAGATAGGTTATTATTAGTAATTTCCTTCTCTTTCTTAGTGCAAGAAACTTAGTGTTCCAACTTGTTTAGATTTAGGTTTATCCTTAATCTTGTTTTCGCAACAAGCTGTAAATTGTTAATGATTTATCAATAAACAATTTAGAAAAGTAAAATCTGTGTGTTTGTATTCAACCCCCCCCCCCCCCCTTCTACAAACTTATATAGCCCTTCGGGACCAACAAGTGGTATCAGAGCGGATTTGTTTAAACTCATAAACAAGATCTAATCTATACTAAGATTTCTCTTCCTTGCTATTTCTGAAAATGGCTACCAACACAAACACAAATTATATCGACAATGGTTCTCTTGCAAAACCCCCTAGATTTTCCAGAGTGAATTTTAATCTATGGAAAAATAGGATGACTCTCTTCTTAGAAGGTGTAGACCCTACTATGCCTTACTATCTTGAAAACGGCCCATTTATTCCTGTAAGAATTGATGTTGCAGTTCCAGCCGCTGAGAATAGACCTGCTATTCCAGAAAGGTTGGTTCCTAAGAAAGTTCATATGTGGACTGACGAAGATAAGAAGAAAGTGGCTATTGACACAAAAGCCAGATCCATACTATCCATGGCTCTTCCTGACGAAGTCTACCATTCCGACATGAACCTGAAATCCTCAAAAGCCATGTGGGACACAAAATGTGTTCAGTATAAAGGTACTGCTGAAGTCCAGGACTCTCGAAAGATCAACCTGGTAAGACAGTATGAAAGTTTCATTTGTGGTAAGAATGAGACTCTCTCTAATGTTCACCAACGTTTTAATTGCTTAATAATAGATCTGAAAACTGTTGGTAAGGAATATTCTAACTTTGAAGTGCTGACAAAGTTTCTAGAATGTTTACCTGAAAGCTGGGACAGTTATTGTAACAGCCCGCTCCAAAATGCCGAAACAAGACATTTATTACAAAAGAAAAACGCCAAAACTTGGCCCAAGGTTTACACCATCAAAATTCTGCACTCGGGTTTGCGGAATAAACCCGAGTTACAACTGAGAGTTTCTAATAACAAAATGTAAAGGAAGTCCACTAATGCCAAGCCACGCCCGCTCTCACGCCTTCTCTTTACCACTAGAGGAACTGCCCTTAATCTGCTTACCTGAAAAGGGTTTCAGTTTTGAAAATGCGAGGGTTAGACCACAAGGTCTAGTGAGGTCCCTCAGTTACATCCACACCAAATATAACACTTAAGGAGTTTTGCGAATCATAAATCAATATAAAGTTTGGCAAATAATATATGGGACACACCCCCCATAAGCATCACACTATGACAGATGGGACACACCCCCCATAAGCGTCATACCATAACATATGGGACACACCCCCCATAAGCATCACACCATTACGTATGGGACACCCCCCCCATATACATCACACATTACGTATGGGACACACCCCCCATATACATCACATCATGCATAAGTAAGTCATATGCAACATACATTAAGTAAGAACGCATGTACGAGTAAATGAACAAGTACCATCAAGCTTTAGTTAGAAAAACTCACCTGTTACGCTTACGTTCCTTTCTTATTCTGGTATGCACTTCCAAACGATCTACCTGGCGAAAGGATAAACTCATAAGCTGATCATCTCAACTCCCCGGACGACACTCTATTCCGGACAGCACACTTATCCGGACAACACACCTATCCGGACAACACCTCTATCCGGACAACACCCTTATCCGGACAACTCCCCTATCCGGACACTCACCCGGAAACCTTCAACCACTCGAATGTATCCGGACGTCCAGGAAGCTATCCGGACGTCGACCTGACCCTTAATTCGGTCGAGAAATCACATGCAAGCTCGAAATCTCGAGAAATAAGGATTAGCAATCATAAGAGGATCACTAGGTTCAACAATTACAAGACCCTTGGCGATAACAACACAACATGGCGCCCAAAATCTCCCATTAAGTCTCAAACTCTATTTTAACAAAAACCCACATAGATATTCAATCTAACCACAAATCCACAGCTGAAAGATGAAGAGAGAGGGATTTACCTGGTTGATTCTTTGCTGAAAACGAAACTCCAACATACCCCTTTTCTTTGGTTTCCAAGATTGATGATCCTTCCTCTTCCAATATGTATAGGAGCTCCAACCTTTCCTTCTTTTCTCTCTCAAAATTCAGCCGTCTCAATACACAAATCAGTATTCAAAATGCTCTCCCTAGGGTTTTGTGCCCTTATATACCCTAGGCCTCATTTACAAATTACTCCCTTCACCTCCCATTTTATTCAGATTCCACCCCAAGACTTGAAACTCCTTCAGGTTTGGTCACGGTTACTACAACACTCCCTCCTCAAAAGAATTCCGTCCCCGGAATTCCATTCTCGAAAAGATGAGGGTACCTGAACATCATATCCTATCCCACTTCCCACGTAGCCTCTCTTCCTTTATGATCTCCACTGGAATTTAACCAGACGAACCTCCCTATTCCCTATTTTCCACTTTACTGTCCACTACCTCTATTGGTTCCTCTTTGTACATCAATTTCTCGTCGACACTGACATCTTCTAACGGAGTAGTCACATCCGACTCGGCCAAACGTCTCCTTTGGTGGTCTAGAGCCACCCTTAACTTCCTGCGAACCTGGATGGCTTAACAGTGGCCGACCTCGCGACCTCCGGTCTCACAACGTTTCTTTCCCGCGATGCATCTTTACTCCTGGAAGGTTCGCAGATAACTGCACATGCCAACCTCTTTGCTTAAGGACTCTCTTACTTCCACTTTGCATAACCCTTCAACAACAAAGCTTACACCAACACTTTCCACACTTTCGATTAATTAAAACTCCTATCCTAGGTAATTTCGCGTACCACAACTATGACGTCTCAGGCCAACGGTACACGATACCGTCCACACACATAAACGCACGGTTGCAACGAATTTAGAATTTTCATCCACAACTTCTCTTCCGTGACAGAACAAGTTTACAACGGTTAACGTCACAACAACATAAATTCCTTAACGAACTCTCAATTCACCAACCTAGCACAAGATCAACCTCGAGTATCACCTTAACTCACATATATGATCCTCTTCCACAGATAACACACAATTCTACAATCGCTTTCCCATCACAATATACGTCTAAGGCAGATAACACTTTCTCACCTGAATGTGTTGCCCATGATCCATCGATAAAAGTCAATTCACATGCTTCCACCACAACAACATCCCCACACTAAACAGAGCTAAAAGTAGAAAACCTCCACACTTTAACATTTGAAGCACCCATCAATCCATTCCGAACCAATCTTGAAGTCACACCGTTGAATTCTCCTTGCATCCAACAGTCGTCCATCCACATGTGAAATAATTCAAGTTTCACCCACCAACAGAAAGGAGCAACCATGCTCACACAACACTGTTCCTACTAGCTTAACGTTGAACGACAGAGTTTACTGGGAATATTTATCACACTACTACCAAGTCCAATCTAATGGTCCTTCTCCCGAACACTACCTTCGACTACTTCCTGCCACTTGCTTTTCAACATAAAACGCGTTTCCAAAGAACGGCTCACTAAAAGATGCACACCCTTGATCAACCGCACAAGCTGGCTTTCCTTGTCTTGTAAACCAAACGCCTACACACAAATCCTCTTCCTCATACTCCCACTGGAAGTTCATGCACCCGACGGTGACGTTCTGTAAACATTGCTTCCACTTTCCACCACTTGCCACACTTTCTACTTCCCGCTTACACACTCATTCCAACCTACCGTCCCAATTACCCACGGACATTCTCATCCAACATTTACCGCTCCATACACGCAATTTCAACGGTTCCTATGCCCAACCAACAGTTTCACTACATCTCATACGAGAAATTCCACCAAGTCAATCCGAAATCACACTCGATGTTCGAAGCGACCACCTTTCTCAATTCTCAAACGATATTAACTCACTCCTTTACATTTCCTTTATGTACAAGGATTAGCTCAGCATTCCTAAGGATTTCGTATCCACCACGAACCACCATGAACTACCCAATTCAAGATCACACCATTTGCCTCATAGGTAGCCACCAACTTCCACCCCATTCTTTTATTCTCGGATAACAGCACCACACACAACTTTTGCCACATTGAACAACTTATCAACCAATCCCGAGCAAGGATCTCCATTTACGCTCACCCCCTACCAACACCAGTCCATCACTTATCCTCACAACAACTCATTGCCACCATGCCTCACATGCTTACTAATTATAAGTTATCGCCATCCTATCCACACATCCTCACACACTAGGGGTTCAATCCTCACGATCATTTGTGCACACCCTAGACCAAGCCTCCTCCACGCCAACGCAACATAGACTTGAAAAAGTTTGCGAAAACATCCAGCAATAATTAATTTTGCAAATCAACATCCATACACACGTAACTGATTTCTGCCTGGTCACTACCCACTTGTAACCTGATCTAGAGCACACACCCGCCCTTGAGAATAGACTGAGTTCGTTCACAAAAAAAATCCACATGGGACACACCCCCCATGTATCACACCATAAACATCATAATATAAACCAGTTATGAGAGGGTTCATATGAATCATAACAGCACACACTTTAAACTGACGACCACCTCTTGACACCTGCTACTGGCACACGCTATAGTCACATACACCGTGACAGCGCCAAAGACCACACTCGCTATATATGAAACAAATTCATATATATATATATATATATATATATATATATATATATATATATATATATAGAGTTAATATGGGACACCCCCCCTAGCTTGACAACGCCAGAACACGATGCATATTCAATATGGGACACACCCCCCATAGCTTGACAACGCCAGAGCACGATCACACACATTAAACATGCATTCTACCACACAATTGACCACATGGTCACACCAGGGCTAACCTCTCAACTTTCACACCCCCCGAAAACGACTCAACACCCGTCGTTGGCTTCAACACCAAATCTTGGCAATTAGCCTAAATACAAATTTCTCCTCAACTCCGGCTCTACGCCGATACCGACTCATCCACGTACTACAACGCTACCTTTCGAAGTATCTTGCCTACTTCGAATCACCCTGGGCACACCCCCCCCCCCCCCCCCCCCGCCGACAACCACACATCAACTTATTAAGCAAGAGTAAAGACTACCATCACACACGTCTTTCTAAGATCAAAATCTGAGACTATCATTAGACGTCTCCTTCCCTAAACTATAATACCAAGGTCATGAATCGACCATCGACGCCTCAACCACATTTTTCACCCTTAAAGACTCTGTCCATTTCTTAAACGCGATAACTCTCACCACCTAGCGAGTTCATAGCATTCATGCATGACAACCCAACGATTTAAATCGTTTTACGCACTCGACACCTTCCACAAACAGGGTTTGATAGACATGGCTCGACACATTTATAAAGAACAACCGTACACGCAGGTCACAAGGATCGCTCACTCGTGACCTCGTCATCATTTGGAAATATATTCACTGAAACTCCCTTTATGCAAAAATTTTAATAATACGGCAATATCACTCATACTGGGATAGTCGACCGACTCCCACACTTGCTGATATGTTAACCACGTGTTCATATCGCTTTCATTCATAAAATCATGTGATCAAATATTATTACGATTTTTACAACAAAGTTTAACTCATTCGCAAAAGAAGTGAAGTAACTCACCATTTCTCCAAGTTCGAAATTTATTACACTATGTAAGCAAATTTATCTTTTTCTTCAAGCACGCTTGCACACGCCAACTCATTTTCAAAAATCAGAAGTTTACAAGGCACATGCACACACTCACACATTTTTGACATGGAGGACTTATGTAATCAGTTTTTTTTGAAAACGTAATGCATGACTCACTTTACATGAAGGCTACTCGCTCAAACAGGGTTAACAACTCCATGCCGACACCCTACTTCTCCCTACATCATCAGGTTCTTACATTCGAAACAACCTTCGGTACCGGTACTTCCCCACAGTCACCACCTGACTAATAATTTGTAAAACATACGACTTCACCTCGGTCCCAAAATAGTTAACCGACACCCGTGATATCAATTCACACATCTATCACTTCTCAACCACTCTTGTCGCTCTTCCACTAACTAGAGAGTAAGAAAGCACACATCTCCTATCCGATCCTTGAGTTGCAACTCTCAAGATTTTAACTCACCGACATCGAAGACTCCTAGAATAAACACTGATTAGAGATTAGGAGCTCACCTTCAGTCAATTATCCTCCTTAAGAACCCTAAGGTTCTACTTCACACAGACTCTCACACCAAATCTTCCAACAATGCTTCTTCTAGGTAGGATCACCAATCACACCGAGGATAGTCTGCACAGCACACCTAACTGTTGCCATCATGGCAAGGTTAAACTTTACACACCGCCGATATTCCCCACACACTGATCACCACTAGACTCCACGCACTCCAAGATCTAGGCACTGCCCTTCTTTACCATTCGAACTGGTCTATCCCACAATTTCTAGAACTGGGATTCTCCGGCAACAGGAGACTTACCCGGACATCATTCATTCATCCTCTTCGAATCCACGAAGATCTACCTCTAGACGACTCATAACACTCTACACAACACTTCGTTACAACATTTCTTCTTTATGATGTACACCTACCTTACATCATAAATGACTTCCCACAAGACTTTCCCCAACAAGGGTCTTAATTCCCCCCCAGGGACCTTGCTGACGTTCTCAAGTACTGGAACACGACACCAAAGATAGATTAACAACCGTCCTAAAATAACGAGGAAAGAATGATCACCGTCATGTACCTGTAAATTCACAATTACACTGGCCAGGTGTAATCCCAAACTTACCTTACATGATAGTTTTCACCACCCCATTATCCACGCTTCCCAGTGAGGTCTTCCTAGGCCTTCCTACATTCTCAGTTGTACTTCTACAGTTTAAGTTTAGGCCCATCCGGTCACCTAAATCCCTTAAACTACGGCTCTGATACCAACTGTAACAGCCCGCTCCAAAATGCCGAAACAAGACATTTATTACAAAAGAAAAACGCCAAAACTTGGCCCAAGGTTTACACCATCAAAATTCTGCACTCGTGTTTGCGGAATAAACCCGAGTTACAACTGAGAGTTTCTAATAACAAAATGTAAAGGAAGTCCACTAATGCCAAGCCACGCCCGCTCTCACGCCTTCTCTTTACCACTAGAGGAACTGCCCTTAATCTGCTTACCTGAAAAGGGTTTCATTTTGAAAATGCGAGGGTTAGACCACAAAGTCTAGTGAGGTCCCTCAGTTACATCCACACCACATATAGCATTTAAGGAGTTTTGCGAAACATAAATCAATATAAAGTTTGGCAAATAATATATGGGACACACCCCCCATAAGCATCACACTATGACAGATGGGACACACCCCCCAAAAGCATCACACCATTACGTATGGGACACACCCCCCATATACATCACACATTACGTATGGGACACCCCCCCCCATATACATCACATCATGCATAAGTAAGTCATATGCAACATACATTAAGTAAGCATGCATGTACGAGTAAACGAACAAGTACCATCAAGCTTTAGTTAGAAACACTCACCTGTTACGCTTACGTTCCTTTCTTATTCTGGTATGCACTTCCAAACGATCTACCTGGTGAAAGGATAAACCCATAAGCTGATCATCTCAACTCCCCGGACGACACTCTATTCCGGACAGCACACTTATCCGGACAACACACCTATCCGGACAACACCTCTATCCGGACAACACCCTTATCCGGACAACTCCCCTATCCGGACACTCACCCGGAAACCTTCAACCACTCGAATGTATCCGGACGTCCAGGAAGCTATCCGGACTTCGACCTGACCCTTAATTCGGTCGAGAAATCACAGGCAAGCTCGAAATCTCGAGAAATAAGGATTAGCAATCGTAAGAGGATCACTAGGTTCAACAATTACAAGACCTTTGGCGATAACAACACAACATGGCGCCCAAAATCTCCCATTAAGTCTCAAACTCTATGTTGGACAACCTAAGGGGGGGGGGGTAAGGTTGTATTTAAGAACTTTTACTTTCAAATATCTTTTTATAAATAAATACAGTATAAATAAAAGCAGAGTATAAGTATAAATAAATATACAACAATTATATAAACATATATAATTAAATGCACAGCGGAAATATAAAGAAATAAAGGAAAGAGATAAATGATACCGACACCAAGATTTAGTGATTTACCAACCGGGTAAACCACCAGCCGAGACACTTCCCGACACAATCCAATATAAGTATTCTTTATGGTAGAATACAAACCAAGTACAAAAGAAACGTAACTGATTCTCTAGCTTTTGCTTATGAGATATAATGGATCACACACCCGTTATTCAAACACTTACAAGAGGTGTATAATTTTAATATGGTAATCACTCTTGTATAATATTTATCACTTGGATATTTTTAGAGAGTTTGATCACTTGAGTTGTGTTGCTGATTCAACTAATCGAGAGATTTTAATCTGCTTATTTAACTCAAGGTTTCTTACTCAAAAAAAATGTTTTATAAAAATTAATAAGTGATGAGAGGAAGAAAGATTTCAGCAGAGTAATATCAAATGCTGAAATGTGAATTTTTGGTGTGTTTAAGGCTCTCGTCCCCTGCATGTATTTATAGGAGAAATTTTGCAAACACTTTGAAGTATCAACCAATCAGGGAGCCACAACAAAGCCTACATCTTCACTTTTGAGTTGTTGTACAGCTAATGAGATGAGAAGGATGGTTGACCTTGAGAGTTGAACTTAGCTTCCAAAAACTTTCATAATATATTAATAAAACTTAATACCTTTAATTAAAAACAGTATTGGGTTTTAGAAATATCCAAGTAGTATATTATTTTAGGGTGTTTATCATTATTAAATATACACAATAATGACGACGTAAAACTACCGTCTTGAACCCTTCAGATAAAATCTTCGTGTTCTTCAAGAACTGTACACTTGGATAAAATATTAGAAAACAAAGAATGCGGTGTGTTTTGTAATCATCAAAATAAATATGGAGATGTGATTTTATGTGTACCAAAAATATATCACAATATTAAAAGCTGGGTACACTTGCACCAACAATCTCCCCCTTTTTGATGATGACAAACACAACGCTAAACAGGAGAGCATACTCGGTTTCTCTCCCCCTTTTGTCAAAGCAAAAAGGGTTAGGAAAGACGCTATGCTCCCCCTTGAAAGATGCTCCCCCTCAAAATATGAAGTATTTGAGAGTTAGCATTTTCTCAAGGGTTATACTCAAGCATGCCTAAACCAAGTCTTAATTTAAAGAAAGCCTTTTTGTTAAGAGCTTTAGTAAAAATATCGGCCAAATTATCTTCCGAATCAACCTTTTCAAGCACGATTTGGCCTTTTTGAACATTATCTCGTAAAAAGTGATGTCTCAATTCAATATGTTTGGTACGAGAATGTAACACGGGATTTTTGCTTAAGTTAATGGCACTTGAGTTATCACACATAATTGGAATTTTGGTTAGGTGTACCTCAAAATCGGTAAGTGTGTGTTTCATCCAAAGGACTTGAGCACATGCTCTTGTGGCGGCTACATATTCCGCTTCGGTGGTAGACAAAGCTACGGATTGTTGTTTCTTAGAGAACCAAGATACAAGTGAGAGACCTATAAAGGCACATACCCCACTAGTACTTTTTCGGTCAACAATAGATCCACCAAGATCGGAATCGGTGAAACACGTTACTTCTAACTCGGGTTTCTTTGCACACCATAAGCCAAGATTAGTAGTACCTCGTAAATATCGAAAAATACGCTTGACAGCTTCATAGTGAGTTTGTTTAGGTGAGGATTGAAAACGAGCACATAAACATACACTAAACATAATATCAGGTCTACTAGCAGTTAAATATAATAAACTACCAATCATACCACGATAAATCTTTTCATTAAAATCGTTTCCCTCCTCGTCACGAGATAATTGTAAGTTTGTGGTCATTGGAGTTTCAACGGGTTTGACATTTTCAAAGTTAAACTTTTTCAACATATCTTTACAATATTTAGATTGACTAATAAAAATACCAGTTTCACATTGTTTGATTTGCAATCCTAAGAAGTATTTTAACTCTCCCATCATGCTCATTTCAAACTCGCTTGTCATTTTCGCAGAAAATTCATTACACAGTTTTTCATTAGTGGAACCAAAAATAATATCATCAACATATACTTGCACAACTACAATATCATTTTGATCATATTTCACAAATAAAGTATTATCTATTTTACCCATAATATAACCACATACAATTAAAAAGGTTTTTAATCTATCATACCACGCACGCGGAGCTTGCTTTAAACCATAAAGCGCCTTTTTCAATTTATAAACATGTGTCGGATTTTCAAAATTTTCAAAACCGGGAGGTTGAGAAACGTATACCTCCTCATTTATAATACCATTTAAGAAAGCACTTTTAACATCCATTTGAAATAATTTAAAATCATTAGCATTTGCAAAAGCGAGAAGCATTCGAATAGACTCCAACCTTGCAACCGGTGCAAAGGTTTCATCATAATCTATACCTTCTTGTTGATTGTACCCCTTGGCAACTAAATGTGCCTTGTTTCGTGTGACTCCACCGTTCTCGTCTACCTTGTTACGGAAGACCCATCTTGTGCCAATAATGGTTTGACTACTAGGGCAAGGAACTAAGTCCCACACATCATTTCTAGAAAATTGGTTTAACTCTTCTTGCATGGCCATTATCCAATCCTCATCTCCTAAAGCTTCATCTATGGTTTTAGGTTCTATGGTTGAGATAAAGGCATGGAAAGCACAATGGGTATGGATTTGTGATCTAGTTGTCCTTTGGTTTAGGTCACCTATAATTTGATCTACGGGATGGCCTCGAGCGGTTCTAAGGTTAGGATCATCTACACCTTGCGGAATAAAACACGGAGGGGCATCACTAGATTCAATATTATTTGTGGAAGGTTGGGTACCTAAATCCAAGGTACTAAGTTGTTGGGCTAAGACTTCTCCCTCACGGATATTGTCATTTGCTAAGGGTGCACTCGGTTTGGGAGGACTCTCGTCAAAGCTAACATTTAGGGATTCTTCTACAACCATGGTCTCCTTATTTAGGATTCTATAGGCTTTGCTATTCCAAGAATAACCTAGGAACACTCCCTCATAGGCTTTGGCATCGAATTTGGTTATATAGGATTTGGTGTTTAAAATGAAACATTTACATCCAAAAACTTTTAGGTGGGCTAAGGAAGGTTTTCTACCACGGTAAAGCTCATAGGGTGTCTTATTTAGGATACTTCTAATTAGGACACGGTTAAGCACATAGGTCGCGGTAGCAACGGCATCACACCAAAACTTTTGGGGAACTTGATGTTCGTTTAGCATGGTTCTACTCATTTCTTGTAACGTTCTATTTTTCCTTTCAACAACCCCGTTAGATTGAGGTGTTCGAGGAGCCGAAAAATTATGAGTTATACCATGTTTATCACAAAAGGCACCAAATTGGACATCATTATCGAATTCACGTCCATGGTCCGTACGTATGGAAACAATCGTACAACCTTGTTGGTTTTGAATTCGTTTTCCCAAAATTTTAAACTTTTCAAAAGCCTCATTTTTATGTCTCAAAAATAAAGTCCAAGTATAACGGGAATAATCATCCACAATAACCAAAGTGTAAAAATTTCCTCCAAAACTTTGAATCGCCATAGGGCCAAAAAGATCCATATGTAGAAGTTCTAAAACTCTTTTAGTCGAAATCATATTTTTTGATTTATGAGAAACGTGACGTTGTTTGCCGACACGACAAGCATCACAAAAATGATTATCAAACTTTAATTTTGGAAGGTCACTCACAAGCTCCTTATTTTTTAAGTTTTGAATTAATCTAAGATTAGCGTGACCCAAACGTCTATGCCATAAAGTAGAATTATCATAAAGGGACGATAAACAAACATTTTTATTTACAAGAGTTTTACAAATGTATAAATTTCCTTTTACAAGACCTGTTAAAAGAACTTTGCCATTTTTCAAGATTTTACAAGAATCTTCTTCGAAGATAACGATTATACCATTTTTACAGAGTTGACGAACACTTAGCAAGTTAAATTTTAAATTATCAACATGATTAACATCAATAAATTTAACATTATTGCAAGAAACTGTACCTCTTCCAATTATCTTTCCTTTGGAATTTCCTCCAAAAATTACCTGTCCACCATCACATGACTCATATGATGAAAAGAGATTGCTATTTCCGGTCATGTGACGTGTGCAACCACTATCGAGAATCCAGTCCATATCAAGGTTTATCTACAATAATAAGGATGTAACTTTTATGGTATCCATTTCTCGTGGGTCCTTCTTAATTAGTTTCAAGGTGATAACAACAAAAATATATAAAGGACTTAGAGTCTTTTATATTTATAAGTAAGACAAAAGAATTGAATAGAATATATATAAATATATGTATGATATACATATATATGAGGTATATATATATAAGTAAATAGAAAGTCAAACCTAATATATAAACAATAAAAAATTTAAACAAAACAAATATATATATATATGTAGTACGTATGTATGTATATATAAACAAAAAGTACATACAAAAGTATATTATTTATATATAATACATATAAGAAAATATATTATATATAGAATTAAAAAGAACTGCATATATATGTAACATATTTAAAACCATAAACGCATACCACCGGGATTATCATTATTAAACATTCCTTTTGGAATCCATTTATTTACCATTTTAATTTTGCGATTGTATTTATCATACACATAAAAAGAAGCATTTATATTCGCATTATTTTTCGGTCTAGAATATTTATCATGGTACATGCGAGCATACGGTTTTCTCGGTATATATTTTACATTATTTATTTTAGGTACATACGGAGGTTTTTGCACATATCGATTTCTTGTATTTACTTTAGGAGATTCAAAATATCTTTTAATTGGCATACAAGAACATTTTTCTTTGCAAGCATCGGAACCAATACCTTTTCTACATTTTATACGGTTAGACATATTTAGCATGTTAAGAACTTTTTCATTACTACTTTGAAATGCTTTAGCTAATAGATTGTCCTTTTCATATGAATCGCATTTAGCTTTTAAACATGCATTTTCATTTTTAGGAATATCACATTTTGTAAATATAATATCTTCATGTGTCTTTTTATTTAAACATGCAATTTTTTTATTTAGAATATCACAAGATTTACAAAAATCCTTTTCACCTAATTTAGTTTCTAATTTAGCAATTATATCCATATCATTTGCAGATTTTTGTTTACCGTCATTAATTTTATTTTCACATGCAGATACGGTTTCTTTTAATTTTGAGATTTCATCTTGATACCTATTTGCAAGAGCGGCCATGTCATGGAATGATTCATATAATTCGTCAAGATTATTTTCATCTTCATTTTCATAATCACTAGCGTAATCTGAGTAACAAGATTTTACCTCGTCGTCGCTTTCGGCCATAAGACAAATAGCTTGATATTCGTCTTCTTCTTCGTTTCCACTCCACGAGCCTCCAACGAAGGCTTTATCCTTTTTATTTTGAAATTTGTTCTTTTTAGGACATTCGTTGGCATAGTGGTCTTTATCACCACATGAGTAACAATAACCTCTCTTTGGTTTGGCTTTTTCGTCGTCACTTGAGTCGTCATTTTTCTTCACTTTATCTTCTCTTTTATGAAAGTTGCGACTCCGGTTTTCACCGCCACGACGGTAGTTACCGTTTCTTTGAAATCTGCTATTTTTAGAAAATTTATTGTTAGTAAAAAATTTAGAGAAGTTTCTTACCAACATAGCGACTTCGTTGAGTTTATCGGATTGATCTTTTGAAGTGCTAGCTTCCTCCTTTTTCTTTTTGTCATTCGGAGTTGAGACATTAAGAGCGATCGACTTCTTTTTGACTTGCTCCCGATCTTTGTTTCTTTTAAGTGAAATTTCGTGCACTTTAAGATTGCCGACGAGATCGTCGAGCTTCATTAGGGAGAGATCACGGGAGTCTTCTAATGATGTAATCTTTGCCATCCACTCCGAAGGAAGTGCTCGGAGGATTTTCCTTACGTAATCTTCATTAGGATAAGTGCGACCTAATCCTTTCAAAGTAGTCATAATGAGGTTAAAACGTTTAAACATTGAGTCGATTGACTCATCTTTTGACATTTCAAATAATTCATAATCATGAACTAAAATGTTTATTTTAGAACTTTTAACTTGTGTGTTTCCACGATGAGTGTTGTTTAAACTTTCCCAGATTTGATTAGCAGTTTTATATGTATACACTCTTTCAATTTCATCAGTAGTTAAAGCAGCATATAATATATTCTTAGCTTCAAAATTTAAACAGACATGAGATTCTTCAGCGGGAGTCCATTCTTTTAAAGGTTTATCAACAATAAGATCATCTTTTACAATAGTAGGATTAAAATTCCCATTTTCTATAATATCCCAAATTCTTTGATTTTTGCCACGAACGTGACATTCAAATAGTTCGGCCCAAATGCCAAACTTTTCAGTATCTATCATAGGAGGTTTTGAAAACATAATATTAGTTTGTTGAGCCATTAAAAAATATTTAAGCAGAAAATTTTGAAAGCCCTGCTCTGATACCAATTGTTGGACAACCTAAGGGGGGGGGGGGGGGGGTAAGGTTGTATTTAAGAACTTTTACTTTCAAAAATATTTTTATAAATAAATACAGTATAAATAAAAGCAGAGTATAAGTATAAATAAATATACAACAATTATATAAACAGATATAATTAAATGCACAGCGGAAATATAAAGAAATAAAGGAAAGAGATAAATGATACCGACACCAAGATTTAGTGATTTACCAACCGGGTAAACCACCAGCCGAGACACTTCCCGACACAATCCAATATAAGTATTCTTTACGGTAGAATACAAACCAAGTACAAAAGAAACGTAACTGATTCTCTAGCTTTTGCTTATGAGATATAATGGATCACACACCCGTTATTCAAACACTTACAAGAGGTGTATAATTTTAACATGGTAATCACTCTTGTATAATATTTATCACTTGGATATTTTTAGAGAGTTTGATCACTTGAGTTGTGTTGCTGATTCAACTAATCGAGAGATTTTAATCTGCTTATTTAACTCAAGGTTTCTTACTCAAAAAAAATGTTTTATAAAAATTAATAAGTGATGAGAGGAAGAAAGATTTCAGCAGAGTAATATCAAATGCTGATATGTGAATTTTTGGTGTGTTTAAGGCTCTCGTCCCCTGCATGTATTTATAGGAGAAATTTTGCAAACACTTTGAAGTATCAACCAATCAGGGAGCCACAACAAAGCCTACATCTTCACTTTTTAGTTGTTGTACAGCTAATGAGATGAGAAGGATGGTTGACCTTGAGAGTTGAACCTAGCTTCCAAAAACTTTCATAATATATTAATAAAACTTAATACCTTTAATTAAAAACAGTATTGGGTTTTAGAAATATCCAAGTAGTATATTATTTTAGGGTGTTTATCATTATTAAATATACACAATAATGACGACGTAAAACTACCGTCTTGAACCCTTCAGATAAAATCTTCGTGTTCTTCAAGAACTGTACACTTGGATAAAATATTAGAAAACAAAGAATGCGGTGTGTTTTGTAATCATCAAAATAAATATGGAGATGTGATTTTATGTGTACCAAAAATATATCACAATATTAAAAGCTGGGTACACTTGCACCAACACTCTATTTTAACAAAAACCCACATAGATATTCAATCTAACCACAAATCCACAGCTGAAAGATGAAGAGAGAGGGATTTACCTGGTTGATTCTTTGCTGAAAACGAAACTCCAACACACCCCTTTTCTTTGGTTTCCAAGATTGATGATCCTTCATCTTCCAATATGTATAGGAGCTCCAACCTTTCCTTCTTTTCTCTCTCAAAATTCAGCCGTCACAACACACAAATCAGTATTCAAAATGCTCTCCCTAGGGTTTTGTGCCCTTATATACCCTAGGCCTCATTTACAAATTACTCCCTTCAACTCCCATTTTATTCAGATTCCACCCCAAGACTTGAAACTCCTTCAAGTTTGGTCACGGTTACTACAGTTATTCTATGTGTCTCAAGCTGTCAGATGATCTAAGATCAATGAGCCTTGCTACCTTATATGGCACGATGCTGAATCATGAGCAATCAAGCCATCTTAAGAAAAATCTTGTAAAATATTCCAAAAGCACCCCTGTTTCTTTAATCTCAGAGGAACCTTCTCTTCAGCGACCCGTGGTCACTATCACTGAGTTAGAAAGTAACTCTGAAAGGTCATCAGATTCTGACTCTTCAGATGATGAATCTTTGGCTCTCCTAACTAAAAAGTTCAGGAGATTCGCCAAAAAGAAAATGTTCAGAAAGAACAAACCTCTTTCTATAACTGATAAGCCAAGATCATCAGCTCCTATTGATAAGGCTACTGCAACTTGTTTTAACTGCGAAAAGATTGGACATTTCGCTAACGAGTGCAGGTCTAAGAAAGTCTCGAGAAACTCAGCGTTTCCCAAGAAATCCTTTATTCCCAGGAATAAAGATGACAAATACGCTAAGCTGAAAGAAAAGTATGCGAAGCTGAAAAGCTTTAAGAAGAAAGGCAAAGGCCTGATGGCTTACGATTGGGCTGCCTCTGAAGAAGAAGAATCATCATCTGACTCTGAGGATGATGAAGCCAATATCTGTCTTATGGCAAAGATTGAAGATGAGGAAGAAACTTCGGACATTCCCTCTACTTCAACCTCTGCAATTCAGGTATCACCTTCCTTCTTTACAAATATTGCAAATATTGATGAAGCTGATAGTCTGCGTAAAATCGATCTCTTGACTAGAAGTTTATATGAAGCCATGAATGGCAAAACTGTAGTTGAAAATCAAAACCTTGATCTCACTGAACAGCTTAAAAACTGTCACCTTCAAATAGAAAAGCTTTCTAAAATTGAAGAAGATTTTAAAGATCAAGTGCATTTAAATCAGCTAGTCAAAATCGAACGAGCAGAAGCTATAGCTGCATTGAAAGCTGAAAAAGCTACTGTTGAAGGATGGTGTAATTCTTCAACAAAGATCACTGAGATAATTAAGTCTCAGATACCCCTGAGTGATAAACGTGGTCTCGGTTACAAATATGAAACTCAAGAATCAACCACTGATCGTTCCACGCTCTTATTTGGAACTTTCGTATCCTCAGTCGCTGATACTTGATCCTCTCAGTGTTCCTCGTCCAGACCACCTATCGCTGAGGAAATTTCTACCTCTTCAAAAGGTAAATAGAAAATGGTTTATCCAAAACCTACCTCTGTCTTTAAAGATAAAGGTAAAGGAATTGCTTTTAACCAAAATCCTCAGAAGGGTACTTTAGTGGCAAAGTTGAATGCTTCTAAAGCTTTAGTGATTTATTCCTCTAGATCAAGGAATCAGATCTCTGGATCTACTCAGTGTGGGTCTATTCAGCGATCTACTCCTAGACTCAGAGTGGATGTCCTTGGTAAGAAATCTGAAGAACTAAACGTTCCTCCCATTTCAAAAGCCAAAAGCTTATTTGGTGCTGGTCCTTCAAATTCAAAATCAAAAGCTCAGCATTCAAAATGTCCTAGAACTACTTTTAGTTATAGGAAATGTTATCACTGTGGACTTACTGATCATATTGCTAGTAAGTGCCCCACAGCCACCAAAGCTGAAAAGATAGCTAAGGTGAAGATTGCCCCCAAGGCAAAGAAGACCATTGAGGTTAAGAAATTAACCAAAGTGAAGACTGACAAAGTTGAATCTTCAAATGCTGTGAAGATTGCTGAACCTTCCATTCCAACTACTTCCACTGACAAACGTGTACACATGGTTAAGTGGGTACCGAAGAAAAACTAATCTTCCTTTGTGATGTAGGTTAAGAAGGGTATCTGGTATCTCGATAGCGGATGCTCTAGACACATGACTGGAAAGAAAATCCTGCTCGCTGAATACAAGGAAGAGAAGGGTCCCTCTGTGACTTTTGGAGGAAATGGGAAAGGACATACCCGAGGGTTTGGTGTACTCTCTAATGGTACAACCACCTTCAGAAGAGTCGCATATGTTGAAGGGCTGAAGCATAATCTTTTAAGCATCAGTCAGCTTTGCGACAAGGATAACAAAGTAATCTTTACCAAGGAATCCTGCTTTGTCACTGACAAAAAGGAGGAGATAACTCTCAGCGGTTATCGTTTGGAAAATGTTTATGTAATAAACATGGATTCAACAACCACTGAGAACTGTTGTTTCTTCTCAAAAGCCTCATCTGATGTCAACTGGCTATGGCATAAGAGGCTCTCTCATCTGAATTTCAAGACACTGAACACTCTTTCTTCAAAAGAGTTAGTCACTGGTCTACCTCAGCACTCATACGCCAAAGAGTCTTTATGTTCAGCGTGTGAAAAAGGGAAGCAGACCAAAGCAAGCTTTATGAGCGGGAGCAAAGTCGGCAACCAACTCAAGATCAACAGCTGCATAACCAAGTCTGATGGTTTAAAGCAGCGCTCCGGCGAATCACTCTCACAGGCCTATGAACGATTTTGCCTACTACTGAACGAGCTCCACAAGAACAAGATCAATCGATCAAACACGGAGAATGCGCTCAAGTTTCTAAATAACCTCTTGTCTGAATGGAAAGTCTTCGCTTCTCACATCAAACACAACCACCTGATGGAGAACGTAGCAATACATGAACTCTACGAGATGCTTCTACAGGATGAGGATGAAGTCATGGAGATACTGAGCAACCAGAAGTCCGCGTCCAAGTTACATGCTGATCCACTCGCTCTTGTTTATTCAAAACGAGGCAAATCTTCTAGTCGTCACTCCAAACGAACTCAAGATCCCGAGTGAATCAGAACTAGAATCTGACAAAGAGGAGGAAAGCGATTATGATCCTGAACTGACTGCAGTAAAGAAAGCAATGGCCCTACTTTCCAGATCTTTCCAGCAAAAGAAGTTTTTCAAGAAACCTTCATCCAATAATCAGCGCTACTCAACTTCTTCCAACAAGCGCCATGATTATCAGGATAAATATGAAGGAAAGAAAAAGGCAGATGAGAACAAGCAACCTGACAAGAAGGAGAAGAATGAGAAGGATGATCGCAAGCCCAAGACAAAGAAGAAGGACAAACCCGTCACTTGCTACAACTGTGGGAAATTGGGTCACTTTGCCAAGGATTGTAGAAAGCCCGTCGTGAAAAACTCACACTACTACAAAGCCAAACTTCTGCTAGCAGAACAAAAAGAGGCAGGAGAAGTTCTATTTGTTGAAGATGACCACTGGCTGGCTCGTTCCGATAGTGAAAGTGATTCTGAAGATGCTGATGCTTTCATGGGCTACCATTCTCCTCCATCAGAAAAGGCGAATTTGTGTCAGGTATGTGAACCTATTCATCAAAGCTTAATCGAATTGTTGATCCAAACCCTCAGTGATTTGATAATGACCATCTCTTATATACTTAGTGAAAATTGTAAGTAAACAATATGTATCAGAGTTTCACTATCGCTGATAAGTAATAAGATCTTACAGTACCGCTGATAGGAACTCTCGCTCTTTAGAATAAACATTCAGCGAACACTGATCACCATAATGCTCTGAGTCTGTTCAGTCCTTATGGTGCTCGCTGATAAGTTAGTTGTTTACTTATGATCTCTGAAGACAAGTTTCACGTCAACATAGGTTCTACGCTGAAGTCGAAGATCAAGCTCAAGAACCAGCGACAAGTCTCCTAATGAACTGATGCGGATCAACGAAGACTCAGATTTGTCCACTCAATGTGAAGTATCAAGTACAAGACTTTAGCTATCGCTAAACTTTATCATTCGCTGATATAGAATGATAAACCGCTGAACCAACGAAAAGCTGATCATGAAGTCCTCCATACAAAGTACTTTTGTCTTAACCACCCTTGCACGTCTCCGTACGATATGTCAGAAAAGAACCTCCTTATTGTCTGAAATCGTACAACCACTCTGATACTACACTATTCAAACATGCGGCTACTAAAGTTGTCAACAAAGGTCAATGACGTACAACCAATGAGCTGCTGCCACGTGTAAAGTATAAATTGCCATGCAATAAATGCATGCAGTATATAAGAAGAAGAACTCACTTCATTTTGAAGTAACTTGCTAACTCTGGACAAGTTCATCCTTCTTATCTTGAGATAGGTTATTATTAGTAATTTCCTTCTCTTTTTTAGTGCAAGAAACTTAGTGTTTCAACTTGTTTAGATTTAGGTTTATCCTTAATCTTGTTTCCACAACAAGCTGTAAATTGTTAATGATTTATCAATAAACAATTTAGAAAAGTAAAATATGTGTTTGTATTCAACCCCCCCTTCTACAAACTTGTATAGCCCTTCGGGACCAACAAGTGGTATCAGAGCAGATTTGTTTAATCTAATAAACAAGATGTAATCTATACTAAGATTTTTCTTCCTTGCTATTTCTGAAAATGGCCACCAACACAAACACAAACTATATCGACAATTGTTCTCTTGCAAAACCCCCTAGATTCTCCAGAGATAATTTTAATCTATGGAAAAATAGGATGATTCTCTTCTTAGAAGATGTAGACCCTACTATGCCTTATTATCTTGAAAACGGCCCATATATTCCTATAAGAATTGATGCTGCAGTACCAGCCGCTGAGAATAGACCTGCTATTCCAGAAAGGCTGATACCCAAGGAAGTTCATATGTGGACTGACGAAGATAAGAAGAAAGTGGCTATCGACATAAAAGGCAGATCCATACTATCCATGGCTCTTCCTGACGAAGTCTACCATTCCGTCATGAACCTGAAAACCTCAAAAGCCACGTGGGACACAATCTGTGTTCAGTATGAAGGTACGTCTGAAGTCCAGGACTCTCGAAAGATCAACCTGGTAAGACAATACGAAAGTTTCATTTTTGGTAAAAATGAAACTCTCTCTGAAGTTCACCAACGTTTTAACTGTTTAATAATAGATCTGAAAACTGTTGGTAAGGAATATTCTAACTTTGAAGTGCTGACAAAGTTTCTAGAATGTTTACCTGAAAGCTGGGACAGTTATTCTATGTGTCTCAAGTTGTTAAAGGATCTAAGATCAATGACCCTTGCTACCTTATATGGCACGATGCTGAATCCTGAGCAATCGAGTCATCTTAAGAAGAATCTTGTAAAAGATTCCAAAAGCACCCCTGTTTCTTTAATCTCAGAGGAACCTTCCACTCAGCGACCCTCGGTCACTATCACTGAGTTGGAAAGTAACTCTGAAAGGTCATCAGATTCTGACTCTTCAGATGATGAATCTTTGGCTCTCCTCACTAAAAAGTTCAGGAGATTCGCCAAAAAGAAAATGTTCAGAAAGAATAAACCCCTTTTTATTACTGATAAGCCAAGATCATCAGCTCCTGTTGATAAGGCTACTGCTACTTGTTTTAACTGCGAAAAGATAGGACATTTCGCTAACGAGTGCAGGTCTAAGAAAGTTTCGAGAAACTCAGCGTTTCCCAAGAAATCCTTTATTCCCAGGAATAAAGATGACAAATACGCTAAGCTGAAAGAAAAGTATGCGAAGCTGAAAAGCTTTAAGAAGAAAGGCAAAGGCCTGATGGCTTATGATTGGGCTACCTCTGATGAAGAAGAATCATCATCTGACTCTGAAGATGATGAAGCCAATCTCTGTCTTATGACAAAGATTGAAGATGAGGAAGAAAGTTCAGACATTCCCTCCACTTCAACCTCTGCTATTCAGGTATCACCTTCCTTCTTTACAAATATTGCAAATATTGATGAAGCTGATAGTCTTCGTAAAATCGATCTCTTGACTAGAAGTTTATATCAAGCCATGAATGGCAAAACTGTAGTTGAAAATCAAAACCTTGATCTCGCTGAACAGCTTAAAAACGTTCACCTTCAAATAGAAAAGCTTTCTAAAATTGAAGAAGATTTTAAAGATCAAGTGCATTTAAATCAGCTAGTCAAAATCGAGCGAGAAGAAGCTATCTCTGCTTTAAGAGCTGAAAAAACTACTGTTGAAGGATGGTGTAATTCTTCAACAAATATCACTGAGATAATTAAGTCTCAGATACCCCTGAGTGATAAACGTGGTCTTGGTTACAAAGCTGATACTCTAGAACCAACCACTGATCGTTCCATGCTCCTATTTGGAACTTTCGTATCCTCAGTCGCTGATACTTCATCCTCTCAGTGTTCCTCGTCCAGACCGCCTATCCCTGAGGAAATTTCTACCTCCTCAAAAGGTAAAGAGAAAATGGTTTATCCAAAACCTACCTCTGTCTTTAAAGATAAAGGTAAAGGAATTGCTTTTAACCAAAATCCTCAGAAGGGTACCTTAGTACCTAAGCTGAATGCTTCTAAAGCTTTAGTGATTCATTCCTCTGGATCAAGGAATCAGATCTCTGGATCTACTCAGGGTGGATCTATTCAGCGATCTACTCCTAGAATCAGAGTGGATGTCTCTGGTAAGAAATCCAAAGAACTGAATGTTCCTCCCATTTCAAAAGCCATCAGCTTACTTGGTGCTGGTACTTCTAATTCAAAATCTAAAGCTCAGCATTCAAATGGTCCTAGAACTACTTTTAGTTTTAGGAAATGTTATCACTATGGACTCAGTGATCATATTGCTAGTAAGTGCCCCACAGCCACCAAAGCTGAAAAGATAGCTAAGGTGAAGATCACTGCCCCCAAGGCAAAGAAGACCACTGAGGTTAAGAAATTAACCAAAGTGAAGAATGACAAAGCTGAATCTTCAAATGCTGCGAAGATTGTTGAACCTTCCATTCCAACTACTTCCACTTACAAACGTGTACACGTGGTTAAGTGGGTACCCAAGAAAACTAATTTTCCTTTGTAATGCAGGTTAAGAAGGGTATCTGGTATCTCGATAGTGGATGCTCTAGACACATGACTGGAAAGAAAAGCCTGCTCGCTGAATACAAGGAAGAGAAGGGTCCCTCTGTGACTTTTGGAAGAAATGGAAAAGGACATACCTGAGGGTTTGGTGTACTCTCTAATGGTACAACCACCTTCAGAAGAGTCGCATATGTTGAAGGGATGAAGCATAATCTTTTAAGCATCAGTCAGCTTTGCGACAAGGATAACAAGGTAATCTTTACCAAGGAATCCTGCTTTGTCACTGACAAAAAGGAGAAGATAGCACTCAGCGGTTATCGTTTGGGAAATGTTTATGTAATAAACATGGACTCAACAACCACTGAGAACTCTTGTTTCTTCTCAAAAGCCTCATCTGATGTCAACTGGCTATGGCATAAGAGGCTCTCTCATCTGAATTTCAAGACACTGAACACTCTTTCTTCAAAAGAGTTAGTCACTGGTCTACCTCAACACTCATACGTCAAAGAGTCTTTCTGTTCAGCGTGTGAGAAAGGGAAGCAGACCAAAACAAGCTTTAAGTCAAAGCAAGTCTCCTCGGTGTCATCTCCTCTACAACTACTCCGTATGGATTTGTTTGGCCCTGTTAACAAACAATCCATCGCTGGAAAGGCATATACACTGGTCATAGTTGATGAATTCTCTCGTTATACATGGGTTATGTTTCTCCGTTCCAAGAGTGACACCCCTGAAGAACTCATCACCTTTGTTCGGAAGATGGAAACCCTGAACAATTTGACCGTTCGCTCAATAAGGAGTGATCGTGGGACTGAATTCAAAAACAGTTCTCTGGATTCCTTCTTTGAGAGTAAGGGTATTTCTCACAACTTTTCATCAGTGAGAACACCGCAACAAAATGGAGTCACTGAAAGAAGAAATAGAACAATTATTGAAGCTGCACGTTCAATGCTCAGCGATTCTCACCTGCCTACTCAGTTTTGGGCAGAAGCTGTCAACACCGCTTGTTTTACGCAAAACAGGTCGCTGATAGTCAAAAGATTCAATAAAACAGCCTATGAACTTTTTCATGGGAGAAAGCCTTCAATCAGCTTTCTTCACATCTTTGGATGTCAGCGTTTCATACTGAATAACAGAGATGCCCTTGGAAAGTTTGATCCTAAGGCTGATGATGGAATCTTTCTTGGATATTCTTCAATCTCCAAAGCCTTCAGAGTCTTCAATCGTAGAAGACAAACTGTGGAAGAAACTATTCACGTCACGTTTGACGAATCCCGTTCAGCGAACTCTAAACCGTCCGCTGATACTGAAGAACTGAATCAATGGATGTTTTCTCATCTTGGTGATTCAGAAGATATTCCCACTCCTCGTGCTCATACAGTTGAAGATGATGGTCCTACTATCATTCCAAATATGCAGAATAGTGAAGCTGAAACATCATGGGTCTCAGCTGTTCCTTTAAACACTATACCTGCTTCTGAACCCAATGTCTCAGATATTCCATCTACTTCTCAGCAATCAGTGAATATAATGACAACTGCACCCATTCCTCTCTTGGCTGATACTCCAGACGTCGCTGAAGCTTCATCTTCAGCTTCTCCAGTTCAGGTTGAGTCAACGTCTCACGCTCCGGCTCAGCGATGGACTGTAAATCACCAAATTGATCAAATTCTTGGTGGTCCAAACGCTGGTATTCAGACTCGACGAAGTGCAGGTAATATTTGTTTATTTGTTAATTTTATTTCTCTAACTGAACCAAAGAAAGTAGATGATGCCCTCAAAGATCCAAACTGGGTCAGCGCCATGCAAGAAGAGCTGACTGAATTCGAAAGAAACAAAGTTTGGAAACTTGTTCGAAGACCAACTAACAAAACAGTGATAGGCACTAAATGGGTCTATCGAAACAAGTTGGACAAACATGGAACTGTAACCCGCAACAAGGCTCGACTTGTTGCTCAGGGATACAGACAAGAGGAAGGTATAGACTACGACGAAACATTTGCTCCAGTAGCAAGACTAGAATCTATTCGTCTATTCTTAGCATACGCTGTACACAAAGACTTCAAAGTATATCAGATGGATGTTAAGTCAGCGTTTCTAAATGGAAAGCTGAATGAAGAAGTCTATGTGGAACAACCTCCAGGATTCTCAGATCCTAAGCGTCCAGGTTATGTTTATAAACTGGATAAGGCACTTTATGGCTTAAAGCAAGCTCCACGTGCATGGTATGACACTCTTTGTACTTATCTCCGTATTGAACAATTCGAGCGAGGTAAAATCGACAAAACTCTATTTTTCAAGAAAGTAAAAGGTCATATCATTCTTGTTCAGATATATGTTGATGACATTATATTTGGCTCTACTAACCCTGATCTTTGTACTCGTTTCGCTGATAGAATGAAAGATGAGTATAAAATGAGCATGATGGGTGAACTAACATATTTCCTTGGTCTTCAGATAAAGCAAAATGAAAAAGGAACTTTCATTAATCAGGGAAAGTATGTTAAAGATATGCTGAAGAAATTCGACTTAACTCAAAGTTCAGCTATGAAAACCCCTATGGCACCACCGCTGAAACTAGACAAGGATACTAAGGGTATTCCTGTTAATGTCACGTTGTACCGTGGGATGATCGGCACTCTTGTATCTTACAGCTAGCCGACCCGATATTATGTACGCAACATGTTTGTGTGCACGATATCAAGCTGAACCCAAGATATCTCATATGACCGCTGTAAAGCGAATTTTTAGATACCTTAAGGGTACTGCGAATCTAGGTCTTTGGTATCCCAAAGACTCAGGATTTGATCTAATCGCCTATTCAGATAGTGATTTTGCAGGTTGCAAATTGGATAGGAAAAGCACCACAGGAGGATGTCAGCTCCTGGGTGGAAAGCTGGTGAGTTGGACAAGCAAAAAGCAAAACTCAGTGTCCACCTCCACAGCTGAAGCTGAGTATGTAGCCGCTGGAAGATGTTGTTCTCAGGTCTTGTGGATGAGAAATCAACTACTGGACTATGACCTTCAGCTCTCAAATATTCCAATTTATTGCGACAGCACAAGTGCCATCGCTATAGCAAATAATCCAGTACTACACTCAAAGACAAAACACATCGAAATCAGGTATCACTTTATCATAGATCATGTGATGAATGGTGATATAGAACTTCACTTTATCCCAACTGATTATCAGTTAGCTGATCTGTTCACCAAACCTCTTGATGAGACAAGGTTCAACTTTCTCATCAGCGAGCTTGGAATGCTGAACTTTGAAGAATAAAATCTTCAGCGGTTCACATTTGATCAGCGACAGGATAAAACCAACTTGTATAACCCATTCTATCATCTTCTCTCTGAATAAACTTGATTCGCTGATATCACGGTATGTTTTTTTTCTCTCTCTGACAAATCGCATGTAAATGCAAGATTTCAAAATAAATTACATCGCTGAATATCTCTTCCTTATCAGCGATACTTTGAAATTTCTAAAATCCAACACTGATATTTCTATTCAGTGCTTCATGTTTTTAAAGTGTCCCTGAGTTTTTCAAAACCTCAGAGACATCCAAGAATATGAAAGGACGGTTGTGACGTCATTGCAACGGATAAGCCCTGGCACGTTCTTCTTTCTGACACATGTTTGCACGTTTCGTTTACCTTCCAATCAAATGCAAACACGTGTCCGTGTCATGGTGAAAATCTTTTCCCGCTCAAGATTTTCTCTCTCTAATCTCTATATAAACTCATTCTGGGTTTATATTTTTCTTTTACGTGAACTTCTTCTCCAAGAAAGAAAAAGAATTTACTGTTGCATTTGTGCTCTCAAGTTTTTTTTTCAAGAACTTAAGAACTTCATCTTCCTCAACGAACCAGGTTAATAATTCTTTTATTTTACCTGTTTCTTCAAACTTGTTAATGATCTTCTCTTTGTTTTCACAAGATCAAACAAAAGAACCTTTTTAAAAATGAAATCATTTCCTTCATGGTTTTATGAACACAACCTTTCATGGTTGTTCTTCAAGTTTAAAACGCAAAATCTTAAACTTGTTCTTCATATGTTTTTCCATAATCCCAATCTTCAAAGGAAACTGGAAAACAAGATTTTTATTGGGTTTGGATTTTGTTTTTCAAAAAAAACAAGAAAAACCCTAATCTTCATTAAGACATTTTGTCTGAATGAAATGGACAAAATTCGAACCATCTTATTGGAAAATCTTTCTACATTAAGATTATTCTTATTTGTTAATCTTTGGTTGAACTGATAATACAGAAAATGGCATCTTCTGACATTTCCAAGAACACCATCGCTGAGAAAACTGCTGCTGATAATACTACTGAGGAAGTGGAAATCCTCAAGGCTCCTCAGGTCAAGTTCTCTCTTGACAAACTTGATTGGACCAAGGTAAATAACCTTTATGCGCTTCTCGAGTTTTCTCCTCGAAAGCAAGTCACACATCTAGATGATGTTGTGAACTTCCTGAAGAACTGTTCCATCTCCACAGCCCTGACCATAACACCTCATGCACATCAGCTACTGCTATCCCAATTCTGGTACTCTGCCAGACACTCTCAGCTACCATCAGCCAAAGATCCCTAAAAAACAATTGACTGCATCCTCTGCGATACTGACTATGGCACTATGAAGATCACCCCTGCCATTATTCGCAAAGCCCTGAACCTTCCCTTGGCCACCAAAGAAAAACCTTTTGTTCCTCTCCCTGACCACAAGAAAAACTCAGACAGGGAAGTCATCATTGCATTCTTCGATGCAATGGGCAATGTATGGGAAACTGGGAGGGACATGAAGCCCGAGAAGAAGCTGACCCTTATCAAGAAGTCTAAAATGCCCAGCGAGGTGAATTTCACCTTCGCTCATTTAATCAGCTGCATGACTGCCAAGACCGGCTCCTCTGACCAAGCCGCTCAGCCTCAGCAAGCAATGGGATATGCATTGCTGAAAGGTCTACATATAGACTGGGCATCGATTATCTATGATGACCTGGTACTCAGAGTGGACTCCGTCGCTGACAGATCTCCATGGGTTCCCTATCCTCGATTCATCAGCGTCGTATTCCCAAAAGGCCTGAAGGACAGCTACCCAAAAGAGGGTGACCTGAAACTCTCTCAGGTAGGCCCTAAGGTTCTCGACTTCAAGCCAGTGGCAAATGAGGTACGTCTTTCTACTCTTTTAACTCTTCTAAACCCTACTTCTTCTACTTCTGCAGCTCCTTCAGCGGAAAACCCACCGCTAATACCCCAGCTGCAACCTCCATTCCTTTTCTTAAAAGGAAACACTCTGAAACCCAACTTAGTTCCAAAAGAACTAAGAAAACCAAGGAGCAACCCCAGCAATCTCTTGCTGAAGACTCCTCAGCTCCTCTTGATGGGCTGAAGGAAAGTTCAGTGGTACGCTCTGCCACAGCTGAACAAGCCACCCACTCTATCCCAACTTCAGCGTCTCTAAACGCTGAGGTTACAAACTTGGAATCTACCCAACCTCCTTCAGTCTCTCAAAAGACTGACAAAGCGATTCTCAGTGAATCCAACGCTGAACTCCGCACCCAACCTCCATTCTCAACCTTCGCTTCTCCCTCTACTCAATTGGACTCTACTCCAGTTATCACTGAAGCACCTGTCATTCCTCCAGAAGCTAAAGATAATACTCTTCAAGGAGTGATGGGCGTAGGACCTGCAGAGATGACCATGCGTCCACGTACTTTAGCTGACGACATGGAACTTTTCTCAGGACACCGAGATTTTGATGAATTCACCAATCCTCCTACAGGTATACACAAACCCCTATACACTGTAACTGAACCCCAAACTTCTGAGCTTTCCTCTGTTCACAAGTTCTTATATGTTACAGGTCCTAATTTGGGAGACATCAACGCCTCTCTGAAGACTATAGAGACGAAGCTGACAGGTCTCACAACTACTCTTTCCGACAACTCTTCAGCTGTAACAAACGCTGGAGAGAATCTTACAAAGCTGACAACCGTGGTCGAAAAGAATGCCTCCAAATCTGACTTGGAGAAGGTTGATAAATCACTCACCGACTTTGCCAAAGTTCTCTCTGACATCTACACAGACTACCTCGATATAAAAAAATCAGTTGACACCATGTCCAGCGAAGTCACAACGCTGAAGACATCGGTTGGCAAACTCGAAGGTGATATGTCTGCTATAAAGACTGGTGTCAGTTCAGTAAAAACTGACATGAGTTCTGTGAAGACCGATGTCCATACGATGAAGAATGACATTACTTCTATTCAGACATTGTTGCAGCAGATCCTAACCAACACGACCGCCCCTGCACCTGCCCCTGAACCTTCATCTTTTACTCCGGCGGATCGTGCTGAACTCGTGAAGATCAATCTTGGTATTTCTGGTCAAGAAAACAGATTATCAGCGATTGAAATCTGTGTGGGGATCCCTGGCCAAGAAGACAGGGAACCATCAACAGCTGCTGAGTCGTCACATTCCTCCCCCACTCATCATGAAAAATAGGGGGAGAAGAGCACTGAAGACCTTTCCTATGATGAATCTATCAGGGGAGAGAAGACTGAAGAACTCACCTTTACTGAAGAAGGTGAGAAGACAATTGAAGAAGCAGCAGCCGCTGGACCTCAGGGAGATAAACACCCTGAGGGAACCGAGAAGCTTACCTCTGTATCTGAGGGGGAGCAACTCGAAGAAGAAGCTGAAGAAACCGAGTCTGAAGCTGAAGATGAATAAGCCATCGACTTGTCTGATGATGAACCATCCTCTTCTCCAAAGAATGATGATGATGAAGATGATGATGATGATGACTCTTTTATCGTCAAGCCTGCTCAGAGAACTAAAGATCTTAAAGGGATTCTGATAAATGAACCTACAGGGGAGCGGACAAAGACAAAGCCATTAGCATCTGAAGCTGACAAGGGCAAAGGAAAAAGTGTCGCTGAAGATGATGAAAATCTGACGATCTTGCTTAAAAAGTCGGTTTGTCAGGTACACTAATCTTACACTACATCCCTCCTCTATACACATTATCAGTTCTACACACTAAATCCTCCATACACTTTATCCCATTCTTTCTATCTCTGTTCTACCCAAGTTCTTACTCGTAAGATCGCTGTGTTTCAGCTAGTCCTCTCCCCTGTTTGAGGATATCGCTGAAGTTCCTACAGCTGCGACTTCACCAACAATAATCCCAGCTCCCAACGCTGAAGAAATAATCCAGGTCTTAGATTTGATCTCTGAGACTGGTGAACCTAAAGAACAGATGCTCTCTCACAAAAATAGACCTTCCTTGGCTCCTCAAAAGCTAAGTGAAGAGGATCAAGAAAAGAGAGATGAAATGATCAAGAGACTCGAAGATCAGCGAATCATTCAGAAGCGTGATCAACTTCCGTCCGTTCCTCCAAAGTTCAAAATTTCCCAAAAGGAATACAAGGAACACCTCAGAGCTGAACGCCTAATCACTGAAAGAAGGGAAGCTGAAGAAAAAGGCAGAGAATATGCCATCCAGCTTACTCAACGATCAGTAAAAGACCCCAAGCTAAAAAGAGCTCCCATTGATGTTCAACGTCAGCTATGGGATGATGCTCAAAGGATCGTTAGAGAAAAGACCAAGGTCTCTGATACGACTTTGGAATGGTGTAAAGAAATGATGAACTATCGATCTCGACCATCCAAAATCATCAAAGTAAACATCAGAGGAAGACTGTATGTAGACGTTCCTGTTGTTGAAGTTGATGTCTACAGAGAAGACAAAACCAAGCAAACCTTCTATGCTGCTACCTTAGAAAAGTTTGGTCTCTCTGAATGGTTAGAAGTGAAATTAGCCATTCAGGGATCGCGCTCAAAGTTCAAAAGCCATGTCGAGAAGATCTTAAACAAACAGATCGACCTGGTTTCTTCTGCTGTGGATATTCCTCCCTCTACTCTTCTTCCTCCTCAACAAAGAAGAGTCTCTGTAAAGGAAAAGAAAGTCTCAAACTCAGGTCCTCCTATACGGAATGAAACAGGTATTGGTTTCTCTCGTGCTGAAGTTTTTGGCCCTGATGCTAATCTCTCAGCGCTTGACACCTCCCTACCACCTGGAGAAACCTTCATTCCTGGCACAGTTGTAAGTGATCCTTATGGTATATTCTTTCTAGACTACGAAAGAAACCATCACTTTCAACGTATCTCTGAGCTCCACATCACTCCCATCGAACAACTCAGAGATCTCATATACTGGTGTGAAGTCAGACGCGACATTAAAGCTAGACACCTGAAGCCCTTATTTTTGAAGAAGCTCTGAACAAAAAGAATCAAGGCGTAGATGTTCCTGACTGGATGATTCCCACATCAAAGACCCTCGATGAACTTCTCATCAAGGAAGAACCTTTTGATGGATAGGATCGCCTTGTAATTCCTTCTATCCGTATTTGTCTACATCTTTTGTACTTGTAATTTTATTCGCTGTACTTATAATTTTTCTACTTCCCTCTGTAATCTTTACAAAGTTTAAAGAAAAATTTCAGCGAACGTACTTTACTCCATCAGTACAGAAAAGATCCCAGAAAACAGTAAAAGGGACAAATATTTTATGAGTTCTTTTTATCCTTATGTTTTCATTAAATAGCAATTTTCTTTGTTGCTATGTCATAATCAAATAGGGGAGATTGTTGATCCAAACCCTCAGTGATTTGATAATGACCCTCTCTTTTATACTTAGTGAAAATTGTAAGTAAACAATATGTATCAGAGTTTCACTATCGTTGATAAGTACTAATAGCTTACAGTACCGCTGATAGGAACTCTTGCTCTTTAGATTAAACATTCAGCGAACACTGTTCACCATAAATACTCTGAGTCTGTTCAGTACTTATGGTGATCGCTGATAAGTTAGTTGTTTACTTATGATCCCTGAAGACAAGTTTCACGTCAACATAGGATCTACGCTGAAGTCGAAGATCAAGCTCAAGAACCAGCGACAAGTCTCCTAATGAACTGATGCGGATCAGCGAAGACTCAGATTTGTCCACTCAACGTGAAGTATCAAGTACAAGACTTTAGCTATCGCTGAACTCTATCATTCGCTGATAAAGAATGATAGATCGATGAATCAACGAAAAGCTGATCATAAAGTCCTCCGTATAAAGTACTTTTTGTCTTAACCACCTTTGCACGTCTCTGTATGATATGTCAGAAAAAGAACCTCCTTATTGTCTGAAATCGTACAACCACTCTGATACTACACTGTTCAAACATGCGGCTACTAAGGTTGTCAACAAAGGTCAATGACATGCAACCAATCAGCTGCTGCCACGTGTAAAGTGTAAACTCCAATGCATTAAATGAATGCAGTATATAAGAAGAAGAACTCACTTCATTTTGAAGTAACTTGCTAACTCTGGACAAGTTCATCCTTCTTATCTTGAGATAGGTTATTATTAGTAATTTCCTTCTCTTTCTTAGTGCAAGAAACTTAGTGTTCCAACTTGTTTAGATTTAGGTTTATCCTTAATCTTGTTTCCGCAACAAGCTGTAAATTGTTAATGATTTATCAATAAACAATTTAGAAAAGTAAAATCTGTGTGTTTGTATTCAACCCCCCCCCCCCCCCTTCTACAAACTTGTATAGCCCTTCGGGACCAACAACAATAACTTCAGTACCCAAAAGATATTGATGAAATTTTTCTAAAGCAAAGTCAACTGCAAGCAATTCCTTCTCATGGTGGAGTAGTTTGCTTGCGCGCTATCGAGGGTCCTCAAGGCATAATAAATAATGTGTGGGTCCCTTCCAACCCTTTGCCCGAGTACCGCTCTAATAGCGTAGTTGCTTGTATCGCACATAACTTCAAAAGGAAGATCCCAATTAGGTGGTTTCATGATTGGGGTGGATGTGAGCATCTCCTTAAGCTTATCAAAAGCTTCCTTGCACTTCTCATCCAACTTGAACTCCACATCCTTTTGAAGTAGACTGCACATCGGGCAGGTAATTTGCGAGAAATCCTTGATGAAGCACCTATAAAAACCTACATGACCCAAAAATGACCGAAGTTCCCTTACCAAAGTGGGGTAGGGTAAGCTTTTGATTACATTTATTTTAGCTTTATCTACTTTAATCCCATTACTTGAAATGATGTGTCCTAAAATCAGCCCTGGGTTTACCATAAAATGACACTTTTCATAATTTAAAACCAAGTTGGTCTCTATGCACCTTTGAGGGATTTTAGTGAGATTTTCTAAACACTCATCAAAGGAGTTTCCATAGACGGTAAAATTGTCTATGAAAACTTCAATGATATTTTCAACAAACTCGGCAAAAATACTCATCATACACCGCTGAAAAGTAGTCGGTGCATTGCATATGGCAAAGGGCATTCGGCGATAAGCAAAAGTTCCAAAAGGACATGTAAATGTGGTTTTCTCTTGATCTTCCGGTGCAACCGGAATTTGGTGAAAACCAGAAAAACCATCTAGACAACAGTAACGGGACTTCCCTGCCAGTCTTTCAAGCATCTGATCGATAAGCTACAGAAGGAAGTGATCCTTTCGGGTTGAAACGTTCAACCTCCGGTAATCGATGCATACTCTCCAACCACTTTGTACTATCGTTAGGACCATCACTCCATCAACATTCTTTACTATTGTCACTCTGGCTTTCTTTGGAACAACTTGCACCGGGCCCACCCATTTGCTATCAGAGATAGCAAAGATCATATCCGCATGTAGTAACTTTTGTATCTCCTTCTTCACAACCTCCATCATGGGTTGATTCAAACGCCTTTGAGCCTCACGAAATGGCTTGAAATCATCCTCCATCAGAATCTTATGCATGCAAGTTGATGGACTCAAACCTTTTATGTCGGATATCGTCCACTCAATGTGTTGGTCCCGAAAGGCCTAAACAAGTTTGTAGAAGGGGGGGGGGGGGGGTTGAATACAAACACACTATTTTACTTTTCTAAATTGTTTATTGATAAATCATTAACAATTTACAGCTTGTTGCGGAAACAAGATTAAGGATAAACCTAAATCTAAACAAGTTGGAACACTAAGGTTTTCTTGCACTAAGAAAGATAAGGAGATTACTAATAAAATCCTATCTTAAGAGAGATTTGAACTTGTCCAGAGTTAGCAAGTTACATCAAATGAAGTGAGTTCATCTCTTTATATACTGCATGCATTTAATGCAATTCAGTATACACTTTACACGTGTCATCAGCGGATTGGTTGCATGTCATTGACCTTTGTTGACAACCTTAGTAGCCGCATGAATGAACAGTGTAGTATCAGAGTGGTTGTACGATTTCAGATTTTCGGAGGTTCTTTTCTGACATTTCATACGGTGGCGTGCAAGGGAGGTTAAGACAAAAGTATTTTGTACGGAGGACTTCATGATCAGCTTTCGTTGATTCAGCGATTATCATTTACTATTCAGCGAATGATAAAGTTCAGCGATAGCTAAAGTCTTGTACTTGATACTTCACGTTGAGTGGACAAATCTGAGTCTTCGCTGATCCGCATCAGTTCATTAGGAGACTTGTCGCTGGTTCTTGAGCTTGATCTTCGACTTCAGCGTAGAACCTTTGTTGACGTGAATCTTGTCTTCAGGGATCATAAGTAAACAACTAACTTATCAGCGATCACCATAAGGACTGAACAGACTCAGCGATATGGTGAACAGTGTTCGCTGAATGTTTAATCTAAAAGTGCGAGAGTTCCTATCAGCAGTACTGTAAGATCTTAGTACTTATCAGCGATAGTGAAACTCTGATACATATTGTTTACTTACAATTTTCACTAAGTATTTAAGATAGGGTCATTATCAAATCACAGAGGGTTTGGATCAACAATCTCCCCCTATTTGATTATGACATAGCAACAAAGAAAATTGCTATTTAATGAAAACATAAGGATAAAAAGAACTCATAAAATATTTGTCCCTTTTACTGTTTTCTGGGATCTTTTCAGTACTGATGGAGTAAAGTACATTCGCTGAAATCTTTCTTTAAATCTTTGAATCAGGTTACAATATGAATAAGAAAGATTACAAGTACAAGCGAAATAAATTACAAGTACTGAAGGATGACTGATACAATAGAGAAAGTGGTGATTGTTGTCAGCCTTCAAAGGGTTCTTCCTTAATGAGAAGTTCATCAAGGGTTGTCTTTTCAGTTGGAATCATCCAGTCAGGAACCTTTTCTCCTTTATTCTTTAGCTTCAGAGCAGCTTCAAAAATCAAGGGTTTTAGGTGTCGTGCCTGAATGTCTTTTCTGAAGTCGCACCAGTAGATGAGATCTCTGAGCTGTTCGATTGGAGTGATTGGAAGCTCAGCGATCCATTGAAAGCATTTATATCCGTCGTAGTCAAGAAAGAATATTCCATAAGGATTACTGATGACTTTACCAGGGACGAAAAGTTCACATGGTGGCAAAGAGATGTCAAGGGCAGATAGATCAGGATCAGGACCAAGTACTTCAGCGCGAGAGAAACCAATTCCAGTTTCATTTCGTATGACAGGACCTGAGTTTGAATCTTGACGTTTCTTCTTTGGTGAGCCCCTTTTTCTTTTCGGCTTTAGATCAGGAACAGGAGGAATATCCACACAAGAAGATATCAAATCGATCTGTCTGTTTATCAACTTTTTGAAATGATCCTTGTACTTAGATTGTGATGGTTGGATAGCTAACCTCATCTCCAGCCATTCAGAGAGACCATACCTTTTTACAGTGTCAGCACGAAAGGTTTCAGATGAGCCATCTTCTCTGAACAGTTTGATGTCAACAATAGGTACTCCGATGGAGGTTCTTCCAGAGATGGATACCTTGTTGATCTTCGCTGGACGATATCTGAAGTGGATTTTCTCTTTACACCAGATCAGGGTGGTCTGAGAAACTTCAGCTTTCTTTTCCACGATCTTCTGGGCTTGTTCCCAAAGCTTTCGTTGGATTTGAATGGGAATACGCTTCAGCTTGGAGTCTTTGACAGATTCTTGAGTGAGCTTGATGGCGTATTCTCTGTCTTTATCTTCAGCTTCCTTCCTTTCAGCGATGAGGCGTTCAGCTCTGAGATGATCCTGGTATTCAGCTTTTGAAATTCTGAACTTAGGAGGAACTGAAGGTAGTTGATCGCGCCTTAGGATGATTCGCTGATCCTCGAATCGCTTTATCATTTCTTCTCTCCTCTTTTGATCTTCTTCACTCAGCTTTTGAGGAACTGAGGAAGGTCTGTTTCTGTGCGAGAGAGGTTGTTCTTCTGATTCATCAGTCTCAGAGATTAAATCTAAGACTGGGATTATGTCTTCAGCGGTAGCTGGAATTATTGGTGAAGTCGCAATAGAAGATCTTTCAGCGATATCCTCAAACAGGGGAGAGGACTAGCTGAAACGCAGCGATCTTACAAATAAGAACTGGGTAGAAGAACTTGGGTAGAAAAGATAGAAAAAAAATGGATGTGTATGGTGTTTGTGGAATGGATAACTGATTGTTCATAGATGATCAGGGAAGGAAAAATAAGTTTAGTGTACCTGACAAATCGGCTTTGCAAGTAGGATCGCCAGATTATCATCTTCAGCGATGCCTTTGTCTTTGCTTTTCTCAGCGCCAGAGGCTGAGTGCTTTGTCTTTGTTTTTGTCTTCTCCCCTGTGGATTCGGTTATCACAATCCCTTTAAGAGCTTTTCGAGGAGCATGTTTGACGACAAAGAATTCGTCATCTTCATCATCATCATCATCATCGTTCCTTGGAGAGGAGGATGGTTCAGCTTCAGGGATGTCGATGTCTTCGTCTTCTTCTGCTTCGGATTCCTCAGCATCTTCTTCGAGTTTCTCCCCCTCAGATACAGAGGCGAGGTTCTCGGTTCCCTCAGGGTTTTCATCTCCCTGAGGTCCAGTAACTAGATCTTCATTACCCTCTCCCCTGATAGATTCATCATGGGAAAGGTCTTCAGCGCTTTTATTTTGATCTTCAGCGCTCTTCTCCTGTTCAGCGCTCTTCTCCCCCTCTTTCTCATGATGGGCGGGGGAGGAATGGGTAGATTCAGCATTGGTGTTGTCTCTGTCTTCTGGGCCAGAGACTTTCACACAACCTTCAAGCTTAGCTATTCTGTCTTCTAGGCCAGAAATAGCAGGCGTGATTTTCTTCAGCTCTTGGCGATCCTCTGCGGTGAATGACTCCAAAATAGGTGCAGGGCCGGAGCAGGAGCTGGATTGTTTTCCTTGTTCACCAGCGTCTCGATCATTGTCTTGACAGAACTAAGGTCGGTCTTCACTGAGCCCAAGTCGGTCTTGACCACTGACATATCACATTCGAGTGTACCAACCGATTTCTTCAGCGTTGTAACCTCGCTGGAAACGGTGGAAACTGACGATTTGAGGTTAGTGTAGTCAGTGTAGATGTCGGAGAGCACTTTGGCAAAGTCGGCGAGAGTTTTATCAAGGTCTTTGATGTCATCAGAGGAGGCCTTCTTTTCCACCACAGCAGTCAGCTTCGTCAGATTCTCTCCAGCGTTTGTTACAGCTGTAGAGTTATTTGATAGACCGGTGGTGAGATCTGTAAGTTTCATCTCCATGGACTTCAGAGACTGGTTGATGTCTCCCAAATAAGGACCTGTAACATATAAGTACTTGTGAACAAAGGAAAGCTCAGAAGTTTCAGGTTTAGTTACAGTGTTTAAGGTGGGATCTGTACCTGCAGGAGCGTTGACGAACTCATCAAAGTTTCGAGTCCCTCCATAGTGTTCCATATCTCCCTCAAAAGTTCCGTGAGGGATGGAGATCTCTGCAGGTCCTTTCTTCGTCATTCGCTGAGAAGCTTCAACGGCTTCTTGAATGATGGCATCTCCAGCTTTAACTGGAGGAGTGTCAAAAGAAGTAGAGGGAGGATCGAAGGATAAGAATTGGGGTTGGGTTGCAAGTTCAGCGTTGGATTCGCTGAGAAGTACTTCATCAGTCTTTTGAGAGACTGAAGAAGGTAGGGTAGATTCCAAAGTTCTAACCTCAGCGTGTAAGGACGCTGAAGTAGGTTTAGAAGGGATGGCTTGAATTGGTGTGGCAGAGCGTACCACGGAACTTTCCTTCAGCTCTTCAGAATGAGCTGAGGAGTCTTCAGCATGGAGTTGCTGGGGTTGCTCCTTGGTTTTCTTAATCCTTTTGGAATCAAGAGGGGTAAGAGATTGTTTCCTTTTCTTAGAAGGAATGGATTTTGTGGCCTGGGAATCAGCGAGGGGTATTGTCGCTGAAGGAGCCACAGAAAGAGGAGAATTAAGTAGAGTGAGAAGGGTAGAGAGACGTACCTCGTTGGCGACAGGCTTGAAGTCGAGAACTTTAGGGCCAATCTGAGAGAGTTTCAGATCACCCTCTTCAGGATAGCTGTCCTTCAGGCCATATTGAAAGATGGCGCTGATGAATTGTGGGTAAGGAACCCATGCTGGTCGGTCAGCGGCAGAATCAACACGTTGAATGAGGTCTTCATAGATGATGGAGGCCCAGTCAATGTTGAGACCTTTCAGCAGTGCGTAACCCATGGCCTGCTGCGGTTGAGCGGCTTGATCAGAAGATTCGGATTTCGCTGTCATGCAGCTGATCAGGTGAGCGAAGATGAAGTTCATCTCGCTGGGCATCTTGGATTTCTTTATCAGCGTCAGCTTCTTCTCAGGTAGCTTGTCTCTTCCAGTCTCCCAGATGTAACCCATCGCATCAAGGAAAGCAATGATTTCTTCCCTGTCGGCGTGCTTCTTGTGGTCAGGAAATGGTATGAAAGGATTTTCTGAGGTAGCGTTAGGGAATTTCAGAGCTTTGCGGATTATTGCGGGGGTTATCTTGATGGTGCCATACTCAGTATCGCTGAGTATGCAGTCGATGGTTTTAGATGGATCTTTGGCGGAGGGTAGGTCGGTGTGTCTGGCAGAGTACCAGAATTGGGATAATAGACGCTGACTGGCAGGAGGTGTGATTGTCAGTGCTGTGTAGATGGGGCTATTCTTCAAAAAAATTACAGCGTCGTCTAGATGGGATACCTGCTTCCGAGGAGGAAACTCGAGAAGCGCTGAGAGGTTGTTTGCCTTTGTCCAGTCTAGTTGATCCAGCTCAAACTTAACCTGAGGAGCTTTGGTGATTTCCAGTTCCTCAGAATCAGCGGAGATGGACTCAGCGGTAACATTCAGCTTTGAAGTTGCCATTTCACTGTATTATCAGTTCAACCAAAGATGTTAACAAATAAGAAATATCTTAATGTGGAAAGAAAATTTCCATTAAGATTTTTCGAATTTTGTCCATTTCATTCAGACAAAAAAAGTCTTAATGAAGATTAGGGTTTTTCTTGTTTAAAAAAAAACGAATATAACACCCATAAGCCTTGTATTCCAGTTTCTTAAAAAAAATGGATACGAAAGAAGAACAAGTTTAAGATTTTAGATTTAAAACTTGAAGAACAACCATGAAATGGTTGTGTTTATAAAACCATGAAAGAAAATGATTTTATTTTTGAGTTCTTTTGTTTGATCTTGTGTAAAACAATGATAAGATCGAAAACAAGTTATTCGCATTTGATAATAGATAAGAACATATTAACCTTGAGTTTGATGAAGAAGATGATGAACAGTTCTTGAAGATTGAGAGCACAAAATGTAACAGTGTTTATAAAACCATGAAAGAAGATGATGAACAGTTCTTGAAGATTGAGAGCACAAAATGCAACAGTGTTCTTTTCTTGCGGAGAAAGATTGATTCGCGTAAAAGACAAATATAAACTTTGAGAGTGTTTATATAGGAAGAGAGTAGAGAGAGAAAAACTTGAGCGGGAAAGTTTTTCATCATGACACGGACACGTGTTTGCATTTGATTGGATAGACAACGAAACGTGCAAACGTGTGTCAGAAAAAGAGCGTGCCTGGTGTTATCCGTTGCAATGACGTCACAACTGTCCTTTCACATTCTTTCGTTGTCTCTGAGGTTTTGAAAGAAAAAACTCAGGGACTCTTTGGAAAATATGAAGCACTGAATAGAAATATCAGTGAGGGTTTTAAGAAATTTCAAAATATCGCTGTTAAGGAAGAGATATTCAGCGATGAAAGAATTTGAAATCTTGCAATTTCATGCGTTTTATCAGAGAGAGAAAACATACCTTGATATCAGTTTAACCAAATTTATTCAGAGAGAAGATGATGAAATGGATTGTACAAGTTTATTTTATACGAGAGCCTATACAAGAATGTATAAACGTATCGCTGATTTAATGTGAACCGCTGAAGATTTATCCTTCAAAGTTCAGCATTCCAAGCTCGCTGATGAGAAAGTTGAATCTTGTCTCATCAAGAGGTTTGGTAAACAAATCAGCTAACTGATAATCAGTTGGGATAAAATGAAGTTCTATATCACCATTCATCACATGATCTCTGATAAAATGATATCTGATTTCTATGTGTTTTGTCTTTGAGTGTAGCACTGGATTGTTTGCTATAGCGATGGCACTTGTGCTGTCGCAATAGATTGGAATTTTGGAGAGCTGAAGATCATAGTCTAGTAGTTGATTTCTCATCCACAAGACTTGAGAACAACAGCTTCCAGCGGCTACATACTCAGCTTCAGCTGTGGAAGTGGACACTGAGTTTTGCTTCTTACTTGTCCAACTTACCAGCTTTCCACCCAGGAGCTGACATCCTCCTGTGGTGCTTTTCCTATCCATTTTTCAACCTGCAAAATCACTGTCTGAATAGGCGGTTAGATCGAATCCTGAATCTTTGGGATACCAAAGACCTAGATTCGCTGTACCCTTAAGATATCGAAAGATTCGCTTTACAGCTTTCATATGGGATATCTTAGGTTCAGCTTGATATCGTGCGCACAGACATGTTGCAAACATAATATCGGGTCGGCTAACTGTAAGATACAGTAGTGAGCCGATCATCCCACGGTACAGCGTGACATTGACAGGAACACCCTTTGTGTCCTTATCAAGTATCAGCGGTGGTGCCATAGGGGTTTTCATAGCTGAACTTTCAGTTAAGTCGAATTTATTCAGCATATCTTTAACATACTTTCCCTGATTTATAAAAGTTCCTTTTTCAGTTTGCTTAATCTGAAGACCAAGGAAATATGTTAGTTCACCCATCATACTCATTTTATACTCATCTTTCATTCTATCAGCGAAACGAGTACAAAGCTCAGGGTTAGTAGAACCAAATATAATGTCATCAACATATATTTGAACTAAAATGATATGACCTTTTATTTTTCTAAAAAACAAAGTTTTGTCAATCTTACCTCTCTCAAATTTTTCAAGGTGGAGATAAGTAGAAAGAGTGTCATACCATGCACGAGGAGCTTGCTTCAAGCCATAAAGTGCCTTATCCAGTTTATAAACATAACCTGGACGCTTAGGATCTGAGAATCCTGGAGGTTGTTCCACATAAACTTCTTCATTCAGCTTTCCATTTAGAAACGCTGACTTAACATCCATTTGATGTACAGTGAAGTTTTTGTGTACAGCATATGCTAAGAAAAGACGAATAGATTCAAGTCTTGCTACTGGAGCAAAGGTTTCGTCATAATCTATGCCTTCCTCTTGTCTGTATCCCTGAGCAACAAGACGAGCTTTGTTGCGAGTTACAGTACCATGTTCGTCCAACTTGTTTCGATAGACCCACTTAGTGCCTATCACTGTTTTGTCAGTTGGTCTCCGAACAAGTTTCCAAACTTTGTTTCTTTCGAATTCAGTCAGCTCTTCTTGCATAGCGCTGACCCAGTTTGGATCTCTGAGGGCATCATCTATTTTCTTTGGTTCAGTTAGAGAAATAAAGTTAACAAATAAACAAATATTACCTGCACTTCTACGAGTCTGAATACCAGCGTTGGGATCACCAAGAATTTGATCGATTGGGTGATTTACAGTCCATCGCTGAGCCGGAGCATGCGTCGCTGACTCAGTCTGAACTGGAGAAACTGAAGATGAGGCTTCAGCTACTTCTGGATTATCAACTAAGAGAGGAATGCTTGCATTTGTCACTTCATTCACTGATTGCTGAGAAATAGATGGAATTTCTGAGACATTTGGATCAACTGCGGGTATAGTGTTTATAGGAACAGCTGAGACCCAAGATGTTTCAGCTTCACTATTCTGCATATTGGGAATGATAGTAGGACCATCATTTTCAGTTGTATGAGCATGAGTAGTGGGAACATCTTCTGAATCACCAAGATGAGAAAACATCCATTGATTCAGTTCTTCTGTATCAGCGTTCGGTTTAGAGTTCGCTGAACGGGATTCGTCAAACGTGACGTGAATAGTTTCTTCTACAGTTTGTCTTCTTCGGTTGAAGACTCTGAAGGCTTTGGAAACTGAGGAGTATCCAAGAAAGATTCCATCATCAGCCTTAGGATCAAACTTTCGAAGGGCATCTCTGTTGTTCAGTATGAAACACTGACAACCAAAGATGTGAAGAAAGCTGATTGAAGGCTTTCTCCAATGGAAAAGTTCATAGGCTGTCTTTTTGAATCTTTTGACTATCAGCGACCTGTTTTGCGTAAAGCAAGCCGTGTTGACAGCTTCTGCCCAAAACTGAGTAGGCAGGTGAGAATCGCTGAGCATTGAACGTGCAGCTTCAATAATTGTTCTATTTCTTCTTTCAGCGACTCCGTTTTGTTGTGGTGTTCTCACTGACGAAAAGTTGTGAGAAATACCCTTGCTCTCAAGGAAGGAATCAAGAGAACTGTTTTTGAATTCAGTTCCATGATCACTCCTTATTGAGCGAACAGTCATATTGTTCAGAGTTTCCATCTTCCGAACAAAGGTGATGAGTTCTTCAGGGGTGTCACTCTTGGAACGGAGAAACATTACCCATGTGTAACAAGAGAATTCATCAACTATGACCAGCGTATATTTCTTTCCAGCGATGGATTGTTTGTTAACGGGGCCAAACAAATCCATATGGAGTAGTTGAAGAGGAGATGACACTGAGGAAACTTGCTTGGACTTAAAGCTTGCCTTGGTCTGCTTCCCTTTTTCACACGCTGAACATAAGGATTCTTTGGCGTATGAATGTTGAGGTAGACCAGTGACTAACTCTTTGGATGAAAGAGTATTCAGTGTCTTGAAGTTGAGATGTGAGAGCCTCTTGTGCCATAGCCAGTTGACATCAGAAGATGCCTTTGAGAAGAAACAGGAGTTCTCAGTGGTTGTTGAGTCCATGTTTATAATGTAAACATTTTCCAAACGATAACCGCTGAGAGCTATCTTCTCCTTTTTGTCAGAGACAAAGCAGGATTCCTTAGTGAAAATCACTTTGTTATCCATGTCGCAAAGCTGACTGATGCTCAGAAGATTATGCTTCAGCCCTTCAACATATGCGACTCTTCTGAAGGATGTTGTACCATTTGAAAGTACACCATACCCTCGGGTGTGTCCTTTTCCATTTCCACCGAAAGTCACAGAGGGACCCTTCTCTTCCTTGTATTCAGCGAGCAGGCTTTTCTTTCCAGTCATGTGTCTAGAGCATCCGCTATCGAGATACCAGATACCCTTCTTAACCTGCAATACAAAGGAAGATTAGTTTTGCTTGGGTACCCACTTCGCCATGTATACTTGTTTGTCAGTGGAAGAGGTTGGAATGGGTTCAGCAGTCTTCGCAGCATTTGAAGATTCAGCTTTGTCCTTCTTCACTTTGGTCAATTTCTTGACCTCAGAGGTAGGAGTCACCTTGACCTGACTTGCAACTGGTTTGGTCTTCTTGGGTGCTATCTTCACCTTAGCTATCTTATCAGCTTTGGTGGCTGTGGGACACTTACTTGCAATATGATCGGTAAGTCCACAGTGATAACATTTCCTATAACTAAAATTAGTTCTAGGACCACTTGAGTGCTGAGCTTTTAATTTGGAATTAGAAGTGCCAGCACCAAGTACACTATTGGTTTTGGAAATAGGACGAACATTCAGTTCTTCAGATTTCTTACCAAGGACATCTACTCTGAGTCTAGGAGTAGGTCACTGAACTGATCCAGAGGTCTGATTTCTAGAACCAGATGAATGAATCACCAAGGCTTTAGAAGCATTCAGCTTAGGTACTAAAGTACCCTTCTGAGGATTTTGATAAATAACAATTCCTTTACCTTTGTCTTTAGAGACAGAGGTAGGTTTTAAATAAACCATTTTCTCCTTACCTTTTGAGGTAGGAGTTTCCTCAGGGATTGGTGTAACCGACGAGGAGTACTGAGATGAAGAAGTGTCAGCTATTGAGGATACGAACGTTCCAAATTTAAGCATTGAACGTTCAGTGGTTGGTATTGGAGTATCATATTTATAACCCAGACCACGTTTATCACTCAGAGGGATCTGAGCCTTAATTATCTCAGTGATCTTTGTTGAAGAATTACACCATCCTTCAACAGTAGCTTGTTCAGCTTTTAATGCAGCGATAGCTTCCGCTCGTTCGATTTTGACTAGCTGATTTAAATGGACTTGATCTTTAAAATCTTCTTCAAATTTAGAAAGCTTTTCTATTTGAAGGTGGCAATTTTTAAGCTTTTCAGCGAGATCAAGATTTTGGTTTTCAACCACAGCTTTGCCGTTCATGGCTTCGTATAAACTTCTAGTCAGTAGTTCGATTTTACGGAGACTATCAGCTTCATCAATATTTACAATATTGGTAAAGAAGGAAGGTGATACCTGAATGGCAGATGTTGAAGTGGAGGGAATGTCTGAACTTTCTTCCTCTTCTTCAATCTTGGCCATGAGACATTGATTTGCTTCATCATCTTCAGAATCAGATGATGAGGCTTCTTCATCAGAAGCAGCCCAATCATAGTCAGCCATCAGGCCTTTTCCTTTCTTCTTAAAGCTTTTCAGCTTTGCATACTTCTCCTTCAGCTTTAAGTATTTGTCGTCTTTATTCCTTGGAACAAAGGATTTCTTTGTAAAAGCTGAAGGTCTCATGATTTTCTTTGACCTGCACTCGTTAGCGAAATGACCTAAACAAGTTTGTAGAAGGGGGGGTTGAATACAAACACACTATTTTACTTTTCTAAATTGTTTATTGATAAATCATTAACAATTTACAGCTTGTTGCGGAAACAAGATTAAGGATAAACCTAAATCTAAACAAGTTGGAACACTAAGGTTTTCTTGCACTAAGAAAGATAAGGAGATTACTAATAAAATCCTATCTTAAGAGAGATTTGAACTTGTCCAGAGTTAGCAAGTTACTTCAAATGAAGTGAGTTCATCTCTTTATATACTGCATGCATTTAATGCAATTCAGTATACACTTTACACGTGTCATCAGCGGATTGGTTGCATGTCATTGACCTTTGTTGACAACCTTAGTAGCCGCATGAATGAACAGTGTAGTATCAGAGTGGTTGTACGATTTCAGATTTTCGGAGGTTCTTTTCTGACATTTCGTACGGTGGCGTGCAAGGGAGGTTGAGACAAAAGTACTTTGTACGGAGGACTTCATGATCAGCTTTCGTTGATTCAGCGATTATCATTTACTATTCAGCGAATGATAAAGTTCAGCGATAGCTAAAGTCTTGTACTTGATACTTCACGTTGAGTGGACAAATCTGAGTCTTCGCTGATCCGCATCAGTTCATTAGGAGACTTGTCTTTTCGCAGTTGAAACAAGTAGCAGTAGCCTTATCAACAAAAGCTGATGACTTAGGCTTGTCAGCTATAGAAAGAGTTTTGTTCTTTCTAAACATTTTCTTCTTGGCGAATCTCCTGAACTTTTTAGTTAGGAGAGCCAAGGATTCATCATCTGAAGAATCAGAATTTGATGGCCTTTCAGAGTTACTTTCTAACTCAGTGATAGTGACCACGGGTCGCTGAGTAGAAGGTTCCTCTGAGATTAAAGCAACAGGGGTGCTTTTGGAATCTTTTACAAGATTCTTCTTAAGATGGCTAGATTGCTCATGATTCAGCAATGTGCCATATAAGGTAGCAAGTGTCATTGATCTTAGATCTTTCGACAGCTTGAGACACATGGAATAATTGTCCCAGCTTTCAGGTAAACATTCTAAAAACTTTGTCAGCACTTCAAAGTTAGAATATTCCTTACCAACCGTTTTTAGATCTATAATTAAGCAATTAAAACGTTGATGTACTTCAGAGAGTGTTTCATTCTTACCAGAGATGAAGCTTTCGTATTGTCTTACCATGTTGATCTTTCTTGAATCCTGGACTTCAGACGTTCCTTCATACTGAACACATATTGTGTCCCACATGGCTTTTGAGGATTTCAGGTTCATGACGGAATGGTAGACTTCGTCAGGAAGGGCCATGGATAGTATGGATCTGGCTTTTGTATCTATAGCCACTTTCTTCTTGTCTTCATCGGTCCAATGATGGATTTCCTTTGGAATCAGCCTTTCTGGAATAGCAGCTCTAGTTGCAGTGGCTGGAACTGCAGGATCAATTGTTACAGGGATGTGTGGGCCGTTTTCAAGATAGTAAGGTATAGTAGGGTCTACACCTTCTAAGAAGAGTGTCATCCTATTTTTCCATAAGTTGAAGTTATCTCTGGAAAATCTAGGGGGTTTTGCAAGAGAACCATTGTCTATATAGTGAGTGTTTGTGTTTGTGTTGGCCATTTTCAGATAATAGCTAGGAAGAGAAATATCTTAGATTAGATCTTGTTTATGAGATTAAACAAATCTGCTCTGATACCACTTGTTGGTCCCGAAAGGCCTAAACAAGTTTGTAGAAGGGGGGGGGGGGGGGGGGGTTGAATACAAACACACTATTTTACTTTTCTAAATTGTTTATTGATAAATCGTTAACAATTTACAGCTTGTTGCGGAAACAAGATTAAGGATAAACCTAAATCTAAACAAGTTGGAACACTAAGGTTTTCTTGCACTAAGAAAGATAAGGAGATTACTAATAAAATCCTATCTTAAGAGAGATTTGAACTTGTCCATAGTTAGCAAGTTACTTCAAATGAAGTGAGTTCATCTCTTTATATACTGCATGCATTTAATGCAATTCAGTATACACTTTACACGTGTCATCAGCGGATTGGTTGCATGTCATTGACCTTTGTTGACAACCTTAGTAGCCGCATGAATGAACAGTGTAGTATCAGAGTGGTTGTACGATTTCAGATTTTCGGAGGTTCTTTTCTGACATTTCGTACGGTGGCGTGCAAGGGAGGTTAAGACAAAAGTACTTTGTACGGAGGACTTCATGATCAGCTTTCGTTGATTCAGCGATTATCATTTACTATTCAGCGAATGATAAAGTTCAGCGATAGCTAAAGTCTTGTACTTGATACTTCACGTTGAGTGGACAAATCTGAGTCTTCGCTGATCCGCATCAGTTCATTAGGAGACTTGTCGCTGGTTCTTGAGCTTGATCTTCGACTTCAGCGTAGAACCTTTGTTGACGTGAATCTTGTCTTCAGGGATCATAAGTAAACAACTAACTTATCAGCGATCACCATAAGGACTGAACAGACTCAGCGATATGGTGAACAGTGTTCGCTGAATGTTTAATCTAAAAGTGCGAGAGTTCCTATCAGCAGTACTGTAAGATCTTAGTACTTATCAGCGATAGTGAAACTCTGATACATATTGTTTACTTACAATTTTCACTAAGTATTTAAGATAGGGTCATTATCAAATCACTGAGGGTTTGGATCAACACAATGGCTTCCTAGTATCGTTTAAGCACGGTTATAAGCTTCTTCTCCTCGGATGTGTCTAAGCTACTTCAAATGATAACCGGTAGCGTCTCTTCTTCTCCTAAGTAGGCATACTCGAGATGATCGGGAAGTTTCTTCAACTCTAGTTCTAGTGCCTGTAAAACAGAAGGAAGTAGCTTTTTGTTAGATGGTGGTAAAGAAACTTGAGCAACATCATAACTTGAAGTATTCTTTTGATCCATAGAAGCTACTAGCTCATGAAACTCGAGTCCAAGCTCAATCCTCTTCATGAGTTTAGTCACTTTCGTTTCATCTAAAGACCTACTCAAGGTTGTGTGTAAAGCATCAAAATGTGTTAGTTCAAACAAATCTTGAGAAATAGGTTCAATAATGTCAATGGCACAAAGAGAGGATACATCACTTGGAAAATGCATGGCTTCATAGATATTAAAATTAATGGTGTTACCATTGAATTCCATAGAAAGGGTGCCATTGTGAACATGTATCTTTGTTTTCGATGTTTTCAAAAAGGGCCTCCCTAACAAAATGAACGTGGATTTCGGATGAGAATCCTCCTCCATATCAATGACATAAAACTCCACGAGGAAGACAAGTTCATTAACTTGAACCAATAAGTCCTCTAATACACCTTTTGGGTGTACCACGGATCTATCGGCAAATTGAATGACCACCCAGGTTTCTTGTAAGGGGCCTACATTTAAAGTCTTAAAGATAGAGTATCACATCACATTGATAGATGCACCAAAATCAAGCATGGCCCTATTGACCGTAACGTTCCCTAATTTGCAAGGAATGGTGAAAACACCGGGATCTTTGCACTTTGGGGGTAACTTCTTTTGAAGTACGACCGAAACGTTTTCACTCATATTAATCGTCTTGTTACCCCTAAGTTTTCTTCTATTAGTGCACAATTCTTTCAAAAACTTTGCGTAACGAGGGACTTGCTTGATTGCATCTAAAAGAGGGATATTCACCTCAACCTTCCTAAAAGTTTCTAAAATTTCTTTTTCTTCTCTAGCTTTGCTAGACATTTGAAAACGTGTAGGAAAGGGAGGTGGAATTACCTTCGATTTTTCACTTACATAAATGGTGGGTTCCGTTTGTTTCTCACTTTGCACCGGATTTGGACTTACCTCCTTCTCTTTTTCCACTTCTCTACTCTTTGCCAGCTTTGGTTCTTCAAGCTCTTTTCCACTCCTCAAGACAATTGCACTCACGTTTTGATTCGGATTCATTTCCATTTGGGAGGTCAACTTTCCTTGAGATTCCAACCGGCTCACGGAAGTAGCAAGTTGTGTCATTTGAGCTCCCAAATTTTGAATACTTGTTTCCGTTTTCTGTTGGAATTGAAGAGTGTTATTAGCTAAACTTTTGAGAATATCTTCAAGAGACATACTTGAGCTACTAGAAGTAGCTTGATTTGGATTGAAGGGCGCTCTTTGCTGAAATTGTTGTTGTGGCGGCCTTTGCACGAAATTCTGAAATTGAGGAGGTCTTTGGTTGCCAAAATTGTTGTTGAAATACCTTTGTTGTTGTGGCTGACCTTGAAAACCTCTTATTGCATTCACATTTTCGGCCGTCACCAACATATCTTCTTGAAGTTTTGGACATGCATCGGTTGGATGGCCGGTCGCCAAACATACCCCGTAAGCTTTTACCTGTTCTTTATATACCACAAGTTATTTCACCAAGTTAGTAAGACCATATAAACGACTTTCAATGCTCGCAACCTTTATCTCATTGGCCTTTGTTGGCTCTCTCCTCATGTCACTCCTCACTCTAAAATGTTGAGAATTTTCGGCCATAGTAGTGATTAGAGCTCTTACCTCGGTTGGGGTCTTGTTAAACATGGCACTGCCACTTGCGGCGTCAACCATTTTTCTATCCATTTGAAGGAAACCCTCATAGAAGTATTGCAAAAGCCATTTGTGAGTTCCAGATTAGTGCATATACAATGAAATCAATAGAATATAATCAATCAGAATGATTTCAACTGGTCATGCATATATTGCATAAACTTTCAGAGAGTTTTCTTTTACAAACGTTATGAATGATTAATCTGGCTAACCTATTTTCTAAGGCTAACAAACTATTTATATCAAGGACTTAACTATTCTGGCCCATGGCCCATTACATCAATTAAGCCCAAATAGAAAATTTACAATAAATCCCCTTTAACTTCTATTCAACAAGATTTAGTCCTAACAATCTCCCCCTTTGAATTGAAGTTCAAGCTCTTGCCAGTTTGGAACATATCTCTTCCGGAGTGCGAAGTGAATCTCGAAGCTTCGAATGGATTTGCGGTAGTCGATGCGGTCTTCAACTATTTCCAAGGCTTATCGGGCGTTTGATTCGTTTAGGCTGGCCGTAAACGCTTTTCGAAGATCTTTTTCCTTGGTGATGATGTCTCTGAGGGCATCTCTGACTTTTAGCAACGTACCATCGCAGAATCTGTCGACTTGGCTGAAGCGAAGAAACTTTTTTCCTTTTGCTCGTTGAGATACACAATTCCAAATTCGGGTTCAAGGAGTAGTGAATGTTCGGGGTACATCTTCAACTCGGGTGCATTCTGATTCGGTTTCAACAGGTTTATCTTCTTAGTACGGTGCTCGACTCCCATCTGAAAATTTGTGATGTAAGATATCAGTACCTTGTAGTGCAGGAATCGTCTAACAGTCTCGAGCGCTTTGGTGACATGAATCGGTCGGATAGTTCGGGTTCGAAGGTCTTTCAGAAGAGCGTGGAAGTCATTCAGTCTGATGTTCTTAAAGTCTGATTCGGAGAATCTCCATTCATTTCCATCTTCACGTCTGACGGTGAATACTGGAATTAGAACTCTATAAATTCGGCCGGTCTGGATGTTCACCACTTCGGTGATTTTGTGCTTTGTTCTGACCTAGTTAACTGGTAAACACCTCTTCATTACCTCTATATTGTGGCGCTGGTATTCTTTGTCGAACTTTGAAATACCAAGGCAGAAGGTTGGCTCGATCGGGCGTAATCTGTGAACAAACAACTTCTTTAGGGAGTCCTCAAGGTAAGGAATGAGAATGATAATCTTCTCCCATCTGATAGGTTGTTGTTGTGGAGGAGGTTGATCATAAGCTTGTTGTTGAGGAGATGTCGGATGTAGCGGTGTAGAAGTTTCGGGAATCTAAGAAGTGTAGATCGGTGTACTCTGAAGGTTTTGCAGCAGGAACTGGTCGTAGTCGATTTCATCATCGGCATCGGTGGGAAAGATCAGGTTTACCTCGAAGTTCATCGCACTGGCGGCTTTTTGATACCATGCGTTTTCGGTCTCCGGGTCGATCTCTGTATCGGGATCTATCAGGTCAAGAGCATCCCTTCCCGGTGCAGTATATACGATCATTGCCTGTGAATCTCCCTCGGGCTTTTCAACCGTTGGGTCTTCATCATCTGAGATTTCCATGTCAATTACCATCTCAGCTAAGCTCAACTGGGCTTCAGGTTGTTCTTCAGTTTGTGCCATAGTTGATGGTTCTGGTTGAACCGTTGAAGTTGTTTCGGTGATGATTGGGTCGGACTCAGTCAGTCTTTGTCTCCTGTTCTCCCCCTCACGGTGATCAGGATCATCCTGGTCATCGTGGCGTCTCTTGAGTCCGCCAGCTTGACTCTTGCAGGTGTCTTCGAGTGAGGCGACTCTTTCGGACAAGGTAGTGATTGCTTTCTGAACATCCTTAAGAGTCGTGTCAAGCTGGTCCAATCTGCTGGTAACTAATGAAGATGGAGCAGATACCTGGGAGCGCAGTACAGATATCAGGTCTGCTTCAGTAGAGGCGTCAGTGTCAGTATGCTGGAGCAGTTGGGCAAGGAGCATAGTTTTGAGAGTGTCCACCGAGTAAGATGGCTATACGAGAGCCGGTGGAAGTGTTGGTGCGGTTTTGGGTTCGACTATTTTCTCCTTCCCTTTGCTGAGGCTCTTCAGTTTGTCGAGCTCTGATGTGAACTGCTTCTCCAGTGACTCGCGGACAGTCTTTAGGGCACTGTCCAGATACTCCCTTGACAATATGTCGGGTAAATCACCACCGGGATCACTTAGATTGCCCGTTGAGGTCACGGCTGTTGATTCAACAGACGTGCCACCTACGATCATAGCTGGCGTGATATTGGCTATGGTAGGATTTCCTTCCGATCCTCGTATTCCGCTTAAAGGCAGAGATACTACGGAAGTTCCGATCGGGTCACTAAGAGCACCGATGATTGCAGACTTGTCATGTGTCCTAGCCGAAGAAGTTATAATATCAAGTGGCTCTAGACTCGAAAGTGCACTGAAAGAAGTCGAGAACGGGGGAGGTTGTTCTCTTGTTTCAATATCGAGACTCTCCGAGTGAGAGACCGATAGACTTTGTGCTAAGTCCCCATAAGAAAATGAAACACTCAGTTGTTGAGAACTGAGTGAGTGGCTAGGGAGGGTGTGCGATTGTGCTGCTAGGTCCACGACGGCTTCTTTAATACCTCGTCCCAACATATGAGACGAGATAGCAGATGTGGCTACCTGGATGACACTGGCTCGGAGTCGCTCATTTTCCGCTCTATTTTAGACACTCGGCCGCTCATTATTCTTTTTCGATCGCAATTCTCTCTGCCTCACTTGCTCTAATTCTTCAACTAATTCTCCCTCCTCTCTTCTTATGTCTCCCAAAGTAGGCTGGGATGTTGGGATATTGGAGGGTGTAGGTGAGTCAGATGGAGAACCTTCGGTCATTGGTGGTTGACGTCCGATACGGGGTGGTATGAGTGATGCGCGGATGGTGTGATCCATATCGGTGTCAGTGCTTTCGGATTCGACAACGTCGGCGTGAGTGAATGGTGAGATCGGTTCAGTTGTGTCTGTTCCGGGGTCCTCCTCTAGTAGGGGCAGTGACAACCGGGACCTCGTGTAGGCTAGTCGATGGTCCGACTTCAGTCGTGGTACGGGTGGTGTGTATGTGGGGTTGTTGGCTGGTTCCGGGTCGGCTAGAATGGGTTGTACTGGCATGCGTATCCAATGCATGGCTCGCGCCTGTTCCCCTCCCATGATATACTCTCAACACACCCCGTCCGGGAGCCCCAGCTACCCGGACTCTACCTCCACGAGTCCTTGGACCCTCACGTCTCTTAGGTCTAACTCCATGGGGAGGTCCCTCCGGCTCAGGCTGGACCACATGAGTACCTATGCCTATCGCTCATCTATACTCTATCACACTCGGTGCATTAGGGTCCGCATGTGCCAGTAGGGCTTCTGGTAAAGTCATGGGTTGGGCGTTGGACGGGTTACGAATCACAAGGTAATGTAAATTGAAAGGAGGACATACCGGGTGGTTTATGCGCCACGGTATGTTTGGATTCGCGTCCATATGCTGACGGACGGCCAACGAAAGGAATCGTGGGTAATGAAGGAACTTCTTCCCCTTCGAGCCGTCGATCGCCCGGATGGCCTAGACTAGCTCTCGTCAGATGATCAGCGCGTAGTCGATGTGGCGGTTGTAGCAAACCACATGGAAGAGACGTAGGAAGTCGTCGGTGCACTGGTCGATGCCCTTCTATCTAGATGATAGACACTTGTTCAGAATCGTGAACAGGGTGTACCATATGGGCGCCAAGTACTTTCGATTGAAGGCGGAAGGACGGTTGAGCGTGTGGTTGTAGTCGAGTGCGCGGATGTCGGCGCAGAGGGTGCCGTCATTGACCGCGGCGTCGTATGCAGCATGGCCGCCAGCAGTGGCCTCAAATAATGACAGTAGACGTCTGAAAGAGTCTGGTGTTAGCGCGAATGGATGTTGATCGATCATCTCCGTGATTGTCTGAGAATTGAGCGTCGTGACCACTTGAGTCGTATGACAGACTTGATAAACATAGAGAACCGGGACGTCGATGGTAGCAGTGAGTGCCTCTCGTAGTGGATGGCCGAGAAGAATGTCCACGACCACACGATGCTGTGGTCGGAACTCGGCAGCGTCGAGATGATGGTTATTTGCCTCGAGTTCAATGCCATGGTCTGCTGGTACCAAGGCATTGTCAGCTTCTTCATCTATAAATTCCTCTTGAGGGGAATGTTTTGTTGTTGTTCTTGATCCGCCATTAGTATACCTGAAAGATACGATGTTAGTGGGTGGACGGATCAAATGATATTCGGTGCGTACCTTTGCGAGAATTCGGCTCAATCTGGAACAGATTGAGGACAAGTAGTGCAATAGGTACTGAAAGTGCCAAAGTGTGGAAAGTGTCCGGGTAAAATGTTACCGGACACATATGTGTCCGGATCAATGAGGTTTCCAGACAACAAGGTATCCGGACAAACGGGAACAATTCGGACAAAGTGGAGTTACCGGATGCAGGAGATACCGGACAAATAAACACACCCGGATAGTTGAACTTACCGGAGAAGACGAGGGTTTCCGGACAACTAGGGTTTTCTGGATGGTAATGGATACCGGACAAACATGAACAACCCGGATAGTTGAACTTACCGGAAACCTTAACATTGGTTACCGGGTGACATGGTGTCTGGGTGGAAGGACTTTCCGGATGAGATGTCTTACCTGATAAAATATCTAGATATGAGTGTTTCCGGATAAGATATGAATGTGTCCGGATAGTTTGAAACTATCCGGACGACATCCGGTTTCCTTTAATCGGCCAATAACTAATCCTAAACATAGATCTATGTATTCTAGCAGATTCTAAACGATGTAAATCATGTAATACTACTAACGATTGGGTTGAAAACAACGTGGTGGTGGTCGAATATGAATCGACGCAAAAACAGGGTTCGGAAACCCTTTATCGACTTGACAGATTGTCGATTTGTGCGGATGAGTGTTCATGTGAGACATAATCGAGATCGATATACATAGAGGGAACATACCTGAGTGGTAGAAGTCTAAACCGATCGAAAGATATGAGATCTGAGGGTTTCCGGTCGACAGAGAACGCGAGAGGGTTTAGAGGTTTTGATATCCGGAAAAAGTGAACAAAAGGATGAACCCAGAGGTTTTATATGGGGTCACTTACCGGGTGGGTTTACCCGGATATCTATCCGGTCCAGATAGGTGTCCGGTCCGGATAGGTGTCCGGTCCGGATAGGTGTCCGGTCCGGAAACCTATCCGGATAGTGGGGTATCCGGAACTCCCATCCGGACAATTTGGTATTTTGACCAAATTCACCCCTGGACTTTCAAACTCCTGAAAAAATATTTTTTTGATTTAATCTTCCCGCTCCCCCTCGAATGAAATACTATGGAAACTTTGGCTCCCTCTCGGAACATGCATGTGAGTGATATTGAGAAACGACCACACATAAAAACTTTTGACACTTTTTAAAGAAAAATTGTGTATCGCTCCCCCCCTCAACTGATGAACAAGTAGAAAATTGCTCCTCTCGGATTGTGCAAGTGGTGTGATTCGAAGAACACTTGGGAATGGCCACACACAAAAACATTTGGAAGTTGGAGAACAATTGTGTGACACTCCCCCTCAAAAATAGAGCAGACTTACCTGATACGCTTATGTGCTCCCCCTGAACACATGAACAAATAGTGAAAGCACAGATATATCCAAAAGTAAAGCAGACGATAGTAAATGTGCATAAAAGGAAATGCACGCAAACTGAAAGCAAACAAACGAAATCTACCTAATTAATACAGAGATTTAAACAGAAACGTGTGTACGATAGAAGTAGAATACAGATGCGAGGAAGTGTGTACTCAATCATCTGTAGTGTAGACAACAGATGATGAATAGACAGTTTCTCGTAGGTGTATGGAACTTGTATCGGGCGCACGATTTGGTCAAATCTTCGGATTCAACATACCAAGCCTGGACACAAGATAGTTAAAACCTTTTTCGTCCATGGGTTTTGAAAAAAGGTCTGCTAACTGATGTTTTGTATTAACAAAATAGAGTTCGACTGTACCTCGTTCGACGTGATCCTTGATAAAGTGGTACCGAACGTCTATATGCTTCGTCTTCGTGTTCTGGACCGGATGGCTTGATATGGCAATGGCGCTCTTCGAGTCGCAATAGATGGGCACTTTGGAGTATGTGAAGCCATAGTCTTTGAGTTGTGTGCGCATCCAGATGACTTGCGAACAGCAGCTCGCGGCGGCGACGTACTCCGCCTCAGCAGTCGATGTAGAAACGCATTGTTGCTTCTTAGATGCCCAACTCACCAAACTATTACCCAGAAACTGCACATGTCCCGATGTGCTCTTCCGATCCATCATGCTCCCCGCGTGATCGGCGTCTGAGTACGCTGAGAGTTCAAAACCTGTCTCTTTCGGGTACCATAAGCCAAGATCAGCAGTACCTCTCAAATAACGAAAGATTCGTTTAACAGCAATTAAATGAGACTCTTTGGGTTTTGACTGAAAACGGGCGCAAAAAAAAGGTCGAAAACATAATGTCCGGTCTACTTGCCGTTAAGTACATTAAAGAACCAATCATTCCCCGGTACGTTTTGGTGTCCACATCCTTTCCATTAGGATCGGCGTGTAACTTTGTACCTGGTGCCATGGGAGTTTTCATTGGTGAGGACTGTTCCATCTGGTACTTCCGAAGAATGTCCCGGATGTACTTAGCCTGATTTATGAATATCCCGGTCGACAGTTGTTTAACTTGAAGACCGAGGAAAAAATTCATCTCACACAACATACTCATTTGAAATTATTGTCCCATCAATTTGGTAAAGTTATTACAATAATGTGGGTTAGTGGAACCGAAAATTATGTCGTCAACATACACTTGAACTAAGACGATATGACCTTCTTCATTTTTAATAAACAGGGTTGTATCGATTTTACCTTTTGAAAATCCTGATTTTATTAAAAATTTGGACATAGCATCATACCAGGCGCGTGGAGCTTACTTCAAACCGTATAAGGCCTTGTCTAGGATGTAGACATGATTAGGCTTTTTGTCGTCCACGAACCCGTCCGGTTGCGATACGTACACCTTTTCCTTGATTTCGCCGTTGAGAAATGCGGTCTTTACATCCATCTGGAAGACCGTGAAGTTCTTGTGTGCGGCGTATGCAAGGAACATACGGATCGCTTCGATTCTGGCAACCGGAGCGTATGTCTCGTCGTAGTCAATCCCCTCTTGCTGGAGGTATCCTTTGGCCATGAGGCGCGCCTTGTTACGAATGACGATGACATCTTCGTCTTTCTTCTTCTTGAAAATCCATTTCGTGCCGATGACCGTCTTGTGAGATGGACGTGGAACGAGTCGCCATACCTTGAGGGCCTCAAATTGATTGAGTTCCTCTTGCATGGCCATGACCCAGTCCGGATCTATGAGTGCTTCGGAGACGGTTGTTGGCTCGATCTTGCTGAGAAATCTGGAGAATAGACAGAAGTTGGCTGATGCGCCTCGTGTCCGGATCCACATACCCACCGGTCGAAAGGTCTTGAACAGCTTCAAGTGATGATGGTCGATTTTTCGAAGGAGATGCAGCAGGATTCGTCGATGGTTGAGCAACCTCCTGTTCCGGGGAATTCATAGGTTGGTCATTGAGTGTTGTCGAGGACGAATCTTCAGGAGTGATCTTCGGGTTTTGCACAGGTTCCTCCGGGGGAATACTCGTATCAGTCGTTGATGTGTCTATTGAGGTTTGAGGGGATTCTAGAGTGATTGTTGGAGTGCTCGTCGAAGGCGGCGGACCGGAAAGATTCGCCGAGTTCTCGATTTGAGCAACTTCAATTCAGGGTTGCACAGACACACGAGGGTTAGGCAAATTAAAGAATTCATCGTAAAAGTTGAAACTGTAAATCTAAATCAGAAAGTTGTGAATTGGACGTAGATGCATGATTTGGATTTACTGGGGTTTGTGTAGATCCCGAACGTGAAAGTTCGGAAGCTAACACGCCAGTTAAATCGGGTTCTGAACTGAGTTGTTCAGAAGCTAAATCTGCGGCTTCGTCAAATGTCATGTTACACTTTCGACAACGGATTTTGTCTGTTTGTTGTAAACGCGATAAGCCTTAGCCTGCATGGAGTATCCGATGAATACTCCTTCGTCTGCCTTCGGACTGAACTTCCCGAGATCATCCTTGTCGTTCAAGACGTAGCACGTGCATCTGAACGCGTGGAAGTACTTGATGTTCGGGATGCGGTTGTTGATGATCTCGTACGGAGTTTTGTTGAACCGATTGTTGATGATGGAGCGGTTTTGCGTGTAGCAAGTAGTTGCAACCGCTTCATCCCAGAGAAATAATGGCAGCTTTGATTGAGACAACATGGTGCGAGCGGCTTCGACAAGGGTACGGTTTCGTCTTTCTACCACTCCGTTATGCTGACGAGTTCGCGCGGCAGAAAAGTTTTGCGAGATACCGACGGATGTCAGGTATTCGTTTACCGTTTGGTTCTTAAACTTCATCTCGTTGTCCGTCCTGATTGTATGAATTTGCTGTCGGAGGTTCAGTTGAATGGTCTTCAGATGGTTGATTATCAGTTTTGGGGTTTTGTCCTTCGAGCGCAGAAACTTCACCCAACCCAAGTATAGCGTGAGAAGTCATCAACCATCACCAGGACATACTTCTTCTTGTTGATGCTTTGAACACGCATCGGTCTGCACAAATCCATATGGATGAGTTCAAGGGATCGGGACGTGCTCGGAGCGGCCTTCGGCTTGTGTGTTACTCGTTTCATTTTACCCATCTCGCATGCCCCGCAGAGTTTGTCCTTCTCGAACTTGAGTTCGGGCATGCCTTTCACGTGTCCGCCTAGCACCAACTTGTTGATATTCTTGAAGTTGAGGTGCGAGAGACGTCGATGCCAACTCCACGCTTGCTGAGAATTGGCCTTTGACATCAAGCAGACATAATCATCGGTCTTCAAGGCAGCGAGGTCTATGGTGTAGAGGTTGGTCTTTCGAGTACCAACTAGTAGCTCCTTTCCGTCGTCAGTGTGGACGCTACACCGTTTAGCTTTGAATCTGACCTCTAGATCTTTATCGCAGAATTGGCTGATGCTGAACAAATTGTGTCCCAATCCCGCGACGTATGATACCTTCTTGATTGTGATCTTGTCTTGGACAATGTCGCCGTAGCCCAAAATCGGCGCCTTGTCATCATTCCTAAATCTCACGTCTCCGCAGTATTTCTCGGTGTATTCGTGAGCAGCTCCCTCCTTCCGGTCATGTACTTGGAGCATCCTGAGTCTAAGTACCACACATAACCGTCCTGCAAAAACAGAATCAACGGATTTTAGGTACCCATTTGAAAATGGGTCCTGGAGGGTTAGGTTTAACACCTGACTGAGGACCCCGTTTTGAAATAGGTTTCCTCTTGGTGTAGGTTTAGCCTCTGATTGGGGAACCCGTTTTGAAATGGGCTTCCTTTTGGTCTTACGGGATTTGCGTTTTGGTGTAGAATTATAAACATTATACGAACCAAACCAATCAGATACATATTTATTATCATCAAAGTCATTCAAACCACAATTAGAACAACACAAACAATCATGGGATAACTGAATCAAATGCTGAATTGAATAAAGTTTAATCGGAAAATTAACACTTTGTTCAACGGAATTATTCGAATGATTCAAACCACAATCATTAATGTTCTTCCTAGAATCTAAAACAGTATTAAATGACTTCGACTCCGACTTGTTCACGACAGATCCCTTGGCTACCCACTTTTGTTTTCCTTGTTTTACCCGGCCATTTTTATCTAAAACATCATTAACGGCATGGTCAGCAGAGTTTGAGTAGACAGGATTTTTATCAATTGATCGACCGGTCTTTTGCCTCGGCTGTGAATGATTTTGTGAACGAGAATCAGTTTTAGAAACTTTGTTCACAGCCGGGGTCTTGGGTTTTGAATAACATTCGCCTTTTAGAAAAATTGACCGGGCGATTTACCACTTTAGACAAAAAAAAATCAGTGTGACTCGGAAGAGGTTTGTCAAATGGAAAAGATTCAAACTCTTCATCTGAACTACCCTCGGAATTCATGAATTTAGAAAAATCAACATCGGGAATCGATGGACTAGGATTGGTCGAGGGAGGTGAGGAACATTGTGTGTCTGTGTGTTTAGGAGAATCTTGTGCGGAAGCTAAGAAAAGATCAGAGTTTAGATTCTTTATAAAACACTCATCTTGAGACTCTTTACCGTTTCGTGAAGAAGTTTTTCCAATGAAAGCTTTGCACGAAGATGTATCGGAAGAGATTGAGGAAGTTTCGGTTGAAATCTGCTTTTTGTTTTGGAGTTGTCCGTTTCTCACGTGCTCTTTCATCACTTATGTTGCCAAAGCAGATAGTTTTGATGTGAGCCGATTGATTTCGTTCCGAAGGATTTCCTATCCCTCTTCCAATACAGATTCGGTTTTTACGGATTTGAGTTTCTCAAGTTCTGTTATAAGCGCTTGCCTTTCCTTTTGAAAATTGGTTCTTTCTTTCTCGAGTGTCTCCTCTAATTCGACTATTTTCGATTCCAAAACGAGAGGAGGAACATAGAGTTTAAACTCGTCCACGTCAGTTTTAGGTGCTTGGGTCTCATCCTTTTTAGAGGAATCCTTGGGTGTAGCAACCTTATAGCCGTCAAAGTAGTCATTTGAGAGGTATTTCTTTGGGTTTTTCTTGTACGTGTAGTTCATAGGCTCATACACAAAAGGTAATTGCATTTTCGAAGTGTGTGCGCGCTTATATTCCTCAGTTTCATCTTCCTTTTCCTCTTCAAGAGGACCAGTCCATTTGATTTTATACTCGGGATACTTTTTATCCAAGCCGAGAAAACCAAAGTGTTAAAGGGTAGGTCTCATGGTCAACACCTTTTTCAAGTACTGTGGGTTATCGTATCCGATTCCCCATTCCTTGTTAAAGTATGTGAATTCCTTGGGTTTGTTCATGTGAATGGTCTGATCAGTTTGACCTCTTTTGTGAAGTTTGGTTTCAAGATCAGTTATTTTAGAAACAAACTCCTTGTGCTGGATTTGAAGAGAAGAGCATTGATAGACAATCTCTGCTTTCTCATTCTCACACTGGTCAAGCTTAAGATTCAATTCAGATATTTTGACCCTTAAGTCCTTAGGTGCTATTGAAAGATTTGTACATTTTTCTTTTAGATTAGCATTGTCGGACTTGTACTTTTCAGTTATGCGCTTTTAAACATCTAGCTTTTCTTTTAACGAGTTAATTTCAAGCAGTTGTTCATTAGTGGTGGCCTTATAAGAATCTATTCGTTTAACAAGTGGTTGCATCTGTTCGTGTTGGTCCCGAAGGGCTATACAAGTTTGTAGAAGGGGGGGTTGAATACAAACACAGATTTTACTTTTCTAAATTGTTTATTGATAAATCATTAACAATTTACAGCTTGTTGCGGAAACAAGATTAAGGATAAACCTAAATCTAAACAAGTTGGAACATTAAGTTTCTTGCACTAAGAAAGAGAAGGAAATTACTAATAATAACCTATCTCAAGATAAGAAGGATGAACTTGTCTAGAGTTAGCAAGTTACTTCAAAATGAAGTGAGTTCTTCTTCTTATATACTGCATGCATTTAATGCATGGCAGTTTACACTTTACACGTGGCAGCAGCTCATTGGTTGTACGTCATTGACCTTTGTTGACAACCTTAGTAGCCACATGTTTGAACAGTGTAGTATCAGAGTGGTTGTACGATTTCAGACAATAAGGAGGTTCTTTTTCTTACATATCGTACGGAGACGTGCAAGGGTGGTTAAGACAAAAGTACTTTGTACGGAGGACTTCATGATCAGCTTTTCGTTGATTCAGCGGTTTATCATTCTATATCGGCGAATGATAAAGTTCAGCGATAGCTAAAGTCTTGTACTTGATACTTCACGTTGAGTGGACAAATCTGAGTCTTCGCTGATCCGCATCAGTTCATTAGGAGACTTGTCGCTGGTTCTTGAGCTTGATCTTCGACTTCAGCGTAGAACCTATCTTGACGTGAAACTTGTCTTCAGAGATCATAAGTAAACAACTAACTTATCAGCGATCACCATAAGGACTGAACAGACTCAGAGCATTATGGTGAACAGTGTTCGTTGAATGTTTATTCTAAAGAGCAAGAGTTCCTATCAGCGGTACTGTAAGATCTTAGTACTTATTAGCGATAGTGAAACTCTGATACATATTGTTTACTTACAATTTTCACTAAGTATATAAGAGAGGGTCATTATCAAATCACTGAGGGTTTGGATCAACAATCTCCCCCTATTTGATTATGACATAGCAACAGAGAAAATTGCTATATAATGAAAACATAAGGATAAAAAGAACTCATAAAATATTTGTCCCTTTTACTTTTTTCTGGGATCTTTTCTGTACTGATGGAGTAAAGTACTTTCGCTGAAATCTTTCTTTAAATTTCGAATCAGATTACAAAAGGAAGTGGAAAGATTACAAGTACAAGCGAAATAAATTACAAGTACAAAAGAATAACTGATACAATAGAAGAATAAGGCGATCCTATCAGTTTATAAAGGTTCTTCCTTAATGAGAAGTTCATCAAGGGTCTTTGATGTGGGAATCATCCAGTCAGGGACATTTACTCCTTGATTTCTTTTGTTCAGCGCTTCTTCAAAAATCAAAGGTCTAAGATGTCGTGCCTGAATGTCGTTTTTCAAATCACACCAGTAGATGAGATCTTTCAGTTGTTCGATGGGAGTGATGGGAAGTTCAGAGATACGTTGAAAACGCTTTCGTCCATCCCAGTCAATGAAGAATATCTCGTAGGGTTTGCTTAAGACTTTCCCAGGGATGAAAGTCTCATCAGGAGGAAGAGATGTGTCAAGTGCAGAAAGGTTAGGTTCTGGACCAAGGACTTCAGCTAGAGAAAAACCAATACCTGTTTCATTTCGTATCTGAGGACCATCTTCTGAAGATTTAGACTTTTTCTTTGTAGAGGCCCTTCGTTTCTGACTTTCGAGAGGAGGAGGAGGAGGAATATCCACACAAGAATAGACTAAGTCGATCTGTTTGTTTATCAGCTTTTCGAAATGATCCTTGTACTTAGACTGAGACTTCTGGATGGTTAATCTGATCTCCAACCATTCAGAGAGACCGTACTGCGTGATAGCTTCAGCATAGAATTTTTCGTACTGTCCAATCTCTCTGAATATCTCGACTTCAGCGATAGAAACTTTGAGGGTTGATCTTCCAGTGATGAGTACCTTGATTATTCTGGAAGGTCGATGTCTGAAGTGTACCTTTTCTTTGCACCAGGCTAAAGTAGATTGAGACACGGTTCTCTTTTCTTCAACGATCTTCTTGGCTTCTTCCCATAGCTGACGTTGAACTTCGATTGGAGCTCTTTTCAGCTTGGGGTCTTTCACCGATTTTTGAGTAAGCTGGATGGCGAGTTCTCTGTCTTTTTCTTCAACTTCTCTTCTTTCAGCGATTAGGCGTTCAGCTCTGAGGTGTTCCTTGTATTCCTTTTGAGAAATTCTGAACTTTGGAGGAACGGAAGGAAGTTGATCACGCATCAGAATGATTCGCTGATCCTCGAACTTCTTTATTATCTCATCTCTTCTTTTCTGCTCCTCTTCACTTGGTTTTTGAGGAACCAAGGAAGGTCTGTTTGTATGAGAGAGCATATGTTCTTCAGGTTCATCAGTCTCAGAGATCAAATCCAAGACCGGGATTATTTCTTCAGCGTTGGGAGCTGGGATTATTGTTGGTGAAGTCGCAGCTGTAGGAACTTCAGCGATATCCTCAAACAGGGGAGAGGACTAGCTGAAACACAGCGATCGTACGAGTAAGAACTTGGATAGAACAGAGATAGAAAAAGAATGTGGTTGTGTATAGAGGTTTTATGGAGAGGAGAGCAAATAATGTGTATAGAGAGGAGGGATGTAGTGTAAGGAAGAGGTTAGTGTACCTGACAAACCGGATTTTTAAGCAAGATCGTCAGATTTTCATCGTCTTCAGCGACACTTTTTCCTTTGCCCTTGTCAGCTTCAGACACTGATGGCTTTGTCTTTGTCCGCTCCCCTGAAGGTTCATTTATCAGAATCCCTTTAAGAGCTGTAGTCCTCTGAGCAGGCTTGACGATAAAAGAGTCATCATCGTCATCATCGCCCTTATCACCAGATGATGGTTCATCTTCAGATAATTCGACGGCTTCATCGTCTTCAGCTTCTTCTTCGAGTTGCTCCCCCTCAGATACAGAGGTAAGCTTCTCGGTTCCCTTAGAGTTTTCATCTCCCTGAGGTCCAGCGGTTGTGTCTTCATTTGTCTTCTCACCCTCATCAGTAAGGGTGAGGTCTTCATTCTTCTCCCCCCTGATAGATTCATCATGGGGAAGGTCTTCAGCGCTCTTCTCCCCCCCCCCCCCTTCCTCATGATGAGTGGGGGAGGAATGTGAGGATTGAGCAGTAGGTTTGGGTTCCCTATCTTCTTGGCCAGGGATCCCCACACAAATTTCAATCGCTGTTAGTATGTTTTCTAGACCAGAAATAGCAGGATTGATCTTCACGAGTTCAGCACGATCCGCGGTAGTAAAATGCTCAGGTGCAGGAGGAGGGGCGGTCATGTTGTGCAGGATCTGCTGCATCATTGTCTTCATTAAACCTACGTCAGTCTTTACAGAACTAACGTTAGTTTTTAAGGAACTTACGTTAGTCTTCAAGGAACTCATGTCGGTCTTTACAGCAGACATATCTCCTTCGAGTTTTCCAACCGATGTCTTCAGCGTTGTGACCTCGCTAGACATGGTGTGAACTGAGGTTTTGATGGAGAGGTAGTCTGTGTAGATGTCAGCGAGAACTTTGGCAAAGTCGCTGAGAGATTTATCAACCTTCTCCAAGTCAGCTTTGTAGGCATTCTTTTCCACCACTGTTGTCAGCTTTGTAAGATTCTCTCCAGCGTTTGTTATAGCTGAAGAGTTGTCAGAAAGAGTAGTGGTGAGACCTGTCAGCTTCGTCTCTATTGTCTTCAGAGAGGCGTTGATGTCTCCCAAATTAGGACCTGTAACATATAAGAACTTGTGAACAGAGGAAAGCTCAGAAGTTTGGGGTTCAGTTACAGTGTATAGGGGTTGGTGTATACCTGCAGGAGGATTGGTGAATTCATCAATCTCGGTGTCCTGAGAAAAGTTCCATGTCGTCAGCGAGAGTGCGTGTACGCATGGTCATCTCTGCAGGTCCTACGTCCATCATTCCTTGAGTATCAGCTTTAGCTTCTGGAGGAATGACAGGTGCTTCAGTGATAACTGGATTAGAGTCCAATTGAGTAGAGGGAGAAGCGAAGGTTGAGAATGTTGGTTGGGTGCGGAGTTCAGCATTGGATTCGCTGAGAATGGCTTCTTCAGTCTGTGGAGAGACTGAAGGAGGTTGGGTAGGTTCCAAGTTTATAACCTCAACGTTTAGAGACGCTGAGGCTGGGATAGAATGGGTGGCTTGTGCAGCTGTGGCAGAGCGTACCACTGAACGTTCCTTCAGCTCTTTGAGATGAGCTGAGGAGTCTTCAGCAAGAGATTGCTGGGGTTGCTCCTTGGTTTTCTTAGTTCTTTTGGAACTAAGTTGGGTATGAGAGTGTTTCCTTTTAAGAGAAGGAATGGAGGTTACAGTTGGGGTATCAGCGGCGGGTTTGTCCGCTGAAGGAGCTGCAGAAGTAGAAGAAGTAGGGTTGAGAAGAGTTAAAAGTGTAGAAAGACGTGCCTCGTTCTCCACAGGTTTGAAGTCGAGAACCTTAGGGCCAACCTGAGAGAGTTTCAGGTCACCCTCTTTTGGGTAGCTGTCCTTCAGGCCTGTTTGGAAGACGGCGATGATGAATCGAGGATAAGGAACCCATGGAGATCGGTCAGTGGCGGAGTCTACTCTGAGTACCAGATCATCGTAGATTATCGATGCCCATTCTATATGTAGACCTTTCAGCAAAGCATATCCCATTGCTTGCTGAGGTTGAGCGGCTTAATCAGAGGAGCCGGTCTTTGCAGTCATGCAGCTGATTAAGTGAGCGAAGATGAAATTCATCTCGCTGGCCATTTTAGACTTCTTGATGAGGGTCAGCTTCTTCTCAGGCTTCTTGTCCCTCCCAGTTTCCCAAACATAGCCTATTGCATCGAAGAATGCAGTGATGGCTTCCCTATCTGAGTGTTTCTTGTGGTCAGGGAGGGGAACAAAGGGTTGTTCTTTGGTTGCGATGGGAAGGCTCAGGGCTTTGCGGATAATGGTAGGGGTGATCTTCATTGTGCCATAATCAGTATCACAGAGGATACAGTCGATTGTTTTTTAGGAGTCTTTGGTTGATGGTAGCTGAGAGTGTCTGGCAGAGTACCAGAATTGGGATAGCAGTAGCTGATGTGCAGGAGGTGTTATGGTCAGGGCTGTGGAGAGGCAACAATTCTTCAGGAAGTTCACAGCATCATTCAGATGTGTGACTTGCTTTCGAGGAGGAAACTCGAGAAGCGCATAGAGGTTATTTGACTTAGTCTAATCCAGTTCGCCAAGAGAGAACTTGACCTGAGGAGCCTTGATTATTTCCAATTCCTCAGTAGCATTAGCAGCAGTGTTCTCAGCGGTGGTGTTCTTGGAAGTAGAAATGTCAGTAGATGCCATTTTTTGTATTATCAGTTCAACCAAAGATTAACAAATAAGAATAATCTTAATGTGGAAAGATTTTCCAATAAGATGGTTCGAATTTTGTCCATTTCATTCAGACAAAAATGTCTTAATGAAGTTTAGGGTTTTTCTTGTTTTTGAAAAACGAAAACCAAAAAAAATCTTGTTTTCCAGTTTCTTTTGAGAATAAGGATTCTGGAAAAACGAATGTGTGAGGAACAAGTTTAAGATTCTGCGTTTAAACTTAAAGAACAACCATGAAAGGTTGTGTTCATAAAACCATGAAAGAAATGATTTCATTTTAAAAAGTTCTTTTGTTTGATCTTGTGAAAACAAAGAGAAGATCATTAACAAGTTTGAAGAAACAGGTAAAATAAAAGAAATATTAACCTGGTTCGTTTGAAGAAGAAGAAGTTCTTGAAAAACTTGAGAGCACAAATGCAACAGTAAATTTTCTTTTTCTTGCTTGGAGGAGAAGTTCGCGTAACAGAAAAATATAAACCCATAATGAGTTTATATAGTGAGATTAGAGAGAGAGAAAAACTCGAGCGGGAAAGTTTTTCATCATGACACGGACACGTGTTTGCATTTGATTGGAAGGTAAACAAAACGTGCAAACGTGTGTCAGAAAAAGAACGTGCCGGGGCTTATCCATTGCAATGACGTCACAACTGTCCTTTCATATTCTACGATGTCTCTGAGGTTTTGAAAACTCAGGGACACTTTTGAAAACATGAAGCACTGAATAGAAATATCAGTTGGTTTTAGAAATTTCAAAGTATCGTTGATTAAGGAAGAGATATTCAGCGATGCAATTTGTCTTGAAATCTTGCATTTACATGCGATTGTCAGAGAGAGAAAAACATACCTTGATATCAGCGAATCAAGTTTATTCAGAGAGAAGATGATAGAATGGGTTATACAAGTTGATTTTATCCTATTGCTGATCAAATGTGAACCGCTGAAGATTTTACTCTTCAAAGTTCAGCATTCCAAGCTCGCTGATGAGATAGTTGAATCTTGTCTCATCAAGAGGTTTGGTGAACAGATCAGCTAACTGATAATCAGTTGGGATAAAGTGAAGTTCTATATCACCATTCATCACATGATCTCTGATAAAGTGATACCTGATTTCGATGTGTTTTGTCTTTGAGTGTAGTACTGGATTATTTGCTATAGCGATGGCACTTGTGCTGTCGCAATAGATTGGAATATTTGAGAGCTGAAGGTCATAGTCCAGTAGTTGATTTCTCATCCACAAGACCTGAGAACAACTACTTCCAGCGGCTACATACTCAGCTTCAGCTGTGGAGGTGGACACTGAGTTTTTCTTTTTGCTTGTCCAACTCACCAGCTTTCCACCCAGGAGCTGACATCCTCCTGTGGTGCTTTTCCTATCCAATTTGCAACCTGTAAAATCACTATCTGAATAGGCGATTAGATCGAATCCTGAGTCTTTGGGATACCAAAGACCTAGATTCGCAGTACCCTTAAGGTATCGAAAAATTCGCTTTACAGCGGTCATATGAGATACTTTAGGTTCAGCTTGATATCGTGCACACAAACAGGTTGCGTACATAATATCGGGTCGGCTAGCTGTAAGATACAAAAGAGAGACGATCATCCCACGGTACAGCGTGACATTAACAGGAATACCCTTAGTATCCTTATCTAGTGTCAGCGGTGGTGCCATAGGGGTTTTCATAGCTGAACTTTGAGTTAAGTCGAATTTCTTCAGCATATCTTTAACATACTTTCCCTGATTAATGAAAGTTCCTTTTTCATTTTGCTTTATCTGAAGACCAAGGAAATATGTTAGTTCACCCATCATGCTCATTTTATACTCATCTTTCATTCTATCAGCGAAACGAGTACAAAGATCAGGGTTAGTAGAGCCAAATATAATGTCATCAACATATATCTGAACAAGAATGATATGACCTTTTACTTTCCTGAAAAATAGAGTTTTGTCGATTTTACCTCGCTCAAATTGTTCAATATGGAGATAAGTAGATAGAGTGTCATACCATGCACGTGGAGCTTGCTTCAAGCCATAAAGTGCCTTATCCAGTTTATAAACATAACCTGGACGCTTAGGATCTGAGAATCCTGGAGGTTGTTCCACATGGACTTCTTCATTCAGCTTTCCATTTAGAAACGCTGACTTAACATCCATCTGATATACTTTGAAGTCTTTGTGTACAGCGTATGCTAAGAATAGACGAATAGATTCTAGTCTTGCTACTGGAGCAAATGTTTCGTCGTAATCAATGCCTTCCTCTTGTCTGTATCCCTGAGCAACAAGACGAGCCTTGTTGCGGGTTACAGTTCCATGTTCGTCCAACTTGTTTCGATAGACCCATTTAGTGTCTATCACTGTTTTGTCAGTTGGTCTTCGAACAAGTTTCCAAACTTTGTTTCTTTCGAATTCAGTCAGTTCTTCTTGCATGGCGCTGACCCAGTTTGGATCTTTGAGGGCATCATCTACTTTCTTTGGTTCAGTCAGAGAAATAAAGTTAACAAATAAACAAATATTACCTGCACTTCGTCGAGTCTGAACACCAGCGTTTGGATCACCAAGTATTTGATCAATTGGGTGATTTTCAGTCCATCGTTGAGCCGGAGCGTGAGACGCTGACTCAACCTTAACTGGAGTAGCTGAAGATGAGGCTTCAGCAACTTCTGGAGTATCAGCTAAGAGAGGAATGGGTGCAGTTGTCATTATATTCACTGATTGCTGAGAAGTAGATGGAATGTCTGAGACATTGGGTTCAGAAGCAGGTATAGTGTTTAAAGGAACAGCTGAGACCCATGATGTTTCAGCTTCACTATTCTGCATATTTGGAATGATAGTAGGACTATCATTTTCCACTGTATGAGTATGAGTGGGAATATCTTCTGAATCACCAAGATGAGAAAACATCCATTGATTCAGTTCTTCAGTATCAGCGGACGGTTTAGAGTTCGCTGAACGGGATTCGTCAAACGTGACGTGAATTGTTTCTTCTACAGTTTGTCTTCTTCGATTGAAGACTCTGAAGGCTTTAGAGATTGAAGAATATCCAAGAAAGATTCCATCATCAGCCTTAGGATCAAACTCTCCAAGGGCATCTCTGTTGTTCAGTACGAAACACTGACATCCAAAGATGTGAAGAAAGTTGATTGAAGGCTTTCTCCCATGAAAACGTTCATAGGCTGTTTTATTGAATCTTTTGACTATCAGCGACCTGTTTTGCGTAAAACAAGCAGTGTTGACAGCTTCTGCCCAAAACTGAGTAGGCAGGTGAGAATCGCTGAGCATTGAACGTGCAGCTTCAATAATTGTTCTATTTCTTCTTTCAGCGACTCCATTTTGTTGCGGTGTTTTCACTGATGAAAAGTTGTGAGAAATACCCTTACTGTCAAAGAAGGAATCAAGAGAACTTTTTTTGAATTCAGTCCCATGATCACTCCTTATTGAGCGAACGGTCAAATTGTTTAGGGTTTCCATCTTCCGAACAAAGGTGATGAGTTCTTCAGGGGTGTCACTCTTGGAACGGAGAAACATAACCCATGTATAACGAGAGAATTCATCAACTATGACCAGTGTATATTTCTTTCCAGCGATGGATTGTTTGTTAACAGGGCCAAACAAATCCATATGGAGATGTTGCAGAGGAGATGACACTGAGGAGACTTGCTTTAAATTAAAGCTTGCTTTGGTCTGCTTCCCTTTCTCACACGCTGAACATAAAGACTCTTTGGCGTATGAGTGTTGAGGTAGACCAGTGACTAACTCTTTTGAAGAAAGAGTGTTCAGTGTCTTGAAATTTAGATGAGAGAGCCTCTTATGCCATAGCCAGTTGACATCAGATGAGGCTTTTGAGAAGAAACAGGAGTTCTCAGTGGTTGTTGAATCCATGTTTATTACATAAACATTTTCCAAACGATAACCGCTGAGAGCTATCTTCTCCTTTTTGTCAGTGACAAAGCAGGATTCCTTGGTAAAGATTACCTTGTTATCCTTGTCGCAAAGCTGACTGATGCTTAAAAGATTATGCTTCAGCCCTTCAACATATGCGACTCTTCTGAAGGTGGTTGTACCATTAGAGAGTACACCAAACGGTCGGGTATGTCCTTTTCCATTTCCTCCAAAAGTCACAGAGGGACCCTTCTCTTCCTTGTATTCAGCGAGCAGGCTTTTCTTTCCAGTCATATGTCTAGAGCATCCGCTATCGAGATACCAGATACCCTTCTTAACCTGCATTACAAAGGAAGATTAGTTTTTCTTGGGTACCCACTTAACCATGTGTACACGTTTGTCAGTGGAGTAGTTGGAATGGAAGGTTCAGCAATCTTCGCAGCATTTGAAGATTCAGCTTTGTCATTCTTCACTTTGGTTAATTTCTTAACCTCAGTGGTCTTCTTTGCCTTGGGGCAGTGATCTTCACCTTAGCTATCTTTTCATCTTTGGTGGCTGTGGGGCACTTACTAGCAATATGATCAGTGAGTCCACAGTGATAACATTTCCTATAACTAAAAGTAGTTCTAGGACCATTTGAATGCTGAGCTTTAGATTTTGAATTATAAGTACCAGCACCAAGTAAGCTGATGGCTTTTGAAATGGGAGGAACATTCAGTTCTTTGGATTTCTTACCAGAGACATCCACTCTGATTCTAGGAGTAGATCGCTGAATAGATCCACGCTGAGTAGATCCAGATATCTGATTCCTTGATCCAGAGGAATGAATCACTAAAGCTTTAGAAGCATTCAGCTTAGGTACTAAGGTACCCTTCTGAGGATTTTGGTTAAAAGCAATTCCTTTACCTTTATCTTTAAAGACAGAGGTAGGTTTTGGATAAACCATTTTCTCTTTACCTTTTGAGGAGGTAGAAATTTCCTCAGGGATAGGCGGTCTGGACGAGGAACACTGAGAGGATGAAGTATCAGCGACTGAGGATACGAAAGTTCCAAATAGGAGCATGGAACGATCAGTGGTTGGTTCTAGAGTATCAGCTTTGTAACCAAGACCACATTTATCACTCAGGGGTATCTGAGACTTAATTATCTCAGTGATCTTTGTTGAAGAATTACACCATCCTTCAACAGTAGCTTTTTCAGCTCTTAAAGCAGAGATAGCTTCTTCTCGCTCGATTTTGACTAGCTGATTTAAATGCACTTGATCTTTAAAATCTTCTTCAATTTTAGAAAGCTTTTCTATTTGAAGGTGACAGTTTTTAAGCTGTTCAGCGAGATCAAGGTTTTGATTTTCAACTACAGTTTTGCCATTCATGGCTTCATATAAACTTCTAGTCAAGAGATCGATTTTACGAAGACTATCAGCTTCATCAATATTTGCAATATTTGTAAAGAAGGAAGGTGATACCTGAATAGCAGAGGTTGAAGTGGAGGGAATGTCTGAACTTTCTTCCTCATCTTCAATCTTTGTCATAAGACAGAGATTGGCTTCATCATCTTCAGAGTCAGATGATGATTCTTCTTCATCAGAGGCAGCCCAATCATAAGCCATCAGGCCTTTGCCTTTCTTCTTAAAGCTTTTCAGCTTCGCATACTTTTCTTTCAGCTTAGCGTATTTGTCATTTTTATTCCTGGGAATAAAGGATTTCTTGGGAAACGCTGAGTTTCTCGAAACTTTCTTAGACCTGCACTCGTTAGCGAAATGTCCTATCTTTTCGCAGTTAAAACAAGTAGCAGTAGCCTTATCAATAGGAGCTGATGATCTTGGCTTATCAGTAATAGAAAGGGGTTTATTCTTTCTGAACATTTTCTTTTTGGCGAATCTCCTGAACTTTTTAGTGAGGAGAGCCAAAGATTCATCATCTGAAGAGTCAGAATCTGATGACCTTTCAGAGTTACTTTCCAACTTAGTGATAGTGACCGAGGGTCGCTGAGTGGAAGGTTCCTCTGAGATTAAAGCAACATGGGTGCTTTTGGAATCTTTTACAAGATTCTTCTTAAGATGACTCCATTGCTCATGATTCAGCATCGTGCCATATAAGGTAGCAAGGGTCATTGATCTTAGATCCTTTGACAGCTTGAGACACATAGAATAACTGTCCCAGCTTTCAGGTAAACATTCTAGAAACTTTGTCAGCACTTCAAAGTTAGAATATTCCTTACCAACAGTTTTCAGATCTATTATTAAACAGTTAAAACGTTGGTGAACTTCAGAGAGAGTTTCATTTTTACCACAAATGAAACTTTCATATTGTCTTACCAGGTTGATCTTTCGAGAGTCCTGGACTTCAGACGTACCTTCATACTAAACACAGATTGTGTCCCATATGGCTTTTGAGGTTTTCAGGTTCATGACGGAATGGTAGACTTCGTCAGGAAGAGCCATGGATAGTATGGATCTGGCTTTTGTGTCGATAGCCACTTTCTTCTTATCTTCGTCAGTCCACATATGAACTTCCTTGGGTATCAGCCTTTCTGGAATAGCAAGTCTATTCTCAGCGGCTGGTACTGCAGCATCAATTCTTTTAGGAATATATGGGCCGTTTTCAAGATAATAAGGCATAGTAGGGTCTACACCTTCTAAGAAGAGAATCATCCTATTTTTCCATAGATTAAAATTATCTCTGGAGAATCTAGGGGGTTTTGCAAGAGAACCATTGTCGATATAGTTTGTGTTTGTGTTGGTGGCCATTTTCAGAAATAGCAAGGAAGAGAAATCTTAGTATAGATTAGATCTTGTTTATTAGATTAAACAAATCTGCTCTGATACCACTTGTTGGTCCCGAAGGGCTATACAAGTTTGTAGAAGGGGGGGTTGAATACAAACACAGATTTTACTTTTCTAAATTGTTTATTGATAAATCATTAACAATTTACAGCTTGTTGAGGAAACAAGATTAAGGATAAACCTAAATCTAAACAAGTTGGAACACTAAGTTTCTTGCACTAAGAAAGAGAAGGAAATTACTAATAATAACCTATCTCAAGATAAGAAGGATGAACTTGTCCAGAGTGAGCAAGTTACTTCAAAATGAAGTGAGTTCTTCTTCTTATATACTGCATGCATTTAATGCATGGCAGTTTACACTTTACACGTGGCAGCAGCTCATTGGTTGTACGTCATTGACCTTTGTTGACAACCTTAGTAGCCGCATGTTTGAATAGTGTAGTATCAGAGTGGTTGTACGATTTCAGACAATAAGGAGGTTCTTTTCTGACATATCGTACAGAGACGTGCAAGGGTGGTTAAGACAAAAGTACTTTGTACGGAGGACTTCATGATCAGCTTTTTGTTGATTCAGCGGTTTATCATTCTATATCAGCGAATGATAAAGTTCAGCGATAGCTAAAGTCTTGTACTTGATACTTCACGTTGAGTGGACAAATCTGAGTCTTCGTTGATCCGCATCAGTTCATTAGGAGACTTGTCGCTGGTTCTTGAGCTTGATCTTCGACTTCAGCGTAGAACCTATGTTGACGTGAAACTTGTCTTCAGAGATCATAAGTAAACAACTAACTTATCAGCGATCACCATAAGGACTGAACAGACTCAGAGCATTATGGTGAACAGTGTTCGCTGAATGTTTATTCTAAAGAGCGAGAGTTCCTATCAGCGGTACTGTAAGATCTTAGTACTTATCAGCGATAGTGAAACTCTGATACATATTGTTTACTTACAATTTTCACTAAGTATATAAGAGGGGGTCATTATCAAATCACTGAGGGTTTGGATCAACAGTTCGATTAAGCTTTGATGAATAGGTTCACATACCTGACACAAATTTGCCTTTTCTGATGGAGGAGAATGGTAGCCCATGAAAGCATCAGCATCTTCAGAATCACTTTCACTATCGGAACGAGCCAGCCAGTGGTCATCTTCAACAAATAGAACTTCTCCTGCCTCTTTTTGTTCTGCTAGCAGAAGTTTGGCTTTGTAGTAGTGTGAGTTTTTCACGACGGGCTTTCTACAATCCTTGGCAAAGTGACCCAATTTCCCGCAGTTGTAGCAAGTGACGGGTTCGTCCTTCTTCTTTGTCTCGGGCTTGCAATCATCCTTCTCATTCTTCTCCTTCTTGTCAGGTTGCTTGTTCTTATCTGCCTTTTTCTTTCCTTCATATTTATCCTGATAATCATGGCGCTTGTTGGAAGAAGTGGAGTAGCGCGGATTATTGGATGAAGGTTTCTTGAAAAACTTCTTTTGCTGGAAAGATCTGGAAAGTAGGGCCATTGCTTTCTTTACTGCAGTCAGTTCAGGATCAAAATCGCTTTCCTCCTCTTTGTCAGATTCTGGTTCTGATTCACTCGGGATCTTGAGTTCGTTTGGAGTGACGGCTAGAAGATTTGCCTCGTTTTGAAGAAACAAGAGCGAGTGGATCAGCATGTGACTTGGACGCGGACTTCTGGTTGCTCAGTATCTCCATGACTTCATCCTCATCCTGTAGAAGCATCTCGTAGAGTTCATGTATTGCTACGTTCTCCATCAGGTGGTTGTTTTTGATGTGAGAAGCGAAGACTTTCCATTCAGGCAAGAGGTTATTTAGAAACTTGAGCGCATTCTCCGTGTTTGATCGATTGATATTGTTCTTGTGGAGCTCGTTCAGTAGTAGGCAAAATCGTTCATAGGCATGTGAGAGTGATTCGCCGGAGCGCTGCTTAAAACCATCAAACTTGGTTATGCAGTTGTTGATCTTGAGTTGGTTGCCGACTTTGCTCCCGCTCATCATCTTTTCTACCTGATCCTACATGCCCTTTAATGTGTGCTTGTAGCTGTCTATGGCTGTGTAGATCTGATTTGGTAGAGCCTGAACCAGATATCTCTTGGCATGCTTTTCGCCATCAAACATGCCCTTTTCCTCTTCAGTCATCTCCAAGTACTTCTTGGGCTCAGTTCGAGCTTCACTACCTCCTTCTTGAGCTGGAATGATATTCATGGGCTGAGCTTGTGGGCCGTCAGATAGAGCACGCCAGATGTACTCGTAGTTGTCCTTCGATTCGATGAATATGAAGAATTTGTCCCGCCATTGGCTATATTCTTCCTGGTAGAGGGTCGGTGGCTTGGAATCGTTGCCGATAGCAAGTGCGTCGCGAGACATCTTTGGTATTTGCACTAATGTGATCGTCAGACGTTGGTTCGATTCAAAGTGGAATCTTAACGCAAGGCACTATGAGTGGGAGTCCTAACGCATGTTCTAAGAGTGATGTAGAGTAAAACTGGTAAGAAACTGGCTAAACAGAACTTACCGGATAGGAATCTGGATGAATTGGTGTATGATCAGGAAGTGTCCGGAACAGATGTGAGTGCAGTGTTCAGATAGCACAAAGTATCCGGATAAAGCAAAACTTACCGGATAACAGGAAGTTACCGGAAGAAATAAGCTTACCGGATAAAAAGTAGTTACCGGATAAAGTGGAAGTTACCGAATGAAATTAGAAAGCTTACCGGGTACTGAAGATATCGGATGATGTCCGAGAAGTGTGACTTACCGGATGTGAAGTGACCGAATAATAAGGAAGTTACCGGGAACAAATGAATCCGGATAGGTGTCCGGAATGATCAGGGTACCCGGAAACTTTGAGTTACCGGGTGAGATATGTCCGGAGACTACCAGTATCCGGAAATTTACCGGATACTTTGATTTACCCGGAAAGTTTTGCGATGTTCCGGAAAGGGCGGCTGAGGTATCTGGTAACTGCGGCTGTGAAGTGCAAGATCGACAGATATGCGACTAGGGTTGCTAAGATCGTTCCTGAAAGATTAGAAACCTAACAAAACACAAAACTAACAATACCCTAATCGATTTTGAAGCAAACTAACAAGATTTTGAAGAAAAAATTTGATTTTTCTAATGAACAAAGACCAAAAACTTATTGCTTTAATTTTGCTCAAAAACTATTCAAATGATCGAATTAGAATTAGAAAAATTGCAGAAACGCTTATAAGATCAATGCTAATCGAATGCAATACGCGAAAACAAGCAATTTTATCAGAATCAAAATATGAATTTTTGAGTGTCAAGAACACAGTCGACTAAACTCAATAAATCTTACCAGAAACCTTTTGAATCACCTTGAATCGAATCGTCCGTATGCTCTGATACCAATTGTGAGTTCCAGATTAGTGCATATATAATGAAATCAATAGAATATAATCAATCAGAATGATTTCAACTGGTCATCCATATATTGCATAAACTTTCAGAGAGTTTTCTTTTACAAACGTTATGAATGATTAATCTGGCTAACCTATTTTCTAAGGCTAACAAACTATTTATATCAAGGACTTAACTATTCTGGCTCATGGCCCATTACATCAATTAAGCCCAAATAGCAAATTTACAATAAATCCCCTTTAACTTCTATTCAACAAGATTTAGTCCTAACACAATTGTTTCGAGATTCCGTGTTGTGGGAAACTCACGCAGAGATGTTTGAATCTCTCCCAATATTCATGGAGAGTTTCAACATATCTTTGCTTAATGCTACAAATCTCTCTACGGAGGTTGGCGGCTCGGGAGGCGGGAAAGAATTTGTCTAAAAATAGCCTCGCCATTTGGTTCCACGTCGTTACCGAATCGGGAGGTAACGACTATAACCAATCCGTAGCACAGTTCTTTAAAGAAAAAGGGAAAGCCTTTAATTTTATATGGTCCTCTGTTAGCTCCAATATTCTGAAATATTAGAAGTATTGAAAAATGGCCAAGTACAGAAGAACTTCCACATAAGCTCTGCTGAGTGCAACAGAAGCTCTGCCGGGCATCTCAGAAGAATCAAAGGAAGTTTGATCAAGAGTGATCAAAGACCGAGGAAACTACAGAAGGACGCTTTCAGAAGACCAATACCGCAGATCCTCTGTTACCATTAACAGAGCCTCTGCGGACAACATCAGAAGACAAGGAACCAAGAAGACTTCTCACAGAGGACCGAGCCACAGAATCTCTGCCACCCTTGACAGAAGCTCTGCAGAAGTAAACAACCAAAGACTCGGAATCCGGTGAAGACTACTCTACAGAGGAACCAGACCGCAGAACCTCTGTAACACATTACAGAGCCTCTGTGGTCCTCTAAAGACTAGGAAGATATTTATAATATCTTGCTACTGTTCCAAGACCTGTTCATCAACTTGCATGGAAAAGTACTGTCAAAACACGTGTCAAGCTCTGAGTGGACTCAATAGGGCAAGGTACAAAATAGACGTCTGCGCCATTTAATGCATTTACCAAAAGTACATCTGCTCCATTAAATGCGCATGGCTCAAACAACTGTTCACACCATCCAGTTTACTATTCATGCCGTAAAAGGAACAGTGACCTACTTCATAGTCTTCTAAGAGTAGTATAAAAGGAAGACTCATGTTGAGTTCTTCCTAAGCAAGAATATAGAACAAAACACAAAAACAGAAAAACAAGAACACTTCAATCGAACATCAAGAACACATAGCTTATGCACATTTAGAGTCATATCTGTTTAAAGCTTTGTATACTCACCGTTCTTAAATCTGTTCTTGATATATATATATATATATATATATATATATATATATATATATATATATATATATATATATTCAGTAAACTTTGAGATATTATTTCCTGTTCACTGTTTATTTATATTGTGTTCTAAATCTATCAAACATATCTGTTAGTTCTTCAAATACGCTTCCGCATCAAACATAAACTCGAACTAATAGATCTGATAATCTTGTTTAAAGCAAAACGGGAACCAACAATTGGTATCAGAGCAAAGCTTGGTTTTCAATATCAAGTGATCCTCGTTTAGACAAGATTCTTGATAGAAACTGTCTGTTCTTAACCTATTCTTCATTCCTTCAAACAGATTCTGTTTTACCGCCATTTTCGATTTATTCGATCTGGTAACATCCTAGAAACTGTTTCTTTCGTTAAAAACTTCATTCAATATGTCAAGACTAAAATTTAGTGCTGATGCTGATTTTCATTATTATTTCAAACTCAGCACAAATTTTAAGAAAATAATTCCTTCTCTTGAGAAAGAATTAGAGGAAAGAAACAAGATCATTCTTATTAACTCAGACAACATTGCCAAGCTTGAAGAATCAGGTAAACTCCTAAACTGTGAAAATCTTGAACTAAAAAGGAAACTATCTGAGTCAGAAGAGCTTGGTAAAAAGGAGAAAAAGAAGTTTGAGGAAGTTAAGACTATTTTTAAAGAAGAGAAGAAAAGCCTTGAGCTTAAGTGTCTAAACTTTTCTAAACTGATTTCCAACTTTGAAAAACTTATAATCAGTAAAATTGAAAAGTTTGGAAAAGAGAAAACTCTTCTTGAGACAAAGAATATGGAACTTTCTTTCAAAATCTCAAAATTACATAAATCTCTTGAAAAAGAGAGGAAAGAGCAGGATTTTGAAAGAAAAGAGTCTGAAAAGGTGAAGAGAGAAGGATTTCAAACAAAGTGTTTGAAAGACAAGTTTGAGAAGGAAAGAAAGGTCTTTAAAGCTGAAATGTCAAATTTAACAAAGAGACTATCCGATTTTTCAAACAAGATTATGTTGGAGAAGAGGTATAAATCAGATCTTCTAAGAAAATTTGATTTAAACCTTAAAGAAAAAGATGTTTTAGCTAAAAGGCTTAAAAACCTTGTCTTAGCAAACTCTTATGCTAAAAATTCAAATAATCCTGTTTACAAAAAGATGAAAATGGTTTGGAAAGTCAAAAACTCTATTCCTGACAAAAATGCTCCAAAGCCATTTGTTTCTACAAAGCCTTCATCTTTTCATTCATATAAATGCTTTGATCTTCTGCTTAAATTAAGAAACCTTTTCTCTAAATCTTTCTGTGTACAAAATGGGTCATTTCAAAAGAAAAATCCAAAGACCCAAAATGAGAAAGGTCATAGAAAGAAAGTTGGCAAACCAGAGGACCTAAAGACAGCTCCAAATCCTAACAAAAAAGGACCCGTTTGGATATGGGTACCAAAAGTTATTTGATCTGTCTTGCAGGTACAAGGACTTCTGACCACTACAGATCAGGACTCACTCTTCAGCAAACAATAGACTCCTTAATACTTCTATTAAGGACTCAGGCTTCAAAATACACTATGACTCTTAAACACTTTGTTTAAGACTCATCCTTCAAAGATTCTATACTTCACAGAGCCTCTGTGGAATTGCTCAGAACCTATGACAATCTCCACAGAACCTCTGATGAGGTTGACCTATGTACTGTGCATTATTTATCTCTATTAATTCAAGCATAGGTCAAGGGGGAGCAGAAGGAGACCTCAAATTAATCTAAAGAGGTTGTTAGATCAAGGAGGAGCGGAAAAGGAGACCTTGCTGAATCTACAGAGATTCATAAGTCAAGGGGGAGCAAAGAATGCTACAGAAGAGATCACATTCGCCGATCAAAAGGAAATAGGTTGGTATCTTGCCACAGAAGTCATAAGCCACAGAGTTCTTTCAAACAAAGAACCTCTGTAGATCACTCAAATCATTCAAATGACTTCTGCTGCACAAAATCTTTGAGATTTACAATTTTCTAGGACACCAACTTTCAAATAAGTCCTAAATACATTGTTAAAACCGATCAAAAACTTGGATGATTAAAAAAGTTAATAAATTATTAGTTATTAGAAATTTCCTGTCACAGAGCCTCTGCTGGCTCTGGCAGAGGTCCAAAAACCTCTGTAGGATAATTTCTCTCTACTAAAAATTTATTGATCCTCTCCGTGTTTTTCAAACGATTTTCATTAAAGATACAATCTACAGAGATAAACGTTTTTCAAAATCACAGAGCTTCTGTACCCACAGAGCTTCTGTAAAGATTTCCACTTGGGAATTTCTGTACCTGTAACGGTAACTTTTCTGTGGTGAAAATTTAAAACCCACGCGTTTTTCATTTAATGTGGCCGCCCACGACGTCTCGTCGTCACTGACATTGATGACGTGTCAAGTTTTCATTGACGTACATATCACGTCGTCCTAGAAACTTGCACCACGCCGAATGAACTCAAGTGTGGATCTCAAATTTTATTAACTTTCTCACATTTTCACCGTTCCGAATTCTATCCGTTACCACAGTATAAAACCCAAGTTAAAATCACTTTCAAAACTTTACTATTCTCTCATCTTCTCCGACGAACTTGCTTATTTCTTTCTGAAAACCTAGAACTTTCAAAACCTACAAATGGCTTCCAGTTCCAAATCTGCTCACGTTTCACCAACGAACTCTCCGACATCCTCTCCAGTGCATTCTGAGCACTCCCACAACCCACACATCGCCACCGATGCCGACAGACACGACTCCGGCGACGAGGCATCCTTCGTACCCACTACCCACCTGCAACAATTTTTCTCAAATGACCATTTCGAGCAAACCCTTCCCATTAAATCGAACAACTGTTATCTTGTTCCTTCTCCTACGACATTTGGCAAAGAACATGTCATCCTGCTAAACATCCTAGAGAACCACTTTCTTTACCCTCTTCTGAGCAAAACCGTTGAACAAATACCAGTACGTTACCTACATCAGTTTTGGCAATCTTGCCGTTATGACGCTGACACCGATTTGATCAGAGGCTACATTTCTAAACCTGACCAAAGTAAGAGCCTTGAACTGATGTTCAATCGCACCATGTTCTCATTAGAATTTGGCCTTCCAACAAGAGGACTCATGGGAATCAAAAAGTATGCACCCCAACCAACAAATGAAGAACTTGTCGACTTTCTGCACATGTTAGGGTACAACCAACAGTTGAAAAAGAGGAACGATTTCCGCAGAGCAAGACTACCTCCTCTGTGGAATACCTTATTCTCCATCCTAAATCGTTGCCTCACGGGAAAAATCGGGAGCATCGATCAAAGCTCACCTCAAATTCTCTCAATCATGTATGGTGTATACTATGATCTACCCCTAGATTATGCCACCATAATGATGCAAGAGATCATCAACACCATCGATCGCAAAATCGCCTCCCAGAAAGCCAAAATGTCTGATCACAACTGGTTACCCCCTCTGCAGTTCCAGCGAATCCTCAGTGTACTTTTCGAACCCCTACTCCTTATCCAAAAATGGCCAATGGACGGTCCCAAACCTAAGCAATTTCCTATGTCCAAGAACACCCCTACAGAACATGAGGATGGCTACCCACACATCAGGCCACTATCAAAGGTAATGTTAGGTTATGCTAGTAATGAAGAACTAGTTAGTGAGTACACACGCGTTTACAGAACTCCTGAACCCAGTTCTGTAACACCCCCGCGTATAGGAATGCCCATAGGAGGTAATGTAGTAGAGAGACTTACAGAAGAAGAATGGAAGATAAAGTTGGCTAAACACAAGGCCAACCAGAAGAACTTCAGAGATATAAGGAAAGACCTCTATTCTTCAAAGAGGAAGTCTTCTGAGGGATCTAAAGAGAAGAAGAAGAAAAAGGGAAAGAAAACCAAGACCCCTACAGAGGAACAACTTGCCTCTGCTTCTACTATCCAACAAACTCCTGCAGAACCATCTTCTCCACCCACTGAACATCCCACAGAACCCTCATCTCCACCACAAATCCAAGGTCCCTATGCCCCTCCCTCTTCCAAAAGAAAAAGAAAGTCAAAATCTACAGAGGAGGGAGCACCAAAACCAAAGAAAAGGAAATCAAAGAAGAAGAAACCATCTTCTCCTCTGCAAACAATAACAGAAGGAATCGAACCACCTCTGCAAACTCAAATCTTCACAGAGGTTCTTGATTCACTTCTGCCAAGACAAGAGACTGCAGAAGAAGAGGTGCAAATAGGTTTAGAGGATAGGGTAGAAACGTCTGGAGGAAAAGAAAATGAGAAAGGAAAAGATGCCGAAGTTGCAGAAGGCACACATCCCTCAACCCCTCCCAGTGCAACCCACACATCTGACACCGCAGGTCTAGCTGCAGAAGGTGTCATTGAAATAGAGTCGCACAACTCGATCCCTACCCAAACCAAACAGCCAGAAGTCACTCTTTCGACTTCTGCGCCCACAGAAACCGGGGAATCCATTCCTAGGGAGTCTCCTCAGAGAGACTCACCTATAGTTCGTGATCAATCGCCCCAGATCACACTAGAACACCCTACAGAGGAATTCGTTTCTTCTGACACGCACAATGTAGGGCCAAAACTTCTTTCAGAGAGAAGTAGAGAGCACCATGACGAAGAGACTCTAGACAAGTCTCCGAGTCAACAGAAGAATATTCCGATACCCACCTCTGGAGTGGATTTGGACAATGTTCTTCACAGAACTTCTGTAGAGACTGAAACTCAGGTTTCTTCTCGAGGATCAGATGGAAATCCTTCCACCCCCAACGTACAAACAAGGGTGAACGAAGGTGTCCCAGGAACAGGGATTCACTCTGGAGAAGGAGTTGTTCCTCCAGAGGTTACCCAAGAGGAACATGTTACGAAGGATGAGTTCCAAGCCTTTGTAACCTCTGTAACTCAAACATTGAATGAGTTGCAAAGCTCATTCACGTCTTTTACAGAGTCAACTTCAGGCGCGCTTACAGGATTAAATACCAAAGTGGATACCTTATCCACAGAGGTTAAAACAGCCCTTGCAGAAATGAAGTCAACTACAGAAACTTCTGCTGCTGCTGCCATCGCCTCTGCCACTAACATTGCCAAAACAACCGCTGCAGAGTTCGAGAAAAGTGCGACCAAAGCCTTCAAAACTTCGATCGCAAGCTACTTTGAAACAATGAAGAAAAATGCAGCAAGGCAAGCAGCTCAAGACACCTGCAGAACAGAAGTTACTGCTAAAAGAAGGCAGGATGATCCTGATGATGGAGCATCTGGTCATCCTGAGGGGGAGAAAACAAAGGAAACTACAGAGGCTGCTTCTGCAAAAACTACAGAGAAATCAGCAGAACCCTCTACAACAGAAACCCAGAAGGGAAAACAACAGAGGCAAAACACCTCTATCTCACCAGAGGATGCACCAACCACAGAACCTAAGGTAATCAATCTTGCATCCTCATCCTCAGAACAAACTCCACCCTCACCCAAAGAACCAACACCAACCTCACAACCAATCCCGCACAAAACTAGAGTCAAAACCATAGCTCGAAAACCCCAAAGACCAAAACGCTCTGCAGAGTTCATTCTTCGCAGAATGGAATTTGTATCTGCTTTTCAATCAGCAAAGCGTTTTGACATTCCACCGCCAAGACCCGAAGACTCCTCACCAACAGAGACCTCACAACCCGAAGTATCAAAACCTTCAGAGGCAACAACCAAAACATCAGAGCATACAACCCCAAAACCCAAAGAACCTCCAACTGTCAAATCAACAGAGGTTCCACCCACACAAATCCAAAACCCAATATCTGAAACCTCAAAGCCAAAAGATAAAGGCAAGGAAATAATGACAGAAGAAGAGCCAAAGAAGAAGATGCCAGTTGCTACAGAGAAATTGATGAAAGGTGCATTTAATGCCTTCGTCACTCCTAAACCCGAAGAGGAAGACTGGGCATTCAACTTGAATCCTCTGTCAGAAAACCCATCCCTGAATCCCACAGCTAAGGTAACAGAAGGTAGAGTAGCAGACATCACTCGAAAGATGGATGAGCTAAGGAGACCAATTCCAAGATCTACTTCAACCATTGAACAAATGGAAGAACAAGTCTACAGTTATCTCTACAAACAGCACTTCCAGAGCGATCTGCCAGCCCATGTCCGAGATCAGAAGCTAAGAGAGGAATTCGATGCAATCTTCACCTCTACAAAGTCAAAACCAGTCAATCAAGTTTACTCCATTCACAAAATAAAGAAGGTAATCTATTGCAAATACTCCAAAATGAGAACCTATCCTCATACGGTGTATACAATCTGGAAAGTCAAAAGGTCTGACAAATCAGAGAATCAATTCTCTGATGCTGATATCCGAAACCTCAATCCCTATGACTTGCCTGACCTTCTGCAATGGACTAAAGACAACTTCAATGACGACTGCCACAAAAGGTCTTATCGAGTTCTCAGAAAGGCGATGCGTGAAAAGCTCCTAATCTACAGCATGCTCGACATTCAACTAGCCATCGATCTGGGCATAACTACTCTAAGTATCAGACCACCAGAGGATTTCTGCCCACCCAATGCCATACCCAATTCAATCATCAAAACTCCAAGGTACGGGTTAGTATTCAAGAATCCTGCTGATCAACTGAAACTGTTTGTGACAATGGACTGTCAGAAGTACACAACCCATACTCTGAACATGTTCAGAAAGATACTAGAGGAGAATAAAGCAACAGAGCTTATGGACGAAGAATCTGCTCAAATGATGATCAAAGATATTGATGCTACTCTAGGCTTACGAAATATCTGCCTCAAATTCTATGAAGAACTCAAGGAAGTAGGAAAAGACAACAGAAAGTTCAACGACTTCCCAAATGCAAAAATCTGAGTCTCTTCAAAGAACCTCTGTCAACATTTACTTCTGTGTACTCAAATGTAAATACCTCTGGCATAAATTCCAAAATGAATGAAATAATCTTCTAAGGTATTGTTTAACCTCTTCTTTAGTTAGGTTAAAATGCATAAATTCAACCTTTTATTTTTCAATACTTAGGGGAGATTGTTAGCTCCAATATTCTGAAATATTAGAAGTATTGAAAAATGGCCAAGTACAGAAGAACTTCCACAGAAGCTCTGCTGAGTGCAACAGAAGCTCTGCCGGGCATCTCAGAAGAATCAAAGGAAGTTTGATCAAGAGTGATCAAAGACCGAGGAAACTACAGAAGGACGCTTTCAGAAGACCAAGACCGCAGATCCTCTGTTACCATTAACAGAGCCTCTGCGGACAACATCAGAAGACAAGGAACCAAGAAGACTTCTCACAGAGGACCGAGCCACAGAATCTCTGCCACCCTTGACAGAAGCTCTGCAGAAGTAAACAACCAAAGACTCGGAATCCGGTGAAGACTACTCTACAGAGGAACCAGACCGCAGAACCTCTGTAACACATTACAGAGCCTCTGTGGTCCTCTAAAGACTAGGAAGATATTTATAATATCTTGCTACTGTTCCAAGACCTGTTCATCAACTTGCATGGAAAAGTACTGTCAAAACACGTGTCAAGCTCTGAGTGGACTCAATAGGGCAAGGCACAAAATAGACGTCTGCGCCATTTAATGCATTTACCAAAAGTACATATGCTCCATTAAATGCGCATGGCTCAAACAACTGTTCACACCATCCAGTTTACTATTCATGCCGTAAAAGGAACAGTGACCTACTTCATAGTCTTCTAAGAGTAGTATAAAAGGAAGACTCATGTTGAGTTCTTCCTAAGAAAGAATATAGAACAAAACACAAAAACAGAAAAACAAGAACACTTCAATCGAACATCAAGAACACATAGCTTATGCACATTTAGAGTCATATCTGTTTAAAGCTTTGTATACTCACCGTTCTTAAATCTGTTCTTGATATATATATATATATATATATTCAGTAAACTTTGAGATATTATTTCCTGTTCACTGTTTATTTATATTGTGTTCTAAATCTATCAAACATATCTGTTAGTTCTTCAAATACGCTTCCGCATCAAACATAAACTCGAACTAATAGATCTGATAATCTTGTTTAAAGCAAAACGGGAACCAACATCCTCCGTTACCTCAGTTTGTTTCATGCTAAGACAAACTATGTGAAATTCTTTCAAATGCTTATTAGGGTCCTCATTCTCTAACCCGTGATATGTGGGTAAGAGATGAACCAAGCCAGTCTTAAGAGCGAAATTTTGATTACTTGTCGGATACCTGATACAATCGGAGTATGAGCAACATCTTGGGTTGTTAGTTGATGTAGTGTCTGCTCCACATCACCCATCTTGACCTTCGGATCTTTCTCCTCTTCTTCTTCTTCAGATTCCGTCTTCGGCTCTTCTACTTCGCTTTTGGGATTTTCTTCTTTTTCTTTTTCTTGGCTCGACAGGTCAATATCTGGCCAGATATTTACCCCTGGTGACGAAGTTCCCTCACCTAACTTCTTTCGAAGCTTGGATTGTTTCCTCAGTCGGCGGTCCGTTCGATTTCTAAACCAATTGACAAAGTTGAACCTGCACGAGAAGATCTTGGCATAAACGGTTAAATGCACCGAGTTCCCAGCAACGGCACCAAAAATTTGACGGATGTCGAGTCCACCAAATAATTAGTTCCAACTATCGGCTATTTACAACCAAAATTGTAATAGCGGTAAGTTGGGTCGAATCCACAGAGACTCGGTTTTAACTTATTATTGCCAATTAATCCAAGTACAAGAACGAATTATTAATAATAATTACGAAAAAGGGGGGTTTGGTTTTGATTAATTAGACTATAACATGCGAATAAAAGCTAATTTTAAACAATGGAAATAAAACCCAGCATTAGTTCACTCTCGATGATGATGATGTGAACACTTATCATCGATCTCGCAAACGTAAATAGTTAGGACAAGCTTAAGACGGTTATGGCTATCAACAAGCTCTGACAACCTTTGTTTTCACCTAAATGGACATTAGCTAAAATAAGCTCTTTAGCTAAATCTTAACTACAAGTGAAACAATGAACAAGCTCTCAATATTCCAAGTGTAACTAGCTTTACCGACTTTGAAAACATCGACTCAAATAAATTAAGCTCACAAGCTCGGCTTAATATCACTTTGATTATGAGATTTCAAGAACTCAAATTGAAAATCTTTTTGAATTCAAAGAGTTCCATTGTTACTCTATCAAAACCACAAAACAATTACGTATTTTATGTTTTGCCTAACAATCATTCAAAAGAATATTAACTAGTTGGCCAATTTAATCAACATCCAAATGAAATTAACATTTAACCTAGAAATCACACAAATAAACTTGTCCAAAACCATTACAACGAAACCTCAAAGTGGAAAACACCAAAATCTAAAGTTTACTAATGTTGGAATGGAGAAATTTAGCCACACATGGCTAAATTAGGTTACCAAATCAAAATATTCAAGAAATTACCTAAGAAATTTACAATTAATTAATGATAAATTGCTCCCCAATCGATTTGCTTGCTCTCCCGTCTCCAAAATCGATTTCTCCAAGTGTTTCCTCCTCAAAATGACGGTTCCAACTCGCTTTTATACCAAAAAATCGAAAAAACGCTCAAAAAACGAAAGTCCCAAAATTAGTCCCTGAAAATAGCCGCCCGCGAGTTGTGGCACAAGTATGGCTACGCGAAGAACGGCACTGATGCCTTAAACAGTGTCACGCGCGAGGAACGGCGCGGGTACGGTCGCCGGAGAACTCGCGCCAGTGAGTTTCGTTCCGACCTGCTGTTGTTCCTGACCATCTCTCGAACGAATATGTTGGACGCTCTTCTTTTCTTCTGGGCTGTTGTGCGACCATCTGTGAAACCCAGAATCTAGCAGAGATATTTAGAGAGAAAATCTAGAGTGCACAAGTCATCCATGTATTGATCTTTTGAGTAAAAATGACAAATACAACAAAGTGTTTCAAGTGATTTCTAACTAGTTGATTGTTAATTGTTGTCTAACTAGACATGCCTATTTATACCCATAACATACAAGGTATAAGGGCATTCACAATACTGCATAGACTCATACAGTACATTGACTTTACAGTAAATCTTGAATACAACAATGCTCTAACAATCTCCCCCTTTGGATTCAAGATTTAAAAAAAAATATGACAGCAGTCTTCAGCTCTTTGTAAAGTCAATCTTCTCCAACAGACACTTTGTCAAATCATCTTCAAGTCTTGTATATGAAAAACAGATCTTTGCAACTTTATCAGCCTTTGACAAACTTGGAACAAGAAGGATGCGAAACCATCAGATCTCGGACCAAGAAGGATGCGAAATCATCTATATTGTTGAACTTTTAGGTGTAAGCATATTCCGAAACACTCAGAACTAAGATGACCAAATTCAGCAACATTTCAGACTTCACATGATCCGAAACCAATGATTTCTTGAACTTAGTATCTTCATCTCTTTGATCTTGAATTATCTTCGACATGAAATTGAATTAAACATTTCTCCCCCATTTTCGATGATAGTGAGCATCATAATCATCGAAAACCTTTTTCAATTTCAGTCGCGTCTCTGAGTATCACTAACAATCTCCTCCTTAATGAATGACCTTGCTCCCCCTCAAAATAAGAATTCTGGAGCAATTTGTTTTCTCCCCCTGAAAGTATGCATATATTTCATTAAAAAAATTCATTTCAAATGCATAGCTTTAATGAAAACATTTATACAAGGAAAAATAAAATTCATTGAACTACATTTTATAACAACTAACATTTGATCATTTGAAAGCTTTACAAAAGAAATCCAACTTAATGAAATTTAACAGATATTTCAATCAAATGAAATCAAATGCATGTGTTTGGATTCAAAAACAAGACATCATTGCATATCAAGTTACAAACGTTCAGTTTCAACCCCTTTATTAAATCTATTTGGTGTGCTAACATGCGAAATATGATCAGCTTCAAGCATATGCAGTTCTGAAACATATAAGAATACTTTGCTCTTATTCACACTATTTGTCCAAAATCAGAATTTTCACAAATTTACAAGTTTATCGCGACTTTGTATTTTCCCAAGTTTCAAGAGATGTGTGCTCATAGGCATCTTTCATATTGTGCTCATTGGCATCTTATACCTTGTGCACATTGGCATCTTGTAATCAAAGAGTTTAGTAAGAATAAGATACACCGTAAACATGACTTTCTATTTGGTTCTATAGCAGGATTTGAGCCAGCCAATCCCAGACCAGTTGGCCTTAGGGGCTAGGTGTCGAGCACCCCTTGGAACTTACTTTCCCAAACCAGAAAGGCCACATCGATATACCTTAAACCCATTTGTACCAGTAGAACATGGCTTTCTATCTGGTTCTATAGCAGGATTTGGGTCAGCCGATCCCAGACCAGTTGGTCTTAGGGGCTAGGTGTCGAGCACCCCTTGGGACTTAATCTCCCAAACCAGATAGGCCACAGGTACAAACTTTCAAACTAAATGATTTTATTATATATATGTATATGTATAAATCTTTTTTTTATTGCATCTCAATCACTTGGTTCTAAAACATGGTGCTTCCCCCATATTTTCGTTTTCATCCATCATTCAGACATCTAGGCTTTTTGAGCATTATATTCTATATAAGTCCTGATTTACATAATTTCGAGCATTCAGCATAATTTCATTCATGTTTTGCTGACCTTTCGATTTATTTCAGAAGTGAAAGTTGAAACAAATATAACTCAGATAATACAAAATTGCTTGTAAAATCACCCTTGACACACATTTTATTCATTGAATGAAAAATTGAAAATTTTCATTTCATTGAATTAAATTTGTGAAGGTTCAAACTTTCAAATTCAATAGAAATAAAACATAATTCAATGTTACCTTTCACCACTTGTTCCTTGAAACAAAAAGATGTAACAGTTAAGGATATCACCTGAGAAGTATGAGTTCTAAACTGATTTGTTTAGAAGTCTTAGTCTTTGAAGTACGGGTCCTGAACTGAATTGTTCAGAAGCCATAGTCGTTGAAGCACGGGTTCTAAACTGAGATGTTTAGAAGCTATAAACGTTGAAGCACGGGTCCTGAACTGATGTATTCAGAAACCAAAGACGTTGAAATCCGGGTTCTAAACTGATGTGTTTAGAAACCATTTCTCTTTGCTCCCCCTTAATGGTACAAATACTCTTCAAGAAATTCACCGCTTCTCTTCTGTTTTCAATCATGTGTGTGGTATATATTTCCAAATCAGCATAACACATGATGATCCTGCAAAACAGATTAAGCAGATTTTGGTACCCAACGGGACTTGGGTCCTAGTGTGTTAGGTGTAGATTTCTTAAAAGGAATACTGTAAGTACCGTACCAATAAGAAGTATGATTTTTATGCACAAAATCATTTGAACCACAGTAGGAACAACAAATTTTCTTATGTGCCAACCTAATTAGATGATTTACAGAATGAATAGGATTAGGTTGAGCAAAAGATTTACCTTTCGGCGCATTGTTCTTTTTGGCATTTGTTGTGGAGACAAATGATTTTGGCACATCTTTCTTTGGAACTGTTGTGCCTTTGACTCTCCATTCCATCTTCACCTTCTTGAAGACTGGAACTTTCTCAGGATTGGAAGTATTAACTTTAGGCACATTTATTTTATTATCTGATTTATCAAACGTAGAATTATAGAAGAGATTTGTTGAACGAATCGGATCTTTTGAGAAATCAGTTGATCTATTAAATTGTTTATAAGGAATGTTTTTAAAACTTGAACTTGAAGCAGTTTTAAAAGAACATTCAGTGTCATTTGTATTAACAAATGGAGTCTGAAAGATAGTATCAAGACTAGCCTGCTTTGAGACACCAAATTTAAAAATGACGTCTTCAAGTTCTTTAACTTTGTTAATCAAAACATTCTTCTCTTTAAAAGTTAGATCAAATTTCTTTTGGAGATCAGATTTAATCAATTGATCCTTCATAATATCAGCTGATAAACCAGATAATCTTTTGGTAAGATTAAGAATCGCATTTTCAAAATATTCGCGTTCTGATTCAAAACCTTTTTCCAAGAATTTTCTTTTATCAGTTATCTCTTTGAAAATTTCCATATTTTTCTTTTTAAGGACTTTAGTTTCCTTTTCAAAGAGATTTTTCTTTTCCGCAAAATGTTTTCTTTCCTTTTCCAAAAGATTTTCTAAATCAGAGATTTTCACGGAAAGTTCAGAACTTTTGATTTCAAATGATTTTCGTTCAGTGTCAAAAATAGCTCTTTCTTTTTCGAGCTTCTCTTTTTCAAAAAATAAAACTTTCTCAAAGTCAGAAACTTGTTTTGAAAGTTTTATACAATTAAGTTCAATTACTTCCTTTTCTTTAAGAATCTTCTCTCTCTTGTCTTCAATGCTCTTCAGATCAGCATTTTCTTTTTGAAGAGTTGTTACTTTCTCTTGAAGTTTCTCGATTTGATCGTGCAGACTTGAGTTGTCTTTGTCTTTCTTTGTTTCAAGACCTGCAATAAATACTTCAAGATCAGTAATTCTTTTAGTAAGTTTAGCATTTGAAGAAGAAAAGTCTAAAATCTGTCTCTTTAGATCAACATTTTCTTTCTCCAATGCTATATTTAAATCAGAAAATGAAGGACTTGAAGCAACATCTTTAGCAATATATTGTTTCAAACTTTCATTATTTGAGTTAACAAAAATTTGAGGAGTTGGAGGAATCTCCTCTATAATCCTTTGCTTCAAACTCATCTTTAAAATTGCTAGAAATTGATCGTTCAGAAGATCAAGCAGATAGTGTATGAAATACACTGTAGAAAAAAAGTTTATATAAAACTTTTTCTTGAAAAACTCTTACAGTGTATAAAATACACTATAGAAAAAATTTCGGGATAAAAAAATTTCTCAAAATACTCTTTTTTTTTAAATCAACAAGAATTCGAATGTATAAGGATTCGAAACCAATGAATTCGGACGCTGAAGGATTCGAAACCCTTGGTTTCGAACGCTGAAGGATTCGAAACCCTTGGTTTCGGACGTAGAAGGATTCGAAAGCCCTTGGTTTCGAACGTAGAAGGATTCGAAACCCCTTGGTTTCGGACAAAGAAGGATTCGAAAGGGTTTCGAATGCAGAAGGGTTCGAAATCCTTGGATTCGAACTTTACTTGGTGCGAAATCTCCCTGAATTCGAATCTAACAAGGGTGCGAAACCTCATAATTCTGACTTAACAAGATTCGAAACCAACACTTGTATTCTTCCAAGAACTTGAAGGATTCGAAATCACTATGAATGGTGCGAAATCCTCAAGAACAATCCGACTTCTTCACTTCGAACACGAAAACCACTGAATCGGCCATAACTCTTTCAATTCTCGATCAAATGAGATGAATCTTACACCGATTTGCTCGAAATTCAAATCCGCACACTTTTCTTTTTAATCACAAATCCTAATTCGATCGTTTTAATCGAATTAAGATTCAAAACAGTGAGTTTAGGGTTTTCGAACAATATGAACAAAATCGATGATCTTGATGTTTTTTGTGCAAAATTTGGTGATAAACCAGGAATTAAAGACGTTCAGTAATCAAATCCGAGTTCAGTGATGTCAAGAACTGATCCAAGAAATCAAAAACCAAAAAAGATCATATGAACAGTAAAGTCGTCATGGTTCGAAATCTTCATGAACAGTGCAAAAAATCTTCAAATTGCTTCTTGATCTGCTTGAATCTCCTGTTTGTGCTCTGATACCATATGTGAAACCCAGAATCTAGCAGAGATATTTAGAGAGAAAATCTAGAGTGCACAAGTCATCCATGTATTGATCTTTTGAGTAAAAATGACAAATACAACAAAGTGTTTCAAGTGATTTCTAACTAGTTGATTGTTAATTGTTGTCTAACTAGACATGCCTATTTATACCCATAACATACAAGGTATAAGGGCATTCACAATACTGCATAGACTCATACAGTACATTGACTTTACAGTAAATCTTGAATACAACATCTCTACGTGGGTGCTAGATGGGTTGCATCCTGTTTTCTTCCACATGGGCCTGCTTGCTTTCTTTATCTCTTCTTTTCAGCCCACTTGAAGAACACCAAGTCACCAACTGATGCTAAATAAATGAATGCCCCTTTTGTTTATTCTTTTTCTTTTCCTTTCTTGCTTGCTTCCTGCCAAAACACAAGGACCAATTACATGTAATTTATTCTCTCTTTTTTCTTTAATTTAATTCTCACACACACACGACTAACTTGGTAATTGTTTTTTTTTTCTTTTTATTATTTTTTTTCTTTTTTTAATCATATTTACAAACAATAAAATACTAAAACTCAATTTAATAGGGGTACTTTAGGCATCTAAATGACACTAATTTTAGGGTAATTCTGATATAAAAATATGTAAAATCGGCACTTATCAGACAACTTTGAGGGACGATCGAGTGACTGTCACTCTTATGTGTTTATATAAATCGTAGGTGTTCGGTTTAAGGATCAAAAGCGTAAAGTGAGAAAGAGTTAAACAAGGACAGTAGGTGCGTCTTTCTAACTAAAAATGTTGTTGACATATGTATTTTATCGCATAAGATGTTTATGAAACTGCAAATTTTTCCGTGTTATGAAAGATGATTTGAAATGTATGAATACATTTGAAAGGAGTTATGTTATGGCTTAAGTTGGGGGTGTGTCCCGCAAATGCTCATACCGAAGGGTGTGTCCCGTTTATGCCATAGGGGGTGTGTCCCAGTTAAGGCAGTGTGATCCAGACACGTTGTCACAAGTGTGCTTGACCTCAGTGTGTGCCATTATCATGTGTCGTACATGTGTTTAAAGTTTAAAGTTTGGGATTGTTTGTAAATGCTTATAAACTGTTTTAAAATGTTATATGTGGCGCGGATGTCGTTATTAGAGGAAACTCATTAGACATCATGGCCTAACCCTCGTTTTTTAAAAATAAACCATTTTCAGGTAAGCGCTTAGTAGGAGGCTCTGGAAGGGCAAAGAGAAGATGTGAGCATGGAGCTTGGGATAGAAGAAAGATGACTTAGTATTTTATTTATCTCAACTGTGTAATAGGTTGTTTCCGCAAACCTTGTTATGTACTCGTAGTATTGAGAGTGTATTTGGAGTCGTTTTGGCAAGTTATTTATGCCATGATGTTTTTGTATTGAATTGTCGAGGTGGGGTGATACAGAAATCGATTAGAATTGAACAAAAATGAACAAATAGAAGATTAAAACCAGTAGTGGGAAGTCAATAGTCGCCTAGAGAGAGGCGATGGCGGCAAAACTTTTCGAGATCATAAACCAAGATAAAATCTTCAACTTTAACTTGTAATTTGTGTTTCTTAACTTAAAAAGTAAATAAAATGTTTCATGTGAAAATCTGCAACTTTAATGTGTCCACATCCTTATGCTCCATGTTTTTTGTTTCGTGGTATGTCCAAAAATAGAATCATGAGAATTCCAAACTTGAAGTTGACTATTTTTACAAAAGAATATAAGAGTTCTAGTAAAAAAACTATGAGGCAAAAGAGATGAATATACTTGTACCCATGATTTATAAACCCCGCAACATTCCAAAGTAAAAAGCTTCTTCATTCTACAAAAGGAAAACCCCACACGTATGATCGTTGAGACCAAACAAGTCACCCCTTAAAATTCTTCTTTATTTGGGAGATAACCAAAAAGGACACAACTAACCACACCATCAAATACTTCATACAATCTGCATTTGAATCAACAACAGGAAAAGTTGCGATTGCCTCTTTCGGGATAGAAGTGGATAAATAACAAAAAAAGGTTTGACACCTGTGTGTGTGTGTGTGTGTGTGTAACACAGGACCATCGTCCCTTCCCCATCGTCACCTTCAAGCTATGGGGGTTATTTATCTGAAAACCTAACATCTTCGGTATCTCACCTTCAAGCTCGTTTCCAGAAAGTTCAACTGTTTTAGGTTACGAATCCTCGAAAGACTTGTTGGGACGATTTGCAGGTTTTCATGGACATATGGGACTACACCAAACCTTTCAGTTCCTCGCCCTTTTGACATATCGGGCCACGAAATCAAAGAGACGAAACTATAGGGACCGAATCACACCATAGTTTGTATTGTCCTTACCATTTCGTTTTTGGGTTATACGTCGAAGTGGGTGATGGTGTTTTCAACAGCGACGATGAAGATGATAAATTTAGAGTTAATTACAGAGTTGGTCCTTATGTTTTCATGCTTTTTACAAAAATATGAAAAAAAAAACACAAAAAGAATTGCAAAAAGAGGAAGAACACATGGTTGAACGAATAAACCCTTGGCTCTAACAGCCATTTTTAACGGAGTTAGTGACTAGGTGGTCTCACTTTAAAAGCAAAATCCAAACCTGGAGAACAAAAACTTGAATTATGAAAGTTTAGGTCCCAGGTACCAAAAGCGTAATTCTTTCATATTTCAATATAATTTGTCGTGTTCACAATTCAAGACTTCAAGCAGGCAAAAGTAGTTTTCGGTTTCGTACAATATTGGAGCGTGTCTTGGTCATGATGTGATCCAACGGAAAGCAAGTGTCGATCCGTCCGGTTGGTACATCCACCGGTCATCGGCAGATTTTCTCTCCCGCCATTACTTTGTATATATTTAATAGTCACTGCACAATCCCGAAAACCCATTAAAAAATAGTCGATATCCAGTTATACTACTATCAACATTAGCAAGTGAAATCCTTTCATTTTGAACTAAAAATCTTGCTTTTTTCCCAATTGGGTTTTAAACAATTTCTCAAATTCTAATTGAACTGCAGCAGACTGATAGTGATCAGTTCCGCCATGAGCAAGCTTAGTGTAAACTATGGGGTTTTTTGGAGGGTTTTGTATGGTCAATTGGCATCTTTTTCATTGGCTCTTATGAGCTTCAATTCATCTCTATCTGCTAATCTAGGTTAAAACTCCTATTTTACCTTGATAACTTAAACATATCGAAGCAATTCTCTTCATAGGGTTTATCTGGGTTTTTATTTTTCTTTGCAATTTGACTGTTTCTTTTTGTTTTGTAGGTGTTAATGCGCCATTTACTTTGGCATTTTTCTCTTACTTGGCTGTGACATTGGTCTTTGGAAGCATCTTGTTATACCGTCGTCAAAAGCTACATGTAAGCTGTCACGGAAACTTGATCAGAATTTTATGAAGCTTCCTTTTTTGTTCAAAATGATTTTGATTTGTCTGTGTTTGTGTTTGTGATGAATCTTGATTGTGGTTTACAGATTTCATGGTATTGGTATGTCCTTTTAGCAGTTGTAGATGTCCAAGGTGGTTTTCTTGGTAAGTATTAGTTTTCGGTGTCAATTGTCATCTTTGAGTTCAATATTTTTGCTCCCTGAAAAAGACAATTTCGTCAAAAGTCTTTTAGGTGGCGTTTGGTTCGCAATGAAATTGGAATGTTGAATTTCTTTGACCGGATTCCATTCAGTTGTTTAGTTCAATTTTTTTTTATGGATGGAATCTTTGAATTCCAACAAATCCCACGGATGAAGGATTTAAACATTCCATGATAAAGAGATGGTATTTTAATCAAATAGAATTTAAATTTTCCATAATTCCAAAATCACCCTTTACCCCAAGGTATACCCTACTCAAAGATTTGTTTCATCAAAACCCTATAAAGGTCAAATGGTTAGTTTTCAACATGACAATTGAAATGAAATCTTTGATATTCTTGGAAAATTTTGGTACCAACATTGAACTTTATGAGATGATTTCTAGATAGAGAGTTGTTGCTGTTACATTCAAACAGACATCCATTACATTTGAACTTGAAACCCAATTTCGTTGACCTCAAAAGTCAATGGATAATATGTGCCTCTTCTTGTGTGTGGAATTAATTTCAATGGATTACTGAAACCCCATGATTGAAATCTTACAATATCCAAAGTAACAATTATTTTTCTGCTGATCACAGTTAACAAAGCGTACCAGTTTTCTTCGATCACCAGCGTGACGCTACTCGACTGCACTACAGTCGTTTGGGTCATAATTCTCACTTGGCTCTTTCTTGGCACAAAGTATTCCTTATGGCAGTTTTTTGGGGCAGCTATATGTGTCACAGGCCTATTTTTAGTGCTACTTTCTGATTCCGAGGTGGGAGGTGGAGGTAAGAATACAAATAAATCGTTTTTCATTAACATCTCCAACTTTCAAATGATACCTGTTTTGGTAATAATTCAGGTGGCTCGAATCCTATTCTGGGTGATATACTTGTGATTGCAGGGACATGTTTTTTCGCAGTAAGCAATGTTGGTGAGGTTAGTTTTAATGTTACCATTTCTACTTGCATTTCTTTAATGGTCTACAAGTGCCTGAAAACACAGAGCTAACCTTGTATCATATCTCCAAAATGCAGGAATTTTGTGTTAAGAAAGTCGGTCGGATTGAAGTAATAACAATGCTTGGTTTATTTGGAATGCTTGTGAGCGTAGTTGAAATGTATCCTTTTGGTGTTTAAAGTTCTGTTGAAGTTTCTTTTTCTGCGTAAACATTTCTGTGTAAACTACCAAATGGATGAATAGATTTTAGTTATTTATGAGTAAGAAGAACATGTGTCGATTTTCCATAATTATCCCTTAGGGCCATATTCGAGAGGAAGAATCTTGAATCCATATCCTGGTCTCCGGAATTTGTAAGTGAAAACGTGCTACCAAATGAGACCCAACTCTCTAAAACCATCTTTTGACCTCGATCTTATCTTTCAGATTTTATACTTTGCTGGTTACGGTACAGCAAGCTTTATGTTCTGTTCTTTCGCACCTCTTGTTCTACAGGTTCGTTAAATTCTCCATCTCATGAAAGAAAAATGCCAAAACCTTATTGATTCAGTCGTATAAACGATGGTCAAGTTTATGCAGGCAAGTGGAGCCACACTCTTCAATTTGTCGTTACTCACAGCTGATATGTGGGCAGTGGCCATTCGTGTGATTTTATACCACCAGAAGGTAATCTTTCCGAATGCACATTTATTTATCACCATAACTCGTTTCCTTTTCCCATGACTTTGACCATATATACTCGTAGCAGGTTGACTGGTTATACTATGTGTCATTTTTACTCGTGGGTATTGGTCTTGTTATATATACAAAAACGTAAGTCTTGTTTTCTTCTTGACGTATATTATCTCGTTGGTCATATTTTTACTATTTTAATTGCGATACGAAACTTTACTTGGTTTAGGGAGAAGCGTAGCGATGAGATACCAGAACTTGAGAATGGTGACACTGACCAATCGTACGAGCAGCTACCAGAGGAATCGGTGCAAGTCTAGATTTAAGTCCACGGCTGCATCAAATTTGTAACAATGTGTTAGTTTCAGCAGCGTAGTAGTCATTGTATTAGTTTCAACACAAATTTTAAGCACATATTTAAACTCAAATGCTTGTTTATGGGGATATAATATAGTCAAAATATACCCCAAATATAGTTCATAAATTGTTACAACCAAACTTAAGGGCTAGACGTTTTATGCATAAAAGACGTGTAAAAATTTATGAATGAATAAATTGGTGCAAAGAATAATTAGGATTTTGGATGCCAAACTAATGAGATATGTATCATATTTTTGTGTTCTTAATTTAGTTTACTACTTGCTAGCCAACTCATCCCTGGAGTTTGATTATCGTTATTGAAATTGTTGGTTCTTGGTAAATTTCTTTTTACTGCTCGGATCGAGCAATGCTCAAAAGTTTGGGGATGTTTATAGTTCATTGCATCACCTATATTTGGTTTTAATTCTTATATTCCATTTGTGCAATGGAGCTTTGGAGTTAAATTACATGCGTAAATGATGAAAAACATGCAAGAATTGAAATTTTTGCTTGTGGTGGTGTTTTGAGGCTAATATTTGACATATTGCATTAAATTGGACTGATCCGATACTTATTTGTGAACAGACAGGGACATATGAAGTCTTGGAAATCAGATCATCGTTGGACTTAATGAGCTAAAAATGACTTGAAAAGCACTACAAAAGTATGGTACGCACATTGCAGGTTATAAACGAGATTTAAAGGAGAAATAGAATGAAAAAGGTATGGACATGGTTGTGTTGTGTTTGAAAGGATCAAAGATGAATTTGGAATAGGATTGGAATTTATGAATCACTTAAAAGTAGCCATTATTTCTCATTTGTCCCGGGTTCAATTTCAGGCGTACACAACAGTTGTAGTTGTGGCCGGCCACAGAGTTTATCAGTGCTGAGTTCTTGCAGTCACAATTTGCCGGGATTAGTTAAAAAACAGTTGTCAGTAATATTGATCACAGCAGAAGCAGCCTTGTCACCCGAAACAGCAACATGACTAGCAGCAAAAGCTGCTGTCAACTAGCTGCTGCCCACAGGCCCCAAATCAGCAGCTTATTTAATGTTTTCTTCGATTAATTTGGTGAGTGAGTGAGTAGTTTTATATTGAGGTTCGATTGAATGAACTAGGTTGGGGAATCTGATTTGTTGTATTGATATTAATGTCACATGTTTAGTTTGTTCATGAGCAACTAATTGGTGCCTGGCAAACATTTAACTGGTTCATTTTTTAGACTAATGACAAAAGTGGCTATTCTAATGTGATGTTCATGAAATAAATGCATCGTGTGTTGTGAAAACAATGCGTTACTTATATATATATATAGAGAGAGAGAGAGAGAGAGAGGCGGGTTCAAACGAGGAGCGTAACAATTTAAGAAAACGCGAGGAGCACCGCCCATGTACGAAATCACATGTGATTCACGTACAAAATCACATGTGATTCACACCTGATCAGGGGGCTTCCGCCCATGTAGTGGATCACATGTGATTCACGCCTAAAATCACATGTGATCCGGGCGACTTCCACGCGACTCGCGAGCCAGGTCGCCCGCTACCCGATTTTTTCGGGAGTAGTGGATCACATGTGATCCAGTACATGGAAGGCGCTCCTCGCGTTTCTCGTAAATAGGTACGCTCCTCGTTTGAACCTTCCTCTCTCTCTCTCTATATATATATATATATATATATATAGGGTGGGGAAAACCTCAAATAACCGAAAAACTAAAGAACACCCTTACAGACATTGATTAAACACAATCCAAAGGATATTAATAATAAGTCATTAAATTAATTAAAATTAATGAAAAGGGTAGTAAAGTAATTTGGCCACTATACCCTACCGCCAAAACAAAACAAATCCACCCCAACTAATCACTACTCCCGGTCACAAATCCTCCTCCATGAGTTTTTCGGCGAAAACTTTCAGATTCCGGCGAGTTCACAGTTTTTCGGCGAGTTCACGGTTTTTCGGCGATGCTTGCTGTCGACTGCCAAACTTCAGAAAATCACAGATTACTTAGTGGTTTTCAATTCTAAAACTTGCAATCTAATCCAAACTGAAAAACAAACAAGTTTGTGAAAGAAAAACGATCAAAAACATGTCGATATGCACAAAAGCATGTATATGCACTTGTGCATAGCATTTGTGGATGGTTGTTTCCAAGGAGGAAGAAGAAGGTGGAGAAGACAGAATCAAAAAGTTTCCAACAAACATAAAATCAACTACACAATTTCAGATCTAAACAACCAGTTCACAAAATCGAATTGTAGATATGCACTTGTGCATATTATGCACAGATCTGGCGTTTTTCTACTGAAACGCGATCGGTGATGGAGAAGAAGACGGAAAACCCAAGCACGGTCTGTTCGAGACGAAAGTGAAGACGAAAAAAACCCAAACCTTGATTTTCCGATCATTTTGGCCGAAATTTGTTCTCAGCGATCTTAGACGAAGGTGAAGACTCAACGACAACGGTCCCATTTCCGGTTGGCGTAGGGTGGAGGGTGGTGACGGAGCGGTAATTAGCAAGACGGTGATCGCCACCTGCTGTATACCAAATCAGGGATCCAGCTTGAAGCCAGAATTACCGATTTAGTCCTGGTGTTGACAGTACGAGATTTAGGAGACTTGACCTCGAATCAGATGAACCGAATCGATGAGTTACAGAGGAGAACCATCCATGAAGAGAGAAAGATAAGTGAGAAAATGGCGACGCTGCAGGAATCAGCGGCAAACACGGTCATGGTGAATTTGTCCAACGAGGATCGGAGATGAACAGGAACGGGAACAACGATGGAGAAATCGGTCATGGTGTACTTTCTAATCGCGGCGGCGGAGCTGCACCTCCGGCTATACGATTGGGGCAAGAAGAGATTAGAAGAAGTGGCAGAGAAATTGGGGGAGAAGAAGAAGAAAGAAAACACAGAGTGAGATAATATGGTGGCCAGAGGTGGTGGCGGCAGTTGAGAAGAGAGGTGAGAAGACAAAGAGATTGAAACCCTACGATGTAAAAAGGAAAGGGAAAGGGGATGTTCAACAAATAAGACGTTTGGGTTTTTTTATACATATTCCAATTATACCCTCTAATGCATTGTATACCCTTATGAAATGTACCATGAACTTCTTTTTATTTACAAAATTGCCATTGAGATAATAACCATTAGATTATCTCATCCTACGTGTGTAAGTGTGTTCTTTAGTTTTTCAGTTATTTGAGGTTTTCCATTGAACCTCTCTCTCTCTCTCTCTCTCTCTTTATATATATATATATATAGAGTCCTAATAAATTGTAAACCATCATTTTTGTGTAAACCGTGTAAACCGTCGATTTCATAGGTTTTTTTGATGAAATTTTTTTATGGAATTGTTTATTTTGATGAAATTGTTTCGTATCATTCATTTCTTGATGAGTTTTTTTTATGAAATTTGTAGTTTCATAGGTTTTTTTTCATTCTTATGAAACAGTTTCATATATTTTCGTTTTCACATATGAAACTACAAATTTCATAAAAAGAATTCATCAAGAAATGAATGATATGAAACAATTTCATCAAAATAAACAATTCCATAAAAAAATTCATCAAAAAAACCTATGAAATCGAGGGTTTACACGATTTACACGAAAATGATGGTTTACAATTTATTACCCCTCTCTCTCTATATATATATATAGAGAGAGAGAGAAAGGTTCAAACGAGAACGCTAACTATTTACGAGAAGCACGAGGACGGCCGCCCATGTACAAAATCACATGTGATTCACATACAAAATCATATGTGATTAAAATTATGGACCCGCGCGGTTTGGCCCGCGGTTTGCCGCGTGGATCACATGTGATTTTGTACATGGGCGGCTGTTCTCGTGCTTCTCGTAAATAGTTAGCGTCCTCGTTTGAACCCACCTATATATATATATATTTATATATATATATATATATATATATTTATATATATAGTCATAGGTTCAATTGAGAAATGTTAAGTGTTTAAGAAATAGAGAAGTAATCTTAGTCATTCATTCGGTCAAGGTTAGCTTTGACTACCGGTGGATGTTCCAAAAATAAAAGGACAGTTTCGTAACTTTTATAAATACGCGGGACGAGTTCATATGTGAATCACACAGGTTCACATATGAACTCGTTATGCGTATTTTACGAAACTACCCCTCTAGCTTGTGCAGACCACGCGAGAAATTATATGTTGCTTCTCAGTCAAAGTCGCAAATGTTGACCGAATGAATGACTAAGATTACTTCTCTATTTCTCACACATTTAGCATTTCTCAATTGAACCTCTCTCTCTCTCTCTCTCTCTCTCTATACATATATATATACATACATATATATAGATATAGGGTGCGTTTCATTTGCAAACCACACCATTTGTACAAACTATACAAACCACTATATTTGGAAACGATAGATATATTTATGGAAAATCATTAGGATTCATTAATTATGATTGAGATATATATGGAAGATGATAAGATTCATTCCTTACGATCATGACTTTAGATTAGGAAACATATTAAAATATGATATTTATTACTTTGATGAACAACTAAGATTGGTTTGTATAGTTTGTACACATGGTGTGGTTTGCAAATGAAATGCACCCTATATATATATATATATATAGAGAGAGAGAGAGAGAGAGAGAGAGGATCAAATGAAAATGATAACTATTTAAAAGAATAAGAGAATAATTCTAGACCAATAATTTCATTAATAATGCCTTAATTAATTAATTCTAAAAATACATATATGAGGATATAAAAGTAATTTAGTCATATAAAAGTTATTTTAGGTATTTATTTAATATTCTACTTTTACCATATTTGTGAATTTATATAATTTATTTTTTTATTTAATAAAATATCTTATATTTATTTCACTTAAAATAAGCATATTTAATTTTCTTTTAAAGAAACCATTTTTTTAATTTATAGCAATATTTAAAAAAAATACAATTTTCATCAAAATCACATGTGATTCACAATGAATTATTTTTTCCAAAATGTTTTCCTAATCATATGTGATTTAAAATGTGAAAAACAATGATTCAAATTAAACATTAAAATGGAAAAATAATGAAAATAGAATCATATATGGTGTGTAGCAAAACACATTTGAAATGTATAAGATCACATGTACTTCAAAACGTAATTCATTATTTTTCATCAAAATCACATATGATTCACAATGAATTGACTTTTTTTCAAAATGTTTTCTTAATCACGCATGATTTAAAATTAATTGTGGATATCACATGTGATTCACAATTAATTAACTTTTTTTTCAAAATGTTTTCCTAATCACATGTGATTAAAATTAATTGTGGATATCACTTGTTATTCACAATGAATTAATTGTGGATATCACATGTGATTCACAATGAATTAACTGTGAATATCACTTGTGATTTATTACGAAAATTGTAAAAACATCTTAAATAAACTAATCCAATAAAAATATATACTTCAAATGAAAAACTAAATCACACTTATTTTAATGTTGTAATAAATAATAAGTAAATGAATAAAATACTGATCATGCTTAAATTACAAAATTATAAAAAAAAATCATGAATAAATACATTAATTAAGTTTACTATATAATTTATATAATAATAAATGAGTTTTCATATATAATATATATAGAACAAATGACACATATGTCCTTTTGAGCGATTTTTAAGAAAGTTTTATTTAAGGTATTTTTTAATGAAATGATTGGCCCAAAATTATTCTCTTATTCTTTTAAATAGGTAACATTCTCGTTTGAACACAACTCTATATATTGGGAGTAGGGGTGAGCATCGGAACTGGGTACCCGCCTTTGGAACCGGAACCGCTCTGGAACTGCCGGTTCCAGAACCGGAACCGATGTGATTGGTTTCGGTTCCGGTTCCGGTTCCTAAAATACGGAACCGATTAAGACTGGTTCCGGTTCTGGTTCTCATTTTTTTGGAACCGTTACCCGCTGGGTACCCGGTCCCGCTTTTTTTTTAATAAAAACTATTTATATATTTAAATATTTAATGATGTGGTATTAGTTTTGTATTTTTATTAGGTGTTTTATTCGTTTTCATCCAAGTGTTTAATTTGAGGTGTTGACGACTTGGCGTAAATACGTGAATTTTTATGGAAGTCGTTTTATTGATGTCAAGAATCAATACTCGAGAGTTTCTAATTTATTTATGTAATAATTAGTTTTTATCGGATTATTTTTCACCATTTATTGTATTTATTACTTTATGTTGGTACTTTATAGTTTGCAATAGACTTAAAATTACAATTTTATTGTATGAATTGTTAAAAAAAAGTTGATATTGGGTACCCGGAACCGGTCCTGGAACCGCCGGTTCCGGTTCTGGTTCCAAAATATAAAGAACCGATGTAAGTGGTTCTGGGTCCGGTTCCGATTCCATGAATTTTAGCCGGGTACCTGGTTATGCTTACCCCTAATTGGGAGCATCATGCGAGAAACAAACTGATTTGCGAGAAGCCGATAAACCCTTAAAATTCTCATTATATTGGATAAAAAATAATTACTATTGGGAGCATTCAAAAATATTATAAAAAATAATTTTAGATATTAGGATGATTACTATTTTAAATTGGATAAAGTGATAAACCCTTAAAATTCTCATTATATCTTTTAGATTTTTTTAATTTCAATTAATTCATCATTTCTTTTATTAAGTTTTATGTAAAAAAATTCTAGATACATTTTAAAAAAATATCATAATTTTGATCTATGTGATATCCATAACTAATTCATTATTTTTTTCATAACTTTTTCTCTATTTTTTGGATCCATGTTTTGAATTACATGTGATTAGCGTCATTTAACAAATGATTTATTACGTATCACATATGATCCACTATATGTGAATTTTTGTGCATATCACATAGCATATCATCACATGTGATAATTGTAGATATTTTAGTTAATCATATGTGATTATGTATATTTATATTAAATAGATTTTTTGTGATGTAAATATTATCATATGTGATTATGGGTCATTTATATTCAGACGCATATTATCATATGTGATTATGCGTCATTTATATTCAGACATATATTATTATATGTGATATTTACAAATATTCATATAGTGGATTATATGTGTATACATAATAGATCATGTGTTAAATAAAGTTAATCACATGTGATTAAAAACGTGAATCCAAAAATTAAAGATAACTTTGTGAGAAATGTAGTGATTGTGGATATCACATGTGATTTGATGAAATATATTATTTTCTTATCAGAAATGTATCTAGAAAAAATTATATAAAACTTGATAAAAAATAATGAGATCTTTAAGGATTTATCGATTTCAAGATGGTAATTATCCTAATTTCTAAAAAACATTTTTTATAATTAATGAAATATGTGGCTCATATTCATTCTCGTCTTCTCGCATATTGATTGTCTTCTCGTTTGAACCTACCCAGAGAGAGAGATAGAGAGGGTGGAGGAGAGAGCCATAAAATGCAAACCATGTATTTGTTGCACCCCTTACAAACCAGTGTGCATATGTGAACAAACCAGATGTGAACAATGTGCATATACATATGCATACGTGCAAGAATATATACATATAATGGACATACATTCATATGGAATAATACATATATACAACTCAGGTTATGCACACATTGTTCACATATGCACATTGGTTTGTAAGGGGTGCAACAAATATATGGTTTGTATTTGATTTGTATCCTATATATATACAAAGAGAGAGAGAGAGGCTCAAACGAGAACGCTAACTATTTAAGAAAACACGAGAACGACCGTCTATGTATAAAATCATATGTGATTTTATACTAATAGCAGAAAACTGGACACGGACGAATTTGTCCGTGACTTAAAAAGTCGCGGGGCAAGTCGCGTGAATCATATATGATTTTGAATGTGAATCATGTATGATTTTGTACATGGGAGACCGTTCTCGTGTTTTCTTAAATAATTAGCGTTCTCGTTTGAACTCACCTCTCTCTCTCTCTCTCTCTCTCTCTTTCTCTCTCTCTCTCTCTCTCTCTCTCTCTCTCTCTATATATATATATATATATATATATATATATATATATATATATATATATATATATATATACATGGTCCATTTTTTGTTAACCAATGTTTTAGTGTTAACCTTGTTAATCAATCTGGACCGTTGATCTTGGAAAAGAAGGGCTCCAATTAAATCAATTTTTGTGGTAAAACAAATAAGGTGAACACGGACCAATGTGGAATTTCATTTATGAAGAGGCGTAAAGTAGTGAAAACCATAAAATTGATAATCAAGGAAACAATCTCACCTCCATATTTCACGACACGACGCAAGGAGAAGGTTTCTGATTCCGAGTTTCAAGCATTCGATCAGGGTTTGATTCGATATCTTCTCAACTGAATCAATATCTTCATCGGTGAACACCAAATCAACGCAATACATGGCACACAAAATTGATGTTCATATATGAAATTAGTTGTTTGTATTTGTTCATGAATGAACCAAAATTGATGTTCATATATGAAGGTAGCTCTGTTCATATATGAAATTAGCTGTTCATAAACAAAATGGTATAAATGAATGATCAAAAACCTTTGCGATTCCGGTATGTGATTCATGATATAAAGTGTTTGATATTTATATATGAAAGTACAGGTTTAGAACCACAATAAATGTGTGTTCAAAATAGTCTACATAAAACTGGTATGTGTTTGCATAAGTTCTGTTCACTTATGTTCATGAGTGAAAAACAATGATGTTCAGATTCTAACGTCTCTAACAACGCCATCACACCACCAAACCCTAAATCTGACATCGTCTTCTCCATACTCTATATAGACAAAAAACCACAGATTCTATATTAAATAAAAACAATACAAAAACTTACACTTTACAAACTCATCATTCAATTCTATAAAAACATAACTACGAGCTAGACGATTACAAACATCTACAAAATCGACAGAGATATCTTCAAGACCATGGGAATGAACATCGATATTAATCTGGGTATTATCCCTCGACAATTTTTCATGTTCAAGCGCATGGGTAGGGGTGTAAATGATGCGAGTCGAGCTCGAGTATCATCAGGGACGGACCTGTAGGTGGGCACGTGCCACCGTATTAATTCTCCAACGAAGGGTAAAATTTTGCGTTTTCGTGAAGGTGTCACCGTATCGATTTAGGAGGTGCTACCGTATTATTTTGGAAACTACAAGGGGTGCACCTAAACTGAAAAGAATGCCCAAATCTTATACCCATTCAACCAAAAACCCGAAAAAAAAAACTCTTGAAATCAACAAAAAAATACCGAAAAAAACTCTCGAAATCGATAAAAAAAACTTGAAAATCCCCCGAAATCAAGCAAAAAACGTTAAAAATTTCTCGAAACGACAGAATTTGGCTAAAAACACATCAGACGATATTGAACGTTGGTAAAAAGATGAAAGACACTTCGATAAAAACGGTATGAAAAAATATGGTGCCACCGTATGAAAAAAATGTGGGTCCGTCCCTGAGTATCATTATACTCGACTCGAACTCGAAACACATTCCCAAGATCGAACTGGACTCGAAAACTCATAAGTAGTACAAATAAAAACTCGACTCGAACTCGAAACTTAATTCCCAAGCTCGAACTCGACTCGAAAACTCGCGAGTAGTACAAATACAAATTCGACTCGAACTCGATAACCAATTTCCAAGCTCGAACTCGTTTCAAGCTCGAAAACTCGAATCATGCTCGAACTCGAGCTTAAAAATCAAGCTCGAACTCGTTTAATGCATAAAAGAACTCAAGGTGAACAAAGAGCATAAAAGAACTCAAGGTGAACCGTTTTCATGGGTGTGAGTCCAATATCTAACACATAAAAATAGATTTGCAATGAGATCTTTATTAGAGATAGAGAAAGATACAAGATGAGAGTGAGATCTACTTTCTCTCTCTAACTTCTCTCTCTAGAAAGTCATCCCTCTATTACAAAAGACTCTCTCTATACTCACGTCTCTCACACGTCTTACACAAACACTCACTAACAACACCCTTATATACCCATTGACTATTACACTAATACCTTGACTTTCCTATGACTTTGACCATTTACCAGTATTACAAGACCTTTACATTGACTTTGACTAAGCTTGACTTATTACAATTACACATTAAATCTTGAATACAATTCTTGCACTAACAGTCTCCCCCTTTGGATTCAAGATTTAAAAATTTATGACGACAGTCTTCAGCTCTTTGTGATCTTCAGACTTTTAGCACTTCAGCTCTTCATTCACTTTGAACAATCTCTCTCTTCGCTTTGAAGGAAGATCAATCTTTGAAAATAGCTCTGAAAAATCTTCAAATAAGCGTTGTCTTCAGAAATCCAGATTGACTACTTTAATCTTCATCTGGATCTTCAAAATCAAATAGTCATCAAAGTCTCGAATCAAAAACTTCAAATCTTTGTAACACTGATCTTTGAATCATTGTAGCATTGATCATTGCAACTTTGACAAATATCTTCAGTCTTTGATTATGAACTGGCTTTAAGCTTTGACTGGGTTTGAGCTTTAATTGAGTTTGAGCTTTGAATCTTTGTAGCTTTGAATATCTTGAACTGTGTATCTTCATCTCTTGAACAATATCAATCTTTGAACTTTGAACTTTCTCGAAACGTCTCGAAACATCTTTAGTTATTATCTCGAGCTTCTTGACTTTAACATATCCTCTCTTTATCTTGAAATTGAAACTTTCATATGTTCTCCCCCTTTTTGATGATTGTGAGCATCATGATCATCAAAACTTCAATATCAATTTCAGCAGTTTTTGAATGTACCAGAAATAAATTTCCTCCTTTTAATTTGTTTAATCGTCAATTCCAAAATAGGTATCCGAATCTTTTCAAATTCAGATAATATGAATCTAGTAACCCTAAAACAACTAATGAATCGGTTAAAATGCCTGTAAGTTGCATAAATCCACTTAGTACAACGAATGGACATTGGAAATGAGCTTTTTGATGTTCACTCCTCCTGGGCTTCCATTCAATCATCGAAAAACACAATGGAATTTCTATGAACGTTATGACAAGAAAATATATTCCTTGTGTGTACGTGCAAGTGTAGAAATGATTGAAGCAACTTATGCTTGAATAATATAGGCTCAAATTGTGTAAACTGTTGAGACAACAACAAGTTTTCCACGGACTCAATGTGCATGATTGAAGTGCGAAGGTGGGGCAAACTTCCTTCTTTTTCAATATCCAAACCTTCCGAGTGAAGATCAGATAGATTATATGATGTGTCCTCAAGAAAAATTGAAACATTTCTTTGTTGAGAAAGAAATGAGTAGCTGGTGGGGTTAAAGCAAGAGTTGGCATGGGCTAATTGCCTGTTTCAATGATGGTCACCAAAGAATGTGAACCAATCAGTAATGTGGTTGCCCGACTCAGAAAGTGGTTGGTGCAGAGTTCTCTTATTCTTTTAACTCTGTTCTCACACCCTCTTTCTGTTTTTAATCCGCTCACTTCTAACCAAACACTCATTTACATTTTATCGCTCAGCACAATGAAGTTGTTCAACCGGATGAACTTCCTCCGCCACTCTTTGATGTAGACCCCTCACCCCTCAGTCACTCAAGGATAACTTCTTAGGTAGGAAACACTATTTAACATGATCCATAGAAGTTCTTTATGCGCTCACACTGATTCCCATGAATTTTTTTCCTAAAAAGATGTGTTGCTCAACAGTTTAGCTTGAACAAATATGAATCTTTAGCATTTGAATAACATTGTCATCAAAATGTATGCTCCTCAATAATATCATGAAATATTTGAGCATTTGAACTTTGAAGATTTCTCACAACAAGGATATTGAAAGAATGAAACGAATTCGAAAGACTTGTTTGAGAATCTGACAATGTATCAATCAGATCAAATATGAAAGATAATCATTTAAGGAATAGGGTATCAAAGAATTGGATTTTGTTTATATGAACAAATATAAACAATCTTTGAATGAAACGTTTAAGTTCTTACGCTGAAATGAATATGATGCTCAACAAAATTGAAATACAAACGGGAGTATTACCATCGAAAAATTGTTTCGTTTTGAGACATGGTAATAACAAACTCAATAAGAAGTTGAACCGGTGTGTATGAATACTTGAAAGTATAGAAAATATAATACGCAAGTATTAATCTTCGGAAACACATGGTCAGAAACAATGATGTAATCCGAGAAATTCACGAAAAATGTTTAAAATCACACTTCTAAATTCAGAAAAATTGAATAAGAATTGATAAGTGGTTTGAACATTTAAAGAAAATGTTTTTCATGCTTGAAAGTCGTCCTTCTTTCAAACAATCTCATATTGAGTTCAGAAGATACTTACAGTCAAAAACGTTTAAACTCCCCCTCAAATCATGATAGACTGATTAAAAATTAGATAAGCTCCCCCTCAAAATATGCAAAAGATCTTAATGAAACAAAATTAGTATATGTAGCAATCAAGGTTTAAAAAATGAAGTACGAGTTCTAAACTGATGTGTTTAGAAGTCAAACACATTGAAGAACGAGTCCTGAGCTGAGTTACTCAGAAGTCAATATTGCTTTGAAGTACGGGTTCTAAACTGAGGTGTTTAGAAGCCATTTTTGTGTATGCTCCCCCTACAAAGAAGCATAAAAAATATGTCAATTAGCACATATATATATATATATATAAATATATAGAATATCTCCCGCTGAAATTATGCATATAGTTCAGTATAGAAAGCATTAAAGCATAGGTACTCTTCTTCAAAGATCTGCACACTTCTCTTCTATATTTTAGTCATGTGTTTGGTGTAGTTCTGACATTTAGCACTACACATGATAAACCTGCAAAACAGATTAAGTAGATTTTGGTACCCAACGGAACTTGGGTCCTAGCTTGTTAGATGCAGTTCGATTTGAAGAAATATTATAAGTACCATACCAATATTGAACATTTTCTTTCTTAATAAAATCATGAGTTCCACAATAAGAACAACAAAGTTGCTTTTGTGCCAACCTGGTCAAATGATTTGTAGAATAGATAGGATCAGGTTTAACAAAAGACTTACCTTGAGGAATATTGTTCTTTTTGGTAGTTGACTTGGGAACATATGATTTTGGGGCATCTTTGTCAGGTGTAGATCCCTTCACTCTCCAAACAATCTTTACGCTTTTAAAAACAAGATTTTCTTTAGGCTTAGGAATATTAATATTTGAATTATCAAATAGAGGATTGTTGAAAAGATTAGAAGGACAAATTTGATCTTTGAAATATGATTTGATTGACAATAATTCTTTGAAGAAATATTTGTTGGAAGTGAACTTGAAGCAATTTTACATGAAAATACAAAATCAGTTGAGTCATTATGTGGAGACTGAACAATAGTGTCAGGACTTGTTTGTTCAGATAACTCAACTTTAAAATTTATGTCTTCAAGTTCTTTCACTTTGGCAAACAAAGCATTAATTTCTTCCATCATCAAATCAAATTTCTTTTGAAGATCAGATTTGAAAATATGGTCTTTCAAACTCTCCGATGCTAATCCAGATAAATTTCGTGTAAGTTTAAAAATCTCAGCCTTGAAATATTTTCTTTCAAGCTCAAAATCTTTTTCCAAACTTCTATTCTTATTGGATAATTTATTGAAGAATCCAACATTCTTTGATTCAAAAATCTTCTTTTGATCATCAAAAGCTTTTCTTTCCTTTTCTAACAACTTTTCCAACTCATATATCTTCAATGAAAGCTCAACATTGTTTGTATTGTAAGATTTTTGTTCAGTTTCAAACTCGATCTTTTGTTTTTCAAAATTCTCACGCTCAAGAATCAAAACCTTTTCAAAGTCAGAAACTTGCTTTGAAAAATTAAAACATTTAAGCTCAACAACTTTCTTTTCCTCAAAAGATTTCTTTGAAAAATCAGAAAACTTTTGTATAGAAACTTTTCTTTCGGTTGCAAAATTATTTCTTTCTTTTTCAAAATCAGTTCTGTCTTTACTCATCTCTTGTTTAAAATCATTTAAAGCTTTTGACAAATCAGCATTCTTTTGTTCTAAAGAGAATATCATATTTGATTTGGAATTACTGTCACATTATTTCAAATTAGCTTGAGACTTCACGTCAGAAAGTTCTTGCTGGAGATCCTGATTATTTTTCTGTAATGTACTGATCTCTATTTTCAACAAATCTTTTGACACCTTTCTTTCCTTTCTCATCTTCTTTTCCAAAGAAGAAATTTCTTTTGCAAACTCTAAATTTTTCTTCTTTAGATCATCACTAACTTTTGAGTTGAACTCAAGTTCTTCAACCTTTCTTTCCAAAGCTTTAATTTTGTCTCGTGTATGAACAAGTAATTGCATAAGACAATACAACTCGTCATCTGAATTAAAATAAGGCATTGTTACCTGAAAAGATTAAAAATGATCGTTAACATATACTTCGTGAGAAGTAGAATTGTGCACACACGATAATCAGAGGAAAAAAAAGCGATTAAAGTCAGAAAAAATTTCAAAATTAAAATTTGAAAAAACAAATTATAAAATTTGTCGTTCAAAAATTAATGCGGAATACTGGACTTTTAATCGGCAAACCTGCAAAATATAGGAAAATATATCAGTTATGAGCAAAAGCAGGCAAAAATTGATAAAATTGACAAGAAATGAAAACTTACTAAAAATAGGGACTAAAAACGACAACTTATAAAACTAAAACGAAAAACAAGGACTAAAAGTGTAAAATACTAACACTTGAAAAAGACAAGGACTAAAATAGTCAAAATCCTAAAAATAAAACTCAAGGGACTAAAATTGATAAAAAGTGAAACACAAACTATAAGGACTAAAACTGACAGAAACTAAAACTCAGACTATAGGCACTAAAAATGACAAAAACTGAAACTAAGAAGTACAAGGACCAAAATTGTAAAAACTTGAAACTACTAACTACAGGGACTAAAAATGATAAAATCTAAAACCTATACTACAGGGACCAAAACTGATAAATCCTAAAACTACCTAACTGAATTAATAGAAAATCTAACTAAAGGACTAAAAATGTTAAGAATTTAACGAAAAATCTAACGGAAACGTTAACTAAATCAACTAATTGACACTAACTGACTCTTAACGAAAAAGGACTAAAAATGAAACAAACTTAACACAGCTAACCGGACAGTATTAACTGAACTAACAAATATAACTGAAAAAGGACTAAAAATGTCAAGAATTTAACGGTGACTTAACGGCTGCCGTTAAATCACTATTTATCTTCATCCTCACGCCGACCTTGGATTTTCAGCATCTGTTTTCGTCGATTTCAGACGTCAAAATTAATTATTTTTGGTTTCTTTGTGCTTCCATACCATCAAGAAACAATTTAGACGATAAAATGCATAATCATGCAGTGTAAATCGATGTGTGACGATGAAATATTCCAACTTCGGCAATCCCGTTTCCGGCGAGGAGGGTTCAGATGACAACCAACTGAGATTTTGTGCGATAAGGATGTTTCCTCTGTTGGTAATCTGATTCAAAGGATCAACAGATTGTACCCAAATATAAGAACAAAACAAAAATGCTTAACACACACTTGGGGCAATTTTCTGTGTTTATTCTCTGAACTCAAAACTGAAGATTACAAAAAAACTTGAAAGGAAAAACCTTACTTAAATACTAAACTAAAAATAACAAACCACCTAAAACGTGGGTGGGATAAACGGTAACATGCTCCCATGTTCTCCAGGTTATTTGCCAACTACCCAAAATACTCGGTCAACACTTGACCAATTAGAATTAGGCCAATAATCTCCCCCTAATTCTAATTGCTTCCCTCCAGATTTTTCAAACCAATCAAACTCATCATCTCCACATGCTTGACCCGATGCAACGCTTTAGTCAAAACATCTGCACGTTGTTCTTCACCGCTAACATGCTCCACATTAATCATTTTCTTCTCAACGCATTCCCTTATGAAGTGATACTTCGTGTCGATATGCTTGCTTCGACCATGAAATACCGGATTTTTCATCAACGCTATGGACGATTTGTTGTCAACATACAGCTTAACACACGTTGCCTCCCAACCGGTTAAGTCCGACAACAAATTTCTCAACCACACAGCTTGGCACGTCGCCGCTGTTGCAGCCATAAATTCTGCTTCACATGAGGATATAGCGACTTTGTTTTGCTTCTGCAATGTCCAAGTGATCAGATTGTTGGAGAGGTAAAATATTGTACCAGTGGTACCCCTCCCATCATCTAGATCCATCCCGTGACTGCTGTCACTGTATCCGATCAGCTGTCCATCGCCTCCCTTCTCATACTGTAACCCAAAGGTCAGCGTTCCTTTTACGTATCGAAGTATGTGCTTCACCGCCTTCAAATGGCTTTCCTTTGGTGCGTTCATGTATCGGCTAAGGACTCCAATCGGATATGCAAGGTCCGGTCTAGTGTGGATCAAATACCTCAAACACCCGATGAGCCGGCGGTATTCAGTAGCATTTACCGACGTCCCATCTTCATCCTTCAACAAGCTGAACTTTGATTCCATTGGAGTTTTTGACGAGTTGCAGTCTATCATCCCTGCCGACTGCAGGATCTTCTTTGCATATCCACTCTGGCTCAACTCGATTCCCTTCCGATGTTGTCGCACCTCTATCCCCAAATAATATGTCAAGCTTCCCAAATCACTCATTTCAAAGACTTGTTGCATCTGTTTTTTGAACTTGATCACCTGATCATTACTCGACCCAGTCACGATCAAATCGTCCACGTACACACCAACTATGAGAATAGCCATGTGGCTGTGGAGCTTGTATACTGCTTGCTCATGAGAGCACCTTTGAAAACCCAAATCCTTGAGTGATTTGTCTAGCTTTTCATTCCAAGCTCGTGGTGCTTGGCGTAAACCATATAAGGCCTTGTGCAAACGATAGACCATATGCTCCTTTTTTTTAACCATAAATCCATCAGGTTGCGATACATAAACCTCTTCACGTAACTCCCCGTTCAAGAATGTTGATTTCACGTCAAGATGATGAACACGCCATTCATTCATCGCTGCTAGTGCCAATATCAGTCGTATAGTCTCCATCCTTGCCACGGGGGCAAAGACCTCTTCAAAATCCACACCTTTCCGCTGGACATATCCCTTGGCTACAAGCCGGGCTTTGTACTTGACCACGTTCCCATCAGCATCTCTTTTAACCTTGAAGACCCACTTCAATCCAATCGGTTTTTGACCCGGATGTAAATCGGTTAGTTTCCAGGTGCGATTCTTTTCAATAGATTCAATTTCCTTCCTCATAGCTTCCTTCCAAGAATTATCATTTTCTGCTTCTGCATAGGTCGCTGGTTCATCACCAACCAGCAGCAATTCATCAGCTTCTATGGGCTCTGTTTCGGCATAAATTTCACTTAATCGTCTAAACCCTTGAACAGGAGTAACGTCATATGTTGAGGGGCTCACGTAATGGTTATCTCCAGAAGCTACGATCGATGTACTTCCTGTGAAAGAAGTTGAACCCAATGAAGGGGGTGTTTCACCTTGCGTCATCGGTGAGCTGATCAGAGAAGGAGAGTCTTCCAGATCAGTTTGGAGAATTGGATCTCCGCTGTTTTCGTTGAGAACAGGTTGTTCGTGAGTTTCTCCATTGGATGATGTGCTAGCTTGTACGTTGAACCACCATGGGCTTGCTGTGGATGTAATCTGTTTTGCTTAGGGTCATATAAACGATAAGCTTTGCTGCCTGGTTCCACACCCAGATGCACCAACGGTATGCTCCTGTCATTGAGTTTTGTCATCTGATTAGCTGATCTCTTCGCATAGACCACACAACCGAAAACCCTCAAGTGTTCGAGTGTCGGTTTCGAACCCTTCATCCCTTCATGCGATGTCATTCCTTTCACTCCTTTTGTCGGGAGTCGATTGAGAACGTACACAGCGTGTCTAACAGCCTCACCCCAGAATTTATCAGGTACCCTGGTTGTTTTCAAGAGAGATCTCGTGGCTTCAAGTATGCTCCTATTACGTCGCTCCACCACACCATTTTGTTGGGGTGAGTATGGTGCTGTAAGTTGTCTCTTAATTCCTTCCTGTTCACAAAAACAACCAAACTTTTTGGAGGTGAACTCCCCCCCACGGTCAGTATGCAACCCTTCCACTTTATGTGGAATTTCCATCTCAACTTGATGTTTAAATTTCTGGAAATTAATGAATACTTCATCCTTGGTTTTCAGCATGTAAACCCACATGTATCGGCTATAGTCGTCTACAATTAGCAAGAAATAACGGTTACCTGCCACGGTTGACGGGGTAATAGGACCACAGAGATCGGCGTGTACTAACTCGAGGGGTCGTTTTGCACGCCACAGTGCTTCTTTCGGGAAGGGTTGTCTGGTTTTTTTCGCTACCAGGCAGCCCTCACAGATTTGGGTTGGATGTGAAATTCTTGGAACACCTCTTAGCATCTCCTTTTGCACCATAGACTCGATTACCCGGAAGTTCACATGAGCCAATCTAGCGTGCCACTTCCATGCCTCTTCGTCAAGGCTTCCCATCAAACACACCGGTTGTGAGATTCGAAGAGCTATCTTGTACAACCGGTTTCTAGAGCGTTCCACCTTCATGACCAACCATCCGCCCTCATCATGAATTCTCAAAAATTGGTGCAGCATTTCAACTTTGTAACCGATCTCGGTCAGTTGCCCAAGACTCAATATATTACTATGCAAGGCCGGGATGTAGTATACCTCCGAAACAAGCTGTTGTTCGCCATTTTTACATTCCAGCAGAACTAATCCTTTTCCTGCGATCTCCACCTTCGAGCCATCACCAAAACGCACTGTCCCGGTGATATTCTCATCAAGTTCTGCAAATAAATCTCTCGTTCCAGTCATATGGTTACTTGCTCCGTTGTCAAGGTACCATACATCCTCCCCGTTTTCATTCTTTGCCTCGTTTCTTTTCGGGAAAACTTTTTCTTCATTCAGCAACACTAGGGGCTCACTTTCTTCACCACAAACAGTCAGCATCAATGCCGATTCTTCTTCTTGCGATTGGGTCAGATTTGCCTCATCTCCGTTCTCCTTTAGTGTAACGACCCGCAATCCCAAACATAATACATATAGCATATATTTCATAACGTCGTTATTTAACTAAGATACATCACATTACAACTTCGGTCCTTTAGTCATAAACAAAATGCATAATTTCATTACAAACTTTTCTTTTGCTAAATACATTACAACTAATAACAAGACATGACTGTAAAACATGCCATAATCTTCAAAAACACACTTCCTCCAAAAGCTATCCATCGATTACCATTCCTACTTGTCCTTACTCGATCCACGACCTGGAATACATATTTTAAAACAAAATGAGGGTTAGACCTAGCGGTCTAAGTGAGAAAACCCCTGTCCTTTCACAATCATTATAAAATCCATTTATATGAAATCTTTTATATAAACACATATATATCATACGTAATTAAATACCAATCAAGACTCATGCACTGTGTTCGATTCCTCCTCATTCTCATTCTCATTTCCCCTGGCCATATCAGTTGGTTGCGAGCCAACAACACCGTTGTACGACAATTACAGCACCACTGTACAACAACTACAGCACCGCTGTACAACAACTACAGCAACCACCGCTGACCATAATTTCGGCTAACATATATTTGTGTAGTGTAATGCACATATAAATACAATATATATCTCAATATATCATATTGTCATTTTTGAACACCTAATCACATTATCTATCACCCTTTTCAATCTACACGTATATGTATTCCAGTTTAAAAACATTTTGAAGAAAAACTCACCTGTTTGCTTAACAACACTCTTTTCAGTCCTCCACAAAGAATTCTGCTTTCACCTTCGATTCACAGTATCTGAAACAATCATGTACAAATATTGTTTTACCACTTTGAACACATAGAGTTTGCTAGGACTAAGAGCTTTAGATAACTCTATCTAACTCTTATCCTCAATTGTCTTCCCCAACCCGAACTTAAGTCAAGTCCACAGTACTTTCGGTCCTTATTCATTCCATATTCATGAATTAACAAGACATAGGCTACTGGACACTTAAAAGCATCTAAACTCATCAATTTGACCAATCAGCCAAAGTATCCGGAAACTACAGTTTATCCGGACAACACTACTTTTCCGGACAGCACCACTAACCCGGACAATCTAAACAATCTGGGTGTCATCCGGACATCAAAGTAATCCGGATACCATCCGGTATCTAATTCTATTCGGAAAACATAGGAAAAGTAGAACTTACCCGGATGAAGAACTCGTCCGGACACCTTTAAAACATTACCCGGACATCACTAATAAAATCATCCGGACACTACCAACAAAACCACCCTGACACATTCATAGTGTCCGGACACCTCTGTTGGTTTGCATCCTTTCAACCCAGATTCGACAGAAAATCATACCAGGCATGGATTCAACTATTTTACTCCGATAGAAACTATCTATAAGCAATACCTTAATAACACATCCAACACTTCCAATTTGAAGCCCTAACATTTCCCTTTATTTTTCTTCTTCTTTTGCTCTCAACACACACACACACCTACAGATCTGGATATTTCTGTTTTATGAAATATCTGAATATTGCAAGGGATAATATCTATCTCAAATTTACCCTTTAAACCTTAAACTATCCACTAATGACTCAAAATACCCTTAACTCCTAATTTATCCCAAATTCACCCTAACTATTAATTATAACGTTAAATAATTTTAACAAAACTAACTTTTAACTAACGAACTTACCCGGGGTATTACATCATCCCCCCCTTAAAAGAATTCCGTCCCGGAATTCGATTAGGCAAAAAGGTACGGGTACTCAATTCTCATTTTTGATTCTGATTCCCAAGTAGCATCCTGACCCCTATGATGTCTCCACTGAACTTTCACTTGTCTGATCTCCTTCCCACTACGTAAGATTTTAACTTTGCTGTCTAAAATGGCTTCCGGTTCTTCCACATAATTCAACTTTTCATCCACTTGTATATCTGGTAGAGAGACGGCCTGATAGGTGCAACTAAACACTTTCGAAGATTCGATACATGAAACGCGTTGTGAATCCTCCTTAACTCTGACGGAAGATCCAATCTGTAGGCCACTTCACCGATCCTTTCCGTTATTGCAAACGGTCCAATATACCTTGGGCTAAGTTTACCTTGTTTTCCAAATCGAATGACTCATTTCCAAGGTGAGACTTTCAACATTACAAAATCTCCAACTTGAAACTCTAACGGTTTCCGACGTCGGTCAGCATAGCTTTTCTGTCTGTCTTGAGCCATTTTCAATCTGTCCTGAATCTGAGTAATCTTATCTGCTGTTAACTGAACTATATCTGGCCCTGCTAACTGTTTCTCTCCCACTTCATTCCAATACAGAGGCGTTCGACATTTTCTACCATACATAACTTCAAACGGTGCCGCTTGAATGCTGGAATGATAACTGTTGTTGTAGGCAAATTCAATCAACGGTAAATGTTTATCCCACGATCCCCCAAAGTCAACAATACAAGCATGGAGCATATCTTCTAATGTCTGAATCGTTCGTTCACTCTAACCGTCAGTTTGAGGATGATATGTTGTACTTAACTTTATCTGAGTCCCCATTTCCTTTTGAAAACTTCTCCAGAACCTTGAAGTAAAACGACTATCACGATCAGAAATAATCGAGATTGGAACTCCATGACGAGTTACTATTTCATCAATGTACAACTTAGCTAATCGTTCCAATGCATCAGTTTCCTTTATCGGTAGAAAGTGTGCAGACTTTGTCAATCTGTCAACGATCACCCAAATGGCATCAAATCCCTTCGGAGTCCTTGGTAGCTTGGTAATGAAATCAGTAGTGACCTGATCCCATTTCCACATTGGTATCTCCAGACGTTGTAACTGACCAAACGGCCTTTGATGTTCAATCTTTACTTTCTTACAAGTATCACACTTTTCCACATACTGAGCAATGCTTCTTTTTATCCCCGGCCACCAGTAAAATTGTTTCAGATCCTTATACATCTTGTTCGTACCCGGATGAATGGAAAAACGGACTGATGAGGTTCTTGTAGTACCCGATCACGTAACCCACCCATACGAGGCACCCAAATTCTGCTTCCCACACATAATAATCCACGGTCATCTTTTTCTAGCAATGCTGATACCCCCACTAATCGATCTGACTTCAGATGTTCTTCTTGAAACGCTTCTATTTGACATTTTTGCAAATCTTCAAAGATGTTCGGTAGCAGTTCAGCCCGTAGTGAAATAGCTCTTATTGTTCCACTCCTTTCCTGACGACTCAGTGCATCTGCTACCACGTTCGCCTTTCCTGGATGATAAAGGATTTCACAGTCGTAATCATTCACCAATTCCAGCCATCCTCTTTGTCTCATATTCAATTCCTTCTGATCGAAAAGATGTTGGAGACTCTTATGATCGGTAAATATTTGGCACTTAGAACCGTAAAGGTAATGTCTCCAAATTTTCAATGCGAAGACAACTGCTGCAAGCTCCATATCATGTGTAGGATACTGTCTTTCATGGTCCTTCAGTTGACGAGAAGCATAAGCAATCACCTTTCCACGTTGCATAAGTACACATCCTAATCCTAGTTTGGAAGCATCGTTGTAGACAACAAAATCATCAGAACCTTCTGGCAATGCTAATATTGGCGCGCTGCAGAGTTTCTCTTTCAATATTCTGAATGCTTCATCCTGTTCTGCTCTCCATTCAAACTTTAGATTCTTCCGAGTCAGCTTAGTCAATGGCGTCGCGATTCGAGAGAAGTCTTTTATAAATTTCCGATAGTAGCCAGCTAGACCCAGAAAACTACGTACTTTGGTCGGCGTCTTTGGCGGTTCCCATCTTTCAATCGCTTCCACTTTCATCAGATCTACTTGAATGCCTTTCTCTGAAACGACATGTCCCAGAAACTGAACTTCCCGCAACCAGAATTCACATTTAGAGAACTTAGCGTACAACTTTTCTTTCTTCAGCAACTCTAGAATCAAACGAAGATGTTGTGCGTGATCCTCTTTGGATCGGGAATAGATAAGGATATCATCAATAAATACAATAACGAATTTATCAAGATACGGCTTACATACCCGATTCATTAAATCCATAAAGGCAGCTGGAGCGTTCGTCAGTCCAAACGGCATTACTAAGAATTCGTAGTGGCCGTACCTTGTACGAAAAGCAGTCTTTAGAACGTCTTCTTCGTTAACCTTCAACTGATGGTAGCCAGATCTGAGATCAATCTTGGAGAAATAACAAGCTCCAACTAATTGATCTAAAAGATCATCAATTCTTGGAAGTGGATACTTGTTCTTGATCGTGCGCTTATTCAGCTCCCGGTAGTCAATACACATTCTCATTGAACCGTCCTTCTTTTTCACAAACAAAACTGGCGCTCCCCACGGCGAAGAACTAGGTCTGATGAAGCCTTTGTCGGATAGGTCCTGTAGTTGTGTCATCATCTCTTTCATCTCTGGAGGTGCCAGACGATACGGTGCACGGGCAATAGGAGCGGCTCCAGGAATCAGATCTATACCAAACTCTACTTGTCTAATGGGCGGAAGACTATTCAAGTCTTCAGGGAATACTTCAGGAAATTCACTAACAATAGGGATATCTTCCAACTTAATCTTTTCAGGCCTACTATCTGTCACATAGGTTAAGTAACTCGAGCAACCCTTGCTGACACATTTACGGGCTTTTACCATAGATATTAGGCTAGACTGATGATTCTTACGATCACCATACATCACTACTGACCTCTTATCAAGTAAAACGACATTAATTATTTTCTTATCACAAACTATGTTAGCCTGATTCTCAGCTAACCAATCCATCCCTACTACCACATCAAACTCGATCAAGGCTATAGGATATAGTTGTATCGGTACTCCACACCCCTCTATATTTATCACACAGCAATCAAAAATTTCTTTAACTGACACTTGGTTATCATTTGTAGTGTCTACCGGTAAGGCATGTTCTAATATTTTAGGCTCTAAATGCATGTGAGCAGCAAACGAATGAGACACAAAAGATCGGTTTGCACCGGAGTCAAACAACACTTTAGCACGTGTAGAGTTTATGAAAAATGTACCTGTAACCACATCTGGAGTTTCCTCCGCTTCTTTTGCTGTCATTTGAAATGTACGACCCCTTGTTCTTGGTGGTTCTAGTCTTGGCACTACTGGTCTAACAACTGCTGGTCTCCCTGATGTACCACCCTGCTGTATTCTTTCCTGCGGACAATCCGACTGAATGTGATCCGGAGAATTACACAAGAAACAAAGCCGCGTTACTGGACAGTTTTTAGCAATATGCCCTGTCCTCCCATACTTATAACAATTCTGAGGGTCAACTTGACAATTTCCTTGATGGACATGGTTGCACTTCGGACAAGATCTTTCTGTTGGTCGGAACGGCGGGCGGTTATCATATCTCTGAAATCTGGACTTCTTCAGGTCATACTGAGGTCCTTCCCATTTTCTCTTTCCCATACTTTTATCACCAGCATCCCTCCTATTATCCCGCTCCACATTTTCCGCAGCATTTACTGCTGCTGAGAAGGTATCAGGTCTTGCTGCAGTCACTAACTTTCTAATTTCTGAATTCAATCCGAATACGAACCTTTCCATCTTCATTTTCTCCGTGGCAACATAATACTCTCCAAAACGCGACTTCTCTAGGAAACGGGCGGTATAGTCTCTGACTGATAAATTCCCTTGTTGTAGGCTCAGGAATTCCTCCTCCAATTGTCTAACTGCTGCTTGAGGACAAAACTGTTCTTTAAATGCCATTGAGAATTCGCCCCAAGTAAAGGTTGAGTATACATCAGATCCCTTAGAGTCAATAAGGGCCTCCCACCAATATAAAGCATCTGCCTTCAACATTGCAGTTCCGTATAACACCTTATCCTCTTCCGCACATTTGCTGGTCTTAAATACAGCTTCAATTTCCTTCAGCCACCGCATCGCCTTTACTGGATCTCTATCCCCTCCATAAGTTGGTGGTTTACAGCTTAAAAACATTTTATAGTCACACCTTCTTGGTACTGAAGTGACAGTAGGTGTGATAGGCATCTCGTCTTCAAAGTTAGGATCTGGTCTTTCCGTTTCCGTATTATGAGTCTGGTTAAACATAGCCTGGATATTTTCCTGTAATCTTCCCATTTCAGCCGCTAAGTCGTCTCTCGTAACAAACTCTGTGCCTCGCCCCTGTACTCTACCCCCAGTCCTGCCTCTGCCTCTTTCTCCCCCTCTTCCCCTTCCTCCGGCTGTGGGATTGGTTCTATTCGGGTTTCCTCCTCCTTCCCGATTTGTTTGTCTTGTACCACTCGCCATTCTGATGATTCAGACAAGGTTAATATACACATAAGCACATACCCCATATAACAAGGTATTCCAGTCCAAACATGTACCTGTAAGATCACAATTACACTGGCCAGGTGTAATATGAAATTACCTTACATGATGTTCCTTCTGCCTTTTTATATTTAACATCCCAAGGTTCTACAATAACAGGGACATCCTACTTCACATGCAGTTTAAGTCTAGGTACAGGTACTAATACCTAAATCCCTTAAACTAGGGCTCTGATACCATCTGTAACGACCCACAATCCCAAACATAATACATATAGCATAAATTTCATAACGTCGTTAATTAACTAAGATACATCACATTACAACTTCGGTCCTTTAGTCATAAACAAAATGCATAATTTCATTACAAACTTTTCTTTTGCTAAATACATTACAACTAATAACAAGACATGACTGTAAAACATGCCATAATCTTCAAAAACACACTTCCTCCAAAAGCTATCCATCGATTACCATTCCTACTTGTCCTTACTCGATCCACGACCTGGAATACATATTTTAAAACAAAATGAGGGTTAGACCTAGCGGTCTAAGTGAGAAAACCCCTGTCCTTTCACAATCATTATAAAATCCATTTATATGAAATCTTTTATATAAACACATATATATCATACGTAATTAAATACCAATCAAGACTCATGCATTGTGTTCGATTCCTCCTCATTCTCATTCTCATTTCCCCTGGCCATATCAGTTGGTTGCGAGCCAACAACACCGCTGTACGACAATTACAGCACCGCTGTACAACAACTACAGCACCGATGTACAACAACTACAACAACCACCGCCGACCATAATTTCGGCTAACATATATTTGTGTAGTGTAATGCACATATAAATACAATATATATCTCAATATATCATATTGTCATTTATGAACACCTAATCACATTATCTATCACCCTTTTCAATCTACACGTATATGTATTCCAGTTTAAAAACATTTTAAAGAAAAACTCACATGTTTGCTTAACAACACTCTTTTCAGTCCTCCACAAAGAATTCTGCTTTCACCTTCGATTCACAGTATCTGAAACAATCATGTACAAATATTGTTTTACCACTTTGAACACATAGAGCTTGCTAGGACTAAGAGCTTTAGATAACTCTATCTAACTCTTATCCTCAATTGTCTTCCCCAACCCGAACTTAAGTCAAGTCCACAGTACTTTCGGTCCTTATTCATTCCCTATTCATGAATTAACAAGACACAGGCTACTGGACACTTAAAAGCATCTAAACTCATCAATTTGACCAATCAGCCAAAGTATCCGGAAACTACAGTTTATCCGGACAACACTACTTTTCCGGACAGCACCACTAACCCGGACAATCTAAACAATCCGGGTGTCATCCGGACATCAAAGTAATCCGAATACCATCCGGTATCTAATTTTATCCGGAAAACATAGGAAAAGTAGAACTTACCCGGATGAAGAACTCGTCCGGACACCTATAAAACATTACCCGGACATCACTAATAAAATCATCCTGACACTACCAACAAAACCACCCGGACACATTCATAGTGTCCGGACACCTCTGTCGGTTTGCATCCTTTCAACCCAGATTCGACAGAAAATCATACCAGACATGGATTCAACTATTTTACTCCTATAGAAACTATCTATAAGCAATTATGAGCATAAAATGTAAAGGAACATACCTTAATAACACATCCAACACTTCCAATTTGAAGCCCTAACCTTTCCCTTTCCCTTTCTTTTTCTTCTTCTTTTGCTCTCAACACACACACACCTACAGATCTGGATATTTCTGTTTTATGAAATATCTGAATATTGCAAGGGATAATATCTATCTCAAATTTACCCTTTAAACCTTAAACTATCCACTAATGACTCAAAATACCCTTAACTCCTAATTTATCCCAAATTCACCCTAACTATTAATTATAACGTTAAATAATTTTAACAAAACTAACTTTTAACTAACGAACTTACCCGGGGTATTACATTTAGGGCCTTGCATTTAGATGCATAGTGCCCGTATCTGTTGCAGTTAAAGCACTTAATGTGCTTCTTATCCCTTAGTTTGTTGTTGCCATTACCTGCATCTCGTTGTCCTTGGTAGCCACCACGACCACTTCTCCCTCGGCCTCGGCCACGGCCTCCACTTCGACCACCTCTATCGTTTGATCCTCGACCCCGTCCCCTAGAAGTAAACGCACATCCTGAGCCCTTTTGATTTGATTGGCCCTCCGTTTTAGTAAGCAGCAAACTAGTTTCCCCACTAGAACTTCCGCTGCGTAACTTCAACCTGTCTTCGTAGGCCTTTAAACGACCAATCGCTTCCTCGAAGGGCATGGAATCGATGTCGGAATATTGCTCAATAGAGGCTACAAGTTGCAGTACCTGTCGGGGACCGAATCAAGCAGCTTCCTCACCAGTGCCACATCCTTGATTGTTGCCCCGAGGCTGTTGTGTTTTGAAACCATCCCACTCAATTTTCCAATGAAGTCATCAATGGTCTCCCCATCCTTCATCCGAAGAGCCTCAAACTCACTTTTGAGTGTTTGCAATCTCGCCTTCTGAACCCTTTCTGCCCCGAGATATCGCGTCTTCAAAGAGTCCCATACCTCCTGTGCCGTCTTCTTCTTGGCTACTTGTAAAAGAATGTCCTCCGGCAATGCTTCAAAGATGAAAGCCCTCGCCGACTTGTTCTTCTTCTTGTCCACCACCACACCGGTCGGTGGCTCAATGGATTCCCATAACCCCTGGGCATCCATGATTGCTTCCATCCTGATTGCCCACGTTGTATAGTTTGAAGACGAGAGCATCGGACATTGGAACGACACGTCGCCGCCTTCTTTTCCTTGGGTGACGATAGACATGTTTTCAAACCGAAGATATTTGGGCATAAGCGAGGCTATGATACCAAGTATTGGTAATCTGATTCAAAAGATCGACAGATTGTACCCAAATATAAAAACAAAACAAAAATCCTTAACACACACTTGGGGCAATTTTCTGTGTTTATTCTCTGAACTCAAAACTGAAGATTACAAAAAAACTTGAAAGGAAAAACCTTACTTAAATACTAAACTAAAAATAACAAACCACCTAAAACGTGGGTGGGATAAACGGTAACATGCTCCCATGTTCTCCAGGTTATTTGCCAACTACCCAAAATACTTGGTCAACACTTGACCAATTAGAATTAGGCCAGTATCCTCGAGTAACACCTATGAGATGAGAAGGTTTTGATCGCACAAACCGTATGCGAGAACCCGGTTTGATCGCACAACAGTTATGCGATGAAGAAATCCGGCGATAACATTTTATGCGACAATCTGATTTGATCGCACAACGTTAATGCGAGGAGGATGAGTATTGGTTTTGTGCGAGGATTATGAACATCTATCGCACAGCACCTATGTGATAACCTTGAACACGATGAGAATGAAGATTCCGACGATAAAATTCCAAATTCCGGCCAAGTAGGTTTTTCCGGCGAACACTTTCTACAACTCGAAAATTGCTCAAAACTCATCGATTTTCAAATCTTAAAATTGTATGTTGCTCTATTTTTCAGCACAAACAGATCTGTGATGTTTAGAACAACCAAATCTCAACTAAACAACGAAATCGATCAACACTTTAATCATATCCTCGATGAACACTGTCGACATCACTTAGATCAAAACCGCTGAGTTCTTTGCTATTTTTCGAATCTGAACATTGATATCTGATAGAAAACAATATACAAACAATATGTGATATCAAACTTCACTTAACACAATGTGAAATCCAAAATCCATCATATCATCGAACCATTTTGGAAAACATTGTTCATTCTTAAAAAAATCAAAAAAATCATTGATTTGTGTTTAAAAATCAAATCAAATATGTTTCAATGATTCTCAACATGATTAGAAACAAATTTGTGAAACAAAATTGAATCAAACACAAACAAATTTCAAGTTCTTGAAAATTTTCAACAGAATCTCAAAAACTCAAAATCTCTTCAATTTCTTCAAAAATTAACGAAAAATGTAGGAATCGATGCACAATTTGATCTGATTAGGCTCTAATACCAATTGTGAGTCCAATATCTAACAGGTAACAATAGTTTTGCAATGAGTTCTTTATTAGAGATAGAGAAAGATACAAGATTAGAGTGAGATCTACTTTCTCTCTCTAGAAAGTCATCCCTCTATTACAATTGACTCTCTCAATACTCACGTCTCTCACACGTCTTTCACAAACACTCACTAACAACACCCTTATATACCCATTGACTATTACACTAAAACCTTGACTTTCCTATGACTTTGACCATGTACAAGACTTACAATGACTTTGACTAAGCTTGACTTATTACAATTACACATTAAATCTTGAATACAATTCTTGCACTAACAATGGGTACTCCTATTAAAACAATCAAATAGACTCAAACCACTAAGGCAAATGATGTTAAAACAAGAAAGAGGAAAAGTCTATATATAGTGAAGTTCAAAGCATTGGGTATATATCCCACCAATGTGGAATGGATTAGATACACACCATCAAGAGTTCACTCATGTCTTCTTATTCTTATTCTTTCTATCGATTAAATTGAAATAAAATTACTAATTAGCAGGCCCGACCCTGGCCACGTGCAGCCCGTGCGACCGCACAGGGCATCAAAGTCCATGGGGGCATCAAGTTTTCATCTATTATTAGTTTTGGGTTTGATAATTTAGGGATTGAGCTTTAACTATAAACACAAGCTAAGGCCTGGTGCGCATCGTGAACACTTTATTGGTTCTCAAATCTTAATCTAATCAATCATCAGTTCTATTTCAATTGCGATCTTCTATTCTGGAAGTGCAAAATTGGTTTAAGGCTTAGTGAGATTCATTGATTTCTCACTTCAAATTGTCAATTGAGCCTACTACCAAGTCCGAGATATGGAATTGTTTCAAAGTTCTAACATTTAATTTGTTCTGTATTCATCATATAATGTATTATCTATTCATTGTTGATTTGTTCATTGAACTTGTTGAGTTGTTGCGTGACAATGTGAGTCATATTATGATTTATGAAACTTTAATTTTTTTTGCAAAAAACTAAATTTCTAATTGATAACAAGCTCTTGTGTGTGTTACCGACTTAGGGTCCGTTTACTATACACTTACCTTGGTAAGCGCTTATCGGTTCAATTGCCCTACGTGGTGAAGATAATAAAAACCGAGAATCATACCTGGTAAGAAGAAGGCAAAGATCGTGATTCTTACCCAATAATTGAGGGTGATGACTCTTACCCGATAAACCCTTACCATGTTATAAACGCTTTCCATAAATAATCTTGATTGCCATAAGTGTTACCACATAAGGTAAATGAGAGTTGTAACTTTTGTTGGTAAGCGTTTACCGGCAAGCGTTTGTAAAGGGCCCTTTTTGATAATATTTTGTCTTGCGTAGTTGCATATTGAAAATTGAAATTTTGGAGCACATGCGCATCACTGCATCACTTTGGAGCACACTGCACATGTTACACACCATATTATGATATTACCTTATTGGACATTTGGGCTCTTGTTCTTTGCAATGGCCTGTATCATAGATTATGAATTTTACAATTTTATTTTAGTTAAAACTAATTATAACTAATAAAAATCAGCGTAGGGATGAGTCTCCTAACTTGACTAGGCTCCAGACCTTTTAAAAATCCTACATTTCATCGTATCATTTTGCTTAGAAAATAAGCATAGGGACACCTTTTAGCGTTTTTGCACAGGGTATCAAAAACCCTAGGACCGATCCTGCTAATTAGTATTATTATTTTATTGTTTATTCATTATATTAATAAACGAACATAAATGAATGAGCGTTCATGAACATAAATGAGCGAACGTTGGGCAGGATCTTCCAACCTTTCATTCATTTCTTGATCCATCAACCTGGGAGCGAAGCCATTCATCTTTCTCTTTTTGCTACCGTTGTTCGTGTTCGTTTATAAAAAGTAGCAAGAGGTTCGATGTATATATCTCAGAGAAGGAGGAAAGTGGCAAACGAGTTGGAGATGGAGAGCACTAATTGGGGAGGAGGTGCAACACCAAATTGCAATCAGAGTATGTGGGGAAGGGGAGAAAGGAAAAACGAAAAAGGAAGAGTTGTCTTATTCTCATTGGTTACATTAAAAATTAAGTTATAATATTTTAAAGATAATCTATATTATATTATAAAGCATATAAAAAAATCATTAGAAACAAGTTTTTATTCATCGCGTACTGTTTATTGATGATTATTACTTAAAATTTAAGAAATGATACATGAGTATAACTTTTTAAAGCTACATGTTTGAATTCACAACTAACTGATAAATATAATCAAATACTGGATAAACATCTCATTTTAAATATAAATAATCTAAAATATAATTAGGACAATCATTAAATTGTAACAGAATACTTATTTATTGTCTTATAGAAACATTACATTATTAAACCTAAAATAAATTACATTATTAATAAATCTAAATTAAAACTATAATAAAAATTAAACTAAACAAATTTATATAATAAAAAAAACATTACCGCTTTCTCAAAACCGTATTATAAAATCGACAAACACCAAAAAATAAACGAAACATTATAATCGAGATATATCGCGTTGCATTGCATGAATACACTTCTAATGAGAGAAATAAGAGAAAGGCTAGAAAATGTCTTTCACTTAACAAATACATCTTTAACCAAGTTAGAGGGAGGGGACCAAATTGAAGCACTTTTTACAATGGCTGAAATTATATTGTACTCCCTAGTACCTCCATCCCAAAAAAAAATTATCCACAATGAAAAAGGCTGATAGTTTAGAAATGTGTAATTATTACACTTTTTAATTAACCAATATACAATTTTATCCTTAATTATAGAGAGAGAAATTTTTCCATCATATAGTTAAGGGTAAAATGAGAAAGTAAAAATTTAATTTTGAAAATATACACTTATTTTGGGACAAACAAAATTAGTAATGTAGACATTTATTTTGAGATGGAGGGAGTAGTTTCAAACTGTGTGGATGAAAACTGTTACAATTGAACCACAGGGATCAATATTGTAGTTTACTCAATTTAGAATTCGAACATGTGATAAAAGCCTTCAAAAGCAGTTTTCAATTTGGCAAACGATGTCCACAATTTTGGGGCGTGTCTATATTATCAATGGAATGCAACTTGTGTTCCTTCTGCCATTACTTTGTATGTATGCAATAAATACTATCAGTTACAATCGAAAACCCGTTAAAAAAGATCGATATCCATCGACATTATTTGGAGTAAAATCCTTTCATTTTGAACTAAACCTGGTATTTGCCGATTGGGGTTTTCTCAAAATCCGATTGAACTGCACGAGGGGTTCACTGATTGACGAAGACTGATCATGAGTTCCACCATAAGCAGGGTGGGTGTAAACTACAGGGGGTTTTGGAGGATGTTGTATGCTGTGTTGCTGGGTCAATTCACATCTTTTTCAATGGCCCTTATGTGCTTCAATTCATCTCTATCTGCTAATCTAGGTTAAAAATTAAACCCTATTTTCCCTCCTCAAATTTACCCCTACGAAGTAATGCAGTTTATTTTCTCCTTGTAATTTGATGGTTCCTTTTGCTATTTGTAGGTGTTAATGCGCCATTTACTCTGTCATTTTTTGCATATTTAGCTATGACACTGGTTTTTGGAAGCATCTTGTTGTACCGTCGTCAAAAGCTACATGTAAGTTCTCACGGAAACTTGATCTTCTTTTTCTGTTCAGAATGATTTTTATGTGTTTGTGTTTGTGTTTGTGATGAATCTTGATTTTTTATACAGATTTGTTAGTCTTGATTGTGATGAATCTTTATTTTGTGCTAAAAATAAAAGTGTTGCTGCTTATATTTCTTTTTGTTTTACAGATATCTTGGTATTGGTATGTGCTGTTAGCATTTGTAGATGTCCAAGGGAGTTATCTTGGTAAGTAATAGTTTTGGGTGTGCTCATTTTAGTTGAATATGGTGCAACATTTATTTTTGCTACAAGAAAAAAGACATTTTGAGGTCAAATCATTAGGGCACATATGGTTTGCAAGATTTGGAATTGAATTCCATCCCAATCCTGTGTTTGGTTCGAAGGAAAGTTGGATTGGAAAGTAAGCGCTTACCGATAATAGTCAACACTTTTACTTAACTTACCGGGTAAGATTTTAGTCCATTAAAACGACATTGTATGCAATATTTGTATCCGGTAAGCTAACACTTACCGGGTAAGAGTCGTCACTCTCACTTATCGGGTAAAACTCTCGGTCCTTGTCATTGCTCTTACCCGGTAAGATTCTCAATTCTTATCATGTTAATCCGATAAGGTAAAGTAACCAGGTAAACATTTACTAAAAGGCCCCTAACTAACTGTACAACTACAATTCATAAATACCAGATTAGTACAGTATTGCTAAAATCTTTTAGGATGATTTCTAGATAGAGAGGCTGTTGCCTGTTGGTGTTACATTCAGAATGCACTCCATTGCATTCCAACATGAAACCCAATTTCTTTGACATCAAAGGTCAAACCTTTTGGAGTGGAGTGGGTACTTCTGTGAAGATATTCATGCAAAAATATGTGTCTATTCTTTGTATATGAATTACAATATCATAAGTAAATAATTATTTTTGTGGCTGATCACAGTTAACAAATCATACCAGTTTTCTTCAGTCACCAGCGTGACAATACTCGATTGCACTACAGTCGTTTGGGTCATACTTCTCACTTGGATCTTTCTTGGCACCAAGTATTCCATATGGCAGTTTCTTGGGGCAGCTCTATGTGTTTCGGGTCTATGTTTAGTGCTGCTTTCTGATTCCGGGGTGGGAGGTGGAGGTAAGAATACAAATAAATCACTTTTCTTTAACATCTCCCACTATCAAATGATGCCTATTTTGGTAATTCAGGTGGCTCCAATCCTATTTTGGGCGATGTTCTTGTGATTGCTGCAACATGTTTTTTTGCATTTAGCAATGTTGGCGAGGAATTTTGTGTTAAGAAGATCGGTCAGATTGAAGTAATAACAATGTTTGGTTTATTTGGAATGCTTTTGAGCGTAGTTGAGATGTATCCTTTTTTTTGTTTAAAGTTGGTTTGAAGAACATGTGTCGGTTTTCCATAACCATCCCTTAATTAGTGCCATATTTGAGAGGAAGAGTCTCGAATCTGTATCCTAGTCTCCACAAGTTGTAAGTGAACGTATTTCTTGAGATGGAGCTCTAAAACCAACAAAAACACTATCTTTTGAATTTGACCACAATCTTAACTTTCAGATTTTAACCTTTGCCGGTTATGGGATAGCAGGCTTTATGTACTATTCTTTGACGCCTCTTGTTCTACAGGTTTGTTATATTTTCCATCTGAGGAAAGAAAAACGTGAAAACCTTATTGAATCAGTCTTATAAACGACGGTCGGAATTATGCAGGCAAGTGGAGCCACATTATTCAATCTCTCGTTACTCACAGCCGATATGTGGGCAGTGGTTATTCGTGTGTTTTTATACCACCAGAAGGTAATAATATATCAAAACGCGGAGTTGACTTTTTTTCCCATGACTTTGACCGTATACTCTGTTGCTTGCAGGTGGACTGGTTATACTATGTGTCCTTTTTACTCGTTGGTATCGGTCTTGTCGTATATTCAAAACCGTAAGTCTAGTTCTCATGTGGGCTTCTGTTATTTCCTATTACCAAACCAAACAAAAACTAAACGGACCCAGTAAATCCCACGCAGTGGCAGGGTCTTGCCTCTGTCCCATTATTTGATTCTTATATATATGAAACTTTACTTGGTATAGGGAAAAGCATACGAATGAAGTTGAGAATGGTGACACTGACCAACTGTATCGGTTGCTACCAGAGGAAGCCGAACGAGTCCAGAGCTGAGGCCACGACGACAATCAAATATGTTGGTTTCGGCATGGCAATAGGCATATGTTAAAAGACCTATATATATACAATGTTATTTGTGTATAAACGTTGGTAGGGTTGGGTTCCGGTGAGAAGTTGAGGTTAACGTGAGATGCACCGGATCAATTCTCTTCTAAGGCGTAGTTCATGGGAGAGCATGAGATTAAAAGAGATCAAGGGTTCAGATCCACTTCTCACGCTTCTCACCGTTAACTCAACTTCTCACACGATCCTTCGCCAACGTTTGGTATTCTTGTATATTTACACCTTATTAGATGTGTTGGGAATATTTTTTGGTAAGATGTATCATACTCTATTTGTCAATCAATAATAACTTTTTTATATATTATTGTGTCATATTATGGATTATATTTTATATGGGTTCCATCTTTATGGTTACTTTGTTTTACATCAAAGGCTTTAAGAGGTATTTGCAGTAGAATCTTGTTAGCATCAACATTTTATATTGTTGTACAATATAAAATATTCTAAGTTTAGAATACTCCTGTTTTATATATTTTCGATACAAGTTTTTTAGGGCTTGACTCAGTAGCCTACAGCGAAACTCACAAGCTTCTTACTGCTGTTTCAAGTTAGCTACATACCGTACTCTTCCTCGAGAAGCACTTTTCTGTGCGATGGCCCAGGACGAGGCGGTACTTGTGATATTTCGGCTAATTTTATTTGGAGTTTTTTGGAAAGTCAAGGGGCTTGAAAGCTTACCTTTTTATTAGAGAAAGGTTTGGAACCTTAGTTTTGGAGTTTTCGCCCCAACCTAGGTTAGCCACCGGAGGCAAGCGTTATACTGTAGCTTGCTGCTGAAAAAAACGTAATAGGCTAGCACAGATCCAGACACACACCATTTTTCCACGATTCCTACATTGAGCTCTCTTTGCCTTATTATGAATCGATATAAAAGAGAATTTTATATTGTTGTACAACTTGTAGGGTAGCAACTTGCATTTGCACTCGAGAATTTTCTTGTTGAGAATAGGAAATAATCGAGGGGTTAAGGGAAAACGGGATCACTATCGATATATTTCTAAACTAATCAAAAAAATTATAAGAAAATATATGTAAAATAAGGTAATTATATATAGGGTTGGGTTCTTGTGACCAGTGCCAAATATGGTGAGAAATGTAAGAAGTGGTTATCAACCGTTGGATGAGAAATAGACGAACATTAGGATAAGATGCACCTTGATAAGATGAACTAGTTGAGATTTATATCACAAATGGAAAAACCCACTAAACCAAGGAATTTCAAGAAAATGAGATACAAACCAATTGAAAGCAACACCAAGGATTTCAAATCAAAATTGGAAAAACCCAACTACAAAAATCTTATATTTTTGAACTAATTAAGCTCTTTCTTAATGGCAATGTGTACTCATATAAATGAAAAAACCCAACAACTGTTTCTTCTCCATTTTCCGGGCAGGGAGGCTAGGCAGAAAAAGACACCCTTTGCTCAGCTGAGCGAATAAGCCCTCATTTATTTTATTAAGCCACAACGGAACAACTTTGACCGGCTTATACATCCTATACAACCCATTTAGTCATTACCAGATAGCCAATATTACAGTCAAAACTCAAAATCACAAATCAAATTGTATGTACGGTTAAGTTTGATTATTTTTCCAAACTACAAACCAAATCAAGAAATACCTTGAATTGTCAAAGGCGGTACTACGCTGCTGCGGTACGACAAATAACAAATAAACCCATACACCCTTCTCATGAGCCCTTTAGCTCCTAGGAGGTATTTCCTACCGATCCATGCCATTCTTCAATAGCACCAGTTTTTTTTATATGTCTGTTGGCTTTACCTTTTTTTTAAAGTATGTATGTGCGTCGCCAAAGGCCCTTTGGTGATGCCACTATCTTTGTGACCCCGGTTCTTGAATCTTTACCAGAGTTTGTTGCTATCTTAAACAAATAAACAAAAGAAAATAGACACGATTATCACTTTGTTAAGATGAATATTACATTACACCATGAAAAATATATGTATAATGTATATAAATAGTTCGATTTTGTATAATTCTTAGACATGTAAACACGAACTGAACATCATAACTATTTCTAAGTGTGTATCTCACATCCATATAGTTATGATTATATGAAATTGACTAGAAGCATATATTCATAGTGAGTGTAGGAAAACATTAAGACATCTTTTAAATAATTACAAGATGCTAGAATTAATAATATAGTTCGATAAGCTTACTATAATCGTGAGTTTCTTTTTTCGCTTCTCTTATTGCTGAAACTTTTTTTTATCTTTTGAACAGAGGTAAGATCTACTTATATCTACCTTCCCCAAATCTTAACGTGAGATTCACTGGGTTCGTTGATTTGGTTTCCTTTCCGAGAAATCCCTATGTTCAACACTTTCCACATGCGTTTCAACATCAACTACATAAGAACAAGGTTCTGGATTTCGCAAGTCTTGATTGCATTCCTATCTTGGATTATTAACTTTATACCCATTACGGTAACTGTATAGCACGGAATCACCATTTGTGCTCAATTGCAAAACTCTGCCTACTGTATATATTTTCAAAAGTAAATGTGTATTTTCCCATTTTAATTATGTCTTTCTTAACTCGAATATAACGTTACCCCATATAATACGCATAAGATATAGATAATGTGCATTCAAATAATTTTCCATTAACATCCAAATAATTTTGATTGATTTTCAAAGGCCGGAAGGCTAAGGCGCTAAGCTAGACAAGTATCGTAACATCACGACAAGGGTATAACACCACAACTTCACTATACGGTAATGCAAAATGAAAACAACAATTTGTTTTGAAGTATATATTTATACACGACATTAATGAAATCAACTCATACACCCTTGAACGCCTACCTAGGCCAAAGGCCCATATATCATTAGGCCAAAGGCCTTTAGCATGAAAATTACAAATAAGTAACAGATAACAACCACGTAAAAGAATAAATTAAAAAATTGAGGCACCTTTCTTCACGAGGCACGGTGTTGTACCTCTCATCATTATGACTTTGTCGAAACGAATATTACGATATACCACTAATTATATGCATGTATAACTAGGGATGAGATCGGGACCGGACCGGTACCAAACCGGTTGGTACCGAAATTTTTTGGGACTAAAAAGTGGTACCGAAAACCGAACCGTATGTACCGGTTCGGTTTCGGTTTCGGGACGGGAAAATCGGTACTAGGACCACTTACAACCGAAAATATGAAAATGTATCGAATGTGTATCAAAACCAATCGCAAACCAAAATATCTTCATAATGTTTCAAATATGTTTAAAAACAATTCCCGAATCCCATATTTGTCTAGTTTTTTATGTGTTTGTAAGGGTACCAATTTTTTTATGGTGATGGGGGTCGATTTTTTGGGTTTATGGAGAAGGTTTAGTTAGTTTAGAAGATGATATATCTTGATTAGCAAAGATAAGTTTAGTTTATTTGGAAGATGATATGCATACTTAAATTTTAAAAAAAACAATGACTTCTAAAATTCCGGTTCAGTTTCGGTATTTTCGGGAAAATCCCGGCACCGAATACCGAAATACCGAATACCGAATTTGAAGATTATATGGAACCGAAAACCAGACTGAATACATGGTACCGGTTCGGTTCGAGAAAACGGTCCTCGATGCTCATCCCTATATATAACCTTATGAGCTTGGATATAAATAACATGGTTTTGTATAATTCTTAGACATGTTATGTACACACATGTATGTAATCACTTTTTCCATTAACATTGAAATAGTTTACGATCAAGTGAAATTGACCAAAAAAACATGTGTGTGTGTTTTTGTCAGTGTCTTGAACAATAAATATTAAGTTATTAACAATTTAAATTCATATATAACGATAAACAAAAGAAATTCTTAATTCTAATCGATACTAACGAGCCAATTCGAATCGAATTTCGAAATACATAGATCCAAAAAATCGAAAGTACACAAGTTTGTAACGCCATGGCGGCATAACGTGTCATGGCGGCCCAAGGCGTGCAATGCTATAACGCGCCATGGCGCGTCATAACGAGTTCCACGCCTTATCTCGACGCCAAGGGGTATAACGTTGCGGCAAGGCTGCGCCTCGGCACCATGGCACGCCATGGCGCGTTTTTTAGAACATTGCCTAAAAGACAAATTAAAATGCAAATGTCAATATAGTAAAATCTAATAAAAGATGAAATCTTTAACTGCAAATAATCAAAGATGTTGATTGTTTTAGATCTCACAAAGGTGGTATGTGTAACTATACGAGATAGAGATCTTAGGTGTCGTTCACCAACACAACCTGGGTAGACGCTTAATGGGTAATAGTCACGACCATCACTTACTTTATCGGATAAGATTCACAGTCATCAAAATAGCATGCTACAAGTGTCTCTTACCCAGGTAAGTGTTGCCACCTTCACTTACTGGGTAAGTTCCTCGGTTAGCAAAATGGTACAATAAGATTTTTTGTAAATACCATAATCTTAATAGACTAACTCGGTAAGCATATCTTATCCGGAAAGAGTTTAGTATCTTCATACAAAGTCTTTAATGTGTCAAAAACCGAAATATTTTAATAAAAAAAAGGACAAAGAAAAATTAAATATAGCCACCAACATGCATACATGCTGCTTTTAACTTGCAAATCATGCAAATAACCCACAAAACAGGTCATTTCATTTTTGTTAATGAAATAACTCATAACTCTTCATCTCCAAACACCATGGGAAAGAAAAAATATGCAAAAGAAAAAAAAGATGTTTAACAACATACATTCTAACCTCCACAGACCCTACTCGGTGTGGGGATTTACTGGGTTCGTTTGGTTTGGTTTGGCTTCAATTCCAAGCAGTCCCTTTGTTCAACAATTCAAAGCTTTCCACATACGTTTTAGCGTCAACTATTTTGGAATTAGCTTCAAATTTCACAAGTCTTGACCGCTCCCCTGTTGTTGGATTATAAACTTTATACCCCTCATGGGCAGTGTAGAACAAAAAATCACCATTTGTGGTCATTTGCAGAGCCCTTTCTATTCTTCCTTCATATGGATAACCATTTGATTTCAAAAACAAAGACCAAGATGTAATGGCATCGTATTTTTTCCTCACCCAAATCCGACTATTATCACCATCACATGAAATAACAGCTAGAGAATCGTTGATGATCGTTAGTTGTGTGGTTTCCCAACTGGGTTGTGGCAACGAAATCCTACCAAAATTCTGAGTGCTCATGTAAAATGTCAGAATAAAAGAATGGCGACCGTTACCTACCACCCAATGCAATGCTCCATTGACAAAACACGCCGATGATTTCACATTAGAATACATAGTAGTAGGGGAAGTAATCTCACACCAAACACCTGTGTTTATGGTGTAAACCAATGGTTTCCGTGCCCTGGTGCTGGATATCCTCACAATCTTGTAATCATCAATCGTTGGGTCAAAACCAAACCCATACACATTACATCCTTCAAAAGAGTCGTAGTAAGAGTGTTGATGAACCGGCACGGTTAGTTTGCGTCTAATTGAAGGATTCCATAGAGTAATACTTTTATGAGCATCAAATACACAGAGAATTCCATTACAAGAGCCAATAATATTGAAATCGTTGCCAAGGAACTCAACTGGTGCGATTCCCATGTATCCTTCCAATGGCAATCGGTTTTCAGAATGTAAAGTATACAACTCTCTACTAGAACGAAGATTCTGATGTTTGATAACTACTTTTTGCAGATTTTTGGCAGATCCATGCTTGCTGAAAAAATCGGGGCTAGATATCCGAGAACACCATGATTTGGATAGAGATCGAAATCGAAAGAGGGATTTAGGTGGTAGTCTTTGGAAGATTTCACCGATCAATTCGTCACATGTATAATCTGACATTCTAGATTGAACGAGAAAAAAAAACCACTCACCGGAAAAAAGAAAAGATATGAAGAAGAAGAAGGGTTTGTAATTGGACGATGGAGCGAGTAAGAAGCAGTTGGTCGGAGAATAGATGTGGGGTTTTCTATGCAAAATCGAAAAGGGAGAAAATTGAAGTTTCATAGAAATTGTATAGAAAATGGAACACCGATGTGGGAACTCCTCAAAAGAGGAGCTGGACGCCAACTATTGAAACCTCAAGCCGGCCATGAGTCCCACATGGAAAGTTGAACGAATACGACTTGGAAATATTATAAAATGAAGCTTCAGCAAATTATTACGTAAATATAATTTTACTAAACATATATAAAGTTGAAATAATAGCATCTCTAACTTCTTTAAAATAGAGAAAATTGAGATTTTAAGCCAATATTTTGCTCCATGAACTTCCTCTTATATAGAATACAACCACCATCCACCATTACAACCATCATCCACCACTACCACCACCATTACAACCACCACCCACCATTACAACCACCATCCACCACTAACACTCTCTCTCTCTCTTCATCTTTTTCCCAAATCTCTCACAGAGCACACACTCACATTAAACACATACACACACCTCATACACACACTCACACAGCACACACTCACACACAGTACACACACTCACATTAAACACATACACACACACAGTTCACCGGCCACCACCACCATTTTCTCTCTCTCTCTCTCTCTCTCTCACACACACACACACACACACACACACACATGTGGAGAAATTGATGATAAAAGATCAAGAGTGAGCCAATATTCTATACTATGTTGTAAGTTTAATCCACCCGGGTACGAAGGGATTTCTTTCATGGGTTTCATCTAATTTGATGTTTTTAGCAAGAATTAGGTTGTAAATTGATCTGGGTACTAAAGAATTGTCACCAAATTGAAATAATATTGATCTAGAAATGAACACACCCTTTTCAGGCATTTATGTCATTGCTAATGGATTCAAAAAGGGGAAGAACTAATTGAATAATTTAAATAAATAAATTAAAAAAACCCAAACCAGTTCTTATTTTTCATTCAGAAGAAATATTTATAAAGGGTAAAGAACAAAAACCCATCAAGAAAAAGAGGTTAACTTTCAAGATTCAAAATGGAGAAAGTTATTGTCTTGAAATTTGAAACCCAATTTCCAAAGGTTAAAAGCAGGAAACTTTGGAGCTTGGTCGGAGCTCCATGTGTTTATGTATATACACAGTACACTCACATACACACAAATCTCTCACTGAGCACACACTCACGATGAACTGTGTGTGTGTATGAGGTGTGTGTGTGTGTATGTGTTTAATGTGAGTGTGTGTACTGTGTGTGAGTGTGTGCTCTGTGATTACAAATAGAATTACGCTCTGTGTGTGCGCGTGTGAGTGTTTGGGAAGAAGATGAAGAGAGAAAGAGAGTGTTACAAATTGGTCCCTAAAGTTTGATAACTTTTACAAATATAAGAAAAAACAAAAAACAATTACAAAAACAAGAAGAAAATGTGAAATGACGAAAATGCCCCTGACACTAACGAAGCCATTTAACCCCGTTAGTGACCACGTCCTGAATCTAGAGCAAAATCAAAACCATGAGGACCATAAGTCGACTTATGAAACCACGAATACTTGTTTCAAAAAAACCACTAAACCTCAGGGACCAAAAGTAGAGTTTACTCTTTCTTGATATAAAGATTAAAAGGCATATATAAAGGTAGTTCTTTTTTGCGGTGAATGACCAAAGTTAGAATTTAAAAAGATAAAAAAACAACTAATCCTATAAGGCCCTCCGCACCGCCTCGGGCTCGGCTGCGGGCTCGTGCGGGCTGCGGTAAGGGTGGCTCGGGCTTAGGGCTCGAGCTTGGCTTACGGGTTTGAAAACCCGAGGAACCCGAACATGTTTGTTTATTTAATTTTTTTTTAATTTTTTATTCAAACGGCTATTTTAAAACGGCTATTTTTTTATTTTATTTTTCAACTTAATCACACTATATATATTAACCCTCAACCTCTTATTTTTTCACACCAACAATCTCTCAAACTCTCTCAAATTCTCTCAAACTCTCTCAAATTTCATCATGAATCCAAACAAAACACCTACATCCCTTCGTAACCGACCGGATACACCACAACCGCAAGAAGACCCGGAGCTTGGTTTCCAAGCGTTTACACAACAAGGTTATCGTCCGCAATGGTCGCAACAAATTCCGCCACAATGGTCGCAACTTAAAAAATTTCATAATTGGCAGTGTTTTGTATTTTGTACTTTTTATTTTTAATGAATGATATGAATTTTTATTTTTATTATTTATCTTATTTTTATTAATTCAAAAATATATAAATATTTTTATTTTGTTAAATAATTAAATGTATAAATAAAAGAATTAAAAAAATGATGTGGCGCTGATGTGGCATTGAGGGCTTGAGGGCTTTTAGTTATGCGTTGGGGGTGTTTAGGGCTTGAGGGCTTAGCTGATGTGGCGTTGAGGGCTTGAGGGCTTGCGCTGCGGATGGCCTAAATAGGTTTTTGATTGACATTATAGTCTCCTACACCTTGTCTACTATACTACCATTACCTCCATTATTATTCTATTCTACTCATCACTAATATATACATGAGAGATACATACAAAGAAGTTTTTATTGTAGGTAGCAGTACCACATAATGAGAGAGAGTAAAATATAAGAGCAAATAAAAAAAAGATAAAGATAAAGAACCCACTCTTCATTCTCAACAAAAGTCTGCAAAACAACATAAAATAGAAGGAAAAAACTCTCACTTTTGTGCGACAATTTTTTGTTTAACAAAGGAAAGAGAGAGAGAGCTATAGATCCGAACTGATTCAGTTGCATGCAACAAGATGATCCATAGGAAGACATTTTGAAAGCTTTAGTGTTCATTCAAGAAAACCCATCTTGGATCGATTCGACTCAGGTATCTTGCTTATTTTTGCTTCTCTCCGACCTAAAATTTCTTCAAAAAAGTTGTAATATCCAGCAGAAAGGAGATTCACCCAATATGAAGCTTCGATTTTCTTCTACTATTTTTTCGAATTTTAGATTCGAAATAAAGTGCGGTTTGGAGTCTTCAAAACAAGCACGAGTGCTCTTCAAGAAGCCGTTTGTAATCGAGAAGAGAGAACTGATCCAATCCAAAGAATATTACCTCTTTGGCCATTTCAGTCTGTATATTAAAATGGTTCCCGGAGATTCCGTTGGCACCGGCACCGACTTTTATGTGTGCTCTCTTTAAACCATTCCCATGCTTACTCTTTGAGTGTGTAATCCTACCGCCAATAACACCCAGGCTGCGAGTCTGAAGACAAAACCGAGTGAAAATAAAGATAAAATAAGGTCAGTGAAGTGGTAAAGGAAGGCAGGACGACTTCAACGCAGAAGAAAGATGGTGATGGAAAATGTTCGTCACCTACCGGTGCAGGAGCCAGGACCAGAAGCAAGAAGACTTACCTACTCCACCCTATGGAATGCCGATGATTTCACATTAATTACAAGAGCCAATAATATTGAAATCCTTGCTAGGGAACTCAACTGGTGCGATTCCCATGTATCCGTCAAATGGCAATCAGTTTTCAAAATGTAATGTATACAATTCTTCACTAGAACGAAGATTCTGATGTTTGATAAGTAGTTTCTTGCAGATCCATGCTTGGTGATAAAATCAGGGCCAGATATACGAGAACACCATGATTTGGATAGAGATCGAAATCGAAAGAGGGATTTAGGTGGTAGCCTTTGAAAGATTTCACCGATCAACTCGTCACATGGTGATAAAATCAGGGCTAGAAGTAAATTACATATTTGGTCCTTGTGGTTTCCACTCAATATCAACTTTGGTCTCTATTTCAAATTAATTTTACAATTAGATGGGAGAGATTTGTGACATTTTGGTAAGAAGATGTTTGACTTTTGGCATTTTAATTAATTTCCCTATTATAATTATCCAACGGAAAACAAGTTTAAGATCTTCTCTCCCGCCATTACTTTGCAATTAGTAATCACTAATCACTGCCCAATCCTATTCCTACCTACCAACCTATTAAGAGCATCTCCATATCCAATGATTCTATCAACAACTAAAATCCTTTCATTTTGGCTTCAACAATTTCTCAATTTGTAATTGAGGCGGATCATGAGTTCCACCATGGGTGCAAAATACTGGGGATTTTGGAGGGTTTTTTACGTTGTGTTGCTGGGTCAATTCACCTCTTTTACATTGGCCCTTACGAGCTTCAATTCATCTCTATCTGCTAATCTAGGTTACAAATTAAAAACCCTAATTTTTAATTCCCTCGGCTCCACAAATTTAACCAATTAGATATGGGTTTTAATTTCTGTATTCTTTGTTTTGTTTTTATAGGTGTTAATGCCCCATTTACACTCGCATTTTTCTCTTATTTGGCTTTGACATTGGTCTTTGGAAGCATCTTGCTCTACCGTCGTCAAAACCTACATGTAAGTTCAATTCCCACCAACTGAAACTTGTTCAAAATGATATATTAATTTGTTTGTGTTTGTGATGAATCTTGATTTTGGTGTTACAGATTTCTTGGTATTGGTATGTTCTCTTAGCGGTTGTCGATGTCCATGGAAATTATCTTTGTAAGTAATACTATTCAACTTCAAAATTTTGAATGAAATCTTTGATATTTGCAAACCATGCTTGCTTTAATAAACTAACTAACTGTATAACTAACTACACTTGATAATGATAAATAATAGAATAGTGCAAGTAATTAAAGCTATGGTACAAGTAATCTAATACACCCCTTCAAGATGAACTTGCAAAAAGAGTCGTCTTTAGAGAAACCCATGATTGAAATCTTATAACATCCACATCCATCTTAATTGCTAGAGACCTTGCAAAATGACATGGTTTGTCAGGTGGATAGCAAGGTCTTACACTTGCTAAATTAGCAAGGCTTTGCGCCTTTGCAAGATGGGGACCCACTAAATTTAATAAATTAATACTATTATTTTTATAATATTGGTTTATTATATATTTTTGTTTCATTAGCTTATTACATTATATTATAATATTGGCGGTTGAGATCACTTTAGAATAGAGTTTGGTCTTGCGTTGATGTAGGAGATGTTATTGTAAAACTGATGAACACTTTAGAAATGACTGTAGTAGTCTTGAACTGATGCGGATGGTCTTACAACATTCTAAGTAAATAACTATTTTGTGGCTCATCACAGTTAACAAAGCGTACCAATATTCTTCAATCACCAGCGTCACAATACTCGATTGCACAACAATCATTTGTGTCATAATTCTCACTTGGCTCTTTCTCGGCACAAAGTATTCCATACGGCAGTTTTTTGGGGCAGCTCTATGTGTTTCGGGCCTATGTTTAGTGCTGCTTTCTGATTCCGGGGTAGGAGGTGGAGGTAAGAATACCAATAAATCGCTTTTCTTTAACATCTCCCACTTTCAATTGATATTTCTTTTGGTATAATTCAGGTGGCTCGAATCCTATTATGGGTGATGCACTTGTGATTGTTGGGACTTGTTTTTTTGCGTTGAGTAACGTTGGTGAGGTTAGTTGTAATGGTTCCGATTCTATTTGCATTCTCACGATCTACAAATGCTAATCTTGTACCATATTTCCAATACGTAGGAATTTTGTGTAAAGAAGGTTGGTCGGATTGAAGCAATAACAATGCTTGGCTTATTTGGAATGCTTATGAGCGTAGTTGAGATGTATCCTTTTTTGTTTATAGTTGGATTGATGTTTCTTTTCTTGATTAAACTACGAAACGGGTGAATACATTTAGTTATTCTGAGGAAGAAGAAGATGTGTCGCTTTTCCATAACCATCCGTTAGGGCCATATTTGAGAGGAAGAATCTTGAATCCGTGTCTTGGTCTCCACAAGTTGTAAGTGAATGTATTTAAATACGTCTGCCTACATCTTATTCTTAGACCCTACCTTCGGTGGAGTATATTGGGTTTGTTTGGTTTGGTTTGGTTTGGTTTGGTTTTACAGAAAATGCATGTTTGACTATTTGACTTTAATGAGTTTGCCAAGTAAAAAACCATTTTTATCTGATTATTGTGAAAATAGTGTTACCAGGTGCATTTTTAACTTTATTTGAACAGAAAATTACAACTTTGTTTACATATTAAATTTTATATCTTTTGACCGCAATCTTATCATTCAGATTTTAACCTTTGTTGGTTATGGGCTAGCAAGCTTTATGTTCTGTTCTTTGAGGCCTCTTGTCCTACAGGTTTGTTAAATTCTCCATATAGAAAGAAAAAATTGGAAAATTTTATTATTCGAGAAGACCATCTCCAATGCAACCATTAAAAATGGTGCGCCCACTGAACGCTAAAAAGAAAGTCAATTCCAATCACACACTAAAAAACACCAAATCCCTTCATTTTTTGTGTTTTAGTAGTGGGTTGGAAATACATCTCCAACCCATCAGTAAAACATTAAAATGGAGGTCATGTTTTCTCTCACCCAATGCTAAAACACTAAAGTTTTTTTTTTTTTTTTGTGTAAATTAAAGGAGGCCTCTATATTTACCATCTATGGTCTCTAAAATATTTGTGTAGTGGCTTTTAGCGTTTTTGTGTTTTAGTGTGTGATTGGAAGAGTTTTTATGTTTTAGTGGCGTTCGAGATGTTCTTATAGTCAAGTTTATGCAGGCAAGTGGAGCTACACTATTTAATCTCTCGTTACTCACAGCCGATATGTGGGCGGTGGTCATTCGTGTATTTTTATACCACCAAAAGGTAACCTATCAAAACGCGGAGTTGACTCTTATTTTTTTCCCATGACTTTGACTATATACTCGTTGCAGGTGGACTGGTTATACTACGTGTCCTTTTTACTTGTTGGTATCGGTCTCATCATATATTCAAAACCGTAAGTCTTGTTTTCACATGGTCTTCTGTTATTTCGTTTGTCACATCCTTCTTAGTACCAAAACAAAACTAAATGGACAAGTAAATCCCACACAGAAGTAGGGCATGGGGTTAGGATGTATGCATACATGATACATTGCCTCTACCCTATAGGGTAGAGCTAGAGACTATTTCTGTGACTATCTGATTCTTATATGAAACTTTACTTGGTATAGGGAGAAGCATACCGATGAATTACCAGAACTTGAGAATGGTGACACTTACCAACGGCTACCAGAGGAAGACTCGACATCTAATTCGTAACAATGTGTTGGTTTCGGCATATATATACACTATTATTTGATTGTATGGAGAATTAATTGTTCGATGAAATGTATATAATATTTATATGCGGAAAATAGTCACGCATTAACCTTATGTTGGGCTTTACCGGTAAACCAGATAGGGCAAGTGACGCTTTGATATGAATTTTCTTTTTTTCATATGCTTTTTGGAACTTTATCGAACGATGAAACAATATATGTTCATATAATATAACGTGATCAACAAAATAACATAAGCCCATATAAGAACAAGGGTTACATTTTTTTAATATTTAACAAGACTAATACCAAAGTCTTAAAGGGACAACGAGTATATGGCAGGTTAAGGCCATGGGGAAAAAGAAACGAGTTATAGTGAGTCCCACCTATGCTAGAGTTGTTCACGATTAAACCAAGCCCCAGGCTTTGACAAACATTTTCAAGGAAAAAAAGTAGGCGTATATGGGTCATGCAAAAATAACTTTGAACAAGATCGTCCCATTTGTCTATTAGTTCAAACCTTTTGAACCCTCTGCGCCACATCAGCTTTCCACTTTGAACCCTCTTGAACCCACAAATCACGTACCCCAACCTTTTGAACCTCTTGAACCCACATGCCACCTCATCTAATTTTTTAATAAAAAATCATAACATTCATAAAAATAAAAATAAAATTACAAAATAAAATTAAAAATTACAAAATAAAATTAAAAATTCCAATTATGTTTTTGTCGAATTCTCTCTTTTCTCGCCAAAGTAGCATTCAAAGCAGCTCCCGTAAGGTGATCGTGCGGGGCAATGAAAAACTCGAAGTCTTTTTCATATAGCCTTTCCAACTCGATTTCACACTTTTGTTGTTCGACTTGCCACTTTTGTTGTTCGACTTCAAGTTTTTTCATTTTGTAATCAACCGAATCATCAATTTTACTTCTCAAGTCACTCATTTCGGAGTAAAGGTGGTTGTCGTCCGTACTACTCGTTGCTGCCTTTTTTGCCGTGTTTCTCCCGATGGGTCGTTGAACATTTTCAGCGTCTTCATCGGAAGTGTGGGTACGTTTTGAACCCCGGGATGTATTTGTCATAGTTGGAACCGTATTCCATTTTGGAGATAATTTGAGGATATCCCAAGCTTGTTCATGGGTGAAGGCAGTTTGGTATTCATTTCGTACCGGACGTGTGCCGCTTTTAAAATATCGGCTTCACTCGATCCGCTTGATCTACTATTATACAAGTTGTTGTAGATGCCGGCGAATTGTTGTACCTTTTTGTTTAAATCTTTATATTTGGTGCTTAGTTGATGATGTGTTCTATATTTTTCACGACACATCAACGTATAAAACACCTTCTCGATGCGACCCCATAAGCTATCTATATTTATATAACAATAATAATAATTATGATAATAATAATAATAATAATAATAATAATAATAATAATAATACCTCCGTTTTGTGCGTTACCGACAAGGGGGTCCTCCGAAACGTCGATCCACGCCGACGCTAAAGCCACTTCCTCCGCTCTAGTCCACGGTTGTCGGGCGGCTCTTTTTTGAATTTTTTTCTTTTTTTGGTTTTGCGTTGGTGACGGGTTTGGTGTTAGGCTTGGTTGTCGATTCGGGGATGATTGTTGTGTGGAGATCGTTTGTGGTGTTTCCGGAACAATCTCTTCAAGATCGATTCCGGTGTTGAAAGCGGGTGGAGGAAGTTGGAAATTTGCGGGCGCAAAACCTTGTAGGATCAAGCCTTCACGAGAAAATGGATGAATAGATTGTGAGAAACCAACGTTCGGGGCAAATTGCGGAAAATAAGGATTTTGTTGAAATTGTTGGAAACCAACGTTCGGGGTTTCTTGCGGTGAATCCGACCTCGTCGATCGGTTACCACGGGGTGTGGGTGGGGTGTTTGAATTCATGATGAGAGAATTTAGAGGATTGAGAGAATTGAGAGTGAAAAATGAATTGAGAGAATTTAGAGGATTGAGAGAATTGGTGTGAAAAATGGATGAGATTTGAGGTTGATTTATAGTGTTTAAATTGAAAAAAAAATAAAAAAAAATAATTGGAAAAGAGCCGTTTGGAATTAAAAAAATGAGAAACTCCTTCGGGTATGAGCGGGGTGGGGAACCCGATCGCCGAGCCCGCCACCCCTAACCCGCTGAACCCGCCGAACCCGCCATGGGCGTACCCGGTTGCCGCGGTACCCGGGGAACCCGCAGGCGTGAACCCGAGCCCGAGCCCGCTCGAGTACGGATGGCCTTATTTTTAAAAAAAAATATAATCAACTAAGCTTTATAATTTAATACTTTATATATAATAAACTTAATAGCTACTATTGGAAAAAGAAAATGACTTGGTTTTTTATTTTTTCCCTTAACATCTGAAAAAATACATTGATATATAGAAGTAGGGCTGTAAACGAACCGAACGTTCAGCGAATCGTTCGTGAACCGTTCGGCGGGAAGTTCGTTTATGTTCGTTTATTTAATAAACGAACGAACATGAACACGTTTTTTCGTTCGTTTAGTTAAACGAACGAACACGAACATAGGTCTCGTTCGTTCATTTATGTTCGTGAACGTTCGTTCGTTTATGTTCGTTAATTCGTTCGTTTATGTTCATTTACAAATCATAATAAATTAATAACTTAATAATTAAAATAATTATATAGAAATCAGATTGCAAATTTAATAATTAATAAAAAAACACAAGGATCATTCACACAATCACACCAGCTATTCCTTAAATACACCATTGATAACCTTATTTTGCCCTTAATTTTCGATGTGGGATCCATATCCTTACAACTCTTGCCTAACCACCGTTCAATCAAAGGGAATTGGGATTTTTTTTCCATCCCACATCGCTCGTAACAACAAAGCTTGCTCCCATCCACTAGTATAAATAGGATCATCACCCCTTTCATTTTCTAACACATCAACCTTGAGCCAACAATGGTGGTTCAAGCCCATTGGCTTGAGCCTTGCCTTGTGGCTGTGTGGGTTCATAACGAATTCTTTGTTTCGGTTCCTTGTGGTTTGAGTCTTCCTGCTTGAACCCGATGGTCTGAGCCTTATTGGCTTGAACCTGAGCATGGCTTGAATTTAAGCACCCCAAGATAGTGGGTTCAGCCTTTTCCCTTGAGCCTTTTGCTTGAGTCTAAGTAAATTTTTTTAAATGAATGACACGAACCCCAATGTTCGTTCGTTTATGTTCGGTTAAGTTTGTTCGTTTATGTTCGTTTAAGACTTAAACGAACGAATATAAACGAACATGAACAAACTAAATTTTTAAATGAACAAACATGAACTCCAAAATGTTTGTTCGTTTATTGTTCGTGTTCGTTCGTTTGTTCGCTTAAGTTAAACAAACGAACATGAACAAGCCTTCGTTCGTGTTCGTTCGGTTCGTTTACAGTCCTATATAGAAGTAGGGATGTATAGAAAACCGCCCAATCCGTTAACAACCCAATTAAACCCAACACGCCAAACCGCTAACCTGTGAAACCGCAACCCACCAATTAAAAGGGTTGAAAACTTGAAATTGGGTTTGACCTAGCTCAACCCGCCAACGCGCCTCTTATATATAATATCTATAAAATTTTATTTATATTTATAATATAAGAATAAAAAATACTACTCTATTTTATTGTTATAACATTTTCTTCGTTTTGTTAAATGATAACGTGAACATCGGTCTCGTTCGCTCATCTACGTTTGTTAACGTTCGCTCGTTTATATATTAGATATATCTATACATTTTAATATTAATGTGTAAAATGATTAATTCAATAAAATTATGTTTTTAGGACTCTCTTTTTTATCCCTCATAAATTACCCGGTTTTTTGTTTTGTTATGTTACTTTTAGGAACATCATGATGATTAAAGATGGTTGTTTTTTGTTCATTTATTTGCGTTCGTTTATGTTCGTTCATTGATTTATGTAACACCCGTAATTTCGGTAAATAAATATCACCTGAATGTTTTACAATTTGAAAATGGTGGGATTTATGTTGGGGAGACACTACTTAAATTCCCTAAAGGTGTGTTTGGTACGCATACATGATAAGACATGACAATGTGAGACAGGACATGGCATGACAAGACAAAACAGTTGTTTCACGTTTGGTAAGACAGAACTGCACAGAACAGAACATATAACATTGACCAATTTACTCTTACTAAGTTGGTTTATATATTTTGATTAATAAAATATAAATTATTAAATTATAATGAAATACATATTTTTCATAACAATACAAATTATTAGAAAGTTTATTCAAGACAATTAAAATGACACTAAAATAAAAAAATTATGTAGTTTCCTATTTTTATTTTATAACATTTTCTATATATTTTTACTATTAGTATTTAATAGTTTACATAAATTAATAAAACATAGAAACAATGTGAAAATAATATTTTGAAGAAAATAAAGTAAAAGTATAAAGAGCATAAAATACAACAAATGAAAATTAAAGAATGAATAAAATATGAAATAGAAGATTTATTTGATGTTTTAGAAGAGAATTAGATTTTATTTTGAGGTTATATTGGAAACACATAAGTCTGTTCCATCTTATTCCAGCTTGTTCCATGGGGTTGGGGTGAAACATGCATGTTCCAGTTTGTTCCACCTTGTTCCAGTCTATTCCATATAAAAGTCATGTCAAATGTGGGACAGTGGACCCTGTTCTGTTCTGTTCTGTCATGTCGAGTGTACCAAACGCACCCTAAGAGTATCGGGAGTATTGGCGTGGAAGAAGTCGAGTTTCGGGGCTTGGTACGGGCCCGACTACGTTGTCGGGCGACTATGACAGTGTCTGTTGGGTCATCAAATATTTGAAGATGACCTTCTGATCTCCTTACATTCTTTGAAAAACATCTTTTGATACTTAGATAAATTTTAGGTTCTTTGTAATAGCTTAGTCATGTTTTCAAAGTTCAGTGAAGTCAAATATCAGCTGAAATCAAGAAGAAGTAAATCTACCAATACGGATTGAAGAAGAACTTCTCAACCCAAACTAAGCTATCTTGCCGATTTCCTCCATGAACTTCCTCTAGACTCAAACGACTTCCTCTCTTAGTAACGTGTACGATTAGTCAACCATTCCCAACATTTTGTAACTCAAAAATACTTCTTGTGAAAACAAGCAAAGATTCATACAATGTGATCAACAAAATTACAGAAACCCATATGAGAACACGGGTTATGTTTTTTAATATTTAACAAGACTAATACTAAGGTGTAAAAAGGACAAGTAATATATAATGTCTACCTACGACGAGTGTAAAGCCATGGATAAAAAGAAATGAGTTACAATGAGTCACCCATTGTAAATCAAGTCCAACTGAAACACGCATTGACAAGCATTTTTGAGAAAAAAAAAGCTTGATAAATGGGGCACCCACTTTAGATTAGTAGAGGGATATGAACCATGAAAAAATAATTTTGAAAAGGTTCGTCCTGCTTCTATATAAATATTTTTTACAAAAATATAATTAGTGAACTTTATAATTTAATATTTTATACATAACACATATTGATAGATAGAAATAAGTTGTACATGTTCTGTTTTTTAAAGACAAAAGGAACTTTTTAGGCCCGTTTATCTATAGATAATATACACAAGTTTAAAAGGACGGGTAAGGGCAAGAGGCGAAAATGGTCATTTATGTTCGTTTACGTTCAGTTAGTAATGGAAAATTTTAACAAATGGATATTTAAGAATAATATTTGAACATTTATTATATTCTAATTATTAACTAGGTTTCGGTACCGCATGTTGCGCGGTAGTGATAAAATTCTTCAAAAAATATTGAAGTATGGGTCTATGATCATATATATATATATCAAAATAATAAGAATTAATATTACACTTGATATGAAGTTGTTCATAATTCTTACTTGTTTCTTTTGATATATATATATATATATATATATATATAAAATAAAATAATAGCTAAGAAATTCTACATCATCAAACTTTGTAATTGACTCAAAATGATAAAAAAAAAATGAGTGAGACTATTGATTATAATAATGAGGTGTATAGTTAGTATTGTTTGCCATAACTCGTAATATATCGATTTATCTCTAACATATAATCCCATAAAATAATTATATTCACCATGCAACCATAATATTGCTACCTAGTTTTGTAACTGTGAGACATTTTAGTAAATTTATTACATTTGTTATAATGTACTCGTTGCAACGTCGGCTAAAAGTTCTCCATGAAGTCCCTGTTCCCAAAACCTACGGTTAGACGAAAGAGTAACAAAAGTTGTCAGTATTGTGACTACTTCGAGTATATGCGAGCCTGATTGAATTGTTAATTTTTCCATTTTCGAGTTTTTTTTATTTGCTTGAGACTGTTTCTTCAAAGCTTAGTTTCTTAGTATAAAATCTTGAAAAAAGAGGTTTTAGTCATATTATATCAATTCTAATTTCATTTTTATACATACTTGGATTTCAATTTAAATTAAAACAAATGCAATTGAAATAATCATATATTGATGATTGTAATAAGTTGTTCTTTCTAATTTTATATATTTGGATATTCTAATTTATATATATATATATATATATATATATATATATATATATATATATATATGTTTCTATCGTTTTTGTACATATTGCCATATTGATAATAATAAATTTTAGTTTTGATTATAATTTTAACTATATATATTGATTCATAATATTTTTATTTTATGTATTGATTTTAGTAGTCATATTAAATGTAATAATTATTGATTTAATTAGTGAAATTAAATGTAATAAACGTATTATTTTTCAATGAGAGAGTCAGTAGTAAGTATTTGATTATATATTAAATTTATTTAATGATATTAAATGTAATAAGTATATTTAATTTATTAAAGAAGGGTTAATAATAAGTATTTAATTATATATTGATTCTAATTTTATTCATATATATTGTTTTTTTAAATATATATATATATATATATATAGAGGAAAGTTCAAATGAAAACTCAAATTCAATTGTAAACATGAGGACAAATCTCGTCCATTGATCGCAGCCATATTTAAGCCATTCCTAAAATTCAGCTTTAGGGGCATTTTCGTCAAATTAGAATCAGCGCCTATTTTTGTTTAATTTTTATTTTCTTTTTTAATTAAAAAACTTTTACCCCCTTAAATTTTAAAATAAATTATCTCAAAAATTACTAACATTTTAATCAAACAAATTACATCAAAAAAACGAGAATTTTGTGCTCTTCGATATGACATCCAGCATGATATAGTTTTTTTTTTCGATTTAACCGTTTTTACGTGAAATCGTGTATATGTGTTATATTCAGACTGAATATAACACATATACACGATTTCACGTTATAACACATATTCAGACTGAATATAACACATATTCAGACTGAATATAACACATATTCAGTCTGAATATAACACATATTCAGTCTGAATATAACAAATATTCAAACTGAATATAACACATATTCAGACTGAATATAACACATATTCAGTCTGAATATAACACATATTCAGACTGAATATAACACATAAAACCATGCGATAAACACGACCAATAATTGTGTGGTAAAACCTAATATGTGGTATATGATATCACGTGATGATCAAGTTCTTCAAACCGAGATGTAGCTGAAAAATATGAGGCTAGCGGTAGTTATATTCATGAAAAAAAAACAAAAACAATATCAAACTAATAAAATGTCTTCAATTAAACCACACACACACACACACACACACACACACACACACACACACATATTTCATAATTTTGTCAATTTTTTTTCATTTTCTTTTTTGGTTTTTTTATCTGGTATCCATTAATTGTCTTAGATCCTCCAAACTCCAATCTCTTCTCATCCCACTACTTCTTGTTAGCCTTGGCTTGAAAGCATCGGTATTGACATCCTTTCGTTTAGCGCTCTTGTCTTTATGCCGCAATACTTGTTTTGCAGGCAAACCAATTATCATACTTTGATCGTCTCTTAATTTATTGGATGTCGATGGTCCACGCACCAGTTTTGACGGAGAACTACGTTGACCCAGTAACAATGGGGTAGGGGGAGACTGATCAAGTTCACCCTGAATATGTGTTATATTCAGACTGAATATGTGTTATATTCAGACTGAATATGTGCTATATTCAGTCTGAATATGTGTTATATTCAGTCTGAATATGTGTTATATTCAGACTGAATATGTGTTATATTCAGTCTGAATATGTGTTATATTCAGTCTGAATATGTGTTATATTCAGTCTGAATATGTGTTATATTCAGTCTGAATATGTGTTATATTCAGACTGAATATGTGTTATATTCAGTCTGAATATGTGTTATAACGTGAAATCGTGTATATGTGTTATATTCAGTCTGAATATAACACATATACACGATTTCACGTAAAAAACGGTTAAATCGAAAAAAAAAACTATATCATGATGGATGTCATATCGAAGAGCACGAAATTCTCGTTTTTTTGATGTAATTTGTTTGATTAAAATGTTAGTAATTTTTGAGATAATTTATTTTAAAATTTAAGGGGGTAAAAGTTTTTTAATTAAAAAAGAAAATAAAAATTCAACAAAAACAGGCGCTGATTCTCATCTTTCCAATTTTACCCCTGCGCGCTAAATATTCATTAAGCCATGGACAGAGTTTTCAACTTATTTACAAAATTGCCACCGTGTTTTTTTGCCATTGATCTCTTCACCAGATTATTAATCAACGGCTGTGGTTTGTCCTCACGTTTACAATTGAATTTGAGTTTTCATTTGAACCCACCCCTATATATATAGGGGTTAAATCATGTGAGAACCACAAATATGTTATAAACCGTGAGAACCGATATAAAAAATATTTTTTTACATGAAATTTTTTCATCAAATGCTAGGATTTATTATATTCTACTTCAAATATATGTGTTTCATAATATGATAGTTTCACATTAATTTGTTTCACCATATGAATATTTTTTACGAATATTTTTCATTTCACTAGGTGAAACAAAATTCGTTTTTCACATATAAACTTATCATATGGTGAACACGAACATATGTGTAACAATATCTTAAATCATAGGTTTTGATGAAAAAAAATCATGTAAACAAAAAATTTTACATTGGTTCTCACGGGTTTATAACCTATTTGTGGTTTTCATTTGATTATCGTCCTATATATATATATATATATATATATATATATATATATATATAAAGAGTATTATATAAAATAATATAGCTGACAATGATCATAAGTTATTACATTGATGTGAATAATAGTCATCTTCAATTATTTATTTATATTAATTATAAACATTTTATTATTTAAAATACACATATTATTATATTCAATTATCATCTAAATAGAAGTATACATATTGATCGTAGTTTCATTTACATAATGAGTTCTTAAATATGTTGATTATATATATATATATATATATATATATATATATATATATATATATATATATTCCTTGAATGTTATGTGGAAAAAATAGAATAATGTGAAATAAATTAAATAAACAAACTTAGGTATAAACAAAGAAAATAAATAGATTAATTAATTAAACATTTTGCTAATAACATCAAAAAATGCAAAAATTGAGGAGAAAAAAATGGGGATTGAGATGCCTAGAAAATGTCATCTCATGTGGTTTTTCTTATAAAACTACTAATTGGAATATAAGAAAGTATGTAAACATAAAAGAGTGAGAAGAAAAATCCACAACAAAAACCAAGGTAACAATTGTTAATGAATTGGATGAAAAACCAAAAACTTACAAACATTAAGAAAATGCAAAATTTGAGGGAATAAAAAGAAGAAACTTGGGATTGATATGCTTAGAAAATGCCATTTCATGTGGTTTTTCATATAAAATTACAAATTGAAAATTAAGAAATTATGTAGACATTAAAGAATGAGAAAAAAATTCCACAACAAAAACCAAGATAACAAATGTAAATAAATCGAATGAAAAACAAAAACTTATTTAACAATAATATGTAAAACTCACAAAACATAAAAAAAATATATGCAATTTTTTTATTGAAAAAAACAATGATATTGATTGGGAATACACACACATATACATATATCAACACTATATAACTCACATAAATTATTACCTTGAAATTTTATGGAGGATGGACAATAATATCGACGAAAGTAATTCCACAAAGAACAAACAACAAACAAACATACAAACCTAAGACAACATAATATAGAACAAAAAAGTTGTTAATTCCATGTTATGGAGCATTAGGTTGTAGTTTATATATACTTTTGTTGTAGGTTTCTCTAATTAATAAATGAAAAGATGAAAAGACAAAAATTAATGTCTCTAAGAAGTTAGATAGTTTGGAAATTAAAGCTAATTAAATTGGAAGAGAAATTACCAAAGAGCCTTCATATAATGAAATACACAATCTTCATTTAGAGGGTAAAATGGTCATTTATGAGAATCTTTTTATTTAAAAAAATCAAAACTATGAGAAAATAAAGAAATGTGAAAGAAGGCCTCTCATGATGCCACATAAGCAACTCCTCATCTTTCTTTTATATATATATATTGATTATTGTTGGGTTTTGATGCGATTCATAACCATTAAACATAGTGGAAATTAAATTTTGTTTTGGTTACAAATTATAGAAAACATTTCTAATACAAAACCCAATCGGATCCATTGATGCATTTAATTAATTAATAACATACCACACCATAGAGTGTTTAGAATTGTACCATTTTGGGATCTAATGTGGTTGAACGATCGGGGCACTAAGAAATCAACGCATATTTCCTCTAACGGTATCCACACACGAACACGCGAATTCCACCGAGTGTTAGCCCAAAAGAACCCCTAATTCTAAATATGTGTATGTGTATAGTTCGGATTCAGAGAATCGAATTGGTCGTCAGAAAACAAATGACCTGACATCCTATTTATATTGACGGTAAATAGGATTTATGTCTATCTGTAGTTATTTGAATTCAAATCATTTGAATTCAAATAATTATCTCAATAATTATCTAAATAATAAATATAATTATCTAAAAGATAATTATTCATATTTACAGATAGAACCCTGTAATTATCATAATTACATTTTACACATATTATTTAGTTATTCTTTCAAGAATAACTATTTAACTGTCAAACATGACTTTAACGGGTTTCTTTCTAATGGAAGCAATCGTGTTCTTTGTGTGCGACCCTTTAGGTTTACATACTCATTGGTATCATTTCCGTGTGACACGTGTCGTGGGCATATAGTAACCTACAATCTACCACTTGCACACGATACACAGTAACACAAACGGTGGTAAGCGTCTAGCAACACGTCACCACCCCCAAGGCTATGTAAATGTGCTTTTGTCTTCGAGTAATTTTGATTGATTCAATCAATCACATTAGTAGAATAATTCATTATCCTTTTGCCTCACGATATTTGTTTTGAACTTAAGGCATAGATCTATCTCATCCTTTATAGTTCATAGATTATGTTTCTCGATCCCAACATATTTGATTATACAAGTGCCATTAGTACAACTAATCCACTTGTTCATACATGTAAATCAAACTATGTCATCGAGGGCCCCATAAATATCTCTCTCATCTTGAGAGGAGCAAATCCCATGTTGCATGTACACGACTAACTACACAATTCGTGTTATACCCAACATAGCCCTTATGGCTACCCGGTTAAAGGTAACGTTAGACTATATCAAAGCATAACACTCATTGTGCATTAGGTCCCAATGCACATCTCAGGTCTGAGGATAAAAGAGTGTTTTACTATCTCAGGACTCACCTTATGACGCCGATGTATGAGGTGATCCTGACCGTGGGTCTTGTCCAACGCTTTGTGCACCAAAAAACGCATGTGACTTTGATTGAACCCAGTGCACTTCCAACTTGGACTATGACCAGACTTCACAATGATCTTGATTTATTACCAGTCTCCTGGTAATAATCGATCAAGGACGATTCTAAACAATATGAACATCATATTTGTTTATGGATACTAAAACATGCTAATAAAGAACACATTAACGTTTAATGTATATACTCATACCCAGTATGCCATATCACATTGTAAAACATAAATGTTTAATGTTCCAAAATTTAAAGTTTACTAAAATTCTTAATTAGAAAGATTTAAACCTATGGAACTATCATGAACATCATGATTGTTCTAACAAATAGGATTTATAAGTAAATGTGCATTAAATCTCTCACAACTTATATTACCTCCATTTTATAGATGTATCTCTTACTACAATTTTAGTCATCATGGTTAGTTTGGAAACTAGCATCTGTGTATCCCAAGACACACGTATCTCTTTCCTAACCTGTGCGGTAAGAACATATCTTTAGTTCTTCTTAGATACTTCAGATTGTCTCTTAGATCCTTTATCATGAAATACTTCCTTAGTCAAGCTTTTACACCTTCAAGCACTATGATGTATTTCTGATGATCTAGAGTACTAATTATGCTCCCACTAACCTTCTCGTATATACAAGACTTAAATTATGAGATGATTGTCCTAATCCATAACTGGACTTTTGCAGCTTGAAATTTTAGGTTTGAAGTTTTAAAGCCCTGTATACGTCCTCGTTCAAAATTCCCTTTTGAGGATTGTGGCTTTAACATCAATCTTCATGGCATCTTGTCATTCATAAGTAATCATAAGTAATCCGATCTTCAGATTGTTTTTGCATCTCGTCGATTATTTTCAACAACTTGTTGAAGCTCAACATCTTGTTGTTTGTCAGTGTCAACCATTGTACCATCTTTGTGGTTCTTGAATTTCTTCAAGACCTACTGTGTTTCCCCACTTTGATTCTTGTTAGAAAATCATTTTCTAAGAACTCATTATGGTGCGCAACAAAACTTTTGTTCTCGCTGGATGATATCCGATTGGATATTTTATAAAGATGTACATTTCAGACCTTTTACTCAAGCTTCCCATAAGCTTATGCTTATCTCAAGCATTATTACCCCATATTCTTATATATGGCAACTTTAGGATCTTCCCAACTCATATTTTGAGAATAGGTTTTATCGGTCCTTGTTGGTTGATGCATAATTTAGTATTGGGCAGTTGTTTCTAGGAAACATCCTCAGAAAACTCTTTTAGGCAGATTTCTGAGACTCATTATAGAGTGAATCATGTTCAACAGGATTATATTTCTCCTTTTGACAGACCATTAAGATGTGGTGTTGCGGAAATTATTTGGGATACTATCCCGATCTCTAGGATGATCTCGTGGCTTAAATATTCATAACTTCAATCTGACTGAAGCATCCTTATCCTTGCCAAGTATGTTCACTACTTCTTTTGAAACTCTTTGAAAAATCAAAGCTTTCACATTTTCTCTCTTTTGGTAAACATACCCATATCTACTAGGCTTAGTAAAATGTTACGAAGTAGTGATGACCGTGTCTTGTGACTGAACTTTAAGGCTCACTTACATCAATATGGATAACTCGTATTAGTTCTTGTGACCCCTAAGGGTTTTCCTTTAAAACATTCTTTGTCATCTTGACTAACACACATTTATCATGTGAATCATCACATGATTCCAACTCTCCGTCCGTCTGGAGTTTGGTTATGTGTTTAAGTGTCACAAATAGGTCTGAGTTAAGCCCCGCTTAATTCATTATTTTGATTTATAATTACAATTATCAATTTAATAAAACATTTATAAAAGAAAATTTATTTCTTGAAAACATAAATATAAATTCGTTTTGTTTTAATTCGAGAGAATGAAACTAAAACTCTAGTTAATACTAGGTACAAAAACACTTGTTAAGTGTTAATTTTAGGCCATCTTGAAAAGTTCATATCATATGTCTGTTACGTGCGAAATATGTGTTTTAATCGCAGTGGGTTGCAAACTGTCCACAGTGGGAAGTGCAAGTGTACACTGTCCACTATGATCGTCACAGCAAGTAATAGTTGGTAAAATACCAGAATCGAATCCACAGAGACTGGACAATCAAGACAATACGGTTCTCATGAGCTCCTTTTACAAGTTTCAACTAGAGAGGAAAATAATACTTTGGTTTGGTTTGGTAAAATAGCTTCTTGCAACGATTTACTAAATGTTAAAAAGGAGGAATGTAGGTTGGATTTTCCCTAAATTTTATCTCAAATACTCGGTCCTTAGAGTGATCCTCGTATTTGTGGTGGATATTTTCGCTAGAAAAGCCCAGTTACAAAATACTCACACCGTTAGATAAAAATCCCATACTCTTAGTACTTGTTGTTTTGTCAATGGTAATCTCTAAGTGGACCTTTTCAGGCCTCGAAGGAATGTGTAGAGACAAATACTCTTAAGTGTTTTTAATACACAAATTAGCTTGCCTACTACTCCAGTGGGCAGAGATTAGCTCACTGTGCCGACCTCACTTTCGTAAGTGTCATAAGAATTCTTTCGAATCCCCTAGCATCATTCAAGCTCGTGTCACTGCGTTCTACTCATTTCTAAGTTAAGAACTAGACTTTAGATCCTTGCAAGTGATCGGCTTGTTCGCATCCTTGGGTAAATATCGAGAATGAAAGACCAAAACAACAAATATTTTAAGTATAAAGATTACTCAAGCATTTTTGATAAAATCCAGGTACTTCTCCTTCCTACATCCCAAAGGATGTTTAGCCTAACATTTCTGAAGTAAAGAAAGCAAGAGATGAAGATTTGCACATAATAAAACTAAAAGTGATTTAAATTAACTGCCCACAGTGGGGAACGAGAAGTCGTCCCTGCACTGTGTATTTCGAACTACAACAGAAAATAAATTACTGAAATTAAATGCTAAGTTACTGCAGTAAATGAAAGCTTACAACTTAAAGAAAATGCTAGATATATTGCAAGATAGATGGATGGAATAAATGAGACCCAACACCCCTTTTTATACTAAGAAGGAGGTGTTGGTCTTTACACAAAAAGGGTTTTCCAAGGTGCAAGGACTGCATGGAGATGCAGAAATCAGCTCAAAGGATAATACTTCAATCCTCCATGTATAGCCCTTTTTACCCAATGGTCCATTAGAAGTCAACTTTTGCAAGTACAAAGGTACAATCATGATGTGAAGCCTTGAGGAACACTTGTAACAGCCAAATCTCAGCTTCTCTGTCATTGAACCTTCCTCCTCCAGAAAATTAGATCCCAACTAAAAGTTTCTTTTTGATTTCTTTTTGATCAGCTCGAAGAGTGGGGAACCGGAGTGGGCACTGTATACGTCACTGCGGATGAAAAATCGAGAAAACACCCAAAACTTCCCCAAATAATTTATTAAAGACCATGGTTCACTCCTTTTGCTCGTTTTCGTAAATCATACCAAGAATGGGGGTTTTTAGAAGTGAAATGGCTAAAATTGACAAAATAAAGTGGAAAATAAATGGAAATAATAACTCTAAAAATAGAGTTATCACAACCTCAAACTTAAATCATTACTTGTCCCCAAGTAATAAAAAGAAAGAAATAAAATGAAACACAATGCATAAAAGATCTTTGAGGGACTTACATATTTCTTGACTTGAATGGGCGTTGATCTCCTTCCTTCGATACTTCCTTCGGTTCCAAACTTGAAAATTTCACTTTTGTGTTTGACGAAACCTTTCCCTTGTTTACCTTTTGATCAATAGGGCTTTCTTGGGTTTGAAGGGTTTATGGCTTTGAATCTTTTCCCAAGGGTTTTGGCAAAAATTTCCAAACATGGACCGAAGATCTCGCTTTGAGATTTTTATTTCAAGAAGTGGGTGTTTAGTATTTTGCTATGATAAGTACGTACCCTTTCAAGCTTTATTTTGGGAATAAGGAGTATGGCTATTTTTTGTGAGGGTGGGTATTCTGATGGTCCAGAATAGGCACACCATCTTTTTCTGGGAGTGAGCACTTTGATGGTCCAGAAAAGGCACACCATCAATTTTGTTAGTGACACTCCGTTTTTCTTTTGTATTTTTGTATTTTCTCTTTTTTTTTTGGGAGGGGGGTACGGCTTACCCACCTCAAACTTGGACTTCACAGTGTCCCCACTGTGAGGAAACTGGAAGTCACTCTGGAACTCCCCACCTCAAACTTAAGATCCCACAGTGTCCCCACTGTGACATAGAAATAACGAACAAAGGTGGTGGTTTGGGGTACAAAAAGGGTCGTGTTTAGATGCGAAAAATGGCCTAAATCATTTCACGGGACAAGTTGAGATTTGTACTTACAAAAGTGACCTTTTAAGTCAGAAGTCGAAAGTTGTACCTTGAAATGGAAACGAGGTCAAACAAGCATTCAAACAATCAATACGTTAGTACCCAAAAGTACCTACCTACCGGTAGGATTTTCATGCATCGATATTTAAAAAGTTAAAACAGCAAATAGTGTCAATGCCTAGCCATAGGCACAAAAAGATCAACCAAACAAAATAAAATTGTTTTAGGAGCAAACGAGATAAACCATTGTTTTAACAAACCATTCAGGAGGTTGGGGTGGTATCTGGTGAACTGGCGGCGTCATCCTCTTCAAACTCGTCATCACTGGCATTGGTTGGGCAAATATCCTCAGGAAAATCTGGGAGCTGAGCAGCTAGCATTGGGTTGGCCTCTTTCATCATCAGGCCCGTCACCTCATCCCGTTCTCTTGTATACATCCAAAATTTCTGCGTGGCCCGGTTCTGATATCGCTGCTCACTTTCCAGCAACTCGATCCTGTATGTGAGCTTCTTCAAAGCTGCCAAAATCTCTCCCATTTGGTTGCTTGATGATCCGGCCTCGGTTGAATGGAGTGGTGTACGTTCTCACAACATGCTCCTCAGCAATGGTCACAGTGGGGTGAACAGTCCCCACTGTGGGGATATCTTCTGTTTGTTCAGCTGGAGGAGTGGCGACGTACCTTCCCATCTTGCGGATGGTTTGTGCGCTGATGTTGCTCGTGGAGTCAAACCACTGATCCTCCACCGCCGAGGGTACACCTGCGTCTATCATTAGTAACGTAACGAGGCAAGGAAGGGGCAAGACTACCTTCTTTCTGTTCCGAGCTTGATCTATGGCCGCATGCATAACAATTCCGACGTTGATCTTTCGTTCAGTGAGGAGGCAGTACAACAAAGCACATTTATGCATAGACAATGTGGTATCGTGCGATGTTGGGGACACAGAGGCCCGGAGAAATTGGAACCAAACAGCGGCCTCAGTAGTGAGGGAGCTAGCGTTTAGGCACCTTCTCTGGCCGTCTTTATTCCACGGCTTCCCCTCGACCGCTATTTCGCGCAAGACAAGATCCTCGTCCGTCGGGGTCATTTTCTTTAAAAACTGGGCAAACTCACACACATCCGGGCTCCTTCTTCCTAATACCCGGTTAATCGCTCCTGGAGTATAGCTTACTTGCTTACCCCGAACTACCACAGTGGGATCCTTTGCTTGAGAGGCCTCGGCGTAAAATTCACGCACTAACGAGGCATTCGTGCGTCGATTGGCTTCGGCCAAAATCGACCAGTCTTGCGCTACAATCCTATTCTTAACAAATGGGTTGGCCTCAACAAACTCAGGGTCGAAACCCCTCTCTAACTTCAGTTTCTGTGTAGCAATGCACTCATAGTGGGCAGCCACCTCCGGAGTGGTGAACTGCCTGGGCACCCCACTGGGGGCATGCGCAGTGCCCACTGTGGATTGATGTGGGTTTTTGGTTTGAACTTGGTCATCCCCAACATCAATCTCAACAGAAGATGAACTTAAAGAGGGCTGAAGACTTGTACCTTTCTTTGACGGTTGTTTTGCCGGCCTTTTTGTCGGTTGTTTCAGAGCTTTGGTCACCGCAGACCGGGTGACCACTCCTTTCCTTCTTGTGGCCCGCAGAATTAGGTTCTCCCCACTGTGGGCAGTCATCCTCACTGTCTCTCTTTCAACACTATCCCCAAGCTTGCGGTATTGTTCCTGATAGTCATCATCAACCTTCCTCTGAAATTCCACTTCTTCAGCAAAAATCTCTGCCTCAGCCCTTTTCCTTTCTTTCTCAAAAATCCTTTCCTTCTCAGCGTTCAGCCTTTCTTCTTCCATTCGCTTTTCCTCTTCTTCCTTTCTGATTCTTTCTTCTTCCTTTCTGATTCTTTCTTCTTCCTCTCGACGCCTCCTCTCGACCTCTTCCTTTCTTTTTCTAATGGCTTCCATTTTCTGTTTGAACTCCTCTGCTAACCGCCTCTCTTCTTCTTCGGCTAGAAGTGTCTCGGTCTCGAAATGGGTGATACTGTTGTCTGAGACTTGCGATGATGAAGTAGCCTTTGGGTTTTCGTGCTTTGAAGAACCCTCGTCGGCCGCACCGGAGATGATCGGGTTTTCGCCGGAGACCGGTGGCGGTTCGTTCAGGTCACCGGTGACGGCTTCCGGTGGTTGTTCCTCGGCGGTCCTGCGGCGGACGGCCGCACGTGTGAGTGCATCGGGGTTGGTGTTCATTCTCTTGGTTCTTGCCATTTTTAGGGTTTTGGAAGGGTTTTGCTGGTGGGTTTTTCGTAGAGAGAGAAATGAAGAAGAAAAAGTTTGCTGGGTAAATTTTGGAAGCAAAGGAGGTTAAGGTGGTTTTTGGAAATGTTTTCTTTTCAAAAATGGGAGGAAACCGCCGGTTTTAGGAGAGAGGGAGAGGAAGGACAATGATAGCTTTGCTTGGGAAATGATGAACTATGACACCATGGCCTAAAAGTAGACTTGATGGCAGCAAAAGGTGAAAGCTTGTCAGCATTGGGCCCCAAAAATAGTCCTTTCATTCGTCAGGTGGGGAGTGGGGAGCGCAGTGATCTGAGCCTTCCCCACTGCAAAGTACTTTCCTTGATTTTTCTTCAAAAAGTGGCACGTTCTTCTACACACATTAAAACAAACTACCATGCAGAATTAAAAAGACCAAAAATAATAAAAAGACAGCAAATAAGTGAAATAAAATATTTACAAACGGTTGTGACATTGCTTAACCAGAGCGGGATGGAGAGTGGGCACTGTCGCTCAGAAAGTGCTTCACCCTTTGTCCATTGACTTTAAAGATTTTTCCGAATTGAGGAGCCATTAAGTCCAGAGTTCCAAAAGGACTTACCTTGACCACAGTGTAAGGCTCTTTCCATCGAGATTTTAATTTTTCCGGAAACATCCTTAACCTTGAATTAAAAAGTAGCACTTTTTGTTCCTCCACAAAATTTCCATGAGTGATTTTTTGGTCAGGACACCTCTTGATCTTCTCCTTGTTGTTTTTTTCATTTATGTAGGAGTGGTGACAGAGTTCTTCTAACTCATTGAGGTAGGCATACTTTAAGTGGGAAGGCAATGACTTCAAATTCAAGTCAGGGGGATGTTTATATGGTAGTTTGACATGTCTCTCCTTGAAATCTAGCAGCTCAAAAGCTGCCAAAATTTCGTTACACTCATCCTCAAAAGTGTCATCATTTTTAGAGTCGGAGTGCTCACTCTTACTCCCCACTGTGGGCACTGTGCTTCTCACTGTGGGCACTGTGTCAAAACTGTGGGATCCATAAATCGAACTTAAAGCAAAACAGTCTTCGGTGTCTATATACTTAAGGGCCTTGAAGACATTGAATGTTACCTCTTGGTCATTAACTCGCATCGTAAGCTCTCCTTTGTGCACATCGATCAAAGTACGTCCGGTTGCAAGAAACGGACGTCCTAAGATGATTGGGATTTCTTTATCAGCCTCATAATCTAGAACTAGAAAATCGGCGGGGAAGATAAATTTATCCACTTGGACCAAAACGTCTTCTATTTTTCCCTTGGGATAGGCAATGGACCGGTCGGCTAGTTGTAATGTCACGGTTGTGGGTCTAGCCTCTCCAATACCTAACTTTTTAAAAATGGACAGTGGCATCAAGTTGACACTAGCTCCTAGATCACAGAGTGCTTGACCTACTTCTTGTCCTCCTATTGTGCATGGAATGGTGAAACTACCCGGGTCTTTCAACTTAGGTGGAATCTTGCTAGTAAGGAGGGCACTACATTCTTCGGTCAAAGCCACAGTCTCAAATTCACCCAACTTCCTCTTTTTGTTCAAAATATCTTTTAAGAATTTAACATAGCTTGGCATCTGCTCGAGAGCTTCTACCAAGGGTATGTTAATGTGAAGTTGCTTAAAAATGTCTAAGAATTTTTTAAACTGAACATCGACATTTTTAGGCTTCATTCTTTGAGGAAATGGAATGTTTCGTGGGTCAATCTGAGTTTGCTGTGGTATTGGCTTTGGAACAGTAGTCTTTGGGACAGGTCCAAAAGTGGGAAGGTCAGGGATGTCGGTCCCCACTGTGGGGATCACAGTGACTTGAGGAGTGCCCACTGTGGTGCTCACAGTGGGTTTTTGAGGCGAATCATCAGATTCAAAAATGATATTTTTCAGATCCTTTCCACTCCTTAAAGTTATGGACTTGACATGTTCTGGTCCTTTTCCTATCACTCTAGATTGCTCGGTATCACTCGGTAACGTTCCTGGTGGTCTATTCTTAACTTCAACGGCTAGCTGTCCTACTTGGGTCTCTATATTCCTAATGGCTGCTTGGGTTTGATTCATAAAACCTTTGAGAATCGACTCGATCGATTGTTGAGCCTCAGCTGGTTGGTTGGATCGTGGTTGGTATGGTTGTGGGGACTGCCCACTGTGATGTGGGGATTGCCCACTGTGATGTTGCTGAAATCCCGGGGGATTGTATGGTCTTTGCTGGATGTGACTCGGTCCTTGGGGTTGGAGTCCTTGATTACCGGACCAAGAGAAATTCGGATGATTTCTCCAACCTGGATTATAAGTCTGCGAATAAGGGTTGTTCCTTTGGTTGGTCCCTATGACATTAACAGATTCGGGGTTTGCTGGACAATAGTCGAAAACATGCTCCTCTCCACAAAGGGAGCAGTTATCAGCGAGATGGGTTGCGGAATTGACTTGGCCTCGATTTTGATTTAAAACGATTTTTGTCAAGGCCACTAATTGTGCATTCATGGTTTTGAGTGCTTCGGAATCTATGGTGTTGGTCTTTGCTATGGGTGCTCTCGGATTTGACCATTCGGTATTGTTGTTGGACACTTTTTCTAAGATTTGATATCCTTCGTTGTAAGTCATAATCGTAAATGTTCCACCGGCTGTTGCATCTAAGATGATTTTGGCTGCATTGGAAAGACCATTGTAAAAGGTCTCCAATTGGATGCAATGTGGGATGCCATGATGTGGGCACTTTCGAAGTAAATCTTTAAATCGTTCCCATGCATCCGAAACAGCCTCATCTTCCTCTTGCCTAAATAAAATTATATCATTTCGAAATCTAACATTCCTTGTTGGAGGAAAGTATTTTTGCAAAAATCTATCGGCAAGCTCTTGCCAAGTGGTTATCGAGTGAGGTGCATGTGCGTTCAGCCAAGATTTTGCTTTGTCCCTTAATGAAAAAGGGAAAAGCCTTAGTCTTAATGCCTCATCACTAACACCTTGCAATTGAAAGGAATCGGTCATTTCTAAAAAAGATTTTAAGTGCGAGTGCGGATCCTCAGATGGCGATCCTCCAAATTGACCCATGGCTTGGATCATTTGAAACATCACCGGTTTGAGTTCAAAATGCGTTGCAACAATATTGGGTCTCAAAATTCCGGAGCTTAAATCACCAACTCCGGAAGTAGCATAGTCCCGTATTTTTCGATCTTTGTTATCGGCAATCGTGATTGTGGTCTCCACTATAGGTGGCGGTACTGCAGCCATGTTCACAGTGGGGATCACAGGAGGTTGTCGATTTGTTTTCTTGCTTCTTCGTGTTTTTCGCAACGTTTTTCTATTTTGAGATCTATTGGAACCAAATGTTCGAGTTGTCGCCGTGGCATACAATACGAACAGCTTAGAAAAACTAGTTACTCGGGCTCGAACAAAAACTAATGTCTTCAGATTTAAAATCACGCCAGTCCCCGGCAACGGCGCCAAAAACTTGTTACGTGCGAAATATGTGTTTTAATCGCAGTGGGTTGCAAACTGTCCACAGTGGGAAGTGCAAGTGTACACTGTCCACTATGATCGTCACAGCAAGTAATAGTTGGTAAAATACCAGAATCGAATCCACAGAGACTGGACAATCAAGACAATACGGTTCTCATGAGCTCCTTTTACAAGTTTCAACTAGAGAGGAAAATAATACTTTGGTTTGGTTTGGTAAAATAGCTTCTTGCAACGATTTACTAAATGTTAAAAAGGAGGAATGTAGGTTGGATTTTCCCTAAATTTTATCTCAAATACTCGGTCCTTAGAGTGATCCTCGTATTTGTGGTGGATATTTTCGCTAGAAAAGCCCGGTTACAAAATACTCACACCGTTAGATAAAAATCCCATACTCTTAGTACTTGTTGTTTTGTCAATGGTAATCTCTAAGTGGACCTTTTCAGGCCTCGAAGGAATGTGTAGAGACAAATACTCTAAGTGTTTTTAATACACAAATTAGCTTGCCTACTACTTCAGTGGGCAGAGATTAGCTCACTGTGCCGACCTCACTTTCGTAAGTGTCATAAGAATTCTTTCGAATCCCCTAGCATCATTCAAGCTCGTGTCACTGCGTTCTACTCATTTCTAAGTTAAGAACTAGACTTTAGATCCTTGCAAGTGATCGACTTGTTCGTATCCTTGGGTAAATATCGAGAATGAAAGACCAAAACAACAAATATTCTAAGTATAAAGATTACTCAAGCATTTTTGATAAAATCCAGGTACTTCTCCTTCCTACATCCCAAAGGATGTTTAGCCTAACATTTCTGAAGTAAAGAAAGCAAGAGATGAAGATTTGCACATAATAAAACTAAAAGTGATTTAAATTAACTGCCCACAGTGGGGAACGAGAAGTCGTCCCTGCACTGTGTATTTCGAACTACAACAGAAAATAAATTACTGAAATTAAATGCTAAGTTACTGCAGTAAATGAAAGCTAACAACTTAAAGAAAATGCTAGATATATTGCAAGATAGATGGATGGAATAAATGAGACCCAACACCCCTTTTTATACTAAGAAGGAGGTGTTGGTCTTTACACAAAAAGGGTTTTCCAAGGTGCAAGGACTGCATGGAGATGCAGAAATCAGCTCAAAGGATAATACTTCAATCCTCCATGTATAGCCCTTTTTACCCAATGGTCCATTAGAAGTCAACTTTTGCAAGTACAAAGGTACAATCATGATGTGAAGCCTTGAGGAACACTTGTAACAGCCAAATCTCAGCTTCTCTGTCATTGAACCTTCCTCCTCCAGAAAATTAGATCCCAACTAAAAGTTTCTTTTTGATTTCTTTTTGATCAGCTCGAAGAGTGGGGAACCGGAGTGGGCACTGTATACGTCACTGTGGATGAAAAATCGAGAAAACACCCAAAACTTCCCCAAATAATTTATTAAAGACCATGGTTCACTCCTTTTGCTCGTTTTCGTAAATCATACCAAGAATGGGGGTTTTTAGAAGTGAAATGGCTAAAATTGACAAAATAAAGTGGAAAATAAATGGAAATAATAACTCTAAAAATAGAGTTATCAATGTCCCTTCGAGCAGCTAACTTAGCAAGGCTATGTAAATGTGCTTTTGTCTTCGAGCATTTTTGATTGATTCAATCAATCACATTAGTAGAATCATGCATTATCCTTTTGCCTCACGATATTTGTTTTGAACTTAAGGCATAGATCTATCTCATCCTTTATAGTTCAAAGATTATGTTTCTCGATCCCAACATATTTGATTATACAAGTGTCATTAGTCCAACTAATCCACTTGTTCATGCATGTAAATCAAACTATGTCATCGAGGCCCCCATAAATATCTCTCTCATCTTGAGAGGAGCAAATCCCATGTTGCATGTACACGACTAACTACACAATTCGTGTTATACCCAACATAGCCCTTATGGCTACCCGGTTAAAGGTAACGTTAGACTATATCAAAGCATAACACTCGTTGTGCATTAGGTCCCAATGCACATCTCAGGTCTGAGGATAAAAGAGTGTTTTACAATCTCAGGACTCACCTTATGACGCCGATGTATGAGGTGATCCTGACCGTGGGTCTTGTCCAACGCTTTGTGCACCAAAAAACGCATGTGACTCTGGTTGAACCAGTGCACTTCCAACTTGGACTATGACCAGACTTCACAATGATCTTGATTTATTACCAGTCTCCTGGTAATAATCGATCAAGGACGATTCTAAACAATATGAACATCATATTTGTTTATGGATACTAAAACATGCTAATAAAGAACACAGCAATGTTTAATGTATATACTCATACCTAGTATGCCATATCACATTGTAAAACATAAATGTTTAATGTTCCAAAATTTAAAGTTTACTAAAATTCTTAATTAGAAAGATTTAAACCTATGGAACTATCATGAACATCATGATTGTTCTAACAAATAGGATTTATAAGTAAATGTGCATTAAATCTCTCACAACTTATATTACCTCCATTTTATAGATGTATCTCTTACTACAATTTTAGTCATCATGGTTAGTTTGGAAACTAGCATCTGTGTATCCCAAGACACACGTATCTCTTTCCTAACCTGTGCGGTAAGAACATATCTTTAGTTCTTCTTAGATACTTCAGATTGTTCTTTACGTCTATAAAGTGAGCATCACGTGGGTCTGACTAAAATTTTCTCGTCATGCTTAAGGCATACGAGATGTTCAGTCTCTTAGTGCATAAACATGGTGTACATGTTTGAACCAATGGTCGAAGCATGGGAACACCCTTTATTCGGTTCATGTACTATTGACAAACCTCCTTTCTTATAACCCCTTCATTTTGAAGTGTTTTAAGATTTTGTCAATGTATGTACTTTTGGCTTAATCGAATGAAGCACTTTGATCTATAACAATAGATCCTTACACCTTGGAATTGTCTCTTAGATCCTTTATCATGAAATACTTCCTTAGTCAAGCTTTTACACCTTCAAGCACTATGATGTAGTTCTGATGATCTAGAGTACTAATTATGCTCCCACTGACCTTCTCGTATATACAAGACTTTAATTATGAGATGATTGTCCTAATCCATAACTGGACTTTTGCAGCTTGCAATTTTAGGTTTGATGTTTTAAAGCCCTGTATACGTCCTCGCTCATAATTCCCTTTTGAGGAATGTGGCTTTAACATCAATCTTCATGGCATCTTGTCATTCATAAATAATCATAAGTAATCCGATCTTCGGATTGTTTTTGCATCTCGTCGATTATTTTCGACAACTTGTTGAAGCTCAACATCTTGTTGTTTGTCAGTGTTAACCATTATACCATCTTTGTGGTTCTTGAATTTCTACAAGACCTACTGTGTTTCCCCACTTTGATTCTTGTTAGAAACTCATTTTCTAAGAACTCATTATGGTGCGCAACAAAACTTTTGTTCTCGCTGGATGATATCCGATTGGATATTTTATAAAGATGTACATTTCAGACCTTTTACTCAAGCTTCCCATAAGCTTATGCTTATCCCAAGCATTATTACCCCATATTCTCATATATGGCAACTTTGGGATCTTCCCAACTCATATTTTGAGAATAGGTTTTATCGGTCCTTGTTGGTTGATGCATAATTTAGTATTAGGTAGTTGTTTCTAGGAAACATCCTCAGAAAACTCTTTTAGGCAGATTTCTGAGACTCATTATAGAGTGAATCATGTTCAACATGATTCCATTTCTCCTTTTGACAGACCATTAAGATGTGGTGTTGCGGAAGTTATTTGGGATACTATCCCGATCTCTAGGATGATCTCTTGGCTTAAATATTCATAACTTCAATCTGACTGAAGCATCCTTATCCTTGCCAAGTATATTCACTACTTCTTTTGAAACTCTTTGAAAAATCAAAGCTTTCACATTTTCTCTCTTTTGGTAAACATACCCATATCTACTAGGCTTAGTAAACTGTTACGAAGTAGTGATGACCGTGTCTTGTGACTGAACTTTAAGGCTCACATACATCATTATGGATAACTCGTATTAGTTCTTGTGACCCCTAAGGGTTTTCCTTTAAAACATTCTTTGTCATCTTGACTAACACACATTTATCATGTGAATCATCACATGATTCCAACTCTCCGTCCGTCTGGAGTTTGGTTATGTGTTTAAGTGTCACAAATAGGTCTGAGTTAAGCCCCGCTTAATTCATTATTTTGATTTATAATTACAATTATCAATCTAATAAAACATTTATAAAAGAAAATTTATTTCTTGAAAACATAAATATAAATTCGTTTTGTTGTAATTCGAGAGAATGAAACTAAAACCCTAGTTAATACTAGGTACAAAAACACTTGCTAAGTGTTAATTTTAGGCCATCTTGAAAAGTTCATATCATATGTCCCTTCGAGCAGCTAACTTAGCTCCATCTGGTCTGGTTTCATCTTCTCTTCACTTCTTATTTCCTGAAAAGTAGTACTGAGATGAGTATCATACTCAATCATGTAACACTTAGTCAGAAATGAATAAATCAAATGGTAAATATACCTGAAGTTCGGGCTTTATAGGCCTTCTGCTTCTTAATCTCTGCCAATCAGGCTGGACAAGTTTTTATTCGGTGCCCTTTATGATAACAATTGTACCATACTGCAACCTCAGGAATATTTCCTTTGCCCTTATCCATGCTGGAACTTCCAACATATATTTTACCCTTGGTTATCTCCCTTTTTTTCTTGACTATCCCACTTTCAGGTTTGATCATCAAAGCATGTTTTGGTTTGATTGAACCCAACTTGGATTTCAAGTTCCTCTCAGTAATTTTAAGTAAAATGTGAAGCTCCGTGAGAGTTTTTGTTGGTCCCAAAGGGGTTATACAAGTTTGTAGAAGGGGGGTTGAATACAAACACACGATTTTTACTTTTCTAAATTGTTTATTGATATAATCAACAATTTACAGTTTGTTGTGGAACAAGATTAAGGAATAAACCTAATCTAAACAAACTATGAGAATCACTAAGATTTCTTGCACTATAAATAGAGAGAAAGAAATAAGAACACTTAAGATAAGTATTCTAACACACAAATTCAGCAAGATAAGGAATGGCCAAGCACTTCAAAAATGAAGAGGAGTTTCCTTTATATATACTGCATGCATTTAATGCATGTCAGTACACCTTTACACGTGGCAACCGCTGGTTGGTTGCATGTTTTGACTTCAGTAGACAACCTAGTGGCCGCATGATGAACATTGTAGAATCAGAGTTGGTTGTACGATTCTGGACAAAGGGGATGTCCGTTCTGACAAAATCGTACGGGGACGTGTAAGGGGGTAAGACAAAAGTTGCTTGTAGAGGAGGCTTCATGACCAGCGTTCGCTGAATGATTCTTTATCAGTGAATGTAAAGTTCAGCGTTCGCTGAAGTCTTCTACTTAAACTTCACGTTGAGTGGACAAGTCTTGGTTTCGATGATATCCGCATCAGTTCATTAATAGACTTAGTCGCTGGTTCTTTGGCTTGATCTTCGACTCCAGCATAGAACATTGTTGATGTGAATCTTGTCTTCAGGGATCATAAGTAAACAACATAAGTTATCAGCGATCATCAGTGAGACTGAACATACTCAGGGCTCACTGATGTACAGGTATCACTGAAACATAAATTAAAGAGCGAGGGCTTCCTATCAGCGGTACTAAACAGACTTAGTATTTGTCTTTGATAGTGAAACTCTAATACATATTGTCTACTTACATTTTTCACTAAGTATTTCTCAGATTCATTATCAAATCACTGAGGGTTTGGATCAACAATCTCCCCCTATTTGATGATGACATAGCAATAAAAGAAAATTGCTATGTAAGAAAACATAAGGATAAAAAGGACTCATAAAATATTTGTCCCATTTACTGTTTTAGGGATCTTTTTAAGTACTGATGGAGTAAAGTACATTCACTGAAAATTTTCATTAAACTTCGTATCAGTTACAAAGGGAAGTGGAAAAATTACAAGTACAGTGAATAAATAATTACAAGTACAAAAAGTTACAGTTGATAAAATGAAGAAGAATTTACAAGAGGAATTCTATCAACTATTCAAGCTCATTCTTGACGAGTAGTTCATCAAGAGTATTTGTGGTTGGAAGCATCCAATCAGGGACAGTTTCTCCAAGAGCCTTTCTTCGCTGTGCTTCTTTGTAGATTAGAGGCTTCATGAAGTGTCCTTGTAATTCATCTCTGAATCCGCACCAATAGATGAGATCCCTGAGCTGTTCGATAGGGGCAATGCATAGCTCAGAGATGCGTTGAAAGCATTTTCATCCATGGCAGTCAGCAAAGAAAATACCATAGGGATCACTTAGGACTTTTCCAGGGATAAAGCGTTCTGATAGGAGGACCTGAAGCTGAAGGTTTCTTTTTTTTTTCTTTGTAGCAGGACTTCTATTTTGTACTGGAGGAGGAGGGATATCAACGGCTGATGTTACCAAGTCGATCTTCTTGCCAAGAGCTTTTTCGACAAAGTGTTTGTACTTTGAACGTGAGCGCTGAATGGCTATCCACATCTCCAACCATTCTGAGAAACCAAGCTGATCAAGCCATGCGGTATAGATGATTGCCTTGTGATCATTTTCCCTGGTGACCTGAATATCAATGACAGGAACGCCACTGTATGTCTTTCCCCTGATGTTGACCGTTTTGATCGTGGAGGCATGATGTCGAAAGTGAAGTTTTTCTTTGCTCCATGTCACTGTGGAATTAGAGACTTTGGCTTTCTTCTCGATGATCTTTTTGGCGTCCTTCCATAGTTCGCGTTGAGAGCTTCAGCAATCTCCTTGTTTGAGAATGACCTTAGGTGAGGAGGGACAATGCGCTGAGCTTCAAGCTTCTGAATCATAGCTGCTCTCTTTATCAGTTCTTCTTCACTTGGTTTTTGAGGAGGCAAGGAAGGTCTTCTATCGTGCGTGAGCAACTCTTCTTCTTCTTCTTCTTCTTCAAAAAGGTCATCGGTCTCAGCGAAGTCTAAGACCGAGATTATTTGTAATTCATCAGCACTCAGGGCTGGGATTATTGGTGAAGTAGGAGGAACTTCAGCTTGACTTTCAAGCAGGGGAGAGGACTAGCTGAAACAAAACGATCATAGAGTTAAGATCATTTTGAAGAAGAGATAGAGAAAAAAGGGTTTAAGTGTTTAGAGGTTTGATGGAGAGTAGAACTGAGATTGAGAAAAGATAGATGAGGGATGCAGTGTAAGGGAAGAGTGAGTAAGTTACCTGACAAAGTGGCTTGCTGAAGAGAATAGCCAAGTTGTCTTTTGCAAGGCCTTTGTTTTTGCCTCTATCAGCTTCAGACGTTGCAGGTTTGGTTTTGGTGGTCCCCTCCCCTGAGTCTTTGAAAACTACCCCTTTTAGAGTTGGGGTCTTTTTTGCTTTAGGTTGGAAGGAGAAGTCTAGATCATTATCATCATCGTCATCATCATCATCATCTTTTGGTGATGATGATGGCTCATCGTCTTCAAGATTAAGATCTTCTTCTTCTTCAGCTTCTTCTTCTTCAGCTTCTTCTTCTTCTTCATCAGAGGGGATAAGAACTTCAACAGTTTCCAGTTCTTCATCGAGTTGCTCCCCCTCAGAGTGAGAGGGACTCTTCTCAGTTTCCTCAGGGTTTTCAACTCCCTGGGGTTTTTCAATAATAATACCCTCCCCCTCAGAAACATGGGGAAGGTCTTCTTGAGTCTTCTCCCCCTCTTCCACATGTTGAAGAGGGGAGGAAATAATGGCAGTAGCATCATGTCCAGGCTTCCTGTCTACGTGGCCAGGGATGCCCGAACGATTAACAACCGCTATGAGTCTGTCTTCTAGGCCAGACAACACAGGGTTGACCTTCTCAATGAAATCCACCGCCTTTTCCATCTTCTCTCTATCAACCTGAGAGAAGTGGGATAAGGGGACGGTGGGGGCGTTCTGCTTCTCGAGCACTTGTTGTAATAGTGCATTTGAGGAATCGACCTTTAGAGCTAGGTCAGTCATGCCGTTCATCATCGAAGAGACCTCTCCTTGAAGATTGCCCACCATTGTCTTCAGCGTTGTGACTTCGCTGGACAGTGTGGTGAAGTTGTTGGAGAGTTTGATGTTTGTGTCGTTCAAGGTGTTGAGGGATGAGGAGTTGTCAGCAAGAGCTGTAGCAACAATGAAGAGGCCACCTTCCAGCTTTTGCAAGTCAGCGCTAGAGGCCTTCTCTTTCACCTCAGTGGTGAGTTTCTTTAAAGCGTCCCCAGTGTCTGTAACCGCTGAGGAGTTTGTGGAGAGAGTGGTAGTGAGAGCTTCCACCTTCTTGGACAAATCCGTGAGGGAATCGTTGATAGTCCCCAAATTAGGACTTGTGAGCAAAGGAAAGCCCATAAGTGAGAGGTTTAGAAAGAGTTGTATTGTTTAGGTTACCTGAGGGCAGGTAGGAGAAGGAGTTAATGTCTCTATATCCTGAGGCATGCTCCATATCGTCTTCCATGGAGGGATGAGTGGAAGTGCCTTCAGGTCCTTTATTATGCTGCAGCATGCCATGTAGTTTAGCGGCATGAGTATCTTCCAAATGGATGACATTTGTTTCATAGAAAGTGGGGAATAGAGGATGTGTGACAAAAGAAATGGAGGGAGAAGCAAATGATGAGAATAGGGTGTAGGTGGCAGATTCAGCTATGGATCCACTGAAGAATACTCCAGCAGTACTTGGAGGTACTGAGGAAAGGGGGTCCTGATCCAAGATAACTTCAGTGTCTTGAGGCACTGAAGTTGGTATTGAAGGGGTTGTTTCAGCGGATGTGGATAAGCGTTCTACAAAACCATCCAGCGTCTTCTATAGAGAGACAGACGTTGAGTCTTCATCCTGGGAAGGCTTGGGGGGTTGCTCCTTAGAAATATTCTTGGTCTTATGGATGCCAAGTGGGGATTCAGACTGTTTTATCTTTCGAGATGGAATGGTGGTTGCGGCCTGGGTACCAGCGGTTGGGACGACCGCTGCCGAGGAGGTAGCCGCAGAAGTAGAAGAAGTAGAAGGGCGGAGAAGAGGTAAGAGAGTAGAAAGACCTACCTCATTGGGAAGTGGTTTGAAGTCCAGTACCTTAGGGCCGACCTGGGATAACCTCAGATCTCCCTCTTTAGGGTACTTATCCTGAAGTGCTTGCATGAAGAGAGCACTTAGGAAGCAAAGATAGGGGACGTTCGCTGATCGCTTTGGTTCTTCGACCCTCTCCATCATGTCTTCAAAGATTAGCTTGGCCCAGTCTATATGGAGTCCTTTCATCAACGCATACCACATAGCAGTCTGGGGCTTTGATGCCTGATCAGTTGACCCGACCTTTGCTGACATGTAGCTGATGAGATATGCGAAGATGAAGTTCATCTCGCTTGGCATTTTGCTCTTCAGCACGGTTGTTATCTTCTTCTCAGGGAGGTCATCTCTCCCTGTGTTCCATTTGTACTTCATTGCATCCAGAAAGGCAATGATTTCAGCTTTGCCTTCCGTGCATTTGACGTCAGGTAAGGAAATGAAGCGTTTTTCTTTTGAGCTTCCAGGAAGATTGAGAGCAGACCTGATCGCCCCGGGATTGATCTTTGCTTCCCTAAACTCGGTGTCAAAGAGGATTACGTCCACCATCTTTTTAGGGTTCTTGGTGGAGGCAACCTGAGATCTTCTGACAGTGTACCGAATTGGGTAAGGAGGTTCTTGTGGACTGGGGGTTTGATTGTCAGTGATGTCGCCAGAGGACAAGTCTTTAGAAAGTTGGCAGTGTCATCGAGATGAGTGGTCTGTTTCTTTGGGGGGAAATTGAATAGGGCGTAGGGGTTTGTTACCATGGAATGTGATTTGTTCTATTGAGTGACTCATGTTGGGAGTTTTCTAGAGTTCAGCAGATGAGGTGTTGGATGCAGGAGAATCAACGTTTGATGCCATTTCTGTTTAACATATGAGAAATGAAGAGGATGAAGAAAAGTGTCTTAAAGTGGAAAGAGTTTCTAAAATAAGAATATTTAGGGTTTTTCAGTTTCCATTTAGAGAAAGAGAAGGAAACTAGGGTTTTCTAGTTTTGAAAAGAAGTACAAAACATAGTGAAAATTCTTGTTTTCCAGTTTCCTTTTATGGAAAGGATTCTGGAAAAATGTATGAAAGTGTCAAGTTTAAGATTTTTGTTAAGAACTTGAAGAACAACTTGAGAACAAGTTGTGTCCGTTAAAACCGTGAAGAAGATGATTTCAAACTTTAGAGACGTACATTGTTTAATCTTGTAAAAGAAAGAATAAGATCAAAATGTTGTTTAAGATAGATTAAGGAAAAGAAATGTAACCTGTTTCGTGAATGGAGATGATTAACACAGGTTCTTGAAAAAATCCGAATGCAAAGAAAATATATGAATTCTTTTTGCCTTAAGAGAGTTCGTATGCGTAACAGGTAAAAATATAAACTCAATAGGTTTATATAGTGAGAGTAGAGAGAGAAAAACTAAGAGTGAGAAAAGTTTTTCATGATGACACGTGACACGTCCCTTGAATCTGATTGTACAAGGAAACAAAACGGGCGAACGTGTCAGACGAAAAGGCGTGCCATGGTTTATCCGATGTGTATGACGTCACAACTGTCCTTTCAACTTATAAGTTGTCTCCGAGGTTTTTAGAAAAGCTCAGGGACATTTTAAAAATAGAGAAGCACTGATTAGAAATATCAGTGAGATATTTAGAGTTTCAAAAGAATCACTGAAAGGAAGAGATTTTCAGCGATGCAATTTGTTTTGAAATTCTACATACTGAAGCGAACGTCAGCGATTAAGAGAGAAACATACCTTGATATCAACGAATCAATTTTTTCAGAGATTAGATGATTAATACGGGTATACAAGTTCATTTTATCACTGATCAAATGCTAACTGCTGAAGATTTTACTCTTCTAAGTTCAGTATTCCAAGCTCGCTGATGAGAAAGTTGAATCTTGTCTCATCAAGAAGTTTGGTGAAAAGATCAGCTAACTGAAAGTCTGTGGGAATAAAATGAAGTTCTATATCACCATTCATCACATGATTTATGATAAAATGATACCTGATCTCGATGTGTTTAGTCTTTGAGTGTAGCACTGGATTGTTTGCTATGGCGATGGCACTAGTGCTGTCGCAATAGATTGGAATTTTGGAGAGCTGAAGGTCATAGTCTAATAGTTGATTTCTCATCCACAAGACCTGAAAACAGCAGCTTCCAGCGGCTACATACTCAGCTTCAGCGGTTGAGGTGGACACTGAGTTTTGCTTTTTACTTGTCCAACTCACCAGCTTTCCACCCAGGAGCTGACAACCTCCTGTGGTGCTTTTCCTATCCAATTTGCATCCTGCAAAATCACTATATGAATAGGCGATTAGATCAAACCGTGAGTCTTTGGGATACCAAAGACCTAGGTTAGGAGTACCCTTAAGGTATCGAAAAATACGCTTTACAACGATCAAATGAGATTCCTTAGGTTCAACTTGATATCGTGCACATAAAAAAGTTGCATACATAATATCAGGACGACTAGCTGTAAGATATAGAAGAGAGCCGATCATCCCACGGTACGATGTGACATTAACAAGTTTCCTTGAAGGATCTTTGTTAAGTGTCAGCGGCGGTGCCATTGGGGTTTTCATAGCTGAGCTTTGAGTTAAATCAAACTTTTTCAGCATATCTTTAACATACTTACCTTGGTGAATGAAAGTGCCTTTTTCATTCTGCTTGATTTGAAGACCAAGGAAATATGTCAGTTCACCCATCATACTCATTTTATATTCAGCTTTCATTCTTTCAGCGAAATGAGTACAAAATTCAGGGTTAGTAGAACCAAATATAATATCACCGACATATATTTGAACAAGAATGATATGACCTTTTACTTTCCTGAAAAATAGAGTTTTATCGATTTTTCCTCGCTCCAAATTTTCAATATGGAGATAAGTAGAGAGAGTGTCATACCATGCACGAGAAGCTTGCTTTAAGCCATAGAGTGCCTTATCCAGTTTATATACATAACCTAGATGCTTAGGATCAGTGAATCCTAGAGGTTGTTCAACATAGACTTCTTCATTTCGCCTTCCGTTGAGGAATGCTGACTTCACATCCATTTGATATACTTTGAAGTCTTTATGAACAACGTATGCTAGAAATAGACGAATATCTTCGAGTCTTGCCACTGGGGCAAATGTCTCATCGTAGTCTATACCTTCCTCTTGTCTGTATCCCTGAGCAACAAGACGAGCCTTGTTGCGGGTTACAGTTCCATGTTCATCCAACTTGTTTCGATAGACCCATTTTGTGCCTATCACAGACTTGTCAGATGGTCTTGGAACGAGATTCCAAACTTTGTTTCTTTCAAATTATTTCAGCTCTTCTTGCATAGCGCTGACCCAGTTTGGATCTCTGAGGGCATCATTTGTTTTCTTTGGTTCAATCAGAGAAATAAAGTTAACAACTAAACAAATGTTACCTGCACTTCGTCGAGTCTGAACACCAGCGTTTGGATCGCCAAGAATTTGATCAATGGGGTGATTTATAGTCCATCGCTGAGCCGGAGCATGTATCGATGACTCAATCTAAACTTCTGGAGGAGCTGAAGAAGAGACTTCAACAACTTTGTGTATTTCAGGCAAGAGAGGAAGAGGTTCAGATGTCATTTCATTCACTGATTGCTGAGAAGAAGATGGTATATTTGAGGTAGATGGTTCAGAAGCAGGCATAGTGGTGAGAGGAACAACTGAAACCCATGAAGATTCATCTTCACTTGTCTGCATGCTTGGGATGATGGTAGGATCATCATCAGCGGTAGGAGTATTAACTTGAGGGATAAAAGCAGCTTCTGAATCACCAAGATGAGAAAACATCCATTGATTCAGTTCTTCAGTATCAACAGAAGGTCTTGAGTTCGCTGAACGGGATTCATCAAAAGTGACGTGGATTGTTTCTTCTACAGTTTGTCTTCTTTTATTGAAGACTCTGAAGGCTTTAGAGAGAGAAGAATATCCAAGAAAAATTCCATCATCAGCCTTGGGATCAAATTTTCCAAGGGCATCCCTGTTGTTCAGTATGAAACATTGACATCCAAAGATGTGAAGAAAGCTAATTGAAGGCTTTCTCCCATGGAAAAGTTCGTAGGCTGTTTTCTTGAATCTTTTGACAACCAGCGACCTGTTTTGAGTAAAACAAGCAGTGTTTACAGCTTCTGCCCAGAACTGAGTAGGTAGATGAGAATCACTGAGCATTGAACGTGCAGCTTCGATGATCGTTCTATTTCTTCTTTCAGCGACTCCATTTTGTTGTGGTGTTCTCACTGAAGAAAAGTTGTGAGAAATACCCTTGCTCTCAAAGAAGTTATCAAGGGAACTATTTTTAAATTCAGTCCCATGATCACTCCTTATTGAGCGAACATGCATATTATTCAGGACTTCCATTTTCCTCACGAAAGTGATGAGTTCTTCAGGGGTGTCACTCTTAGAACGAAGAAACATAACCCAGGTGTAGCGAGAGAATTCATCAACTATGACCAGCGTATATTTCTTTCCAGTGAGGGATTGTTTGTTGACAGGACCAAACAAATCCATGTGAAGGAGTTGAAGAGGAGATGACACTGAGGAAACTTGCTTAGACTTGAAGCTTGCTTCGGTTTGTTTCCCCTTTTCACACGCTGAACATAGAGATTCCTTAGCGTATGAATGTTGAGGTAGACATGTGACTAACTCTTTTGAAGAAAGAGTATTCAGTGTCTTGATGTTGAGATGAGAGAGCCTCTTATGCCATAGCCAGTTGACATCAGATGAGGCTTTTGAGAAGAAACGAGAATTTTCAGTAGTTGTCGAGTCCATGTTTATAACATAAACATTTTCCAAATGGTATCCGCTGAGAGCTATCTTCTCCTTTTTGTCAGTGACAAAGCAGGATTCCTTAGTGAAACACACTTTGTAATCCTTGTCACATAGCTGACTGATGCTTAGAAGATTGTGCTTCAGTCCTTCAACATATGCGACTATTCTGAAGGTTGTTGTACCATTAGAGAGTATACCAAACCCTCGGGTATAGCTTTTTCCATTTCCACCAAAGGTCACTGGGGGACCTTTCTCTTCCTTATATTCAGTGAGCAAGTTCTTTTTGCCAGTCATCTGTCTAGAGCATCCGCTATCGAGATACCAGATACCCTTCAGGACCTACAAACAAAGGAAGATTAGTTTGATTTAGGCACCCATTTTACTACGGGTCCACATTTGACAGTGGTGGTAGAGGAAGTGGAAGGTTCAGCAATATTCGAAGCATTTGAAGATTCAACTTCAGGACTAGTCTTCACTTTGGTTAATTTCTTAACCTCAGTGGTTGGTTTCACCTTAACCTGATTTTCACCAGGATTGTTCTTCTTTGCCTTAGGGGCATCCTTCTTTACCTTGGCTAAATTCTCAGCCTTGGTAGTTGTGGGGCACTTACTAGCAACATGATCGGTAAGTTCACAGTGATAACATTTCCTATAGCTGAAGGTAGCTTTAGGACCATAGGCATTTTTATTTGAAATTTTCAAATGGGCAGGGCCTGTACCAAGAATACCTTTAGCATAAGATCTTGGGGGAACCTTAGGTTCATCAAGATTCTTAGCTATAAAATTAAGCCTGATCCTAGGAGTGGATCGCTGAGCATGCTCATGAATCTTATCCTTAGGAGTTGAGGAATGATTAGTTGAAGGTTTAACACTCTTCAGGTTAGGCACTTTGGTACCCTTCTGAGGTTTTTGGAAAACAATTTTCTCGTTACCTTTCAGTTTAGACTTTAAGGTATAGGTTTCCTCAGGAATGGGAGTTTTAGAAGAAGAACATTGAGACGAGGAGGTGTCATGGATAGATGACACGAACATTCCGAACTTAAGCATGGAACGATCAGTGATTGGTTCTTCAGCGTCAGCTTTGTAACCAAGACCACGTTTGTCAGCGAGAGGAATCTGAGCACCTTATATCTCAGTGATTGTTGAGGAGGATTTACACCATCCTTCAACAGTAGCCTTTTCAGCCTTTAATGCAAAGATAGCATATTCTCGTTTAATACGAATGATTTAATTTATACAGACCTGATCTTTCAAGTTTTCTTCTATTTTAGAAAGCTTTTGAATTTCTAAATGACAATTCTTAAGCTGTTCAGCGAGATCAATATTTAGTTTTCAGCTTTGGTCTTGCCATTCATGGCATCGTATAAATCAACAGTCAAAAGATCGACGGTCCGACGTCTTTCGATGTCACTGAGGGATGAAGTGTGAGTATCAGTGAGAGAGTTTGATACCTGAGAGGTGGAGGTAGAAGTAGAGGGAATTTCAGTTTGTTCTTCCTCTTCTTCTATTTGAGCCATGAGGCAGAGATTGGCCTCATCATCATCTTCAGAGTCAGATGATTCTTCATCAGAGAGAGCCCAGTCATGATCTTCAGCGATCATGCCTTTGCCTTTCTTCTTAAAGCTTTTCAGCTTTGCATATTTTTCTTTAGCTTCTTGTGTTTGTCATCTCTAGCCCTGGGGTTAGAGGATTTCTTGTAGGAAGAAGATGAGGGTTTGAAGACTTTCTTTGACCTGCATTCACTAGCAAAGTGTCCTACTTTTTCACAGTTAAAGCAGGTAGCAGTAGCCTTATCTACAGGGGTTGAAGATTTTAGCTTGTCAGTGAGTGAAAGAGGTTTATTTCTTCTGAAGTTACTCTTTCTGGCGAATCTCCTGAATGTATTAGTCAGGAGTGCCAGTGACTCATCAATTTCTGAAGGATCAGCTTCTGATGATTCATTAGAGTTAGATTCCAACTCAGTGATAGTGACAGTAGAGCGCTGAGTGGGTATTAACTCTGAGAGTAAAGCAATAGGTGTGCTTTTGGAATCTTTTACAAGATTTTTCTTAAGATGACAAGACTGTTCATGATTGAGCATAATGCCAAATAAGGTAGAAAGGGTCATTGATTTCAGATCCTTTGAGAGCTTAAGACACATTGAATAACTGTCCCAGCTTTCAGGAAGACTTGGTAGAAACTTCTTCAGGATCTCAAAGTTAGAATATTCCTTACCAACAGTTTTTAAGTCAATGATTAAACAGTTAAAACGTTGGTGAACTTCAGAGAGAGTTTCATTTTTACCACAAATGAAGCTTTCGTACTGTCTTACCAGGTTGATCTTTCTTGAATCCTGGACTTCAGATGTACCTTCATATTGAACACATATTGTGTCCCACATGGCTTTAGAACTCTTCAGGTTCATGACGGAGTGATAGACTTCATCAGGAAGAGCCATAAAGATGATGGATCTGGCCTTTGTGTCAATGGCCACCTTCTTCTTGTCTTCATCAGTCCACGTGCTAACTGCCCAGGGAATGATTCTTTCAGGAATGGCAGCTCTAGTAGCAGTGCCTGGAACTTCAGGGTCTATCATGACAGGGACATATGGTCAATTTTCAATGTAGTAAGGCATAGTAGGATCTACACCTTCCTAGAAGAGCATCATCCTATTTTTCCAGAGATTGAAGTTATCCTTGGAAAATCTAGGGGGTTTTGCAAGAGAACCATTATCGATATAATTTGTGTTTGTAGGGTTTGCCATTATGAAAAATAGCAAGGAAGAGAAAAGAATATAGTATAAGCAAGATCTTGTTTATTAGTTTAAACAATCTGCTCTGATACCACTTGTTGGTCCCAAAGGGGTTATACAAGTTTGTAGAAGGGGGGGGGGGGGGTTGAATACAAACACACGATTTTTACTTTTCTAAATTGTTTATTGATATAATCAACCATTGTACCATCTTTGTGGTTCTTGAATTTCTTCAAGACCTAATGTGTTTCTCCACTTTGATTCTTGTCAGAAAATCATTTTCTAAGAACTCATTATGGTGCGCAACAAAACTTTTGTTCTCGCTGGATGATATCCGATTGGATATTTTATAAAGATGTACATTTCAGACCTTTTACTCAAGCTTACCATAAGCTTATGCTTATCTCAAGCATTACTACCCCATATTCTCATATATGGCAACTTTGGGATCTTCCCAATTCATATTTTGAGAATAGGTTTTATCGGTCCTTGTTGGTTGATGCATAATTTAGTATTGGGTAGTTGTTTCTAGGAAACATCCTCAGAAAACTCTTTTAGGTAGATTTTTGAGACTCATCATAGAGTGAATCATGTTCAACAGGATTCTATTTCTCCTTTTGACAAACCATTAAGATGTGGTGTTCAGGAAGTTATTTGGGATACTATCCTGATCTCTAGGATGATCTATTGGCTTAGATATTCACAACTTCAATCTGACTGAAGCATCTTTATCCTTGCCAAGTATATTCACTACTTCTTTTGAAACTCTTTGAAAAATCAAAGCTTTCACATTTCCTCTCTTTTGGTAAACATACCCATATCTACTAGGCTTAGTAGAATGTTACGAAGTAGTGATGACCGTGTCTTGTGACTGAACTTTAAGGCTCACATACAACATTATGGATAACTCCTATTAGTTCTTGTGACCCCTATGGGTTTTCCTTTAAAACATTCTTTGTCATCTTGACTAACAAACATTTATCATGTGAATCATCACATGATTCCAACTCTCCGTCCGTCTGGAGTTTGGTTATGTATTTAAGTGTCACAAATAGGTCTGAGTTAAGCCCCGCTTAATTCATTATTTTGATTTATAATTACAATTATCAATCTAATAAAACATTTATAAAAGAAAATTTATTTCTTGAAAACATAAATATAAATTCGTTTTGTTGTAATTCGAGAGAATGAAACGAAAACCCTAGTTAATACTAGGTACAAAAAAACTTGCTAAGTGTTAATTTTAGGCCATCTTGAAAAGTTCATATCATATGTCCCTTCGAGCAGCTAACTTAGCTCCATCTGGTCTGGTTTCATCTTCTCTTCACTTCTTATTTCCCGAAAAGTAGTACTGAGATGAGTATCATACTCAATCATGTAACACTTAGTCAGAAGTGAATAAATCAAATGGTAAACATACCTGAAGTTCGGGCTTTATAGGCCTTCTGCTTCTTAATCTCTGCCAATCGGGCTGGACAAGTTTTTATTCGGTGCCCTTAATGATAACAATTGTACCATACTGCAACCTCAGGAATATTTTCTTTGCCCTTATCCATGCTGGAACTTCCAACATATATTTTACCCTTGGTTATCTCCCCTTTTTTCTTGACTATCCCACTTTCAGGTTTGATCATCAAAGCCTGTTTTGGTTTGATTGAACCCAACTTGGATTTCAAGTTCCTCTCAGTAAGTTTAAGTAAAATGTGAAGCTCCGTGAGAGTTTTTGTTGGTCCCAAAGGGGTTATACAAGTTTGTAGAAGGGGGGGTTGAATACAAACACACGATTTTTATTTCTAAATTGTTTATTGATATAATCAACAATTTACAGTTTGTTGCGGAACAAGATTAAGGAATAAACCTAATCTAACCAAACTATGAGAATCACTAAGATTTCTTGCACTAGAAATAGAGAGAAAGAAATAAGAACACTTAAGATAAGTATTCTAATACACATATTTAACAAGATAAGGAATGGCCGAGCACTTCAAAAATGAAGAGGAGTTTCCTTTATATACTGCATGTATTTAATGCATGTCAGTACACTTTTACACGTGGCAGCCACTGGTTGGTTGCATGTTTTGATTTCAGTAGACAACCTAGTGACCGCATGATGAACAATGTAGAATCAGAGTTGGTTGTACGATTCTGGACAAAAGGTATGTCCGTTCTGACAAAATCATACAGGACGTATAAGGGGGTAAGACAAAAGTTGCTTGTAGAGGAGGCATCATGACCAGTGTTCGCTGAATGATTCTTTATCTGCGAATGATAAAGTTCAGCGTTCGCTTAAGTCTTCTACTTGAAACTTCACGTTGAGTGGACAAGTCTTGGCTTCGCTGATATCCGCATCAGTTCATTAGTAGACTTAGTCGCTGGTTCATTGGCTTGATCTTCGACTTCAGCGTAGAACATTGTTGACGTGAATCTTGTCTTCAGGGATCATAAGTAAACAACATAAGTTATCAGCGATCATCAGTAAGACTGAACATACTCAGTGCTCACTGATGTACAGGTATCACTGAAACATAAATTAAAGAGCGAGAGCTTTCTATCAGCGGTACTAAACAGACTTAGTATTTTTCTTTGATAGTGAAACTCTAATACATATTGTCTACTTACAATTTTCACTAAGTGTTTCTCAGAGTCATTATCAAATCACTGAGGGTTTGGATCAACAGTTTTATTCAAACATTTCTTATTATAGTCCTCAACGAACTGCTTGTATGTTTTAGATAAACAGCTGAGAACCATATCGATTTCCAACCCAGTGGGGATCCAAGACGGTTCAATTTGTCAAAGTATCCTTTCATTTTCAAAACGTGGGCATTGACCGAAGAACCCTAAGTCATTTTTACATGCACACAATGCCTTGACTGTATCAAATCTCTCCCATTTTATTTGTAACCGAAACATAGACTTCAACGAATATATCATATCCCAAGCAGTCATGTTTTCATGATCCTGTAATAATTCAGGAGTCATGGTGGCTAACATTAGGCAACCAACACTGAGCGAGTCATTTTGATACTTATCATAAGCATCACTGACTTCAGTTGGAGCATTTCTGGCAGGAGTATTTGGAGGGGGATTTTCAAGAACGTAGAACTTCTTTTCATACCTAAGAGATGCCCTTAGGAATCGAAACCATTCGACGAAGTTCGTTCCGTCGAGTTTTTCGTTATCAAATATTGACCGTATTGTGTACTCGGATGAATCGTTTAAGTTTGAATTGGAGGCAGTAATAGACATCTACAAAACAAGTTTAATTTTAGTAACCTTAATATCTCAAATAAATGAATTAACCTTTCAAAATCATTTGATTTGAGCTAAGATCCATATTTCACCTACTTCCATAAATGGTCAACTCACTATCTATGGAATTAGGCTATTTAGGTAGGCATCATCCAATTATGTTCAACATAACTCTTAGATGTCGTGAGATTCTATTCAATATATCATATATTAAATTTGGCATGTTTAATCCCACTTCAACGCCTTGAAAATACTCATAGATGGCTAAGCACTTTCTATGATATTTCCAAGCAAACTTACCATACTAAGGTATCAAGATCCCACCTAAAATCTCAACTTAGGGTTCATTGGGATCAGTCGTCCAAAATACGACTATTTAAGTGAATGGCTAGGCGACTTTCCACTTAAATCTCGTTATCTTGGCATCTTGTCTCACACTACAATCATCCGATATGATTGGCTTGGCACTTACCACACCGAAATCTTGTAAGCTCGACAAGTAGCTTAAATGGGTGGCGTTTAGTTTACATTTTGAGAAGGTTTAATTTTAGAAAACATTTTAAGTCTTTTAAAACGTTTTGATTTAAAACCCTGCTTTAAAATCTTGTTTTAAAAGTTAATCCAATTAAATTGGTTTGATTTTGATAAACATATCAATTTTAAAATATCATATTTTATTTACCGATTCAAAACTTATTTTGCGTTTGATTTTATTTTAAAACACTTGCAACTATTATAACAATAATAAAACAATAAAATAAAATGCAAACACAAAATAAACAATCACAACATATAATATACGGTTTTGCCCCTAATGTGGTGTTGTGAGCCAACACAACAACCACGGTCTTTCTAAGGACGTCTTCAAGCTCCCACCGGCCTCGCCATCTTGGTGAACTCCAGGGACTCCGTCTCGACTTCTTGAAACTCCGTCTTCAGATGATTACAATTTGAAATAGAAAATACAACATGTCATATTCTATTTTACAATTGAACCTATCTATGAAATTAAAAATAAAATTACATCCCATGCAATTTAATACATTTTAATTTTGCAAACAAAAATAAATCAACCACGGATCTTTTGGGGCAAACCGTATACTATTATTTTAAACATAAAATAAAAGCAATTTGGCCAATATTTAATTAACATAATTAAATAGCCAATTAATGTGAACAAATTATTATATGACAAATTAAAACTTAAAACCGGCCTTAACCCTTTGAAACGTGGGTTACTAACTCGTATTCTAATTTTAAACATAAAATTAAAATAAATGACTAATTAAATAAAAGCCAACTTAAATCCCAACAAAAAATTTAAAACGATAAGACTTTTCGTACCAAAATGTAATTGAGCCCAAAACGAAAAACTTGGGTAACAACCCAAAATTAATAAATGGGCCTAGTAGCCTGGATCAGCCGGGCCCAACTCCCAATTTCGTGTCTGTATTGGGCTCCCAACCCGAAGCATAAAATAGTGGATTTAAACAACAGGTCCGACTTTTGTCCTGATTTAAGAAAAAAAAAACGAGTTTTCATTTCATTATTTTAAACATAAAATACTTGGTCAAAATTCAATTAACATAATTAAATGACCAATTTACAGGAACAAAACTACATGTTGGATTTAATTTTAAAACTGACCCAGTTTTAAAACGACGTGAACAACCAAAAACGAACTTGGGTCTCTTAGTTAAAACGTGGTCCAACTAACTGCATTAACAACCCAGATAATTAAAACCCAAAAAAAAAAACTGTTTCGGGTAACAACCCAAACTTTCGGTGAACAACTCAAGATTCACGAACCACATACCAACCGCTTGAGGCGGTGGTGTGGCAAACAAGAAGACGGCAGCAACCGCCTACCCTTGGAATATCTTCCAAGAATCGCCGATCGAAAGTTCCTTAGCCGAATAAAAAACTTGATTGCCACAATAAGTGTCTTGGACTTTTACCGAAAAAAAAACTTGACATCCGATGCCTATGACCGGATAAACAACCAACACCACCACTTTTGAGGGGCGGCGGTATGGATGACTGGCCATGACCACCATAAACCGTGGCATCATCTACCTTTCTGACAACGAAAACTACCAGCACCACCACCCTAACGGGCGGCGGTCTAGACGACTAGCCCACAGAAGAAAACAACACCGTCATGGAAGGTGAAGAAGAGAGTCGCCAGGGAGAAAGAAGATTGGAGTGGAACAACTAGCGGCACAAAGGCCGTAGACCTCCAACGATGGTCGACGAAAAGGTGCCGAAACAAGAAAATGGCAGCAGCCGTGGGAAAAATAAACCGGCGACATAACCAAAACATAATGGGTTTTCTTTGTGTGGATGAGTATATTTAGGGGTTAAAATCCTTTTTATTTTGTAGAAGAAACAGTGGTAGCAACCACATGTTAGTGGCGGCTGCCATCGGAGACAAAACCAAAACAATTATAGTTTTGGTGATTTAGGGTTTTTCAAAAAAAAAATCTTATTATAAACTTCCTTATACAACTTTCAATAAAGAAACTAGTCATTGTACCTGCACGATGCAGCGGGACGTAAAAATTTAACGGTGAAATAATTAAATGTTTTCACCGTAAATGAGACACCGATAGACATTCAAGTGCATCCAACATTGTTTACCATACAATTGCATAGCAATCTCATTTGATATTAGAATATTTGGTTGAAAACGATTAAAAGCAAATTTAGAAAAAAACCATGTCTTAGTTGCCGTTTAACTTGCCGCTGATGTATATTTCAATTTCTCGAGCAGCCAAACAATCTGTTACGCCACCAAAAGCCTTCCTCGAGCAACCAAAACCAAAAACTAAATGTAGCCTTCCTTGAGCAACCAAACAATCTGTTACGCCACCAAAAGCCTTTTATTCAACCAAGCGGTTATCATAGTCAAATATCATTTTCACAATTCACCTGCACATGAACTTCATTTACATCAAAGAATATTTTGGCTAAAATGTGGGATTTCTAAATTCTCTTTCTTGTTTTGATCAGACCCCAAAATGCCATCTTTGTTGAGGTAACCAAACTTTTTGGTGAATACCTTTTAAAATGACTCCACAGTTCCAATCGATTCAAGAAATTAGAGCAAAAACCATGATATTACCAATTTACCATATGGGGTATCCTATTTTTACCAATTTTAGTGACCATGACTTGCAAAGAAAACACAATGCAATCAAATAAAAAAACACATATCAAAATGCAATCAAATAAAAGAACACATAACAAAGTTGTAAAAGATAATGCAATCAAACTAAAAAAGTTGGTTATGGCAACCATGAACATAAAGTAGATAACTATGCATACTGTTGCATTCCAAGCCAAACAAAACACAAATGATGGTGGAAATGGTAGTGCCCTGTTATGAAAAATAGAACCCAAATTGTGTAAAAACATCATAAACAAAGCAAGAACTAACAAAATATACAACTTTCATATCACATTATAAGATTCAGAATATTTACAAAAGTTGAACAAATTATGATGAAGCAACATTTAAGCCAAAGTTAGACCCATGAAAAACCATGTTTAACATCAAAGTCTAGTCCATGTGAGATTCCAACGGTTGTTGCAAAAAGATAAAGGGTAAAATACCTCAAGAACACTAGCAGCAAGTTTAACATCTCCTGTTTCTAGTTGTTTCACAAACTCTTCGATCCCCTGAACTGCGCAAGACATCAACATGGTATAACAGAACCGTCAGCAAAATGAAGTCAAGTTTAAATGCAGTTTTACTTTGACTTTTATAAAGAGCGAGTAAAAGAAAAAGAATATCAGTACCTGGTCCAGTACCTGGACCAGTACCTGGTCCAGTACCTGGTCCAGTACCTGGTCCAGTACCTGGTCCAGTACCTGGTCCAGTACCTGGTCCAGTACCTGGTCCAGTACCTGGTCCAGTACCTGGTCCAGTACCTGGTCCAGTACCTGGTCCAGTATCGCTACCTGCTTCAGAGGGCCCCTCAGAGTTCTTTCATCACCAACAAGAAGCAAAAACAAAATATTAGAACTACAGTTGTGCGAGAACAAACAAACCGCTACCAATCAGCATGAAACATTGTGATTAGGTAACTACTTACCATTTAATGGCATCAGTTAGGAAATTCGATCAAGTTCTAAGATCTAGTCATACAAAATCCAAGTAAATATAGCATCTCACAATATCAAAAGTTGAAGAACGATCAAAAAGCATTTATACAACTTGTTTATGGAGATTTGAACATAGATCCAGAAGACTTGCAATGACCCCTCAAAAAGCGTCATTTTTTGTATAGATTTATAAAAAAATTATAATTTTCTCAAAACTACACAAAACAGTTTTATAAAATCGACAATGATAAAAAGTAAAAAACAAAACATTAGAATCAAGATATATCGTGAGTACCCTTCTAGTTTTAAATTAAATTCAAAGCTATGGGTCATTCCGTTGCTTTGGGCTTGGGACACCAAAATCTTTTTGTTTCAAACTATAAAATGTGCAAACTCTAATAGTTTATCGTATCTTTGATCTCTAATTTTCTGACTTGTAGGTCCCACCTTCATATCTCTAAAATGAACACAATCATTAATCATATATTCATTCTCCTTGTAAAAATGAAAAGAATATAAAAGTGGATTGATTAAGGTTCCAGAAACATGCCTTTTATTTAGTTATTGAGATCAACTAACTGGAGACTTGGCAGCCGCTTGAAGCATCTCTACTATGAGTGTCTTCACATCCCTATAAATGTTGGAAAAAGAACATAAAAACATGAATAATTACGAAAGAATTCGACGACTAAAACGCGTTGCGTGTTACAACATATTTTGAGACCCACTTTCTGGCTTCTGCACGCCTAGGGAATGGAATCCGAAGCTTAAAGCTCCTCCCTTGATAGCCAGCTTAAGATAACACGTCATTACAAAAGTTATGAATCAAGACTTCTTTGGTTCCATCCCACAAATACTACAACAATTTTTCATCTTGAGATGCTACACGAAAATTACAAAGTTCCTTTTTCGTCAAACTTTATGCTAAATTTATGTATCTGCTCAAAGTTTTCATATTTAACCATCAACTTGAGATGGTACTATTTGAATGCTACTATAGGGAGGAACCCAAAGAGATCACAGATTCTACATTTAAGCATTGGAATTGGATCAAAGATGATATTATGTTGCTAAAAAAGACATCAACGTCACCTTTACATTGAACCCAAGGCTATCAAGGTCCAGCATGTGTGCAAAGTCCACATGTAAAACCAAATATCAAAGATAGAAGAAATAGTTCGTTGATAGTTGCCGTAGATTTTTATATCATTAGTCTTTACAAACTAAAAAAGTTGGTTATGGCAACCATGAACATAAAGTAGATAACTATGCATACTGTTGCATTCCAAGCCAAACAAAACACAAATGACGGTGGAAATGGTAGTGCCCTGTTATGAAAAATAGAACCCCAATTGTGCAAAAACATCATAAACAAAGCAAGAACTAACAAAATATACAACTTTCATATCACATTATAAGATTCAGAATATTTACAAAAGTTGAACAAATTATGATGAAGCAACATTTAAGTCAAAGTTAGACCCATGAAAAACCACGTTTAACATCAAAGTCTAGTCCATGTGAGATTCCAACGGTTGTTTCAAAAAGATAAAGGGTAAAATACCTCAAGAACACTGGTAGCAAGTTTAACATCTCCTGATTCTAGTTGTTTCACAAACTCTTCGATCCCCTGAACTGCGCAAGGCATCAACATGGTATAACAGAACCGTTAGCAAAATGAAGTCAAGTTTAAAGAAGAATTAGAAACAATGTTACTATTACAGAAGGTTACATTTTCACCAAAATCCTTAGTGTGGGGTGTTGAACAAATTGTTGAGCAAAAAGATGGAGAATTGCCTCACAGGGAAGAACGCATTTGATCGATTGGGGATGAAATCAGCTGTATTGGTACTAAATAACTTGGAAAATAGCACCAAAAAAACATCAGATTCTGAGTAAAATCGAGAAGCAAAACGCAAAATGGTCTCTACATCAGGGAAAAAGCAAACCCTAATTTCAAACATTAGGAAGCACAATCGAGAACGAACAAAGAGAGCAGATCAGAAATGGAAGATACCTGAGTAAAATCGAGAACGAACCAAGAGAGGAAGTTGCAATTCTCAGAAACCTTTGTGCGCCAGAAGACATGGAGGAGACGATGTATGTTATGAACATTGCAGTTGATGGAAGAGGTGACAAATTGGTGCAAAAGCTCTTCCTTCACCAAGCGGGTTCGTGGAGAAGAACGATCGACAGTTGCGCCGTTTAGAGAGGGATTTAATAAGAGTGAGGAAAGCCTGTCATTGAAATCGGGGGGATCGGGGGGAGAGGGAAGAGATATTAGGGCGAGAGGTCAGGAACGTGGATATGATGAACGTGGAGGAGAACCAGAGAAGATGAAAAACTGATAGTTTAGAAAATAACTGAATGTTTAGAAAAACCGCTATTTAGAAAAAACCGTTTTAGAATTTTCATAAAGTAGTATAGATAATAACCAATCTCATGAACAGGGTTTCAAACCCACTTTTGCGTTGCAGCGATGAAAGAGGTTTGCAATTAAATAAATTTTGTTTTGCCATAAAATAATTGTTCCATCTTTTAATTAAATGCAATCAACCTGGCTCTGATACCACTGTTGGGTTTTGATGCGATTCGTAACCATTATATGCAGCGGAAATTAAATTTTGTTTTGGTTACAATTTATAGAAAACATTTCTAATACAAAACCCAATCGGATCCATTGATGCATTTAATTAATTAATAACATACCACACCATAGGGTGTTTAGAATTGTATCTTTTTGGGATCTGTTGTGGTTGAACGATCGGGGCATTAAGAAATCAATGCAGATTTATTCTAACGGTATCCACACACGAACACACGAATTCCACCGAGTGCTAGCCCAAAAGAACCCCCAATTCTAAATATGTGTATGTGTATAATTCGGATTCAGAGAATCGAATTGGTCGTCAGAAAACAAATGACCTGACATCCTATTTATATTGACAGTAAATAGGATTTATGTCTATTTGTAATTATTTGAATTCGAATAATTATCTGGATAATTATCTCAATAATAATTATAATTATCTAAAAGATAATTATTCATATTTACAGATAGAACCCTGTAATTATCATAATTACATTTTACACATATTATTTAGTTATTCTTTCAAGAATAACTATTTAACTGTCAAACATGACTTTAACGGGTTTCTTTCTAATGGAAGCAAACGTGTTCTTTGTGTGCGACCCTTTAGTTTTACATACTTATTGGTAGCATTTCTGTATGACACGTGTCGTGGGCATATAATAACCTACATCGCTTTAAATGAGCATTTATTTCCACGTGTCGTGGGCATATAGTAGCATTTCCACATCGCTTGCGGATACGTGACAAGTTTCAAATGAGAAAAATATCTAAAAAGGAATTCAGGATCCTTTGAAACCAGCTATCCTATATAACCAACACTTGGAGACCTTTATTTCCACTAAATTTTCGATGTGGGATGGCATGCATATATCAGTCACATTCATTAGCCTTTCTACCGCTTCATGAAATGAAAGTGTGATTTTCTCATGTCCCACATCGGTGGAGAACAATAACCCCTTACTCTATCCCCTACTATAAATACAATGCTCACTCCATTCGCTCTTACTTGCATTAGCCATTGAGCACAATCTATTTCTTGAACTACATCTATTCTACGACTAAATATTTCTTGATCAGTCAATCGTCTAATTACAAACCCTTCTTCTTCATTTCTTTCTTTCGGTGAGTGGTTTTTGTAACTCTCTCTTTACTGTTACATCCTATTATTTTTTGGTTCCATCTAGAATGTCAGATTATACATGTGACGAGTTGATCGCTGAAATCTTCCAAAGACTACCACCTAAATCCCTCTTTCGATTTAGATCTTTATCCAAATCATGGTGTTCTCTTATATCTAGCCCCGATTTTATCAACAAGCATGGATCTGCCAAAAATCTGCAGAAAGTACTTATCAAACATCAGAATCTTCGTTCTAGTGGAGAATTGTATACATTACATCCTGAAAACCGATTGCCATTTGACGGATACATGGGAATCACCCCAGTCGAGTTCCCTACCAACGATTTCAATATTATTGGATCTTGTAATGGAATTCTCTGTGTATCTGATGCTATCAAACGTGTTACTCTATGGAATCCTTCAATTAGACGCAAACTAACCCTGCCGGTTCATCAGCACTCTTACCTCGACCCTTTTGAAGGCTCTAATGTATACGGTTTTGGTTTTGACCCAACGATTGATGATTACAAGATTGTGAGGATATCCAGGTACAGGCCACGAAAATCATTGGTTTACACCATAAACACAGGCGTTTGGTGTGAGATTACTTCCCCTACTACTATGTATTCTAATGTGAAATCATCGGCGTGTTTTGTCAATGGAGCATTGCATTGGTTGGTAGGTAACGGTCGCCATTCTTTTATTCTGACATTTTACATGAGCACTCAGAATTTTGGTAGGATTTCGTTGCCACAACCCAGTTGGGAAACCACACAACTAACGATCATCAGCGGTTCTCTAGCTGTTATTTCATGTGATGGTGATAATAGTCGGATTTGGGTGAGGAAAAAATACGATACCGTTACATCTTGGTCTTTGTTTTTGAAATCGAATGGTTATCCATACGAAGGAAGAATAGAAAGGGCTTTGCAAATGACCACAAATGGTGAGTTTTTGTTCTATACTGCCCACGAGGGGTATAAAGTTTATAATCCAACGACAGGGGAGCGGTCAAGACTTGTGAAATTTGATGCTAATTCCAAAATAGTTGACGTTAAAACGTATGTGGAAAGCTTTGAATTGTTGAACAAAGGGACCGCTTGGAATTGAAACCAAACCAAACGAACCCGAGTAGGGTTTGTGGAGGTTAGGATGTATGTTGTTTATTTTGTTAAACATCTTTTTTTCTTTCCCATGGTGTTGTTGGGAGATGAAGAGTTATGACTTATTTGCATGATTTGCATGTTAAAAGGAGTATGCATGCATGTTGTTGGCTATATTTAATGTTTTCCTTTTTTCTTATTAAAATATTTTGGTTTTCGACACATTAAAGACTTTGTAAGATGATACTAAACACTTACTGTGTTTTTGCGGATAAGATATGCTTACCAAGTCAGTCTATTAAGATTATGGTCTTTACCAACAATCTTATCGTACCATTTTGCTATCCGAGGAACTTACCCTGTAAGTGAAGGTGGTAAGTAAGAGACGCTTATAGCATGCTATTTTGGTGATTGAGAATCTTATCCAATAAAGTAAGTGATGGTCGTGACTATTACCCATTAAGCGTTTACCCGGTTTGTGTTGGTAAACGACACCTGAGATCTCTATCTCGTATAGTTACACATATCAGATCTGTAATACTAATTTGTTTTTTCTTGCTAATAGTTTTTGCTATGTCCAAAGAAAGTTGCAACTTCAACAATCAACATGCAAGCATCTTGTACAAATGCATACAACCTTTTTGATATATGAAAAATCATCATCTTTGATCATTTGCATTTAAAGATTGTATCTTTATTAGATTTTACTATTTTGACAGTTGAATTTAATATGTCTTTTATGTATTATAATATTATAGCACTTTGTTTGATGGAACAAATTATTAATGTAATGGAAGATGGACAATCAACTATTTAGGGAAGCTCAGCAGGTCAGATTGTCAGATCTTGGATTTGCTTTTGTTGGTCACTGGAAGAAAAGAAAAGGAATTTGGAGGTGAAAGGTACTTCATGAATATGGACAAAAGTTGAGCGAAGCATTTTATATATCATGCATTATGTGGATACACAACTAGTTTTATTAATTCCAACATCTTCTAACGGTTCAAAAGATGAATGAATATTTTCCAACGTTCAATATGAATGCATGTTTCTGGTCAGTTTCATGCACTTGATCGTAAACTGTTTCAATGTTAATGGAAAAAGTGATTACGTACATGTTTACGTAACATGTCTAAGAATTATACAAAACCATGTTATCTATATCCAAGCCGATAAGGTTATATATGCATATAATTTGTGGTGTATATCATAATATTCGTTTTAACAAAGTCATGATGATAAGAGGTACAACATTGTGCCTCATGAAGAAAAGATCCTCAATTTCTTTAGTTTATTCTTTTACATGTCTGTTATCTGTTACTAATTTGTAATTTCATTGCCTAAAGATATTTGGGCCTTTGGCTTCTCAAGAAAGGTAGGCGTTCAAACCTCACTAAATTTGAAGAGGGTGTATGAGTTGATTTGCCTATTGTCGTATATAAATACATACTTCAAAAGAAATTGTTGTATTCATTTTGCATTACCGAATAGTGAAGGTGTGGTGTTATACCCTTGTTGTGATATTACGATACTTGTCTAGCTTAGCGCCTTAGCCTTCCCGCTTTTGAAAATCAATCGAAGTTATTTGGATGTTTATGGAAAAAGTGATTATATACAGTTGAGTATACAAGGTTTCTAAGAACTATAGTAAAGCACATTATCTATATATTATGTGTATTAGACGAGGTAACGTTATATTCAAGTTAAGAAAGACATAATTAAAGATTTAATGGGATAATACCCATTTACTTTTGAAAATATATAGAATAGCCGGAGTTTTGCAATTGATCACCAATGGTGATTCCGTGTTCTATAGTTACCGTAAGGGTGTAAAGTTCATAACCCATCGATAGGAGTGCAATCAAGACTTGTGAAATCGAGAACCTTGTTCTTATGTAGTTGATGTTGAAACGTATGTGGAAAGTAGCTTGCAAAGGAAACAAAATCAGAGGAACCAATGAATACAATATTGACTAAGATTTGTGCAGGGTAGGATATAAGTAGATCTTACCTTAGATAAAGAGGTTTCATAAAAAAGAGAAGCAAAAAAAAAAAACTTATGATTATACTAAGCTTATGGAACTATATTATTTATTCTAGCATCTTGTAGTTATTTAGAAGATGTCTTAAGTTTTTCTACATTCACTACGAATATATGCTTCTAGTCTATTTCATTTAATCATTAACTATTTCAATGTTCACGGAAATAGTTATCACATTCAAAAGTGTTTACATACAGGTTTTCCTACATTCACTATGAATATATGCTTCTAGTCAATTTCATTTAATCATAACTATATGGATGTGAGATATACACTTAGAAATAGTTATGGTGTTCAATTCGTGTTTACATGTCTAAGAATTATACAAAATCGAATTATTTTTACACATTTTACATATTTTTTTCATGATGTAATGCAATATTCATCTTAACAAAGTGATAATCGTGTCTATTTTTTTTGTTTATTTGTTTAAGATAGCATCCAACTCCGGTAAAGATTCAAGAACCGGGGTCACAAAGATGGTGGCATCACCAAAGGGCCTTTGGCCTCCTTGAAGGTAAATGGTTCAAAAACTCACCAAAGATGAAAAAGGTGTATGAGTTTATTTGTTGTATTTGTTGTACCGCATGACACTACGTACTGCATTAGACAATTCGAGGTATTTCTTGATTTGGTTTGTAGTTTGGAAAAAGAATCAAACTTAACAGTACACACAATTTGGTTTGTGATTTTGAGTTTTGACTCTAATGGTCTATCCGGTAATGACTTAATGGGTTGTATATGATGTATGGCTTACTCGTTAAGCCAGTCAGAGTTGTTCGGTTGTGGCTTAATAAAATAAATGAGGGCTTATTCACTCAGCTGAGGAAGGCTGTTTTTTTATCATTGAAATTATATAATATGTGATATTTTGTTAAATATCTTTTTTTTCCCATGGTGTTGGGAGATGAAGAGTTCGAAACATTAAAGACTTTGTATGAAGATACTAAACACTTATTGTTTCTTTCCGGATAAGATATGCTTACTGAGTCAGTCTATTAAGATTATGGTCTTAACCAACAATCTTATTGTACCATTTTGCTAACCGAAGAACTTAACTGGTAAGTGAAGGTGGTAATTAGAGACGCTTATAGCATGCTATTTTGGTGACTGAGAATTTTATCCGATAAAGTAAGTGATGGTCGTGACTATTACCCATTAAGCGCTTACCCAGTTTGTGTTTTGTGTTGGTAAACGACACCTAAGATCTCTATCTCATGTAGTTACACGTATCAAATCTGGAATACTAATTTGTGTTTTTCTTACTAATAATATTTTCCATGTCCAAATAAAGTTGCAAGTTCAACAATCAACATGCAAGCATCTTGTACAAATGCATACAACCTTTATGAGATCTAAAACAATCACCATCTTGGATCTTTTGCAGTTTATGCATAATAATTAATATTAATAAAGGCAAAATTGGAATATTCACAAAACGTTATTGAAAAGCTACTCCAAATAGCGTTTCAAAAAGCTAACTTATAAGCTAGGTTATAATCATCCAAACATGTACGCAAAAAATAAGCTAGTTTTTTTTTTTTTTTGCCAACAATGCCTTGGCCTCTAGAACGGGGTGTTACATTTGGTCCTTGTGGTTACCTTCTACTAGCAACTATTGTCTTTAAATTTCATTAAATACATTGGTGACCACGGTAGTTGGCACTTTGTTTTATATTTGATCTCTCTTACCTTTTTTTCCTTTTCTATTAATGAAACCCCGATCTCCGGTTCCCACTCCTCCTGTCAAACCTAGATCTTCGTCGCTGAATTCCTCATCCCTCTAATACTATCGACCACCCATCAAGACAGGGCCGACCCTAATGCTGAGCATGCAGGGCGGCGACCCAGGGCAACACAAGCTCAAAGACATCAACCCATTAGGGCACTGTTACTATTCAACTCCAGGCCACGAAAATCATTGATTTACAGGCCTTTGGTGTGATTACTTCCCTTGCTACTATGTATTCTGATGTCAAATCATCAGCATGTTTTGTCAGTGGAGCATTGCATTCGGTATAAGCAGACTATTTTTGACATATGAATTTAATCCATCTTTTATATATGTATTGTAATGATATAGTTTGTTTGATGGAATACAATAAACTGTCTCCCAAAAAAAATTCTGGACACAACTAATATTATGAATTCAACCATCTTATAATTGTTTAAAAGATGACTTAGGTGTTGTTTGATTCGTTTTCCGTTAAGACTTGAATGGATATAGCTGTCTGTATTAATATTGTTGTATGTATGTTAACGGATAAGTTGTTGACTTGTTGTGCTGAATAAATAGTCTGAATGTCATAAATGACCATTTTACCCCCAATCTTTATTATTGTCTGAATAAATCAACTGTTTAATTAATAAAAACATTGAATAAATGAATTTTAATTATAAACAAAATATCGATTTAAACCTTTTTATATATTGAAGGACATAAGCACAACCATACACATACACATACTACTAGAAAAATCGTTAATTCTGACGGAAATTACCGACAGACACAAACCGTCGGTGAATAGCGACGGAATACCGACGGATTTTGGATTTAAGCGACGAAAAACTTTCCCGCGGTAAACCGTCGGTAAAAATACTCTTCCGTCGGTAAGCCGTCGCTAATAATAATGGTTTCCGACGGAATACCGACGGACGCTTTAATATATAAATTTTGATTTATTTTTAATATAAATTCCGTCGGTAAATAATAAAAAATATTAAATTCCGTCGGTAATCCGTCACAAATCACCGACACATAATCGATGGGCGCTTTAATAATTTAATTTTTATTTATTTTTAATATAAATTCCGTCGGTAATCCATCGGTAAATAATAAAAAAATATTTAAAAAAACATTAAATTTCGTCGGTATTCCATCGGTAAATAATAAAAATATTTAAAAAAATTAAATTCTGTCGGTGATTTGTGACGGATTACCGATGGAATTTAATATTTTTTTTTCCAATTTTAGTACGCGTACGAGGTTTAACGGATGATATTTGTCTTATTTGGTTTATATGTGTGTATGTATATGTGGATGATAGTAAAGATGTGTATGTATATGTGTCTTATTTGGTTTAATATTCACCATTAGATTTTTACACCCGCCGTATTGTACGAGTACACTAGTAGTGTGTGTATATATATATATATATATATATATATATATATATATATATATATGGTTAGGTTCAAGGGAAAACCTCAAATAACTAGAAAACTAAAGAACACCTTTATAGGCATTGATTCAACATGATCCAAAGGGTATTAATAATAACAATTAAACTAATTAGAATTAAGTAAAAGGGTACAAAGGTAATTTGAGCACTATATCATATATGGAAAATAAAACAAAGGCATAAATCGTTTCCTTATGGAGATCACAGTTTTCCGGCAAACACTTGCAGATTCCGGCGAGTTGACGGTTCTCCGGCGAACACTTGCAGATTCCGGCGAACACTTGCAGATTCCGGCGTCAGGCGAAAATTTGTAGATTCCGGCGTCCGACGAAAACTTGTAGATTTCGGCGTCCAGCAAAAACTGCAGATTCCGGCAAATTCACGGTTTTCCGGCGATGCTTGCCGTCGACTCCCAAACTTCAAGAAATCACATATTACTTAGTGGTTTTCAATTCTAAAACTTGCAATCTGATCCAAATTTAAAAACAAACAAGTATATAAAAGTAAAACGATAAACAACAAGTCTATATGCGCAAATGCATATTATGCACTTGTGCATATTATGCACTTGTGCATATATATATGCACAGGTCTAGAAATTGCAGAAAAAACTCATAATCTGGATAACTTAATAGAAATATAGATATGCACAAATGCATATATATGCACTTGTGCATATTACCGCTGATGCCTCCACGGCCGCCGGCGTTCATGACCTTACCGTTCATGATCTTGTAAAAAGTCATCTCGTAGAAGACACTTGTCTCGAATATACAACAATCGGCATAGATAGACTACAAGGAACACCAGGAGCACGGCCTACATATCTAAACATAAACCTCCGATCAAAACACAAGCAGACAATAAACGAACGAATCTCCATAGATTCACAATTTCAAAAACAAAATAACTCGTTTAAATATGATGTATAGAATAAACCTCATCCGGATTGGTCTGAATCTTCGCCTCCGATGAGCAAAAAGCCGTCGGTGACGGATTCAATATCGCATGGTGAGATCATAACCAAATCGTAGATCTGCGACCGATCCATCGGATTATACAACGATAACTGTAAGACATTGAACGAAACGAGGTAGATCTAAGAAAAAAGGGAGCGAAAACCTCCATTTTGGAGGAGAAGAAACAGATGCAGGAAATAAAGAAGATGATTAGAAGAAACAGAGCGAAAACCTCCATTTTAGATCTAAGAAAACGGCTGGCGGTGGCGGTGGGTGGCGGCGGCCGGCGGCGGCGGTGGGTGGCGGTGGTGGCGGTGGCAGAGAGCGAAAACCTCCATTTTGGAGGAGAAGAAACAGATGCAGGAAATAAAGAAGATGATTAGAAGAAACAGAGCGAAAACCTCCATTTTAGATCTAAGAAAACGGCCGGCGGTGGCGGTGGGTGGCGGCGGCCGACGACGGCGGTGGGTGGCGGTGGTGGCTGTGGCAGAGAGAAAATAGAAGAGAAGTTAGGGTTTTGTGTGAAAATGACCTAGGGTTTGTTATTTGTATCTAAACCTTTTAATTTCTTTTTGCCAATTTTACCCTCATTGCACCTTATGTAATATACTCATATGTCCTTCACTTTGCTTTTATTTACAAAATTGCCATTGAGTATATTAACCCTTGATTTATCTAATCCTATGCCTATAAGGGTGTTCCTTAGTTTTCTAATTATTTGAGGTTTTCCCTTGAACCTCCCTCTATATATATATATATATATATGCATGCATAAGCAGTTTATACAATCAGCGGAAAAACAGATAATATTTTTATTTATTTTTAAATAAAAATTTACCAACGGATTAGTGACGGATTGTTCGTTGGCATGTTTTAATAATATAATTTAATATTTAAAATGATTTAATTTTTATTTAATTTAAATAAATTTACCGACAACGTATCCGTCGCTAAGCCGTCGGTACGGAAGGCCGTCGGTAGTCCGTTCCTCGGTAAACGCCGCCATCGCTTATTCGTTGTTGATCCATCGGTAATCCGTCGCTAAAATCCACCGGTATTCCGTCGGTAAATCAAATGCCTACCAGATAATTTCCGACGGCTAATACCGACGGATTTTAGCCCATACCGACGGAACGGGCCGTTGGAAATAATGGTTTTTTGGTAGTGACAACCATATATATATGTATAGAGACTCCGTAAAATACAAATCTTACATTTATTGCACACCTTACAAACCCATCATGTCCCTTGATTTTCTAATCCAATGGTCTAGATTAGTTTGGGTAGAAAGTGTCAATTTCTAAAACATTGTTAGACCATTTGAAAAAAGGACACGGAAAGGTAAAATGGGGAATATGCACACCTAATCGATAAAGGAAAGAATCTCATTTGACCGGATATGTCGCACAATCCCGTTCTAGCTTATGCATCGTTGAAAAATCGAGATTCTTGAGGATTCGTTAACCTAAATGCACGAAGAGCGATAATAATCGAAGAAAGTGGCCTAATCGTAAGAAAATTATGGCGGAAGACAACGAAATTCAGAGAATTCGAGGTACGATTTCCCACAAAAAAACCTCGGCATACAAGATGATGCTTTGAAATCTAGAGTCGGGGTTCAAACGAGAATGATACATATTTAAAAGAATAAGAGAATAATTCTGAGCCAATCATTCCATTAAATAGTATCATAAATAAAAGTTTCTTAAATATCACCCAAATAGGCATTTCTGTCAATTGTTGTATATATATTATATAAGGAAACTCGTTTATTTCTATATAGATTATGTCTTAAATTTAATTATGGTATTTATACATAATTTTTTATAATAAATAGAGCTCAAAGGTTACGATCGTCTCCTCATTAGGCTATTTTAAAAAAAGTATAGCTGACTCATCGGTTGTAATTTAAGCATGATTATTTTTTATGTATTTACTTATTATTTTTTACAACATTAAAATAAATATGATTTAGTTTTTCATTTTTGATATTTATGTTTATTGAATTACTTTATCTAAGATTTTTTTTTCAATTTTGTTAAAAATCACATATAATATTCACAATTAATTCATTGTGAATCACATATGATATTGACATTTAATTCTACATGTGATATCCACAATTAATTTTAAATCACATGCGATTAGGAAAACATTTTGAAAAAAAGTTAATTCATTATGAATCACTTGTGATTTTGATGAAAAATTATAATTATGTTTTAAAATACATGTGATCTTATACATTTTAAATATGTTTTATTATACATCATATATGCTTATGTTTTCATTATTTTTCTTTCTTAATGTTTAATTTGAATCATTGTTTTTCAAATTTTAAATCACATATTATTAGGAAAACATTCTAAGAAAAATTAAATATATCACTTTGAAATTTATAATTTTTAAAATATTTTTTTATTTAAAAAAAATGATTTCTTTAAATGAAAAATTAAATATGCTTATAAGTGAAATATATATAAGATATTTTATTGAATAAAAGATAAACCCTATTAAATTCACAAATACGGTAAAATAGAATCTTAAATAAATATCTAAAATAACTTTTAAATAACTAAATTACTTTATACCCTTTTTATTTATTTTAGGAATTAATTTTTTAAGGTGTTATTTAATGAAATAAAATGATTGGCCTAGAATTATTCTTTTATTCTTTTAAATATATATCATTCGCGTTTGATCCTCCCTCTTGAAATCTAAACCCTAATTGTTTGTTACAGTGAGAAAGCCTTCCGAAAGAATCATGCTCAAGACTCATTTTTCACGATTTGTAAACACGAAGGAAAATCCAGTGGTGTTAGATGCAAACGGGAACGATGTACGGATGATGAGGCAAAGGGAAGAAGCAGAAGCGAGGTCTAAGAAAAGGAAACTAGTGGCGATTGCACGAAAGTTTATGCGTCCAGGTAGTTTGAAACATCGTGCATATGTGCGTTTGTTTTATTGATGATTTTAGGGTTTATGCAGCAAATACGATTTTTACATTAGGGTTTAGTGTTTTAGACATGAATAAGAGGATTAGTTGTGAAATCATGAAAAATGATGGTAATGCATATATGAATGTAGTTTAAAATAACATTACACATGTGAAATTGCATATACGGTAATGCATATATGAATGTTGAAATTGCATATATGAATGTTGAAATTTACATATAAATTGGACTACCACTAGTTTTACATTTGTGTTTCTTGCATAAGTGCAACTATAACTGTAACACCCTTAAATTATTATAGTTGTTGTGTGCTCGTAAGTGAATCCCTCGGTGTTTATGTGCGTATATCTATTAAATTACCCTTGCTTAACTGAAGTAGCATGCATGCAGGAAAAACCGGATCAATTTGGGGAGAAGTGCACTTTCGGTACACTTCGTGCGATAGTGCTCGACGAGAGTGCCAAGGGCACAATCGCAAGGCACAATCGTGGGGATTATATCACGGGCCTTCGGGTTTATGCGAGAGTGACTCGTGAAAGTGCAACCAGGCACAATCGCAGTACCTGTACCGTGAGTGAGGGGGGAGTCGGCGAGAGTGCCCAATGGCACAATCGCCCGTACGCACAGACTGGGTATAAATACCCCCTTTATGAACTCAGCTCATTACTCCTCCTCTCCTACCCGATTTTCTCCCTTCTAAAGTCGATTTTTGCTCCATTACTGCTCCATACTCCTTAAATGCAACCTCAGATCTTGTCAAAGTCAACTAGAGATCATAAAAGGGTTTGTTGGAAACATTTATTGTGAAGATCCAAGTGCATTTCTCAACCTCTCATCCCAAGACTTGACTCCTTCAATATTTTCCTAGGGTTTCCACTATTTTCTAGGTTTTGGTTATAAAACCTAGATTGTGAGTTTTCTAACCCTTTCCAGCTAAATACATGTTAATGTCTTGTTATCTTGCTCTTTTCTTTACATTTATGAAAACCCTAATTTTCAAAGGAAGGTTTATTGTCTACTTGGAGTATTCATGGACACTAATGGTGTGAAATATCATTTTTTAGCATGCCTAAGGTGTCATTATCACATGTTCACATGAAATGATAAATATGGTAGAAATTCTTGAGATGGAAGAATTAGGGTTTTGACCCAAGGATTATACATTTGTTCAAATAATGATAAAATGTCTTATTGGTTAAGCATGGCTTAATCTACTTGGCTTAATGAGTATAATGACCCTATATGAAGTTATGTGTATTTATATGTGTTGAATACATATTCAAATAGTTGGTGAATATCATGAAATGCTATGAGGAAATCCCTTGTTTTTATGACCTACTTATAATCATAAGATGTAGATGAAGGCTCTTGTATTTGGTTGTACATGTTGGCATGCCTTATGGATAAGTTGAGCCTTTCAATGAATCAACTTAAGTGTTCACTAGTAGGACATAGTCTTGGGCGCCACCTTGCGGGTATGTGCCTAGACCCTCGCCATTTGGGGTAATGCCTTTGTTGCACCCCGGATGTGTCGGGCCTTTGGTGTCGCTATTATGCGTTTGACACTAAAGTATCTCAACTCTTTGTGTGGAACTTCTTGGTGTTATGGGTCTCCCCATTGACTTCAACGAACTTGTGGAAAATTGTTCAAACTCACTAGGCTTTTGGCCTAACACTTGTTGAATGTTGACATGTATCTCAGGTTCTAGCGAAACCGTCATTAAGAAGGCTTAGGCGGGAGCACGTGAGCTTGGGGAAATACATTTGGGATGCTAACCTTAGAAGACTATAATGGCTAGAGATGACACCCCTTTTGTAATCTTGTTTCTATGTTAGAAAATAGATTAGCTGGTTGTCATCTATCTTCCGTTAGAATACAATTGTAATTATTCCAAATACTTGTATTTCTCCCTTTTGGGATGACTCGTGCAATGGCATTTTATACCGCTCTTTCGTTTTATGAAAGTTTTTGTTTACCCATACTTTTAGGGTGTTACAAGGTGGTATCAGAGCTTTAGTTTAAGCGAACTAGGTGATGACTTTAGTATGCCTGGACTTAATCTGAATTGTCTCCATGAATTTCTTTAACCTTGGGTAGAAACCATAGGTGGGGAGAGTATAGGACTAACGGAACTACATTTGTTGAAAATTGTAGTGATGATGAAAAGGATTCTTGTGTATGATATATTCAAAATTTCGTAGGGCCCGTGTTATGGTGAATATATTAATACGTGAGCATGCTTGAAATTGTTATTATGAGGATTGATGATTGTAGTAGTACGTTACACACCGTTAATCTTTGAAACAATTAACCGGTATGGTATTTATCATGTGTGGTAGTTCACAATGGTAAACGCGAGAAGTCGAGTGGTGAACCAAGAGGAGGGCCAAGAGAACAGTCTGATGGCATGGGAAAATCCGAGGCAACCGAACCAAGGGGATAATTCCCCTACTCCTCCGATCCCTCAGATATTAAGGGACGATGTTGACCTCATACCCCATGTTAATATCGAGACGGAGGAACCGTTATTGGAAGAGGTGGACCCACAATCTGTCATGATGGCTAGCTTCTTGCAGATAATGAACTCTGCAATGGATAAACGAGATGAAAGGTTCTTGAAGCTACTAGAGGATCGAGATGCTAGCCACCGAAGAAATGAAACGGTTGTAGAAAACGCTCTAAATGGTTCTGGTGGAGTGGTTCACATTGTTGGCACGAATGAGCGTGTAGTTACGAAAGAGGAAATGGGAGAAAAGGGTTGCTCCTACAAAACCTTTCTTTGTTGTAAGTCGCCCGAGTTTTCTTGCTCCGATGATCTGGTGGCTTGTATGAATTGGATCATAGAAATCGAACAGGCCTTCCGGGCTTGTGACTATGGGGAGAGTCAAAATGTAAAGTTTGGTTCTTAGATGTTGAGGGATGCGACCCTCACATGGTGGAATATCTTTACTTCTACTCTGGAGGCCTCGGTTTTGGCCAAGATGAAGTGGGGGTATTCAAGAAGAAAGTGTTAGAGGGTCGCTCAAGAAGGAGAACTCGATTGTGAGAGAGTACACCCGCTTGTTCATGGAGAAGTTAAACTTGGTGGGGCACGTGGCCCCAACGGAGAAAGAGAAAGTCAAAGCTTACCTTAAGGGGTTACCAACGGATATGATGGCTATGGTCCGCAACTCTAAAGCTGTTTCATTACGGGAGACGATAGAGGAGGCTAAGATGATGGAGACCGTCTATGCAAAAGGAAAGGAAGAGAGGGCAGTTGTTGGTGAGAAGAAGAAATGGGAAGGGTCGGCCGGACCCACTCGTCAGTTCAGGCCATTTGCTAGGGGAAGAAATGGTGATCCTCGACGTGAAGTAAGATGGTGCCATAAGTGCAAGAGCAAAAATAGTGGCCCATGCAACTCTAGGCCACAACCTAGTTGGTCGAATGTGTAAAGTATGGGAAAAGAGACGATGTGGTTCGATATTTCCTATCCGAGGGCCGATTTGCTTCGAGTGCCGGGAACCGGGGCACATAAAGAAGGATTACCCAAAGCTGCTTGGGGGTAACCAGAATGCATCAAGTGCAGCACCGGTCAAGAAAGAGAACACGCCAAGGGCACCGAGCCGAGCTTTTCAGATGACCGCCGCGGAGGCGAGAGAAACCATCGATGTTTTACCGGGTACGTTTCTCGTAAACTCCTTGCCTGCTCGTATATTGTTTGATTCGGGAGCGAATCGTTCTTTTGTGTCGAATTCGTTTTGCAACAAGCAATTTACCATCCCCGCTAGTACCCTTCCGGACGCCCTAATAGTATAAGTAGCTAATGGGGAGAAAATGTTGATCTGGGAGTACTTTGGTAAGTGCACTTTGGACATTGATGGAAATTCTTTTGAGGCAAATCTGTTACCTATGGCAATAGGAGGTTTTGACGTGGTGATAGGTATGGATTGGTTGTTTGAGAATAAGGCCGACATTCTTTATGCGAAGAAGATGATCTGAATTCCGACGTCGAATGGGAACGTAGTGACAGTGTATAGGGAAAATGGGGAAATGACCACTTCGATAATCTCTTCATTGAAAACACAGAAATTTCTAGCCAAAGGGTATTCGTCATATTTGGCCTATATTGTGGACGCGAAGTTGGAGAAGAAGAAGTTGGAGGATGTAGAAGTGGTACGTGACTACCCGGACGTATTTTCGGAGGACCTACCCGGTTTACCACCGGAGCGACAAGTGGAACTCCATATAGACCTCACCCAGGGAGCAACCCCGATTGCACGCGCTCCGTACCGTTTAGCTCCAACGGAAATGCAAGAGATGATGTCGCAACTACAAGAATTGTTGGAGAGCGAATTTATATGGCCGAACTCATCGCCTTGGGGAGCTCTGGTGTAGTTTGTAAAGAAGAAGGACGGATCGATGTGGATGTGCATAGACTATCGGGAGTTGAATAAGGTAACGGTAAAGAACAAGTACCCACTTCCCCGGATTGATGACCTCTTTGATCAACTTTAAGGAGCATGTTGTTTCTACAAAATCGACTTAAGATCCGGATACCACCAAGTGAGGGTGAAGGAGGATGATATACCGAAGACGACTTTTCGAACAAGGTACGGACACTATGAATTCTTGGTAATGCCATTTGGCTTGACAAATGCTCCGGCAGTGTTTATGGACTTGATGAACCGTGTATGCCGTCCCTTCTTGGACAAGTTAGTGATAGTCTTTATCGACGATATCTTGATCTACTCTAAAGATGAGGCCGATCATGGTCAACACTTATGGGAGGTGTTAGAATTTATTTGGAAGGAAAGGTTGTTTGCTAAGTTCTCGAAATGCGAGTTTTGGTTGCAAGAAGTTCAGTTTTTGGGACACGTGGTGTCTCGGGATGGAGTAAAAGTGGACCCAACAAAGGTCGAGGCCATGATGAATTGGGAACCACCTACGAGTCCGACATAAATTAGAAGCTTCTTTGGGTTAGTCGGGTATTATAGGCGGTTCATCCAAGACTTCTCAAAGATCGCTTCTCCGCTTACTTCATTGACAAGAAAGAACGTCAAATTCATTTGGACTAATGCTCAAGAGCAAGCCTTCAAAACCCTTAAGAAGAAACTGTGTGAAGCACCGATTTTATCCTTACCGGAAGGATCAGACGACTTTGTGGTCTATAGCGACGCCTCTAAGATGGGATTTGGATGCGTATTTATGCAAAAAGGGAAGGTAATAGCGTATGCATCGTGACAACTTAAGGATCATGAGAAGAATTACCCAACTCACGACTTGGAGTTGGCGGCGGTGGTTTTTGCCTTAAAATTGTGGTGAGACTACTTGTATGGAACGAAGTGCACTCTCTTTACCGATCACAAAAGTCTCAAGTACATCTTCGATCAAAAAGAGTTAAATATGCAACAGCGAAGGTGGCTCGAACTTTTGAAGGATTATGATTGCGACCTACTTTACCACCCTGGGAAGGCCAACGTGGTGGCGGACGCCTTGCACCGGAAGAACCATGGGAGTAGAATCAAGATAAACCTCAACCTAATCGATGTGGTATCAAGTTTAATGGCAAGCATCAAAACAAGTCAATTTGAGGCACTTCGGGAGGAAAACCTCAAGGTCGAGGTCATGGTGAAGCAACAGGAATTGTTAACAGAAGATAGTCGGGGACTTAAGCTATTCCAAGGCCGGATTTGGGTACTGAAAATCGGTGGGAATCGTGAACTACTTCTTGAGGAAACTCACAAGTATCGATACTCTATACATCCCGGTAGCACAAAGATGTATAGAGATTTGAAGTTAAATTAGTGGTGGTCGCTAATGTAACTTGATGTGGCGAAATATGCGGGAACTTGTGTGACGTGTCTTCAAGTCAAGGCTCAACACCAAAAGCCATATGGAAGTTTACAATCTTTGACGATTCCAGAATGGAAATGGGACAACGTCACGATGGATTTCGTGATGAAGCTACCAAAGACGTTGCGAGGTCACGACACTATTTGGGTGATTGTGGACCGGTTGACCAAGAGCGCACACTTTTTGGCAATGCGAGAAACATTGCCCTTGGACAAACTACCTAGACTCTACATTAACGAGATCGTGTCAAGACATGGAGTGCCACTATCCATCGTGTCTGATAGGGATAGTCGATTCACTTCCAACTTTTGGGCTAGTTTCCAAAAAGAGTTGGGAACGAAAGTTAAGCTAAGTTCGGCTTACCATCCCCAGACGGATGGTTAAAGCGATAGAACGATACAAACTCTCGAAGATATGTTAAGGTCGTGTGTCATCGATTTTGGTGGGAGTTGGGACACACACCAACCATTAGTTGAGTTAGCGTACAACAACAGTTACCATTCGAGCCTTACATCCTCTCCGTTCGAAGCCTTGAATGGCCGGAGATGTAAGACCCCAGTTTGTTGGCTTGAAGCGGGAGATAAACAATTCGCGGAACTGGAAATTGTACATGAAACCGCAGATAAAGTGAAAGAAATTTGAGAACGCTTGAAAGCGGCGCAAGATCGGCAAAAGAGTTACGCGGACATAAAGAGACGACCAGTCGAGTTTCAAGTGGGAGACATGGTCTTGTTGAAGGGGTCTCCTTGGAAGGGGATCATTCGGTTTGGAAAGCGCAGGAAGCTTAACCCCCGTTTCCTTGGACCATTCAATGTCTTAGAGAAGATTGGACTTCAAGCTTACAAATTAGATCTACAACCGGAAATGGACGAAATTCATCCTACTTTTCACGTGTGTTATCTACGAAGGTGCCTGGCCGAGGAGGAAAGTGTGATTCCATTGGCGGAAATTCGGATTGATAACGAGAATCGTTGTGTGGAGGAACCGAAAGCTAAACTAGAATCGAAGAACAAGAAACTCCAGCATAAGGATGTGACTATGGTTAAGGTCCAATGGAAACATCATCGCGGTGCCAATGTAACTTGGGAGTCTGAAGAAGACATGAAGAAGCGATATCCCAATCTTTTTAGGTAGAACGAGATTTCGGGGACAAAATCCTTTCAAGGTGGGGAGGATTGTAACACCCGTAAATTATTATAGTTATTGTGTGCTTGTAAGTGAATCCCTCGGTGTTTATGTGTGTATATCTATTAAATTACCCTTGCTTAACTGAAGTAGCATGCATGCAGGAAAAACCGGATCAATTTAGGGAGAAGTGCACTTTCGGTACACTTCGTGCGAAAGTGTCTGACGAGAGTGCCAAGGACACAATCGCAAGGCACAATCATGGGGATTTTACCGCAGGCCTTCGGGTTTGTGCGAGAGTGACTCGCAAAAGTGCCACCAGGCACAATCGCTTGTCACAATCGCAGTACCTGTACCGTGAGTGAGGGGGATTCGGCGAGAGTGCCGGCAAGAGTGCCCTACGGCACAATCGCTCGTGCGCACCGACCGCGTATAAATACCCCCTTTCTGAACTCAGCTCATTACTCCTCCTCTCCTACCCGATTTTCTCCCTTCTAAAGTCGATTTTTGCTCCATTAATGCTCCATACTTCATAAATGCAACCTCAAATTTTATCAAAGTCAACTAGAGATCATAAAAGGGTTTGTTGGGAACATTTATTGTGCAGATCCAAGTACATTTCTCAACCTCTCATCTCAAGGCTTGACTCCTTCAATATTTTCTAGGGTTTCTACTATTTTCTAGCTTTTTGGTTGTAAAACCTAGATTGTGAGTTTTCTAACCCTTTCCAACTAAATACATGTTAATGTCTTGTTATCTTGCTCTTTTCTTTACATTTATGAAAACCCTAATTTTCAAAGGAAGGTTTATTGTCTACTTAGAGTATTCATGGACACTAATGGTGTGAAATATCATTTCTTAGCATGCCTAAGGTGTCATTATCACGTGTTCACATGAAATGATAAATATGGTAGAAATTCTTGAGATGGAAGAATTAGGGTTTTGACCAAGGATTATACATTTGTTCAAATAGTGATAGATTGTCTTATTGGTTAAGCATGGCTTAATCTACTTGGCTTAATTAGTATAATGACCCTATATGAAGTTATGTGTATTTATATGTGTTGACTACATATTCAAATTATTGGTGAATATCATGAAGTTTTATGAGGAAATCCCTTGTTTTTATTACCTACTTATAATCATATGATGTATATGAAGACTCTTGTATTTGGTTGTACATGTTGGCATGCCTTATGGCTAAGTTGAGCCTTTGAATGAATCAACTTAAGTGTTCACTAGGAGGACATATTTTTGGGCGCCACCTTGCGGGTATGTGCCTAGACCCTCGTCATTTGGGGTAATGCCTTTGTTGCACCCCCCGGATGTACAGGGCCTTTGGTGTCGCTATTGTGCATTTGACACTATGGTATCTCGACTTTTTGGGTGGAACTTCTTGGTGTTATGGGTCTCCCCTATTGACTTCAACGAACTTGTGTAAAATTGGACGATCCTTGCCCCGCTATATCTACTTTTCTTATATGTATGAATTGTTCAAACTCACTAGGCTTTTGGCCTAACACTTGTTGAATGTTGACATGTATCTTAGGTTCTAGTGGAGCCGTCATTAAGAAGGCTTAGGCGGGAGCGTGTGAGCTAGGGGAAATACTTTTGGGATGCTAACCTTAGAAGACTATAATGGCTAGAGATGACACCCCTTTTGTAATATTGTTTCTATGTTAGAAAATAGATTAGTTGGTTGTCATTTATCTTCCGTTAGAATACAATTGTAATTATTCCAAATACTTGTATTTCTCCCTTTTGGGATGGCTCGTGCAATGGCATTTTATACCGCTCTTTCGTTTTATGAAAGTTTTGTTTACCCCTATTTTTAGGGTGTTACGATAATTGTCATCTTTATAATATACCCAATATCTTATGTCTCCTATGTGAAATAGGCATCCACTATTTTAATTCAAGGAATTGTTTCTTGCATAAATGCAATTGTAATTGAAATCTTGTTCTTTTGTTTATCTATGTATCTATTACTTGTTCTTGCATAAATGAAATTATTTTTCACTAACATGTTGCACATGTACTATTGCATTAGTATGTATGAATTAGTTATAAGATAAACTTTATAAAGATAAATATGAATAAGTGAATAAGAACAAAGAACAAGACCTATTTGAAGATGAACATCAACATAACCAAAAATCCACAGCCAAGTCCCATTCATATAAATCAGATTCATGAGAAAAACCCAAATCTTAACAAGACCTGTTGAAATTGCATATATGAATGTGAAATTGCATATATGACTGATGAGATGCAATATAATGAAATTACATATATTTGTCATTCTAATGTTGTGTTAATGAGTATAGTTGATTAACACGTATTATCGGGTGAAGGATGCCATTTTCCCTGTTTTGTTTTGTTGTATGTTTGGTCTTTCGTTGTTGACTTTACATATAAACTGGACTACCACTAGATTTACATATGTGTTTCTTGCATACGAGCAACTAGAATTGCCAGCTTGATAATCTACCCAATATCTTATGTCTCCTATGTGAAATACACATCCACTATTTTAATTCAAGGAAGTGTTTCTTGCATAAATGCAATTATAATTGAAGTCTTGTTCTTTTGTTTATCTATCTATCTATTACTTGTTCTTGCATAAATGAAATTGGTTTTCACTAACATGTTGGACATGTGCTATTGCATTGGTGTGTATGAATGTTAGTTGTAATGTGTTATTAAAGATGCATATTTAGGTAGTTTTCTGCAATTATGATGTTGATATGAAGTTATTGTGTTTGTAGTAGGAGAAAGATCTCATCAACATGAAGGTAAAGGAAATATGGTTGAGGAGTGGACCATTTGAACACGAGTATATTCAGTTAAAGTATGTTTCCTTTCATTTTAATCTTTTAAGCATAAAACTTCATAGGTGATGGAAGGAAGATCATTGAAGAAAATGGAGGAAGTACGACGGTGGCGGGTGTGATGCAAGATTACGACATTAAAGGTAAATGAAAAATAGAGTAGATTGACGTGTTAATAGAGTACATAAACGTGTAAAGGTAGCTTATGTTTCATTTCATTATAAGGTGTTAATGAGAATAATTCATAGGTGATGGGATGAAGATAAACGAACAACCTGGAGGGAGTAGGAAGGTGGTAGGTGTGATGCACGATATCGTTGTAAAAGGTAACTAATACAATTGTCATATGAATACTTATGAACACATACGTGTAGTTTTTCGTAGAATTGGAAATTTAACATAAAAGAAATGTAATTACTGATCTGTGTTTGGCAATATACATACACATATGACATATAAGATGCAGGAAAGAGAAAATAGTAAGAATGCATTAAAACAAAACAAGGAAAAAGAAGGTGTAGGAAAGCCAAATACTACAAGTAGTGAGCTTCAAACAGGTTTGACTTTCATGTGCCAACTATCATAAATAGGTTATTGCGGTAAGAAGTATTTAAGACTTGTACATATACAGATGAAAATTTTCTACAATTATTCATCATTCAGAAAGGGCATATATGCAAATGTGATGCTATTTTGATATTATTGATGAACAATATAATGCACCTATTTGATTATGTATCAGTTTGAGAAAAAAAACACATATGCAATTATATCAATGTTGCACTTTATCTGGTAGGAAATATGTACACGTATAGTGTAGTTATTGTTTATATGCTACAAGTTTTATTCATTATGATTATCATTTATATGCCAAGCAGAACACAGGAAGCAGACAGAACTAAGAACGAAAAGAAGACAAGAAGATAAGAAGACTTGCAAGGTACTAATCATATATGTAGTTAGAACTTAGTATTATGCAGGAACAAACCTTAATTATATATAATATTTGATGATCATTTAAATATTGATTAAAACAAAGCAAGCCGACAAATGGAGGGACCAAAAAAGTTATGGTAGGTTTTAACACAATGCCAGCAGAACCGTTAACCAAAAATCTCATAAGTATGCAAACTAAACAACAAGGTTTGAATTCATATATAAACTCGTAGAGTAAAATGCAATATATGTTGTCGAAGGAGATGAAAGGTACTGATTGTTGCATAAATTTGATATGCATCAGGTGCTGTAAGTTTGAACAGTCACCACCGAGCGATGCTACATTGCATTAGCAATAAGGGTGTTCAAGTAGGTAGGAATGATGTGGATATTGGTCCAACTGATGAAACGGACAACATGGCGAAATAAGTAGAAGCAAGTAAGCAAAATTTGAGTGGATGTGTGACGAGCTCGGGAAGAAACAACACCAGAAGAACACGTGGAGAAAAGCCAGAAACTAGAGAAGGTATTTTATCAATTAACTACATTACTAACTTATTAATACTAAATTATATTTTATACAACTAATGTCTAATTGCTATGGGATACGTAAAATAATAACAATTATAACATATGATATAGTGGGAAAGAAGGGAAAATGCAAGACAAGTGTTTGTGCAAGTAAATGCAAGAGTTACAAGATCGTCAACAAAGAGGGATGCAATTGAATCTGCAAATAAAGAAGGCATGATTTGAAAGGGTACTATTTAAATCTAATGTTACATTTCGTTTCATTTGCATTCATAGTCAATACATTCTACGTGTAATTGCATTTACAGGGGATTCAACATAAAAAGGAAACAGAAGATGTAAACAAACAATTGTGCAAGCAAGTGCAGCATATTCCGACAGTGGCTTTGAAAGCGTACCTGACGTTCTTGTGAAGGGGTCTCCACCTCCAAAAAGATTGAAAAGGAAGTTAACAATAAACGAGAACATAGCATCGTTGGCATAAGGACTAGGACGTCTCTAAAATGCTTGCAGAAGGCAATAAGTGGTTTGACAAAAGGGCAAAGGTCTGTTGTTGAACAAATGGCCTTGGGTGTCTTTTAGGAATGAAAATAAATGGCATAACATCGAAAACGGGGTACTACATGGTTGATAAACCGGATACGTCAAAGATGGAGATAAAGTTACTGGATTCGGAAATACAACACAACATCAGATACATTAGTTACTTGGGTTTCCAATTGGAGGGGTAGTCTGATAACAATCTATGGAAGAAACAGTTTACGAAGAAGAATTTGACTCCAAAGGATGTGATGAACGACGTTGTTCAGACTGACACCATCACAAATGTGGTACAGTCAAACCACTTATAACATAGTTGATGAAACTGTTAGGAAAAGCCTATCGAAAAACGGATCGGAAGAAGTTAAAAATACTGAGAATGAAGAGTCGAGCAAAATTCCGGACCTAGTAACAAAAATAGTGAACGGTGTTGTTTGCTCATTTCCAGCACCGAGTTTCGACTTGGGCTTTAGTACAGACAAACCACATGATAAAGAAGACGAACCCACTGGTGAAAAAGGTAGGAAAATGGAGGTTACCAAGAGAGCAGTGAAACTTGGAGAGATGTTGTGATCACCATAAGTTAAAAGACAAGTTGTTGTGGGAAACGAGTGTCTAGTGAGTAGAAGAAGGTGCATGAGTGGATTCTGGGAGCTTTTGGTGCAAATAAGTAAGATACTTGTATTAAAGTTAGATAAGCAAATTGTTTTCAATACAAATAATTTGAACTAACGTACGATATTATGTGATCGCAGCGACATGGTATATTGTTCACAAACCGGAATGGGAATCATACGTTCTTGTATGGAGAGTCTAGCAGTGCCAAAGCGTATATGGACGGATGTGGTGGATGGATGGGTAGATCTGTTGAACTACGAGAAACGTTTCCGAAGCAATAATTCACCAAAACGTTTCTTTTTCAAAACAGATGTGTTGGTACGTAAGAGTTTATATATTTGTAATTAATAAGCTATTTCTATAAGGTAGAAAGACATGCAACATTAATGCTAAAATGTATAAATTGGACATGAACATGTGCATTTGGATTGATGGTAATATAAACTTGTTTATTAGTAACATTGATGCTAACAATGGTTAAATTGAACAATTTAGCATGCACATATGTACTGATAGGTAATATCAGGCTAAAATATGAAACTACTTCACATTTAACTGCATTGTTTCACAGGTTTGTATTCTGTTAGGTAATATGGAACTAAAACTTTGAAAATATAATTGCACATATGCATTTAGATTAGTGGTGGAGCTTATCAATCGTACATGAATATGAATCTTTTTTCATATGTGCTCATTTCTATTTATTGTATAGGAACTGGGTAAGGCAACTATTTTATTGTGAACACATCACGTTAAACAAAGATAATAGGGTACTATTATTTTGATAAAAGTTATCGGCAAAAAACAGGCGGATGGGGTGCTTCATGATGAGGTGTACAACTACAGTACAAGGTAAAATTGGTTCAAACAGAATCTTGGGCATGCATCAAGTTACAACATGGAAGTATTACCATGAAGAATATTGATATGGTAATGATACACGTAGACACAATGTTTTAACACGTATTGCACACCATTTCAATTTTGTGATAACATTTTCAATTTTGCAGTTGTTTTTTCCTATAATCAAAGGTCCCCCACTACATCTGTGTTGTGTTCGATATAAAAAACCATGCCATAGATCTATTAGACAACATGGTAGGAACAACAATGTATTGGAACGATACGAACCTGGCGATTCTGGTAAGTTCATAAAATGATTCACGCGTGCATCAAATAGGTTGAACATTTACATAATTAACTTGTTACATTTTTCGACAACAATATTTGTTTATCAGACATTTACATGAATGTGGACATCTTTTCGCAGACGTGCTTGAGACTACAGACCCAGATATACTTGAGATGAGCTGGAAAACAACTGTAAATTTCACAGATTGCAGTGTATTTGTAATGAGCCACATGGAAACATACATGGGTGGAGGACTACGAGGATGGAAGGATGGGTTGGACAAAGAAGGACCAAGTCAGGATAAGCAGATAGCAGAACTAAAAACTAAGGAAGAAGTATACAACCAAAATATTGTTGATGACCATAATGAACGTCGGGATTATGTGGAGGCAGAGGTCAGCAGATTCCAATCAATAGACAAGGCATCAAAAGAACATCGAATGCAATAGGCAGAAAAAATCAGGACAAATCGACTAAGAACATGAAGGACAATCATTTTACCTTTTTTGCAAACGTTGAACTGAAGTTAGATAATCAGTTGCATTAGTTTTATTTCTGGGTTTAAACCTTCAAGTGTTTTGGAATTTCTAGTATTAAATAGTTATTTTAAAAATGGCTTTGGTATACGAAGTGCATTTTAATTGGATGGATGTGACTCAAAAAAACATAATGAAACATGCAGGTAGAAAAGTATTATGAACTATAGCCTCAATACTGCATATATGATACATGTAATATGAAACTTTTTTGATTAATTGTACTTGCACATATGCTTCTAGATTAATGATCCACAATATAAAAAAATGTTTTTTAATATATTTAACTGCTCATTTATGTCCAGTTCAAAGTGAGTAATTGTCTCTTACGATAAAAAACTTGTCACTAGTTATGACACATTTTTAAACACTAGTATATTTGTCGAACAAAATTTATACCATATGCAAATAGGTTATGTATAATGAATAAGTAGCTTTTATTAAATTATGCATATGGAAAAAATAGGCACAGAAATGTGTTTTTAAGAATTACACTTGTATAATTCTGGCAGATACTAATCGTATATGGTAAATATGCATATGTCAAAAAATTTAACATATTATACACTGGGCTCGACACTTTGCATAAACTGCATATGTGAAAATTTCAACAAATTATACAATAACAATGGAACAGAACTATGTATAAAACTGCATATGCGGAAATTTTAACATATTATACAGTAACCGTGTAACAGAACTTTGTATAAAATTGCATATGTGAAAAATGAAACACTATTTGCATTTGATATGCATAAATTGATAAGTATATAAGGATTAACAAAAAAACATAAACTGTAATGATTTCACCCACTATATTTTCAACACGACAAACACAACCAAACAAGTCCTCTTCATCATTGAATCAAACATATGACATAACCCAAAATTGTATAAAGTTATCCAACGCAACAACGTCGAAATACAATATTAAAAAACTAAAATGCATAATCATTACCGGACAATTACAAACCTACCTTAACGGACAGTTGCGCGAATCATGATTCACCAACTTCCCACACAACCTACACATGTATTTCGAACATTTGCTTTTCACAGTGGCTTTCTCAAGAACACCGACAAGTCTTCTACCGGTACCGAATCCTTTGTTGCGTATACGTGTTGGAGGCATGATGTCTACATCTTCGGGTTGTTCAATTCCGTAACAATCACTAAAAGCAGCTATTTTGTCCTTGGCAAGCGAGTTTGCATATATATATATATATATATATATATATATATATATTAACATCAAAATCATCCTTCCACTTATCCAAGTTATCAGAAAGCAACTTCAACTTCGCCTTGTCATCCCTAACACAATTAACGGTAAGATCTAGTTTGTTGTATAACTCATTTATCAATTATTCTTTCTCGTGATCAACCTCGCCATACCTGTAATACCCCGGGTAAGTTCGTCAGTTAAATCCCCTTTCCGTTAAAGTTTAGTTAACTTTAAAGTTTCTATTTAGGGAAAGTTTGGATAAGTTTATAAGTTAAGGGTGTTTGGGTCATTAGTGAGAAGTTCAAGGGCTAAAATGGTAAAATAAGTTTGATATTATCATCTTGTAGACTTCAGATATTTTCATTCAGTAATCATCCAGAAAACCTAAGTGTGTGTGTGTTGGGAAGAAAAGGAGCCAAAGAAGGAAAGAAGGCTAGGAATTCAATTTGGAGTATGTGGAAGTGAAAATAAGGTAAGTTCCTTTGTATTTTGTGTTTGTAATGGTTGGTAAATGGTTTCTGTCGGATTAGAATCAATAGAATCGAACTGGTAGGAATTTCTGTCGATTTCTGGGTAAAATAGGAAGAACCGACAGAGGTGTCCGGACACAGAATGAATGTGTCCGGATAGTTCTGTTGGGGGTGTCCGGGTGATTATGTCGATGGTGTCCGGATGACTTTCTGAAGGTGTCCGGACAGGGTTTTATCCGGGTAAGTCCTTCTTGTTATACTTTTCCGGATGGAATGGGATACCGGATGGTATACGGATTCCTCATGTTGTCCGGATTCTTTGTGTTGTCCGGAAAGTTGTCCGGATAGTTTGAGGTTTCCGGATAACTTGGCTGTTTGGGTAATTTTTAGGATAAAAGTTATGTATATGTATCTAGAGTCCATAACCTGCTAGTAAGTGTTATACATAAGTTGGTAAGGAGATATTTGTATGTAAATGGTTTCAGATTCTGAGAATTTTGGATAAGGGATCGGATAGCTCGGAGAAAGGTTTGGAAGCATATTGTAAGCATTCAGGTGAGTGTTGCTTTAAAACGTTTTTGAACTGGAATACATATATGTGTATAAATATATATATGAGATGATTATGTGGTAGGAATATGATTATGTGTATATAAATGACAATATGATGTAATGAGATATATATTGTATTTATATAAGCTTTGCACTACACGAGTGCACTTGTTGCCGGGTTCCGGTGTGCGGACCGGTGTGTAGCCGGGTTCCGGTGTGCGGACCGGTGAGTAGTCGGGTTCCAATGTGCGGACCGACAGGTAGCCGGGTTCTGGTGAGCGGACCGGTTGTTGATTTATTAGTTGGCTTGCTACCAACTAATATGGCCATTTGTGGAGGAATAAGGTGAATGAGATGTACACGATGCACGAGTCTGGATTGGTATTTAAATACGTGTGGTATGTTTATATTTTACGAAAGGATTACCAAAGGTTTATCTAAACTATTTTGATACAAAGGATTTACATAAAAGGTTTTATAATGATTTTGGAAAGGACCGGGATTAACTCACTAGACCCGTTTGGTCTAACCCTCATTTTGTTTTCAAAAATATGTTTTCCAGGTTAAGGATTGGCAGGAGAGGATGAAGTGTAGGAAGCTTTTGATGGATGTTGATTAGGAAGCTTTTATATATTTTGTAATGTCAAGACTAATGAGACCGTACTTGGTTTGTTATGTAACTTTTGTTGTAAATCAATGATATGTATGAATGTTATGTATTATGATGTATGTTATGGGATTTGGGTTGTGACAAATGGTATCAGAGCCCTAGTTTAAGGGATTTAGGTATTTGTACCCGTACCTAGACTTAAACTGCATGTGAAGTAGGATGTCCTTGATATATTAGAACCTTGGGATGCTAAGTATAAAAGGTAGAAGGAACATCATGTAAGGTAATTTCAGATTACACCTGGCCAGTGTAATTGTGATCTTACAGGTGCATGTTTGGACTGGGATACCTTATTATATGGGGTATGTGCTTATGTGTATATTAATCTCGTCTGAATCTATAGAATGGCAAGCGGTACTCGAAATACGAATAGAAGAGGAGGAGGAGGAAATCCGAATAGTACGAATCCACCAATAGGAACGGGGGGAAGAAGAGGAGAGCGAGGGGGAGGTAGATCCGGAGGTAGAACGGGGAGTAGAACTGGGGGCAGAACTGGAGGTAGAGTTCAGGGGCGAGGTACGAAGTTTATTACCAGAGACGATTTGATGGCGGAGATGGGAAGACTTCAAGCAAATATCCAGGCTATGTTCGACCAAGCTCGTCATACTGAAACACCAGATCCTGGTTTGGAAGACGAAATGCCCATTACACCTACGGTCATACCAGCGTCAAGAAGGTGTGATTACAAGATGTTCTTAAACTGTAGACCTCCAACTTACTCAGGAGATAGAGACCCAGTGAAAGCGATGAGATGGTTGAAGGAAATAGAAGCCATCTTCAAGACCAGTAAGTGTGCGAATGAGGACAGAGTATTATACGAAACGACGATGTTGAAGGCAGAAGCTCTGTACTGGTGGGAAGCTCACATTGATTCCACAAGGTCGGATATATACTCTACTTTTACTTGGGACGAATTCACAACAGCATTCAAAGGACAGTTTTGTTCTCAAGCAGCAGTTAGACAGTTGGAAGAGGAGTTCATGAACCTACACCAGCGAAGTTTATTGGTTAGGGATTACACTGCTCTCTTCCTGGAGAAGTCTCGCTTTGCAGAGTACTATGTTTCCACGGAGGCTCTAAAGATGGAAAGGTTTATTTTTGGATTAAATGAAGAAATTAGAAAGCTAGTGACTGCAAGAGGACTCGATACCTTCTCAGCCGCAGTGGATGCCGCGGAAAATGTGGAACAGGATGACAGGAGAGACGTTGGTGATAAGAGTGCTGGGAAAAGAAAACTGGAAGAAACGATGTACGATTAAGAAGAATACGAATCCCCGAGGATTGATAGTTATTCACCTTTCAGACCAGTTGAAAGACCATGCCCAAAATGCAATCGTGTTCATCAAGGAAACTGTTATGTGGATTCCCGAACTTGTTACAAATGTGGAAAGACTGGTCACATTGTTAGAGACTGTCGAGTAACTCGATTATGTTTCGTTTGCAATTCCCCGGATCATATTCAGTCAGATTGTCCGCAATGGAAAGCACAACAGGGTAGTATGGCGGTGAGACCAACGGGTGTTAGGCCGGGAGAGGAACAAGGGCCTGAGGTATCGAAAGCAAAGAGCCGTGTTTTTCAGATGACGGAACAAGAAGTGGAAGAAAGTCTTGATGAGGTTACAGGTATATTTCTATAAACTCTATACGTGCTAAGGTGTTATCTGACTTCGGTGCAAAATGGTTTTTGGTATTTCCGTGCTTTTGTTGCTTATCTGTGTTAGAGATATAGGTGGGTGTGGGGTGGCTATTCAGTTAGTTACTATGGCTTTGATTAAGTTCGAAGTAGTAGTAATAGGTATTCATACATTATTGCTTAACCGAATTCCGGGACGGAATTCTTTTAAGGGGGAGATAATGTAATACCCCGGGTAAGATCGTTAGTTAAATCCCCTTTCCGTTAAAGTTTAGTTAACTTTAAAGTTTCTATTTAGGGAAAGTTTGGATAAGTTTATAAGTTAAGGGTGTTTGGGTCATTAGTGAGAAGTTCAAGGGCTAAAATGGTAAAATAAGTTTGATATTATCATCTTGTAGACTTCAGATATTTTCATTCAGTAATCATCCAGAAAACCTAAGTGTGTGTGTGTGTTGGGAAGAAAAGGAGCCAAAGAAGGAAAGAAGGCTAGGAATTCAATTTGGAGTATGTGGAAGTGAAAATAAGGTAAGTTCCTTTGTATTTTGTGTTTGTAATGGTTGGTAAATGGTTTCTGTCGGATTAGAATCAATAGAATCGAACTGGTAGGAATTTCTGTCGATTTCTGGGTAAAATAGGAAGAACCGATAGAGGTGTCCGGACATAGAATGAATGTGTCCGGATAGTTCTGTTGGGGGTGTCCGGGTGATTATGTCGATGGTGTCCGGATGACTTTCTGAAGGTGTCCGGACAGGGTTTTATCCGGGTAAGTCCTTCTTGTTATACTTTTCCGGATGGAATGGGATACCGGATGGTATACGGATTCCTCATGTTGTCCGGATTCTTTGTGTTGTCCGGAAAGTTGTCCGGATACTTTGAGGTTTCCGGATAACTTGGCTGTTTGGGTAATTTTGAGGATAAAAGTTATGTAGATGTATCTAGAGTCAATAACCTGCTAGTAAGTCTTATACATAAGTTGGTAAGGAGATATTTGTATGTAAATGGTTTCAGATTCTGAGAATTTTGGATAAAGGATCGGATAGCTCGGAGAAAGGTTTGGAAGCATATTGTAAGCATTCAAGTGAGTTTTGCTTTAAAACGTTTTTGAACTGGAATACATATATGTGTATAAATATATATATGAGATGATTATGTGGTAGGAATATGATTATGTGTATATAAATGACAATATGATGTAATGAGATATATATTGTATTTATATAAGCTTTGCACTACACGAGTGCACTTGTTGCCGGGTTCCGGTGTGCGGACCGGTGAGTAGTCGGGTTCCGGTGTGCGGACCGACAAGTAGCCGGGTTCCGGTGAGCGGACCGGTTGTTGATTTATTAGTTGGCTTGCTACCAACTAATATGGCCATTTGTGGAGGAATAAGGTGAATGAGATGTACACGATGCACGAGTCCGGATTGGTATTTAAATACGTGTGGTATGTTTATATTTTACGAAAGGATTATCAAAGGTTTATCTAAACTATTTTGATACAAAGGATTTACATAAAAGGTTTTATAATGATTTTGGAAAGGACCGGGATTAACTCACTAGACCCGTTTGGTCTAACCCTCATTTTGTTTTCAAAAATATGTTTTCCAGGTTAAGGATCGGCAGGAGAGGATGAAGTGTAGGAAGCTTTTGATGGATGTTGATTAGGAAGCTTTTATATATTTTGTAATGTCAAGACTAATGAGATCGTACTTGGTTTGTTATGTAACTTTTGTTGTAAATCAATGATATGTATGAATGTTATGTATTATGATGTATGTTATGGGATTTGGGTTGTTACAATACCTAGCACGAGCCTCTTGAACTTCAACAGGAATTAACGTACGCTTCCACCTATGCATAATATACTTATTTGGTATTGAATCAAAACCATCATTCAACATTACCTTCAACATATGCCTACATAGAATACCATCCCGAATAAACTTGTTTCAACTACATTTCATGGTGATATCGTCAGATTCTTGAACAACCTACAAGCACACATGAATCACGCATACCAATTTTATTTGTAATCAATCATATATGAAATAAAATGAATTAAAACAAATAAAAATAGTAAAATTACCTAGTATAAAACTTTGTTCACCAATTTCTTATTCATATGTGGTACGGCATAACTGGTAACACCATCGACGTTACCAAGGAACTTTAAGGTACAGTACGAAATAGCTTTACGTATTTCTTTCTGATCTACATAGAATATGGTACGAGTGAATACCTTAGACACATGTTTCTCAATCCTAAAAGGGGTTGCAAACTGTGGTAACGTGTTTCTATTCAAGAACTCCAAACATCTATGTTTATCTCTCTACTTCCCTATAACATCATCGTACGCATGAATGAACTTAACATGGTTATTGCGAAACCGAACATATATATTGAAATTGAATTGACACTCTCTGATCTATATGTCGTCCTCATCTATCCAAACATTGCATCATCCTTAAAATAGGATGGAATCCATGAGCTTCTGATGTCAAACATGTCACGCAACCAGTCATTTGAATGTAAATCAAACTCTGTTATCATTTCCTCCCATTGACTTTAGAAATCTACGGGAGCAATATGCATATCCCAAACTAGCTTATTAATTGTCTTTTTGAAACTAGCATTCTCATCTAGATCAACCCTAACCTGCATACATATTCAGTTGGTGAAAATAAAATAATGCACATATGAAAAAAATACTGCATATATGCAAAATAATATACACAAACAACAAATAATATATTATTTAATTTGTAGTTGTTCCATTAAAGGTAATACGCAATCTAACCATGCAAGGAACTTTCTTCATTATGTGCCATATGCACAGCCTATGTTTAGACTCCATAAAAACAACAGGTATCGCTTGCTTCATTGTCGGACACTTATATTTGATGACAAACAACGGTTGCCTACCATGTGCTTTCAAAAACGCATTAAGAACCCACTTATAATTCTCGACGTTATTGTGACCAACTAAAGCAGATCCAACAACAACCGACTTCTTGTGGTTGTCTATTGCAACGAACGAAATAAATATCATCGCGTGCCTTCAACCAAAAAAAGTTGCAATTAAAATATAATACCATTAAGATTATAAAATCAATGAAAAGGGAAAATAACATACATATTCGTTCGAAAGGTTCCATCAAATGAAATGGTATCGCCAAACTTCATATAATTCAAACGTGCTATTTCATCGGCCGAAAATATATAGTGCAACTCTCGCCCTACACATCTATACTAATGTAAATACTCAGGAACGGTCATCCGGCGATTCTCCAACAAATTGGCAAGCATCTTAGCATCTTTCTTTCCTACAAAACTCAACCCATCCCTCTCGACATTCTAGTAGTCAACCGTCGTGGCCCCAACATACTTGTAGCAGTCTTCAAAGATGCTTCCATCTTGTGGACCTTAGACGCCCCAAAGTTAGACGAAAATCCCTTGATCACCTTAACGTAATATGTACACTTAAGTCAACCACTACTACGAGAAAGTCGTTTATCGTTCTCGTTGAAAATCATATGGTTATGGTTTTCAATGAACCGAAAAATCTCATAGCATTTCTTGTCCTCTGTTAAATGAATCTTACAACGAGTCATACAACCAGACCCCTTCACATTTGAATTATGATGTTTCCTATCACCACTACGGATAACCAACGAATCAAAGGTCTTTTTTTGCTTTCCAACGTGGGAGTAAAGAGAGTTGGTAGCATTCCCTTGGCTTTGCATTTCCAATAAGTCGAGCACCTTCCTTACTACAGACAAGATATCAGGTTTGCACACCACCATCTTTATTGGTCTTCCTAATGGACCGACGCACATCGAAACCCGCACAATCAACATATTTCATATAAAATCCTTCCACAACTGCCAACGACGAAAATTGTTGCATTCCAACCACAACCTTAGAGCATTCCAGTACGTTAGGAATCCAGTACTTCGACCCATCCGGTTTTATAAACATTTCATCAGGTTCAACTGCATTTATAATCATATAGTATGTTCTAACGATGTAGACATAGACAAAAAAAGGACCACTTAATGTAAAGAAAAAATAAAATTTTCAATTACTATGATTGTGTGATAAAACCAAAAAAATCGTGTTGTTCATGCACATACACTTACATATGCACAACAAACGCATATGGTCATTATACGTTTTAATTTATGAATAATTCAAATTTTGGATACATATTAAACTATTAGCAAATGCTTTCTAAAACAAATGTAGTAATTTGTTGGTTTAGAACTACATAAATGAGATCGAACTCGATATTCATTAGATTTACATATGAAAACTGAAAAGGTTAACAATTACAATATCAATGTTTATACATACATGTTCATGCACATACGCATATGGGAATAATCATGGAAAAAATTACATATTAGCTTCTATATATTCTAAAGGTTCCATTACAATATCAACGTTTATACTTCTCTATAACGCATATGTGAATATGTATGAAAAAATCACAATATCAATGATTATACATGCACATATGAAAATATACGTACACAAATGAAAATATACATACACATACAATGATATCTATTTTTGATCTCACCATAATCCTGGTCGCCAGAATGTTCATGACAAAATCAATGTTTTCGGCTATTAAATAATCTGTATCGTGAATTTTCTGGTTACTTTCTCCAACCTCAAAGCTCTAAAACGCGTCATTTACATGGAGCTCGTTAGCATCTGTATCGTGGATTTTCTGGCTTTCCTCGTGCAACTCCAAATCGTTAACATCATTCACTTCAAAATCGTCCGAACTGTTGTCTTGCTGCACATCTATTTCTGCATCATTTTGGGTTTGATTTAGATTGCACATCTCGCCACCCAACATGTAATTGAATTCAACGATGGTGATTATGCAGAAACCTAAACGATGGTGATTATGCACACTCGATACTACAGAACCGGAAGAAAGGATTCTAAGTAAATTCAGCGATGAAGAAGATATACACGATGATAATAAAAAATTAGATATTATGCAACAATTTAGGAGTTGATTTAATTATTCAATATTATCCATAATTAACAAAAAAATCTGAATTTTTCAACTTACTAAATTAACCTTTAATAATTATTAATTTTAAACAATAAGTAATGACATGGATAAATCAATGGTTGAGATGGATTTGTAAAGGGGTGCAATATATACTTGATGTGGATCCCATATTAGTGCAATATGAGTAATAATCAATCAACAATCAATAATTCAGATCAATAGGTCGTCATCCATATGATTGATATTCAAAAGGTTACAATACGTTCAGAGAAAATATTCAATAGACATTATGAACGATCAACCTAAACTCTAAAGACAAATTAACATTACATACTTAGGCCTATGACAATCAAGGCCCAAGCCCATAAACTCTAATAAGCCCAATTCACAATTATAGGCTTTTACAAATAATATAAAACTCTTTATAAAACTTTCTATCTTATAGGACATTTATGGTCCTAACAATCTCCCCCTAAAGTTATATAAAGAAAAAATTGGTCCTGAAAACTTTAGGTCTTGATCTTCTTTCCCTCTTGGATCGTTAACAAACTTTGGTGTTGCTTGTCTTCATGCCTTTCAAAGCTCTTCCTTGAATAAAGCTCTTATCTTCAGTTTCAACTTTATCACCAGATTCAATGAACAATAACCTCGACTGAGTGCACGAAACGCAACTTTCAACTGTAGAAACTCAACACATCCGATAAGCACACGCGAAAGATAATGTGCGAGTTACGTGACATTCCTTAATGCATCTTCAGTTTAAAATCACGAATCTGTCTTTGAATCGTGAGTTGAATTTGCTTTCAGCTTTAGCTTTAAGAACTTGTAGACCCAATCCGCTCGAAGGAAGAAATAATAATTGTAGCGAATACCACTTGATAAGGGATAAGAAGAATTGATCATTTGTAAACACTTTGAACTCTTTTCGGAACTGATCAAATAACAGTTACTCCCCCTCAACTTTTGCTTACTCCCCCTCAACTTTTGCTAACTCCCCCTTAACATGATAATATGTGTCTTTGAATCTGTATCATTTCTCCCCCTCATGATGGTTAAGAGCATCCTGAGCATCATTTAACTTCAAAGACAACACTGATGAGTAGTAAAATATCAGATAGAACAGTTAGTAACCAGGATGGGGTAAGTATCTAACACAGAAACACAAAAGTAACTATTATCACAACAATTAAAATAGTTGTGTAGCATATGTTCAGAGTTGGCATTGGGGTATCTCTGATAGGACTTCCAGTTATCACTGAAGAAAACTTTTAAAAATTAACTTCTCAAACTGCTCCGACAATATCACAAAGATATGCAAATGGAATCACAAAGACTCGTGCATGTGTGAAAGAATTAAATTATATCGATTTGGCTCAAAATATTGATTTAACCTGGGACGCAAGTTAAAAGTCAATAGACTCAGTGATTGGAATATGAAGTTCGGAGACTGGAGCTGATGTCTTCCTTTTTCAATATCTAAGACCTCTGAGTGAGGAATAGATAGATTATGTGCTAAACCTTCATGAATATATGAAACAAGCATCTTTTGTGAGATACTTGAGTGGCTACGTGGGGTGACACGAGTTATCGACATTGGGTCCATGTATGTTTCAATATTCATCTCCAAAGTATGAGAATGAATAGATTGTGTGGTTACCCGGATAACTGACTCAGTTTGGTAAGAACCAAATTATTCTTTTAAGTCCTGTCACATCCTCACCATTTTCTTTTCACTCCAAACTCGTATATGCATCTAGACCCCTCACTGATGTCTATAAATGGATGTATTTCTTGGGTAGGTCCTTCCGATTTTGGATAGATCATAGAAACAATGTAATTCCTAACACTCATTTCATGTATCAAATAAATCATTGAGGTACACATTTAAGTACGAGTTCTAAACTGAAATGTTTAGAAGTCAAAGCATTTAAGAACGAGTCCTGATCTGAGATGATCAAAAGTCATTAAAAATTATTTGCAATAGATACTTTCAATAAACAAGATCAAGCGCGAAACAGAATTACTCATTAAGCACATTATGGTCAAAAATGAAACAATTGTGAAGAAAGTTCAATTGTGAAGAACAAGTCACAATTAATGTGTTAGATAAGAATTGAATCATTAATAGATAAGAACAAATTGGAATTCAAGCGAGTATATTTTCATCGAAAAATCAACTAACATATGAGACATGAAAATAACTAAATCAAAAAAATATAACACGTGGTAATTTTGGAATTTAGAATCGAAGAAAAACAAACACGAGTAAGTTTTTCAGAATAAATTACCACGGTTATTTGAATTCAATTAAAATTCACTTACTTTTCACACACTAGTACTCCCCCTAAAAAATGGTGTAACCTTTTATTGATGTCATGTGAAAGGAATCTTCTGAACTATACGCACATGACATTCCTGCAAAACAGATTAGAAAGATTTTGGTATCCATGCTTTGATGGATCCTTGATGGTTAGATACCTTACTAGAGTGAGGACCGGTGATACTATAAGAACCATACCAATAAGATGCGTATTTCCAGTCAACAAAATCATTCAAACCACATGCAGAACAACAATTACAATCGTAAGAAAGTTGAACAACTGTTGAATTGAATAAAGTCTTAAAGAAAACATCACACTTTGTTCAACAGACGTACGAGAATTAAAAACCTCATGATTATGATTGTATGTCCTAGCATGCGAAACTGACTTAAATGGGTTTGTATTCAATGTGCTTTCATTTGACTTCTTCACTACCCAAACTTGTTTGAATATTTTTCACCGACCATTATTATCTGAAATATCATTAAAGTCACTATCGAAAGAACTGGAGTAGTAAGAATGTCTATTTTGAGAGCGATCGGTCGTCTTCCATCTCTGTGAACGTCTTTTAGATTTAGAATTGTTTTTGGAAACATTGTTCACAGAACGGGTTTGAGGGGCGGATGTAGAACATTCACCTTTCTGAAAATTAACCGATCGTTGAGGTGTTTTTGGAAGAAAATCAATATGGCTTGGAAGGGGTTGATCAAATTCAAACTTTTGAACTTCTTCATCTAAACAAATGTTAGAATTCATGAATGGAGAAAAATCAAGTGCACTCTCGGATGGAACACCATTGGTCAAAGGATGTGAGGAACATTTTGGAATTGTGTTTTGCGAAGAATCAGGTGCGGAAGCTTTTTGAAAATCAGAGTCAATATTCTTTTTAAAACACTCCATTTGAGGTCCTTTTCCCATAATAGCCTTACAGGAAGATGTATCTGATGAGGTGGAGGAAGGTTCAGACATAACGGTTTTCTCGTTTTGAAGTTGGTCAAACTTCTTTTGAAGTTCGCCCTTGCTAACTTGCTCCTGCATCATCTATGTTGTCAAAACAGACAGTTTAGATGTGAGCCATTTTATTTCCGTCTGAAGAGCTCCCTTTTCCTCAACTGATACAGATTCTGTTTTTGCGGAATTAAACACTCAAGTTTGGATAAAAGCTCTTGTTTTTCTTTTTGAAATTTAATTCGTTCCTGTTCAAATGACTCCTTGATAGGGCGGGTTTCACCCCCCTAAATCTAACCGCAAGTGTACGGTGTCGAAATCAAGTAATAATGTACGGAAGTACGAGTATCGAATCCACGGGAACCAGGAACTAAGTATCACAATTACTATAATCACTATTAACTGAATTGTCGAAATTGAGAGATGGTTGGTCTTAAACTAATTAATTGCAATAAGAAAATCACAAACGGAACAGTAGACAACTTGAGGAAATTTCGATAGAGAAAACAGTTGAGGGTTGGAAATCCTTAGGTTTTCAAATACGAGTATCTGACTTAAAACAATCACCAGTTAATCCCCTTGATGAATACCCAATCTCTAAAATCACCATTGTTCTCTTTCGAGCAACATCGGGTTTTATTTTGAAAAGGACAAGTTTTATCTTTCGATCTCAACCTATGGATTTCAAAACACATTAAACGCAAGATTCATATTTGAACGAATAGATTTAATCTCTCGATCTCAACCTAAATGGTTCAATTAGGACTAAGGCGTATTCGGTATATCTCTATCACCAAATTCTCGCCTTAGGCATGCAATTCCTAGTTCTAGCTAACAGTTAATTATCTCGAGCTCAACTGGAAACAACAAAACTATTGAAAACTAGCTAAACTCTCAAAAGCATTAAGAATCAAATTACATGCATTCATTAAAAAGGAAAACCGATAAACATTCAAGTCATCTGTTCATATGCTCAAACCTAATTCAATCCAACCCCCAACATCTAAAGATTAGTTCATGATGTCGGGGGACAAAAACATAGGAGAAGAAAAGGAAACAATGAACGAAAACATGATAAAAGTGATCGTGGTGAATGTGGTAGATGTACTCCCTTCTCCCGGCTCTAATCCGCGTCGCGTCGGGAATTCCTCCTCGAACTATCCTCTATCGTCCCTCCAAAAGCTACGAAAAATCTCTGGAAATCCCCCAAAGTCGTCTCTGGCCGTCGTGTTGAATTGCGTATCAAGCCTCCTTGAATAATGACCTAGAATCCGGAACAAAAGGCTGAAATTCGCGAAACAGGAGGTTACGCGGCTTGTGCCGTGGTTTACAAACCGCGCACAAAGCCGCGCGTGTTTCTGAAGCTGTTCCGGGTCAGGTTTGGTTCGGGTCTGGTTCCTGGTTCGGGCGCGGGTCTTGGGCTTGGATCTCGAGCTTTCGTTGGCTTCGTTTTGGACTCGTTTTAGGCTCTTTTTAGCTTCTTTTATCGATGAACGCTGTCTTTTGGATTACCTGTTCATTTTACTAGATAAACCATTAAAACTCCGTTTCTTTGCTTAAACGCAAGCCAATCTCATTGGTTTGAGAACCGAAAATGACGCCAAAAAGTGGCGTTATCAACAACCCCAAACCGAGCGTTGCTCGTCCCCAAGCAAATTAGCGACAAAATAGAATAAAAGCATATATCATAGAAATGATAATAACTGCACAACTCCCAATCGGTACCATGTAATGCACTTGTGATTTCCCATACCCGTGAATGCCTATCTCACTCTCGCCTCATTCCTATTCCGTTTGATCTATGACCTTCCATTGTAAGTTGAACTCGTGACTGCTCCGTTTCCATTAAGGTTGTTCTAGGTCCGGACATACTAGGGAAAACATTTCGCCTCGACCCTACCTCACGGGATTCTCTCATTTCGCTCGAACCTAGGTTATCGCACGTGTTGTCATGTGTAGGAAGTTATGTACAAGAATATTCAAATATTACATGACAACTCTAATGAACGACACACAAATGTCCAAAAATTGATCTCAGAAAGGAATCAAGTAGCAAGACAGGGAATATCAGTAAAGATGGTCGTATACCCTAATCACATTTTCCAGAAGATCATCCAGGTCTTTACATGGGTTGTAACGGGGCTAAGGTTATGGCTAAGAAGTGAAGGGTAAAAGGGAACAAAGATCCTCGGTGTGTCAATCATTAACAGTTCTGAACTTTTCTGGTTTTGATTCTATCACTCGGCCCTCTTTGTCACTATTGGAGTCGCTTTGACTCTCTTATTTTCTGCTGTACTTACTATCAATATCTAAACTAGTTTTTTTTTAAAGAATCAAATTGGGGCTGCATTGGCCCTCTTTTCTATTTATTTTCATAACTGGCCTGTATTCCTTCTTTTCCGCTCTATCTTCTCATTGTTCATTACCGCTCAGATTGACACACTTTCGGATAGGGTTGGCTAAGGCTTTTGGATCGGGTTTAAAGGTGGGTCTGAAATGAAAAGGTGAGTGTATGGCTACAAATGGGTCTATGGTTACACACAAATGGGTGAAAAGGTACGATAGCTAAACATGGGTTAAACATACACACAATGCCTGGAATCATCTCTTAAGGTCCACACGATTTGGTCTACTATACCCTTACCTAATATCCCGATGGCTGTCTTTATATACTGCATGCATTTAATGCAATTCAGTATATACTTTACACGTGTCATCAGCTGGTTGGTTGCATGTCATTGACCTTAGTTGACAACCTTAGTAGCCGTATGGATGAATAGTGTAGTATCAGAGTGGTTGTACGATTTCAGATATTCGGAGGTTCTTTTCTGACAATTCGTACGGAGTCGTGCAAGGGTGGTTAAGACAAAAGTACTTTGTACGGAGGACTTCATGATCAGCTTTCGTTGATTCAGCGATTATCATTTTCTATTCAGCGAATGATAAAGTTCAGCGATAGCTGAAGTCTTATACTTGATACTTCACGTTGAGTGGACAAATCTGAGTCTTCGCTGATCCGCATCAGTTCATTAGGAGACTTGTCGCTGGTTCTTGAGCTTGATCTCCGATTTCAGCGTAGAACCTTTGTTGCCGTGAAACTTGTCTTCAGGGATCATAAGTAAACAACTAACTTATCAGCGATCACCATAATGACTGAACAGACTCAGAACATTAATGGTGAACAGTGTTCGCTGAATGTTTAATCTAAAGAGGGAGAGTTCCTATCAGCGGTACTGGAAGATCTTAGTACTTATCAGCGATAGGGAAACTCTGATACATATTGTTTACTTACAATTTTCACTAAGTATATAAGAGAGGGTCATTATCAAATCACTGAGGGTTTGGATCAACAATCTCCTCCTATTTGATTATGACATAGCAACAAAGAAAATTGCTATTTAATGAAAACATATGGATAAAAAGAACTCATAAAATATTTGTCCCTTTTACTGTTTTCTGGGATCTTTTCAGTACTGATGGAGTAAAGTACGTTCGCTGAAATCTTTCTTTAAAATATTGAATCAGGTTACAATGAAGAACAGAAAGATTACAAGTACAAGCGAAATAATTTACAAGTACAGAAGGATAACTGATACAATAGAGAAAAAGGAGATTATATCAGTTTTCAAAGGGTTCTTCCTTAATGAGAAGTTCATCAAGGGTCTTTTTAGTGGGGATCATCCAGTCAGGGACTTTTACTCCTTGATTCTTTAACTTCAGAGCAGCTTCAAAAATCAAGGGCTTCAGGTGTCTAGCTTTGATGTCGCGTCTGACTTCACACCAGTGTACGAGATCTCTGAGTTGTTCGATGGGAGCGATTTGGAGCTCAGAGACACGTTGAAAGTGATGATTTCCATCATAGTCTAAGAAGAATATACCATATGGATCACTTACCACTGTGCCAGGGATGAAGGTTTCTCCAGGTGGTAGGGAGGTGTCAAGCATTGAAAGATCAGCATCAGGGCCAAGAACTTCAGCACGAGAGAAACCAATACCTGTTTCATTTCGAATGGTTGGACCTGAATTAGAAACTTTCTTCTTCTTAGTAGAGGCTTTCTTCGGTTGAGGAAGAGTAGGAGGAATATCCACAGCAGATGAAAGCAAGTCGATCTGTTTGTTTAAGATCATCTCAACATGGCTTTTGAATTTTGAGCGTGATCCCTGAATGGCTAATTTTGTTTCTAACCATTCAGAGAGACCAAACTTTTCTAATGAAGCAGCATAGAAGGTTTGCTTGGTTTTGTCATCTCTGAAGATATCCACTTCAACAACAGGAACATCAACGTACATTTTTCCTCTGATGTTGGCTTTGATTATCTTGGATGGTCTTGATCGATAGGTCAGCATTTGATTAGCCCATTACAAGGTTGTATCAGAGACCTTTGTCTTTTCTCTAACGATTTCTTGAGCATCATCCCAGAGATGACGTTGAACATCAATGGGAACTCTTTTCAGCTTGGGGTCTTTGATTGATCGTTGAGTAAGCTTGATGGCGTATTCTCTGTCTTTCTCTTCAGCTTCCTTTCTTTCAGCGATGAGGCGTTCAGCTCTGAGGTGTTCCTTGTATTCAGCTTTTGAAATTCTGAACTTTGGAGGAACAGAAGGCAGTTGATCACGCCTTAGAATGATTCGCTGATCCTCGAATCGCTTTATTATTTCCTCTTTTCTCTTTTGATCCTCTTCACTCAGCTTTTGAGGAGCTGAGGAAGGTCTGTTTCTGTGCGAGAGAGGTTGTTCTTCTAGTTCATCAGTCTCAGAGATCAAATCTAAGACTGAGATTATTTCATCAGCAGCAGCTGGCTTTATTTGTGAAGTCGCAGTAGTAGAACCTTCAGCGACATCCTCAAACAGGGGAGAGGACTAGCTGAAACACAACGATCTTACAAATAAGAACATGGGTAGAAGAACTTGGGTAGAAAGAGAAAGAGAAATATGTTCAGGTGTAGGCTAGGGTAGTAGAACTTATAGAGGAGGGATGGAGTGAGATATGATTAGTGTACCTGAAAAACCGGCTTTACAAGCAAGATCGCCAGATTTTCATCTTCAGCGACGCCTTTGCCTTTGCCTTTCTCAGCGCCAGAGGCTGAGGGCTTTGTCTTTGTCCGCTCCCCTGTTGGTTCATTTATTGAAATTCCCTTAAGAGCTTTGATCCTTGGGGCAGGTTTGACGATAAAGAAATCATCGTCATCGTCGTCATCATCATCATCATCATTCTTCTTTGGAGAAGAAGATGGTTCATCATCAGGGATGTCGACGGATTCATCATCTTCTGCTTCGGATTCTTCAGCGTCTTCTTCGAGTTGCTCCCCCTCAGATACAGATGCGAGCTTCTCGGTTCCCTCAGGGTTTTCATCTCCCTGAGGTCCAGCGATAAGATCTTCATTCTTCTCTCCCCTGATAGATTCATCATGGGAAAGGTCTTCAGCGCTCTTCTCAAGATCCTCAGCGCTCTTCTCAGCGGGATGTTCAGCGCTCTTCTCCCCCTCTTTCTCATGATTGGGGGAGGAATGGGTAGACTCAGCATTTGTATTTTCTCTGTCTTCTTGGCCAGAGATTTTAATACAACTTTCAATCGCAGCTAATCTGTCTTCGAGGCCAGATATAGCAGGATTGATTTTCCCAAGCTCAATGCGATCTGTCGCTGTAAAAGTTTACAATACAGGGGCAGGGGCAGGAGCAGGAGTATTTGCCTTGTTGACCAGCGTCTCGATCATCGTCTTTATAGAGCCAACGTAGGTTTTTACAGAACCCAAGTCGGTCTTGACAGCTGACATATCCCCCTCGAGATGTTCAACCGTTGTTTTCAGCTTTGTAACATCGCTGGACACGGTCGAAACTGAGTTATTGAGGCTGGTGTAGTCAGTGTAGATGTCAGAGAGTACTTTGGCAAAATCGTTGAGCGTCTTATCAAGGCCTTTAATGTCATCTGTGGAAGCTTTCTTCTCCACCACCGTAGTCAGCTTTGTCAAATTCTCTCCAGCGTTTGTTACGGCTGTTGAGTTGTTGGAGAGTGTGGTGGTGAGACCGGTCAACTTTGTTTCCACGGACTTCAGAGACTCGTTGATGTCTCCCAAATTAGGACATGTAACAGATAAAAACTTGTGAACAGAGGAAAGCTCAGAAGTTTGGGGTTTAGTAACAGTGTATAGGATTTTGTGTGTACTTGCAGGAGGGTGTACGAACTCGTCAAAAATGCGGGTTCCTGAATAATGTTCCATATCTTCCTCAAAAGTACGGTGAGGTATGGTGATCTCTGCAGGTCCTGTCTTCATCATTCGTTGAGAAGCGTCAGCGGTGGCTTCTAGAATGATGGCATCTCCAGTGTTCTTTGGAGGAGTGTCCAAGTGAGTGGGGGGAGAAGCGAAGGATAAGAATGGGGTTCGGGTACTGAGTTCAGCGTTGGAATCGCTGAGAATCACTTCATCAGTCTTTTGAGAGACTGAGGGAGGTTGGGTAGGTTCCAAGTTTCTAACCTTAGCGTTTGGAGACGCTGAAGTCTGGATTGAAGGGATGGCTTGAATGGGTGTGGCAGAGCGTACCACGGAACTTTCCTTCAGCTCGTCAGAATGAGCTGAGGAGTCTTCAGCATGGGATTGCTGGGGTTGCTCCTTGGTTTTCTTGATCCTTTTGGAATCAAGTTGGGTTGAAGAGTGTTTCCTTTTCTTAGAAGGAGAGGATTGTGTGGCCGGGGCATCAGCGATGGGTGTTGTCGCTGAAGGAGCCACAGAAGTCGAAGAATTAGGGTTAAGAAGAGAGAGAAGGGTAGAGAGACGTACCTCATTGTCGACAGGTTTGAAATCGAGCACCTTAGGGCCAACCTGAGAAAGTTTCAGGTCACCCTCTTGAGGATAGCTGTCCTTCAGGCCATATTGGAAGATGGCGCTGATGAAATGGGGGTAGGGAACCCATGTAGGTCTGTCAGCAGCAGAATCTACTCTTTGTACTAGGTCATCATAAATGATAGATGCCCAGTCAATATGTAGACCTTTCAGCAGTGCGTATCCCATAGCCTGCTGAGGTTGAGCGGCTTGATCAGAGGAGCCGGTCTTCGCTGTCATGCAGTTGATCAGGTGTGCGAAGATGAAATTCATCTCGCTGGGCATTTTGGACTTCTTTATCAGCGTCGGCTTCTTCTCGGGCTTCTTGTCCCTTCCAGTTTCCCAGATGTAACCCATTGCGTCGAGGAAAGCAATGATTTCTTCTCTGTCAGTATGCTTCTTATGGTCAGGGAATGGAACAAACAGTTTTTCTTTGGTAGCATTTGGAAAGTTCATGGCTTTTCGAATGATAGCGGGGGTTATCTTAATTGTGCCATACTCAGTATCGCTGAGTATGCAATCGATGGTTTTGGATGCATCTTTGGCGGAGGGTAGCTGAGTGTGTCTGGCAGAGTACCAGAACTGGGATAGTAGTAGCTGACTTGCAGGAGGTGTGATGGTCAGGGCTGTTGAAATGCAGCAGTTTTTCAGGAAATTCACAGCATCATCCAGATGTGTGACTTGCTTTCGAGGAGGAAACTCGAGAAGCGCAGAGAGGTTGTTGACCTTGGTCCAATCTAGTTGATCCAACTTGAACTTAACCTGAGGGGCTTTGATGATGTCCACTTCCTCAGAGTCAGCGGAGATGGACTCAGCGGTAACATTGATCTTTGAAGATGCCATTTCTCTGTATTATCAGTTCAACCAAGGATGTTAACAAATAAGAATTGTCTTGATATGGAAAGAATTTCCATTAAGATGGTTCGAATTTTGTCCATTTTATTCAGACATAAATGTCTTAATGAAGATTAGGGTTTTTCATGATTTTGAAACGAAATGTAAAACCCATAAAGTCTTGTATTCCAGTTTCTAAAAAAACTGGATACGAATGAAGAACAAGTTTAAGATTAAGATTTAAAACTTGAAGAACAACCATGAAATGGTTGTGTTCATAAAACCATGAAAGAAATGATTTTATTTTAAGAAGTTCTTTTGTTTGATCTTGTTTAAAACAATGATAAGATCAGAAACAAGTTATCTGCATTTAAAAAAATGAACATATTAACCTTGATGTTTTGATGAAGAAGATGATGAACAGTTCTTTGAAGATTTGAGAGCACAAATGCAACAGTAATTCTTTTCTTGCGGAGAAAGATTGTTCGCGTAAAGGACAAATATAAACCAAGAGTTGTTTATATAGGGAGTTTTAGAGAGAGAAAACCTTGAGCGGGAAAAGGTTTTCATCATGACACGGACACGTGTTTGCATTTGATTGGAAGTTTGAACGAAACGTGCAAACGTGTGTCAGAAAGAAGTCGTGCCTGGTGTTATCCGTTGCAATGACGTCACAACTGTCCTTTCACATTCTTTTAGGATGTCTCTGAGGTTTTGAAAGCTCAGGGACTCTTTTGAAAAACATGAAGCACTGAATAGAAAATATCAGTGAAGGTTTTAAGAACTTTCAAAATATCGCTGTTAAGGAAGAGATATTCAGCGATGCATTTGTTTTGAAATCTTGCATTTTCATGCGTTTGTCAGAGAGAGAAAACATACCTGGATATCAGTTTAACCAAGTTTATTCAGAGAGAAGATGATTGAATAGGTTATACGAGTTGATTTTATCCTATCGCTGATTAATGTGAACCGCTGAAGATTTTACCCTTCAAAGTTCAGCATTCCAAGCTCGCTGATGAGAAAGTTGAATCTTGTCTCATCAAGAGGTTTGGTAAATAAATCAGCTAACTGATAACCAGTTGGGATAAAATGAAGTTCTATATCACCATTCATCACATGATCTCTGATAAAATGATATCTGATTTCTATGTGTTATATCTTTGAGTGTAGCACTGGATTGTTTTTCTATAACGATGGCACTAGTGCTGTCGCAATAAATTGGAATTTTGGAGAGCTGAAGATCATAGTCTAGTAGCTGATTTCTCATCCACAAGACTTGAGAACAACAGCTTCCAGCGGCTACATATTCAGCTTCAGCTGTGGAAGTGGACACTGAGTTTTACTTCTTACTTGTCCAACTTACCAGCTTTCCACCCAGGAGCTGACATCCTCCTGTGGTGCTTTTCCTATCCATTTTGCAACCTATAAAATCACTGTCTGAATAGGCGGTTAGATCGAATCCTGAGTCTTTAGGATACCAAAGGCCTAGATTCGCTGTACCCTTAAGATATCGAAAGATTCGCTTTACAGCTTTCATATGAGATATCTTAGGTTCAGCTTGATATCGTGCACACAAGCATGTTGCAAACATAATATCGGGTCGGCTAGCTGTAAGATACAATAGTGAGCCGATCATCCCACGGTACATCGTGACATTGACAGGAACACCCTTTGTGTCCTTATCAAGTGTCAGCGGGGGTGCCATAGGGGTTTTCATAGCTGAACTTTCAGTTAAGTCGAATTTCTTCAGCATATCTTTAACATATTTTCCCTGATTAATGAAAGTTCCTTTTTCAGTTTGCTTAATCTGAAGACCAAGGAAATATGTTAGTTCACCCATCATGCTCATTTTCTACTCATCTTTCATTCTATCAGCGAAACGAGTACAAAGCTCAGGGTTAGTAGAACCAAATATAATGTCATCAACATATATTTGAACTAAAAGGATATGACCTTTCACTTTTCTAAAAAATAGAGTTTTGTCAATCTTACCTCTCTCAAATTGTTCAATATGGAGATAAGTAGAGAGAGTATCATACCATGCACGAGGAGCTTGCTTTAAGCCATAAAGTGCCTTGTCCAGTTTATAAACATAACCTGGACGCTTAGGATCTGAGAATCCTGGAGGTTGTTCCACATAAACTTCTTCATTCAGCTTTCCATTCAGAAACGCTGACTTAACATCCATCTGATGTACAGTGAAGTTTTTGTGTACAGCATATGCTAAGAAAAGACGAATAGATTCAAGTCTTGCTACTGGAGCAAATGTTTCGTCATAATCTATGCCTTCCTCTTGTCTGTATCCCTGAGCAACAAGACGAGCTTTGTTGCGAGTTACAGTACCATGTTCGTCCAACTTGTTTCGATAGACCCATTTAGTGCCTATCACCGTTTTGTCAGTTGGTCTACGAACTAGTTTCCAAACTTTGTTTCTTTCGAATTCAGTCAGCTCTTCTTGCATAGCGCTGACCTAGTTTGGATCTCTGAGGGCATCATCTATTTTCTTTGGTTCAGTTAGAGAAATAAAGTTAACAAATAAACAAATATTACCTGCACTTCTACGAGTCTGAATACCAGCGTTGGGATCACCAAGAATTTGATCGATTGGGTGATTTACAGTCCATCGCTGAGCCGGAGCATACGTCGCTGACTTAGTCTGAACTGGAGAAACTGAAGATGAGGATTCATCTACTTCTGGATTATCAGCTAAGAGAGGAATGTTTGCATTTGTCACTTCATTCACTGATTGCTGAGAAATAAATGGAATTTCTGAGACATTTGGATCAACTGCAGGTATAGTGTTAATAGGAACAGCTGAGACCCAAGATGTTTTAGCTTCACTATTCTGCATATCCGGAATGATAGTAGGACCATCATTTTCTACGGTGTGAGCATGAGGAGTGGGAACTTCTTCTGAATCACCAAGATGAGAAAACATCCATTGATTCAGTTCTTCAGTATCAGCGGACGGTTTAGAATTCGCTGAACGGGATTCGTCAAACGTGACGTGAATAGTTTCTTCTACAGTTTGTCTTCTACGGTTGAAGACTCTGAAGGCTTTGGAGACTGAGGAGTATCCAAGAAAGATTATGTTGATCCAAACCCTCAGTGATTTGATAATGACCCTCTCTTAAATACTTAGTGAAAATCATAAGTAAACAATATGTATCAGAGTTTTACTATCGCTGATAAGTACTAAGATCTTACAGTACCGCTGATAGGAACTCTCGCTCTTTTAAGTTAAACATTCAGCGAACACTGTTCATCATTAATGCTCTGAGTCTGTTCAGTCATTATGATGATCGCTGATAAGTTAGTTGGTTATTTTATGATCCCTGAAGACAAGTTTCACGTCAACAAAGGTTCTACGCTGAAGTCGAAGATCAAGCTCAAGAACCAGCGACAAGTCTCCTAATGAACTGATGCGGATCAGCGAAGACTCAGATTTGTCCACTCAACGTGAAGTATCAAGTACAAGACTTCAGCTATCGCTGAACTTTATCATCTGCTGAATAGTAAATGATAATCGCTGAATCAACGAAAGCTGATCATGAAGTCCTCCGTACAAAGTACTTTTGTCTCAACCACCCTTGCACGACTCCGTACGAATTGTCAGAAAAGAACCTCCGAATATCTGAAATCGTACAACCACTCTGATACTACACTATTCATCCATACGGCTACTAAGGTTGTCAACCAAGGTCAATGACATGCAACCAACCAGCTGATGACACGTGTAAAGTATATACTGACTTGCATTAAATGCATGCAGTATATAAAGAGATGAACTCACTTCTTTTGAAGTAACTTGCTAACTCTGGACAAGTTCAAATCTCTCTCAAGATAGGATTTTATTAGTAATCTCCTTATCTTTCTTAGTGCAAGAAACCTTAGTGTTCCAACTTGTTTAGATTTAGGTTTATCCTTAATCTTGTCTCCGCAACAAGCTGTAAATTGTTAATGATTTATCAATAAACAATTTAGAAAAATAAAATAGTGTGTTTGTATTCAACTCCCCCCCTTATACAAACTTGTATAGGCCTTCGGGACCAACAAGTGGTATCAGAGCGGATTTGTTTAATCTCATAAACAAGATCTAATCTAAGATATTTCTCTTCCTTGCTATTATCTGAAAATGGCCAACACAAACACACATTATATAGACAATGGTTCTCTTGCAAAACCCCCTAGATTTTCCAGAGATAACTTCAACTTATGGAAAAATAGGATGATGCTCTTCTTAGAAGGTGTAGACCCTACTATGACCTACTATCTTGAAAACGACCCACACATCCCTGTAACAATTGATCCTTTAGTTCCAGCCACTGCAACTAGAGCTGCTATTCCTGAAAGGCTGATTCCAAAGGAAATACACATGTGGACCGATGAAGATAAGAAGAAAGTGGCTATAGATACAAAATCCAGATCCATACTATCCATGGCCCTTCCTGACGAAGTCTACCATTCCGTCATGAACCTGAAGTCATCAAAAGCCATGTGGGACACAATATGTGTTCAGTATGAAGGAACGTCTGAAGTCCAGGACTCAAGAAAGATCAACCTGGTAAGACAATACGAAAGCTTCATTTCTGGTAAGAATGAAACTCTCTCTGAAGTTCACCAACGTTTTAATTGCTTAATTATAGATCTAAAAACTGTTGGTAAGGAATATATTCTAACTTTGAAGTGCTGACAAAGTTTCTAGAATGTTTACCTGAAAGCTGGGACAATTATTCCATGTGTCTCAAGCTGTCAAAGGATCTTAAATCAATGACCCTTTCAACCTTATATGGTACATTGCTGAATCATGAGCAATCTAGCCATCTTAAGAAGAATCTTGTAAAAGATTCCAAAAGCACTCATGTTGCTTTAATCTCAGAAGAACCTTCTACTCAGCGACCCTCGGTCACTATCACTGAGTTAGAAAGTAACTCTGAAAGGTCATCAGACTCTGATTCTTCAGACGATGATGAATCCTTGGCGCTCCTAACTAAAAGGTTCAGGAGATTCGCCAAGAAGAAAATGTTTAGAAAGAATAAACCTCTTTCCATAACTGACAAGCCTAAATCATCAGCTTTTGTTGATAAGGCTACTGCTACTTGTTTCAACTGCGAAAAGACAGGTCATTTCGCTAATGAGTGCAGGTCAAAGAAAAGCATGAGACCTTCAGCTTTTACAAAGAAATCCTTTGTTCCAAGGAATAAAGATGACAAATACTCAAAGATGAAGGAGAAGTATGCAAAGCTGAAAAGCTTTAAGAAGAAAGGAAAAGGCCTGATGGCTGACTATGATTGGGCTGCTTCTGATGAAGAAGCCTCATCATCTGATTCTGAAGATGATGAAGCAAATCAGTGTCTTATGGCCAAGATTGAAGACGAGGAAGAAAGTTCAGACATTCCCTCCACTTCAACATCTTCCATTCAGGTATCACCTTCTTTCTTTACCAATATTGCAAATATTGATGAAGCTGATAGTCTCCGTAAAATCGACCTATTGACTAGAAGTTTATACGAAGCCATGAACGGCAAAGCTGTGGTTGAAAACCAAAATCTTGATCTCGCTGAAAAGCTTAAAAACTGCCATCTTCAAATAGAAAAGCTTTCTAAAATTGAAGATGATTTTAACGATCTAGTCTATTTAAATCAGTTAGTCAAAATCGAACGAGCAGAAGCTATCGCTGCATTAAAATCTGAACAAGCTACTGTTGAAGGATGGTGTAATTCTTCAACAAAGATCACTGAGATAATTAAGGCTCAGATTCCTCTGAGTGATAAACGTGGTCTGGGTTATAAATATGATACTCCAAAACCAACCACTGAACGTTCAATGCTTAAATTTGGAACGTTCGTATCCTCAGTCGCTGACACTTCATCATCTCAGTGCTCCTCGTCTGTTACACCAATCCCTGAGGAAACTCCTACCTCCTCAAAAGGTAAGGAGAAAATGGTTTATTCAAAACCGACCTCTGTCTCTAAAGACAAAGGTAAAGGAATTGTTGTTTATCAAAATCCTCAGAAGGGTACCTTAGTACCTAAGCTGAATGCTTCCAAAGCCTTAGTGATTCATTCATCTGGTTCTAGAAATCAGACCTCTGGATCAGTTCAGCGACCTACTCCTAGACTCAGAGTAGATGTCCTTGGTAAGAAATCTGAAGAACTGAATGTTCGTCCTATTTCAAAAACCAATAGTGTACTTGGTGCTGGCACTTCTAATTCCAAATTAAAAGCTCAGCACTCAAGTGGTCCTAGAACTAATTTTAGTTATAGGAAATGTTATCACTGTGGACTTACCGATCATATTGCAAGTAAGTGCCCCACAGCCACCAAAGCTGATAAGATAGCTAAGGTGAAGATAGCACCCAAGTCCAAGAAGACCAACCCAGTTGCAATTCAGGTCAAGGTGACTCCTACCGCTGAGGTCAAGAAATTGACCAAAGTGAAGAAAGACAAAGCTGAATCTTCAAATGCTGCGAAGACTGCTGAACCCATTCCAACTACTTCCACTGACAAACGCGTATACATGGTGAAATGGGTACCCAAGCAAAACTAATCTTCCTTTGTAAATGAAGGTTAAGAAGGGTATCTGGTATCTTGATAGCGGATGCTCTAGACACATGACTGGTAAGAAAAACCTGCTCGCTGAATACAAGGAAGAGAAGGGTCCCTCTGTGACATTTGGTGGAAATGGAAAAGGACATACCCGAGGGTATGGTGTACTTTCAAATGGTACAACATCCTTCAGAAGAGTCGCATATGTTGAAAGGCTGAAGCATAATCTTCTGAGCATCAGTCAGCTTTGCGACATGGATAACAAAGTGATTTTCACTAAGGAATCCTGCTTTGTCACTGACAAAAAGGAGAAGATAGCTCTCAGCGGTTATCGTTTGGAAAATGTTTATGTAATAAACATGGACTCAACAACCACTGAGAACTCCTGTTTCTTCTAAAAGGCATCTTCTGATGTTAACTGGCTATGGCACAAAAGGCTCTCACATCTCAACTTCAAGACGCTGAATACTCTTTCCTCCAAAGAGTTAGTCACTGGTCTACCTCAACATTCATACGCCAAAGACTCTTTATGTTCAGCATGTGAAAAAGGGAAGCAGACCAAGGCAAGCTTTAAGTCAAAGCAAGTTTCCTCAGTGTCATCTCCTCTTCAACTACTCCATATGGATTTGTTTGGTCCTGTTAACAAACAATCCATCGCTGGAAAGAAATATACGCTGGTCATAGTTGATGAATTCTCTCGTTACACATGGGTAATGTTTCTCCGTTCTAAGAGTGACACCCCTGAAGAACTCATCACCTTTGTTCAGAAGTTGGAAACTCTGAACAATATGACTGTTCGCTCAATAAGGAGTGATCATGGAACTGAATTCAAAAACAGTTCTCTTGATTCCTTCCTTGAGAGTAAGGGTATTTCTCACAACTTTTCGTCAGTGAGAACACCGCAACAAAATGGAGTCGCTGAAAGAAGAAATAGAACAATTATTGAAGCTGCACGTTCAATGCTCAGCGATTCTCACCTGCCTACTCAGTTTTGGGCAGAAGCTGTCAACACTGCTTATTTTACGCAAAACAGATCGCTGATAGTCAAAAGATTCAAAAAGACAGCCAATGAACTTTTTCATGGGAGAAAGCCTTCAATCAGTTTTCTTCACATCTTTGGATGTCAGTGTTTCATACTGAACAACAGAGATGCCCTTGGAAAGTTTGATCCTAAGGCTGATGATGGAATCTTTCTTGGATACTCCTCAGTCTCCAAAGCCTTCAGAGTCTTCAACCGTAGAAGACAAACTGTAGAAGAAACTATTCACGTCACGTTTGACGAATCCCGTTCAGCGAACTCAAAACCGAACGCTGATACAGAAGAACTAAATCAATGGATGTATTCTCATCTTGGTGAATCAGAAGATATTCCCACTCCTCATGCTCACACCGTAGAAAATGATGGTCCTACTATCATTCCAGATATGCAGAATAGTGAAGCTGAAACATCATGGGTCTCAGCTGTTCCTATAAACACTATACCTGCAGTTGATCCAAATGCCTCAGAAATTCCGTCTATTTCTCAGCAATCAGTGAATGAAGTGACAAATGCAAACATTCCTCTCTTAGCTGATAATTCAGAAGTAGCTGAAGCCTCATCTTCAGTTTCTCCAGTTCAGACTAAATCAACGACTTATGCTCCGGCTCAGCGATGGACTGCAAATCACCCAATTGATCAAATTCTTGGTGATCCAAACGCTGGTATTCAGACACGACGAAGTGCAGGTAATATTTGCTTATTTGTTAATTTTATTTCACTAACTGAACGAATGAAAATAGATGATGCCCTCAGAGATCCAAACTGGGTCAGCGCTATGCAAGAAGAGCTGACTGAATTCGAAAGAAACAAAGTTTGGAAACTTGTTCGTAGACCAACTGACAAAACGGTGATAGGCACTAAATGGGTCTATCGAAACAAGTTGGACGAACATGGTACTGTAACTCGCAACAAAGCTCGTCTTGTTGCTCAGGGATACAGACAAGAGGAAGGCATAGATTATGACGAAACTTTTGCTCCAGTAGCAAGACTTGAATCTATTCGTCTTTTCTTAGCATATTCTGTACACAAAAACTTCTATGTACATCAGATGGATGTTAAGTCAGCGTTTCTAAATGGAAAGCTGAATGAAGAAGTTTATGTGGAACAACCTCCAGGGTTTTCAGACTCTAAGCGTCCAGGTTATGTTTATAAGCTGGATAAGGCACTTTATGGCTTAAAGCAAGCTCCTCGTGCATGGTATGATACTCTCTCTACTTATCTCCATATTGAAAAATTTGAGAGAGGAAAGATTGACAAAACTCTATTTTTTAGAAAAGTGAAAGGTCATATCATTTTAGTTCAAATATATGTTGATGACATTATATTTGGTTCTACTAACCCTGAGCTTTGTACTCGTTTCGCTGATAGAATGAAAGATGAGTATAAAATGAGTATGATGGGTGAACTAACATATTTCCTTGGTCTTCAGATTAAGCAAACTGAAAAAGGAACTTTTATAAATCAGGGAAAGTATGTTAAAGATATGCTGAAAAAATTCGACTTAACTGAAAGTTCAGCTATGAAAACCCCTATGGCACCACCGCTGACACTTGATAAGGACTCAAAGGGTGTTCCTGTCAATGTCACGCTGTACCGTGGGATGATCGGCTCACTATTGTATCTTACAGCTAGCTGACCCGATATTATGTTTGCGACATGCTTGTGTGCACGGTATCAAGCTGAACCTAAGATATCTCATATGAAAGCTGTAAAGCGAATCTTTCGATATCTTAAAGGTACAGCGAATCTAGGCCTTTGGTATCCCAAAGACTCAGGATTCGATCTAACCGCCTATTCAGATAGTGATTTTGCAGGTTGCAAAATGGATAGGAAAAGCACCACTGGAGGATGTCAACTCCTGGGTGGAAAGCTGGTAAGTTGGACAAGTAAGAAGCAAAACTCAGTGTCCACTTCCACAGCTGAAGCTGAATATGTAGCCGCTGGAAGCTGTTGTTCTCAGGTCTTGTGGATGAGAAATTAGCTACTAGACTATGATCTTCAGCTCTCCAAAATTCCAATCTATTGCGACAGCATTAGTGCCATCGCTATAGCAAACAATCCAGTGCTACACTCAAAGACAAAACACATAGAAATCAGATATCATTTTATCGTGATGAATGGTGATATAGAACTTCATTTTATCCCAACTGATTATCAGTTAGCTGATTTATTTACCAAACCTCTTGATGAGACAAGATTCAACTTTCTCATCAGCGAGCTTGGAATGCTGAACTTTGAAGGGTAAAATCTTCAGCGGTTCGCATTTGATCAGCGATACGTTTATACAAACTTGTATAGCCTTCGGGATAAAATCAACTCATATAATCCATTTCATCATCTTCTCTCTGAATAAACTTGGTTAAACTGATATCCAGGTATGTTTTCTCTCTCTGACAAACACATGAAAATGCAAGATTTCAAAATAAATTATATCGCTGAATATCTCTTCCTTAAACAACGATATTTTGAAAATTCTTTAAACCTTCACTGATATTTTCTATTCAGTGCTTCATGTTTTTTAAAAGAGTCCCTGAGCTTTCAAAACCTCAGAGACATCCTAAAAGAATGTGAAAGGACAGTTGTGACGTCATTGCAACGGATAACACTAGGCACGATTTCTTTCTGACACACGTTTGCACATTTCGTTCAACTTCTAATCAAATGCAAACACGTGTCCGTGTCATGATGAAAACCTTTTCCCGCTCAAGGTTTTCTCTCTCTAAAACTCTCTATATAAACAACTCTTGGTTTATATTTGTCTTTTACGCGAACAATCTTTCTCCACAAGAAAAGAATTATTGTTGCATTTGTGCTCTCATTCTTCAAAGAACTGTTCATCATCTTCGTCATCAACATCAAGGTTAATATGTTCTTATCTATTATCAAATGCGTATAACTTGTTTTCGATCTTCTCATTGTTTTAACAAGATCAAACAAAAGAACTTTGTAAAATAAGATCATTTCTTTCATGGTTTTATAAACACAACCATTTCATGGTTGTTCTTCAAGTTTTAAATCTAAAATCTTAAACTTGTTCTTCATTCGTATCCAGTTGTCTTTTAGAAACTGGAATACAAGACTTCATGGGTTTTACATTTCATTTTTCAAACCAAGAAAAACCCTAATCTTCATTAAGACATTTTTGTCTGAATGAAATGGACAAAATTCGAAAAATCTTAATGAAAATTTATTTCCACATTAAGATAATTCTTATTTGTTAACATCTTTGGTTGAACTAATAATACAGTGAAATGGCAACTTCAAAGCTGAATGTTACCGCTGAATCCATCTCCGCCGACTCTGAGGAAGTGGATATCATCAAAGCCCCTCAGGTTAAGTTCGAGCTGGATCAACTATATTGGACTAAGGCCAACAACCTCTCAGCTCTTCTCGAGTTTCCTCCTCGGAAGCAAGTATCACATCTGGACGATGCTGTGAGTTTTCTGAAGAACAACCCCATCTACACAGCCCTGACCATAACACCTCCTGCCAGTCAGCGGCTCTTATCCCAGTTCTGGTACTCTGCCAGACACACTGAGCTACCCTCTGCCAAAGATGCATCCAAAACCATCGACTGCATACTCAGCGATACTGAGTATGGCACCATCAAGATCACACCCGCCATAATCCGAAAAGCCCTGAACTTCCCAAACGCTACCAAAGAAAAACCGTTTGTTCCATTCCCTGACCACAAGAAGCACGCTGACAAAGAAGAAATCATTGCCTTCCTTGACGCAATGGGTTATATCTGGGATATTGGAAGGGACAAGAAGCCTGAGAAGAAGCTGACGCTGATAAAGAAATCCAAGATGCCCAGCGAGATGAACTTCATCTTCGGACACCTGATCAGCTGCATGACAGCTAAGTCCGGCTCGTCTGATCAAGCCGCCCAACCTCAGCAGTCCATGGGATACGCACTACTGAAAGGTCTAAACATTGACTGGGCCTCCATTATTTATGATGACCTAATTCAACGTGTCGATTCTGCCGCTGACAGACCAGCATGGGTTCCTTACCCACGATTCATCAGGGCCATCTTTCAATATGGCCTGAAGGACAGCTATCCTGAAGAGGGTGATCTGAAACTTTCTCAGATTGGCCCTAAGGTTCTCGACTTCAAGCCCGTCGCCAACGAGGTACGTCTCTCTACTCTTCTCACTCTTCTAAATTCTCCGCTTTCTGTGGCTCCTTCAGCGACAATACCTATCGCTGATACCCCGGCCACAAAATCCTCTCCTTCTAAGAAAAGGAAACCCTCTCACACCCAACTTGATTCCAAAAGGATCAAGAAAACCAATGAGCAACCCCAGCAATTCCATGCTGAAGACTCTTCAGCTCATTCTGACGAGCTGAAGGAAAGTTCTGTGGTACGCTCTGCCACACCCGTTCAAGCCATCCCTTCAATCCAGACTTCAGCGTCTCCAAACGCTGAGGTTAGAAACTTGGAACCTACCCAACCTCCATCAGTCTCTCAAAAGACTGATGAAGTGATTGTCAGCGATTCCCACGCTGAACTCAGAACCCGAACCCCAATCTTAACCTTCGCTTCTCCCTCCACTCACTTGGACATTCCTCCAAAGAACACTGGAGATGCCATCATCCCAGAAGCCACCGCTGACGCTTCTCAACAAATGATGAAGAAAGGACCTGCAGAGATCACCATACCTCACCGTACTTTCGAAGAGGATATGGAACATTATTCAGGAACTTGCAACTTTGACGAGTTCATCAATCCTCCTGCAGGTACAAATCCCACCTTAAACACTGTAACTAAACCTGAAACTTCTGAGCTTTCCTTTGTTCACAAGTACTTATATGTTACAGGTCCTAATTTGGGAGACATCAACGCTTCTCTGAAGTCCGTGGAAACAAAGCTGACCAGTCTCACCACCACACTCTCCAACAACTCAACATCTGTAACAAACGCTGGAGAGAATTTGACAAAGCTGACAACGGTGGTGGAGATGAAAGCTTCCACTGAAGACATCAAGGGACTTGATAAGACTCTCGCCGACTTTGCCAAAGTGCTTTTCGACATCTACACTGACTACACCAGCCTCAAAACATCAGTTTCCACTGTGTCCAGCGAAGTAACAACGCTGAAGACATCGGTTGGAAAATTAGAGGGTGATATGTCAGCAGTCAAAACTGACTTAGGCTCTGTAAAGACCGACGTTAGTTCTATGAAGACGATGATCGAGACGCTGGTAAACAAGGCAAATAATCCAGCTCCTGCTCCTGCCCCTATTTTGGATTCATTCACAGCGGAGGATCGCACAGAGCTGAAGAAAATCACGCCTGCTATTTCTGGCCTTGAAGACAGAATAGCAAGGCTTGAAGGTTGTGTGAAAATCTCTGGCCCAGAAGACAGAGATGACACCAACGCTGAGTCTACTCATTCCTCCCCCCATCATGAGAAAGAGGGGGAGAAGAGCGCTGAACATACCGGGGAGAAGAGCGTTGAAGACCAGGAGAAAAGCACTGAAGACCTTTCCCATGATGAATCTATCAGGGGAGAGAGGAATGAAGATCTTATCGCTGGACCTCAGGGAGATGAAAACCCTGAGGGAACCGAGAAGCTCGCCTCTGTATCTGAGGGGGAGCAACTCGAAGAAGATGCTGAGGAATCCGAAGCAGAAGAAAATGAAGACATCGACATCGCTGATAATGAACCATCTTCCTCTCCAAGGAATGATGATGATGATGATGAAGATGATGATTTCTTTATTGTCAAACCTGCTCCTCGAACCAAAGCTCTTAAAGGAATCGTAATAACTGAATCCACAGGGGAGAAGACAAAGACAAAGCCCTCAGCCTCTGGCGCTGAGAAAAGCAAAGGCAAAGGCCTCGCTGAAGATGAAAATCTGGCGATCTTGCTTGAAAAGCTGGGTTGTCAGGTACACTAAACTTTACTTATATTCCTTCCCTGATCATCTCTATACACAATCAGTTCTCTACTCAACAACCTCTCTACACATCCACATTCTTTTTCTATCTTTTCTACCCAAGTTCTTCTACCCAGTTCTTATTAGTAAGATCGCTGCGTTTCAGCTAGTCCTCTCCCCTGCTTGAGGATTTCGCTGAAGGCTCATCTACTGCGATCTCTCCAATAAAGCCAACTGCTGCTGATGAAATAATCCCAGTCTTGGATTTGATCTCTGAGACTGATGAACCAGAAGAACAACCTCTCTCGCACAGAAACAGACCTTCCTCAGCTCCTCAAAAGCTGAGTGAAGAGGATCAAAAGAGAAGAGAAGAAATGATAAAGCGATTAGAAGATCAGCGAATCATTCTATGGCGTGATCAACTGCCTTCAGTTCCTCCTAAGTTCAGAATTTCAAAAGCTGAATACAAGGAACACCTCAGAGCTGATCGCATCATCGCTGAAAGGAAGGAAGCTAAAGAGAAAGACAGAGAATACACCATCAAGCTTACTCAAGAATCTGTCAAAGACCCCAAGCTGAAACGTGTTCCCATTCAAATCCAACGAAAGCTTTGGGAAGAAGCCCAGAAGATCGTGGAAAAGAAAACTGAAGTTTCTCAGACCACCCTGATCTGGTGTAAAGAGAAAATTCACTTCAGATATCGTCCAGCGAAGATCAGCAAGGTATTCATCTCTGGAAGAACCTCTATCGGAGTACCTATTGTTGACATCAAACTTTTCAGAGAAGATGGCCAAACTGAAACCTTTCGCGCTGACACTGTAAAAAGGTATGGTCTCTCTGAATGGCTGGAGATGAGGTTAGCTATCCAATCGTCACAATCTAAGTACAAGGATCATTTCGAAAAGCTGATAAACAGACAGATCGATTTGATATCTTCTTGTGTGGACATTCCTCCTGTTCCCGATCTAAAGCTGAAAAGAAAAAAGGGCTCTCCAAAGAAGAAACGTCAAGATTCAAACTCAGGTCCTGTCATACGAAATGAAACTGGAATTGGTTTCTCTCGCGCTGAAGTGCTTGGTCCTGATCCTGATCTATCTGCCTTTGACATTTCTTTGCCACCATGTGAACTTTTCGTCCCTGGTAAAGTCATCAGTAATCCTTATGGAATATTCTTCCTTGACTACGACGGACGTAAATGCTTTCAACGGATCGCTGAGCTTCCAATCACTCCAATCGAACAGCTCAGAGATCTCATCTACTGGTGCGACTTCAGAAAAGACATTCAGGCACGACACCTAAAACCCTTGATCTTTCAAGAAGCGCTGATCAAAAGAAAACAAGGCGTAACGGTTCCTGACTGGATGATCCCCACTGAAAAGACGACCCTTGATGAACTTCTCATTAAGGAAGAACCTTTTGAAAACTGATATAATCTCCTTTTTCTCTATTGTATCAATTATCCTTCTGTACTTGTAAATTATTTCGCTTGTACTTGTAATCTTTCTGTTCTTCATTGTAACCTGATTCAATATTTTAAAGAAAGATTTCAGCGAACGTACTTTACTCCATCAGTACTGAAAAGATCCCAGAAAACAGTAAAAGGGACAAATATTTTATGAGTTCTTTTTATCCTTATGTTTTCATTAAATAGCAATTTTCTTTGTTGCTATGTCATAATCAAATAGGGGGAGATTGTTGATCCAAACCCTCAGTGATTTGATAATGACCCTCTCTTAAATACTTAGTGAAAATCATAAGTAAACAATATGTATCAGAGTTTTACTATCGCTGATAAGTACTAAGATCTTACAGTACCGCTGATAGGAACTTTCGCTCTTTTAAGTTAAACATTCAGCGAACACTGTTCATCATTAATGCTCTGAGTCTGTTCAGTCATTATGATGATCGCTGATAAGTTAGTTGTTTATTTTATGATCCCTGAAGACAAGTTTCACGTCAACAAAGGTTCTACGCTGAAGTCGAAGATCAAGCTCAAGAACCAGCGACAAGTCTCCTAATGAACTGATGCGGATCAGCGAAGACTCAGATTTGTCCACTCAACGTGAAGTATCAAGTACAAGACTTCAGCTATCGCTGAACTTTATCATCTGCTGAATAGTAAATGATAATCGCTGAATCAACGAAAGCTGATCATGAAGTCCTCCGTACAAAGTACTTTTGTCTCAACCACCCTTGCACGACTCCGTACGAATTGTCAGAAAAGAACCTCCGAATATCTGAAATCGTACAACCACTCTGATACTACACTATTCATCCATACGGCTACTAAGGTTGTCAACCAAGGTCAATGACATGCAACCAACCAGCTGATGACACGTGTAAAGTATATACTGACTTGCATTAAATGCATGCAGTATATAAAGAGATGAACTCACATCTTTTGAAGTAACTTGCTAACTCTGGACAAGTTCAAATCTCTCTCAAGATAGGATTTTATTAGTAATCTCCGTATCTTTCTTAGTGCAAGAAACCTTAGTGTTCCAACTTGTTTAGATTTAGGTTTATCCTTAATCTTGTCTCCGCAACAAGCTGTAAATTGTTAATGATTTATCAATAAACAATTTAGAAAAATAAAATAGTGTGTTTGTATTCAACCCCCCCCCCCCCCCTTCTACAAACATGTATAGGCCTTCGGGACCAACAGATTCCATCATCAGCCTTAGGATCAAACTTTCCAAGGGCATCTCTGTTGTTCAGTATGAAACACTGACATCCAAAGATGTGAAGAAAGCTGATTGAAGGCTTTCTCCCATGAAAGAGTTCATAGGCTGTCTTTTTGAATCTTTTAACTATCAGCGACCTGTTTTGCGTAAAGCAAGCAGTGTTGACAGCTTCTGCCCAAAACTGAGTAGGCAGGTGAGAATCGCTGAGCATTGAACGTGCAGCTTCAATAATTGTTCTATTTCTTCTTTCAACGACTCCATTTTGTTGCGGTGTTCTCACTGACGAAAAGTTGTGACAAATACCCTTACTCTCAAGGAAGGAATCAAGAGAACTGTTTTTGAATTCAGTTCCATGATCACTCCTTATTGAGCGAACAGTCATATTGTTCAGAGTTTCCATCTTCCGAACAAAGGTGATGAGTTCTTCAGGGGTGTCACTCTTAGAACGGAGAAACATTACCCAAGTGTAACGAGAGAATTCATCAACTATGACCAACGTATATTTCTTTCCAGCGATGGATTGTTTGTTAACAGGGCCAAACAAATCCATATGGAGTAGTTGTAGAGGAGATGACACTGAGGAGACTTGCTTTGACTTGAAGCTTGCCTTGGTCTGCTTCCCTTTTTCACACGCTGAACATAAAGACTCTTTGGCGTATGAATGCTGAGGTAGACCAGTGACTAACTCTTTGGAGGAAAAAGTATTCAATGTCTTGAAATTTAGATGCGGGAGCCTCTTGTGCCATAGCCAGTTAACATCAGAAGATGCCTTTGAGAAGAAACAGGAGTTCTCAGTGGTTGTTGAGTCCATGTTTATTACATAAACATTTTCCAAACGATAACCGCTGAGAGCTATCTTCTCCTTTTTGTCAGTGACAAAGCAGGATTCCTTAGTGAAAATCACTTTGTTATCCATGTCGCAAAGCTGACTGATGCTCAGAAGATTATGCTTCATCCCTTCAACATATGCGACTCTTCTGAAGGAGGTTGTACCATTTGAAAGTACACCATACCCTCGGGTGTGTCCTTTTCCATTTCCACCGAAAGTCACAGAGGGACCCTTCTCTTCCTTGTATTCAGCGAGCAAGTTTTTCTTTCCAGTCATGTGTCTAGAGCATCCGCTATCGAGATACCAGATACCCTTCTTAACCTGCATTTACAAAGGAAGATTAGTTTTGCTTGGGTACCCACTTAACCATGTATACACGTTTGTCAGTGGAGCTAGTTGGAATAGAAGGTTCAGCGGTCTTCGCAGCATTTGAAGATTCAACTTTGTTATTCTTCACTTTGGTTAATTTCTTAACTTCAGTGGTAGGAGTCACCTTGACCTGATTTGCATCGGGGTTGTTCTTCTTTGCCTTGGGGGCAATCTTCACCTTAGCTATCTTTTCAGCTTTGGTGGCTGTGGGGCACTTACTAGCAATATGATCGGTAAGTCCACAGTGATAACATTTCCTATAACTAAAAGTAGTTCTAGGATCACTTGTATGCTGAGCTTTTAATTTCGAATTAGAAGTGCCAGCACCAAGTAAACTATTGGCTTTAGAAATGGGACGAACATTCAGTTCTTCAGATTTCTTACCAAGGACATCCACTCTGAGTCTAGGAGTAGATCGCTGAATAAATCCAGATATCTGCTTTCTAGATCCAGAGGGGTAGGTCACTGATGCTTTAGAAGCATTCAGCTTTGGTACTAAGGTACCCTTCTGAGGATTTTGATAAATAACAATTCCTTTACCTTTGTCTTTAGAGACAGAGGTAGGTTTTGAATAAACCTTTTTCTCCTTACCTTTTGAGGAGGTAGGAGTTTCCTCAGGGATTGGTGTAATGGACGAGGAGCACTGAGATGATGAAGTGTCAGCGACTGAGGATACGAACGTTCCAAATTTAAGCATTGAACGTTCAGTGGTTGGTTTTGGAGTATCATATTTATAACCCAGACCACGTTTATCACTCAGAGGAATCCGAGCCTTAATTATCTCAGTGATCTTTGTTGAAGAATTACACCATCCTTCAACAGTAGCTTGTTCAGCTTTTAATGCAGCGATAGCTTCTGCTCGTTCGATTTTGACTAGCTGATTTAAATAGACTTGATCTTTAAAATCATCTTCAATTTTAGAAAGCTTTTCTATTTGAAGGTGGCAGTTTTTAAGCTTTTCAGCGAGATCAAGATTTTGGTTTTCAACCACAGTTTTGCCGTTCATGGCTTCGTATAAACTTCTAGTGAAGAGATCGATCTTACGGAGACTATCAGCTTCATCAATATTTGCAATATTGGTAAAGAAAGAAGGTGATACCTGAATGGCAGATGTTGAAGTGGAGGGAATGTCTGAACTTTCTTCCTCTTCTTCAATCTTGGCCATGAGACATTGATTTGCTTCATCATCTTCAGAGTCAGATGATGATGCTTCTTCATCAGAAGCAGCCCAATCATAGTCAGCCATCAGGCCTTTTCCTTTCTTCTTAAAGCTTTTCAGCTTCGCATATTTTTCTTTCATCTTTGAGTATTTGTCATCTTTATTCCTTGGAACAAAGGATTTCTTTGTAAAAGCTGAGGGTCTAGAAACTTTCTTAGACCTGCACTCATTAGCGAAATGACATGTCTTTTCGCAGTTGAAACAAGTAGCAGTAGCCTTATCAACAAAAGCTGATGATTTAGGCTTGTCAGTTATGGAAAGAGGTTTGTTCTTTCTAAACATTTTCTTCTTGGCGAATCTCCTGAACTTTTTAGTTAGGAGAGCCAAGGATTCATCATCATCTGAAGAATCAGAGTCTGATGACCTTTCAGAGTTACTTTCTAACTCAGTGATAGTGACCGAGGGTCGCTGAGTAGAAGGTTCCTCTGAGATTAAAGCAACAGGAGTGCTTTTGGAATCTTTTACACGATTCTTCTTAAGATGGCGAGATTGCTCATGATTCAGCAATGTACCATATAAGGTTGAAAGGGTCATTGATTTAAGATCCTTTGACAGCTTGAGACACATGGAATAATTGTCCCAGCTTTCAGGTAAACATTCTAGAAACTTTGTCAGCACTTCAAAGTAAGAATATTCCTTACCAACAGTTTTTAGATCTATAATTAAGCAATTAAAACGTTGGTGAACTTCAGAGAGAGTTTCATTCTTACCAGAAATGAAGCTTTCGTATTGTCTTACCAGGTTGATCTTTCTTGAGTCCTGGACTTCAGACGTTCCTTCATACTGAACACATATTGTGTCCCACATGGCTTTTGATGATTTCAGGTTCATGACGGAATGGTAGACTTCGTCAGGAAGGGCCATGGATAGTATGGATCTGGCTTTTGTATCTATAGCCACTTTCTTCTTATCTTCATCGGTCCACATGTGTATTTCCTTAGGAATCAGCCTTTCTGGAATAGCAGGTCTAGTTGCAGTGGCTGGAACTAAAGGATCAATTGTTACAGGGATGTGTGGGCCGTTTTCAAGATAGTAAGTCATAGTAGGGTCTACACCTTCTAAGAAGAGTGTCATCCTATTTTTCCACAAGTTGAAGTTGTCTCTGGAAAATCTAGGGGGTTTTGCAAGAGAACCATTGTCTATATAATGTGTGTTTGTGTTGGCCATTTTCAGATAATAGCAAGGAAGAGAAATATCTTAGATTAGATCTTGTTTATGAGATTAAACAAATCTGCTCTGATACCACTTGTTGGTCCCGAAGGCCTATACAAGTTTGTAGAAGGGGGGGGGGGGGGGGGGTTGAATACAAACACACAGATTTTACTTTTCTAAATTGTTTATTGATAAATCATTAACAATTTACAGCTTGTTGCGGAGACAAGATTAAGGATAAACCTAAATCTAAACAAGTTGGAACACTAAGGTTTCTTGCACTAAGAGAGATAAGGAAATTACTAATAATAACCTATCTTGAGATAAGAGATTGAACTTGTCCAGAGTTAGCAAGTTACTTCAAATGAAGTGAGTTCATCTCTTTATATACTGCATGCATTTAATGCAATTCAGTATATACTTTACACGTGTCATCAGCTGGTTGGTTGCATGTCATTGACCTTAGTTGACAACCTTAGTAGCCGTATGGATGAATAGTGTAGTATCAGAGTGGTTGTACGATTTCAGATATTCGGAGGTTCTTTTCTGACAATTCGTACGGAGTCGTGCAAGGGTGGTTAAGACAAAAGTACTTTGTACGGAGGACTTCATGATCAGCTTTCGTTGATTCAGCGATTATCATTTTCTATTCAGCGAATGATAAAGTTCAGCGATAGGTGAAGTCTTTTACTTGATACTTCACATTGAGTGGACAAATATGAGTCTTCGCTGATCCGCATCAGTTCATTAGGAGACTTGTCGCTGGTTCTTGAGCTTGATCTTCGATTTCAGCGTAGAACCTTTGTTGCCGTGAAACTTGTCTTCAGGGATCATAAGTAAAAAACTAACTTATCAGCGATCACCATAATGACTGAACAGACTCAGAACATTAATGGTGAACAGTGTTCGCTGAATGTTTAATCTAAAGAGCGAGAGTTCCTATCAGCGGTACTGGAAGATCTTAGTACTTATCAGCGATAGTGAAACTCTGATACATATTGTTTACTTACAATTTTCACTAAGTATATAAGAGAGGGTCATTATCAAATCACTGAGGGTTTGGATCAATAGAATCCCTCGAAATGAAAGACGTCTTTTAGGCTCAAAACTCGCTATTGGGTGGTCTCCACTAATGTCCTTAGTCATGTCCTTTCCCGGTCCTTCCCTGATGGTCACGTCACTATCACAAGATTCTTCCCACAATGGTTGGTCTCAATCATTCAAAACAAAAGTTTTAGCTGTTGTGATCTAAGTACTCAGAGGTGCACGAAATCTACGTGCATAACGTGGGTGTAATACCCCGGGTAAGTCCGTTAAATTTATTTAACTAAGGGATTTTGATATTAAGGGGAAGTTTGAGATAAGTTATAAGATTTGGGGTGGGTTGGTCATTAGTGAGTAGTTGGTGCCAAAAGTGTAAATGGAGATATAAATATCTCTCACACTTCAGTTATCCCTTCAAAAACCTAAAAATAGAAAGACAGCGTATGTGTGCGTGTTCGTGAGGCGAAAAAGGAGCAGAAGTGGAAAGGATCGGTTTGAGCATCGATTGAACGGGTTTGAGTCGATTTTAAGGTATGTACCCTTTAGGTTTTATGTTTGTAATCATCAATAGACAGTTTCTATCGGATTAGAAAGTTTAAATCATAGCTGTATAGATTTGATTTGGGTTCTGGATCAGAAAAGCGACCGACTGTGTTCTTGAGAGTCCCGGGGAAGTCCCGGTAGACTCCCGGTACTGACGACTCCCGATAATGTGACTCCCGGTAATGTGAGTCCCGGTATTGCAGACTTCCGGTAGTGTAGAGTTCCGGTAATGTGAACTCCCGGTATAGGAACTCCCGGTACCATGAAGTCCCGGTAGTGTTGTCTCCTGGTACTCTGGGTAGTCCCGGTACCTTGTTATGTTTTGTTGTTAAGTCAGAAGGGTAAGAGTATAAGTGAAACATTGGAGGGCCGGAACTTAGTAGGCTTTATGTGTTTGGCTAGTAAAGCGATATATGTATCTTAAATGGTTTCAGATTCTGTGGAGTCAAGGTGAAGGATAGGATCTTTTTGAAAGGAGCTTGCAAGTGTTTTTGATAAGCAATCGAGGTGAGTTTTACTTTAAAACGTTTTCAACTGGAATACATATAGGTGTTTATATATGTATGTGAGTATGTGTGAAATATATATTTGTGTTTATATATATGAGACGGATACGTGTCAAGGTTTGATTATATGTTTATGTTAAAAGGATATATGTATATATTTATATATATATATATATATATATATGGTTGGAAAAATGATGAAAGGTTTATAAATGACAATATGATATTGTTGTAAGATTTATGCAACCTTAGAGATTCACTTAGAATAGGACTCAGTGCAAGTATACGCCTTGAACTACTATCGTCTCGTAACAAGTAATAATGGTAAAATACCAGATATCGATCCACAGGGAAATCTTGTGAAAGCCTTTCAAAAGTCCAGTCTTTAAAAACTAATTTCAGATGGCGATTTCGAAAACAGATTGTTTGATTGGTTGGTTTGAGTTATCAGCTAAAAATCAATTCTAGAGAAGAAGCATAGGGTGCAAAGCTCTATAAAGATGAAAACAAGTTTTTGAGTAAAAAGGTATTATAACATCCAGCCAGTCCTCCAGCACAAGTGCTATAGGACTGCCACAACACCAACTATCGGTTCAAACGGCCTCCCAAGAGTACACACTGGTCAACGTGCTATCGATACAATATCATTTATGTTAGACTTTGTGAATCCTAGCACAACACAATGTTACCATCCTACACCGTAAAAGTATAGTACTTGTCAGGCACTAAAACTCTTTATAGTCTTCTTTTATTATTTCAGTCAATTAACCTTAATCTTAACACTGAATGTTAATGCATTTTCATACATAAAATTAGCTGTCAATTAATTAAATGCAATCTTCAATGTAAGATCAATCACCTAAAATAAATAGTTAGATACAATGTTATATTCAATACACCTCTTTACTTTCACACATATTTTACATCTAAACTTTGCTTTACACCCCAAGCTCAGGCGATTAGCCCTTCATGGCTTGATTTCTTCTTTCGAAAGGTGTAAGAAATGTAAATGACATGAATGGAAAGTACTGAAAGGAAATTGCAAGAAATGTAAATGACAGAAATGGAAAGACATAAATTAAATTGCAAGAAATGTAAATGACAGAAATGGAAAGACAAAAATTAAATACAGGAATTTCAACAACAAGAAAATAAAAACAATAATAAGAACTAAGAATGCAAGGAAACGGAATTACTAAACTACCAAGGTAACTTGTTCGCCAAGTTATGGAAACTTGTCGTGCAAGTTACGTCACAAAACTACTCGTTGCTTTGAAACCGTTAGAACTTTGAAACACTAACTTAAACAACCAAAGGTTACGGTTTTTAGAGGGAAGGACTCCAAACTAAAAATCACGAACCTTGAGATTTTAAGTAAGTAACTAAGAAAATATCGAGAACTTGGAGACTTGCGAGAATCGGAAAGTAAAACACAAGAACTTAAATTTGAACCACTTAGATTAATACTTGAAACCGAAAGCTTGACTACAAACTACTGAAATCGTGACTGCAGATCTGAATATTAAGAGGTAACTAGACAGAAATTAAGAGGTAAATAAATCTAGAGAGCAAAAGCTAAAACACTTGGAGAGATATTTGTGGTTTTAGCTAAGTAGTGTATTTTACAAAAGCATAGAAGCATTCTATATATAGGGGAGTTGTGTGGAGACAAAGCAACTAAAAGGAGATTAAGACTGATGTCCCATTCAGCTTTATGTCCCTTCCAAAAAGTCAACTCTAGCCTTGTCATCAAAAGAGGTTTCTTCCATAAGATACCCAAAAATGGCCCAGCTGTTCGATCCTGCGGCACTCCTACAGCATTCCTTTTGCGCTCAACTCCTATAGCATTGTCGTAGTAGTGTCCAGCCAAAATCTGAAATCAAAACAGGCCCAATAAGATCCAAAAACGGAGATTATGCCATTAAATCATGCTTGACACCTAAAACACAGAAAATGCTAAAAACCTACTAAAAAGGACTTAATTATAGACTTTGGGCAAATAAAACAGACTCAAAACCTACTAAAAAGTGGCTAAAATAGGGTTAACAAACTAACCCTATCACAACCTCAAACTTAAAACGTTGTTTGTCCCCAAACAACAAAAATAGACAAAATAAAGACTCGAGCATCTAAAAAGACTAAGAACCTAAAAAAAATAGCCCCTGTTTTATCCATAATCATAATGCAAACCACTATTTAAGCACAAACCTGCTCACAACATTCATAGCATGAAGCCAATAGCCCTTCATAAACTGAATTTATTCATCTAAGCACATAAACATACCCTCATAACCAACCTGTTCTTTCCTAGTGTTAACAAAAATCATCAAGACATACATTGTTTGGAATTTAGGGTATGCATTCGGCTTTTCCTTTGATTTTGATGCTTTGCCTTTTTCCACACACTCACATTATCACTCAATGGCACAATTTTCCTGCCATTCATCTCATATTGAGGTATAATGTGGACTCATTGGTCTCTTTTAACATTTAGGTGTCTTTGACACTCTTTAAGCACAAAAGAGCACTTTGCTCCTGAAAGATCTGTGAGGTTTGCCTTAAGATGTGTGAGGCAAATCTTACCCCAACCTCAAACTTAAAATGGACAATGTCCCCATTGTCACGGAAATTAGGAGCAGAGGGGGTCTGTTTGGGATTTTTATTTCTGGCTTTATGTGGAAAAATTCCTTTGATGATTTAGTCTTAACAGGTTGGAAAGCTGTTAGGTGGGCTATGATGGCAGTTTACAACCAAACAAACAGGACATCAGATTACTGTGGCTATAAGTACATACCAATCATGTTAAGGCAGTGGTTAAAACAGAGGTGCATGCATACAAATTATAAAACAAGCAGAGTCATGAAAATCAGTTCCCAAGAAAATATTGAAGCAGAAAAGCAAAGATGAGAATGGGAAATTCCCACCTCAAACTTGCTTTCTGCACATGATTTAACGGTTTAAACATGACATACTAACAGCAATTACACATAAATCAGCAAAAGATCCCAACAAGTCGAGCTTATTCAGCTATGACCATGGATTAAGACTTCACAGAGACAAATACTCAAACTGGACTCCTAAACTGAAACCTCAAAATATAAAACATAAATTAATTTACAAGCAACAAGGAAGAATGGCAGAACCTGTCCTACTCAGGCTGAGTAGGAAGTGAATGGATCTGCAACATGGACTTCGGGGGTGGTGGTACTATCAACGGTTGCTGTGAACTCCCTCTCGCATATGCTTCCTTCACCTGGGCTTTGTGCTGCTTGTATTCAGCCCATTTCAGTCTATCTTTCTTGATCTCCTCAACCTCGTTTCCAACTTTCTCAACCTGCACAACTAACTCTTTTACCTTCTTTTTGACCAACTTCTTCATTGCCTTCGCCTGCTTATCCATCTCTTTCACCAATTTTACCTTGAGCTTTTCTAGTGCAGCAGCCATAGGCTCAACAACTACTGTGTCAGCAGCCTCAATGTTTCTCATTAGCCTCTGAAGATTTATCTTATCCATCACTGTTCTTTCCTTAGAAAAGGTGTCAGTGTTCAAAACAGGGGCTTTTGCATTAGCCATGAGTGAATGTATGATGGAGGGATAAGGTAGTCTGGTATTGGATCTCTCCAAGCTAGTTCTCATGCACCCACAAATTAGCTTACCCACATTAATAGGGTAACATTCCATTATACAATACAACAGGATCACCCTATCCATGCACAAATTGGTGTCGTGGCTAGTTGGGTTCAATGTGTGTCGAATGAAGTAGAACCATACATTAGCCTCGACTTTCAGAAAACATGTCCTGAGTGTTCTACACTTACCCTTCAAGGTCCAAGAGGCTCCAGGGTTTGCTAGGGTGGTTAGTATGTCTTCTAATTCCTCATCCGTAACCCCACCTCTTAATCTCTCAAATTCAGATTCTAAGGGTGGTGTCAATCCTAGTAGATCATTCAAAGCCTCAGCGGAGAAGGAAATGGGGGTCTGTCTAACCAATAGCTCTTCCCCATGGGTCACTGACATCTCAGTATAAAACTCTCTTACCCAGTCCTCATTGAAATGCGGAGGCACAACACACAACCTTTCCCACCCAAGTTCCTCAATGATGGTTCTAATGTGAGGATTTGCCGAAACTATGTGAGGGGCAAACCCTTTAGGTGTTTGGCCAACTCTATGTGCAAACATTGGGTATCTATTTAGTGTTGTAGACGTGCTAAACAGCTCAGTAGGAGAGGATGAAGAGGATACCTTCTTGGTTTTTCTTTTTGATCCTGCAGCACTACTGGAAGAGTGCTGTAGGACTGCAGTGTTAGGGCTGTCCTGTTGAAAACTTCTGGCTTTCTGTCTTGTGATCCTCTGAGGAGTGCTAGATGTCTCTCCCACACTCTGTTCTTCCATTTCTCCCCTCTTTCTCTTCTGCTGCTTCTTTTCAGCCACTTCCCTTACCTGTTCAGTTGTGATTTTTACAGCCACATCTCTCTTCCTTTCTTTCTGCACTTTCTTTGCAGGTTTGGAGATGGATCGCAATCTGATCTTCAGAGATGTAGGGGCTGCCTTTTTCTGCATATTCTTCCCATCCTTTCTTTTAATCTGCTTCTTTGGTGAGGCCACTTTGGTAGTTGGTTCCTGCATTTCAGGGTTAGAAGGAGGAGGAGATGCATCACTAGTGTGAGTGATGACTATCTCCTCTTCCAAAACATCTGCTCCCCAATTACTACAGGTGTCCATTTGAGGATTATCATCATCAGACCAATCAACATGGGGTTGCTCCATAGGTTTGTCAAGAGGATCCAGTGTTTCCCTGGAGAATGGAACATCACTGGTGGCCTTCCCAAAAGGAACTCGAATCAAAGGGATCTTGCCTGAAGTGTCTTTAGAAACAGGGGGCTTAACAGAGGTATTGTTTGGTAAAGGGTCTTCTAGCACCATGGTTTCAGTGGGATTGGTCTTTAAAACAGAGGTGTCTGCGGGGACTTCCTGTTCATTCTCAGTGCTCACATGGTCCTCAACCATCACGAAGGTAGGCTGCTCACTAACAGGGTTGCTTGGTATCATAGCTTTCATAGTAACAGGGGTGTCTCTAGGGACATGATCAACCCTATTGGCTGCAAAAGCAAAACTAGTTGGCATTCTGGGCTGGTAAGAGCGGTTCAACCTGGCAAGAAAGGCAGCAAATTGTGTATGGGTGATGGTATCAGTTTGTACAGGAGGTGGTGTGAAGGTTCTTCCGCTTGGTAGGACTGTTAGTTCAGGGATCTTAATGGATGACACAATAGGTATTTTGGGCAAGGGAAGAAAATTCGTAGGCTTTCCTGCGTGCAACATAGAAATAAACCCAGGGGGTATGTGGCCTAAATTGTACAGGGAACTTGGTTTGGATTCAGGGGTGATCAGCATTAGAGGTCTTTGGGAATAATAGGATTGAGTAGGAACATCCTTAGACACCCCTAAACTTTGATTCAGCAAGTTCCCAACAGAGGTTTGTGGTCTGGATGGAAAGTTTGTTATCATATTTACACGCATGGTTTGAGATAGATGTTGCTTACCACGGTTGTGGTTGGTGTCGCGTGATTCCTTAGGAAAGGGTCGAACCATGGTTTGAACAGCTTCTGCCAATGCATCCAAAGGGTTCGAACTTCCCACCTCAAACTTGGCTTTTTGTAACGGTGGCTTGTCTTCTTCAGAATCAGAGTCATCAGAAAGTGGAATAGCATGTCCCTCTTCCTTTGTCATTGGCTTCGTCCTCAGGAAACCACTGCTCCTTGTTATTCTTCGAGAGACATGAAATTTGGGAACATGGGGTAAAATCCTAACTGGTGGTGCCTGGCTAATGGGAACGGCCTCAATGGGGTGCTCTTCGTCGGTGTTGGGGTTTTCAGATGGGAGCACTCTTCTTCGAGCCTTGGATTTGGTTTTCGCCATTGAGATGGCTTAAACAGGGGATAGCAGACGGAATGGGAACTTAAGAGAGAAATGGTATGTTTAGGGTTTATCGATGGTGTATTATAGAAAGGAGGAAGCGTGGAGAAGAGGGTTACAACCGAGAGTAGGGGAGTACGAGGTAATACTCGTTCATGAGATGGGTTTGGAGAAGGTAGTACAATGGGGTGTACTATTGGGACGAGGAAGATGGTGAACAGCAAAGCAAGCGTACTGCACCTATGGTTTTGTTGTAGAAAACGAGTACCAGGTCGTACTTTATGGACGAAGGAGAAAGCAAACGGCGATGGTGTTGGTTTCCGATGAGTTCTCGACAGAAGATGATGAAGATGTCAGACTGATAGCGCGGCCTCTTGTTAGTCGTTTGAAATGACAGCAAGAGTCATCTAAATGACTCGGGTTGTGGAAGTGGGCTTCAGGATGCTGGGCCTGCTTCTTCCTTGAGTTATCTGCAATTTATAAACACACGGGCCCAAGCTGCTTCAACATGGGTTTGATTTAAATCAGCAGAATAGGGCAAGGCCCAAAATAAAAAGAAAAATTATTCTAAAAGAATTACACAATGAAAAAGAAATATTTTTGTTCTTTTTACATTTATATGAATGTTTTTGTATTTTTATTATTTTATACACATATATATACAGACATAAATATAACAAAATTATTTATTACTCGTTAGGCTCAACAACCGTGTATGGTTGTGGTGGTGCTTCAGTGGGGTCAAAAAACGGTTTGACTCTATGACCATTGACTTTGAAAGTAGTGCCCTTGTCTGGATTGATGAGTTCGATTGTACCGTAAGGGTATACTTTGAAAATCTGATAAGGCCCAGTCCATTTTGAGTTTAGTTTTCCAGGAAAAAGTTTTAATCTTGAATTGAATAGAAGGACTTTTTGACCCTCATAGAGTTCTTTTGGAAGAATCTTTTTGTCATGCCACTTTTTGGTGTTTTCTTTATATAACTTGGCATTTTCATAGGAAAAATTCTTATGCTCTTCCATTTCGCAGAGTTGAAGAGTTCTTTTCTTACCAGCTTCATCCAGATTCATGTTGAGTTCTTTGATGGCCCAATATGCTTTATGCTCTAACTCAACTTGCAAATGACAGGCCTTTCCATAAACCAATTTGTAAGGGGACATTCCAATAGGGGTTTTGAAAGCAGTCCGGTAGGCCCATAGGGCATCATCCAATTTGGAGGCCCAATCCTTTTGGTGTGGTTTAACCACTTTTGCTAAAATTCCTTTTATCTCCCTATTTGACAACTCAGCCAAACCATTGGTTTGAGGGTGATAAGCAGTTGCCACCCTATGCTGAATGTTGTATTTTTCAAGAACTTCCTCTAACAACTTGTTTATGAAATGGGTTCCTTCATCACTTATCAAGGCTCTGGGTGTACCAAATCTTGTAAAAATCTGTTTTTGCAAAAATTTGACAACTGTCCGAGCATCATTGGAATGGCAAGCCAAAGCTTCCACCCATTTGGACACGTAGTCTACAGCAAGTAAAATGTAGGCACAATTATTGGAGATTGGAAAAGGTCCCATGAAGTCTATGCCCCAAACATCAAATAATTCTACTTCTAGAATTCCATTTAGGGGCATTTCATTTCTTTGAGAAATATTCCCACTTCTTTGACACTCATCACAACTTTTTACAAAGTTATGAGCGTCATTGTACAAAGTAGGCTAGAACAACCCAGATTGCAAAACCTTTGCTGCTGTCCTACTTCCTCCAAAATGTCCTCCACAAGGTCATGTATGGCAGTGCTGTAAAACTGATGTCATTTCTTCTTGTGGTATGCATCTTCTGATCATCTGATCTGCACAAATTTTAAACAAAAATGGGTCATCCCACAGATACTTCTTTGAATCATAGATGAGCTTTTTCTTGTGGTGTTTAGTAAACTCTTTAGGAATGACTCCACATGCTAAATAGTTTACAATGTCGGCAAATCAAGGAGCATTGGTATGCTGTATAGTCAAAATTCTTTCATCAGGGAATGTCTCACAAATCTCACCACTAAAAACAAGTTTGTCTTGTTTTTCCAATCTAGACAAATGGTCAGCCACTTGATTATCCACACCCTTCCTATCAATGATTTCCAAATCAAACTCTTGTAACAACAAGACCCACCTTATTAGCCTAGGTTTTGCATCCTTTTTAGAAATCAAATACTTGATTGCGGCATGATCTGTGTGAACAATTACTTTAGTACCAATCAAGTATGATCTGAATTTTTCAAAAGCAAAAACCACAGCTAATAATTCTTTTTCAGTAGTGGTGTAATTGATTTGAGCATCATTGAGAGTTTTACTGGAATAGTAAACAGGATGGAATATTTTCTTTTTCTTTTGACCCAAGACTGCACCAACTGCCCAGTCACTGGCATCACACATGATTTCAAATGGTTGGGACCAATCTGGTGCTATTACTACCGGAGCAGTGACCAATGCTTCTTTCAAAGTGTTAAAAGCTTTTCTGCAATCTTCATTAAAATTAAACACTTGGTCATTCTGTAGCAATAAACAAAGAGGTTTTGAAATTTTTGAAAAGTCTTTTATAAACCTCCTGTAAAAACCAGCATGTCCTAAAAAACTTCTGATACCTTTGACTGTTGTTGGTTCAGGAAAATTTGAAATGACTTCTAATTTGGCCTTATCAACTTCTATGCCTCTTGTTGATATGAGATGTCCCAACACAATGCCTTCTTTTATCATAAAATGACACTTTTCCCAGTTTAAAACCAAGTCTGTTTCTTCACATCTTTTAAGACTCTTTTCCAGGTTTTGTAAACAAAGGTCATATGATGTCCCATAAACAGAAAAGTCATCCATGAAAATTTCCATGGAGTTTTCTAACATATCAGAAAAAATAGACATCATACATCTTTGGAAAGTGGCTGGAGCATTACACAGTCCAAAAGGCAATCTTCTAAATGCAAAGGTTCCAAAAGGACAAGTGAAAGTGGTCTTTTCTTGGTCTTCAGGCGCAATGGTGATTTGATTGTAACCTGAGTAGCCATCTAAGAAGCAATAAAACTCTTTTCCTGCCAGTCTGTCTAGCATTTGGTCAACAAAAGGTAATGGAAAATGGTCTTTTTGGGTAGCCTTGTTAAGCTTCCTATAGTCCATACATATCCTCCAACCAGACACTACCCTAGTAGGTATAAGTTCATTTTTCTCATTTGGTACAACAGTTACCCCACCCTTTTTGGGTACACATTGTACAGGACTGACACAAGTACTACTAGCAATAGGATAGATTATGCCTGCATCAAGCCATTTTAAAATCTCCTTTTTGACAACTTCCTTCATCACAGGATTGAGTCTTCTTTGAGGCTCAACTGATGAGTAGTCTTTATCTTCCAAAATGATTTTGTGTTGACAAATGGTTGGACTTATGCCTTTGAGATCAGCAATGGTCCATCCTATGGCTTTTGTGTGCAGTTTTAGCATTTTGACTAATCTTTCCTCTTGTTCTAAGTCTAGTGATGATGAAATAATGACAGGCAACTTCCCAGGGTCCTCTAAAAAGACATATTTTAAATGAGAGGGAAGTTGTTTTAGTTCTAAGTCTGGTGCAACTTCTAAGGATGGGACAAGAGTTTTCCTATCCTTATGATCTAGGGTCTCAAAAGCAGCAACTTCCTGTGGTGGTTCCAGGTCTTCAAAATCTTCCTCCTTGTCAGAGTCCTCCATTCCCAACATTTCTCCCAAGCTTTTGTCTTGACACCAATTCTCTATCATGCTCAAAGTGGAACATTCCTCTCTTTCTTCAGGGTACCTGAGAGAATCAAACACATTAAAAGTTACTTCTTGATCATGTACTCTCATGGTTAACTCTCCCTTTTGAACATCAATCAAGGTTCTTCCGGTGGCTAGGAAAGGTCTACCTAAAAGGATGGGGATATCTTTGTCAGCTTCAAAGTCTAGGATGATAAATTCAGCTGAAAAGATAAACTTATCAAGTTGGACTAGGACATCCTCAATTTTTCCTTTAGGCCAGGCTATGGTCTTATCAGCCAATTGTAGGGAGACAGTGGTAGGTCTAGCTTCACCTATGCCTAAGGTATTGAAAATGGATAAAGGCATAAGGTTTACACTAGCACCTAAGTCACAAAGGGCTTTTCCTACTTTCTTTCCTCCTATAGAACATGGGATTGTGAAACATCCAGGATCTTTCAGTTTAGGGGGAATTTTACTGGACAACAAGGCACTACATCCTTCAGTCAGAACTACTGTCTCATATTCAGTCAACTTTTTCTTTTTGCTCAAAATGTCCTTTAGAAACTTTGCATAATTTGGCATCTGCTCAATAGCTTCAACCAAAGGTATGTTTATGTGCAATTGTTTAAAGACATCAAGAAATTTTTTAAATTGAACTTCTTCCTTAATATTCCTCATCCTTTGGGGATAAGGAATGTAAGGAGTGACTGAACTAGAGGGGTCAATCTTGTGAAGGAGAGGTGCTTGTGTGGGTTTCACAGTTGGAATCTCTTCAGTCCTGCAGGGTGCTATAGGACTGGGCTGAAGGAGTGTCGTAGGACTGCCACCAGAGTGTGACACATCCACTACTGCACTTTCTTTGGTAGTCTGGACTTTCTTAGATGCATCAGGGAACAGTAAGGGGTAGTCTGATTTAGTAGGAATGACTTGAATATTAACAGGCTTATCGCTAGCTTTGGTCCCATTAGTGCTACAGGACTGGTCTGTAGGTATTGTAGCAGCAGAATCTGGTTTTGCCTTTTTCTTTTCTGGCTTTGCTTTGTGTGTTGGTTCTTTTCTGGGATTTTCTTCTAAAGGCCTTCCACTTCTTAAAGTCACAACCTTAACCTGCTCTTTTCCATCTCTACGTGGAATCTCTGTATCACTAGGAAGAGTTCCTACTGATCTTTTCTTCATTTCCAAAGTCATTTGCCCCATCTGAGTTTTGAGATTTTTAATTGAGGCTTGAGTTTGGGCCATAAACCCTTTCATCATTGCTTCCAAGGAAGTAGATGACTCAGCCTGTTGATTGGGCTTGTTGTTTTGGAAAGAAGATGTTCTGTTTTGAAAATTAGGTTGTTGGTTGTTGTGACTTCTTTATTGAAAATTGGATTGTCCTTGAAAATTGGACTGTCCTTGTGGTCTTTGTGATGGTTGATTGAGAGAAGGACTATGCCATGAAAAATTTGGATGATTCCTCCACTCAGAATTGTAAGTCTGAGAAAAAGGTCCTCCTTTTTGGTTGTTTTGCACATAGTTTACTTGCTCTGGATTGCTTGGACAATTTTCAAAAGAATGTCCATCTCCACAAAAGGTACACTGTACTGGCAAAACACCAGGGATAGCTGTAGCAGCATTAGCCTGCACAGGTATGGCTAGATTTTGAATTAGAGTCGCCATATTTGCCAACTGTGCGGTTAATGTTGAGTAAGCATCAGAATCTGACGTCCCTGTTGTTCTTTTAGGTGGCAGTGCACGTGGATCAGACCATTGTCCATTATTGTCAGAAATATTTTCAAGGATTTCGTATCCTTCATTGTAGGTACAAGCTGTGAAAGATCCGTTTGCAGTAGCATCAAGCATTTGTTTAGCATTGATATCTAGACCACTGTAAAATGTCTCTAGCTGAATGCAATACGGAATGCCATGGTGAGGGCATTTTCTCAACAGCTCTTTAAACCTGTCCCATGCATCAGGAACTGATTCATTGTCCATTTGTTTAAAAGTGCATATTTCGTTTCTGGACTTAGCGTTCCTGGTGGGTGGAAAATATTTTTTTAAAAAATTTTCTGCCATTTGGTTCCATGTGATTATAGAATCTGGTCGCAGCGAGTTGTACCAGGATCTTGCTTTATCTCTTAGAGAGTATGGAAAAAGTTTTAGCTTTAAAGCACCATCCTGTACACCTGGCAGTTTTAAAGAATCTGTAATCTCCATGAAAGACCTGAGATGAGAATGAGGATCTTCATGTGCCAAACCAGCGTACTGGCCGTTGATTTGGAGCATGTGGAACATTATCGGCTTGGGTTCAAAATGATGTGTTTCGAGGGTAGGTTTAAGTATTCCCGAATGTAATTGATTTAAAATAGGAACAACATAAGCCATAATACCTCCGTTTTTAGAGTTTGCAAGCCTGAAAATGTTTTGTTCCTCATCTTCAAGATTATGAATTGGCCTATTTTCAGGAATCTGACGAGAAATCTGACGAGGGATTTGCCTAGGAATAGGTCCATTTCTAGGAATTGGTCCATTTCTAGGATTTCCATTATCGGGATTTTCAAGATTTTCGAAATTTTCCTAATTCATGTCAGGGATTCCATTATTATTGGGTGGTCTATTAATAGGTTGTCCATCTGGCCCAAATTCGAAGTTATTTTCACCTTCATCCGAGGTGTACTCATTTTCAGACATCATTGGAGAGTTGCGAGCTAAAGCAGCTCTTTGTGCTTTCCTTCTTTGTCTAAAAGTGCGTTCAATCTCAGGATCAATTTGAAAAAGTTCTCCGTGCAATATTCTTGGCATGCACTGTTTTTCAAAAAGGTGGTAGAAAAATCAGAAGTGGAAAGGCTCGGTTTGAGCATCGATTGAACGGGTTTGAGTCGATTTTAAGGTATGTACCCTTTAGGTTTTATGTTTGTAATCATCAATAGACAGTTTCTATCGGATTAGAAAGTTTAAATCATAGCTGTATAGATTTGATTTGGGTTCTGGATCCGAAAAGCGACCGACTGTGTTCTTGAGAGTCCCGGGGAAGTCCCGGTAGACTCCCGGTACTGACGACTCCCGGTAATGTGACTCCCGGTAATGTGAGTCCCGGTATTGCAGACTTCCGGTAGTGTAGAGTTCCGGTAATGTGAACTCCCGGTATAGGAACTCCCGGTACCATGAAGTCCCGGTAGTGTTGTCTCCTGGTACTCTGGGTAGTCCCGGTACCTTGTTATGTTTTGTTGTTAAGTCAGAAGGGTAAGAGTATAAGTGAAACATTGGAGGGCCGGAACTTAGTAGGCTTTATGTGTTTGGCTAGTAAAGCGATATATGTATCTTAAATGGTTTCAGATTCTGTGGAGTCAAGGTGAAGGATAGGATCTTTTTGAAAGGAGCTTGCAAGTGTTTTTGATAAGCAATCGAGGTGAGTTTTACTTTAAAACGTTTTCAACTGGAATACATATAGGTGTTTATATATGTATGTGAGTATGTGTGAAATATATATTTGTGTTTATATATATGAGACGGATACGTGTCAAGGTTTGATTATATGTTTATGTTAAAAGGATATATGTATATATTTATATATATATATATATATATGGTTGGAAAAATGATGAAAGGTTTATAAATGACAATATGATATTGTTGTAAGATTTATGCAACCTTAGAGATTCACTTAGAATAGGACTCAGTGCAAGTATACGCCTTGAACTACTATCGTCTCGTAACAAGTAATAATGGTAAAATACCAGATATCGATCCACAGGGAAATCTTGTGAAAGCCTTTCAAAAGTCCAGTCTTTAAAAACTAATTTCAGATGGCGATTTCGAAAACAGATTGTTTGATTGGTTGGTTTGAGTTATCAGCTAAAAATCAATTCTAGAGAAGAAGCATAGGGTGCAAAGCTCTATAAAGATGAAAACAAGTTTTTGAGTAAAAAGGTATTATAACATCCTGCCAGTCCTCCAGCACAAGTGCTATAGGACTGCCACAGCACCAACTATCGGTTCAAACGGCCTCCCAAGAGTACACACTGGTTAACGTGCTATCGATACAATATCATTTAGGTTAGACTTTGTGAATCCTAGCACAACACAATGTTACCATCCTACACCGTAAAAGTATAGTACTTGTCAGGCACTAAAACTCTTTATAGTCTTCTTTTATTATTTCAGTCAATTAACCTTAATCTTAACACTGAATGTTAATGCATTTTCATACATAAAATTAGCTGTCAATTAATTAAATGCAATCTTCAATGTAAGATCAATCACCTAAAATAAATAGTTAGATACAATGTTATATTCAATACACCTCTTTACTTTCACACATATTTTACATCTAAACTTTGCTTTACACCCCAAGCTCAGGCGATTAGCCCTTCATGGCTTGATTTCTTCTTTCGAAAGGTGTAAGAAATGTAAATGACATGAATGGAAAGTACTGAAAGGAAATTGCAAGAAATGTAAATGACAGAAATGGAAAGACAGAAATTAAATTGCAAGAAATGTAAATGACAGAAATGGAAAGACAGAAATTAAATACAGGAATTTCAACAACAAGAAAATAAAAACAATAATAAGAACTAAGAATGCAAGGAAACGGAATTACTAAACTACCAAGGTAACTTGTTCGCCAAGTTATGGAAACTTGTCGTGCAAGTTACGTCACAAAACTACTTGTTGCTTTGAAACCGTTAGAACTTTGAAACACTAACTTAAACAACCAAAGGTTACGGTTTTTAGAGGGAAGGACTCCAAACTAAAAATCACGAACCTTGAGATTTTAAGTAAGTAACTAAGAAAATATCGAGAACTTGGAGACTTGCGAGAATCGGAAAGTAAAACACAAGAACTTAACTTCGAACCACTTAGATTAATACTTGAAACCGAAAGCTTGACTACAAACTACTGAAATCGTGACTGCAGATCTGAATATTAAGAGGTAACTAGACAGAAATTAAGAGGTAAATAAATCTAGAGAGCAAAAGCTAAAACACTTGGAGAGATTTTTGTGTTTTTAGCTAAGTAGTGTATTTTACAAAAGCATAGAAGCATTCTATATATAGGGGAGTTATGTGGAGACAAAGCAACTAAAAGGAGATTAAGACTGATGTCCCATTCAGCTTTATGTCCCTTCCAAAAAGTCAACTCTAGCCTTGTCATCAAAAGAGGCTTCTTCCATAAGATACCCAAAAATGGCCCAGCTGTTCGATCCTGCGGCACTCCTAAAGCATTCCTTTTGCGCTCAACTCCTATAGCATTGTCGTAGTAGTGTCCAGCCAAAATCTGAAATCAAAGCAGGCCCAATAAGATCCAAAAACGGAGATTATGCCATTAAATTGTGCTTGACACCTAAAACACAGAAAATGCTAAAAAGCTACTAAAAAGGACTTAATTATAGACTTTGGGCAAATAAAACAGACTCAAAACCTACTAAAAAGTGGCTAAAATAGGGTTAACAAACTAACCCTATCAGATATATTGAGATATATATTGTATTTATATTGTACGAAACGAGTATAGGTGAGCCGAATTATTATTCGGCGGGGCTGTATTGAAATACAGCGGGGCTGCATGAAATTGCAGTGGAGCTGTAGGTAATTGCAGCGGGGCTGTATGTAATTACAGTGGAGTCGACTGTATTGTACAGTGACGATAATTAATTGGCTTGCTACCGACTAATGTGGTCACGGGAAAGAAGATGAGATGATGAGAGATACACGGTGTACGAGTCCTAATGTGGTATTTATATACGTGTGGTATATGCGTGCTTATACGAAAGGTTTTATGTAAACTATTTTGATACAAAGTATTATGTGAAAAGAGTTTTATATTGATTTTGGAAAAGACCAGGATTAACTCACTAGACCCGTTTGGTCTAACCCTCATTTTCTTTTCAAAAATATGTTTTCCGGGTCGAGGATCCGATAGCGGCAATGGAAAGAATAAGGTGTAAACTGCCTTTGTGGACCGATGATGATTAGGAAGATATTATATATTTTGTAGTTTTGAAACAAAAAGGACCATACTTGGATTATTATGTAACTTTTGTTGTAATTTGATGATATGCGTGTATGTTATGTTAATTGTTGTATGGTATGGGTAACCGGGTTGTTACAGTGGGCCCGATTGGGCAACCCCAAACCTTACCCACACATTGTCCCCAATGTGCAAGTGTCGGCGTAGGCGATACTAAGACAAGTATCGTTGTGCGGTTATTACAGGTATCAGACAGGCGAGGCATAACATAAAAGCATAAGCATCAAAGAGCGATCTCATTCAAAAAGTGGCCACCCCAAACCTAGGCCGTGGCCTAGGTTTGTTAAACAAAGCCAACCCCAAACCTCGGTGAAACCGAGGTTTACACAGGGATAAAAGTGAGTGTGTAGATGTTGAAAAGATGAGGCACCCCAAACCTAAGTGAAACTTAGGTTTGTTGCATCTCGTTAACTAATAAGAAACCAAACATCTTACACCACTCGTTACACACAAAGTTGAGAACATACCTGTTTGCCCGGACGGAGGAGATTATCTTGAAAGATTTGAGCGCCAATCAGGGGAGATGGAGAGCGAGAAAGCAAGCACACAAGAAACAAAGCAAAAGACGAAAGGAACAGAAAAACGAAGCACACAAAGCAGGAAAGCGAACACGGCACGAAAACAGGGGAACCCGCGCAGTTTGGCGCGCGGGTTGTAAGTCGCGCAAGAAGTCGCGTAACCCCCTGTTTCGAAAACCCACAGAGAGCCCCGCGGTTTGGCACGCGGTTTGTAGGCCGCGACAAAAGCCGCGTAAGTCCCTGTTTCAGCTATTTTTTGATTTTTCGTTTTTTCATTTTTATGGTTTTTCGTAAATAAGAACACACTCAAAAACTGGAAATTAAAAAGAAAACTAACCTCGGTGGGTTGCCTCCCACCCAGTTCCATAGTTAAAGTCGTGGCACGACTGTGTGGATCTCAACTTGGCTCGGTATCCGCGGACTCGAATTGCCCACACTTGCGGTTCTTCGCGGATTTTTCCTCATCTGGCTATCCTTTGCCATCTCCGTCTCTACGCCTTCCATGCTCGAACATCTTGAAAACCTCCTTCTCATCACCAACGCTTAAGGTCATCTCTCCTTCCTCCACATCTATCAACGCTCTACTTGTGGCCACGAATGATCTCCCCAAAATGAGCGGGACCTCTACATCTTCATCAACGTCCAGCACCACGAAGTCCACCGGGAAATAAAAATTTCCAACCTTGATGAGCACATCTTCTATCACTCCGTACGGGTATACGATTGATCTATCCGCGAGCTTGAGCGTCATGAACGTCGGCTGCACTTCTCCCAATCCCAGTTTCCTGAAAACAGATAAAGGCATTAAATTAATACTAGCTCCTAAATCACATAATACCTTATCAAAAGAAAACTTCCCAATTTGAATAGGGATTGAAAAACTCCCTGGATCTTTTAGCATCGGGGGAAGCTTGTTCTTTTAGGTGGCAGTGCACGTGGATCAGACCATTGTCCATTATTGTCAGAAATATTTTCAAGGATTTCGTATCCTTCATTGTAGGTACAAGCTGTGAAAGATCCGTTTGCAGTAGCATCAAGCATTTGTTTAGCATTGATATCTAGACCACTGTAAAATGTCTCTAGCTGAATGCAATACGGAATGCCATGGTGAGGGCATTTTCTCAACAGCTCTTTAAACCTGTCCCATGCATCAGGAACTGATTCATTGTCCATTTGTTTAAAAGTGCATATTTCGTTTCTGGACTTAGCGTTCCTGGTGGGTGGAAAATATTTTTTTAAAAAATTTTCTGCCATTTGGTTCCATGTGATTATAGAATCTGGTCGCAGCGAGTTGTACCAGGATCTTGCTTTATCTCTTAGAGAGTATGGAAAAAGTTTTAGCTTTAAAGCACCATCCTGTACACCTGGCAGTTTTAAAGAATCTGTAATCTCCATGAAAGACCTGAGATGAGAATGAGGATCTTCATGTGCCAAACCAGCGTACTGGCCGTTGATTTGGAGCATGTGGAACATTATCGGCTTGGGTTCAAAATGATGTGTTTCGAGGGTAGGTTTAAGTATTCCCGAATGTAATTGATTTAAAATAGGAACAACATAAGCCATAATACCTCCGTTTTTAGAGTTTGCAAGCCTGAAAATGTTTTGTTCCTCATCTTCAAGATTATGAATTGGCCTATTTTCAGGAATCTGACGAGAAATCTGACGAGGGATTTGCCTAGGAATAGGTCCATTTCTAGGAATTGGTCCATTTCTAGGATTTCCATTATCGGGATTTTCAAGATTTTCGAAATTTTCCTAATTCATGTCAGGGATTCCATTATTATTGGGTGGTCTATTAATAGGTTGTCCATCTGGCCCAAATTCGAAGTTATTTTCACCTTCATCCGAGGTGTACTCATTTTCAGACATCATTGGAGAGTTGCGAGCTAAAGCAGCTCTTTGTGCTTTCCTTCTTTGTCTAAAAGTGCGTTCAATCTCAGGATCAATTTGAAAAAGTTCTCCGTGCAATATTCTTGGCATGCACTGTTTTTCAAAAAGGTGGTAGAAAAATCAGAAGTGGAAAGGCTCGGTTTGAGCATCGATTGAACGGGTTTGAGTCGATTTTAAGGTATGTACCCTTTAGGTTTTATGTTTGTAATCATCAATAGACAGTTTCTATCGGATTAGAAAGTTTAAATCATAGCTGTATAGATTTGATTTGGGTTCTGGATCCGAAAAGCGACCGACTGTGTTCTTGAGAGTCCCGGGGAAGTCCCGGTAGACTCCCGGTACTGACGACTCCCGGTAATGTGACTCCCGGTAATGTGAGTCCCGGTATTGCAGACTTCCGGTAGTGTAGAGTTCCGGTAATGTGAACTCCCGGTATAGGAACTCCCGGTACCATGAAGTCCCGGTAGTGTTGTCTCCTGGTACTCTGGGTAGTCCCGGTACCTTGTTATGTTTTGTTGTTAAGTCAGAAGGGTAAGAGTATAAGTGAAACATTGGAGGGCCGGAACTTAGTAGGCTTTATGTGTTTGGCTAGTAAAGCGATATATGTATCTTAAATGGTTTCAGATTCTGTGGAGTCAAGGTGAAGGATAGGATCTTTTTGAAAGGAGCTTGCAAGTGTTTTTGATAAGCAATCGAGGTGAGTTTTACTTTAAAACGTTTTCAACTGGAATACATATAGGTGTTTATATATGTATGTGAGTATGTGTGAAATATATATTTGTGTTTATATATATGAGACGGATACGTGTCAAGGTTTGATTATATGTTTATGTTAAAAGGATATATGTATATATTTATATATATATATATATATGGTTGGAAAAATGATGAAAGGTTTATAAATGACAATATGATATTGTTGTAAGATTTATGCAACCTTAGAGATTCACTTAGAATAGGACTCAGTGCAAGTATACGCCTTGAACTACTATCGTCTCGTAACAAGTAATAATGGTAAAATACCAGATATCGATCCACAGGGAAATCTTGTGAAAGCCTTTCAAAAGTCCAGTCTTTAAAAACTAATTTCAGATGGCGATTTCGAAAACAGATTGTTTGATTGGTTGGTTTGAGTTATCAGCTAAAAATCAATTCTAGAGAAGAAGCATAGGGTGCAAAGCTCTATAAAGATGAAAACAAGTTTTTGAGTAAAAAGGTATTATAACATCCGGCCAGTCCTCCAGCACAAGTGCTATAGGACTGCCACAGCACCAACTATCGGTTCAAACGGCCTCCCAAGAGTACACACTGGTCAACGTGCTATCGATACAATATCATTTAGGTTAGACTTTGTGAATCCTAGCACAACACAATGTTACCATCCTACACCGTAAAAGTATAGTACTTGTCAGGCACTAAAACTCTTTATAGTCTTCTTTTATTATTTCAGTCAATTAACCTTAATCTTAACACTGAATGTTAATGCATTTTCATACATAAAATTAGCTGTCAATTAATTAAATGCAATCTTCAATGTAAGATCAATCACCTAAAATAAATAGTTAGATACAATGTTATATTCAATACACCTCTTTACTTTCACACATATTTTACATCTAAACTTTGCTTTACACCCCAAGCTCAGGCGATTAGCCCTTCATGGCTTGATTTCTTCTTTCGAAAGGTGTAAGAAATGTAAATGACATGAATGGAAAGTACTGAAAGGAAATTGCAAGAAATGTAAATGACAGAAATGGAAAGACAGAAATTAAATTGCAAGAAATGTAAATGACAGAAATGGAAAGACAGAAATTAAATACAGGAATTTCAACAACAAGAAAATAAAAACAATAATAAGAACTAAGAATGCAAGGAAACGGAATTACTAAACTACCAAGGTAACTTGTTCGCCAAGTTATGGAAACTTGTCGTGCAAGTTACGTCACAAAACTACTTGTTGCTTTGAAACCGTTAGAACTTTGAAACACTAACTTAAACAACCAAAGGTTACGGTTTTTAGAGGGAAGGACTCCAAACTAAAAATCACGAACCTTGAGATTTTAAGTAAGTAACTAAGAAAATATCGAGAACTTGGAGACTTGCGAGAATCGGAAAGTAAAACACAAGAACTTAACTTCGAACCACTTAGATTAATACTTGAAACCGAAAGCTTGACTACAAACTACTGAAATCGTGACTGCAGATCTGAATATTAAGAGGTAACTAGACAGAAATTAAGAGGTAAATAAATCTAGAGAGCAAAAGCTAAAACACTTGGAGAGATTTTTGTGTTTTTAGCTAAGTAGTGTATTTTACAAAAGCATAGAAGCATTCTATATATAGGGGAGTTATGTGGAGACAAAGCAACTAAAAGGAGATTAAGACTGATGTCCCATTCAGCTTTATGTCCCTTCCAAAAAGTCAACTCTAGCCTTGTCATCAAAAGAGGCTTCTTCCATAAGATACCCAAAAATGGCCCAGCTGTTCGATCCTGCGGCACTCCTACAGCATTCCTTTTGCGCTCAACTCCTATAGCATTGTCGTAGTAGTGTCCAGCCAAAATCTGAAATCAAAGCAGGCCCAATAAGATCCAAAAACGGAGATTATGCCATTAAATTGTGCTTGACACCTAAAACACAGAAAATGCTAAAAAGCTACTAAAAAGGACTTAATTATAGACTTTGGGCAAATAAAACAGACTCAAAACCTACTAAAAAGTGGCTAAAATAGGGTTAACAAACTAACCCTATCAGATATATTGAGATATATATTGTATTTATATTGTACGAAACGAGTATAGGTGAGCCGAATTATTATTCGGCGGGGCTGTATTGAAATACAGCGGGGCTGCATGAAATTGCAGTGGAGCTGTAGGTAATTGCAGCGGGGCTGTATGTAATTACAGTGGAGTCGACTGTATTGTACAGTGACGATAATTAATTGGCTTGCTACCGACTAATGTGGTCACGGGAAAGAAGATGAGATGATGAGAGATACACGGTGTACGAGTCCTAATGTGGTATTTATATACGTGTGGTATATGCGTGCTTATACGAAAGGTTTTATGTAAACTATTTTGATACAAAGTATTATGTGAAAAGAGTTTTATATTGATTTTGGAAAAGACCAGGATTAACTCACTAGACCCGTTTGGTCTAACCCTCATTTTCTTTTCAAAAATATGTTTTCCGGGTCGAGGATCCGATAGCGGCAATGGAAAGAATAAGGTGTAAACTGCCTTTGTGGACCGATGATGATTAGGAAGATATTATATATTTTGTAGTTTTGAAACAAAAAGGACCATACTTGGATTATTATGTAACTTTTGTTGTAATTTGATGATATGCGTGTATGTTATGTTAATTGTTGTATGGTATGGGTAACCGGGTTGTTACAGTGGGCCCGATTGGGCAACCCCAAACCTTACCCACACATTGTCCCCAATGTGCAAGTGTCGGCGTAGGCGATACTAAGACAAGTATCGTTGTGCGGTTATTACAGGTATCAGACAGGCGAGGCATAACATAAAAGCATAAGCATCAAAGAGCGATCTCATTCAAAAAGTGGCCACCCCAAACCTAGGCCGTGGCCTAGGTTTGTTAAACAAAGCCAACCCCAAACCTCGGTGAAACCGAGGTTTACACAGGGATAAAAGTGAGTGTGTAGATGTTGAAAAGATGAGGCACCCCAAACCTAAGTGAAACTTAGGTTTGTTGCATCTCGTTAACTAATAAGAAACCAAACATCTTACACCACTCGTTACACACAAAGTTGAGAACATACCTGTTTGCCCGGACGGAGGAGATTATCTTGAAAGATTTGAGCGCCAATCAGGGGAGATGGAGAGCGAGAAAGCAAGCACACAAGAAACAAAGCAAAAGACGAAAGGAACAGAAAAACGAAGCACACAAAGCAGGAAAGCGAACACGGCACGAAAACAGGGGAACCCGCGCAGTTTGGCGCGCGGGTTGTAAGTCGCGCAAGAAGTCGCGTAACCCCCTGTTTCGAAAACCCACAGAGAGCCCCGCGGTTTGGCACGCGGTTTGTAGGCCGCGACAAAAGCCGCGTAAGTCCCTGTTTCAGCTATTTTTTGATTTTTCGTTTTTTCATTTTTATGGTTTTTCGTAAATAAGAACACACTCAAAAACTGGAAATTAAAAAGAAAAGTAACCTCGGTGGGTTGCCTCCCACCCAGTTCCATAGTTAAAGTCGTGGCACGACTGTGTGGATCTCAACTTGGCTCGGTATCCGCGGACTCGAATTGCCCACACTTGCGGTTCTTCGCGGATTTTTCCTCATCTGGCTATCCTTTGCCATCTCCGTCTCTACGCCTTCCATGCTCGAACATCTTGAAAACCTCCTTCTCATCACCAACGCTTAAGGTCATCTCTCCTTCCTCCACATCTATCAACGCTCTACTTGTGGCCACGAATGATCTCCCCAAAATGAGCGGGACCTCTACATCTTCATCAACGTCCAGCACCACGAAGTCCACCGGGAAATAAAAATTTCCAACCTTGATGAGCACATCTTCTATCACTCCGTACGGGTATACGATTGATCTATCCGCGAGCTTGAGCGTCATGAACGTCGGCTGCACTTCTCCCAATCCCAGTTTCCTGAAAACAGATAAAGGCATTAAATTAATACTAGCTCCTAAATCACATAATACCTTATCAAAAGAAAACTTCCCAATTTGAATAGGGATTGAAAAACTCCCTGGATCTTTTAGCATCGGGGGAAGCTTGTTCTGAATAATTGCGTTGCACTCCTCAGTAAGTGCAACGGTGGACTGGTGCTCGATCGCCCTCTTCTTGGATAGAATCTCCTTCATGAACGTCATGTATGAGGGAATTTGTGCCAACGCATCTGCAAACGGGATGTTAATATGTAGTTTCTTAAAAACTTCAAGAAATTTAGAAAAGTTAAGATCCTCCCTTTGGGCTTTAATCCTATTCGGATATGGTAGTGGTGGTACAAACGGCTTCACTACCGGCTTCGGTGGCGATGTCACCTCTTTGTCCTTCGGTCCATCCTCCGAGTTCTCTTCCATCTCAAACTCTTTCTCGGCTTCCAACTCGTCCATATCTACAATCTCGACCTCTTTCTCTTTAGGATCGGTTCTCCCTTGATGACGGTTCTCGTGTAGGCTTTCCATTCAGCTCCTTGCCACTTCTCAGGTAAATGGCATTACATTCTTCCCGGTGTTTCTTTTCGGTCATACTCGGGAATGTTCCGGGAGGTCGGTTTTGTAGGGCTTCCGAAATCTACCCCACTTGGCTTTCGAGGATCTTGATCGATGCGGTGTTCTGATCAGTTGCCGCCTTGACTGTGCTAACCGTGCTTGCTAACTCTCCAACTGTGTTGTCCATCTTGGTCATGAACTTCATCGTCATGTCCTCCAGTCTCGGCTTCTTCTCCATAGATGGTCCCTCATTGAAATTCCTTTGATTGAAACCTGGAGGACGGTAAACATTGTTAGCATTAGGATAATTAGCAAAGTTAGAAGAATTACCTTGCTGTTGTTGACCGGGTTGATTCCATGAGAAGTTCGGTTGCTTCTTCCATCCCTCGTTATAAGTGTTCGAGAACGGATCATTCCTCGGTTGGTTGTTCCGGTTTTGTAAGAATTGGACTTGCTCGGGTTCTTCCGGTCTACCTCCCTTCAATTGGTTCGAGATCGCAGCTAATTGAGATTTTATTTTCTTTAGCTCATCCGACTCTTGAACACTAGCAACTCTTCTAACAGTTGATCTTGGAGTAGAAAAGCTGTGTTCGGCCAAGTTCTCGATCAGCTCGCATGCTTCTTCATAAGATTTATCCATTAGTGCTCCACCCGATGCGGCAGTGATGTCGTTTTTGAACTGCGGGTGGAGTCCATTAAAGAATGTCTGGATGATGACCCATCCGTGCAACCCGTGATGTTGACACTTCTTCAACATGTCTTTATGTCGCTCCCATACCTCATATAGGGTCTCTTGGTCCCATTGCGCGAAGTGCGTAATCTCGGTCATTAACTGTGCGGTTCTTCCCGGTGGAAAGAATTTCTTGAGGAATGCGGCTTTCAGGTCTGCCCATGTAGTGATCTAATACGCTGGCAAACCTTCTATCCAAACTTCAGCTCTACCCTTGAGTGAGAAGCTGAACAGTCTTAGCTTGATGGCATTTTCCTCCATCCCATTGATCTTGAACGTGTTGAAAATCCGTTCAAATCCACGAAGGTGGGCATGGGGATCTTCAGTAGGTGCTCCCCCGAACGGATTCTGCTGTACCATGACGATGGTACTCGGCTTAATTTCGAAGTAATTTTCTGCAGTAGAGGGCGGTTGGATGCCTATCCGTCCGGTTGCCACGTTTGGATTGGCAAATGACCGCATTGGAACTCTCGCCGGAGGAGGCGGAGGTGGGTTGTTACCAGGCGGTCTATTGACGGGTATTTCGTCACCCATCTTCAACTGTCTTTGCGCTTTAGATGCTTTTCGTATTTGGCGGGCGGTTCTTTCGATCTCTGGATCAAGTGGCTCGATTCCCTTCCCTCGGGTCTTCCTTGGCATAAACCAATTAGTACCTGAAAAGGAAGTATCAAAATCAATAATCCAGAAATTGACGGTGATAAAATAAAATAACAGAAATAAAAACAAATGTTCAATCTAATAGCGCTTATAGCTGGTAGTGCTATCAGTTGCAACTACTTCCCCGGCAACGGCGCCAAAAACTTGATAGGGCGGGTTTCACCCCCCCTAAATCTAACCGCAAGTGTACGGTGTCGAAATCAAGTAATAATGTACGGAAGTACGAGTATCGAATCCACGGGAACTAGGAACTAAGTATCACAATTACTATAATCACTATTAACTGGACTGTCGAAATTGAGAGATGGTTGGTCTTAAACTAATTAATTGCAATAAGAAAATCACAAACGGAACAGTAGACAACTTGAGGAAAATTCGATAGAGAAAACAGTTGAGGGTTGGAAATCCTTAGGTTTTCACATACGAGTATCTGACTTAAAACAATCACCAGTTAACCCCCTTGATGAATACCCAATCTCTAAAATCACCGTTGTTCTCTTTCGAGCAACATCGGGTTTTATTTTGAAAAGGACAAGTTTTATCTTTCGATCTCAACCTATGGATTTCAAAACACATTAAGTGCAAGATTCATATTTGAACGAATAGATTTAATCTCTCGATCTCAACCTAAATGGTTCAATTAGGACTAAGGCGTATTCGGTATATATCTATCACCAAATTCTCTCCTTAGGCATGCAATTCCTAGTTCTAGCTAACAGTTAATTATCTCAAACTCAACTGGAAACAACAAAACAATTGAAAACTAGCTAAACTCTCAAAAGCATTAAGAATCAAATTACATGCATTCATTAAAAAGGAAAACCGATAAACGTTCAAGTCATCTATTCATATGCTCAAACCTAATTCAATCCAACCCCAAACATCTAAAGATTAGTTCATGATGTCGGGGGACAAAAACATAGGAGAAGAAAAGGAAACAATGAACGAAAACATGATAAAAGTGATCGTGGTGAATGTGGTAGATGTACTCCCTTCTCCCGGCTCTAATCCGCGTCGCGTCGGGAATTCCTCCTCGAACTATCCTCTATCGGCCCTCCAAAAGCTACGAAAAATCTCTGGAAATCCCCCAAAGTCGTCTCTGGCCGTCGTGTTGAATTGCGTATCGAGCATCCTCGAATAATGACCTAGAATCCGGAACAAAAGGCTGAAATTCACGAAACAGGAGGTTACGCGGCTTGTGCCGCGGTTTGCAAAACGCGCACAAAGCCGCGCGTGTTTCTGAAGCTGTTCCGGGTCAGGTTTGGTTCGGGTCTGGTTCCTGGTTCGGGCGCGGGTCTTGGGCTTGGATCTCGGGCTTTCGTTGGCTTCGTTTTGGACTCGTTTTAGGCTCTTTTTAGCTTCTTTTCTCGATGAACGCTGTCTTTTGGATTACCTGTTCATTTTACTAGATAAACCATTAAAACTCCGCTTCTTTGCTTAAACGCAAGCCAATCTCATTGGTTTGAGAACCGAAAATAACGCCAATAAGTGGCGTTATCACTCCTCTAATTGAACTATTTTCGATTCTAAAAGGAGAGGTGGAACATAGCGTTTAAACTCGTCTTTCTCTTCTTTAAGTTCAGTTGTTTGGACTGCATCCTTACTAGAGGATGTTTTGGGCTTAGCGATTGCGTAGCCATTAAAGTAGTCATTTGAAAGGTATTTGGATTTCTTTGTTTCATATGACGAGTTAAGAACTTCGTAGGCAAAAGGCAATTGCATCTTAACCGTATTCTTGCGTTTAAATTCCTCACGTTCCTCATCCTTTTCATTGAGTGGTTTCGTTCATTTGATCTTATATTGGGGATATCTCTTATCAAGGCCTAGAAAATTGAATTTTTATAAAGTAGGCATCATTGTTAAGATCTTTTTCAAGTAGTGAGGGTTGTCGTACCCAATTCCCCATTCAGAGTTAAAGTATTTAAAATCCTTTGGTTTTTTCAGATGAATCGTTTGTTCAGTTTGTCCTCGTTTGTAAAACTTAAGTTCAAGATCCTTTATTTTTGAAAGAAGCACGTTATTATCAATTTGAAGTGAAGAGCATTGATAGACAATCTCAGCTTTCTCATTCTCACACTGATCGAGCTTTGCAGTTAGATCATATATGTTGGCTCTAAAATCTTTAGGTGCTTTGGAAAGGTTTGCACACTTTTCTTTTAGGTATTCATTGTCAAATTTAAGTTTCTTTGCAACCTTACTTTGAACGTCTAACTTCTCTTTTAGAGTGGATATTTCAAGCAAGGGTTCATTAGTGGTAAGCTTACAGGATTGTACCTTTTTGAACAAGCAGTATCATCTGATCTATTAAGGCTTGATGAATAGGAGCATACACCTGAAAAGATTCTCTGAGGGCTAGAGGATTGGTGTGGTTGCCCATTGCAAGTGTATCTCGAGAAGACATCTTAATTGCACTTAGATGATCGTGAGATAGTAAGGTGATGATTCAAAAAAATAAACTGACAGAATCTCAGAAGATCCAATTGTCCCCCTCCTACGACTTTGCACGAGGTCCCGCTACCCGGTTAGCGAGTGGGGTCAAGGGGCAACGCCCTTGCGGGCTCTGGGGCAGCGGCCCGAGAAAAAATTTAAAACTGTGAGATCAGTAAGGCTCCCGGATATGTGATCCGAGTGTGGTTTTCCGGATAGAGAATTTGGATGTGGACAAATCTGGGTAGGAATTTTCCGGGAAAAGTGGTCCGAAAAAATTTACCGGAAGACTATCGAAATCCGGACAGGTGGTCCAAAAAACGACCAATCCGGATGAGAAGTCCGGAAATGGGTCAAATTCGGAATCCGAATGTGTCCAGAATGTGACTGTCCGGAAGAGAAGTCTGGATTAGGAGTCCGGATAATGTGTCCGGAATAAGAGTCCGGAAAAGCGAAATCCGGGAAAGCGATTTCCGGGAATTGATTCCGGAAGAATGTTTGGATAAATACTATCGGAAAACGGTTAAAATTATCGGAAAACTAAGCTTCTCCGGAAGAAAACTTACTCGAAAAAAGAATTATGTCGCGTCCGAAAAACGACGTTGTGCGAAGAACTTGGATCTGGAATGAACTAGGGTTGGCCGATTTGATTCCTGAAAGATTTGTAAGCAACCAAAAACACAAGAACAAGCAAACCCAATTCGATTTTGACCTTAAACACACCCTTTTGATGAAAAATCAAGAATTTTTACTAGCCCAGACACAAAAGTCGAAAAAACAATTTTCTCAAATTGAAGCTTTAATCCTTCGATTTTGGTTATGAATGGATGTGTTAGACCAAAAAGAATTCAACAATTTTGAAAACAACACAAAATTTAGAATCCAAGAGAACTTAGAGCGCCGTTTTGACAAAAAAAACTTGAATACTTTGAATCGATCGATTATGTGTCTTGAATCAATCCTTTATCTCTCTGCTCTGATACCAATTGTGGATCCTAGATTAGTGCAATATGATTAATAATCAATCAACAATTCAGATCAATAGGTCGTCATCCATATGATTGATATTCAAAAGGTTACAATACGTTCAGATAAAATTCAATAGAGATTATGAACGATCAACCTAACCTCTAAAGACAAATTAAGTTTATATACCTAGGCCTATGACAATCAAGGCCCAAACCCATAAACTCTAATAAGCCCAATTCACAATTATAGGCTTTTACAAATAATATAAAACTCGTTATATAACTTTCTATCTTATAGGACATTTATGGTTCTAACACTTGTTGTGCATTAGATTTGCCATATATATATATGGAAGCACAACCATATATATACACACATGTCGCATATAAGTACAGCTATATATATATATAGCATATAAGCACAACCATACATATATACACACAAATCGCATATAACCACAACCATATATACACATATCAATAGCCACAAACCAGTTAAGAAATATACATAAAGAAATCGATACTTTGATAGCCACAAACCAGTAGAGAAATATACAGAGCTTTGAAATCAATATAAATAGTGAAAAATATACATGACTTTGAAATCGATATACATGACTTTCAAATCGGTATACACAGATTTGAAATGGATGGCTTTGAACCAGTAGAAACTCGATGGCTTTGAAATCGATATACACAGTGGAAAACGATGGCTTTAAAATTGGTATACACAACTTTGAAATCGATGGCTTTGAAGCGGTAGATAATTGATGGCTTTGAAATCGATACCTTTGAAATTTGATGGAGCGAGGACGATGGAGAGAAAGATACTGTAGGTTTCTTCCAAGGTTCTAAATGGCGTGAGGCGTGGCGTGGCGACGAGGCCAAGCCTCAAGCCTTAGGAGCCACAACCAGTTTATCAAGGTGTGACTTATGGCGGCAAATCTCTATATCATATATAATATTATATATAAAAACATATGCTTTGTACTATTAATCGACGATTAAATGATAACAATCAAGCTAAATTAGGTTATATATTAAAAAACTATCGAATAAGACATTAAAAACGTAAAGAAATCAAATATCGCGTTACAAAAGACCGCACATTAGGCCATGGCGTGCCACAGGCATAACGTGGTTTTGACCCAACGATTGATGATTACAAGATTGTGTGGATATCCAGGTGGCCACGAAAATCATTGGTTTACACCATAAACACAGGCGTTTGGTGTGCGATTACTTCCCTTACTACTATGTATTCTAATGTGAAATCATCTGCGTGTTTTGTCAATGGAGCATTGCATTGGGTGGTAGGTAACAACCGCCATTCTTTTATTATGACATTTTATATGAGGACTTAGAATTTTGGTAGGATTTCGTTGCCACAACCTAGTTGGGAAACCACAACTAACGATCATCAACGGTTCTCTAGCTGTTATTTCATGTGATGGTGATAATAGTCGGATTTGGGTGAGGAAAAAATACGATACATTTACATCATGGTCTTTGTTTTTGAAATCGAATGGTTATCCATACGAAGGAAGAATAGAAAGGTGTTAGTGCATAAAATGTATTCAAGATTTAATGAATAATTGTGTATTTGTAAAGAGGTCAAATGTAATAGACAAAGTCAAAGTAGAGGCTTTAAAGGTCAAAGTCAAAGTTCCTAAGTGAATAGTCAAGAGTATAAATAGAAGTGTTGTAATAGGAATACAAAGCAATTCATGTATACACTTACATAGAGAATATAAGTGTGCAAGATAGATGGATGACATCATAGAGAGAAGTTAGAGAGAGAAAGGGGATCTCATTCTTAATATTGTATCTTTCTCTATTCTAATGAAGATCTCATTGTGTTCTTGATTGAATCTGGGATCACAAGTGGTATCAGAGCTAAATCAGACCGGATTATGCACAAATCAGTCCAAATTGAAGAAATTTTTATCAATTTTTGAAGAAAATTGAAGTTCTTGAGTTTTTGAGATTTTTCTTGAAAAATCTTCAAAAATTTGGAATTAGTTTGTGTTTTTGATTGATTTCAGTTCACAATCTGATATAATTTGTTGTTTGAAAAGATTTCAAATCAAATATTCTGTTTTTAAACAACAATTTGTGTTTTAATTTTTTTTAGGGTTTACTATTCATCGAAGGTTCATATGTTTTTTATGTTTGATGATCGGTCTTGTCAAGTTTGTGTAGTTCAATCGATGTTATTTGTATTTTCAAACTGATTCTCTGTTTCAGATTCGAAAACGATAAGGAATTCAGTGTTTATGATGATTTGCAAACAGAAGAGTATTCATCGAAGATCTACAGTTGCTTCTCGTTTTGTTCGATGTTCATCTCAAACATAGATTTGATTTTTGAGTTTAGTTAATTGATTGTTTGTTGTGAATCCACAGATCGGATTGTTTTCGAATTTCATGCAGAATGCAAGTGTCTGAATTGAAAAACAGCAAGAAATCAGCAGGTTTGATGAGTTGAAAGAGTTCACCGGAGCTCTCGTCGGATTCTGGAAAAGTCGCCGGAATCTGGGAATTCAACGTCGTACGATTCATAACTGTCGTATACGTTTTGTACGACTTGTTCATAACTGTCGGACGTTGAATACTCATAACTCTCGTATAACAAACACTATCAAAACTGTCGCACAAACCATTAGTCGGACAACCCTTTGTCTGATCAGATTTTTTAGTCGCACACAACTCCTAGTTGTACACAACTCCTAGTCGTACACAACTCCTAGTCGTACAGAATTGGTTGTCGTACAACACTCTCATCGGAAAATCGTTCTTTGCCGGAAAAACGGGGTGTTCACCGGAGTTGTTCAAGCTCACCTCATTGTAAATTCTGTTTGCATGATCATAAAATTTTCGTGCCATTCGATTTTGTTTTGATTGTGGAACACGTAGAAACAAAAATCATCGATTTTGATCGAGTTTTGAGCAAGATATCATAAACTGAAATCGATCAGATTAACGTGAAAAGGAAGATGAACAGTGAATTAACGGTTCAGTTAGTGTGCCGTTAACTTCTTAACATTTTTGGTCCTTTTTCTGTTAGTTGGTTTTAGGTTTTAACAGGTTTGGTCTCTACAGTATAGACTTTAGGTTATTTTCATTTTTAGTCCCTGTAGTTCATTTTTTTGGTTTTTGACAGATTTGGTCCTCGTAGCTTTAAGTTTTCATTTATGTCAGTTTTAGTCCCTAGATTTTTAAGTGTTTTAGAATTTTACAGTTTTTAGTCCTTTGAGTCTTAAGTTTTAGACTTTTGTCACTTTTAGTCCTTATTTTTCATTTTAGTTTCGTATTTTGTCATTTTTAGTCCTTATTTTTAGTATTTTTTTCATTTTTTGTCAATTTTATCAATTTTTACCTGCTTTTGATTGAAACTGATATATTTTTCTTATCTTTTGCAGGTTTGCCGATTTAAAGTCAAGTATTCCGCGTTAATTTTTCGGAATTAATTTTTGAACGACAAATTTTATAATTTGTTATTCAAATTTTAATTTTGAAAATTTTTCTGACTTTAATCGATTTTTCTCTGATTATCGTGTGTGCATAATTCTATTTCTCACGAAGTATCTGACAACGATCATTTTTAATCTTTTCAGGTAACAATGGATGAGTACTACATGGAAGTATTTTTTGATAATTTTGCGAAGAAGAGTACATTGCAAGAAGAAAACAAAAATCTAAGTCAAACTATTCTTGATAAATCTTTTATAGATCACCAAGAAAAGATTGATGAGGATAAGAACTCTTCTAATTCTCAAATATCTGAGCTTAAACAGAAAATCAGGGATTTGGAAGAAAAGAATAGTGAGAGCGAATTATCTTTGACAAATCTTACGAATCAAAATACAAAATTTTTAAACAAAATTGAAAGTTTGGAAAAGAAGCTGTACTTGAGAGGTCAATCTGACCAAACAATTTACATGAACAAGCCAAGACTTGTAAGCAATGTCAATAAGTATTGGGGACATGGTTACGAAAATCCAAAACATTTGGTCAAAGCTATCATTGCATTACCGACATTGTATAAATTCGAATGTTTAAGATATGCAGAATATTGGCCCGATTTTGAAATTCATTGGACTGGTGAAAAGGAAACACAACTAGAGGAACAAAGAAAAAGATCATTAACAACTCATATACAACTTCCATTTTGTTATACTGATGAGACGTTGAAGACACTCAACAATCTAAATTGTCCACTTCCAAATAACTATTTTGACATATGTGCTACAAAGCCAATCACTCAACAAATCTTTGAAACTAAGAAATATGTTCCTACATTGGTTCTAGAAGGGAGAATTGTTGAACTTGAAATCTCCCTTGCAGAACAAAGGATCAAATTTGAATATGAAAATGATCTCCTTTCAACTGTTTATTCAAATAGTTTTAAGGAAATATCTACTAGTTTCAAAGATGAGGTGGAAAAAGAGACTATTAAAATTGAACATGCTTTGATCAAAAAGTTTTCTGTTTCATCAAAAGTCATTTTTGATGCTAAACAAAAGATTGATAAAAAATGTCTCAAACTTTCTAAGAAAGTGGTGGATCTTGAGAACATTCTTCTCTCTGAGCATACTAATTTGGAAAATGAGAAAGTCAACTTTGTAAGTCAAATCAAATTGTTTGAAGATAAGTTGACTGAGTTGTTAAAGACAAAAACTGATTTAGAGATTGTCTTAGAAAATGAAAGAAAAGAATTTGCTTTGAAAAACTGGTTCAATCTTGAGGAAAGCAACTTTCTTAAAGAAGAAAATTGTGAACTTTCTCGAAAAGTGATGACATTGGAAAAATCTTTGAAAGAAGGAAACATTAATACAATGTCTGATCTTGAAAATACTTTCAATCTTGAAAGAGTACAGTTTGAATTTGAGAAAGTCTGTTTTGAAAAGGAAAAACAATCTTATGAAATGAAGATAATTGAGCTTTCTGAAGATGTGAACGAGTTAGAAAAAGAATTGGCAAAAGAAAGAAGAGAATATGCTTTCAAAACATGGTCTACACCTGATTATAAAATGGATTTTGAAGTTCACAATGCCGATTCTGATTCTGATTGTGATTTTGTGCCTAATGATCATATTTTCGAAACCAAGTCAAACCCAAAGGAAAATGACAAAGGAGAACTTTGTTCATTTGATTTCTCAAAGAAGCTTCCTGACCATAATGCTTTAAATGATGAAAAGAGAGTTTGTTTTGAAAAGGAAAAGAAAGCTCTTGAACTTAGATGCATAAATCTTTCAAAACAAATTTCTGATTTTGAGAAGGTGTTATTTTTAGAAAAGGAAAAGATTGAGAAAGAAAGAGCGGATTTTGATACTGAAAGAAAATCTTTTGAAACAAAATATGTTGAGCTTTCAAAGAAAATATCTGATTTGGAATTCTTGTTGAAAAAAGAAAGAATAGAGTTTGGTGAAAAGAAGAATGTTTTTGAAAAGGAAAAGTTAAGTTTTCAAAAGAAAAACATGAATGTTTTTAAAGAAATATCCGAAAAGAATTTTGAAGAAGAAAGAAACATCTTTAAGGCTGAAATTTTAAAGTTAACAAGGAAGTTATTTGCTTTAGCAACGGAGGCTATGAAAGAGCAGAAGATCAAATCTAATCTACAGAAGAAACTTGATCTGACTGTTCAAGAAAGGAATGTTCTATCCGATAAAGTTCAGCAATTGGAAGCAATTAAGATCAGAGTTAAATCATATGAACAATTTAGTGCCGATACTATTGTTCAATCGCCGAATGATGGTTCAACTGATTCTGATTGTTCATCAAAGATTGCTTCTAGTTCTGTTCATGAACATTCTTCTTCGACACAGTCTGTCAAATTAAAAGATCAGATGCGACCTTCTGATCTTTTCTACAACTGTGTTGCTACAAGTTCTGATATACCTATCTTTAAGCCTGTAAAGATGGTTTGGAAAGTAAAAGGATATACTCCTAAGAAAGATGTCCCGAAATCATCTGTTCCTCCACCGACGGTAAGCAAAAAGAACAATGTTCATAAAGGTAAGTCTTTTGTTAAACCTAATCCTATATATTCTGCAAATCATTTGATTAGGATGGCACAAAAGAAACTTTGTTGTTCTTTTTGTGGAACTCATGATTTCATTAAGCAAGAAAATGTACAATTTTGGTATGGTACTTATAACATTCCTTCAAAAAGAAAAGCACCTAACAAACCAGGACCCAAGTTCCTTTGGGTACCAAAATGTGCTTAATCTGTTTTGCAGGTTCATCATGTGTTGTGCTGAATGTTACATATATCACACACATGACTGAAAACAGAGGAGAAGCGGTGCAATTTTTTTTAAAGAGTATATGTACTATTAAGGGGGGCCAAAAGATTAAATGGTTTCTAAACACATCAGTTTAGAACCCGGATTTCAAAGAGATAATGGTTTCTAAACACATCAGTTTAGAACCCGAAAATAAAAGATTGATGGTTTCTAAACACATCAGTTTAGAACCCGGATTTCAAAGAAACAATGGCTTCTAAACATATCAGTTTAGGACTCGCACTTCAACGAGTTTGACTTCTAAACACATCAGTTTAGGACTCGCACTTAATTGTTTTTAGATTTTGATTGTCACACATACTAATCTTGTTTCATTAAGATCTTTTGCAGATTTTGAGAGGGAGCTTATCTGATTTTTTAATCAGTCTATCATAATTTGAGGGGGAGCTTAAACGTTTAACTGTACGTATCTTCTGAACTTAATCTGAGATTGTTTGAAAGAAGAACGACTTTCAAGCATGAAAAACATTTTGCTAAATGTTCAAACCACTTCTCGATTCTCAAACAGGTTTTATGAATTTTAGAAGTGCGATTTTAAATGTTTTTCATATATACATATATACATACATATATATATATCTCGGATTCGCGTTACATCATTTCTGACCGTGTGTTTCTGAAGGTTAATACTTGCGAACCACAAAGGTGGTGGCGTGTTGGCAAGGGCTTGGGGGATGTGGTGGAATATCCCATCCACCCCGGGTTCGAGTCCAGGCGTCAGTATTCTGTGGCCAGGCTTAGTCTCAGACGGCCGCTTTGTTTGTTTGTTTCCAAATTGCCAAGGATGTGGTCTAGGCAAAGCCTAGATGAACCTTACCCAAAAAAAAGGTTAATACTTGCGTATTATCTTTTCTATATACTTTCGAGTATTCATACACACCGGTACAGCTTCGTATTGACTTTGTTATTACCATGTCTCAAAACGAAACAATTTTTCGATGGAAATACTCCCGTTTGATTTCAAATTTTGTTGATCATCATATTCATTTCAGCGTAAGAGCTTAACCGTTTTATTCAAAGATTGTTTATATTTGTTCATATAAACAAATTTCAATTCTTTGATACCCTAAGCCTTACATGATTATCATTCATATTTGATCTGATTAATACATTGTCAGATTCTCAAACATGTTTTTCGAATTCATTCCATTCATTCAATATCCTTGTTTTGAGAAATCTTCAAAGATCAAATGCTCAAATCTTCATGATATTATTGAGGAGAGTACATTCTGATGGCAATGTTAATCAAATGCCGCTATTCTTATTTGTTCAAGCTAAACTGTTGAACAACACATCTTTTTAGGACAAAATTTCATGGGAATCAGTGTGAGATATTATAAAACTTCTATGGATCCACGTTAACCAGTGTTTCCTACCCAAGAAGTTATCCTTGAGTGATTGAGGGGTGAGGGGTCTAAATCAAAGAGTGGGGGAGATTACTCATACGATTGAGTATCTCATTGTGCTGAGGTAAAATGAAAATGAGAGTTTGGTTAGAAGTGAGCGGATTAAAAACAGAAAGAGGGTGTGAGAACAGAGATAAAAGAATAAGAGAACTCTGCACTATCCACTTTCTGAGCCGGGCAGCCATATTACTGATTGGTTCACATTCTTTGGTGACCATCATTGAAACAGGCAACTAGCCCATGCCAACTCTTGCATTTAACCCCACCAGCTACTCATTTCTTTATTAATAAAGGAGTGTTTCAATTTTCTTGGGGACGCAGCATATCATCTATCTGATCTTCACTCGGAAGGTCTAGATATTGAAAAAGAAGGAAGTTTGCCCCACCTTCGCTCTTCATTCATGCACATTGAGTCCGTGGAAAACTTGTTGCTGTCACAACAGTTTACACACTTTGAGCCTATAATTTTCAAGCATAAGTTGCTTCAATCATTACTACACTTGCACGTACACACAAGGAATATGTTTTCTTGTCATAACGTTCATAGAAAATTCCTTTGTGGTTTTTTCGATGATTGAATGGAAGCCCTGGAAGAGTGAACATCAAAAAGCTCCTTTCCAAAGTACATTCGTTGTACTAAGTGGCTCCGTGCAACTTACAGGGATTTTAACTGATTCATTAGTTGTTTCAGGGTTACCACTTTCATTTTGTCTGAATTTGAAAAGATTCGGATAAATATTTTTGGAATTGACGGATATTCAGATCAGAAGGAGGAGATTGTTATTGGTATTCAAAGACTGCTGAAATTGATTTTGAAGTTTTGATGATCATGATGCTCACAATCATCAAAAAGGGGGAGAAGATTTGAGAGTTTCAATTTCAAGATAAAGTGAAGTTTTTGCTAAAGTCAAGAAGATCGAGTTAAAAAGTTCAAAATGTTTCAAGATGTTTCGAGATGATTAGACAAAGATTCAAAGTTCAAAGATTGTTCATTGTTCAAAAGATGAAGATACGCAGTTCAAGAATGTTTACAAAGCTCAAAACCCGTTAAAGCTCAAAAGCCATTTTGTAATCAAAGACTGAAGATATTTCTCAAAGATGCAAAGATTAGTGATACGAAGATTCAAAGAGATGAAGATTTTATTTGAAGACTTTGACCAACACTTCAAAGATATGAAGTTTGTGTTTCTAGACTTTGGTGACTACTTTATTTTGAAGATCCAGTTGAAGACTAAAGAAGTCAGATTGGATTTCTGAAGACAACGCTTACTTGAAGATTCTTCAGAGTTATTTTTCGAAGATTGATATTCCTTCAAAGCGAAGAGGGAGATTGTTCAAAGTGCTTAAAGTATTGAAGATCTGAAGATCACAAAGAGCTGAAGACTATCGTCGTCAATTTTTAAATCTTGAATTCATAGGGGGGGATTGTTAGTGCATAAAATGTATTCAAGATTTAATAAATAATTGTGTATTTGTAAAGAGGTCAATTGTAATAGACAAAGTCAAAGTAGAGGCTTTAAAGGTCAAAGTCAAAGTTCCTAAGTGAATAGTCAAGAGTATAAATAGAAGTGTTATAATATGAATACAAAGAAATTCATGTATACACGTACATAGAGCATAGAAGTGAGCAAGATAGATGCATGACATCATAGAGAGAAGTTAGAGAGAGAAAGGGGATCTCATTCTTAATATTGTATCTTTCTCTATTCTAATGAAGATCTCATGGTGTTCTTGATTGTTACCTGATTGAATCTGGGATCACAAAAGGGCTCTTCAAATGACCACAAATGGTGATTTTTTGTTCTATATTGCCCATGAGGGGTATAAAGTTTATAATCCAACCACAGGGTAGCGGTCAAGACTTGTGAAATTTGAAGCTAATTCCAAAATATTTGATGCTAAAACGTATGTGGAAAGCTTTGAATTGTTGAACAAAGGGACTGCTTGGAATTGAAACCAAACGAACCCGAGTAGGGTTTGTGGAGGTTAGGATGTATGTTGTTTATTTTGTTAAACATATTTTTTTCTTTTGAATATTTTTTCTTTCCCATGGTGTTGTTGGGAGAAGAGTTATGACTTATTTGCAAGATTTGCAAGTTAAAAGAAGCATGTATGCATGTTGGTGGCTATATTTAAATTTTCTTTGTCCTTTTTTCTGATTAAAATATTTTGGTGTTCGACACATTAAACACTTATTGCTTCTTTTCGGATAATATATGCTTACCGAGTCGGTTTATTAAGATTATGGTCTTTACCAACATTTTTATTGTACCATTTTGCTAACCGAGGAACTTACCCGATAAGTAAAGGTGGTAACTCTTACTTGGTTAACACTTACCCGGATAAAAAACGCTTTTTGCCATGTCCGAAGAAAGTTGCAAGTTCATCAATCAACATGCAAGCATTTTGTACAATACATACAACCTTTGTGAAGTCTAAAACAATCATCATCTTTGATCTTTTGAAATCAATCGAAATTATTTGGATATTTATGGGAAAAGTGATTATATAAGGTTCCGAAGAACTATAGTAAAGCACATTATCAATATATTATGTGTATTAGATGAGATAACTTATATTCAAGTTAAGAAAGACATAATTAAGGATAAAATGGGAAAGTACCCATTTATTTTTTATAATATATAGAAAAGCCAGAGTTTTGCAATTGATCACCAATGGTGATTCCATGTTCTATAGTTACCGTAAGGGGTATAAAGTTCATAATCCAACAATAGAGTGCAATCAAGACTTGCGAAATCGAGAACCTTGTTCTTATCAGGGGCGGAGCTATAGTATAAGGGGGGTCGGGTCCAAGATCGTACTTGGTTGTGAAATAACATCGATAAATGTTGTATTTGATGAACTTACACCTCGTACTAATACATGAGATGTAGTAAAATTAATGCCAATGTAAATCGCTGTTTTTTATAATAAAGAAAACGATTGCACTCTAAATTGACACATAAGAATTTTTTTACAAATAAAAGTAAGCCATCTATTTTCGGGCTGCAAAATCAAATGTTGATATACTAGAATAAAATACTCAATCCATCTTAAAATAAAGGTCTGCATTTTTTTTATTTGTCCCAAACTAAATCTTTAGTTTTCATAATATAGAGCTAAATTCTCAAATTTATCATTATTAATGTACAAATATTCGAAAGTCATGAGAGTGATAAATTCGTTAAGGGTAAATTTGTCATTTGATCAATTGAAAGGTGTAATAATTATGCATATCTAAAGTTGTATGTTATTTTTATTGTGGACATATATTTTAAGAATGGAATGACTAACAAGTAAATAATATAATTTTAGTTAATAAACAATAATTTCGAGTTGCACCTTAATAATTGATAAAAATCATTTTTTGTTAGTGTGAGTCCAATCTTAACAAGTAACAATGTTAGAATCTAAGAGATCTTGAATAGAGGAGAGAAGAATACAATATAGGATTGAGATCTAGTTTCTCTCTCTAGAGTCATCTCTCTACAACATGAATGACTCTCTCTATCATACGTCTCCTTCAAACTCACTTACAACTCCTCATTATATATCTTTGACTATTTCACTTACTTACATCGACTTTGACTCCGTTAAAAGACTTTGACTATGTTTTACTATTTGCAAATACACATTAAATCTTAAATACAATTCTTACACTAACAGTCTCCCCCTTTGGATTCAAAATTTAAAAATTTATGACAACAGTCTTCAGCTCTTTGTGATCTTCAGATCTTAAACACTTTAAGTTATTCAACACTTTAGCAATCTCCCTCTATGCTTCGAAGGAAGATCAATCTTTGAAAATAACTCTAAAGAATCTTTAAATAAGTGTTGTCTTCAGAAATCCACTTTGACTGCTTTAGTATTCATCTGGATTTTCAAAATCAAATAGTCATCAAAGTCTCGAATCACAAACTTCATATCTTTGTAGTGTTGATCAAAGTCTTCAAACAAAATCTTCACATCTTTGAATCTTCATACCGTTGATCTTTGCATCTATGAGCTTTGACAAATACCTTCAGTCTTTGATCATGAACTGGCTTTAAGCTTTAAAAAAAATTCTTGAATGAGTTTTGAATCTTTGTAACGTTGAATATCTTGAATTGGGTATCTTCATCTCTTGAACAATAACAATCATTGAACTTTGAACTTTCTCGAAATATCTTGACTTGTTATCTCGAGCTTGTTGACTTTAACAAACATCACCCTTTCTTTGAAATTGAAACTTTCATATGTTCTCCCCATTTTTGATGATTGTGAGCATCATGATCATCAAGACTCTTCAATTTCAGCATTTACTTCGTTCACCACTAATATTCTCCTCCTTTTGATCTGGATAGCTGTCAATTCTAAAAGATATGTATCCGAATCTTTTCAAATTCAGATAGAATTAATGTGGTAACCCTGAAACAACATATGAATCACTTGAAATGCATGTAAGTAGCATAAAGCCACTTAGAACAACGTATGTACTTTGGAAATGAGCTTTTTGATGTTCACCCCTCCAGGGCTTCTATTCAATCATCGAAAAACACAATGGAATTTATATAAACGTTATGACAAGAAAACATATTCCTTGTGTGTACATGCAAGTGTAGAAATGATTGAAGCAACTTATGCTTAATTAGATAGGCTCAAATTATGTAAACTGTTGAGACCACAACAAGTTTTCCACGAACTCAATGTGCATGATTGAAGTGCGAAGGTGGGGCAAACTTCCTTCTTTTTCAATATCCAAATCTTCCAAATGAAGATTAGATAGACTATATGTTGCGTCCCCAAGAAAAATTGAAACATTTCTTTGTTGATAAAGAAATGAGTAGCTGGTGAGGTTAAAGCAAGAGTTGGCATAGGCTAATTACCTGTTTCAGTGATGGTCACCGAAGAATGTGAACCAATCAGTAATGTGGCTGAACGGCTCAGGAAATGGTTGGTGCAGAGTTCTATTATTCTTTTAACTCTATTCTCACACCCTCTTTCTGTATTCAATCTGCTCACTTCTAACCAAACTCTCATTTTCATTTTACCTCAGCACAATGAGATTGCTCAACTGTATGAGTTATCTCCCCCACTCTTTGATGTAGACCCCTCACCCCTCAATCACTCAAGGATAACTTCTTGGATAGGAAACATTTGTAACAGCCCAAAACACATAACATGATATATAAGTCAAAAGCCCATAAGGGTCCCAAATACATCACAACGTTTAGTAACATTCTCAAAGTCTAATGTTCACCATCAAATACAACCGAGATGTTTGGACTAACAAAAACTAGAATCGTGACGGTCTCTAATCTCACATCGCCGCCTCAAACCTTCTCTTTGCCTTTGGACATTGCACCTAAACGATCCTTACCTGAAAATGGTTTTAGTTTGAAAAGCGAGGGTTAGACCATAGGGTCTAGTGAACTCCCCCGTAAATACATTCGCAAAACATTTAGAGCAAAAACATCTCTTTACAAAATAGCAGCGCATCAAATCATAAGCCAATACATGCACAGCGGAGAAGACCATGGCAAACACCCTACAAAGCCGGGTACGGCATCACACTACAAAGCCGGGTACGGCAACACCCTATAAAGCCGGGTACGGCAACACCCTACAAAGCCGGGTACGACAACACCCTACAAAGCCGGGTACGGCAACCAATCTTCACAAAATAATATTTTAATAAAACATGCGATTTCACATACTTGAGGGCAACCCTCCTGTCATTGCAAAACAAGGCTTTCCGTATCAATAGAAACATATGTTCGTAAGGCTCATGTAAACCAATTTCAGTCATACAATTCTATGCAAATCCTTTTAAATAAAGTGTGCATAAGGGAACACACCTGATGCTCGGCTAAACGACCCACTACTCGGAGTTCACTTAAACACCAAACGATCACCTGAATTGGGGTTAACAAAGGAGGTATTAGACTCCCCAATTATGCTCTAAAACATCCCCCATAAAGCTTTAAGACAATTCCCTAACCCAAGCCTCGAACCCAAGCCCGAACGACCAACGAAGCAGAAAATGAGAATTGCCCAACAGAGACTTACGCGGTTTGCTACGCGGTTTGCAAACCGCGTAGTAAGCCGCGTAACCCTCTGGACGAGCATTCTCAGTTCTGCTCACCTGGTTCAGCTCGAAAACTTACTCAAATTCTCCAAAACTGATTCCAGATGCTAGATAACTTCCCAAAACAAACTCTAAAACTATATATACATTAAGGAAACAATTCTCATCACCTAAATCAATCAATTCCTCAATCAAACCATCATGAATTACTCCTTTGAAACACAAATCCTCTTTTAAAAGAATCAAACTTAAGAACCTCCATTGGAAGGGTGGAATATCACCAAGAGTTCACAAACTCCTCAAGGGATCCATCCAACACACCCTTCCAATTGGTTTTGTCTCAAAACACTTAAAGAAGAAGAGGTTGCAAGGAGAATCATACATCTAAGCTCCATTTCCAAAGCAAATCAAAGAGATGAAGGTGAATGTATACCTTAGCAGCAAATTCCTTCAATATCTAGCTCAAACACCTTCCCAAACCTTCAATGGTGGAAATCTTGAGCCCTTCTCCTCTCTTGAACTTCTCCAGCCGAAAATGAGGAACCAAATAGGGTTTTGGGAGGGTTTTATCTTATTTAACTTTTCCTTTTTACACTTTGGCCACAAAATTCTCGAATCCCCAAATTAGACCCCCAAAAGTCTTTATTCATCTACAAAGGCCACAAAGTTGGAATATGGGATGTTACATCACCTCCCCCTTATTAGAATTCCGTCCTCGGAATTCCATTGCCGGACATATGCTGCACTTTGGAGTTAACTCCTGACTTCCAATAATCACACCACCCTAAACAGAATTTCTTACGAAGTTGCAAATACATCTTTAGAAGATCAACTTATTTGTCCTTCAAATTCTCGACCATCCGGTCCCAATATTTGTCTCTAACGGTACTACAAAATCCGACTCCTCAATCATTCGCATTGCTTGCGAAGACACCAAAAGTTTCATACTTCCCTGAGTACCTTAATTCGTTCACTAACTCTCCAGTTCTTTCTATATCTGCTATTACTTTGTTACTAAGCGGCCCGACTCAATTTCTTCCTGAATCACACTACCCCAGTCCATGGGTCTGTTTCCCATCTAACAGTTTCTCGCGACTTGAGATTGAAAATATTCATACTCTTCAATACAATCATCTTAGCCCCATTCACTTATCCACCCATTTCGGATCAGAACTGACGTTGTACATCACCACTCAGCCCACTACCACATTCTCAAGTCTGTAGCATGCCCGGCCATACACACTTGAAACTCTTCGCTCAGACATACTATTCACCAAAATACTCTCATATCAACACCACGTTCCCCACTACTACAAAGCATTCTTATCAAAGAGAAGAACATCATCCCACCAATATAGCTTTCGCCTGGCACAAATTACGTTTCCCCAAAATCGTACCGATCACACGTGCTACAATAGTTACCAATCAACGGTCCAAACTCACCACAATCACTAAACCTTAACTCATTTCTATACATGATTATGTTCCTCACCAGATCCACCGAATGGTTCCACTAAATAGGAACTACCACCAAAATTCACTTACCCTCCCACAAGGAGGAGTGACCAAGCTCACTCAAACTATCTCAAATACTAGAATATTGAACGACACGCTCACAAGAAACATTCCCCCCCCCCCTGACAATACCGAATCAAATCCCAAGGTCTCTCGACCAGGGCACCACATACGACCGCCTGATTCCATTCTAACCTGACTACATCAAGATGCTTAAGAAGAATTGCTTGCTAACACGAGTCCGTATCCTAGAACGGTCGCACGAATTCAGCTTTTCCAACTCTTTAACCATGACATACACATCAATCCCTTATCTTATGCCCTTTAACTAACAGTTCCTTAAATACAATCCACTTTTCTAGTGTCTCCTGACATTTTCTCACCGCAAGTCTGTTTATGCTTGATCTACCATACCGCCATCATTTTCTCTCGTGCTTACACAGACTTTCCATCGCACACCGCTACAGTCTAACAGATCAAGACCTTTAGCCAAGACCTTTAGCCAAGTTCTCACAAGGTACTTAACACCAAGAACTACCAAGAGTTCCTAACTCTCCAACACCGCCGACCCGCTCATTCTAATTCATTACATCCACGGAAAACTCCAACGTTCCTGACTAAAATTCACGACAAAGCACTACCGCTTACGGGTACAATATCCTGCTCGACCAACAAGTGAAGTATGAAAACCCACCCAAAAATCCAATGGGTCAAGAAGAACAAGGGTTCTCCTTTCATCCCGCTACCAACCGCAACTTAATCTCTTGCTCTCAAACTAGCATCAACGTATACTACTTGCAAAACCACCCACTTCAATGGAGCATGCCCACCACCTTTGACTACTCCAATAATACGGCAACCCTTCAATTAATCTATGACTTACACGTTCCTCACGCCACTATCGCACCACGCGACCACATTGCAACAAGCTAACATGATGCCTTTACTCATACAGAATATACTACTTCCTTCATGCCACCCATAACACAATTTCAGATGAAGCCAAAAATGTTTCCCGACTTTGCTTTTCCCGGGTCTTGACAACCCCGGTGCCAACGTCAACTCTTCAAAGCACACTCGTCTCAATTACCCTAACATTTCGTTCTTATATGGATCATCATACTTCATAAGATATTACTTATGTACCCACGATCTTTCGCCTTTGCAACACTCACACAAGGTGGTTCAGCGTCATGCCAGATACACCTTTTCTCCGAACAACTTCTTACATCTTTGCACGAAAACTCACAAGATAACCACTGCATAGTTACTTCTACAATAGTAGCCTCTTGGCAACCATCCAATCGATCGGTCATTGATTTCAACATTGACAATTGACGTACAATGACCAGTCACTTCACGACAAACAAGGATTTTCTGTAGGGATCTACCTCTCCTAATTCCTCGAACAAATTCTCGTTTCTCGCCAACTTCTCGCGATCCATTTCCGTTATACTAAACACCTGACACATAAATGAATCATCAAAACCTCAAAGGACATCACATCCACATTAGTGATCTTCTGTTCTCCGAATGCTCTCCCTAGGTGTTCCTACACCATATCATTTACACTTTCCCAGACGACCTCAACCGTTCACACATCACGGTTTCATTTCTCAAATCTCAATCTCCTGACAACTTCCCCAATTCGGGTATATTAAACAAATCGCAACCTCTATTTCAATAGGCAACATGATGATTCCTTAATTTCCCAATAACCAGGATTCCTAACGGCGCCCGCTTCATCCAACACATCATAATCCAGATTATACCCTACCGTTCACACTTGGAGAACAACACAAGACCTTTCTTAGTACTCGGACTCACAGCCGATAACATTACATCAAGTAACGTAACGCTACTTTTTACCCTTCCATCAAAATCGCTTCGACCAATTCAAATCTTACCGCAAATCAACCGTTCTCACATAACTAAGCAATAGCTCAAACTACAATCATATCGACAATCCGAATTTACTTCTCGGGACTCCCGGTATTCACCCACTTCCTCTAACGGAACAATAAGGTCATAACTCGACCATATCTTATTCAACTGACAATTCCACTCCCAAAGTCTTTTCTTAACCTCGATCGTAATACCTTTCCCGACCTAGTGAGTTCATAGCCTTCATGCATAATGACATTACGATTGAAATCATTTTGTACACTTTTAAAAATACAGTAGACTCAAAATCATAAAATAAGCTTGAGTATGTATGAACCACATCACTCAAGACGATTAGTAAAACACAACGATCGCAAGGATCGCTCACAGGCACTCTTACGATACTTCGTAACCTTGTCCATCCAACTCGATGCCGACACAACGGTCATCTCCAACGAACCCTTTCTAATACGGCTAGAAAATTCAGAACGAAATCACTTACTCAAAGTGGGTCAGTTAACTCCAACACTCGTTTACATGAAAATAACGAGTCAGTACTCATTTTGTTTGTAAAACAAACCTCGCAATAAAATGTTTTCAATATTTTCGTAACAAAGATCTTCACCACAAGAAAAACGTGAAATAATTCGTAAATCACTAAGTTCAAATCTTTATCGTATAATGAAAACAAGTTTGTCTTTTACTTTAAAGAAAACACGCTTGCACGCGTCAACTCATTTCCCAAAACCAGAAACATATCATGCATATACATGATTTTTGAACATGAAAGACTCTCGTATAATACGTTTAACAACAAAGTGCATGGAATTTAATATGCAAAGGAAGGCTATACACTCTAACTAAGTCAACCGTTGCACTCACTTTAACTCTTCTCTGGTACCATACTATAGCCAACAACCGCTTCCTTACTTGTGTTACAACTTGAAGTACAAGTGCTCCACAGCCCACTTGATCGACCACTCTTACCTGGTTTACCAAACTAACCAGTTATCTCACCTTTTACTCTTATGCATACTTCAAAACAACACTGATCTCCTTCATTCATTAACCTTGCCACCAAACCGATTGACTAAGGACTCCAGTACTAAATTCCCTCCCTCGATCTGGAATTGAAGGCCTTCAAGATGCCGACAAAATTCTCGCTTCCTATTCCAGAGAGTTTACCTCTGGACAACTCATCACATTCTAGGCAACACTTCTTCTAGAAGTTACAAACACCACATCACAAGAGATCTCCCATGACACATCAACTATTTGCTATCAAACACAAGGTTAGAACCTTCTACATACCGCCACCCTCACCACTCATCCCGACAATAGTGATTGGTCACACCCATGCACCTGTAGATCCATAATAGCATTGGCCAGATGCTACTTGAATTTACCTTACATGAGGGTTCTCACTACCATTGTCAAGATATCTTATGTTTACGGTCATTCCTAATGGCTTCCTATATCTCGGTTGTGTCCCTATCCTCAAAGTTTAAGTTTAGGCCCATCCGGTCACCTAAATCCCTTAAACTATGGCTCTGATACCATTTGTAACAGCCCAAAACACATAACATGATATATAAGTCAAAAGCCCATAAGGGTCCCAAATACATCACAACGTTTAGTAACATTCTCAAAGTCTACTGTTCACCATCAAATACAACCGAGATGTTTGGACTAACAAAAACTGGAATCGTGACGGTCTCTAATCTCACATCGCCGCCTCAAACCTTCTCTTTGCCTTTGGACATTGCACCTAAACGATCCTTACCTGAAAATGGTTTTAGTTTGAAAAGCGAGGGTTAGACCATAGGGTCTAGTGAACTCCCCCGTAAATACATTCGCAAAACATTTAGAGCAAAAACATCTTTTTACAAAATAGCAGCGCATCAAATCATAAGCCAATACATGCACAGCGGAGAAGACCATGGCAAACACCCTACAAAGCCGGGTACGGCATCACCCTACAAAGCCGGGTACGGCAACACCCTACAAAGCCGGGTACGGCAACACCCTACAAAGCCGGGTACGGCAACCAATCTTCACAAAAGAATATTTTAATAAAACATGCGATTTCACATACTTGAGGGCAACCCTCCTGTCATTGCAAAACAAGGCTTTCCGTATCAATAGAAACATATGTTCGTAAGGCTCATGTAAACCAATTTCAGTCATACAATTCTATGCAAATCCTTTTAAATAAAGTGTGCATAAGGGAACTCACCTGATGCTCGGCTAAACGACCCACTACTCGGAGTTCACTTAAACACCAAACGATCACCTGAATTGGGGTTAACAAAGGAGGTATTAGACTCCCCAATTATGCTCTAAAACATCCCCCATAAAGCTTTAAGACAATTCCCTAACCCAAGCCTCAAACCCAAGCCCGAACGACCAACGAAGCAGAAAATGAGAATTTCCCAACAGAGACTTACGCGGTTTGCTACGCGGTTTGCAAACCGCGTAGTAAGCCGCGTAACCCTCTGGACGAGCATTCTCAGTTCTGCTCACCTGGTTCAGCTCGAAAACTTACTCAAATTCTCCAAAACTGATTCCAGATGCTAGATAACTTCCCAAAACAAACTCTAAAACTATATATACATTAAGGAAACAATTCTCATCACCTAAATTAATCAATTCCTCAATCAAACCATCATGAAATACTCCTTTGAAACACAAATCCTCTTTTAAAAGAATCAAACTTAAGAACCTCCATTGGAAGGGTGGAATATCACCAAGAGTTCACAAACTCCTCAAGGGATCCATCCAACACACCCTTCCAATTGGTTTTGTCTCAAAACACTTAAAGAAGAAGAGGTTGCAAGGAGAATCATACATCTAAGCTCCATTTCCAAAGCAAATCAAAGAGATGAAGGTGAATGTATACCTTAGCAGCAAATTCCTTCAATATCTAGCTCAAACACCTTCCCAAACCTTCAATGGTGGAAATCTTGAGCCCTTCTCCTCTCTTGAACTTCTCCAGCCGAAATGAGGAACCAAATAGGGTTTTGGGAGGGTTTATCTTATTTAACTTTTCCTTTTTACACTTTGGCCACAGAATTCTCGAATCCCCAAATTAGACCCCCAGAAGTCTTTATTCATCTACAAAGGCCACAAAGTTGGAATATTGCATGTTACAACATTGGTTAACGTGAACCCATAGAAGTATGTTAAGCTCACACACTAATCCCCATGAAATTTTGTCCTAAAAATATTTTGTTGTTAAACAGTTTATCTTGAACAAATATAAATCTCAGTAAATGAATGACATTGTCATCAGAATGAATGCTCCTCAATAATATCATGAAATATTTGAGCATTTGAACAATGAAGATTTCTCAAAACAAGAATATTGAAAGAATGAAATGAATTCGAAAGACTTGGTTGAGAATCTGACAATGTATCAATCAGATCAAATATGAAAGATATTCATGTAAGCAATAGGGTATCAAAGAATTTGATATCTTGTTTATATGAACAAATATAAACAGTCTTTGAATGAAATGTTTAAGTTCTTACGCTGAATGAATATATGATGCTCAACAAACTTTGAATTACAAACGGGAGTATTGCCATCGAAAAAAAAATGTTTCATTTTGAGACATGGTAATAACAAAGTCAATAAGAAGTTGAACCCGTGTGTATGAATATTTGAAAGTATATAGAAAAGATAATACGCGAGTATTAATCTTTAGAAACACACGGTCAGAATTAATGATGTAATCCGAGATTTTCATGAAAAACATTTAAAATCACACTTCTAAATTCATAAAATTTGAATGAGAATCGAGAAGTGGTTTGAACATTTGAGAAAACATTTTTCATGCTTGAAAGTCGTTCTTCTTTCAAACAATCTCATATTAAGTTCAGAAGATACTTACAGTCAAAAACGTTTAAGCTCCCCCTCAAATCTTGATAGACTGATTAAAAATCAGATAAGCTCCCCCTCAAAATCTGCAAAAGATCTTAACGAAACAAAATTAATATATGTAGCAATCAAAGTCTAAAACAATGAAGTACGAGTTCTAAACTAATGTGTTTAGAAGTCCTAGACATTGAATAACGAGTCCTGAGCTGAGTTACTCAGAAGTCAATTATCTTGTATGCTCGGGTTCTAAACTGAGGTGTTTAGAAACCATTATTGTTGGAACCCAGATATAACAAGTAACAATAATAATAGCAATAATCTTTGTATTTTGACTAATAAAGAGGAGTTTACAATATATGAAATAAGCACAACTCACTCTTGAAGCTCTCTTTCTCTATACGTCTGACTCTTTCAAAATAGAGGCTAGGAGGCTTAACCTAATAAACTCTAAGACAAGACTTTATAACCAAAAACAACAATTGGTTATTTACAATATTATCCCTTGACACTCAACAAATACAAATAAGTCCTTGACACTATTTCTTTATAAAACATTCATATAAATTAGGGACTAATTAAAGCTAACAATCTCCCCCTAATGTTTTATAAAGAAAGCATCATCTAGTGGTCTCCCCCTTGCTTTCTTTAGAGGCGTTGGTGTGTCAATCTTCAAGTCTTGTAAGAGTCTTCTTTTCCTGATCTTCCACGATGTCAGTTGCTTCAATTCCTTCTTTGACTCCCCCTTGATCGTTGCATACTCCTCCTTGATCTTTGCGTACTCCCCCTTGACTGTTGCATTACTTTTCTGGTCTCAGTTATCTCTCAAATGATCAGAGAACGATTTGATGTGCGGAAGCTTGTATAACCAGTTTAAGTAGTAACCGATGGTAGATAAACAGCTAAGAGATGAAGAGTAGCGAACACATTCGGCTCATGATAATCTGCATTAAAGAATAAGTAACCAGGGGTAATCATCTAACACAAAAGCACATAGCAACTGTTATCACAACAATTAAAATAATTGTGTGGCCTATGTTCAGAGTTGACAAATATGAAGCTCTGATAGGACTTCCAGTTATCATAGAAGTAGAATTATAAAATTAGACTTCTCAAACTGTTCTGGCAATATCACATAGATATGCATGTGGAATCACAAAGATTCGTGATATTGTGTGGAAGAAAATAGAATATTATCTATTAAGCTCAAAAGTGTGTAAACTGTTTGGACATAACAGGTTTCCCCAGACTCAATGTGCATGAGTAAAGTGTGAAGATGGGGCAAATTTCCTTCTTTTCAATATCCAACCTTCCAAATAAAGATCAGATAGCATATATGCTGCTTCCCCGTGGAAAAGTGAAGTATTTCCCTGTTGAGAAGGAAATAAGTAGCTAGTGGGGTTAATTCAAGAGTTGGCATGGGCTAATTGCCTGTTTCAATGATAATCACCAAAGAGTCGTGATAAATCAGTAATGTGTCTTGCCCGACTCAGAAAAAGATAGTGCAGAGTTGTATATTTCTTTTGACTCTGTTCTCACACCCTCTTTCTTTTTATCATGTAGCTCACATCTAACCAAACTCTCTTTTCAATTTTTACCTCTTAAGCACAATGAGAAAAACTCAGATGAGTTATCTCCCCTACTCTTTGATGTAGACCCTTCACCTCTCAAACACTCAAGGTTTACTTCTTAGGTAGGAAACACAGGTTTAAGTGATCCATAGAAGTACTATTAAGCTCATACATTGATCCCATTAAATTGTTGTCCTAAAGATTGTATTGTTCCACACACTGACTATTTTTAGTCTCAGAAAAGTATTTAAAATCCAACTTCTACATTTAAAAAAACATTTTAGCATCTAGAAGTGGTTTGACCATTTGAAAGAGGTTTTATCATTCTAAAGATGGCCTTTCTCTAAAAATGATGATGAGTTTAAAGGTTTAGAAATTTTACCTTTACACGAACATGGTCAGATCTGATTTGTTTTCTCCCCCTCAAATTGAGCAGTAAATTTCATTTAAGCTCAATTTGAAATCAGATATCCTATAAGAATCATAAAGTGTTGGTAATCATCTTTGATGATTCCATATTTGTTAGGAATATCCAACAGCACAAATAATTCCACTTAAAAAAAATACAAGGTGCGGGGGATCAGAGTTTAGAAATTACCAGCCAAAACTCTGATTTGAACATATCTGAAGTACTGGTCCTACACTGAATTATGTAGAAACAACGAGAACACCGTTCTTGAAAGCGGAAGGAGCATGAATTAATTTGCAATGCTTTCGGTCCAGCACCTTATAGCAGACTTTGAAGATGATTGTGGCATATCAGCACACATAATTTGAGAAAACTCAGAACATCAAAGTCGTGCGTCTGTGAATTATCTTTCCAATGCAACTGGAATCGAGTAATTTGGAGCACCGAGTCAAAAGTTATGCGCATGTTTCTGAAGCAGCGCAAAGCTGAGAGCACGTAAATAAACATTGGGCTGAGGTTGAGTCGCAGAGGTTCAGTCCACAGAGGCTCTGTCGGATTTCACAGAGGCTCTGTGGTGAACAGTACCACAGAGGTAGGTCGGCAGAGGTTTGGCGGCAGAGGTGCATCGCAGTGCCGACGGAGCTCTGATGATGATTTTAGTGAAACACAACTCTGTCTAGCAGATGTATACTGACTTTAGCAGAGATTCTGACCAAGAAGAACACCGATTCAGACCAATCTCAAAACACGAGAATTATTCATCTGTGTCTTAGGAATCCAACGCATCTGGACTCATCAAATTTGGATATTCGAGGAGTGAGTTATGTTGAAAATACGACAGGTGCGCAAAGCTGACAGCAAGAACTAAGACGTTGCGCTATGGGCTCTGAGGTTCGGTCGCAGAGGTTCAGTCCACAGAGGCTCTGTCGGGTTTCACAGAGGCTCTGTGGTGAACAGTACCACAGAGGGTGGTCGCAAAAGTCTGAGTTTTTCTCATTGTGCTTGACACTATTTCTTTATAAAACATTCATATAAATTAGGGACTAATTAAAGCTAACAATTATTGTGTATGATCCCCCTACAAAGAAGCATAAAAATATGTCAATAAGCACATATATACCAAAAATATAGAATCTCTCCCATGAAATTATGCAAATAATTCAGCATATAAAGAATTGAAAGCACTGGTACTCTTCTTCAAAGATCTGCACACTTCTCTTCTGTTTTCCAGTCATGTGTTTGGTTTATTTTTGACAATCAGCAACACACATGATGAACCTACAAAACAGATTAAGTAGATTTTGGTTATATGCAGTTCGATTTGAAGAAATCTTATAAGTACCATACCACTATTGAACATTTTGTTTCTTGACAAAATCATGAGTTCCACAATAAGAACAACAAAGTTTCTTTTTTGCCAACCTGATCAAATGATTTGCAGAATAGATCTATAGGATCAAGTTTAACAAAAGACTTACCTTTAGGAACATTGTTCTTTTTGGCAGTTGACTTGGGAACAGGTGATTTTGGGGCATCTCTTTCAGATGAAGAACCTTTCACTTTCCAAACCATCTTAACAGGCTTGAAGATAGGGGTATCTGAACTTGTAGCATCATTTTTGTAGAAAAGATTAGAAGGACGCATATGAACTTGTGAAAAATTGCTTGACTTGACAGACCTTGTCGAATGAATATGTTCATGAATTGAACTAGAAGCAGTCTTGAACGAACATTCTGAATCAGTTGAATCATCATACGGCGATTGAACAATAGTATCGGCACTAAATTGTTCAGATAATTCAACTTTGAAGTAAATTGCTTCCAATTTCTGAACTTTATCGGACAAAATATTTCTTTCTCGAATAGTCAGGTCAAATTCCGTCTGTAGATCAGATTTGATCTTCTACTCTTTCATAACCTCCGTTGCTAAAGAAGACAACTTCCTTGTTAGCTTTGAGATTTCAGCCTGAAAGATGTTTCTTTCTTCTTCAAAACGTTTCTCAGATATTTCTTTAAAAGTTTCCATGTTCTTCTTTTGAAAGCTCTTCTTTTCCTTTTCAAAGATATCTCTCTTTTCAGCAAATTCTTTTCTCTCTTCTTCCAAAACTTTTTCCAAATCCGATAATTTCATGGAAACCTCACTATTCTTTGCTTCAAAAAATTTGCGTACATTTTCATAAACAACTTTCTCTTTTTCAAACTTTTCACGCTCAAGAATCAAAAATTTCTCAAAATCAGAAACTAACTTTGAAAGTTTAAAACATTTCAGCTCAATGGATTTCTTTTCCTCAACTGATTTATTTGAAAAATCAAAAAACTTTTGTATAAAAACTTTTCTTTCAGTTGCAAAAGTATTTATTTCTTTTTCAAAAACAGTTTTATCTTTACTCATCTCTTGTTTAATTTAAAGCTTTTGACAAACCATCGTTCTTTTGTTCTAAAAAGATTATCATATTTGATTTGGAATCACAGTCACATTGTTTCAGATTAGCTTGTGTCTTCAGGGCAGAAAGTTGTTGCTGGAAATCTTGATTCTTGTTCTGTAATGTATTGATCTCTACTTTCAACAAATCTTCTGACACTTTTCTTTCCTTTCTCATCTTCGTTTCCATAGCAGAAATTTCCTTTGCAAACGCTAAATTTTTCTTCTTCAGATCAACATTTTCAACGTCTAACAAATTTCCCTTCTTCTCAAGCTCTTCTTTGTCATTTGTCATCTGTTTTTGAAGCTCATTGAATGCCTTTGTCAATTCAGCATTCTTTTGCTTTAAATCAACGTTTGCAGCTTTTAAAACACTTGCTTTCTCGTCTATTGTTAGTCCTATATTGATCAGGTAACAATATAACAATGAGCAATAACACGAACAATTGATGATTTCAACTTGTCATCCCTCTCATATTCATGATTCAAGATAGTTACAAAGGTTAGAATGAAGAACACAACTATCTCTCTCTCTCTCTCTCTCTAATGAATCTCTAGGAATATTAATCAATTGTTTAACCTAATTCTAAGGCTAATATTAACCTTATATACTTAGTCCTTAAACAACAAGGCCTAAGCCCATTAAGCAACACTAAGCCCAATTAACTAATTATGGGCTTTTACAATAAGTAAATAATCTAATTAAACACTATATAATTATTTATATATCTTTCTAAGATGTAGGACATTTATGGTCCTAACAATCTCCCCCTAAAGATATATAAATAACCAGAATGGGGTAAAGATATATAAATAACCAGAACGAGTAGCAAAAAATTCAGATACAACATTTTAAGTAACCAGAACGGGGTAAAAAGCTAACACAGAAACACGTAGTAACTGTTATCACAACAATTTAAAAAATTGTGTGGCCTATGTTCAAAGTTGGCAAAGGGGAATCTCTGATAGGACTTCCAGTTATCACTGATGTAAAATATTAAAAAATTACCTCTCAAACTGTTCCGGCAATATCACGAAGATATGCAAATGGAATCACAAAGACTCGTGCATGTGTGAAAAAAATAGATTACATCGATTTGGCTCAAAAATTGATTCAACTTGGGACACAAGTTAAAAATCAATAGACTCAGTGATTAGAATATGAAGTTCGGAGACCGAAGCTGGTGTCTTCCTTTTTCAATATCTAAGACCTCCGAGTGAGGAATAGATAGATTATGTGCTAAACCTCCGTGAATATCTGAAACAAGCATCTGTTGTGAGATACTTGAGTGGCTGGGTGGGGTGACACGAGTTATCGACATTGGGTCCATGTATGTTTCAATATTCATCTCCAAAGAACGAGAATGAATAGATTGAGTGGTTACCCGGATAACTGACTCGGTTTGGTAAGGACCAATAATTCTTTTAAGTCCTGTCACATCCTCACCGTATTCTTTTCTCTCCAAACTCATCTAGCAATCTAGACCCCTCACTGTAGTCTATAAGGGATGTGTTTCTTGGGTAGGTCCTTCCGGTTCTGGATAGACCATAGAAACGATGTTAATCCTAACACTCCTTTCATGCATCGAGTAAATCAGTTAAGTAAACAGTGAAGTATGAGTTCTAAACTGAAATGTTTAGAAGTCAAGACATTTACGAACGAGTCCTGATCTGAGATGACCAGAAGTCAATAAAAATGAAGTCCGAGTTCTGATCTGAAGTAATCAGAAGTCATTGTTGAAATACCAGAATTTCAAGAAACAAAATCAAGCGCAAAACAGATTGACTCAGTAAGCACAGTATTTGCAATAATGAGACAATGATCAGGAAGTTTAATTGTGAAGAACAAGTCACAATTAATAAATCAGATAAGAATTGAATCATGTGCAAGAAACAACGAACTTTGAGAAACAACTATAAATTCAAACGAGTGTATTTCCATCGAAAAATCAACAAATATGTGTGACATGGAAATAAGTGAGTCAATGAAACATAACACGTGGCAATCATGGAAGTTAAAATTGGAGAATAACAAACACAAGTTAGTTATTCAGAATAACTGACCACGGTTTTTGAATTCAGTTTGAAGTTCACTTACCTTTCATAGTACTCCCCCTCAAATGTGGCATAACCTTTGAATGCAGTCATGTGAAATGGATAATGGGAATTAAAACCGCACATGACATTCCTGCAAAACAGATTAGACAGATTTTGGTATCCATCTTTTGATGGATCCTTGTTGGTTATATGCCTTATGACAGTGAGGACCGGGGATACTATAAGTGCCATACCAATAGTTAGCACGATCTTTCTTTACAAACTCACTTGTTCCACAATAAGAACAACACAGCTTCTGTGTAGATAAACTGATCAGCTTATTAACAGAGTAAGCACGATCAGTTTTCACAAAAGGTTTGGCGTGGAAAGCTTTGTTGTTCTTGTCACTCTTAACAGAGACAAATGGCTTTGGAGCAGGAGTGGTTCCTTTAACTCTCCACACCATGTTTACTTTCTTGAAAAATTGATTATCTTTCTTATCAACACGAGAATTATAGAAAAGATTGGAAGGTCGAATCTGATCTTTTGAAAAATCATTTGATTTGACAAAATTCTTTGAACAACGATTTGTAGAAAATGAACTTGAAGCATAAGAAGGTTGAACACCTTTGAACTTGCTTTCTTCAAGTTTCTTGACCTTAATGGATAAATCATTTCGTTCTTTGAGAATTAAGTCAAATTTCTTTTGTAAATCAGATTTAACCATTTGTTCTTTCAAGATCTCGGTTGCTAATCCAGATAATCTCTGTGTAAGTTTAGAAATCTCAGTCCGAAAGATCTTCCTCTTTTTTTCAAAATCATCTTTCAAGCATTTAGCCCTAAAGCCTTCAACTTTCCCTTTCTCAGACTCTTTGATTAGAGCGTCTAATTCGTTTTCCAAATCAGTTATTTTCGAGGAAAGTTCTCCATTCTTTTGAGAAAAAGATTTGCGTTCTATTTCAAACTTCTCTCTTTCTGAAATTAAAACTTTTTTAAAGTCGGAGATCTGTTTTGAAAGTTTTAAGCACATAAGCTCAAGTATCTTCTTCTCTTCAAGAGATTTGGTTGAAAACCCAGATTGCTTTTGTGTAAGCAATTGTCTTTCCTTTTCAAAGCTTTCTTTCTCCTTTTCAAAAACCTTTTCAAGAGTATTTAGTTTACTTTTAAGCTCAAGGTTTTCACAGTTCAGGAGTTTACCTTTCTCTTCTTCTTCAGCCAGCTTCTCAGAACTAATCCAGATTTGAGATTTCAGCTCCTTTAGTTATTTGATGTACTTGTTGCACAAATCATCTGATTGCTGGATATTCTTTTCATGTAGTCTTTGATGTGCTTTCTTTTCAAGTGCCTTTATCTCGTCTTGTGATGGCAATTCAGACAGCTTCTTTTTCAGCTCAGAGTTTTCAGACTCTAATGTTGTTGCCTTTTCTTCAGATTTAGCAAGCTTCTCAGAACTTTTAATTGTTTGCAATTTCAGTTCCTCCAGTTCTTTGACTTTCTTGCTGATAAATTCATCTGCTGACTTGATATTGTATTCATACATTTCTTTATCGGCTATACATGCACGATTAAAGCAATACGACATTGTTACCTGAAAATTTATGATCGTTAATCGGTGTTGATTTTGAAGAATCAAAAATGCGGAAGAAAAATAAAAAATTAAATTTGAAAAACAAATTTATAAAATAAATTCGTTTCCAAGATTTAAGATCTGATTATTATCGAATTCGAACGAAATCAATTTTCGAGAACTTACCAATCAAAACTTGTCAATAGCACAACTTACCGGACAATAAAATATCAAAGATTTAAACTTACCGGACGAGGATTGGTTTACCGGAAAGAGATGGATTCCGGATAACGTTGACTTACCGGATGTGAGAGATTCCGGATGGAGATTGCTCTTACCGGGTGATGTGATACCTTATCGGATAAAATTGTTACTTACCGGATAGTGCACAAAAAATCAACTTACCGGATGGAATTAAATTGAACTTACCGGGTGATGAGGTTCTCGCAAAAATAGCACTTACCGGGTGGTTGAGATTCTTACCGGACAACAAGTTGTGACTTACCGGATAAAATTGAACTATAACTCAACATCAATACTTAATAACAAAATCAAGTAATCTATATAAATATGTGTGTGTGTGTGTGTGTGCGTGAGATGATGACGTGAAGAAGGTGAAAACAAATGCAGCACCAACAACAAATCAAGTAAGATTATGTATGATGATGTATGCGTGTGATGTATGTTTATGCATGCAGAAAGATAGCCAATTTAAATTCAAGTAGCAAAAGAAGAAAGTCAACAAAGGCATGCTGGAATTGAGTTCACCAATTGTGAGTCTACCCGGAAAGTATGTTAACCGGAGAATGATTTACCGGGAAGTACTTGTTTTGTTCGGAAAGTGAGGTTTCTTCCGGTAAGCCAAAAAAAATATCCGGTAACCCAAATAATTATCCGGTAACCCATAAATTATCCGGTAACTTTGACAGAAAAAAATGACTTACCCGGAAACTGCGGCTGGTTGGAAAAAATCGGATCAGGGATCGATAGGGTTGCTTGATTTCACTCCTGTAGGGTTAGATTTTGACTAAAAACACAAAAACAAACACACCCAAATCGATTTCTAAGCAAAATATATCCTATTTCTCAATAATCACCACAAAAATTTTAGAACACCAAAACCTCAAGAATTCATTTTTATCTTGAAAAATTAAAGCCTTTGAGAGTCGATATAAGCACAGATAAACAGCAGATAAAAGCGATTAACCAATCGAGAATTAACAAACGAATTATTAAATCAACGAAAGACTTGCAAACCCGATAGATGAACAATTTTCTTCAAGAAAAATCTGTAGTCTGTCGAAATTAAACTGGGTGCCTTCTGGACCTCAAACGATTAATCTAACCGTTCCGAATGTAAAATGGAATGTCGTGGAGATACTGTCCAAAAATCGTGACGATCCGACGGTTCAATATCCGGGAATAGGCAAAACGGCTCGCTGTATTTTTCCAGAAAAATTCAATACGAATTTTATACTTTTTCTTGCTTTCGTTCGATTTCTTTCGTATCTTCAAATCACCGATTCTGCTCTGATACCAAATGTTAGTCCTATATTGATCAGGTAACAATATAAGAATGAGCAATAACACGAACAATTGATGATTTCAACTTGTCATCCCTCTCATATTCATGATTCAAGATAGTTACAAAGGTTAGAATGAAGAACACAACTATCTCTCTCTCTCTAATGAATCTCTAGGAATATTAATCAATTGCTTAACCTAATTCTAAGGCTAATACTAACCTTATATACTTAGGCCTTAAACAACAAGGCCTAAGCCCATTAAGCAACACTAAGCCCAATTAACTAATTAGGGGCTTTTACAATAAGTAAATAATCTAATTAAACACTATATAATTATTAACATCGGCATCAATGAACTCTATGAGACACTTCTTCAAGACGAAGATGAAGTGAATGAGCTTCTGAGCGAGAAGAAGATTGACTCAAAGCCAGCTGCTGATCCTATTGCACTCATGTCCCCCAAGAAAGGGAAATCTTCGGGCCGTCACTCAAAACGTGCTCAAAAGCAAAGCTCTTCCGAATCTGAAAAGGAAGACAATGACTCTAATGATGAAGTATCTGACTTCAAGAAAGTGATAGCTCTGCTCACTAAATCTGTCCAACAACAGAAGTTCTATAAGAAGCCTTCGTCCAATAGTCAGCGCTATTCCACCTCCTCCAACAAGCGCCACGATCATCAGGACAAGTATGAGGGAAAGAAGAAAGCTGATGAGCAAGAGAAGTCAGAGAAGAAGGAGAAAGATGATAGAAAGAAGAAAGATGAACCAGTGACCTGTTACAACTGTGGAAAGCTTGGTCATTTCTCTAAAGATTGTACGAGGTCGGTGGTAAAGAATTCTCATTACTACAAGGCTAAGCTCGCCCTGATTGAGTAGAAGGAAGCTGGAGAAGCTCTACTTGTGGAAAACGACTACTGGTTGGGTCGTTCTGAAGATGAAGAAGAGTTTGGTGCTGATGCATTCATGGGCTGTCACTCTCCAGCCGATGAAGAGAAGGCAAGTCAGGTATGTGATTCTTGCCAAAAGAATTTCTTGAATCAAATGCAATCACTTACCAAACAGGCAGATTCCTTTAAGGCCACCACCAAAGAACAAAAGCTTAAGATTAGTTCACTAACTGAAAAGCTAGACGTTCAAACAAGAATAACTGAAAAACATAAGTATGAAAATGCTATGTTAAAGGAGAAATGCAAAAATCTTTCAATAGCACCTAAAGACTTAAGGGCCAAATTATCTGATCTTCAGTCTCAATTTGATCAGTGCATGAATGAGAAAGAAGAACTTGCTTATCAATGTTCCTCTCTTCAAATTCAGCACAAGGAGTTTGTTGCTAAAATTCTTGATCTTGAAACCAAACTCCACAAAAGGGGTCAAACTGATCAAACCATCTTTCTGAATAAACCCAAGGAGTTCACTTATTTTAACAAAGAGTGGGGAATCGGATATGATAACCCACACTATTTGAAAAAGAGAAGATACCAAACTCCTACTTTGTATGATTTTGCATGTTTTGGGTTAGATAAAAAGTATCCGGAATATGCCATTCAATGGACTGGCCCTCTTGAACCTAAAAAGGAAGAGAAAACCGAGGAATATAAACGCGCACATAAACGAGGCATACAACTTCCGTTTTGTTATGAACCTTTGAATTATTCCTATCAAAAGAACAAAAAGTATCTCTCAAATGACTACTTCGACCCCTACAAGGTTGTTACGCCCTATGTTCCCCCTCTCATCTTGGAAGCAAAGATTGTCGAGCTGGAGGAGTCGCTTGAGAAAGAAAGGTCTGTTTTCCAAAACGAAAAGAAAGCGCTAATCTCTGAGATTGAGAAACTCAATTCTGAGAAACTTGAGAATCCACAACCGGTCAAAACCGAGGTTGTGTCTGATGAAGGACAGGAAATCCTTCGGGAAGAAATCACAAAACTCACATCAAAGCTGGTTGCCTTGGCAACAGATACGATGCATGAGTATACGAAAAATGGTCAGCTCCAAGAGCAAATTGACCAACTCAAATCTGAGAAGCAGATTTCACCTAAATCTTCCTCGAATTCATCTGAAACGTCTTCGTGTAAAGTTTTTATTGGTCAAATATCTACCACACAAGACGGTAACGATTCTCAAGATGAGTGTGTTAAAAGGAATTTAAACTCTGATTTTTTCCTAGCTTCCGCACCAAATTCCCCAAAGCACACTACCACTAAGTGTTCCTCGCCTTCCTCACCTCATCCAAGTCCTGCAATTCCGGAGATCGATTTTTCTGAATTTATGAACTCTGAAGGTCATTCTGATGGAGAGTTTGAGTCGTTTTCCTTCGACAAACCTCTCCCGAGTCATACTGATTTTTTGACTTCAGTAGTCAATCGTCCGGTCAATTTTCTGAAGGGTAGCAGTTCTAAAACAAAGGCCCCAGCTGTGATCAAGATTTCACAATCAAAATCAACTTCTAAACCTGTTTCTAAAAAGCAGTCACAGTCGAGGCAAAAGACCGAGCAATTGCCTACAAAAATTGACGTTCCTTCAAAAGTCACTGACCACTCTGTCCCTGTTGTTTCAGATAAAAATGGTCAAGCAAAACAAGAAAAACCAAAGTGGCTGAACAAGGAACCTGTCAAGGATGCAGCATCAAAGTCTTTACCTACTTCTTTTAATTCTAGAATAAACAAAGACAATTGTGTTTGGAATAATTGGAATCGTTTTGAAGTTTCTTTTCCGATTAAACTTAATTCAGTTCATCAATTGATTCAATTGTCGCGTGATTGTTTATGTTGTTCTAGATGTGGCTGGAATGATTTTGATGAAATTAACTTAAATGATTGGTTTGGGTCATATCACATGTATAATCATAAACCCAAAAATAAACCCCGCAATAATAAACAGAAATACCATAAACAACGGGGTTTCCAATCTGAGGTTAAACCACAGCGGGAGACCAAACCCACTCCCAGATGGGTTTCTCCTACTGAGGTTAAACCGGCACCAAAGAGGCAACTTGCTAAAAATCCTGTTCCTCCACAAGGTGTAAAACCTACACCAAGGAGGCAACCTGTGCCAAAACCAGTTTCCGCAAATGGTGTACAATCTACACCTAAGGGGAAAGCTGTGTCAAAGCAAGTTCCTCCGAGAGGTGCCAAACCTAACCCTCCAGGACCCAAACAAATTTGGGTACCTAAAATCCGTTAACTCGATTTTGCAGCACGGTCATGTGTGGTACTTAGATTCTGGATGCTCCAAGCACATGACCGGAAGGAGGGAGCTTCTCACGAACTATAAAGAAGAATATGGTGGAGACGTGAGATTTTGCAACAATGATAAGGCGCCGATCGTGGGCTACGGCGACATTGTACAAGACAAGATCACAATAAAGAAGGTATCACACGTCGCGTGATTGGGACACAATCTGTTCAGCATCGGGCAGTTCTGCGACAAAGATCTCGAGGTTAGCTTCAAAAAGACACGGTGTAGAATCCTCAACGACGACGGAGAGGAGCTACTGGTTGGAAAACGCAAGACCAACCTCTACACAATCGACCTCGCAGCCCTCAAGACCGATAATCCTGTCTGCCTCATGTCAAAAGCCAATTCCCAATAAGCTTGGCTTTGGCATCGACGTCTATCGCACCTCAACTTCAAAAGTATCAACAAACTGGTGATGGGCGGACACGTGAAAGGCATGCCCGATCTTCAGTTCGTGAAAGATCGTCTCTGCGGGGCATGTGAAAAGGGAAAGATGAAGCGAGTGCCGCATCAACCGAAGGTAATTACGAGCACGTCCAGGTCCCTCGAACTTATCCATATGGATTTGTGTGGACCGATGCGTGTTCAGAGTATCAACAAGCGCAAGTATGTCCTGGTGATGGTAGATGACTTCTCACGCTACACATGGGTCAAGTTCCTTCGCTCGAAAGACGAAACTCCGGAGCTGATCATCAATCATCTGAAGACCATCCAACTGAACAAGCAACAACAAGTTCAGACCATAAGGACCGACAACGGGACGGAGTTCAAGAATCAAACGGTGGATAACTATCTGACTTCAGTCGGTATTTCGCACACCTTCTCTGCCGCACGCACTCCTCAGCAAAACGGTGTGGTGGAACGTCGCAACCGAACCCTAGTCGAAGCGGCTCGCACTATGCTTTCACAATCAAATCTGCCGCATTTTCCCTGGGCCAAAGCGGTGTCTACATCTTGTTATACGCAAAACCGCTCCATCCTCAACAAGCGGTTCAACAAGACGCCGTACGAGATCATCAACAACCGTGTGCCGAACATCAAGTACTTCCATGCGTTCGGATGCACGTGCTACGTTATGAATGACAAAGACGATCTGAGCAAATTCAGCCCCAAGGCGGAAGAAGGAGTTTTTATCGGATACTCCATGCAGGCTCAAACATATCGTGTTTACATCAAACAGAATAAATCCGTTGTCGAAAGTGTAAACGTGACATTCGACGAAGCCGCAGATTTGGCTTCTGAACAGATCAGTTCAGAACCCGGTTTAACTGGCGTGCGAGCTTCCGGACCTCCAAGTTCGGGATCTACACAAGCAACAGTAAATCCGAATCATGCATCTTCATCGAATGCTGACTCTTCTGATTTAGATTTATTGTTTAAGTATTTTTATGATGACATCTTTAATGTTTCCCCTACTGTCTCAGCCCAACCTCGTCTAGAAGCTGCCCGTAATGAGGACTCGTCGAACCTATCCGGTTCGTCGCCTTCTACAAGCACGCCATCCATCACTGTGGAGACAACTCAATCGTCATCATCAACCTCTATCGATACTACTGCTTCCCCGGAGGAACCTGCTATAAACCTGGAGATCACTCCTGGTGATTCATCATCTGCTACAACCGCGGATCAACCTCTGAACTCCTCGGAACCAGAAGTTGTTCAACCCCAAACGAATCCTCCCCCACCTCCTCCAAGAAACCAACCTGCTACACTTGAAGCAGTTCAAGACCTACCTTCTGGTGATTATGTGGATTCGGACGCGTCTCACTCAACTCAACAGCCGCTTCCGCACACCACCAAGTGGACTAAAGCTCATCCCCTTCATCAAATCATTGGTGATCCATCTACTCTTGTCCAAACACGAGGTGCTTCAGCCAACTTTTGTCTTTTCTCCGGCTTCTTAAGCAACAACGAGTCGACGAACGTACGCGAGGCGCTTGAAGATCCGGATTGGATCCTCGCCATGCAAGAGGAGCTCAATCAATTCGAAGCTCTAAAGGTATGGCGACTGGTTCCACGTCCAAAGCATAAGACGGTGATCGGCACCAAGTGGATTTTCAAAAATAAGAAGGACGAACACGGCATCGTGGTACGCAACAAGGCGCATCTCGTGGCCATGGGGTATCGTCAACAAGAAGGGATCGATTATGATGAGACCTATGCTCCGGTGGCAAGAATCGAAGCCATACGTATGTTCCTTGCATACGCCACACACAAGAACTTCACGGTCTTCCAAATGGATGTGAAGACCGCTTTTCTCTATGGTAATATCGAGGAAGAAGTATATGTGTCGCAACCAGACGGGTTCGTTGACGATTCGAAGCCTGATCATGTCTACATTCTAGACAAGGCGCTTTACGGTCTAAAGCAAGCTCCGCGAGCATGGTACAAAACACTGACTGAGTTTTTGATAAAGTCCAAATTCACACGAGGTAAAATCGATTCGACTTTATTTATCAAACACGAAAAGGGTCACATAGTTCTTGTTCAAGTGTATGTAGATGACATAATATTCGGCTCTACTAATCCCACATATGCTAAGAACTTTTCCAATCTGATGGGAGAATTTTTTAAAATGAGTATGCTTTGCGAGATGAATTTCTTCCTTGGTCTTCAAGTTAAACAACTGTCGAGCGGGATATTCATAAACCAGGCTAAGTACATTCGGGATATTCTTCGGAAATTCCAGTTGGACCAGTCCTCGCCAATGAAAACTCCCATGGCGCCCAATACAAAGCTTCACGCCGATCCTAACGGAATGGATGTGAACCCTAAATTGTATCGCGGGATGATAGGTTCTTTAATGTACTTAACCGCAAGTAGACCGGATATCATGTTCTCCACTTTTTTTGTGCCCGATATCAATCAAAACCTAAGGAGTCTCATTTAACTGTTGTCAAACGAATTTTTCGTTACTTACGTGGTACCGCTGATCTTGGCTTGTGGTACCCGAGAGAGACAGGTTTTGCACTATCCGCGTATTCCGATGCGGATCACGCGGGCTGCATATTGGACCGAAAGAGCACCTCGGGTCACATCCAGTTTTTAGGAGATAGCCTGGTCAGTTGGGCATCAAAGAATCAGCAATGTGTTTCAACGTCAACTGCCGAGGCGGAGTACGTGGCCGCCGCGAGCTGCTGTTCACAAGTCATCTGGATGCGGACACAACTCAAAGACTATGGTTTCACGTATGTCAAAGTTCCAATTTACTGTGACTCGAAGAGCGCCATCGCCATATCAAGCAACCCGGTCCAACACACCAAAACGAAGCACATAGACGTTCGGTATCACTTCATTAAGAATCACGTCGAAAGAGGTACAGTCGAACTCTACTTCGTAAATACTGAACATCAGTTAGCTGACCTGTTTACAAAAGCCTTGGACGAAAAACGATTTAACACTCTTGTGTCCAAGTTAGGTATGCTAAAACTGACGACTTAATCCGATTGTGTGCCCGTTACAAGTTCCATACATATACGAGTAACCGTCTACTCATCATCCGGTGTTTACACTCCTGATGGTTGAGCATACACTTTCTCGCACTTGTATTCTACTTGTCTCAGTTACACAGTTAAAGTTAGTCTCTGTATTTATTTCGTAGATTTCATTTGTTTTTCTCTCTTTCTCCGTGTGTTTCTTTTCTTTCATATTGTCGTCTTCTTTAAAATATCACTATCTGTGCTTTCACGGTGTGTTCATGTGTTCAGGGGGAGCACATAGCAGTATCAGGTAAGTTTTCTCAACCGTTGAGGGGGAGCATCACACACAGTTTTCTTAAATTGATAAAAAGTTTTTGTGTGTGTGGGCACTCCTGTGTGATTCACACATTAAATTCATCATTTGAGGGGGAGCGACACTGTGTTTTTCTTTAAATGCTAAAAGTTTTTGCACAGTTATGCACTGTCCGAGGGGGAGCAAGGTTTTTCCCCATGCTAAGTTTGAGGGGGAGCGAGAGATGGTCCTCTTACAGTTCCAATTTTTTCAAAATTCTCAAGGAACAGGACCGGTTTTAAAATTTCCACAGGGTATCCGGACAATTATCCGGAATCTCTACCTTTCCGGGTAGGTTTCCGGACCGGGTCACCATCCGGGTTGGATGGGAACCCAAATACCATCCGGATTCATGGGTGACATATAAATAGACCCGAATTCGTTCATTATCCGGACTTCTTGCCCTAAAACCCTAAAACCTCTCGAACATCTCTCTCGCTCGGACTCACTGCTAGTTCACGATTCACACTCATTTTCCGTTCTCAATCAGGTAATCATCTCATTACTCTCTCTCGATTACATCTGTGCCCGTTTAATGCACTCGGCTGCACCAATCGACCACACATTTAGTCGATTCACCGAACCCACAAACTACTTTTGGGTTTCTGCGACCTCGGGTCGATTTGGTGTCACTACGACCGATTAAGTTGTTCCTATATGCCAGTATACGTTCATCGTATCACTTTACATGCTTTACGATCTGTTTGGGACTGCACAACACTCGATTGTGTTAATTGAATGTCGTCCGGACTCATTCATTGTGTCCGGATACTCTCATGCTGATGACTATTTATCCGGTCACATTCAAGATCGAAGATACTTTATACGGATATGAACAACACCCGGAAACCCTAGTTGTCCGGAAACCTTCGGGTTTCCGGTAAGTTCAACTACCGGGAAGTTGGTATGTCCGGACTCTCATGTTCTCCGGGTTCCTATGCCATCCGAAAACCCTGTTGTCCGGTTACTCCATTTTTATCCGGGAACGTTCTTCCCATCCGGATTCATGTGTTGTCTGGATACCTTGTCCGGACAGTATGGTTTATCCGGATAGTTTGGTTTGTCTATTCTGTTATCCAGAAACCCCTGCTCTACATGTCCAGTACCCATTTTGAAACTGCCAGTCCTCAATCTGTCTTAGATTGAGCCATTTTATGCAAAGGTACGCACCGACATTTGTTCATCCGCCTCAAACACTAACTGTGCATCTGTTTGCCGACACTCAATGGCGGATCCGGAGCAAAATCCTCCACAAAACCAAGAAGAGCAACAAAATCCTCCCCAAGAGGATTTCATAGCTGAAGCTGATGATAACGCCTTGGTCGCACCTGACCATGGCACGGAGATCGATCCGAACAATCACCATCTGGACCCGACACTATTTAGACCACAACCACAACATCGCGTAATTGTGGATATCTTAATGCGTCACCCTCTCCGTGAGGCCCTCACCACCACTGCCGACGTCCCGCTGCTGTACGTGCTCCAAGTGTGGTTCTCCGCCCAAGTCCGCACGGCCGGTAACTCACAAACTATCACTGCTCAGATCGATAACCAGCAGTTCACGCTCACATCAGAATCCTTCTGTCGCCTACTTTCACTGCCTGAAGCCACCGCCGGCGGTCATCAGCAATACGACCCTGCACTAAATGATGACACTCTATGCGCTCAAGTCCGCGCACTCGGGTACAATTTCGGCCTTCACCGTCCATCCGGGTTCAACCGCAAATACCTGGCGCCGCTATGGTACAATCTGTTTACATATCTCAATCGTTGCCTTTCATCGCGATGGAAGGGCATCGACCAGTGCACCGGCGATTTTCTGCGACTCTTCCATGCCATATGCTACAACCGACATGTCGATTTCGCCATGATCATCTGGCGTGAGTTAGTCCAGGCAATTCGTCAAATCGGAGGTACTAAACAGAAGAAGTTTCTACCGTACCCGCGTTTCCTTTCGCCTGCTATCCGTCAACACATGGACGCCAATCCTGCCATCCCGCGCCGCCAAGCATATCCGTTATGTCCACCTCATCATTTACACTACACGGTTATCCGCAATCCATCCGACGTGGTAGATATGCCTATTCCTGACGCTCTTCTAGCAATCGCCGATCCCACTGCACCAGGAGTGATAGCATATAGGGAAGCGATAGGGAATCCCGTGGTCCAGCCAGAACCGGAGGGACCTGCCTAGGGACCTAGACCCGAGAGGCGTGAGGGTCCAAGAGTGAGAGGTAGTAGGGCCCGGCAAGCAGGTGCTGCCGGGCGGGGTGTATTGATCGTTAGGGGAAGGGGAACTAGTATGAGTGGTGCAGTGGTATCGCAACCCAGTTCTAGCCAACCCCGTCCAACAGGCGAAGCCGGAGCATCGTCCTCACGACCGATGCTTCAACATGATTCTGAACCGTACTTATCCGACCCGGCTACACCACGTATGCAAGTTCATAATGCGGAATCTGACTCCGATACGGAATCCGATACAACCCGTGCCATTCGGCTCTCAAAAATACCTCCCCGTATCGGACCGAACCCAGACTTCACCGAAGGCATCCCACTTGCCTCACCTACCCATACAGACCAGCCTTATATGGCAGATACTAGGACTGAGGGAGTAGAAGTTGTTGAGTTAGAAACTGCGAGCCGGAGAGAACTACGTTCGAAAGCGAACCAGGAAAGATTGAGTCGTAAAGATAACGAGGCTCCTGAACGAACCGAGCCGAGCGATATCCGGGTAGCCACATCTACTATCTTGTCTCATGAGTTGGGACAGGGTATTGAAGAAGCCTCCGTGGACCCAGCGGAGCAATTGCACAACCTCCAAAGCCACTCATCCGTCTCTCAAAAGACGGAGGTTTCAGTCAAACACGGAGATAAAGCACAACTTCCACCGGTCTCTCATTCGGATAGTACTGGTGTTGAAATAAGAGACCAGCAGCCCCCGGTCTCGACGTCTTTCAGTGCACAGTTGAGTCTAGAGCCAATTGATACGATACATTCTTCGGCTAGGACACAACAAGAGGAACAACACCAAATCGAGATTCTTCGTGACTCGATCGGAACGTCTGTAGTGTCTCCGTCTGGCGGAACACGAGGATCGGACGGAAATCCTACCACTGCGTTCGAAAGCGAACCAAGAAAGATTGAGTCGTAAAGATAACGAGGCTCCTGAACGAACCGAACCGAGCGATATCCGGGTAGCCACATCTACTATCCTGTCTCATGAGTTGGGACAGGGTATTGAAGAAGCCTCCGTGGACCCAGCGAAGCAATTGCACAACCTCCAAAGCCACTCATCCATCTCTCAAAAGACGGATGTTTCAGTCAAACACGGGGATAAAGCACAACTTCCACCGGTCTCTCATTCGGATAGTACTGGTGTTGAAATAAGAGACCAGCAGCCCCCGGTCTCGACGTCTTTCAGTGCACAGTTGAGTCTAGAGCCAATTGATACGATACATTCTTCGGCTAGGACACAACAAGAGGAACAACACCAAATCGAGATTCTTCGTGACTCGATCGGAACGTCTGTAGTGTCTCCGTCTGGCGGAACACGAGGATCAGACGGAAATCCTACCACAACTACCATCTTGCCAACTGTGAACGTAGGTGGCTCTGCCTCTCAGGTAGATGCATCAACGGGTAACCTAAGTGGTCCCGGAGTTACTCACCCAGACTTTGTGTCGCAAGGGTCCCTGGACAGCACCCTCAAGGTTGTCCGCGAGGCAATGGAGCAGCACGTCGCCGCCGAGCTCGCCAACATAAAGCCCTCGATCAAAGGCAAAGAAAAGGTCTTCGAAGCTGAAACCGCACCCACACCTCCACCGACTCATGCTCAGCCTAACTATTCGGTGGAAACCCTCAAGACGATGCTTTTGGCTCAGCTACTCCAACAATCTGACACTGACGCCTCAACAGAAGCAGACTTGATAACCGTTCTGAAATCCCAGGTCACTGCTCCTTCATCATCCATTACCACTCGCTTGGATAGCATTGACTCAACTCTCAAGGACTACAACCAAGCGCTCACAACGCTGTCCGAGAGAGTCCGCTCACTCGAAGATACCTGCAAGAGTCAAGCAGGCGGTCTGAAGCGCAAGCACGATGACCAGGATGATCCTGATCACCATGAGGGGGAGAAAAGATTAAGACAAACCGAGACCGGCCCCATCCTCACCGAAACGACAACGACAACTGTGGTTCAACTGGAACCTCCAACTGCGGCTACAACAACCGAAGGTACAGCCGAAGTCGAGTTGCCTCTAGCTGAAATGGTAATTGATATGGATATATCAGATGATGAAGACCCGACGGTTGAAAAGCCCGAGGGTTCAACACAAGAACTGGTTGACTTTGACTCATCAGACAGACCTTTATTGGATATGATAGATCCAGACTGCGAAACCAACCCGGAGACCAAAGATGCATGGTATGAAAAAGCCGCCAGTGCCACAAATCTCCAGGTTAACTTGTTTTTCCCTACTGATGACGATGACAATATTGACTATGATCAGTTCCTGCTCCAGAATTTTTATGGTACTTCTCCCGTTCACTCAAGCAAAGCCGCGGAAACTTCTGAAAGACCCCAATCTGCAACTGACAATCCTACGACATCTCCTCTACAACAACAGACAGCTTCTCATCTTCCTCCTCCACCCCAGCAACAAATCCGTTGGGAGAAGATCACCGTACTTATCCCTCATCTGGAGGAAACCTTGAAGAAGTTGTTTGTACACAAGCTACGCCAGATCGAGCCGACCTTTTGCCTTCGTATTTACAACTACAGCCCTGAATACCAACGCCGATACATCTGCGCAATGAAACGGTGTCTACCAGTCAGCCAAGTCAGAACCAAGCATCAGATCACAGAGGTACTCAACATACAGTCCAGCCGCATCATGAAAATTGTCTATCCAGTATTCACCGTCCGCCGAGAAGATGGTAATGAATGGAAATTTTCTGAAGCCGACTTCCAGAACCTCCGACCGTTTGACTTCCTGGCTCTTCTGAAAGACCTTCGCACTAGAACCATCCGACCGCTTACCGTTACAAAGGCGCTCAAAGCTGTTCGTCGATTCCTGGTCCGCACAATTATGATGTCTTATCTAACGGACTTTCAAATGGCAATCGAGAACAGGGCGAAGAAGGTAAATCTGATAAAGCCGAATCTGCAAGCTCCTGAGTTGAATATGTATCCCGAGAACGCTATGCTTCTAGAACCAGAATTTGGGATCGTCTTCATCAATGAACAGAAAGAGAAAAGATTTATGTGGTTCAGTCAGGTAGAAAGATTCTGCGATGGCACGCTCTACAAAGTTCGAGATGCTCTTCGAAAGATCATTCAGCACGAGTCTGAAAATCCAAGAGTTTCGTATGTTCCTAATCCAAATGAAATAACTGCTCGGAATGCCTTGGAAATGGTTGAAGAACGCATCGACTATCGTCGTGCTATCAGATGGTTCGAGATCCACTTCGCGCTTCGAAAAAGATATGTCGCAAACTGGCGCCAAATCGAACTTCAAATCAAAGGGGGAGATTGTTAGGGTAATATTTGGTTGATTAGAAGTTCAAGGGGCTAATTGTAATAGTTTAAATTAGGCCTTGTTAGTGAACGGGCCGTGGGCTTGTTAATCATGGGCCCGCCGTATATAAAGCAATCTAGCCTTAGAAAAATAGGCTAGTTGTCTCATTTGCTTTCATCACTCTTTATTGTAATTCTCTCTAATATTGAAAGCTTAATCAGAGATGACAAGTTGAAATCGTTACATACATTGTTTATCTATTTGATTTCATTATTGTTGCACGGATCTGAGACTCTCATTTATCTTCTTTTTATCATCTTTGGAATACAAACCAGAATTATAAGCTTTTATGAACTCATTATATTTGATTTTATAATCTTCCAAGTTCTCAATGAGTTTCTTGTTATCCTGCTCTCTTATAGCATAACCAATAATCACATTATTCAGCTCAACGAATCTATTTTGTTGTTCAACTGATAGACTTGAATCCTTAGCGTATGACGAGTAAGGCATTGTTACCTGAAAAGATTAAAAATGATCGTTAACAGATACTTCGTGAGAAGTAGAATTGTGCACACACGATAATCATGATTAAAGTCAGAAAATTTTCAAAACCAAAGTCTGAAAAACAAATTATAAATTTGTCGTTCAAAAATTAATTCTAAAAAATCAATGCAGAAAATTGGACTTTTAATCGACAAACCTGCAAAATACAAGAAAAATATATCAGTTACGAGCAAAAAGAGGTAAAAACTGATAAAATGGACAAGAAATAAAATTACTAAAAATAGGGACTAAAAATGACAACTTATGAAACAAAAGCGAAAAACAAGGACTAAAAGTGTAAAATATTAACACTTGAAAAAGACACGGACTAAAAATGTACAAAACTAAAAGTTAAACTAAAAGGACTAAAAATGACAAAACTTAGAAACTTAAAACTCTAGGGACTAAAAGTGACAAAAAATAAAACACAAACTATAAGGACTAAAACTGATAAAATCTAAAACCTATACTACAGGGACTAAAAATAAACAGAACTAAAAGAATAACTACAAGGACTGAAACTGACTAAAAAATAAACTTGAACTACACGGACTAAAAGAGTAATAAACTGAAACTAAAAACTATAGGGACTAAACAGAAATAAATTGAAACTTAAACTACAGGGACTAAAACTGATAAACACTAACATCTTCTAACAGACTTAACAGAAAAACTAACAAAAGGACCAAATTTGTAAGAAACTTAACGGAAAATCTAACTAACCGTTAATAAAATCTAACTAACAGACACTAACTAATTTAGGACTAGAAATGAAATAAAACTAACAAGTATAACGGGACAGTACTGACGGAACTGACGAGGTTAACGGAAAAAGGACCAAAAATGTTAAGGATTTAACGGAGTACTAATGACAACCCGTTAGTTACTGTTCATCATCTCTATAACCACGATCTGAGAGTTTTTGCTTCGTTTCTCGTCGACCTCACACGTCCAAATCAGGTTACTTTTGGTTCCTTTGGGTTATAAAATCATCAAACAACCGATTTAGACGAGCAAAATGGAAACGTGCAACGAAAAATGGTTTTCCCGTCGAAGACAAAAAAAAATCCGGTGAGTATGCTTTTCTGGTGAGAACTTCGTTTCTCCGACGAGAGAAGATTCAGGCGATAAGAATCTGTTGTTGGGCGATAAAACCAAGTTGTCGGACAAATGTTAGGCGATAAGAAGTTTAATCGCACAAGACTCAATCGATAACCGAGGTTCTCGATCAAAAATCATGCGATAACTTTCAATCGACAACTTTCAGGCGATAACTCTTTCAAACGTTGAGCGATAACTTTTTGGTTTAATCGCTTAAAGGTTGAGCGAGAAGTTTTTATCAGTTTTGAGCGAGGAAGATGAACATTCATCTAGCGATAAGAATGAACTCACGTTATTCATCCGGCGATAAGTTTGAACATGAAGGTTGTCGAACTCCAAAAACTCAAACTCACTGAATTTGGTGGTGTTTTTCAGATTTGATGATCGCAACTTGATCGAAATAAGAAAGCAAATCGATCTGAGAGACTTAACCAGATTAATATACTAATACACAAATGAATCGATCATCATCCTTACGAAGAACTTCGACGAACACATATAATCCTTTGAAGAACACCGTCGAACTCCAATTTTCCAGAAAAGTTATATAATTTTTGAAAATCAAATCTGAAACCTGTTATATGTTTGAATCAACAAGGAAACAAATATGTGATATCTAAAACACCCAAAATACAACCAATCTTGAAGATCGATCAATTCTTCTATGAAGAACACGAACAAACCTACTGTGGATCCCAGATTTGATCAAGTAACAATGATAAATTGAATTGATAATCGTTTATTGACTGAATATAGAGAGGTTACAATGTTGGAATGAAAAGCTCTCTCTCTAATCTCTATTAGGCGCACTCAATAATCTGATCAATCCTCTCTCTCTAATTCTCACTAAACAAACTTTAAATACCAAGGGCTTATCTCCTAAAGGCTAAGACCCATTAAGCAAAACTAAGCCCATTAACCATAATAAAGGCTTTTACAAACAATTAAATAAACATCTAATTTCTTTATATCACCTTCTATTTAATAGGACATTTATGGTCCTAACAATCTCCCCCTAAAGTTATATAAAGAAAAATATGATATTGGAATCTCCAGGTCTTGATCTTCTCTGCCTCTTGAATCTTTGAAACACTTTAGTGTTGCTTATCTTCATGTCTTTCACGCTCCCCCTTGAAATATGCTCTTAGTCTTCATAGTATCACGAGTTGAACCACGAGTTGAATTGGCTTTGAAAAACTTCAGAAGTTGTCGAATCAAAATTCTAGAAAGGAGGAATCAACTTGTTGCGAACACTTCTTGATAAGGGATGGAAGAATCAATCACGCAAACAACTTGTAATCTTATCAGCACGAAATTCGTTAATTTTTTCACCACAAATCATGTAAAGCCCGTATCCCGGTATGTTCTATTTTTTTTAGTTAATTTCGTTTTCTTTTATCGTTGCGTAGTTATCGGGAATTAGTGGGATAACCTATTTGAGAAAAATTGGATTTCGAGGCTAAAGGTGTTAACCCTAATACTCTAGGGGCTGTTTGTGTCATTAGGGCAAAGGGGGTGCATGGGGTTCGGCCCATGTGGAACCGTTCTTCCCCCCCCCCCCTCCCTTCTCGTTTTCTTCTCACGTAAACAACACACCAACCCTAACATCTTCTTCTTCTTTCTTTGTTTGTTGCTGCCGTGAAACCGCCCACCACCACACCAGCGCCGCTGCTGGTTTTGGCCGGAGAGAGAGAGAACAGCGCGAGAGAGAGAGAGAGGTAGAGAGAGAGAAGAGCGTTGGGTTAGTCGCCGGATTCGCTGCTGTCCGCCGCTGTTGCTGCCGGAAACCACCGCCATCACCACTGTTTCGTCGGAGATTTCGAGAGAGAGAGAGGAGCAGGTGCGGGTGTGTGACGTTTTAGCGAGGTAAGTCGTTCCTTCGTTTCGTTCCTTTTCTTTTCCTTTTTTCGGCAAAACAACCACCGCGACGCCACTGCCGCCGTATGCCGCCGCGAGGGTGGGGCGGTCATGGTTGTGCGTGCGCACGGGGGTGTGTGTGTGTGCACGTATGGCAGCCGAGTGTGGTGGAGGAGAGGGGCGGTTGGGTGATCGAAAAGGGGGGGTGTTCACGTTAAGGTCTTCGCCGGGAAACCGCCGCCGTCGTGCCCCACTGCCGGAGGTGGCAGTGGGTGGTGCCCGTGGCAGAATCCTAAAACCACCTCCGGTCTAAACCTTAAACCGCTAAACCAACTCTCAATACCGTTTTATGATTTCATGTGAAGTTTGTAATCTGCCACTGTTTTGCGTAAGCTGTAACTTTTTCCTCGTAACTCGGATTGGGGTGAATTCGGTGCCAAAAGTTCCCAATTGTAGTCTAGCAACTCTTCTAGGTTTTGTGCAAAATCCAGTTCGGAACGTAGCATAGGCTAAATCGTCATTTTATACCGATAGCTGCTGTTTTTCACTATTCTGCGAACCATTCTTATAAAATCCGTATTTAATTGTAGAAAAATCGTTAGGAGGTGTATAATATGTCCTTGGAACCCTAACTCTGAGCACTTTCTAGTTATGTATTTTAATCGAGGATTTTCTGGGTTTAAAGAGGTCGGATCAGGTCCCGAACAGACCTGTTTGGTTAGACCGAAAAGTCGTTTAAGTGACGGTTTAAGCGTGCGTCGTATTCTAGGGTCCGGGTCTCGTGTTAATACATTTTAACGTTCGTCTAGGTTTCGGGAAGTGATCTTGGATTTGTGGAGCTTGAATTATTAATTGTGAGCTAGGCGCGCTTACGAGGTGAGTTCTCTCACTATATTTAATATCAGTCGTTTTACATTACTGTAGCTCGTGTGTGGTAGCCTTAATTATTTGTGATGCGGGGCTAGATAGTGGGGTGGCTAGTTAGACCTTTGTTGACATGTATACGCGGGTGGCGTTGTCATGTATACGCGGGTGGCGTAGGGACTCGGGGGCCGGTGTTTGTATACGCGGGTGGCGTAGGGACTCGGGGGCCGGTGTTTGTATACGCCGGTGGCGTAGGAACTCGGCGGGGCCGAAGATTGTATACGCGGGTGGCGTAGAATCTTGGTGGGGCCCAAGATGTTATACGCGGGTGGCGTAGGGGTAGGTATGCATGTTTATGATTTGTTCGTAGACTTGTATGCTTGTTTATGTGCAACTATCTGTTATAGGGGTAGTGTGGAATAACTGTGTTATCTATGGTGGTTGAATTCACTAAGCTTCGTGCTTACCCTTTCCTAATAAATCATTGTTTCAGGTACGAGTGGCTCCAAGGCGTGACGTGTACACACTGGCGCGCGTGAAGAGCTGATTATTATATCGTTTTATAATTATCATTTTTAAACTATTTATTCCGTTGTTTACTGTTTTTAGAGAATAATTATTCTTGGGTTGTAAACGAAACGTTTTGGGTTATTTAACGAGCTTAATTAATGAAATGTCATTTTTAACAATTTAAATTTTCTTGTAATTTTTGGGATGTTACAACTTGGTATGAGAGCACAGCTTGAGTGAATCAAACGCACCTCGGTGTGTTTGGTCTCAAGTTTGCGGCTATAAAATTTTCTTTAAAGTTTTTGGAAAATAAAAGAAAGGAAAACCTGTTTGAGAAACGGTGATCAAGGGCGCAGTGTGTACAGTCAGCCGGAGCCAAGGGAAAGGTACAGTACTTAGTGTTATATTGCTTTCTAGATCATAGGGTATGCATGCTAGATTGCCTGTTGTTAACACTATGCTGTAGTTTGTACTGCTTGCTATTAGGGATTTATACTAGTTATAATCGGTTACTAAGTGAATGCCCTCTAGGTTGTATACAGTAAGAAATTTATAGCCTTAGAATATTCGATTTAGTTCTTTTGCGCAGCTCTTGTTTGAGTCCAACCGTTCTAGGATAGAATCTCGTATTCGAATGTCTATTTGTTTCGCGCTGCATGCGACTGGGTATTCGCGAGGCAACTCGTTATGGCTAGTAGGGATTCCGTAGTAGCGAGGGTAGTGGGATGAGATGAAATTCCTAGGGAGCTGGGAAGAGTGTTTACATATGAGTAGGTATGCTAGATTGCTTGGTGCTTATTACACTGTACGGCATGTTTGTTGCTTGCTAATAGAAGTTTATGCTAGCCTTGATAGGTTGTTAAGTGAATGCACCATAGGTTGTATGCGGTAGGAACCGAATAGCCCTAGAATGTCGGATTTAGTTCTATTGCGCAGCTCTTGTTTGAGTCCAACCGTTGTAGGATAGAATCTTATATTCGAATGTCTATCTGGTTTTACACTGTGTGCGACTGTGCATTCGCGAGGCGACTCGTCATGACTAGTGGGAATTTCGTTGTAGCTAGGGTAGTGTTTGGGGTGGAATTCCTAGGGAGCTAGGAAGAGTGTGTACATATGCTGGTGTGGGCATATGGGTATAGTTATCGGCGAGAAACTACTTGGGCGCTTCGGGATGGGACTCGGAACAGGCAATGATAGGTGTGGATGGTAGTAGTAGAGCTCCTACTACCGAAAGCACAGGATCAATGCTCGAGCCGGGGAAAGTCACGAGATATCCAAGGAGTTGAGCGTGAGTGTTGTAGTGTGAGTTATTATTTGCTAGTAATTCGTTGTAACTTCTACCTCAGATGGTCAACACTAGGAGAAACAACACTGCTGAGCCAGAGACTAGCGTCGGGATCACTGTGGAGCAGATCCGAGAGATGGTTGCTGCCGAGGTGGCACATGCGATCGGGGAGGCGATCCCCGAGATCATCACCGCCATCCGCAACGAGGTGGTAGTTCTGATGGAGGAACGCATTGCGACAATCCCACCACCGGCGGGTGGACAACCGCGTGCTAGGGAGTTTCAGTATCGAGACCTCTCTGTTTGTTCTCCGCCTGAGTTCAAGGGAGACCCGAATCCGATCCTCAGCATGCGTTGGATATCGGATATGGAGTGTGCATTTTTGACAAGTGGTTGCCCCGATAACCTGAAGGTTCGTTTCGCTGTGAACTTACTTCGTGACGGAGCGAAGGATTGGTGTGCTACGACGTTGACGCTTACTGAGCGCACTACCTTGACCTGGGAGGAGTTTGTCATTCATTTTCGTGCAGAGTACGTGCCTCCGGTAGAGATGGAACGGATTGCTAAGGAGTTTCTGGAGCTCACGCAGACGACAGAGACGGTGAAAGAGATGAATAAGAAGTTCACCGAGATGGCATTGTTTTGTCCCTAGTATGCCGCCTCGGAGGAAATGAAGATGTCTCGGTACAAGGACATGCTACGTACTGAGATTAGGGAATTCGTGAGCACGGTGCAGTACACTTCTTTATCGGCGATGATGGACGCGGCCCGGAGGAGGGAACTGGAGTTGGAGACTCAAGCAAAGAAGAGAAAGGCGGCACAGGCGGTGACGCCAATCACTTCGGTACCGATGAAGTCGAGGTTCACGGATTCACGTGCGAGTTCAAGGAGCGATGGGTGTAAGCCCAGGGATACTAGTGGAAAGTGGACTGATGGATGTTTCAAGTGTGGACAGTCCGGTCATGTCAGCCGGGATTGTAAAATGCCATTTATGGTCTGCTTTAACTGCAAGCAGACGGGCCATGTGAAGGCCAATTGCCCGAACCCAAGGGTAGCTGATGGGAATGTGGCACAGGGGGCTCCTGCGGATGCCCCTTTGCGTATTACAGATGGTCGTATAGGTCAGGCTGGAACCGAGGCAGCCCGAGGTAGAGTGCATCAGCTGACGGTGGAGGAAGCACAGACTACGCCTAAAGTGGTGGCAGGTATACTTCGTCACTTGTTTTCTTTTATTGGTTGTCGTATGTAGTTGCATTTTTTGGATTAAACTGTGTGATTAAGTGTGTTCTTAGTTAACTCGGTGTCTGCTGTAGTGATGTTTGATAGCGGGGCTACTCATTATCTCGTGTCTTATACTTTTAGCGAGCTTTTGGGCCGTAGTGTAGGACGGTTAAGTTGTCCACTTATGGTGGAGGTTGCTGATATTAGAACCTTGAAGGTTACTGTAGTGTGTCGTGGGTGTACCCTGGAAATCTTGGGTGTGAGATTCCCTATTGATTTGTTCCTATCGCTATGCGTGAGTTGTGCGTGATTGTGGGTATAGACTGGATGGATACTTTCGATATGAGGATTTGTAGCCGATTTTAAGATAATTATGGTAATGGTAGTAGTAACCCTAAAATGCTCACTTGTGATGAATAGTTATGGTGGAATGACCTTCGTGTGTGTTTATAGAATTGCTGGTTTGATGGTTCGTGTGAAATAAATTTTGGGAGTCTATTAGAACTCGTGGAAGTTAATCGACAGTTAATGGTAAGAATGATCGGATCCGAGTATCCTGTAAGGTATATTGGTGAGCAACTTTAGGATGGTTAGAGCTTGAAATTGAATCGGGATGTATAGAATATCTAAGGTTGGGAGACAACCAAAGTCGTTTGACTAGGAATGATTCCAGTTGTTGGAGTGTTCTTCTGATCATAATTTCAGTGTTCTTGAAGGAGTTTTGTTGGTAAGAAATGTATTCGAGAAATTTTTAAGACGGTGTGAGAAATTTAGATTCCAGTTAGTGAAAGTCCAGTGGCAACACCAAAAGGGGTCCGAGTGGACTTGGGAAACCGAGAATGATATGCGAGAGCGCTTTCCAGAGCTGTTTTCAGGCGTAGACTTCGAGGGCGAAGTCTAATTCAAGCGGGGGAGAGTTGTAAAGCCCGTATCCCGGTATGTTCTATTTTTTTTAGTTAATTTCGTTTTCTTTTATCGTTGCGTAGTTATCGGGAATTAGTGGGATAACCTATTTGAGAAAAATTGGATTTCGAGGCTAAAGGTGTTAACCCTAATACTCTAGGGGCTGTTTGTGTCATTAGGGAAAAGGGGGTGCATGGGGTTCGGACCATGTGGAACCGCCCTTTCCCCCCCCCCCTCCCTTCTCGTTTTCTTCTCACGTAAACAACACACCAACCCTAACATCTTCTTCTTCTTTCTTTGTTTGTTGCTACCGTGAAACCGCCCACCACCACACCAGCGCCGCTGCTGGTTTTGGCCGGAGAGAGAGAGAACAGCGAGAGAGAGAGAGAGTGTAGAGAGAGAGAAGAGTGTTGGGTTAGTCGCCGGATTCGCTGCTGTCCGCCGCTGTTGCTGCCGGAAACCACCGCCATCACCACTGTTTCGTCGGAGATTTCGAGAGACAGAGGAGCAGGTGCGGGTTTGTGACGTTTTAGCGAGGTAAGTCGTTCCTTCGTTTCGTTCCTTTTCTTTTCCTTTTTCCGGCAAAACAACCACCGCGACGCCACTGCCGCCGTACGCCGCCGCGAGGGTGGTCGAGGGTGGGGCGGTCATGGTTGTGCGTGCGCACGGGGGTGTGTGTGTGTGCACGTATGGCAGCCGAGTGTGGTGGAGGAGAGGGGCGGTTGGGTGATCGAAAAGGGGGGGTGTCCACGTTAAGGTCGTCGCCGGGAAACCGCCGCCGCCACCTCCGTGCCCCACTGCCGGAGGTGGCAGTGGGTGGTGCCCGTGGCGGAACCCTAAAACCACCTCCGCTCTAAACCTTAAACCGCTAAACCAACTCTCAATACCGTTTTATGATTTCATGTGAAGTTTGTAATCTGCCACTGTTTTGCGTAAGCTGTAACTTTTTCCTCGTAACTCGGATTGGGGTGAATTCGGTTCCAAAAGTTCCCAATTGGAGTCTAGCAAACTTTTCTGTGTTTTGTGCAAAATCCAGTTCGGAACGTAGCATAGGCCAAATCGTCGTTTTATACCGATAGGTGCTGTTTTTCACTGTTCTGCGAACCATTCTTATAAAATCCGTATTTAATTGTAGAAAAATCGTTAGGAGGTGTATAATATGTCCTTGGAACCCTAACTCTGAGCAATTTCTAGTTATGTATTTTAATCGAGGATTTTCTGGGTTTAAAGAGGTCGGATCAGGTCCCGAACAGACCTGTTTGGTTAGACCGAAAAGTCGTTTAAGTGACGGTTTAAGCGTGCGTCGTATTCTAGGGTCCGGGTCTCGTGTTAATACATTTTAACGTTCGTCTAGGTGTCGGGAAGTGATCTTGGATTTGTGGAGCTTGAATTATTAATTGTGAGCTAGGCGCGCTTACGAGGTGAGTTCTCTCACTATATTTAATATCAGTCGTTTTACATTACTGTAGCTCGTGTGTGGTAGCCTTAATTATTTGTGATGCGGGGCTAGATAGTGGGGTGGCTAGTTAGACCTTTGTTGACATGTATACGCGGGTGGCGTTGTCATGTATACGCGGGTGGCGTAGGGACTCGGGGGCCGGTGTTTGTATACGCGGGTGGCGTAGGGACTCGGGGGCCGGTGTTTGTATACGCCGGTGGCGTAGGAACTCGGCGGGGCCGAAGATTGTATACGCGGGTGGCGTAGAATCTTGGTGGGGCCCAAGATGTTATACGCGGGTGGCGTAGGGGTAGGTATGCATGTTTATGATTTGTTCGTAGACTTGTATGCTTGTTTATGTGCAACTATCTGTTATAGGGGTAGTGTGGAATAACTGTGTTATCTATGGTGGTTGAATTCACTAGGCTTCGTGCTTACCCTTTCCCAATAAATCATTGTTTCAGGTACGAGTGGCTCCAAGGCGTGACGTGTACACACTGGCGCGCGTGAAGAGCTGATTATTATATCGTTTTATAATTATCATTTTTAAACTATTTATTCCGATGTTTACTGTTTTTAGAGAATAATTATTCTTGGGTTGCAAACGAAACGTTTTGGGTTATTTAACGAGCTTAATTAATGAAATGTCATTTTTAACAATTTAAATTTTCTTGTAATTTTTGGGATGTTACAAATCAAATAACAGTTACTCCCCCTCGGCTTTTGCTTACTCCCCCTCAACTGGATAATTTGGGTCTTTGAACTTTTAACATTTCTCCCCCTCAATATGATAGTCCGTGTCTTTGAATATGTATCCTTTCTCCCCCTCATGATGATTAGGAGCATCCTGAGCACCATGTAACTTCAAAGACAACACTGATGAGTAGTAAAATACCAGATAAAACGTTTAGTAACCAGTATAGGGTAATCAACTAACACAGAAACACAAAAGTAATTGTTATCACAACAATTAAGAAAATTGTGTGGCCTATGTTCAGAGTTGGCATTGAGGTATCTCTGATAAGGCTTCCAGTTATCACTAAAGTAATTTTTTTTAAAAACTACTTGTCAAACTGTTCCGGCAATATCACAAAGATATGCAAATGGAATCACAAAGACTCGTGCTTGTGTGAAAGAAGTAAAATTATATCTGTTTGGCTCAAATATTGATTCAACTTGGGACGTAAGTTAAAATCAATTGACACACTGAATAGAATATGAAGTTCGGAGACCGGAGCTGATGTCTTCCTTTTTCAATATCTAAGACCTCCGAGCGAGGAATAGATAGATCATGTGCTAAACCTCCGTGAATATATGAAACAATCATCTTTTGTGAGATACTTGAGTGGCTGGGTGGGGTGACCCGAGTTATCGACACTGGGTCCATGTTTGTTTCAATATCCATCTCCAAAGAACGAGAATGAATAGGTTATGTGGTTACCCGGATGACTAACTAGGTTTGGTAAGGACCAATAATTCTTTTAAGTCCTGTCACATCCTCACCATATTCTTTTCTCTCCAAACTCATCTATACATCTAGACCCCTCACTGTTGTCTATAAATGGGATGTGTTTCTTGGGTATGTCCTTCCGGTTCTGGATAGACCATAGAAACAAAATAAATCCTATCCCTCATTGCATTTACCAATTAAATCATTGAAGTGCACAATGAAGTACGAGTCTTGAACTGATTTGTTCAGAAGTCATAAAAATGAAGTCCGAGTTCTGATCTGAGGTAATCAGAAGTCAATAAAATCATTTGAAATAGGGAATTTCAATAGACAAGATCAAGCGCAAAACGGAATGACTCAGTAAGCACATTATTTGCAATAAACGAAAGAATTGATCAGAAAGTTTAATTGTGAAGAACAAGTCACAATTAATATGTCAGATAAGAATTGAATTATTAACAAGAAATGACGAGCTTTGAAAACAAATAGGAATTCAAGCGAGTGTATTTTCATCAAAAAATCAACAAACATATGAGACATGGAAATAACTTAATCAAGAACATATAACACGTGACAATTCTGGAATTTAGAATTGAAGAAAAACAAACACAAGTAAGTTTTTCAAAGTAAATTATCACGGTTCTTTGAATTCACTAAAAAATCATGTATGTGTCCAATACCTGATACCACCCCCTCCCCCTCAAAAATAGCATGATCTTTGAATACAGTCATGTGAAACGGGTATTTCGAATTTTATCACACATGACATTCTTGCACAAACAGATCAAAAAGATTTTGGTATCCATGCCTTGATGGATTCTTGGTGGTTAGATGCCTTAACTGTAAAATGGGGATTGGGGATGCTATAGGTACCATACCAGTTGTTAACATACCTTGGATGTATGAAGTCACTCTTTCCACAATAAATGCAACAGATCTTTGCTTTAGCTATAGGGTAAACATAAGCAGGTGAACTTGGAAGTAAAAGACTTTGTGTCAACTACAGGAGAATTATGAAACTTGTTTCCATCACAGTCTTTTGTAGTTGATTTCTTTCTCCAAACCATTTTTACTTTTCTAAAAAACATGATTATCTGAAGAATCATTAAGTGCACTGTCAAAAGAACTAGAATAATAAGATTGTCTTTTGGGAGAAGTACCGGTTTTTGAGCGTTTCTTTGACCGTCTTTTGGATTTAGATTTTGAAGATTTTGGTTTAGAAACGGTTTTGGAACATGCTCCTTTCTCAAAATTTACCGGTGAAGGCATTTTGTCAAGAAATTGAACATGGCTCACAAGCTTTGGTGCAAAATCGATTTTAGTGATGTCACTATCACGACAGACTGTGGAATTCATAAACTCAGAAAACCGTCGTGCAGAATCAAATGGGCTTTCACCGTCAGAGTCGGATGAGGAGCAGGTAAAGGAATCATCTACAAAGGGATTATTAAAGTCAGAGAAAATATTTCTTTGTATCGAATCGGTTTGAACCGCCTTACCTTTATTTTGATAACTCACATTTTTGTCATCGGTGTCAAGAGACACTCCTAGAAAGGCTTTGCACGAGGAACTATCCGAATAAGTAGTTGACGGGTTAACCGAGATGGTATCTGGAGAGGTAGGCTTCATTGGAGTATCCACGGGACTTTCCTTAGCCATCCTTTCCGTTAGAGCCTCTGCCGCCAAGGCAGACAGTTTAGAAGTCAATTTAGCAATCTCGGTTTTATAACTCGTTCTTTCTGATTCGGATAATGTCCCGGTTCTGTTCTGTTTGAGCTCGTGTAAAGTGGATAAAAGTATAGTTCTTTCAACGTCAAAAGCAGCCTTGTCCCTCACAATTAATTATTCGAGTTGGAAAATAATGTTTTCCAAAATCAGAGATGGAACATATCGTTTGAACTCTGATTGATCATTAGATCCTACATCTGGTGTTGCCTCAACTGGAACTGGAGTTTGATACCAACTTGTAACACCCTCAAAATTGGAACGAGCAACTAACTTTAATTTCAATACAATAAACAAAAGAGGATAAAATCATTTCTATAGATCATCCCTGAAAATACTTCGGAATTTAAACCTCATAATTCTCACAATTAATAACTTAAGACGTGCGTTACTTAACACAACACAAGTTGCTAATCCCAAATAAGTGCAGAAGACTTCACTAATCAAAATCACCTCTTGTGCACTCTACTAGCACTCGTCACATCACGGTGTGGCTAAAGCTACTCCCAACCTGAGCCTGTTGCACATACCGACAAATAAAAAGGGATATTCTACCACATCCCTTCGGGCCTTAACCACTACGCCACAACCCTTGTGGTAAAAAATATAAGATTTAGTTGGGTTTTTCCAATTTTAATTTGAAATCCTTGGCGTTGCTTTCAATTGTTTTTTATCTCATTTTCTTGAAATTCCTTGGTTTAGTGGGTTTTTCCATTTGTGATATGAATCTCAACTAGGTCATGATTATAGCAACTAAATTTCTAGGTTTTTCCTTTTCTGATTTGTGAATTCCAGCTAGGTTCAGTTATAGCAATTAAATTTTTTGGTTTAATGGGGTTTTTCTTATTTTTGAAATTTATGAGTTTAGTGTGTTTTTCCTTTCCTTTTCTTGAAGTTTATGAATTATGTTAATTAAGTGACTTCATTTTATCTACTTCTCCAAAACTACTCTTTTGATATAGATGTACAAATTGCTTATGTAATGGTGGCAATTTGGTATCAATCTTTTAAATGTATAGAAGAAGTCCGGAAATTGCCTCAAATAGCCATTCCACACCATTGGACAGGGGCGGACCTACTAAGAGTTGGGAGGGGTCCCTTGCACCCGCTCAAGCGATTATCGCAAGAGGAAAAAAACAAGTTGTTATAACGGTGCATCCGCTTGATTTTTAAGTGTGCTCTTAAGTAATTGAAAACGAAAACCTTAACTGCAAAGCGTACCTGCGGAGATGGCTTTTTTAATCTTGTGAAGGTGCTTCCCCTCTTTCTAAATGGTCTCTAGTTCTAGACTCACATGCACCATTTCTTTTTTAAAAAAACTTATCAAATTTTGTTTTTTTTATATATATTTTTCTTCCAATTTATCTATTAATCTTAAACTTGTTTTTTGTCTCATTTTAATAACAACGCATTTTTGTTCAAAATAAATCAAATTAACAATTATTACTTTGCAAGAGTTTTTATTTTTATTTTATAATATTTAAAAATTACCTCGAAATCAAGCCAAAAAACTAAAAAACGTCTCTTGAAATAAAAAAAATGACTTAAAAATATCTTGAAATCAACCAAAAATCGAAAATTATATTGAAATCAACAAAAAAAAACTAAAAAATCCCTCGGAAATCAACCAAAAAACCTTTAAAAAATCCCTTGAAAGCGGAATTCGGCTACAAATATATCGAACGAATTTATGGCATTTGGTCCAAATTAAAAGCGATTTTCCCTTTCTTTAAATGTTATGAACATTCTACTTGTATATATCTACTATCATTCATAAATATAGAATCAATCAACCAAATAACCTGGGTTGATCCCATTTCAAAAAGCTAAAAATCATAAAATAAATTTAGAACAATTGAATTTTCGGTTTACAATTAAATTTCACATTTTGTTGCATCACACACGTACACTTTTAGTTTATATAAAACTTATATTCTTACAACTCATAAATTTTGTTTATCAAGTTTATATCATAAACTTTTATTTGTTTTCAAAAAATCTATCTTCTGTATTCTAAAAATAGACATTTTTTGATCTGACCGATTTTTTTAAATTTCAATAGCTTCGTGAACAAAAAAAGTTACATAAATTGATGGCTAATCTGACCGATTTTTTCCCATTTCAATAGCTTCATGAACAAAAAAAATTACATAAATTGATCGCTACTTCATTGAACGTTCCTTTTGCAACTATCTCCCAACTCCAAACAAGCAAAAACACGAAAACAATATCTTCAGTTACTTGTTTCTTAACGGTGTGATCTTAATTACTAGTCCAGGGAAAACATCGTCGGGATCATGAATATGAGGGTTTTCTTCAACAATATATGGGTCCCCGCACTTTTCACTAATAGTATGCAACGTCTCACCTTCATGAACCACATAAATCTCATCACATGGCTTGTAAATCGAATATTTGAAGCGAACCCTGATGGACATTCTTTCGTCTTCTGTAACCGATGACTCACAAAAACTCAATACCAACATTATCGCCAAGAACAATGAGCAATACCATGATATTGTCTCTGCCAATATCGTTGATGAATGAACTCGACCCATAACAATACTTAAATATATGAACTAATGAAATTGGGTGATGTTTAGGGGGTTATTTAAAAGGCCAAGAAGAGAGTCTTGAGAGGTGATTTGTTGTTGGAGTTGGTATGATTTTGAGTTGAGTTGAGAGGGAAGTTGGAATGGGTGTTTTCAATGTAGTAGGTAACTATCAACATGAAAGAAAACAAGAACATTAAAGGGCGCAAAATTTTGGTTTAACCACCTCTCATTCAAATGCCATGTAAATATGTAGATATGGATATTATGAGATTATTGATATTATAACAAATTTGATTATTTATCAAATATCACTACAATAAAACTTTGTTTTTGTGATATTTTTATAAAACATTTTTTAAAAAGTGTCATGAAAATCTAATAGAACCATTTACATATTCAATAATATTATAAAGTAATTTAATAAGATTTTAATTTGTTTGTGCCATGATGTATACTTGTTCATATTTGTTCCAACAATTTGTTATAATGATGTTATAGATCTTATTATGGTACTATTGGTCATATAAATTTAAAAGTCTTTATTTTTTCACAATTATGGGTGTGATGGCCAGCTTGTGTGTAACTCGACTAATTTCAAAGGTCTTGGAAAACAACTAAAAAAATCTCTACTAGTCTTGCAGAACCGATAACCACTAAAGAAAAAATTCCCTAAAAACCTAAATCTTATTACAAGTTGAACCAACCTAACTTTTTTGCCATTTAATAAAATGGTTATGTTTATATAACATGTCAATTTTATATATAATTTATATAAATGTCTTTATATAAAAATTAAAATGATGAAATAAAAATGTGGCATTTTTTGTGCTTCTGTCACTTACTTTGACTTTGCTTTACTTCTCATGTGAGAGAGAGGCAAAGTTAACGTGTACTTTAAAATCCGTTAATTTGAATTATATTTTATTAATAATTGATGGACTAAATAAAATTAAATAATTTTAGCTAAAAAAAGTAGGCATGAGATTATGTGAGAATTGTCATTTTTGGTGAGAAGTGTGAGAATACTTTTAAACCGTTGATCACTTTTAATCAAATACCCTCTCATGAATTTCAACTTAAAAGGAAATTGATTTGGTGTATGTCGGTGCATCTCATCCTAATGTTCGTCCATTTGTTATCCTAACGATTGATAACCACTTCTCACCAAATTTGGCACTTCTCACCGGAACCCAACCCTAAAAAGTTAACAGGTCAAATGAATTGACGATTTTAAATTATTAAACATATATATTTAAATGTTTAAGATCTCTTATTATTTCATTGAAATAATTAGTCATTAATAAAAATAAGTGTTTTAATTGTATTTAAAACATTAATTTATATATGAAATAAAATGTCAAAACGGCTAAATTCGACCTATTTTGATTCATCTCGAAAATTTTATGTGTTCCAACTCGACTCACTTAAATCAGTTCAGACGAAGGATTGTGTAAGAAGAAGAGTTAAGGTGAGAAGGTAAAAAAAGATCTGGATCCTTGATCATTTTTAGTCTCACCCCACCCCTTGAACCGGGCTTGATATGAAAATTGATTTGCTACATCTCATCCTAATATGTATATAAAGGTGAAGATCTTTTTTTATTCTTTTTTTCATAACTTTCATTCTCACCTCATCGGAAGTCCAAAACCTAGTCCTCCAAATCCGTTCGACCTGCCTATTTTTATCATGCCTAACTCATCTTTAATTTGGACTGCGTGTTGGGCTTTTAAGATCTGCTCTTTCTCTATAAGAGTTAGGTATAGTCGGGCTTTTAGATCTTTGTCCGGGCTTACTCGGTCGAGGCTTCTTTGGATTTGGACTTTTTTATGCATTTCTAATATAATTATACACTACAATGACAATTTCTTATTAATTTATTTTCCAACAATTTTAACATCACAGGGGTAAAATTTGGATAGTTATAATCATTGAAATTTGTATTATGATTTATATTGAACATCAATGGTTGCTTGGGCTATTCAAAAGTCAAAAAATTACAAGACGAAATAAGAACCATCTAAATGGCCCTTGAAGGGTTTGGGCCTTTTGGGCTTTTATGCATCTTTTTTGGATAAGGTTCATCTAGGCTTTGCCTAGACTACATCCTTGGCAATTTGGAAACAAACAAACAAAGCGACCGTCTGAGACTAAGCCTGGCCACAGAATGTTGACGCCTGGACTCGAACCCGGGATGGATGGGATATTCCACCACATCCCCCAAGCCCTTGCCAACACGCCACCACCCTTGTGGTTGCTTTTATGCATTTTGAGTAAGCCCTTTTAGCCCATTCATTGAGAGGCGAGATAGAGAAGGGTAATCGGGGAAAACCTAGTCTCTAAATCATATGGATCGGACTTGAGTGATTCAAATTCGTATGGAATTTGTTAAGAGGACCCTAAAATTTTACCAAACAGTTTTCACCTCTGACTGATTTAGACATAATCTTTGAATGGCATAACTAAGAGGCGAACAAACAGACCCTAAGATTAAGTGAGTGAGGCGCTTTGTGATTGGATTTCTTTATAAAGTTCAATGTAATAAAGACAAACATTATTGCTAGTTTGCTACTAGGGAACAGAATATGGCTGGTAATGAAAATGCTAAAACGTGAAAATTACAATCATTTTCATCGGTTAAATTAGATAGGAATATGGCCCATTATCCAAAACTATACAAATATTCTTTATATCTTTGTTAAAGATTGAAGGGGACATGACTATCAATCGTTATATTTTCTTTTGTATGTATCTTTTTATGATGGTTCAGTTGTCTAAATAATATTCTTATACTGTAAGCCATAAAAGAAGAGAAATACGTGATAACTCAATTGTGATTATGTAAGTATTTATGAGTGTGATAAAACTTATTTGTAGGGAGATTTGATTTCGGTAACCTTGATTAAACTATAATAATTAAGATTGATCACGAGTCAACAATTTCAGGTACGTCTTTCTAATAATGGAATTAGTTAATTTTACGTGTTTTTCTTCTCTTGTATACTTGATGAGAGAACAAGATGAAAATTATTACATATAAGAAATATTACTAAGATAACCACTCTTATATAATTAGGTAAGAGGGGTAAAATCGTCCATCAAAGTTTTACAAGGGTAATTTGTTAAGTAACCATAAGTTGTGTCATAAATCTACTAAGATTTCTTTACCTAGTGTCTTATACCTTTCTTTATTACTATTAGCATGCTTTTGATGAAGTTTTTTAATATGTATACCGTTTTATGCAAGTTCCTGTTCTTGATCATCCTTTGGATCTTTGTTTGTAATATGTTCTTTCATGTTTGTTGGGAGTATTTGTGTTTGTGGGTAGATATCTAGTTGGTTGCATCAACACTACAATAAGAAAAATGGGTTTTAAGATGTTTTAGCATAAAAAAAATTAATAATAGTTATGTAAAGATAATAATAAAATCGATTTACTTTAGTATAGTCATGTTCCAACGAAAACAATAACTAAATAAGATAATAAGATAATAAATATTAACCACATAAGTTATTAAATAAAAAAAGCAAAAATAAATAAATAAGGACATAAAGTTTAATTGTTTTTATAGGAGTTATCCGATCTAAAAACTAGACCTGGCAAACGTGTCGGTTCGTGTCGGGTTCAAAGTTAAACGGGTTGAGAGTGCCTAACCCTAACCCGACCCGTTTAATAAACGGGTCAGGAAATCTCAACCCTAACCCGACTCGCCTAACCCGTTTAACATTTATAAAACTAAAAATTAAATATCGAAAATTCACAAAAAAATTACAAATCCAAAATTAAAATGAAAGCATTAGAAATCTAAAGTTTTTCGTTTAAACTTATAAGTTTAACCAAATCCAAAGCATTAAAAATTCAAAACATTAAAATCCAAAGCATTAAAACTGAAGCTTATAATATATATATATATATATATATATATATATATATATATATATATATATATAAACATAAGATCATGTGAGACCAGACTATTTCCGTGAGACCGTGAGACCAAAAAATTAACACTAAACCTTCACAACAAAAGACTGTGAAGGTACTGTGATGGTAAACCTTCACAGTGTTTTGCTGTGAAGGTTTGCTATTTTTTTTACCTTCACAATGAATTGCTGTGAATGTTTAGTGTTAATTTCTTGGTCTTACGGTCTCACAAAAACAGGTTGGTCTCATGTGAACTCAACCCTATATATATATATATATATATATATAGAGAGAGAGAGAGGGGGGGGGGGGGGGGCAAATCAAATGCACACTAATCATATGTTGCACCCCTTTACAAACTAATCTCTACCAATCATATTTCCATGTCATTTATTATTTATTAAAAATAAAAATTATAAACAAGGGTTAATTTAGTAAATGTCATCAAATACAGATTTTTCTTTATTTGGATAATTGACCAACGAATTTGAATCTGATTTTAATTACCTAAAATTTAGCAAATCATTAGATTTATCAAAAAAAATGTAATTATCCTATTATTCCATCATTCTTCATCGTCCATCAAACTCCATTGTGCAGTCCAGAAGTTTTGTAAATCCATCTTCTTCATCGTCCAGCATACTCCATTGTGCAGTCCAGAATTTTTGGAAATACATCTTCTTCATCGTCCAGTATACTCAATTGTGCAGTCCAGAATTTTTGGTTTCCAACATTGGTATCTATTATACCATTGTGCAGTCCAGAATTTTTCAAGGTTTCCAACCGAAAACTACGTTGATATATATGAAGGTTAACATGGGTGGCGATATCTTTAATAAGAAACAAACCGAAAACGATGCATTGGTGGATGTTCATGAAGACCGCAATCTTAACGACATTCAAGCGAAGGATGTTCAAGTAGCGGAGATGCACGGCGAAAGCCGTTTTAACGAGATAATCATGAGCGACGTGTTTTCCGGTTTTGAGGTAGTAGAAAGAAGTAACAAATCCCATGATACAGATGTTGAACTAGGTGATAACAACGTGGATTTTGATCCTGAATTTTCCGATGACCACGATTCTTGTCAACTAATTGGAACCTATCTTCTCTTGTACGGTTTGCCTCGTGCATCAACCGCTCTTTGGTTTCTTTGTCAACTGATTGGAACCTGCTTATTTCAACCTCTACATAATCACTCCGTTCATTGTTATCATACAACAATATCTTTGCAGTATACTTTTTTCGAAGTTCTGTTAATTGCCTTTCCTGTGTTGGTCCTTCTTTTGCCAGTCCGCTATTCCATCCGCGTATTCCTCCTCCCATATAAGTCTCCATGTGTTGCATGACAAACACACCGCAATCCGTGAAATTAGTACTCGTTCTCCAATAAATTTGAAGTATTTCTGGATCAGTATCCTCAAGTATGTCTACTGTTGGGTGTCTACATTCATGTAGGTGTCTGACAAGCATGGATTGCTGCAATATATAAAATTAAGTTAGTTATGCTATAACTACCTAAGTTGTAGATTATAGCAACAATTAAGTTTTACGAGTATTGGCGTCGGAGATGCACGAGGAAAACCGTTTTAACGAGATTCAAGTGAGCGACGTGTTTTCCGGTTTTGAGGTTGGAGAAAGAAGTAACAAATCCCATGATACGGATGTTGAACTTGGCGATGACAACATGTTATATAAAAAGACATTTTCAACAGTGTGCATATATGTATGCACAACCCTATATTCAATAGTATGCATCTATGTAAACATGTAATTCAGCAAGTCTAGATGCACCTTTGAATTGAATCCCAAACAACTAAAAGTATTAAATTTACTCTACCAACTAACTCTATGGAATAAAATAACACAAATTGTTCAAATTCAGCAGCTTAGCATTCAAGAATCATAAACCTTCAACATGTTCTATACATGTAAAATTCAATACCATATCTACAATATCCATATATGTATGCACAACGACATTTTCAACAGTGTGCATATATGCATGCACAACCTTATATTCAACAGTATGCATATATGAATGCACAACCCCATTTTCAATATCATACATATATGCATATATTTGTTTTCAATATGTGGACTCCCTTGTAACATAATGCATGTATGCACAGCGACATAAAACCCCAAAATCGGAACTCATCTACTGCTTATAGGCTACGAAACTTAAAAGAATCGCGATTGTGCTACAACATTATCACGAATCGCGACTTTTTTGAGATGTAAAACCCTAAAATCGGAACCCAGCGACTTTCCAAGGATGAAATCGGAACTCAGCTACTGCATATAGGCTACGAACCATAAGAATCGCGATTGGGCTACAGAACTATCACGAATTGCGACTTTTTTGCGATGTAAAACCCTAAATATGAACCAAGCGACTTTCCAGGGATGAAATCGTGTTTTATCGTATCTGGTTTCCGTATGAATGAAGCCTTCTTATCTATTAGACTTGTAGTTTCCCTATTTTATCCTTCAGTGTGTTTTTATATTTCATTTGTGGTAACTATGTTGTAGGAAATTACAATTTCTACCCAAATGAATCTACACCATTGGATTAACAAATCAACGGCTATGATGGGTTTGTAAGGGGTGCATATATATATATATATATATATATATAGAGGGCCCTTCTTTTGTTAACCACTCAATTAGTGTTAACCTTGTTAACTAATCTGGGCCATTAATCATCAAAATCAATGGCTAAGATTAAAAGCATTTTTAATTCATAATTAAAATAAACACACGCCTGATTTCATTTGCAGCATATATGCATAGGGTTATTATTGTCATTTAGCAAATCTAGGTAACAATCAGATAAGGAAACCATTGACCCAATCCCTACATTTAAGGACCTGATAACTCATATCTAATTGATTTAGAAACAACCAATGTGAATCAGAACAATCGTCTTCCTCCTCGTCGGCCAAAGAGAACCCCAAATCGCAAATCGACGACCAAAGAGAACCAGATATCACTATGCCGCCATCTCAATCATCCTCCTCCTCGTAGGCGTTCTTTCCAGCAGCTCGTCCTCCCCTCCTCAATTTCTCTTTGTAAATGGAAACGTCCCATCCCCTTGATTCAGTTTTTAGGGTCTAATTTAGTTTTTAGGGTGTGTGTTTTAATGTAGATTTGGGTTTAATTTTGATTTTGGTTCACCGGAGGAGGTGACTGTGTTGGTTCGCTGGAGATGGAGAAGGTGACCAGTTTGGGGTTTTGGGTTTGTTGTTTGTTTTCTTAATCTTCGTCTCTCTGTCTTTCTCTTTCTACGATCGTCTCCCTTTTTCTTGGTTTTCTTGCTTGATTCGAACATTGGGGTGATGATCAAGAACTAGCAATTTTTTTAGATGTGCATATATGCAGTTCTGATATGTGCATATATGCAGTTCTGATATGTGTGTGCATATATGCAGTTCTGATATGTGCATATATAAAATTTCAATATATGCAGTACTAAGATGTGCATATATGCAGTTCTGATATGTGCATATATGCAGTACTAAGATGTGCATATATAAAATTTCAATATATGCAGTACTAATGTAACACCCGTAATTTTCGGATAAGCATAATTTTGAATCAGTGTGAAAATCGATCTTTTAAGAAAAATATGAAAAATAGGATTTTGGGTTAAATCCTAGATTTTATGGCCTTGTTGGATGGGGAATTCGAATACGAGTCCAACGGTTCTTTCCGGAGCGAAAACGGAGCTATAACGAAGAAGTTAGGGCCAAAACAACTTTCGGTACAATCTCGGCTAAAGTGACTAGCGAAAGTGACACTTGTGTCACTCTCGCCGGTTTTGTACCGAGAGCTATTTGAGCCCGGCTAAAGTGCCCAGCGAAAGTGACACTTGTGTCACTCTCGCACGTCACTTTAGCCGTCGGGTACCTGGAGCATAAATACGAGATTTTTAGCCCTCAAACTTCATTTCTTCATATCTCTCTCATTTCAACTCCGATTTTGGCGATTCAAGTGGCTATGGTTTAGATATTGAGAGCTATTCAAGGATCTAGAAAGAGTTTGGAAGATCATTGGATGATTCAAGTGTGTTTGGTGGTGGTAAGTCTCGAATCTCCTCCCTTTCTCTCCCAAATCGTTTTCCCTTTTCTCCCTCACAAAACCCTAACCAATTTTGTGGTTTCTTTTGGAGATTGATGCATTCCTTACCCATTTTATGCTATTGATTTCATCTATAGATGCAAGAGCAAGTTTCATCCACGCCATCTTAGAGATTTTGGGGTTTTCTAGGTTTTCATCAAAACCTAAGTGGTGAGTTCATCCTCCTAGCTTCTATACTTTCATATGAGTTATAAATATTCCATTGATGATCTCCTAGTGTTTTGTTTCTCCAATTTCGATTTGGATGATTTTGGAGAAGTTAAGTTAATATTGGGGTTTGGTCAAAATGAAGATTTTAATATAAGATGTTTGGGGAATAGTTTTAAAGTGGTTGAATATGAATATTCATGGTTGGAAGTTATGAATTTAGGTTTTTGGAGGTTTTGGCTTGAGGATGCAAACTTCTTCAAAGGAGCTTACGTTTGGAGAACTCTAGATTTAGCTTAAATCTAGCAAGGTGAGTTCATGTTACTTTGTGAAAACTTTGTACATGCCAAAATGTTATTTTCCAATTGATTATGTGTTTTACATGAAAAGTATCAATGTACAGTTATTTGATGAGTTTTAACCTTTGAAATATTTATGGTTGTAAATATGGTAAAACACTTGTATTTGGAATTTTGGGAAAATGTGATGAATAAATCATACATAAAAATGAGTTGTTGATTTATGTGGTAAACGGAGTCGGTTTGTTATGAAAATGCATTATGTGAATATTTTGGAAATGCGCAAATAGTACATCATGAGATGTTTTGAAATTGTAAAGGCGTGAGTCCTTTTTGGAAAGGAGGGTTTTTCCCGATCCAAGGTTTTATTTCGAGTTTTCATGGATTTGAAGTATATACTGGCAACTGGTGTGTGTTGTTATATTTAATGTCGTTTTACGGCTTTTATGAACTATCTTTTGAGTTAGTTGAACTTGTGGCCCGGTATTGGGTTTTATTAAGTCTTGGGGACATTTGTCTATTTTGATAGCTCAAAGTTGAGTTTCGATCATGATTTACGTTATTGGGAATTGCATGTTTTGAAATGCATTTGTTTATATGTTTGGGGTCGTGTAATATTTTAGACCTTGTTAGCCATGGATCCATAGGCATTTAAGTTTCCCCTTAGTCTCGCGGGCAAGAGGTCGGGATTGATTGAGCTCAGTTTTACAAGACGTTAGTTTACTCTGTAGCACGGAATAGGCATCGGGTTCCATGATAAGTAAGGCGTAGACTTAGATGGTCGGGCGTCGTCTCATGGGCAGTAAGGTGTAATTCCATATATGTGCTTAGCACGGGATATGCATCGGGATCCATGATAAGTAAGGCGTGGACCTAGATGGTCGGGCGTCGTCTCATGGGCAGTAAGGTGTAATCCCTAATGTGCTGTTGTGGATTTTGTGACCCAATGTATAGACCTGGAGTGGTTGAAGTTGGGGGCATCCTAGTCTCGTGAGCAATAGATCTGGAGTGATTGAGCTCAGTTTTACGAGAGTAATCCACGTGGGTGTTTTTATTACATAGTAAGTGACCCACTTTGGTGTTCCGTCACGTGTGATGTATACGGGTCTCCCCCGTCACCGAAAGGTGTTGTTTTGGGTATTTGTTACTACTCATGTTTTCGGTGACGTGTTCTATTTATATGGATTGTTTTCCATGGTACGTAAGTTGTGGTTTATATCTCATCCGTGTATGATGTTTTGGGTATTTGTGTTACCTCCACCTTCAACGGACAGGGGTCTTCCCGTTTATGGTATTTGATCTTTATTACCTTTTACGGTCTCATTAGTATCGCTTCGTATTGTGTTTTAATAAAGAGTTATATTTAACGGATGGTTTCCATGTTTTACGGGTTGTCAACCGTATTTGAAGGTTTTGCCTAAACTAAACTTATTCATATATTTGAGTGAGTTGGAAAGTGGATAATTTGCAATTAAGTAAACTCTTTTGAAATCATGACTAAACTATTACTCATTTGATTTATGTTTTTTTATAGTCATGATAAAATGCTTGAACTCACTAGGCGTAAGCCTAACCCTTTTTATTTGTCGGCATGTGCAACAGGCTCAGGTTAGGGTAGCTCTAGCTACATTGGGAAGTGGCGAGTGCTAGTAAAGTGCACGAGAGGTGACTTGTTTAGTGAAGTCTTCCGCAATAGTTTGGACTAACAATCAGGTGTGGTGTTAAGCAACACCCGATTAAGTTATTTATTTGTAGAATTTTATGTTGTTTTTATTCCGAGGTATTTGAGGAATGATTTGTAGAAATGATTTTGTCTACGTTGGGTTATTTTATTAAAACTTTATTTAGTTGCTCGTTCCAAATTTGAGGGTGTTACAAGTTGGTATCAGAGCATAAGAGATTTAGGTGTTGATTTTGGATACCTAGACTCAAACTAGCGTTGTTTAAGTAAATGAGAGTGAAATTCACCTTTAGGCACTTTAAGATAGGATGTTTTGAAGTTGATGGATGTTGTTAGAAACGAGAGTCACGTCGAGAGTAACAAGGATAATCATGTATGGTGCGTTCATAGTGAGACCTGGCCAGTGTCATGGTGAACCTACTAGTACATGTGCGTACTTGAATTACTTTAATGTGATGATCGTTGGGGTAGTGAAGAAGGTTCTAAACTAGTAGTCGTTGGAATAGATGGACGATTCTAGTATTAGTCACTTGAAGTGACGATAAGCATGATACTTGCTTTAAGCAGACCGTTTCGGATCAAGATTGATGGTTGGACTAGAACCATAGGCTTATTGAGCTGACTTTGAATTGGGGAAAAACCGTAAGGTTTATCGAGGTAATTTCCGACTTAGCCTTAAGAGGTTAAAGTATCCGGGTGAAAATAGTGGACCAGAGGATTTTGGAGGAGTATGAGTTGAGCGTTGAGTGCCGACTAAATTAGGCACGAAATTTATTTTTGAAAATAAATTGCATTAATTATTTCTTGTGTTTCAAATCCATATATGGATTGTGTTACAATTTTGGGAAATGTTTAGCACACACACAAGATTTTAAATCATGGGTTTTGAACCTGCACGAAAGTATTTTATTACGGGAGTTGTGAGCCCGTCGGAACTTGTTCCATTTTATTATTGTTCAACATTACTTTATGATACAGTGATATCCATATTTTATGACGTTTAAGATGTTGGGCAAGTGACTACGGCTTATAACTTTAACATTGGATCTCCTTCACATATGTTAGAGTTTGGACGGAAAGTTATCTTCCATTACGTCTATGTAAAGTTATTTTGGAGAACTTGTTTAATGTGAATTGTTAAACAATGTTGTTTATGTGGTATTACCATAGAAGGGATTTTGGATTTTGGCATTTTAGCCATGATTTTGCTTAATGCAATTTAACTTTGGAAGCACAATGTTTGGTGCTATTTTGTTGACTTGGAGTCATTGAGTTCGTGGAATTTCAAGGAGTTTTATTGTACGACGTTTTGTATCGTGTGGGTACAATTTTACAATGTGCATACTCTATTTGCTTATGTGAAAATTTTACGAGTTAAGTTGGCCATTTGGTCTCACTCGAGTTTTGTTGAGTAAAGTTAATTTTATGCCACAAGGCGACTAAGAAAAGATGAGTTTTGGAACTCTAGTGTCGCGTAACTTTTCTTTCAAGAGTTTGTGTGATCAAGTATTACGTTACAATTAGCTCAGGGTATGGATCGACTTATACATGGCTTAAGTGATGCATGAAAGGATATTTTGGTAATATTTCATAACAAATAGTTTGGTGCGCTTTCGGTCAGTTAAATGTTTTATTATCATTTTCGTGTAAATGTGTTATATCGACTTAGGGGTATGTATATCATGGTAACCATTGTTTTTCGACATTTTGATAAACGAGTCGTGCATGAAAATGTTTTATTAACTCCTTGTTTAAACGAGAGACCATTTCGTCAAAACACGTTTTAGAGGTGTGAGGATCACGGATGGTTTACAATACGTGATATTTGAAAAATACAAATGTATGAGTCGTTGACATTGGTCAATTTTGATTGGCCGAATATTTTTGGAAAATTGAAAACCTGTTGGTTTGGAGGAAATGTGTATTTTGGAGTATTTTGACAAATACATTTTTAAGCAACGACGTTTTGACGTTTTATGTTCCAAGTGCGAAATTTTGACGAAAGTACTTCGTGGTAAAGATTTTATAAAACTTGTTTGTATAAAACTATAGTGCGTGGAATTCCTTATGTTTTGAACATTGATGCGCACCGTTGGTGCAATTTGGAATTTGAAAATAGGTTTGAACCCCTTTTTGGTGTCACTAAATTATTAACACTTATTTCCTCGTATGTTTTGGAAAGACGCATTGTTGTGTACAAATTTGCCAAAAACGTTTTACTCATGTGTCATTATATGACCGGATGAGAAAATTTTGGAAACGGATTTAAAGAAATTCATCTTTTAAAACTTTGTCGTGAACCATTTGTTGCATGTTAATCCATTTCAAGAAAAACTTCTAGGAAGATGTTACAAGATTGCATGCCTACCCCAATTTGAGGTTCCCCTATAATGTTTTAGTCGACATCTTCAAATGATGGAAGCATATTGGTTTTGTTTTGACCAAAGTGTATTTATGAAACCGTTTCATCGTTTTGTAAAACAAACTGACGCGTGCAAAATTTTGTTGGTGAACCTTGTTCCATGCCATCTTATGGCTAGAAAGGAAATTTTTTAGTCAAATGCCGTTTGGGACTTCTTTTGAAATATGTGCACACCTTTTTGTTGCACCATGTTTAAGGTTGAGCAGTTACTTTACGTGCATGTCATGAGTCAATCCATATTAGAACCGTGGCGGTTTATTTTAAAGAAATTGTTTATTTCGCTTTTGCGTTTTGTGGGTAAACGGAACTACAATGGAATGATTTTCATCATGATTTTCATATGCGGGACGAGCGTGTCCATTTTTGCGTAACTACCGAATTAACGATAGTAGTTTTCTATACGTACGATTTATTTGATATGGAAATCTTTACGCTGAAATTTTGTGAATGGTTTTGATTAATTGGCATATTTATTGAGTAACGCACTTGAGAACCTTGAACTCGTTAGGACCTTGGAAATGGTAAGTAACCCAGTTAAGGGTAAGTGCATGTAGCACTTCGACGGTGGAAGGTTGGGTATTCCACGCGTGTTGGTATTATAGGCCGGATGATATTGGTAGCAAAGTCAATGTGTTGGTGGTAATTGGAGGGTTAGACTTGCGGTATCGCATGTTGAGGTTGGTATAACCATTTTGTTGACAACTTTAGTTTCGTGGAAACACTCGGTAAGCGGAACTCGTGTGTGGAGTCCTGTTAGAGTTCAAAACTTGGTGATATAATTAGGTGTCAACCCTGTGGGCTTGAGGTCGGAAACCGTTGGTGTAATCGAGGGATTGTAGCCAATTTTAAATGAAATATTGGTAATGGTAGTAGTAACCTTAAGATGCTCAATTGTGACGAGCGGTTTTGGTGAAATAACCTTCGTGTGTGGTTAATGAACCTGTCGGTTGATGATTAATGTTGAGGTGGATTTTGGAGTCTATTAGAACTCGTTGGAGTTAATCGACGGTTAATGGTAGGAATGATCGGAATTAAGGATGATGTTGGATTCGTTAGTGAACAACCTTGGAGTGGTTAGAGCTTGAAACTGAAATCGAGATGTATGGAACATCTAAGGTTGGGAGACAACCGAAGTTGTCTGACTAGGAGTTATTCCAGTGATTGGAGTGTTTTTCCGGACATAAGTACAGTGTACGTGAAGGGGGCTTTGTGGATAAGCAATCGTTCGAGGAATTGTCTTTATAGACTGTGTGGAGGGAATTTAGATTCCAGTTAGGAACTGATAAATTATGGTCGGCGTTGAGTCGGTTAACCTTGGGTTGTAAAGGATGTGGATTTCGAGGACGAAATCGTCCTAAGGTTGGGAGGATTGTAACACCCGTAATTTTCGGATAAGCATAATTTCGAATCAGTGTGAAAATCGATCTTTTAAGAAAAATATGAAAAATAGGATTTTGGGTTAAATCCTAGATTTTATGGTCTTGTTGGATGGGGAATTCGAATACGAGTCAAACGGTTCTTTCCGGAGCGAAAACGGAGCTATAACGAAGAAGTTAGGCCAAAACAACTTTCGGTACAATCTCGGCTAAAGTGACTAGCGAAAGTGACACTTGTGTCACTCTCGCGTGTCACTCTCGCCGGTTTTGTACTAAGAGCTATTTGAGCCCGGAGAAAGTGCCCAGCAAAAGTGACACTTGTGTCACTCTCGCACGTCACTTTAGCCGTCGGGTACCTGGAGCATAAATACGAGATTTTTAGCCCTCAAACTTCATTTCTTCATATCTCTCTCATTTCAACTCCGATTTTGGCGATTCAAGTGGCTATGGTTCCGATATTGAGAGCTATTCAAGGATCTAGAAAGAGTTTGGAAGATCATTGGATGATTCAAGTGTGTTTGGTGGTGGTAAGTCTCGAATCTCCTCCCTTTCTCTCCCAAATCGTTTTTCCTTTTCTCCCTCACAAAACCCTAACCGATTTTAGAGTTTCTCTTGGAGATTGATGCGTTCCTTACCCATTTTATGCTATTGATTTCATCTATAGATGCAAGAGCAAGTTTCATCCACGACATCTTAGAGATTTTGGGGTTTTCTAGGTTTTCATCAAAACCTAAGTGGTGAGTTCATCCTCCTAGCTTCTATACTTTCATATGAGTTATAAATGTTCCATTGATGATCTCCTAGTGTTTTGTTTCTCCAATTTCGATTTGGATGATTTTGGAGAAGTTAGGTTAATATTGGGGTTTTGGTCAAAATGAAGATTTTTATATAAGATGTTTGGGGAATAGTTTTAAAGTGGTTGAATATGAATATTCATGGTTGGAAGTTATGAATTTAGGTTTTTGGAGGTTTTGGCTTGAGGATGCAAACTTCTTCAAAGGAGCTTACGTTTGGAGAACTCTAGATTTAGCTTAAATCTAGCAAGGTGAGTTCATGTTACTTTGTGAAAACTTTGTACATTCCAAAATGTTATTTTCCAATTGATTATGTGTTTTACATGAAAAGTATCAATGTCGAGTTATTTGATGAGTTTTAACCTTTGAAATATTTATGGTTGTAAATATGGTAAAACACTTGTATTTGGAATTTTGGGAAAATGTGATGAATAAATCATACATAAAAATGAGTTGTTGATTTATGTGGTAAACGGAGTCGGTTTGTTATGAAAATGCATTATGTGAATATTTTGGAAATGCGCAAATAGTACATCATGAGATGTTTTGAAATTGTAAAGGCGTGAGTCCTTTTTGGAAAGGAGGGTTTTTCCCGATCCAAGGTTTTATTTCGGGTTTTCATGGATTTGAAGTATATACTGGCAACTGGTGTGTGTTGTTATATTTAATGTCGTTTTACGGCTTTTATGAACTATCTTTTGAGTTAGTTGAACTTGTGGCCCGGTATTGGGTTTTATTAAGTCTTGGGGACATTTGTCTATTTTGATAGCTTAAAGTTGAGTTTCGATCATGATTTACGTTATTGGGAATTGCATGTTTTGAAATGCATTTGTTTATATGTTTGGGGTCGTGTAATATTTTAGACCTTGTTAGCCATGGATCCATAGGCATTTAAGTTTCCCCTTAGTCTCGCGGGAAAGAGGTCGGGATTGATTGAGCTCAGTTTTACAAGACGTTAGTTTACTCTGTAGCACGGAATAGGCATCGGGTTCCATGATAAGTAAGGCGTGGACTTAGATGGTCGGGCGTCGTCTCATGGGCAGTAAGGTGTAATTCCATATATGTGCTTAGCATGGGATAGGCATCGGGATCCATGATAAGTAAGGCGTGGACCTAGATGGTCGGGCGTCGTCTCATGGGCAGTAAGGTGTAATCCCTAATGTGCTGTTGTGGATTTGGTGACCCAATGTATAGACCTGGAGTGGTTGAAGTTGGGGGCATCCTAGTCTCGTGAGCAATAGATCTGGAGTGATTGAGCTCAGTTTTACGAGAGTAATCCACGTGGGTGTTTTTATTACATAGTAAGTGACCCACTTTGGTGTTCCGTCACGTGTGATGTATACGGGTCTCCCCCGTCACCGAAAGGTGTTGTTTTGGGTATTTGTTACTACTCATGTTTTCGGTGACGTGTTCTATTTATATGGATTGTTTTCCATGGTACGTAAGTTGTGGTTTATATCTCATCCGTGTATGATGTTTTGGGTATTTGTGTTACCTCCACCTTCAACGGACACGGGTCTTCCCGTTTATGGTATTTGATCTTTATTACCTTTTACGGTCTCATTAGTATCGCTTCGTATTGTGTTTTAATAAAGAGTTATATTTAACGGATGGTTTCCATGTTTTACGGGTTGTCAACCGTATTTGAAGGTTTTGCCTAAACTAAACTTATTCATATATTTGAGTGAGTTGGAAAGTGGATAATTTGCAATTAAGTAAACTCTTTTGAAATCATGACTAAACTATTACTCATTTGATTTATGTTTTTTTATAGTCATGATAAAATGCTTGAACTCACTAGGCGTAAGCCTAACCCTTTTTATTTGTCGGCATGTGCAACAGGCTCAGGTTAGGGTAGCTCTAGCTACATTGGGAAGTGGCGAGTGCTAGTAAAGTGCACGAGAGGTGACTTGTTTAGTGAAGTCTTCCGCAATAGTTTGGACTAACAATCAGGTGTGGTGTTAAGCAACACCCGATTAAGTTATTTATTTGTAGAATTTTATGTTGTTTTTATTCCGAGGTATTTGAGGAATGATTTGTAGAAATGATTTTGTCTACGTTGGGTTATTTTATTAAAACTTTATTTAGTTGCTCGTTCCAAATTTGAGGGTGTTACAAGTTGGTATCAGAGCATAAGAGATTTAGGTGTTGATTTTGGATACCTAGACTCAAACTAGCGTTGTTTAAGTAAATGAGAGTGAAATTCACCTTTAGGCACTTTAAGATAGGATGTTTTGAAGTTGATGGATGTTGTTAGAAACGAGAGTCACGTCGAGAGTAACAAGGATAATCATGTATGGTGCGTTCATAGTGAGACCTGGCCAGTGTCATGGTGAACCTACTAGTACATGTGCGTACTTGAATTACTTTAATGTGATGATCGTTGGGGTAGTGAAGAAGGTTCTAAACTAGTAGTCGTTGGAATAGATGGACGATTCTAGTATTAGTCACTTGAAGTGACGATAAGCATGATACTTGCTTTAAGCAGACCGTTTCGGATCAAGATTGATGGTTGGACTAGAACCATAGGCTTATTGAGCCGACTTTGAATTGGGGAAAAACCGTAAGGTTTATCGAGGTAATTTCCGACTTAGCCTTAAGAGGTTAAAGTATCCGGGTGAAAATAGTGGACCAGAGGATTTTGGAGGAGTATGAGTTGAGCGTTGAGTGCCGACTAAATTAGGCACGAAATTTATTTTTGAAAATAAATTGCATTAATTATTTCTTGTGTTTCAAATCCATATATGGATTGTGTTACAATTTTGGGAAATGTTTAGCACACACACAAGATTTTAAATCATGGGTTTTGAACCTGCACGAAAGTATTTTATTACGGGAGTTGTGAGCCCGTCGGAACTTGTTCCATTTTATTATTGTTCAACATTACTTTATGATACAGTGATATCCATATTTTATGACGTTTAAGATGTTGGGCAAGTGACTACGGCTTATAACTTTAACATTGGATCTCCTTCACATATGTTAGAGTTTGGACGGAAAGTTATCTTCCATTACGTCTATGTAAAGTTATTTTGGAGAACTTGTTTAATGTGAATTGTTAAACAATGTTGTTTATGTGGTATTACCATAGAAGGGATTTTGGATTTTGGCATTTTAGCCATGATTTTGCTTAATGCAATTTAACTTTGGAAGCACAATGTTTGGTGCTATTTTGTTGACTTGGAGTCATTGAGTTCGTGGAATTTCAAGGAGTTTTATTGTATGACGTTTTGTGTCGTGTGGGTACAATTTTACAATGTGCATACTCTATTTGCTTATGTGAAAATTTTACGAGTTAAGTTGGCCATTTGGTCTCACTCGAGTTTTGTTGAGTAAAGTTAATTTTATGCCACAAGGCGACTAAGAAAAGATGAGTTTTGGAACTCTAGTGTCGCGTAACTTTTCTTTCAAGAGTTTGTGTGATCAAGTATTACGTTACAATTAGCTCAGGGTATGGATCGACTTATACATGGCTTAAGTGATGCATGAAAGGATATTTTGGTAATATTTCATAACAAATAGTTTGGTGCGCTTTCGGTCAGTTAAATGTTTTATTATCATTTTCGTGTAAATGTGTTATATCGACTTAGGGGTATGTATATCATGGTAACCATTGTTTTTCGACATTTTGATAAACGAGTCGTGCATGAAAATGTTTTATTAACTCCTTGTTTAAACGAGAGACCATTTCGTCAAAACACGTTTTAGAGGTGTGAGGATCACGGATGGTTTACAATACGTGATATTTGAAAAATACAAATGTATGAGTCGTTGACATTGGTCAATTTTGATTGGCCGAATATTTTTGGAAAATTGAAAACCTGTTGGTTTGGAGGAAATGTGTATTTTGGAGTATTTTGACAAATACATTTTTAAGCAACGACGTTTTGACGTTTTATGTTCCAAGTGCGAAATTTTGACGAAAGTACTTCGTGGTAAAGATTTTATAAAACTTGTTTGTATAAAACTATAGTGCGTGGAATTCCTTATGTTTTGAACATTGATGCGCACCGTTGGTGCAATTTGGAATTTGAAAATAGGTTTGAACCCCTTTTTGGTGTCACTAAATTATTAACACTTATTTCCTCGTATGTTTTGGAAAGACGCATTGTTGTGTACAAATTTGCCAAAAACGTTTTACTCATGTGTCATTATATGACCGGATGAGAAAATTTTGGAAACGGATTTAAAGAAATTCATCTTTTAAAACTTTGTCGTGAACCATTTGTTGCATGTTAATCCATTTCAAGAAAACCTTCTAGGAAGATGTTACAAGATTGCATGCCTACCCCAATTTGAGGTTCCCCTATAATGTTTTAGTCGACATCTTCAAATGATGGAAGCATATTGGTTTTGTTTTGACCAAAGTGTACTTATGAAACCGTTTCATCGTTTTGTAAAACAAACTGACGCGTGCAAAATTTTGTTGGTGAACCTTGTTCCATGCCATCTTATGGCTAGAAAGGAAATTTTTTAGTCAAATGCCGTTTGGGACTTCTTTTGAAATATGTGCACACCTTTTTGTTGCACCATGTTTAAGGTTGAGCAGTTACTTTACGTGCATGTCATGAGTCAATCCATATTAGAACCGTGGCGGTTTATTTTAAAGAAATTGTTTATTTCGCTTTTGCGTTTTGTGGGTAAACGGAACTACAATGGAATGATTTTCATCATGATTTTCATATGCGGGACGAGCGTGTCCATTTTTGCGTAACTACCGAATTAACGATAGTAGTTTTCTATACGTACGATTTATTTGATATGGAAATCTTTACGCTGAAATTTTGTGAATGGTTTTGATTAATTGGCATATTTATTGAGTAACGCACTTGAGAACCTTGAACTCGTTAGGACCTTGGAAATGGTAAGTAACCCAGTTAAGGGTAAGTGCATGTAGCACTTCGACGGTGGAAGGTTGGGTATTCCACGCGTGTTGGTATTATAGGCCGGATGATATTGGTAGCAAAGTCAATGTGTTGGTGGTAATTGGAGGGTTAGACTTGCGGTATCGCATGTTGAGGTTGGTATAACCATTTTGTTGACAACTTTAGTTTCGTGGAAACACTCGGTAAGCGGAACTCGTGTGTGGAGTCCTGTTAGAGTTCAAAACTTGGTGATATAATTAGGTGTCAACCCTGTGGGCTTGAGGTCGGAAACCGTTGGTGTAATCGAGGGATTGTAGCCAATTTTAAATGAAATATTGGTAATGGTAGTAGTAACCTTAAGATGCTCAATTGTGACGAGCGGTTTTGGTGAAATAACCTTCGTGTGTGGTTAATGAACCTGTCGGTTGATGATTAATGTTGAGGTGGATTTTGGAGTCTATTAGAACTCGTTGGAGTTAATCGACGGTTAATGGTAGGAATGATCGGAATTAAGGATGATGTTGGATTCGTTAGTGAACAACCTTGGAGTGGTTAGAGCTTGAAACTGAAATCGAGATGTATGGAACATCTAAGGTTGGGAGACAACCGAAGTTGTCTGACTAGGAGTTATTCCAGTGATTGGAGTGTTTTTCCGGACATAAGTACAGTGTACGTGAAGGGGGCTTTGTGGATAAGCAATCGTTCGAGGAATTGTCTTTATAGACTGTGTGGAGGGAATTTAGATTCCAGTTAGGAACTGATAAATTATGGTCGGCGTTGAGTCGGTTAACCTTGGGTTGTAAAGGATGTGGATTTCGAGGACGAAATCGTCCTAAGGTTGGGAGGATTGTAACACCCGTAATTTTCGGATAAGCATAATTTCGAATCAGTGTGAAAATCGATCTTTTAAGAAAAATATGAAAAATAGGATTTTGGGTTAAATCCTAGATTTTATGGTCTTGTTGGATGGGGAATTCGAATACGAGTCAAACGGTTCTTTCCGGAGCGAAAACGGAGCTATAACGAAGAAGTTAGGCCAAAACAACTTTCGGTACAATCTCGGCTAAAGTGACTAGCGAAAGTGACACTTGTGTCACTCTCGCGTGTCACTCTCGCCGGTTTTGTACTAAGAGCTATTTGAGCCCGGAGAAAGTGCCCAGCAAAAGTGACACTTGTGTCACTCTCGCACGTCACTTTAGCCGTCGGGTACCTGGAGCATAAATACGAGATTTTTAGCCCTCAAACTTCATTTCTTCATATCTCTCTCATTTCAACTCCGATTTTGGCGATTCAAGTGGCTATGGTTCCGATATTGAGAGCTATTCAAGGATCTAGAAAGAGTTTGGAAGATCATTGGATGATTCAAGTGTGTTTGGTGGTGGTAAGTCTCGAATCTCCTCCCTTTCTCTCCCAAATCGTTTTTCCTTTTCTCCCTCACAAAACCCTAACCGATTTTAGAGTTTCTCTTGGAGATTGATGCGTTCCTTACCCATTTTATGCTATTGATTTCATCTATAGATGCAAGAGCAAGTTTCATCCACGACATCTTAGAGATTTTGGGGTTTTCTAGGTTTTCATCAAAACCTAAGTGGTGAGTTCATCCTCCTAGCTTCTATACTTTCATATGAGTTATAAATGTTCCATTGATGATCTCCTAGTGTTTTGTTTCTCCAATTTCGATTTGGATGATTTTGGAGAAGTTAGGTTAATATTGGGGTTTTGGTCAAAATGAAGATTTTTATATAAGATGTTTGGGGAATAGTTTTAAAGTGGTTGAATATGAATATTCATGGTTGGAAGTTATGAATTTAGGTTTTTGGAGGTTTTGGCTTGAGGATGCAAACTTCTTCAAAGGAGCTTACGTTTGGAGAACTCTAGATTTAGCTTAAATCTAGCAAGGTGAGTTCATGTTACTTTGTGAAAACTTTGTACATTCCAAAATGTTATTTTCCAATTGATTATGTGTTTTACATGAAAAGTATCAATGTCGAGTTATTTGATGAGTTTTAACCTTTGAAATATTTATGGTTGTAAATATGGTAAAACACTTGTATTTGGAATTTTGGGAAAATGTGATGAATAAATCATACATAAAAATGAGTTGTTGATTTATGTGGTAAAAGGAGTCGGTTTGTTATGAAAATGCATTATGTGAATATTTTGGAAATGCGCAAATAGTACATCATGAGATGTTTTGAAATTGTAAAGGCGTGAGTCCTTTTTGGAAAGGAGGGTTTTTCCCGATCCAAGGTTTTATTTCGGGTTTTCATGGATTTGAAGTATATACTGGCAACTGGTGTGTGTTGTTATATTTAATGTCGTTTTACGGCTTTTATGAACTATCTTTTGAGTTAGTTGAACTTGTGGCCCGGTATTGGGTTTTATTAAGTCTTGGGGACATTTGTCTATTTTGATAGCTTAAAGTTGAGTTTCGATCATGATTTACGTTATTGGGAATTGCATGTTTTGAAATGCATTTGTTTATATGTTTGGGGTCGTGTAATATTTTAGACCTTGTTAGCCATGGATCCATAGGCATTTAAGTTTCCCCTTAGTCTCGCGGGAAAGAGGTCGGGATTGATTGAGCTCAGTTTTACAAGACGTTAGTTTACTCTGTAGCACGGAATAGGCATCGGGTTCCATGATAAGTAAGGCGTGGACTTAGATGGTCGGGCGTCGTCTCATGGGCAGTAAGGTGTAATTCCATATATGTGCTTAGCATGGGATAGGCATCGGGATCCATGATAAGTAAGGCGTGGACCTAGATGGTCGGGCGTCGTCTCATGGGCAGTAAGGTGTAATCCCTAATGTGCTGTTGTGGATTTGGTGACCCAATGTATAGACCTGGAGTGGTTGAAGTTGGGGGCATCCTAGTCTCGTGAGCAATAGATCTGGAGTGATTGAGCTCAGTTTTACGAGAGTAATCCACGTGGGTGTTTTTATTACATAGTAAGTGACCCACTTTGGTGTTCCGTCACGTGTGATGTATACGGGTCTCCCCCGTCACCGAAAGGTGTTGTTTTGGGTATTTGTTACTACTCATGTTTTCGGTGACGTGTTCTATTTATATGGATTGTTTTCCATGGTACGTAAGTTGTGGTTTATATCTCATCCGTGTATGATGTTTTGGGTATTTGTGTTACCTCCACCTTCAACGGACACGGGTCTTCCCGTTTATGGTATTTGATCTTTATTACCTTTTACGGTCTCATTAGTATCGCTTCGTATTGTGTTTTAATAAAGAGTTATATTTAACGGATGGTTTCCATGTTTTACGGGTTGTCAACCGTATTTGAAGGTTTTGCCTAAACTAAACTTATTCATATATTTGAGTGAGTTGGAAAGTGGATAATTTGCAATTAAGTAAACTCTTTTGAAATCATGACTAAACTATTACTCATTTGATTTATGTTTTTTTATAGTCATGATAAAATGCTTGAACTCACTAGGCGTAAGCCTAACCCTTTTTATTTGTCGGCATGTGCAACAGGCTCAGGTTAGGGTAGCTCTAGCTACATTGGGAAGTGGCGAGTGCTAGTAAAGTGCACGAGAGGTGACTTGTTTAGTGAAGTCTTCCGCAATAGTTTGGACTAACAATCAGGTGTGGTGTTAAGCAACACCCGATTAAGTTATTTATTTGTAGAATTTTATGTTGTTTTTATTCCGAGGTATTTGAGGAATGATTTGTAGAAATGATTTTGTCTACGTTGGGTTATTTTATTAAAACTTTATTTAGTTGCTCGTTCCAAATTTGAGGGTGTTACAAGTTGGTATCAGAGCATAAGAGATTTAGGTGTTGATTTTGGATACCTAGACTCAAACTAGCGTTGTTTAAGTAAATGAGAGTGAAATTCACCTTTAGGCACTTTAAGATAGGATGTTTTGAAGTTGATGGATGTTGTTAGAAACGAGAGTCACGTCGAGAGTAACAAGGATAATCATGTATGGTGCGTTCATAGTGAGACCTGGCCAGTGTCATGGTGAACCTACTAGTACATGTGCGTACTTGAATTACTTTAATGTGATGATCGTTGGGGTAGTGAAGAAGGTTCTAAACTAGTAGTCGTTGGAATAGATGGACGATTCTAGTATTAGTCACTTGAAGTGACGATAAGCATGATACTTGCTTTAAGCAGACCGTTTCGGATCAAGATTGATGGTTGGACTAGAACCATAGGCTTATTGAGCCGACTTTGAATTGGGGAAAAACCGTAAGGTTTATCGAGGTAATTTCCGACTTAGCCTTAAGAGGTTAAAGTATCCGGGTGAAAATAGTGGACCAGAGGATTTTGGAGGAGTATGAGTTGAGCGTTGAGTGCCGACTAAATTAGGCACGAAATTTATTTTTGAAAATAAATTGCATTAATTATTTCTTGTGTTTCAAATCCATATATGGATTGTGTTACAATTTTGGGAAATGTTTAGCACACACACAAGATTTTAAATCATGGGTTTTGAACCTGCACGAAAGTATTTTATTACGGGAGTTGTGAGCCCGTCGGAACTTGTTCCATTTTATTATTGTTCAACATTACTTTATGATACAGTGATATCCATATTTTATGACGTTTAAGATGTTGGGCAACTGACTACGGCTTATAACTTTAACATTGGATCTCCTTCACATATGTTAGAGTTTGGACGGAAAGTTATCTTCCATTACGTCTATGTAAAGTTATTTTGGAGAACTTGTTTAATGTGAATTGTTAAACAATGTTGTTTATGTGGTATTACCATAGAAGGGATTTTGGATTTTGGCATTTTAGCCATGATTTTGCTTAATGCAATTTAACTTTGGAAGCACAATGTTTGGTGCTATTTTGTTGACTTGGAGTCATTGAGTTCGTGGAATTTCAAGGAGTTTTATTGTATGACGTTTTGTGTCGTGTGGGTACAATTTTACAATGTGCATACTCTATTTGCTTATGTGAAAATTTTACGAGTTAAGTTGGCCATTTGGTCTCACTCGAGTTTTGTTGAGTAAAGTTAATTTTATGCCACAAGGCGACTAAGAAAAGATGAGTTTTGGAACTCTAGTGTCGCGTAACTTTTCTTTCAAGAGTTTGTGTGATCAAGTATTACGTTACAATTAGCTCAGGGTATGGATCGACTTATACATGGCTTAAGTGATGCATGAAAGGATATTTTGGTAATATTTCATAACAAATAGTTTGGTGCGCTTTCGGTCAGTTAAATGTTTTATTATCATTTTCGTGTAAATGTGTTATATCGACTTAGGGGTATGTATATCATGGTAACCATTGTTTTTCGACATTTTGATAAACGAGTCGTGCATGAAAATGTTTTATTAACTCCTTGTTTAAACGAGAGACCATTTGGTCAAAACACGTTTTAGAGGTGTGAGGATCACGGATGGTTTACAATACGTGATATTTGAAAAATACAAATGTATGAGTCGTTGACATTGGTCAATTTTGATTGGCCGAATATTTTTGGAAAATTGAAAACCTGTTGGTTTGGAGGAAATGTGTATTTTGGAGTATTTTGACAAATACATTTTTAAGCAACGACGTTTTGACGTTTTATGTTCCAAGTGCGAAATTTTGACGAAAGTACTTCGTGGTAAAGATTTTATAAAACTTGTTTGTATAAAACTATAGTGCGTGGAATTCCTTATGTTTTGAACATTGATGCGCACCGTTGGTGCAATTTGGAATTTGAAAATAGGTTTGAACCCCTTTTTGGTGTCACTAAATTATTAACACTTATTTCCTCGTATGTTTTGGAAAGACGCATTGTTGTGTACAAATTTGCCAAAAACGTTTTACTCATGTGTCATTATATGACCGGATGAGAAAATTTTGGAAACGGATTTAAAGAAATTCATCTTTTAAAACTTTGTCGTGAACCATTTGTTGCATGTTAATCCATTTCAAGAAAAACTTCTAGGAAGATGTTACAAGATTGCATGCCTACCCCAATTTGAGGTTCCCCCATAATGTTTTAGTCGACATCTTCAAATGATGGAAGCATATTGGTTTTGTTTTGACCAAAGTGTATTTATGAAACCGTTTCATCGTTTTGTAAAACAAACTGACGCGTGCAAAATTTTGTTGGTGAACCTTGTTCCATGCCATCTTATGGCTAGAAAGGAAATTTTTGAGTCAAATGCCGTTTGGGACTTCTTTTGAAATATGTGCACACCTTTTTGTTGCACCATGTTTAAGGTTGAGCAGTTACTTTACGTGCATGTCATGAGTCAATCCATATTAGAACCGTGGCGGTTTATTTTAAAGAAATTGTTTATTTCGCTTTTGCGTTTTGTGGGTAAACGGAACTACAATGGAATGATTTTCATCATGATTTTCATATGCGGGACGAGCGTGTCCATTTTTGCGTAACTACCGAATTAACGATAGTAGTTTTCTATACGTACGATTTATTTGATATGGAAATCTTTACGCTGAAATTTTGTGAATGGTTTTGATTAATTGGCATATTTATCGAGTAACGCACTTGAGAACCTTGAACTCGTTAGGACCTTGGAAATGGTAAGTAACCCAGTTAAGGGTAAGTGCATGTAGCACTTCGACGGTGGAAGGTTGGGTATTCCACGCGTGTTGGTATTATAGGCCGGATGATATTGGTAGCAAAGTCAATGTGTTGGTGGTAATTGGAGGGTTAGACTTGCGGTATCGCATGTTGAGGTTGGTATAACCATTTTGTTGACAACTTTAGTTTCGTGGAAACACTCGGTAAGCGGAATTCGTGTGTGGAGTCCTGTTAGAGTTCAAAACTTGGTGATATAATTAGGTGTCAACCCTGTGGGCTTGAGGTCGGAAACCGTTGGTGTAATCGAGGGATTGTAGCCAATTTTAAATGAAATATTGGTAATGGTAGTAGTAACCTTAAGATGCTCAATTGTGACGAGCGGTTTTGGTGAAATAACCTTCGTGTGTGGTTAATGAACCTGTCGGTTGATGATTAACGTTGAGGTGGATTTTGGAGTCTATTAGAACTCGTTGGAGTTAATCGACGGTTAATGGTAGGAATGATCGGAATTAAGGATGATGTTGGATTCGTTAGTGAACAACCTTGGAGTGGTTAGAGCTTGAAACTGAAATCGAGATGTATGGAACATCTAAGGTTGGGAGACAACCGAAGTTGTCTGACTAGGAGTTATTCCAGTGATTGGAGTGTTTTTCCGGACATAAGTACAGTGTACGTGAAGGGGGCTTTGTGGATAAGCAATCGTTCGAGGAATTGTCTTTATAGACTGTGTGGAGGGAATTTAGATTCCAGTTAGGAACTGATAAATTATGGTCGGCGTTGAGTCGGTTAACCTTGGGTTGTAAAGGATGTGGATTTCGAGGACGAAATCGTCCTAAGGTTGGGAGGATTGTAACACCCGTAATTTTCGGATAAGCATAATTTCGAATCAGTGTGAAAATCGATCTTTTAAGAAAAATATGAAAAATAGGATTTTGGGTTAAATCCTAGATTTTATGGTCTTGTTGGATGGGGAATTCGAATACGAGTCAAACGGTTCTTTCCGGAGCGAAAACGGAGCTATAACGAAGAAGTTAGGCCAAAACAACTTTCGGTACAATCTCGGCTAAAGTGACTAGCGAAAGTGACACTTGTGTCACTCTCGCGTGTCACTCTCGCCGGTTTTGTACTAAGAGCTATTTGAGCCCGGAGAAAGTGCCCAGCAAAAGTGACACTTGTGTCACTCTCGCACGTCACTTTAGCCGTCGGGTACCTGGAGCATAAATACGAGATTTTTAGCCCTCAAACTTCATTTCTTCATATCTCTCTCATTTCAACTCCGATTTTGGCGATTCAAGTGGCTATGGTTCCGATATTGAGAGCTATTCAAGGATCTAGAAAGAGTTTGGAAGATCATTGGATGATTCAAGTGTGTTTGGTGGTGGTAAGTCTCGAATCTCCTCCCTTTCTCTCCCAAATCGTTTTTCCTTTTCTCCCTCACAAAACCCTAACCGATTTTAGAGTTTCTCTTGGAGATTGATGCGTTCCTTACCCATTTTATGCTATTGATTTCATCTATAGATGCAAGAGCAAGTTTCATCCACGACATCTTAGAGATTTTGGGGTTTTCTAGGTTTTCATCAAAACCTAAGTGGTGAGTTCATCCTCCTAGCTTCTATACTTTCATATGAGTTATAAATGTTCCATTGATGATCTCCTAGTGTTTTGTTTCTCCAATTTCGATTTGGATGATTTTGGAGAAGTTAGGTTAATATTGGGGTTTTGGTCAAAATGAAGATTTTTATATAAGATGTTTGGGGAATAGTTTTAAAGTGGTTGAATATGAATATTCATGGTTGGAAGTTATGAATTTAGGTTTTTGGAGGTTTTGGCTTGAGGATGCAAACTTCTTCAAAGGAGCTTACGTTTGGAGAACTCTAGATTTAGCTTAAATCTAGCAAGGTGAGTTCATGTTACTTTGTGAAAACTTTGTACATGCCAAAATGTTATTTTCCAATTGATTATGTGTTTTACATGAAAAGTATCAATGTCGAGTTATTTGATGAGTTTTAACCTTTGAAATATTTATGGTTGTAAATATGGTAAAACACTTGTATTTGGAATTTTGGGAAAATGTGATGAATAAATCATACATAAAAATGAGTTGTTGATTTATGTGGTAAACGGAGTCGGTTTGTTATGAAAATGCATTATGTGAATATTTTGGAAATGCGCAAATAGTACATCATGAGATGTTTTGAAATTGTAAAGGCGTGAGTCCTTTTTGGAAAGGAGGGTTTTTCCCGATCCAAGGTTTTATTTCGAGTTTTCATGGATTTGAAGTATATACTGGCAACTGGTGTGTGTTGTTATATTTAATGTCGTTTTACGGCTTTTATGAACTATCTTTTGAGTTAGTTGAACTTGTGGCCCGGTATTGGGTTTTATTAAGTCTTGGGGACATTTGTCTATTTTGATAGCTCAAAGTTGAGTTTCGATCATGATTTACGTTATTGGGAATTGCATGTTTTGAAATGCATTTGTTTATATGTTTGGGGTCGTGTAATATTTTAGACCTTGTTAGCCATGGATCCATAGGCATTTAAGTTTCCCCTTAGTCTCGCGGGAAAGAGGTCGGGATTGATTGAGCTCAGTTTTACAAGACGTTAGTTTACTCTGTAGCACGGAATAGGCATCGGGTTCCATGATAAGTAAGGCGTGGACTTAGATGGTCGGGCGTCGTCTCATGGGCAGTAAGGTGTAATTCCATATATGTGCTTAGCATGGGATAGGCATCGGGATCCATGATAAGTAAGGCGTGGACCTAGATGGTCGGGCGTCGTCTCATGGGCAGTAAGGTGTAATCCCTAATGTGCTGTTGTGGATTTGGTGACCCAATGTATAGACCTGGAGTGGTTGAAGTTGGGGGCATCCTAGTCTCGTGAGCAATAGATCTGGAGTGATTGAGCTCAGTTTTACGAGAGTAATCCACGTGGGTGTTTTTATTACATAGTAAGTGACCCACTTTGGTGTTCCGTCACGTGTGATGTATACGGGTCTCCCCCGTCACCGAAAGGTGTTGTTTTGGGTATTTGTTACTACTCATGTTTTCGGTGACGTGTTCTATTTATATGGATTGTTTTCCATGGTACGTAAGTTGTGGTTTATATCTCATCCGTGTATGATGTTTTGGGTATTTGTGTTACCTCCACCTTCAACGGACACGGGTCTTCCCGTTTATGGTATTTGATCTTTATTACCTTTTACGGTCTCATTAGTATCGCTTCGTATTGTGTTTTAATAAAGAGTTATATTTAACGGATGGTTTCAATGTTTTACGGGTTGAGTATGTTTTGTCAACCGTATTTGAAGGTTTTGCCTAAACTAAACTTATTCACATATTTGAGTGAGTTGGAAAATGGATAATTTGCAATTAAAGTAAACTCTTTTGAAATCATGACTAAGCTATTACTCATTTGATTTATGTGTTTTTATAGTCATGATAAAATGTTTGAACTTACTAGGCGTAAGCCTAACCCTTTTTATTTGTCGGCATGTGCAACAGGCTCAGGTTGGGGTAGCTCTAGCTACATTGGAAAGTGGTGAGTGCTAGTAAAGTGCACGAGAGGTGACTTGTTTAGTGAAGTCTTCCGCAATAGTTTGGACTAGCAATCAGGTGTGGTGTTAAGCAACACCCGATTAAGTTATTTATTTGTAGAATTTTATGATGTTTTTATTCCGAGGTATTTGAGGAATGATTTGTAGAAATGATTTTGTCTGCGTTGGGTTATTTTATTAAAACTTTATTTAGTTGCTCGTTCCAAATTTGAGGGTGTTACAACTAAGATGTGCATATATGCAGTTCTGATATGTGCATATATGCAGTTCTGATATATGCATATATGAAGTACTAAGATGTGCATATATAAAATTTCAATATATGCAGTACTAAGATGTGCATATATGCAATACTAATGTTTGCTGGGTTTTAGAAGATAAATTCGTGAAAATAAGGTATCATACGAATAATAGTGATTTTTAAAAGATGAAGATTACCATTAATAACTACCATAATTATTTGGTCCATGAAATTAGGAAAGTAAATAAACATTAATTATTTAATATTTCGAAATTCCTACAATACCCCTACCCAAATCGCTAAAACCAGTAACCTATCTTGATTCCTATTGGTCCAAAAAAGTTAACATGGTTAACACTAATTAGACGATTAACAAAAGAAGGGGACCCTATATATGTATATATATATATATAGAGGGCCCTTCTTTTGTTAACCACCCTTTTAGTGTTAACCTTATTAACTAATCTGGACCATTAATCATCAAAATCAATGGCTAAGATTAAAAGCATTTTTTAATTCATAATTAAAATAAACACATGACTGATTTAATTTGAAGCATATATGCATAGGGGTAGTATTGTCATTTAACAAATGTTGGAAACTATCAGATAAGAAAAGAATACATTAAATTGCTACATTTAAGGACCTACATTTAAGGACCTATAACTTATCTCTAATCGAGAAAAACCACAGCAGCACCACAGCAAGACGTGAGTGCGAACCGGCGATGGACGAGCCTGTCAGCCGGCGTTGGCGGTCGGCGATGCCGTCTGGAGAGGTAGGGACCGTCGAAAGGTCGGAGAGCGGCATGAGGCCGGCATGGATGCGGTGTTTTAGGTTGTTAACATGTAGAGTAAGGATGTCGTAAGGTAGCTATGAGGTTGATGACGGCGACGATGGGAGGGAGGGTAGAGGATGGTGTTTGGCGGCTGAGTTAGCGGCTGATTCTTCACCGGCAGTACACGATTGTCGACGGGATGGGGTAGAAGGTTGTGGATGGCGGCTGAGAGTGGGTTTGGCGGTGGTTGTTTGCTGTAATGAAAACAACAAGGTGGAGAGGGAGAGTGCAGGTCGAAAGTGGCTTAGGGTGTAGTAGCTGGTAGCGGCTGGCTGAGGCCGGAAACTTCAGCGATTGCGATGGTGGCTGAGGGCGATGGTGGTGACAGCGGCTGGGTGGATGTCGATGGTGGCAGGGGTTGAAGGCGGCAGCAAGATTTAAAACTTTCATTTTCTCTCTCTCCACGCATTCTCTTTCTCTCTCCACACATTCTCTCTCTCTCGTGTAAATCAACCATACCGTTAGTTACTGCATATATGCAATTCTCTAATGTGCATATATGCTATTATCTGATATGCATGTTGTTGGTGTACAATATGCATATATGCAATTTTGATATATGCATATATGCTGCCGGTGTAAAGTGTAAGTATATGCAATTGTAATATGTACATATATGCAATTGTCTGATGTCCATATATGCAATTTCTCTTATGTGCATGTTGTAGGTGTAAAATATGCATATATGCAATTTTGACATGTGCATATATGCTTCAGATGTTAAGTGTAAATATATGCAACTTTGATATGTGCATATATGCAATTGAGAAATGATGCATATATGTTTAGGGTGTAAAGTATGCATATATGCAATTTTGATATGTGCATATATGCTACATGTATAAAATTTAGATAATCCAGTTTTAATAAGTGCATATATGCACATATCAAAATTGACACACCACTTTCTTCTTCAGATGAATGCATATTCGATTAGGATATTACCAGTAAAAACGTGGAAAAAAATGAGTGATTTTGATAATATCAAGAGAAAAAAGGATAAAAATAATCATTAATATTAAAAAAGTATATAATAATAACTACCAATATTAGATGGCATGAAATTAGGAATGTAAACTTACTTGAAATAATAAAATGTTAATCTTCCAAAAATGCCCCTGCAGAAATCGGCCCTCCATTAGTAAAACCAACCATTTCTCTTGATTTCTATTGGTTGAGACAAGTTAATACGGTTAATACTAATTGGATGGTTAACAAAAGAAGGAGACCCTATATATATATAAACGGGTTATTCTGGTCATTTTCGAGTTGAAATTTTTGACCCTAACCTTACCCGTTTAATTTTTGTGTCGTGTCGTGTCAACCCGTTTACTTAAACGAGTTGAAATGTATTATCCAAACCCGTTTATTCCGTGTCGAGTTCGTGTCGGGTTAGCGTGTCATATTAGTTTTTGTCAGGTCTACTCAAAACAAAGGTTATTTAATTTTTTATTAAAAAAATTACAATTTTCCTCAAAATCAATCCATAATATTTTTCGATATCTTTTTCCTAATTTTTTCGTATTTTTTAGATATATGTATTGTTTCGACGCTTTAAATCACATGAACTAATACATCATGTGATTTTTTTAAAGATTCCTTTTTAGATACATGTATTTTTTAGATATATGTATTGTTTCTCGTTTTCATTGATTCTTTAAGCGTTTTTAGATACATGTATTTTTTTCATGATTATTCCACTGATTCTTTAATGATGTTGCTTTTTCATTGGTTAGGGGCAATTTTGTCCATTAACCCAACTCTCCCTCAACTTTCATATCTCTTGAACTATTTTTTAATTTTATATCAGATTTGACCTTTTTTTAACTTTTATTTTTAGGATTTGGTCCTTCCTTTTAATTACAGTAAATTACATGATTGGTCCCTATGATTTACACAAAATTACACTATAGGTCTCTAATTTGAAATAATTATAAAAAACGTCTCCATGGTTTACAATTTCACACTCATTTGGTCCCTGTACCTTAACACCGTTAAAAAATTCTGATAAATGGGTCAATTAAAGGGGTAGTTTAGCCATTTTACTTCTTTTCTCCTTTTTCTATTAAAAAATATAAAATCAATTTAAGGACAACCACTAAAATTATGACACGTATTGCCACCTTATATTTAAATATTGCTTTATATATATATATATACATACATTATAGGAAAACACCCCTGACCCGTCGTCTTCCTCCATCTCCGGCTAACCACAGGGACGTATCCTTCCCTATGATTTTGCTGATTTGGACCCTGTATTAAATTTGCCATAAATCATTCTAAATTTATAGCATCTCCAATATTAAAAACTTGGCATGGGCACCGATACGTATCCTTCTTTTTCATCGGGAAAAATGGTGACCGGGAGTTGGCCGACAGTGGGAGTTTGCCCCCCTATGATTTGGTCTCTATAAACGGAGGGGTGGCGGTGGTGTTGTCATCGTCCCTGTGGTGAACTGTCATGGCCAAAGTTCACGAGTGTGAAACCATAATCGTCCCTGTGTTTGAATATATATATATATATATATATATGTGTGTGTGTGTGTGTGTGTGTGTGTGAATTGTGTGCATATATGGGTATATATGTTCCTAGGCTACTCTTGTTGTCCATGTGAAGTGCAGGCTGCTGTTTGTTACTATTTGTTGTTGTCATGAACTCGAAGTAGGGCGGCAACAGCTTATTCAGATGTCAATAAAGGTTGTTCACATTTAAGACAGAAGTATTCAGAGTTTTGCTTCAATATATACACAGTTATGTGATCAAATTTTTGACTTAGTTGTCAAGTGTATCTGTTATCCTAATTTCGAAGTGAGCATACAACTTATGTGCAGCAAATTGTCCAAATCTGGGTCTGGAAATCTATTGATTCATATTTATATAGATATGGGCAGATTCAAATCTGCAAGTTTTGTCATAGTTTGATTCGAATAGATTACAACTATGTTCGATTCCAGGCGTTTGAGGTTGTCTAGATATTAGTTATGACAGAGCTGTGTATATATATATATATATGTTGTATGTATAAGTATATCTATATAATGTTTGTGTTTTTTTTAAATGTTGGGAACTGAAGATATGCCAAGTATGGTTAGTACTGCTAAGTCTACATTACTACTGCCAGTTCTTCGTTACTACTGCTGGGCAAGGTTACTGCTGCTAGACGAAGTTAGTACTGCTAGATGAAGTTAGTACTGCTAGACCAAAATTACTACTGCTAGACATGGTTAGTACTGCTGAGCTGAGTTACTACTGCTTGAAGACTGCGAAGGTTAATACTGCTGAAGGTTGTTAATGCTGCTGAGCCAAATCTTCATTAATACTGCTGAGTTGATAAGTTTGGGATGCGATGCTTTTGGAGACAAATAAGGAATTGATCAAGATATGTTTAACGAAGATTCAGAAGATCAATTTACTTTTGATAGTTATCTTGTAATTACTTTTGTATAAATAGTATTGATAGATAGCTATTAGAATAGAGAAAAGAGACGAAAACAGAAGATAGATAGTATACAGAATTCGATATTCATTCAAGAGTGAATTAACCTCAAGATCATAGATCCTATTTCTAGAGAAGTAGAAATCGTCTTGTTGAGCCTGTTCAACAAGATTGAGGTTTGGTGTAAAACTTGTGAGTAATAACTGTTTGATATATATACAGTTTATTGAATTTCTATTGATTGTTCTTTAATTGATTTAGAGTTCTATTCCGCAAGATTCTCTAAATTCTGTTTCTAAGAAGTTTAATTCTTGTTAAGAATCGATCCTGACAACTGGTATCAGAGCATTGGTATCTTAGAAGCTATGGACAATTCAATGGATTCTCACAGTACTCTTGTTTCAAAGGTTCCCATGCTCAAACCCAATGAATTTGACATGTGGAAACTAAGAATCAAGCAGTACATTCTTCTTACTGATTATGCAATATGGGACATCATAGAAAATGGCCCATGTAATGAAGGAAAGATTGGAGCAGATGGAAAGAGACCTCCTCCCAAGACAGATGCTGAAAAGAAAGTAAGACAAACAGAGATGAAGGCCTTAAGCACTCTGCTTTTGGCTATTCCTAATGAGTACCAACATCAATTCCAACACTGCACAGATGCACAGATGTTGTGGAATGCTCTGGAGAAAAGATTTACTGGCACAAAGAGCACAAAGAGAAATCAAAAGGCTATTCTCAGGCAACAATATGAAAACTTTATGTCTGCAAAGAATGAGTCTATGACTCAAACTTTTGACAGATTTAACAAGTTAATTGGAGAATTAGCAACTGTGGGTGTACACATGGATGCTGATGATGTCAATAGAAAGTTCCTTAGATCATTGGGAGAAGAATGGACCATGTACACAGTCTCATTCAGACAGAATGACCAATTGGAGGACAAAGAGCTAGATGACCTCTACAATGATCTGAGAGTATTTGAGGCTGAAGTTGAAGCCAAGAAAAGGCCATCAGGATTTGTTTATAATGCTGCTTTATTATCTTCATCCTCTGATACTGCTGCTAATCCTGATTCTGTTAATACTGCAGGTTCTGTTAATACTGCTGGTGGAACCAATCAAGAGAAGACTACAGATTCTGTACTAGAAGCATTCTTTTCTAGTCATGTCCACTCTTCTCTAATCAATGATGATTTAGAGCAGATCAATGCTGATGATCTGGAAGAGATGGACATCAAGTGGCAGATGGCTATGCTATCAATGAGGGTGAAGAAATTCATCAAAAGGACTGGGAGAAACAACTTTTCCCAAAGAAGAGAAGATGGTGCAGGCTTTGACAAGTCCAAGGTTGAATGTTATAAGTGTCACAAGATGGGACACTTTGCCAGAGAATGCAGAAGTGGAGGATCACAGACTCCAAATGGAAACCAAAACAGAAGCTCCTCTCAAGCCCTTGTTTCTCAACAAGGAATGGGATTTGATTGGAGTGATCAAGCTGAAGAAGCCTGTCAGAATCAAGCTCTTATGGCAGAAGTATCTGATATTCCCACTGAGGTACAATCTAAACTCTGTTCTCAAGCTTGCATTGATGCTGTTAAAAGATATAGGGATCACAATCAGAGTATGTGTGATGACCTTAAGAGGCTAGAGAAAGATGTGAAAGATTATGTTAGGATTGTAGAAAGGTTTGAGGAACAGATTAGAGCTTTTCAAGCTAATGAACTTCAACACCACTATGATACTAACTATTGGAAGTGGGAGAAGAATGAGTATGAGATTAAGCTGAAAGTGTCTGGGGAGGAGAATGAGAAGTTAAAAGAAGAGCTTAAAAAGGTTAAACTTGATGTTGAAAAGTTTACCTGTGCTTCTAAAACCATGGACACCATCATTAAAGCACAAATCCATGACAAGATGAAAGTAGGGATAGGATACAATACCACACCTCCACCCTACAATAACAACTACATACCTCCTAAGTCTGATTTGTTAGAGACCAAGGATAGAAAGGAACCTGAATTAAAGATTAATATAGATCCTTATGAAAAAGAAATAGTTGTTGAGGATGAGACTGACAAAGTAGACTCTGATGAGGAATGTGAGAGTCCATGTGTCAAGAACACTGAGATCAAAAGGAATGAAGAGAAAAAGGGAGTCCATTACAAACAGACCACAGTTGTGGCTCCCAATACCTGTAAACATTGTTCTTGTAAGAAATCTCAAGAGCTCAAGCCCCAAAAACATGATAATCAGAGGGGAAATCAAAGGAACTGGAATAACCAGTGGGCTATGAGACAAGGAGTTGACCTGAACAGAATCAACAGGCCAAAACCTTGCTTCATCTGTGGTAAGCTAAATCACTTAGCCAAACACTGTTATTTCAATCCAGTTAACCAAAGGTTTAATGCTCAAAGATATTTTCAAAAACCTGCTGGTTACAGAAAGAGTGGGGGATATAAAAAGTCTGTGAGGAAAGTTGTGGCAAAGAAACAAGCTAAAACCATAAGCCACATGAAAAAGGCAGAAACAGAAAGTGTTAGAGTATGGATGCCTAAAGGTACTAATGATAATACTGCCAACTCAGTTAGTACTGCTAACAATGTTAGTACTGCAGGAAGCAATAATGTTACTAGCAGTGTTAGTACTGCTAACACAGTTAGTACTTCTTCAACAATTAATACTGCTTCTAGTGTTAGTACTGCTAAGTTAGTTAATACTGCTGAGAAGGCTAGTACTTCTGGAAGCAATGTTAGTGCTGCCAAAGTTAGCACTCCTACATCAGTTAGTACTGCTTCTAGACCTATCATCAAAACAAAGTACTTAAGCACTGATGTTCCTCACTTTGACAAGCTCATCAAAACAGAATGTAAGTATTTTGATGATCAAGGGAGACCCAAGACCACTATGGCTTGGGTCCCCAACAAAAACTAATTGATTTCTCAGATGTGCAGGGCAGCCAACAGCTTAAGGGAAGAAGCATTTGGCATGTTGACAGTGGTTGCTCTAGGCACATGACAGGTAACATGGCCTGTCTTCAATATTTCCAATGAATTGATGGAGGACATGCTACTTTTGAAAATAATCCTGCAGAAGATAAGAGAAGTGGTAAAAGTGATGTGTAAGTTGACATTTGAGGATTTGACAAGTGATGCACAGTGCAGAGTTACTACTGCCTGTGTTCCAGTAGTTAATACTGCTAGTGCAGTTAATACTGCTAGGTAGTTAATACTGCTAGGTAGTTAATACTGCTTGGTAGTTAATACTGCTTGGTAGTTAATACTGCTCAGTAGTTAATACTGCTAGTGCAGTTAATACTGCTTGGTAGTTAATACTGCTAGGTAGTTAATACTGCTCGGTAGTTAATACTGCTAGGTAGTTAATACTGCTAGGTAGTTAATACTGCTTGGTAGTTAATACTGCTCGGTAGTTAATACTGCTAGGTAGTTAATACTGCTCGGTAGTTAATACTGCTGTGTAGTTAATACTGCCCTGCAGTTAATACTGCTCAACAGTTAATACTGCTTATGTCGTTAATACTGCTTTTGATAATCTAGGGCATATAAATACCCCTGTTTGCCCGCCCAAGTTCATAACGACTCTTCGCATTTACTTCTTCTCTCTCGTTCTAACCTAGTCTCCCAGAATCTCTGTGTTTTTCTTTTAAGAATCCTCAGGAATCATGGAGTTTGTGGATGAGCACAATGAAATAGCCATGCTACAGAAGCCGAAACAAGCTGCGGGATTCCACGATATAGTCGATTTTCTCAAATCCTCGCACATCTCCTATGCCCTAACGGTGAGCCCAACAATCTATATCGAACATCAGACACAATTTTGGGAGAATGCCACTGTTGGTTTCGAAGAAGGGCAGAAAACCATTCGAACAAGGGTTTGTGATAAACCCTTGAAAGTCACTGAAGAGGTTATTCGCATCTCTCTTCAGTTGAATGATGCTTCAGGTATATCTTCTATTCCTAATGAAGAACTCTTTTCTACTTTACAAAGAATGGGGTATGAAGGTCCCATTGGTGTTTTTAAATTCTACAAATCAAAATTTTTCAACCAATGGAGATTTCTTGTTCATACCCTGATGCACTGTATTTCCAAGAAAACTACTGGATGGAGTGAATTCAGCAGTCCCATTGCATATGCCTTGGTCTGCTTATCCACTGCCAGAAAGTACAATTTTTCAGCAATGATCTTTAATGATCTTGTATCAAACTTGGAATCCAAAAAGACCTTTTTCATGTATCCAAGGTTTGTGCAAGAAGTTCTTAACAAGGAATTGATGGACTTACCTCAGTTTACTGAGGTATATGTACCCAAATCCCCTAAAGGGAAGGTTTTTTCAAATATGAAAAGACTTCCTAGGGACTCGGAAGGAGTTGACACACCATTGTTCTCTACAATGATGGTTGTGTCCCACCCCTCTGAAGGTATGGCATCAGGATCAAGGCCCTCATTAGATCAACCCACTGATGACCAATCCCAACCTTCCATCTCAAAAGACATCCCTCAGTCCATTCTTGAACAACCATCTCCCACAATCACCAAAAGGTTTCAAAGAAGAAAGATGCACAAGGTTCCTTCCCTTGATGTACCTACTCAGAGCCCTAAGCCTTTAAGCCCTCAATTGGAGCATTCTCCAATTGAGAATATCAACAGGGAAACCACAGGGGTGTCTCCCAACCCCAAGAAGGTGGTCTCTAAGGAGAAGGATGACCATATGGGTGCTAAGGCTGCCACTACTTCTGCTAGCACAGAGAAGGACAGTGGTAACATAAATAAGACCTTCCCCATGGCAACTCTAAATGAGAAATCATTAGGAGGACCCAGGTGCCAAGAAACCAAGGGGGCAGGTAGTGCTTCTGCTAGGCAGAAGGCTTCTGCTAAAACTTCCAGTGATCCTTTAAAGAAGGTAAACACTTCTAAACAAGGTGAGGATAGATATAACTATGAGGAATTGATGGAAACCATAGGGAATATCAACTTGGATGTAATGGCACAAAAGAAAGAGATTGAGCAACTGAAGACTGTGGTCACCTACCAACAGTCTCAAATTGAGAAGCTCAAAAAGATGGTCACCAAGCTGCTGCACAAAAAGAAAAAGGCCCAATTTGTGCTGAGAAGAAGAACTTCAACTGATGATGCTCCCAAAAAGGGGGAGTCAGAGTCAGAAGCAGATCTGAAAATGAAGGGTCCACAAATTGAGGGGGAGACTGTTCACATGAAAATTGAGATGGAAATGGATTATGCACAGGTGAAGGGGGAGTCCAGTGCACAGAACAAGGGGGAGACAGAAAAGGTGGAGGAGATGATTAAAGAAGCAGAAACTTCAAAAGCAGCAGAAACCACAGCAGCAGAAACTGTTAATGCTGCTGAGTTTGAACAAGCAGCAGAAACAGTTAATGCTGCTGAAGACCTAACAGAGAAAGAACCTGAAACTGAAGTAGCAGCAGAAACTGTTAATGCTGCTGACTCTAAGCAAGCAGCAGAAACAGTTAATGCTGCTCAATCTACAGAGAAAGCAGAAACAGTAACAGAGAAGCTTACAATAGAAGAGGTGGAGGTTGCAGAGGCTTTAATCAAAGCCAAACATGATACACCTCCAAATGCCAAGAAACAGGAAGAACCTAAGGATGCAAAGATGGTTTTCAGCAGAAAGAGAACAAAGTCTGTGGCCACTAAAAAGAAGTGTGTAAAGAAACAAAAGGCAGAACCTGTTGAGAAACCAGTGGTAGAAGAGAAAGAAAAGGAAGAAGTTGCCAAGGATGAAGGACAAGGAGATAGCAAGACAGGTCAATCCAGTAAGGCACAATCACTTAGCAATGAACAGTGTGACTTGTACATCACTATGGTTGATACTGAACCAATAAAAGTGACTCCATTAGACTCAAAGCCTCCTGAAATCAGTCACTGGGATACATTGATAGGTGAAAAAAGGAGTATATCAGACTCAAGAGAGCTGATGGGCAGTTTGAAGTCTACAGAACATGGGGACAAGTCATAAGAAAATGCTCAAGATCTGACCTGGAAGAGATGTTCAAAGTAGGCATGCAGATCTATGGCAACATGTTGACAGAAAGAGGTATGTCTATCACAAAGATGGTGTTAGAATACCTATGCCTAATGTTCAGACCAGAAGTAGTTCAGCACATAACAGCAAGACCTTTTCAAGCAGTAACCCACTGGATGCTCTATGAAAATTGTGGAGTGTATGTTATATCAATTGACAACACATATCAGGAGTATTATCTGGTGGATGAAATATACAATCACAGCATGAAAAGACTGAAAGGGATGCTACATGTAAAGTTGGTCTGCAACAAAGAATCTGCTATGGGAAGATTCTTGGTAAGGAGGATTGCAAATCAGAGTCTAGGCTTAAGTCCTAATCTGTGTGTACATGATGACTAAGTTTTGGAAGCATCATCTGAAGAACTTGACTTCTTTTCCTAAAAGTCAAGTTAGGGGGAGATTGTTGGGAACTGAAGATATGCTAAGTATGGTTAGTACTGCTAAGTCTACATTACTACTGCCAGTTCTTCGTTACTACTGCTGGGCAAGGTTACTGCTGCTAGACGAAGTTAGTACTGCTAGATGAAGTTAGTACTGCTAGACCAAAATTACTACTGCTAGACATGGTTAGTACTGCTGAGCTGAGTTACTACTGCTTGAAGACTGCGAAGGTTAATACTGCTGAAGGTTGTTAATGCTGCTGAGCCAAATCTTCATTAATACTGCTGAGTTGATAAGTTTGGGATGCGATGCTTTTGGAGACAAATAAGGAATTGATCAAGATATGTTTAACGAAGATTCAGAAGATCAATTTACTTTTGATAGTTATCTTGTAATTACTTTTGTATAAATAGTATTGATAGATAGTTATTAGAATAGAGAAAAGAGACGAAAACAGAAGATAGATAGTATACAGAATTCGATATTCATTCAAGAGTGAATTAACCTCAAGATCATAGATCCTATTTCTAGAGAAGTAGAAATCGTCTTGTTGAGCCTGTTCAACAAGATTGAGGTTTGGTGTAAAACTTGTGAGTAATAACTGTTTGATATATATACAGTTTATTGAATTTCTATTGATTGTTCTTTAATTGATTTAGAGTTCTATTCCGCAAGATTCTCTAAATTCTGTTTCTAAGAAGTTTAATTCTTGTTAAGAATCGATCCTGACATTAAACAAGGAGTGCTTTCATTAATGAGTCATGTTACAAAAAGGCTGAATATGAACAGCCAAAACAGAAGGAATATAAAGCATAGTAACCCGACTAGGCAGGTTTTGAGCGTTCCTAACAATAACATGAGCCGTAGCGTTAGCATGTCTACGGACGAAATTAACATGGAAATCTGTCGAATGGCCGAGGAGGGATCTGCCTCGTTCAATGATAGATCCAAACTCCGAAAAATCCTCCGCAGACATATTGAGAGCATCGACAACTGACTTCGCGTCGGACTCGAAGATGACCTGTTGGTAGCCCAGTTCCCTGACCCATTCGAACGCCTGTAATAGTGCCATAGCCTCGCATTCTTTTACCGACGGTAACCCAAGTCAAGAGTGGAGCGACAAGCCAAAACGGTACCGTTGTGATCACGAAGAACCGCCCCGGAACCCCAGTGATTGGATGAGGTGAAAGTTGCCGCATCGACGTTACATTTTACAAAGTTTTGCGGTGGAGTATGCCATAGTTTGCACTCGTCCAAAGAAGCATGAACAGGGGGTTAGAGCCATTGATCGCCAACCAGTCATCACGGGTTGTTTTTGCAAGGTGAGCCGCCCACCTCGGACTTTTAACCACATCGTTGTAAAGCCCGTATCCCGGTATGTAATCTCTTTTTATAAATCCTTTTGTTTTAATTTTATTTAATGTGGTTTCCGTTAACGGGGTTAGACGAATCGGACCTATTAGTTAAATATGTCAAACGTTGTTAGTTTGCGAGAAGAAGATAGTCGAGGGACCATTACTGTTAAAAGGCCAAAACATAGGTGTTTCGGCCCATGCACTCACGAACCAAGCCCCATGTCTTTGTGTGTGTTAAGCAAGGAAAAAAAAGGAAATATGAAGGAGAAACCCTACGGCCGTGAAGGAAAAAGAAGGAGAGCGAGAGGGGTGTTCGGCCGGAAAAGAGAAAGAGAGCGAGAGAGGCGCGAGAGAGAAAGAGAGTCGTCGGAGAGAGAAAGAGAGTTCGCCGGAAAGAGAGTTCGCCGGAGGGAGAAAGGCGACGAAATGAGAAGAGAGAGTCGTCACGTTTCTGCCGGAAAAGAGTGGATGAGAAGTCACGTTGAGGTAATCCCGTGTTCCCGTTCTCTTTCGTTGTGATTTCGTTGTCGGAACGCCGTAACCGCCACCACCACCGCTGCAGCCACGGCTGCCGGCGGTGGGGCCGCCGCTGCACGCCGCCGCGGTGGCGGCAGAGGGGTGGTGCAGGTGTGTGCAGGCACGGGTGCGTGCGGGGTGAGGTTGCGGGTGTGTCGTTTCGGTTGATGTTTGGAGTTTCCGCCGGAGGGTGTTACCGTAACCACCGTCGCCGCCGCCAACCACCACCACCGCCGGAGGCAGCAGTGGGTAGTGCACGGTTGTTGTCCAGCGTAGTACAGCCCTTTCCAGTAAGCTTGTAGGCTGTTTGGGTCTGTTTGGGTTAAGCTATGTCTTAATGGGTTTATAAACAATAATTGTCATTTCATGTGAAAACGTTTGTCTGCCACTGTTTTGCGACGGCCATAACTTTTCCGTCGTAGCTCGGATTGAGGCGAATCCGGTGCCCACGGTTCACATTCTCTGTCGGGCACACTTTTCGTGTTTTAGCGGAAGTCCGGTTCGGCCTCTAGCTAGGCGTAAATTGGCTGTTTATACAGCAGGTCCGGAATTGACAGTTTCGCGTTCTGTTCTTTTAAAAAAAAAGTCATAGTTTCTGCCTCTGTTTTGCGAAAGCCATAACTTTTTATAGGAACGTCGTATTGGGGTGAGACCAGTGCCAAAATCTCCCATTGAGTCTAGTAAGTTTCTTATGTTTTGCGGAAAAACCAGTTCGGACCATAGCTAGTGTCAAACTGCTGTTTTGTACTGAAAGGTCCTGTTTTTCACTGTGCAGCATGCCGGTTTTGTAAAATCCATAGTAAACTGTAGAAAAATCGTTAGAGCGCGTGCGATATGTCCCTGGAACCCTAAGACATGGGACTTTGTGATTATGGAAAAATATTTCTGGTTTAATCAGTTTATAAGGGGTTAAACAGGTCCCGAACAGACCTGTGTGTTGAGAGTAAAAACTGGAAAAATGTGTTTTTAAAGTTAGTAGTCGTGGCTTTGGTTTGGGGCGTCACTTTGACAATTGTTAACGCTTATTTAGGTGGAAAAAGGTGAACTGGTGTTGGCCGGTTCGTGTTGCGGTTGAGGTCATAAGCTTTGCGTTTGAGGTGAGTTCTCTCACTATATAGGATGGGGATTATATTCGTGTTGCTATAGTTCGAGTGTGTTGATTATGATTGTTTGTTGACATTATTGTGGTGTGGAATATATATATATATATATATATTTGTGTGTATATATTGAACTGTGATTGATGTACTTCTTGATGGATGTTCCAAGAGGTACATGCTTTTGTATAATGGGTTGTGATTATATCTTCTTGAGGGTTGTTCCAAGAAGTATAAGGCCACTTCTTGATGGTTGTTCCAAGGAGTATGGGTATTGGTATAATGTGTTGTGATTATGTCTTCTTGATGGTGGTTCCAAGGAGCATAAGGATTATTATTAATCGTGATATATCTTCTTGATGGTTGTTCCAAGGAGTATATGTATTGGTATAATGTGTTGTGATTATGTCTTCTTGATGGTGGTTCCAAGGAGCATAAGGATTATTATTAATCGTGATATATTTTCTTGATGGATGTTCCAAGAAATTTATGTGCTGGTATGTTTAAGGGTGATGCTGATATAATTGCGATCCTATGTAAGGATTGAATTCACTAAGCTTCGTGCTTACCCCTTCCCAAAATCTTATGTTTTCAGGTGCGAGTAGCAGTCGGGCGTGACGGTACACACAGGCGCAAGGCGAAGATCGTTTGAATTGATTTTTAGTAAATAGGGATTGAATTATATAACTTTTCCGCTGATTGAATTATATAACTTTTTCGCTGCTTAAACTTTGTTGACGGTTATAAATAACGACGTTTATTTTTATTGTAATGGGATTTGTTAACTTGTGGTTTGATTATAGTGAAATGCGTTATTTTTGAAAATTTAAATTCCTTGTAATTTTTGGTACGTTACAACTTGGTATCAGAGCACAGCTTGAGTGAATCAAACACATCTCGGTGTGTTTGGTCTCAAGTTGCGGCTATGAAGTTTTAAACTCTTTTACAAAAATATTTGAAAATAAAGGAAAAAGGAAAACCCGTTTGGGAAACGGTGATCGGGGGCGCAGTGTGTACAGTCAGCCGACGCTATGTTGGAAGGTACGATACTTAGTGTATTTATTGCTTTCTAGGCATAGGGTATGCATGCTAGATTGCCTATGTTGTTTACACTGTACTGTATGATGACTGCTTGCTAGTAGGAATCAATGCTAGTTATAGTAGGTTGTTAAGTGAAGGCCCTATATGTTGTATGCAGTAAGAATCATATAGCCTTAGAATATTTGATTTAGTTCTATTGCGCAGCTCTTGTTTGAGTCCAACCGTTCTAGGATAGAATCTTGTATTTGAATGTCTATTTGACTCACGCTGCATGCGACTGGGTATTCACGAGGCAACTCGTTATGGCTAATAGGGATTCCGTGGTAGCAAGGGTAGTGGGATGAGATGAAATTCCTAGTGAGCTGGGAAGAGTGTTTACATATGAGTATGTATGCTAGATTGCTTTCTAGAACATAGGAGTATGTGTGCTGGATTGTTTGGTGCTTATAACACTGTACTGCATGTTTGTTGTTTGCTAATAGGAGTTCATGCTAGCCTTGATAAGTTGTTAAGTGAATGCACTATAGGTTGTATGCGGTAGGGACCAAATAGCCTTAGAATGTCGGATTTAGTTCTATTGCGCAGCTCTTGTTTGAGTCCAACCGTTGTAGGATAGAATCTTATATTCGAATGTCTATCTGGTTTTACACTGTGTGCGACTGTGCATTCGCGAGGCGACTCGTCATGACTAGTGGGGATTTCGTCATAGCAAGGGTAGTGGAGTTGGGTGGAATTCCTAGGGAGCTAGGAAGAGTGTGTACATATGCCGGTGCGGGCATATGTGTGTTGTTATCGGCGAGAAACTACTTGGACACATCGGATGGAACTCGGAACGAGTGATGATAGGTGTGGAAGGTAGTAGAAGAGCTCCTACTATCGAAAACATAAGATCAATGCTCGAGTCGGGGGATGTCACGAGGAATCCAAGGAGTCGAGCGTGAGCGTGTTAGTGTGAGCTATTATGTGCTAATAACTCGTTGTAATATCTACCCTGAATAGCCATCACAAGGAGGAACGACTATAGTAAACATGCTAGTACAGGTGTGTACTTGATTTGCTTTGATGGGATGATCATTGGGGTAGTGTCGAAGGTTATAAATTAGTAGTCGTTGGAATAAAATGACAATTCTAGTATTAATCACTTGGAGTGACGATGAGGATGATGTTTGTTTAGGGCCAAGATGGATGATTGTGCTAGAATCATAGGCTTATAGAGCCGACTTTGATTTGAGGAAAAATCGTAGGGATTATTTGACGTAATTTCCCAACTTGCCTAAGAGGTTTAAATGTCCGGATGACGTTAGTGGACCGGAGAGATTTGGAGGAGTAGGAGTCGAGGCGTAGAATGCCGACTAAGTCATGCACAAAGTTTGATTTTGAAATAGATTGCATTAACAAATTCTTGTGTTTCAAATCATTTTATGGATGGTGTTTTGGAATTTTGGGAAATGTTCAGCACACACACAAGATTTTGAAATATGGTTTTGAAAGTGTATGAAATCGTTTTATCACGGGAGTGCAAACTTTGTTAGAATTTGTCTCATTTCGTTATTTTTTCCAACGGTTCTTTCGGGTAAGATGATATCCGTGTTTTGTGGTGTTTAAAATGTCGGGAAAGTGACTACGGCTTGTGACTTTAACATTGGAACTCCTCCACATATGTTAGAGTTGAGACGGAAAGTTACATTCCACGATGTCTGTATAAAGCTATTTGAGTGATTTCGTTAAATGAGTTTTGTCTTACGGCATGTTGAGTCGTGTGGGTTTAATTTCACGAGGTGCATATCTTATTTGTTTATGTGACCATTTGGAGAAATCTTGGAAATCAATTTAAAGAACCCCACCTTTTGATATTTTATGAGGCTTTAGTCGATATTTTCAAATGATGGAAACGGATTGGTTTTTATCTTTAAGTTTGAAACTTACACGAGACAGTTGTGTTTTAACAAAAATATATTTGTAAACCGTTTCATCGTTTTGTATGACTAGCCGACGCGCGTAAGATTTGTTGGTGAACCCTGTGCCACGACATTTTATGTTGGAAAAAGAGGAATTTTGGGGTCAAATGTCGTGGAACTGATTTTGAAATTATGTGCACACTTTTGTCGCACCCGGTGTAAGGTCGAGTGGTTACTTTAAATACATGTCATGAGTCAATTCATACTAGAACCGTGACGGTTCATTTTCAAAGAAATTATTTATTTCGCTTTACGTTTTGTGAGTAAACTAAGCTGCAATGAAATGATTTTCGACATGATTTTCATATGTGGCACGAGCGTGTCCATTTTTGCGTAACTACCAACCTGGTAATAGTAGTTTTATTGCTTACGGTCTTTTTGAAATGAAAAATCTTGACGTTGAAAATATTTTGTAAATGATTTTTTAAACCATTTGGGAAGTGCGTTTATAAGTGTTATGTGTCGTTTTGAGAATTTTAAGGGTGTGAGTCCTTTTGGAAAACTCTTTTGTTTAACCGTGTCGAGTTTGGGACTAATGTTATTTTAGAGTATTGCTTGCTTAAACCTTATGTAAACGCGTTTTTGACCGACTCATGGGTCTAGCAAGCGTGGAGCATTTTGCTCGGTTTTGACTTTGAGATAGTCATGGGTCAATTGCACGGTTTTTAATGGTTCGATGTGGAGTTTTGTTGATGGGTTGTTTTGTTGCATAGTTTTGCACTTATTGCACGTTGAGTATTTACATGTTGGGTGAGTGAGTCATTCCGGTATAGGCATGTTGTTGGTAGACTGTTTTGCATTGGATCCTTGGTCACGTCAGTCAGTCGTTGGTAATGGTCGGTTGAGTATTTCGGGGTGGGACCCCGGTATTCATGTGTTATGACCTTGACTTTCCAGTAGGCACTGGGAGGATGTAGTCTTGGGCACTTACCTGAGAGGTAGTTCCGATGTGCCGGGCCTTGAGACGTACCTGGGAGGTAGGCGTTAAGGCGTATCTTGATACAGTGTAACTAGGTTTCCTAGAGCGAGCGTGGAGGATAAGTAGACGGTGGAAGATTGGGTGTTCCACACGTGATGTTAGTGTAGACCGAATAGTGTCGGTTAAGGGATTGATGCCCTTTGTAATTAAGAGAATAAATGCGCAGTAACCTTTTTGAAGTAAGTAGTATGTTTAGGTGTCGACTTTTGGGCTTGAGGCCAAACACCTTTAGTGTAATCGGAGATTTGTAGCCGATTTCTAAAATAATTATGGTGATGGTAGTAGTAACCCTGAGCTGCCTACTTGTGATGAATGGTTGTGGTGGAATGACCTTCGTGGGTGATTATAAATTTACTGGTTTGATGATGCGTGTAAGGTAAGTTTTGGGAGTCTATTAGAACTCGTAAGAGTTAATCGACAGTTAATGGTAGGAATGATCGGATCCGAGTATCCAGTTGGGTATATTGGTAGGCAACTTTAGAATGGTTAGAGCTTGAGATTTGACTCGGGATGTATGGAATGTCTAAGGTTGGGAGACAACCGAAGTCGCTTGGCTAGGAATGATTTCAATTGTTGGGGTGTTCTGCCGATCATAATCCCAGTGTCTTAGAAAGAGTACGTTAGTAAGAAAAGTATTCGAGAAGTTTTAGAAGGGGTTTCAAGTGGACTTGGGAACCTGAGGTTGAGATGAGGGAGAACTATCCGGAACTATTCGTAGGCAGAGACTTCGAGGACGAAGTCTAATCCAAGTGGGGGAGAGTTGTAAAGCCCGTATCCCGGTATGTAATCTCTTTTTATAAATCCTTTTGTTTTAATTTTATTTAATGTGGTTTCCGTTAGCGGGGTTAGACGAATCGGACCTATTAGTTAAATATGTCAAACGTTGTCAGTTTGCGAGAAGGATATAGTCGAGGGACCATTACTGTTAAAAGGCCAAAACATAGGTGTTTCGGCCCATGCACTCACGAACCAAGCCCCATGTCTTTGTGTGTGTTTAGTGTTGTGTTAAGCAAGGAAAAAAAAGGAAATATGAAGGAGAAACCCTACGGCCGTGAAGGAAAAAGAAGGAGAGCGAGAGGGGTGTTCGGCCGGAAAAGAGAAAGAGAGCGAGAGAGGCGCGAGAGAGAAAAAGAGTCGTCGGAGAGAGAAAGAGAGTTCGCTGGAAAGAGAGTTCGCCGGAGGGAGAAAGGCGCCGGAAAGAGAAGAGAGAGTCGTCACGTTTCTGCCGGAAAAGAGTGGAGGAGAAGTCACGTTGAGGTAATCCCGTGTTCCCGTTCTCTTTCGTTGTGATTTCGTTGTCGGAACGCCGTAACCGCCACCACCACCGCTGCAGCCACGACTGCCGGCGATGGGGCCGCCGCTGCACGCCGCCGGGGTGGCGGCAGAGGGGTGGTGCAGGTGTGTGCAGGCACGGGTGCGTGCGGGGTGAGGTTGCGGGTGTGTCGTTTCGGTTGATGTTTGGAGTTTCCGCCGGAGGGTGTTACCGTAACCACCGTCGCCGCCGCCAACCACCACCACCGCCGGAGGCAGCAGTGGGTAGTGCACGGTTGTTGTCCAGCGTAGTACAGCCCTTTCCAGTAAGCTTGTAGGCTGTTCGGGTCTGTTTGGGTTAAGCTATGTCTTAATGGGTTTATAAACAATATTTGTCATTTCATGTGAAAATGTTTGTCTGCCACTGTTTTGCGACGGCCATAACATTTCCGTCGTAGCTCGGATTGAGGTGAATCCGGTGCCCACGGTTCACATTCTCTGCCGGGCACACTTTTCGTGTTTTAGCGGAAGTACGGTTCGGCCTCTAGCTAGGCGTAAATTGGCTGTTTATACAACAGGTCCGGAATTGACAGTTTCGCGTTCCGTTCTTTTAAAAAAAAAGGTCATAGTTTCTGCCTCTGTTTTGCGAAAGCCATAACTTTTTATAGGAACGTCGTATTGGGGTGAGACCAGTGCCAAAATCTCCCATTGAGTCTAGTAAGTTTCTTATGTTTTGCGGAAAAACCAGTTCGGACCATAGCTAGTGTCAAACTGCTGTTTTGTACTGAAAGGTCCTGTTTTTCACTGTGCAGCAAGCCGGTTTTGTAAAATCCATAGTAAACTGTAGAAAAATCGTTAGAGTGCGTGCGATATGTCCCTGGAACCCTAAGACATGGGACTTTGTGATTATGGAAAAATATTTCTGGTTTAATCAGTTTATAAGAGGTTAAACTGGTCCCGAACAGACCTGTGTGTTGAGAGTAAAAACTGAAAAAATGTGTTTTTAAAGTTAGTAGTCGTGGCTTTGGTTTGGGGCGTCACTTTGACAATTGTTAACGCTTATTTAGGTGGAAAAAGGTGAACTGGTGTTGGCCGGTTCGTGTTGCGGTTGAGGTCATAAGCTTTGCGTTTGAGGTGAGTTCTCTCACTATATAGGATGGGGATTATATTTGTGTTGCTATAGTTCGAGTGTGTTGATTGTGATTGTTTGTTGACATTATTGTGGTGTGGAATATATATATATATTTGTGTGTATATATTGAACTGTGATTGATGTACTTCTTGATGCATGTTCCAAGAGGTATATGCGTTTGTATAATGGGTTGTGATTATATCTTCTTGAGGGTTGTTCCAAGAAGTATAAGGCCACTTCTTGATGGTTGTTCCAAGGAGTATGGGTATTGGTATAATGTGTTGTGGTTATGTCTTCTTGATGGTGGTTCCAAGGAGCATAAGGATTATTATTAATCGTGATATATCTTCTTGATGGTTGTTCCAAGGAGTATATGTATTGGTATAATGTGTTGTAATTATGTCTTCTTGATGGTGGTTCCAAGGAGCATAAGGATTATTATTAATCGTGATATATTTTCTTGATGGATGTTCCAAGAAATTTATGTGCTGGTATGTTTAAGGGTGATGCTGATATAATTGCGATCCTATGTAAGGATTGAATTCACTAAGCTTTGTGCTTACCCCTTCCCAAAATCTTATGTTTTCAGGTGCGAGTAGCAGTCGGGCGTGACGGTACACACAGGCGCAAGGCGAAGATCGTTTGAATTGATTTTTAGTAAATGGGGATTGAATTATATAACTTTTCCGCTGATTGAATTATATAACTTTTCTGCTGCTTAAACTTTGTTGACGGTTTTAAATAACGACGTTTATTTTTATTGTAATGGGATTTGTTAACTTGTGGTTTGATTATAGTGAAATGCGTTATTTTTGAAAATTTAAATTCCTTGTAATTTTTGGGACGTTACAATCGTGTAACCATGCATGGTTCCTCAGCTTCCAAATGCTCCAGCAAGTCATGAGAAAACTGTCGCGCTTCGTAATATTGTTGTCGTTCAAAATGGTTACAATAAGGAGGAGAAATCCTCTGAATCGTTGGAAATCTCATCAATATGGTCCCAAAGGTTTGCTTCCTTCCATACCCTTACGGAAACTGGGCAGTCAATGAAAAGATGCCAATTGTTTTCCGGGTTTGCCCCACAGAGGGCACAAATACACGAGACATGAATTCCACGTGTTTGGAGGTTAACCCGGTTCGGAAGGACGTCTTCGCAAAGCTTCTAAGAGAAGCATCTTACTTTGTGGGGAATTCTCGCCTTCCAAATACGGTTCCACGAAGGGTTTATGGAGGAAAAAGTTTGGTTTTGGGACAACTTTCGCAAGAATTTATAGCCGCTCTTAACCGAGTAAATACCGCTTTGATTGAAATGCCAGATTAACCGGTCCTCTCCGCCTTGAACCCACGGTATCTTGAGTATTTCGATGTTGTCCCGAGGCGAGAAAGTTCGCGCAATCAAGTCATAATTCCACTCATTAGAGGTACTAGAACGAAGGTGGCAAACTCTAAGGTCTCCACCCACGGAAGGGGGGGTGTCCACCCAAAAGTTAAGGTTGTCCCGTAGCCAACGGTCCCTCCAAACATAAATGGACTCCCCGTTTCCAATCTTCCATCTATAACCTTTGTAAAGCGCATTTTGAGCTGTCGAAATACTTCGCCACACATAACTTGGGTTGTGACCCACCTTGGCATCGAAAAAGTTCCCCTTGGGATAATATTTTGCTTTGAAGACTCGACTAACCAAGGTATTAGGTTGGGAGAGGAACCTCCATCCTTGCTTGCCCACCAAGGCGAGGTTGAAGGTCGAAAAGTCACGAAATCCAAGCCCCCAAAAGGTTGGGGCGTACAAAGTTTTTCCCATTTAACCCAATTTATCGCGCGGGAATCATCCTTTTTCGAGCTCCACCAGAAAGAGTTTAGGAGGCTTTGAATGTCTTTTAACAGAGAGTTTGGGAGCAAAAAAACACTCATGAAAAAAACCGGGATGGCTTGCGCCGCTGCTTTGATAAGAGTGAGTCGTCCCGCGTTAGAGATCGGTTTATGACGCCATTTAGAAAGTCGCTGCCATATTTTATCTTTAATATGGCGGAAGATGGCTTTTTTGTTTCGGCCGATAATGGAGGGGAGCCCCAAATATTTACCGGTGTTAAGAGGGTTTGACACCCCGAAGATATTGGAGATGCTACCTTTCGAGGTAGGATCAACGTTTTTTCTAAACATAATACCCGACTTGTCTAAGTTGACCGCTAGACCCGCTTTTCTTTTCAAATTTATCAAGAGTCGCTTTGAGAGTCGAACACTCTTCCACAGACGCACGACAAAAGAGAATGGCGTCGTCCGCAAAGAGGAGATGAGAAATGGCCGGTGCATGTCTCGAAACTTGGCAACCGATAATGAGGTTATTTGAAGTAGCTTCCTTTAAAAGGGTAAAAAGCCCCTCCATATAGAGAATGAAGATATAAGGAGAGAGGGGGTCTCCTTGCCGGAGGCCACGCTTGGGGTAGATCGGCCCCGCAATATAATTATTGACCCGAACGAAGTAGCGGACCGAGGTGATACACAACATGACCATGTTCACCCACGATATGGAAAAACCCATTTTGGTAAGAATGAGCCGAATGTAGTTCCAATCAAGCCTATCATAGGCTTTGCTAATATCAATCTTAAGAGCAACGTCCCCACAATTTTTTCGAGTATTTCTCTTCATGCTATGGAGGAGTTCGAAAGCGATAAGAATGTTATCCGTTATGAGTCTTCCTTTGATGAAGGTCGATTAGTTTTCCGAAACCACTTTTGGAAGGAGTTTTTTGAGACGATTTGCTAAGACCTTGGTTATGATTTTAAGCTTGACACTGCAAAGTGTTATGGACCGAAGGTCTTTCATGGAGGTCGGGGTGTCACATTTGGGAATAAGGGTGATAATGGCGTCGTTAATTCCTTTCGGGAAAGAATTATTTCGCAGCCAAGAGATGCCCGTCGAGACAATAGTATCGCCAACCAAGTCCCAATAACGTTGGAAAAAGCGTGGGTTGAAACCGTCGGGACCTGGTGCCTTATCACGGTGCATTTGGAAGAGGGCTTCCTTAAATTCTTCTTTACTGAACGGGGCATCGAGATGAGCGTTGTCACTTGCCGCGATACATAATTTCACCTTGTCGGTGACAAGATTAGCCGATCCGTTGCTCACTGAAAAAACGTTTTAAAGTACTCGATGGCAAGGGAGCGAAGATCCTCGGGTTCCGTCACCCAAATCCCGTCATTATTTTTGAGTTTCCGAATGAAGTTCCTTTTCCTCCTACCATTTGCGTGCATGTGAAAAAACTTCGTGTTCATATCACCTTCTTTGAGCCAGAAGACTTTTGCTCTTTGTTTCCAATGTTCCTCCTCCTTGATGAAGAGGGACAATAATTTCCTGTTTGTCGCATTGTATTCAACAGCATTAGCGGGGGAACCTTGGCTGCGGAGAGAGGTAAGTTTTTGGCAGAAATCGTTGATATCCTTAGAGTGAGCAGCATGTAGGTCCCGACCCCACCTTTGAAGTTTTCCCGCAATGGAGGATAGTCGGTTGGGAAGATCTTTGAAAGATTCCCGATTCCAAGTACTAGAGATGAGGAGGTCGAGATTCGTCTCATGGAACCATTTGTTCTCGAAGCGGAAAAAAATGAGCTTAGACCGTCTCACCGTATGGATTTCGTGAGTGTGGAGGAGTATAGGGGAATGATCGGAAGTGGGACTCACCAAGTTTTCAATCCAAGCATTTGGAAAAAGATTTGACCATGACGGGGTTCCAACCGCATGGTCAAGACGTTCCCAAACCTCATTAGGTTTTCCTTTGTGTCTAACCCACGTATAAGGGAAGCCATGCATGGGAATGGTTGTGAGGTTGCAATCCGAGAGAGCGTCACGAAACCCGTTTATGCACTATAACGGATGAGAAATGAGACCCTTTTTTCAAGTTGTGTAGTGAGATCGTTAAAGTCACCGATTACTACCCACGGTTTGTTAGAGTGTGTGGCCAAGGCGTGAAGGAGGTTCCACGAATCCATCCGCCTTCCCCGTTCGGGGAACCCATAGAATCCCGTAATCCTCCAATTATTTTGCATGGGGTCATTTACTTGCAAATCAATATAATTCTGCGAATACGACAAAAGAGAAACCGAAGATATTTCATTCCACAAAACACAAATACCGCCACTGCGGCCATTACAATCGACGGCGAAACAGTTTTCAAAACCCAAACAAAGCTTAATAACATCGATTCTAGATTGAACAACAAGCGTTTCAAAAAGAAATAAAATGTCGGGTCGGTAACATCGCATGATGTCCTTCAGGACCGGAACTGCGCGCGGGTTGCCTAAGCCCCGACAGTTCCAAGCCAAGATATTCATTTGTCTAGGCAGGCCCGTTGAAACGGACCCGCCTCTGGTTCGTTGGGGAGTGATGGTGCCGCCATGGAAGAAGTGACCTTAGGTTCCTGTGTAATGTTACATGGTGGGGATTCAACTTTGAACTTTTTTCCTCCGTTTCTTCTAGCTTTATCCTTTATGGAGATGCGCTTTTGATTCATTTGGTTAGCATCATGTTTAAGAGGGGTTTCATGCTCGCCATGCACGGAGTTGGTATCCACGTGGTTCACTTTTGTTTGGGGTGGGTAAGATTGTTGTCGGTATAGGTGATGGTGGTGTGGTTGGGTTGTAGTGGTTTGCATGGGGTGCCATGCAAGCTAGGGTCCTTATAGTACGTGGGGTGGCCGTAGGTGGGGAATGGGGTGGAGAGAGGGGGGTTGGTGACTCTATGTAACTTTGGGAGGGTATATGGGGTATAATAGTTGTGTCAGGTAAAGAAAAGGAGGGTTCATTTGTGATGATGGTATTTTGAGCTTTGGGCAGTGGGAGGGGAGGATGTTCAACATTTGTCTTATCACTATTTTTTATGTTTGGGTTTTGGTCAACCATAGTACCAGGTCAGGGCGTCAAGTCAGTGGAGGCTTTGGATTTGGTCTAATTACATGGTGGGTAAATAGGGGTTTGGTTAATTGTGGAAGCTTCCTGAGTGGACTTTTGGAGGGTAGAGTGAACCAGGTGGGTAGAGTTGGTAGGACATACCTCCATAGGATGTGACTTCTTTCCAAAGTAAAAAGTAATATTGTCTTTAGCCATAACTGGTTTTTCGATGTCTTTTGTCGGCGTCAATTTGGATGATCGGAGGAATTCGTCGGAAAAGCTTCCTTTGTCATTATCTTCTGGGTTGAACTCCACTTTCCTCTCCATGTTGAGTTTCTCTAAATCCTCTATCTTTCCTTCTTTATTTGCAAAGAACGGGGTGAAACAGTCCCCCACGATGCTCCCCGAGAGCCACGGACCATAAAGTTGCCAAAGTTTCCTGTCCGGATCGTCCGGGTCACGAATGACCACCGACTTGTTAGTACAACTCACATTTTCATGACCCCATATTCCGCACCGGTAGCAAATCAGTGGTAGTCTTTCGTATTTGAATTGAAGCCACTTTTTACTCCCTTCATAATCGATAAAAATCCCAGCACAAGGGCGTGAGTCCACAGGAACGTGTATCTTCGTAGTCGTATATGCACGAATCATATCGAGATTGCTTACTTTCCATTTAAGTTCGGCGTTTGGGTCCGCTGCTTTTATCCATGAGGTGAGGTTGTTCCGGGTGTAGAGTTTAAGATGGATGTTGTTTATGGTGAGTGAGAGCGGTATAGTTGTGAGATTTGCTTCCTTCCAGTTCCCAGATTTCGGCCACGGCGTTCCCAGGAGGAAACCTCCTGAGAAAATCCATGGGGTACGCTGTATGACCAATTCTTGATCAGTTGGGGAGCCGAAAGAGAAACCGAAGAAGGCACTTTTAGAGTCGTCTCCTAGATGCTTTATCTTCCAGTCCTCTTTAAACTTCCACATCCTGTTGTAAGTGTTTTTCAAGAAAGCTATGTAGCAGCCTTTCTTTGAGAGAACTCTAGCAACCATCGAGGTTGCAGTAAAAGAGTCGAGACATAGCTCTTTGACCGACTGGACCAACTGGCTCTCAGTAGTATCATCCACCATCGAAGAGGGAGGGGGATTGTTGGAGGAGACTTGGAGCTTAGTGGTTAAAAGGGTGAGGTTGTCTACTCCATCACGTTGTTGGTTCGCTGAAGAAGACATAGCGAGGATGTGGAGGAGTGATATGGGAGGGAGAACCTGAAAAGAGAGGAAGAAAACCTTGGCCGGAGAGACGCCGGAAAGGGTTGGGGAGAGGAGCCTAAAGCTCAATGACAATGAGATGTCAGACCACAGAGAGGGTTTTCCTAATGGGATTTTTTATATAATGTTTGTGTTATTAAAAGAGTTAAGAGATGAAACAGAAATAGAGGTGGGGCCATGTACAAAAAGATTATATTTTTGGTCCTTGTGGACTTGTGGTTTTAATAGAAAACTAAAAAAATTATGTAATGACTAAATTGTCCTACTAATTAATCCACTTACGAGAACTTTTTAGCGGTGTTAGGGTATAGGGACCAAAGACTTATAAAATTGTTAACCATGGAGACGTTTTCCATAATTATTTTAAATTAGGAATGCACCGTGCAATTTTGTGTAAACCATATGGACCAATCATGTAATTTACTCTTTTAATTATTAAAATTTGGTGGGATAAACATATCTATATTAAATACGATAAGCAAAATAATTAAATAAAACTTGAAACTTATATTTTGCCATAAAATATTTTATCTTTTGAAACATTACTTCCATGAAATCGTTTACCTCAAAAAATAAAATATAATTTGAAAAATGTTTTGTATTAGTTGAAAGTTAAAAAAAAGTTTTAAAACTAAATACATGACAATATGTTAGATAATGAGATATAAAAGTATAAAACCTTATTTGTTTTTACCAAAAAAAAACCTTAATATTAATGGACAATTAAATAAAAAATGCAATAAGGAGTGATCATATCAAAAAGAGAACAAGTTGAAATAAACTATATTGTATCAATTTAAGATTGACTGAGCAAAAATTTATTTGAAATTTATTCTAAATATTAAATTAATTTATTCTGCTACGTAAAATCGCATATATAACTATTATAGTTGTAAATAAATACATTTAAACTAATATAAAATACTTAATATTATTCGTTCCACGTAGAAATGTATTAAGGATAACTTTTTTTTTTGTAGGACATGTCTTACAATCTAAAGAGATAGACTAATATCTATTTTTATTTTATAATTCATTCAACCAAAATACTTAGACGATGCACTGTCATTATCTTGTTGGTACAAGATTAATAGTCACTAAAGCAATATAATAATAGGAGCAATGTTAAGATATTCTTTTCAATTAGTAAATCATATTATAAGAATGGAAATGAGTATATGTATATCAACTCTGATGAATATGAAAGGAACATATATTTAAGAAATGAATGTGTCGAACTAATGGATTATCTGGATTATTGAATCATATTTTGCTATAAAAAAAAAACTTTGGGATACTGACACATATATTTTGGTTTGACCATGTGGGACACCATGTTCATGACATAATGATTCATGTGTTGCAAAATACACATACACATTCTCTTTTGAGTGAAAAAGACAAAATGAGACAATTACCAAGTTGCAACTATTGGCTTCTACAGCACAAAAGTCAACACCACCATCATAATATGTTATCTCAAGTACCTAGAATTTTTTAAAACCTTGATCCTTACCAAGACAAGACATAATACAAAAAAAAATCCATTCTTACAACGAATACAATGTGAATTTGTGGACATATACATCTAGAATGCACATCATTCAAGTACTTTATGGTTTTGGTTGACGTTTTGACACGATGAACGTGTGTCCTATTATTGTCTACATGCAAATTTTCACTTCTAGCACTAGATATAGGTTTAAGGGGCTCACCACCCTGATCAAGTCTACTTGACTTGGTAATGTTGGTGAATTTACATCATAATCATTTGATGTTTTTCTATACCCCCAGGTGAATATGTAAAATGGTCTCATACAATTTGTTATCAAAGAATATGGATGGTATCTAGGGCATTGGCTATGTGAACCATTTTACCCACATCTGTCAGGGTTATGCAATTACTATATGCAACTTTATTTATTCGTTTTTAGACCCACTACTAGCTAACCAGTTGGTAACTGAATATAAGCCTGATATTTTACATTTATGTATGTTTGGTTGTTTAGTATATGTGTCAATTACGCCCCCATGACGCACCACAAATTGTCCTTAAGGACGATTAGTATGTTGGATACGAATCCCTAAAAATCCGCTAATTATACCCTTGACGATTGATCTTTTTACTGATAGATTCGCTAGTTGTCACTTTGATGAGACAGTCTTCTCGTTATCAGAGGGAGATAGGAAAAAGGATTCTTCATGGGAACGATAAAAAGTGTCATTGAATATTCCCACTCTGTCTCATTTTGATCCTCAAAACTTCACAACGTGAAGTTGAAGACAAACGAATTAGACTTGATACATGATACGTTTAATGTTATTCCAGAAGTGACAAGATCACATACACGAGCTGCACATATAATCGCACGGTCAAAAGTTCCCAAACATGGGTACAACGTCGCTAGAAAGTGTGTTGCAATCATATATGTTAAAGTGTAGTTGAGGTTGTAGCTCCCAAAAGGAAATGAGGGAAGCTACTTGGTTCGATGAATACCCACCTAAAGGAAGAGAATAGTAAGGCACAATCATTTATCAAAAATACATAAACCTTTGATGAGATTGTCTCTGATTATAACTATGTCTTTGAATCCTTACAAGAGGATGCTACGAAGTCAATATTGATTCCAGAAATCAAAGAAATCTCAAATGAATTATGAGAGTGCATATAAACCGATGAATAGATTGTAAAACCCCAAAATTTCTAAAAACGACCGGGAAAACAGTCGAGGAACAACCATGAAAACGGTTGATGAACATACTAGAAAACAGTCGAGAAAATGGCCGAAAAATGGTCGGGGAATGTAACATCCTAAAAATTGGGATAAATTTAAACCTGGATATTTGCGAAAAATAACATAATTATCATAAACAAATCACCCAAAGAAGGGAAATAGTATGGCGTTTACAAATAAGTTATCAAGAAGATACAGCTCAACAACCTACTAATCTAAACTACAATGGCTTATATTAAAAACGGATGTTGTTATCTCTCTTCCAAAAATGTCCGGCTAGAACCAAAAGTATGCCGTTATTCCTCTTTACCAAAAATGCTACCACTTCCTATCAACACTTCCCTCAAACCCGAGGATTCCCGCCGCAAGAATGACCTGATATGCATGTCATTTTAAGAAAAAATGTTACGCTAAAGCCTAGTGAGAACAAACAGTTGGTAAAATATAAAAATAAGAATTGAACAATTAATAAATTCATAAACTTGTTTGTGTCTCAAACCTCTTTGATACCATAAAAAGACCGTCTGGTCCGAAATGTAATTTGCCATGACGGGGGAGACCCAATTCCCATGGAACGTGGCGGAACACAAAAGTGTTTTCAGAATTTGTAAGGTTGTTATACATTCGAATAGATTATAGCTATGTTCAATTCCAAACGTTTGAGGCTGTCCAGATCTTAGTTATGACAGAGTTCTCTCTGTGTGTGTAACGCCCTAAAATCAGGGCTAATTTGAACCTCAATTTATAATACGTTATGATGCAAGAAACTTCAACTTATAAATATATAGCAAGGAAATTAACTACCCAGAGTATATTTACAATACAGGATCCTTCGAATAACCTATCAATCTAATCATATCATTATAATCAGATTAACTAAGTTATCTAAGTAATCCATCAAAATCTCTTCTTGTTAATTAACACCTCTGCTATTCCAAAACGCTCGTCCCACAACCCTTTACTTCCCCGAGCTGGTACCTGGTAAGAAAATATCATATGAAACGATTAGGCCAACGCCTAGTGAGAACATTCGTTTCAAATAATAATATTTGCACAATTAATGTAAACAAGTTACAACAAACCTGCTTTCTCCTTTTCTTACCGTACGTATAACTCTATTCCATTACACGATTTCATCCAATTCCATAAATATGACTGACAATAATTCCATCAGCATATCATGCCTCAGAGCCACACTACGAATCTTCAATGATTCTAGATTAATGCTCTTATCCAATAAATCGCAATTACACATGCCCATTTATCGGAAAGGAAGTAGAGATTACAAGCACTTATGTCAATCCCATTTTCTTCCTTAGAATTTAGGAATAACGATTATTACCACACGCCTATTCCACAATTTCCACACACACACTGGAATAACGATTATTACCACACGCCTATTCCATGTGATTACCAAACACTAGTGCCTATGGATCCATTACACTTACTATACCCCTGCCTAGTATTAAACCAGCACAATCTATAGGCCTAACATACTACCATTCAATTGTACGTATGTTCAAGCTACACAATTTATGTTTCAATTCCTAAATCATACATTTCCATGATTATCAGAACCTGCAATTCTCTAATTTCTCAAAAGTGTCCGGACAACAGAGGTTACCGGATACCCTTAAACTGTCCGGACAACACATCTTTCCGGTTAACACAACTTTCCGGTTAATTCACATTTTCCGGATACTTATCTAATCCGGACAACACCCGGAGACTACAAATAATCCAGATACTATATTCATCCGGAAACTTACAAGAAAACCATACTTACCGGATACTTTGCTGCGTCCGGGAACATTCAACACGCAGGTTTCCGTATACGTGGTTTTATCCGGAAACCACGGTCTGCAGCCAAAAAAATCGATCCAGATTCGTTTCTGTTCTATTAAGCTCATTCTAAACCATCCCATATAGTTCATAACCAATTTATACAACTATTTCAAGGTTTAACTTAACATGAAAACACTGATTTAAGCAAACAACAAATGAACTCACATTTTTGATGTAAAACCCCCTTTGCTGCACAAATTCAATCCAAATCTGCTGTAAACGATTTTGAAAACCTAATCACAACATAGATTCGTTTACAACTCTATAGCTACAACAATTTTCATCAAAACACATGATAAATTCCTTACCAATTTGAAGACAAATCTAGCTTTCTTCCTTTTTCCTCTATCTCTTTCTCTCTGCCTTCTAAACCGACCCAAACCAAAGAATACCATAAATATCTGATTTCTGCTATTTATCCATACACACTTTCCATCAATGACCAAATATACCTTCTAGTTCCAATATTTCCGAAAGTAACACCCAACTTTAATCTCTTGTATTATAACCCTATTGAATTATAAAATTTCCATATAACTCAAGGTTTACACAAAATACAAATACATCCCAATCCTCATTAAAATATTAAATAGAAAATTCAGGATGTTACAGTGTGTGTGTGTGTGTATATATGTTGTATGTATAAGTATATCTATATAATGTTTGTGTTATTAAATGAGTCAAGAGATGAAAGAGAAAAAGAGGTGGGACCATGTACAAAAAGATTATATTTTTGGTCCTTGTGGTTTTAATAGAAAACTAACAAAATTTATGTAATGACTAGATGTCCTAATTAATCCACTTACCAAAACCCTTTAACGGTGTTAGGGTATAGGGACCAAAGACGTATGAAATTGTAAACCACGTGGACGTTTTCCATAATTATTTTAAATTAGGCATGCACCGTGCAATTTTGTGTAAACCACAGGGACCAATCATATAATTTACTCTTTTAATTATTAAAATTTGGTGGCATAAACATATATATTTTAAATATGATAAGCAAAATAATTAAATAAAACTTGAAACTTATATTTTGCCATACAATATTTTTTTCTTTTCAGAAACATTACTTCCATGAAATCGTTTACCTCAAAAAATAAAATACAATTTGAAAAATGTTTTGTTTTAATTAGTTGAAAGTTAAAAAGAAGTTTTAAAACTAAATACCTGACAATATGTTAGATAATGAGATATAAAAATATAAAAGTATATCAAATGAGTCGGTTTCTGTGTGTGTGTTCTGAAGACGAGAGAAAAGAAAGAAAGAAGCCATCGATTGATTTAGCCGAGAGAAAGGCTGCGTGAGTCGATTTTGAGGTAATCGTCTTTTGGAATTATGTTTGTATCTAGTAGTAAATGTTTTCTGTCCGTTTAGATTTACCAGTTTCATGATTTATAGTAGTTTCGATCGAGTCTGGGGTTTTATTTAGTCGTCCAGATTTCTAAGTGTCCGAATTTGAGTGTTTTCCGGATAAAGGTTTTTCCGGAAGGAGTTTTACCGGGTTCAATAGTTTCCGGATTCGAATTTCTCGGATTCCAGTGTTTTCCAGGAAAAGTATTTCCCGGATGGTATCCGGAATTGGTTATCGGACTTTTGTTGTCCGGACCGGGAGTATCCAGATAGGTTTTCCGGATGGGATTCCGGATTGGTTTCCCGGACTCTTGTGATTTCCAGATGGGTTTTCCGGAATGTATCCGGATAAGTTCCCGGATTATCTATCCAGAAGCTTTCTGACTTCTTTCAGTTCTAAAAAGAGGGACACTTGTGAGTGTTTTCTAGGTAAGGGTAAGATAGGCTTATTTCGGATTCTTAGCCCGTCATTGAGTTTTATATGGTAAATAGTTATATGTATTTTGTGTAATTCAGATTCGGTGGAGTTTGTTGAAAAGTAAAATCCCCGTGATTTTCAAGAGAAGGTGTTAGTTGTGTTGTTTCTTTCAGGTGAGTTTTACTTTAACCATTTTCAAACTGGAATACATATATACTGAATGAGAATGTGGTAGGTAGTGTGATGATGTGCTTATGATTGAAATATGATATATTGAGATGTATGTTGTATTTATATAAGCATTACACTACACGAGTGCACGTTGGGCGGACTTAGGGTCGTGGAGTTTTGGTTGTACGGAGGGACAACGGAGTTGGTTGTATTTTAGTGCAGCGGAGTAAATTGATTAGTTGGTTTAGCGCAACCAACTAATATGGCCATGTGAAGGAGTTGTACACGGTGCATACGAGTCATGATTGGTATTCAAATACTTGTTGTATATCTGGGTTTCACAAAATGATTACTAAACTGACATGGATTTTCTCACTTAGACCAATTGGTCTAACCCTCATTTTGTTTTAAAAAATATGTATTCCAGGTCAAGGAGCGAGTAAGAGCAAAGGAAAAGATAAAATGTGATATGCTTTCGAAGACTGTTTGTGATTAAGTAGTTATCCTGAAATGTTTTGTATGATTAGATTTGGTGGTTTGTAATGTAAAATATTAACGAAAAATTTGTACTGACATATGTATTGTATAGTTGGGACCAAGAGACCTATGTGATATAATATGTATTTTGTTATCTTATGATGAGATGTAAATTGTGTTATATGATGTATGTTTGGATGGGTTGTTACACAAACGAATTAGACTTGATACATGATACGTTTAATGTTATTCCAAAAGTGACAAGATCACATACACGAGCTGCAAATATAATCGCAGGGTCAAAATTTCCAAACATGGGTACAACGTCGCTAGAAAGTGCGTTGCAATCACATATGTTAAAGTGTTGTTGAGGTTGTATCTCCCAAAAGGAAATGAGGGATACTACTTTGTTCGATGAATACCCACCTAAAGGAAGAGAATAGTAAGGCACAATCATTTATCAAAAATACATAAACTTTTCATGAGATTGTCTTTGATTATAACCATGTCTATGAATCCTTCATGAGATTGTCTTTGATTCCAGAGATCAAAGAAATCTCAAATGAATTATAAGAGTGCATATAAACCGATAAATAGATTATAAAAACCCGAAAATTTCTATAAACGATCAGGGAACGATCGGGAAAATGGTCGAGGAACAACCACGAAAACGGTTGAGGAACGTACTAGAAAACGGTCGAGAAAATGGCCGGAAAACAGTCGGGGAATGTAACACCCTAAATATTTGGGTAAATTTAAACCTGGATATTTGCGAAAAATAACATACTTATCATAAACAAATCACCCAAAGAGGGGAAATAGTATGGCGTTTACAAATAAGTTATCAAGGAGATACATCTCAACAACCTGCTAATCTAAACTACAATGGCGTAGATTAAAAACGGATGTTGCTATCTCTCTTCCAAAAATATCCGACTAGAACCAAAAGTACGCCGTTATTCCTATTTACCAAAAATGCTACCACTTCCTCTCGACACTTCCCTCAAACCCGAGGATTCCCGCTGCTGGAATGACCTGATATACATGTTATTTTAAGAAAAATGTTAGGCTAAATCTTAGTGAGAACAAACAGTTGGTAAAATATAAAAATAAGAATCGAACAATTAATAAATTCATAAACTTGTTTGTGTCTCAAACCTCTTTGATACCATAAAAAGAGCGTTTGGTCTGAAATGTACTTTGCCATGACGAGGGAGACCTGATTCCCATGAAACGTGGCGGAACACAAAAGTAGGCCACAATTCAATGTTTAGAGATTCTTTAGTAGGACATTGGTCATTGAGTTCATCCACTCCCGGTCAATAGTTCAAGTCCTCCAATGCACCATACTATGCTCAATGCTAGAAATAATTCATTATAGATCACACGGTCATCAAGATCAACCACCCACGATCTATAGTTTGAGTCATCCGGTGATTTATCGCACACATCTAGCTAGTTAGTTGGATCAAACAACCACTCATAACACTTTAAAGTTTACCATTATGCCTATGGATCCATTGACAACTAAACAAGGCTAGTCACAACATCATTAATGACCGAAATAATCATCAACATAAAGAGCCTTCACGTGTGTATTTCACATAATAAAAATTTAAAGTTGAATCATTCCTGTTGATCCAAACCCTCAGTGATTTGATAATGACCCTCTCTTAATTGTAAGTAAACAATATGTATCAGAGTTTCACTATCGCTGATAAGTACTAAGACCTTACAGTACCGCTGATAGGAACTCTCGTTCTTTAGATTAAACATTCAGCAAACACTGTTCATCATAATGCTCTGAGCCTGTTCAGTCCTTATGGTGATCGCTGATGAGTTAGTTGTTTACTTATGATCCCTGAAGACAAGTTTCACGTCAACATAGGTTCTACGCTGAAGTCGAATATCAAGCTCAAGAACCAGCGACAAGTCTCCTAATGAACTGACGCGGATCAGCGAAGACTCAGATTTGTCCACTCAACGTGAAGTATCAAGTACAAGACTTCAGCTGTCGCTGAACTTTGTCATTCACTGATATAGAATGATAAACCGTTGAATCAACGAAAGCTGATCATGAAGTCCTCCATACAAAGTACTTTTGTCTTAACCACCCTTGCACGACTCCATACGATATGTCAGAAAAGAACCTCCTTATTGTCTGAAATCGTACAACCACTCTGATACTACACTGTTCAAACATGCGGCTACTAAGGTTGTCTACAAAGGTCAATGACATACAACCAATGAGCTGCTGCCACGTGTAAAGTATAAACTGCCATGCATTAAATGCATGCAATATATAAGAAGGACTCCAGCTTCATTTTTGAAGCACTCGAAAACTCTGGACGAGTCACTTGCTAACTCTGGTCAAGTCATCTTTCTTATCTTGAGATAGGTTATTATTAGTAATTTCCTTCTCTTTCTTAGTGCAAGAAACTTAGTGTTCCAACTTGTTTAGATTTAGGTTTATCCTTAATCTTGTTCCGCAACAAGCTGTAAATTGTTAATGATTTATCAATAAACAATTTAGAAAAGTAAAATCTGTGTGTTTGTATTCAACCCCCCCTTCTACAAACTTGTATAGCCTTTCGGGACCAACAAGTGGTATCAGAGCATATTTGTTTAATCTCATAAACAAGATCTAATCTATACTAAGATTTCTCTTCCTTGCTATTTCTGAAAATGGCTACCAACACAAACACAAACTATATTGACAATGGTTCTCTTGCAAAACCCCCTAGATTCTCCAGAGATAATTTTAATCTATGGAAAAATAGGACGATTCTCTTCTTAGAAGGTGTAGACCCTACTATGCCTTATTATCTTGAAAACGACCCATATATTCCTGTAAGAATTAATGCTGCAGTACCAACCGCTGAGAATAGACCTGCTATTCCAGAAAGGCTGATACCCAAGGAAGTTCATATGTGGACTGATAAAGATAAGAAGAAAGTGGCTATCGACACCAAAGCCAGATCCATACTATCCATGGCTCTTCCTGACGAAGTCTACCATTCCGTCATGAACCTGAAAACCTCAAAAGCTATGTGGGACATAATCTGTGTTCAGTATGAAGGTACTTCTGAAGTCCAGGACTCTCAAAAGATAAACCTGGTAAGACAGTATGAAAACTTCATTTGTGGTAAGAATGAAACTCTCTCTGAAGTACACCAACGTTTTAACTGTTTAATAATAGATCTGAAAACTGTTGGTAAGGAATATTCTAACTTTGAAGTGCTGACAAAGTTTTTAGAATGTTTACCTGAAAGCTGGGACAGTTATTCTATGTTTCTCAAGCTGTCAAAGGATCTAAAATAAATGACCCTTTCTACCTTATATGGCACGATGCTGAATCATGAGCAATCGAGTCATCTTAAGAAGAATCTTGTAAAAGATTCCAAAAGCACCCCTGTTGCTTTAATCTCAGAGGAACCTTCCACTCAGCGACCCTCGGTCACTATCACTGAATTGGAGAGTAACTCTGAAAGGTCATCAGATTCTGACTCTTTAGATGATGATGAATCTTTGGCTCTCCTCATTAAAAAGTTCAGGAGATTCGCGAAAAAGAAAATGTTCAGAAAGAATAAACCTCTTTCCATTACTGACAAGCTAAGATCATCAGCTCCTGTTGATAAGGCTACTACTACTTGTTTTAACTGTGAAAAGATAGGACATTTCGCTAACGAGTGCAGGTCAAAGAAAGTTTCGAGAAACTCAGCTTTTCCCAAGAAATCCTTTATTCCCAGGAATAGAGATGACAAATACGCCAAGCTGAAAGAAAGGTATGCGAAGCTAAAAAGCTTTAAGAAGAAAGGCAAAGGCTTGATGGCTGACTATGATTGGGCTGACTCTGATGAGGAAGAAACATCTGACTCTGAAGATGATGAAGCCAATCTATGTCTTATGGCCAAATATGAAGATGAGGAAGACAACTCTGACATTCCCTCTACTTCAACCTCTGCAACTCAGGTATCACCTTCCTTCTTGTTAGGGTCAATTTATGTTGATTTAAAGTTCAGGGTTTAAACTGTAATTCTTTATTTTGAGCCTTATTAGTGAGCGGGCCGTGGGCTTGTTAACCACATACCCGCCATATAAATAGATTGCTTAGCCTTAGAAAAGAGGCTAGTTGTGTCATTTGCTTTCATTCATTCGTATTGTAATTCTCTCATATTGAAAGCATAATACAGGGATGACCAGTTGAAATCATTACTCATATTGTTTATCTATTCGATTTCATAATTGTTGCATGGATCTGGAACTAACATTTGGTATCAGAGCAGACGGACTACATCGATTCAAAGTGCAAAATTCGATTTCTGGTAAGTTTCTTGAAAAATACGGCTGTGTTCTTACTTGAATATCAAAATCTTGATTCTGATTAAATTGATCGATTTCTCTTATTGGGTATTGTTAGCATCATTACTATTAGTGATTCTGCAAATTTTCACATCTTAATTCGATCATTTGAGTGGTTTCTAAGCAAATTAAAAGTCAAAAGTTTTGGTTGTGTTCTTCACTAAAAATCAAAATTTTATCATCAAAACGTGTTCTTTTTACTTCAAAATCGATTTGGGTAGTGTTATTTTTGTGTTTGGTAGTGTTTCTAATCTTTCAGGAACATTTTTGAGCAACCCTAGTCGATTCCCAATCGATTGGAAACCCACAGCCGCAGTTTCTGGACACAGCAACCGCGGTTTCCGGATAACTCCCAAGTTTCCGGATAATTGCGTATTCTTTCCGGACACGATCCAACTTTCCGGGTAAGTTCTCTAATTCCAATCTTTCCGGGTAAATTGTTCCGGAAACCCAAAGTTTCCGGTAAAAATATTTTATCCGGACAACTCGAAGTTTCCGGTCAATCCGATTCTTTCCGGACCAGTTCATCCGGAAAGCCTATCATCCGGAAAGCATTTTCATCCGAAAACTCCAATCACCCGGTAAGTTTGTGTTTAATTTTTCATTCGGAAACTACTTTATCCGGTAACTCAGAGCCACCCGGTAACCTTATTTTTTCTGGATTCCCTATCCGGAAACCACCCGGATTCCGTAATCCGGGACCCCCGTGCTAAGTCGCAGGAGGGGGACATTTAAGTATCCTTGATACTGTTCCACTTTGAATCGAACCATCGTCTGACGATCACTCTAGTGCAACTGAAGATGTCTCCAACCGATGAAGAAAAGGCAACGACAAGTCAGGTATGTGAATCTAGCCAACAAGATTTCTTGAATAAAATGCAATCACTTGTTGAACAGGCAGATTCCTTTAAGGCCAGTACTAGAGAACAAAAGCTTGAGATTAGATCACTAACCGAAAAGCTAGATGTTCAAACGCGAGTAACAGAAAAATATAAGTCTGAAAATGCTATTTTAAAGGAGAAATGCAAAAATCTTTCAATAGCACCTAAAGACTTAAGGGCCAAATTATCTGATCTTCAGTCTCAGTTTGATCAGTGCATGAATGAGAAAGAAAAAATTGTTTATCAATGTTCTTCTCTTCAGATTCAGCACAAGGAGTTTGTTGCTAAAATTCTTGATCTTGAAACCAAACTCCACAAAAGGGGTCAAACTGATCAAACCATTTTTCTGAATAAACCCAAAGAGTTCACGTACTTTAACAAAGAATGGGGTATCGGATATGATAACCCACATTATTTGAAATAGGGAAGATGGTATACACCAACTTTGTATGATTTTGCTTGTTTTGGGTTAGACAAAAAGTATCCGGAATATGCCATTCAATGGACTGGTCCTCTTGAACCTGAAAAGGAAGAGGAAACCGAGGAATATAAGCGTGCACACAAACGAGGAATACAGCTTCCGTTTTGTTATGAACCTTTGAATAATTCCTATAAAAAGAACAAAAAGTATCTCTCAAATGACTACTTCGACCCTTACAAGGTTGCTAAGCCCAAGGATTCCTCCAAAAAGGATGAGGAACAAGCACCCGCAACCAAGAATGAGACGGACGAGTTTAAACTCTATGTTCCTCCTCTCATCTTGGAAGCAAAGATTGTCGAGTTGGAGGAGTCGTTTGAGAAAGAAAGGTTTGTTTTTCAAAACGAAAAGAAAGCGCTAATCTCTGAGATTGCGAAACTCAATTCTGAGAAACTTGAGAATCCACAACCGGTCAAAACCGAAGTTGTGTCTGATGAACGACAGGAAATCCTTCGGGAAGAAATCACGAAACTCACATCAAAGCTGGCTGCCTTGGCAACAGAAGCGATGCAAGAGTATGCGAAAAATGGTCAGCTCCAAGAGCAAATTGACCAACTCAATTCTGAGAAGCAGATTTCCCTCGAATCTTCCTCGAATTCATCTGATACGTCTTCGTGCAAAGTTTTCCTAGGTAAAATATCTACCACACAAGACGGTTATGATTCTCAAGATGAGTGTGTTAAAAGGAATTTAAACTCTGATTTTTTCCTAGCTTCCGCACCGAATTCCCCAAAGCACACTAACACTAAGTGTTCCTCGTCCTCCTCACCTAATCCAAGTCCTGCAATTCCGGAGATAAATTTTCCTGAATACATGAACTCTGAAGGTAACTCTGATGGAGAGTTTGAGTCGTTTCCGTTCGACAAACCTCTTCCGAGCCACACTGATTTTCTATCACCCGTAGTAATCGACCGGTCAACTTTCTAAAGGGTACCTGTTCTACCACTAAGGCCCCAGCTGTGATTGAGATTCCCAAATCTAAACCTGTTTCTCAAAACCAATCACAGCCAAGGCAAAAGACCGAGCGATTGCCTATCAAAACTCCTGTTTCTTTAAAAGTCAATGACCATTCCGTTCCTGTTGTTTCTGATAAAACCGGTCACGCTAAACAAGAAAAACCAAAGTGGCTAAAGAAGGAACCTGTCAAGGATGCTGCATCAAAGTCTTTCCCTCCTGTCTTTAATTCTAGGATAAACAAAGACAATTATGCTTGGAATCATTGGAATCATTTTGAAGTTTCTTTTCCAATTAAACTTAATTCTCTTAATCAATTGATTCAGTTATCGCGTGATAGTTTATGTTATTCTAATTGTGGTTGGAATGATTTTGATGATATTCAGAATAATGATTGGTTTGGGTCGTATCACATGTGTAAATTATTTACCAAACGCAAACCCCGTAATAACCAGCAAAGACACTATAAAAAACGGGGTTACCAATCAGCGGTTAAACCACAGTGGGAGACCAAACCTGCTCCTAGATGGGTTGCTCCTACTGAGGTTAAACCTGCACCAAAGAGGAAACCTGCTGCCAAACCTGTTCCTCCAAAGGGTGTAAAATCTACACCTAGGAGGCAACCTATGCCTAAACCAGTTCCCACAAACGGTGTAAAACCTACACCTAAGGGGAAAGCTGTGTCAAAGCAAGTTCCTCAAAGAGGTGCCAAACCTAACCCTCCTGGACCTAGGCAAATCTGGGTACCGAAGGTCCGCTAAACTTGTTTTGCAGGACGGTCATGTGTGATACTCAGACTGTGGATGCTCCACACACATGACCGAAAGGAGGGAGCTGGTCACGATCTACAAGGAAACACATTAAGAAGACGTGAGATTTGTTTATACCTGTAATTTCACGACTGCTCATGTGTTTAGGGGGAGCATGATCAGCCATCAGGTAAGTATACTCTACTATTGAGGGGGAGCGTCACACACAATTTTTTAAATGCTGAAAGGTTTTTTTGTGTGTGTGGATACTCCCGTGTGCATTTCACACTACGCGCACATTCTGAGGGGGAGCATCCAACTGGATGTTCATCAGTTGAGGGGGAGCGACACAGTGTTTTTCTTTAAACGTTCAAAAGTTTTTTCTGTGTGTCGGACTCTCCATTGCACAAGTTTGCAATATTCGAGGGGGAGCAAGGTAATCCCCACGCTCAATTTGAGGGGGAGCGAGAGAAGGTTCATTTCTTAAATCCACATAGTCCAATTTCTGCAAAATCAACAAGGACATGAAAAGTTTTTTTTAAAAATCCAGATTTTCCGAACAGGTATCCGAAAACCCAATCTGTCCGGATGAGTTTCCGGACCGGGTCCCTATCCGAAAAAAAAAATTCAATTCATCCAGAATCCTTCGTTGTCCGGATAGTTGGGTTTGTCCGGTAAGCTTTGCACTTCCAGTGTGTTGTCCGGACACCCCTGTTCTGTCTATCCGGTACCTATTTTCCTACTGCCAGTCCTCAATCTGTCTCAAATTGATCCATTTACAGCAAAGGTACGCGCCGGAACTTGTTTACTAACTTTGGATCTTTTACAGATATTCCATGGCGGATCAACAACCTCAACAAAATCCGAGGGGAAGCTTCACCCTGTTTTCCTTAAAAGTCTAAATGTTTTTTGTGTTGATCACTCCCAAGTAAGTAACACTCTCACTCTGAGGGGAAGCAAGTCAATCCCCATGTATGTTTTAAGGGGGAGCAGGATAATATCAGTGCTTTACATATGCCTGAAGCCCTACCTGTGATAGCATATAGACGAGAGTTAGGGAACCCCATGGTCCAGCCAGCGCCGGAGGGACCTTCCCCGAGACATAAAACATATGAGAAGGAGGGAGTTAAGGTCGAAAGTGAACCAAGAAAGATCGAGCCGTAAAGATAAAGAGGCTCTGGAGCGACCCACACCGACTGATATCCGGGTTGCCACATCCACTATCCCGTCTCATTTGTTGGGTCGGGGTATTGAAGAAGCCTCCATGGACCCAGCGGAGCATTTGCACGACCCCCTCATCCACTCATCCGTCTCTCAAAAGACGGATGTTTAAGTTTCTCACGGGGAAATAGCACAACTTCCACCGGTCTCTCATTCGGAGAGTTCTGGTGTTGAAATAAGAGACTAGCAGCCCCCGGTCTCGCCATCATTTCGTGCACAATCGAGTCTAGAGCCACTTGATATTCTAAATTCTTCGGCTGGGACACAAGAGGTACAACACCAAGTCGAGATTCTTCGTGACTCGACCGGAACCACCGTAGTGTCTTCACCTCTCGGTGGAACACAAGGATCGGAGGGAAATCCTACCACAGCTACCGATATGCCAACTGTGAACGTAGGTGGCTCTACCTCTGCGGTAGATGCCTCAACGGGTAATCTAAGTGAACCCGGAGTTACTCACCCAGACTTTGTGTCGCAAGGGTCCCTGGACAACACCCTTATGGCTGTCCGCGAGGCGATGGAGCAGTACGTTGCCGCCGAGATCGACACAGTCAAGCGATTAATCAAAGGCAAAGAAAAGATCGTCGAAGCTGAAACCGCACCTACACCTCCACCGGCTCATGCTCAGCCTACATACTCGGTGGACTCCCTCAAGACGATGCTACTGGCCCAACTGCTCCAAGAATCCGAAACAAACGCCTCAACCGAAGCAGACCTGATATTCGTTCTGAAATCCCAGGTCACTGCTCCTTCATCATCCATTACGACTCGTTTAGACGTAATTGACTCGACTCTCAAGGACTACAACCAAGCGCTCACAACGCTGTCCGAGAGAGTCCGCTCACTCAAAGATACCTGCAAGAGTCAAGCAGGCGGCCTGAAACGTAAGCACGATGACCAGGATGATCCTGATCACCGTGAGGGGGAGAAACGACAAAGACTAAACAAGACCGCCCAGATCCTCACTGCTGAAACTACAACTGTGGTTCAACCGGAACCTTCAACTACGGCTACTACAATCGGAACAGATCCTGAAGCCGAGTTACCTTTAGCTGAAATGGTGATTGATATGGATATATCAGATGAAGAAGACCCGACGGTTGAAAAGCCCGAGGGTTCAACACAGGGATTGATCGACTTTGACTCATCAGACAGACCTCTACTGGATATGATAGATCCAGACTGTGAAGCCAACCCGGAGACCGAAGATGCATGGTATCAAAAAGCCGCCAGTGCCGTAAATCTCCAGGTAAATTTGGTATTCCCTACTGATGAAGACGACAACATCAACTATGATCAGTTCCTGCTCCATAATTTTTATGGTACTTCTGCCGTTCACTATGCTCAACCCACTGGAACTTCAACAAGACCTGAAACTACTACTGCCAACATTCCGACAACTCCTCTGCAAACGACAGCTTCTGATCTTCCTCCCCCTCCGCAGCAACAAATCCGTTGGGAGAAGATCACTATACTTATTCCTTATCTGGAGGAATCCTTGAAGAAGCTATTTGTACACAAGCTGCGCACGATCGAGCCGACCTTCTGTCTTGGTATTTACAAATACAGCCCCGAATTCCAACGCCGATACATCAGCGCTATGAAGCGGTGTCTTCCAGTTAGCTATGTCAGAACCAAACATCAGATCACAGAGGTACTCAACATCGAATCACGCCGCATCATGAAAATTGTGTATCCAGTGTTCACCGTCCGCCGAGAAGATGGTAACGAATGGAAATTTTCTGAAGCCGACTTCAAGTACCTCCGACCTTTTGACTTCCTGGCCATAGTGAAAGACCTTCGCACGAGAACCATCCGACCGCTTCAAGTTACAAAGACGCTCGAAGCTGTTCGTCGATTCCTTGTCTGAACCATAATGATGTCATACCTTACGGACTTCCAAATGGCAATCGAGAACAGAGCGAAGAAGGTAAATCTGATTAAGCCGAATCTGAATGCACCTGAGTTGAATATGTATCCCGAGAACGCTATGCTTCTAGAACCAGAATTTGGGATCGTCTTCATTAATGAACCGAAAGAGAAAAGATTTATGCGGTTCAGTCAGGTAGAAAGATTCTGCGACGGCACACTCCTCAAAGTTCGAGATGCTCTTCGAAAGATCATTCAACACGAATCTGAAAATCCAAGGTACTCATATGTTCCGAATCCGAATGAAACAAATGCTCGGAATGCCTTGGAATTGGTTGAAGATCGCATCGACTACCGCCGTGCTATCAGATGGTTCGAGATTCACTTCGCGCTTCGCAAAAGATATGTCTACAACTAGCGAGAGCTAGAGCGCGAATTCAAACTTCAAATCAAAGGGGGAGATTGTTAGGGTCAATTTATGTTGATTTAAAGTTTAGGGTTTAAACTGTAATTCTTTATTTTGAGCCTTATTAGTGAACGGGCCGTGGGCTTGTTAACCACGGGCCCGCCGTATAAATAGATTGCTTAGCCTTAGAAAAGAGGCTGGTTGTCTCGTTTGCTTTCATTCATTCGTATTGTAATTCTCTCATATTGAAAGCATAATACAGGGATGACCAGTTGAAATCATTACTCATATTGTTTATCTATTCGATTTCATAATTGTTGCATGGATCTGGAACTAACACTTCTTTACCAATATTGCAAATATTGATGAAGCTGATAGTCTTCGAAAGATCGATCTCTTGACTAGAAGTTTATATGAAGCCATGAATGGCAAAACTGTAGTTGAAAATCAAAACCTTGATCTCACTGAACAGCTTAAAAACTGTCACCTGCAAATATAAAATCTTTCTAAAATTGAAGAAGATTTTAAAGATCAAGTGCACTTAAATCAGCTAGTCAAAATCGAGCGCGAAGAAGCTATCGTTGCATTAAGAGCTGAAAAAGCTACTGTTGATGGATGGTATAATTCCTCAACAAAGATCACTGAGATAATTAAGTCTCAGATTCCCCTGAGTGATAAACGTGGTCTTGGTTACAAAGCTGATACTCTAGAACCAACCACTGATCGTTCCATGCTCTTATTTGGAACTTTCGTATCCTCAGTCGCTGATACTTCATCCTCTCAGTGTTCCTCTTCTCAACCGCCCATCCCTGAGGAAATTTCTACCTCTTCAAAAGGTAAAGAGAAAATGGTTTATCCAAAACCTACCTCTGTCTTTAAAGATAAAGGTAAAGGAATTGATTTTAACCAAAATCCTCAGAAGGGTATCTGTATACCTATGCTGAATGCTTCTAAAGCTTCAGTGACCTATCCCTCTGGATCAAGGAATCAGATCTCTGGATCTACTCGGCGTGGATCTTTTCAGCGATCTACTCCTAGAATCAGAGTGGAAGTCTTTGGTAAGAAATCCGAAGAACTAAATGTTCCTCCCATTTCAAAAGCCAATAGCTTATTTGGTGCTGGTCCTTCTAATTCAAAATCTAAAGCTCAACATTCAAATGGTCCTAGAACTACTTTTAGTTATAGGAAATGTTATCACTGTGGACTTACTGATCATATTGCTAGTAAGTGCCCCACAGCCACCCAAGCTGAAAAGATAGCTAAGGTGAAGATCACTGCCCCCGAGGCAAAGAAGACCACTGAGGTTAAGAAATTAACCAAAGTGAAGACTGACAAAGCTGAATCTTCTAATGCTGCGAAGATTGCTGAACCTTCCATTCCAACAACTTCCACTGACAAATGTGTACACATGGTTAAGTGAGTACCCAAGAAAAACTAATCTTCCTTTGTAATGCAGATTAAGAAGGGTATCTGGTATCTCGATAGCGGATGCTCTAGACACATGACTGGAAAGAAAAGCCCCCTCGCTGAATACAAGGAAGAGAAGGGTCCCTCTGTGACTTTCGGTGGAAACAGAAAAGGACATACCCGAGGGTTTGGTGTACTATCTAATGGTACAACAACCTTCAGAAGATTCGCATATGTTGAAGGGCTGAAGCATAATCTTCTAAGCATCGATCAGCTTTGCAACATGGATAACAAGGTAATCTTTACCAAGGAATCCTGCTTTGTCGCTGACAAAAAGGAAAAGATAGCTCTCAGCAGTTATCGTTTGGAAAATGTTTATGTAATAAACATGGACTCAACAACTACTGAGAACTACTGTTTCTTCTCAAAAGCCTCATCTGATGTCAACTGGCTATGGCATAAGAGGCTCTCTCATCTAAACTTCAAGACACTGAACACTCTTTCTTCAAAAGAGTTAGTCACTGGTCTACCTCAGCACTCATACGCCAAAAAGTCCTTATGTTCAGCGTGTGAGAAAGGGAAGCATACCAAAGCAAGCTTTAAGTCAAAGCAAGTCTCCTCAGTGTCATCTCCTCTACAACTTCTCCATATGGATTTGTTTGGCCCTGTTAACAAACAATCCATCGCTGGAAAGAAATATACGCTGGTCATAGTTGATGAATTATCTCGCTATACATGGGTTATGTTTCTCCGTTCTAAGAGTGACACCCCTGAAGAACTCATCACCTTTGTTCGGAAGATGGAAACCCTGAACAACTTAACCGTTCGCTCAATAAGGAGTGATCATGGGACTGAATTCAAAAACAGTTCTCTTGATTCCTTCTTTGAGAGTAAGGGTATTTCTCACAACTTTTCTTCAGTGAGAACACCGTAACAAAACGGAGTCGCTGAAAAAAGAAATAGAAAAATTATTGAAGCTGCACGTTCAATGCTCAGCGATTCTCACCTGCCTACTCAGTTTTGGGTAGAAGCTGTCAACACTGCTTATTTTACGCAAAACAGGTCACTGATAGTCAAAAGATTCAATAAGACAGCCTATGAACTTTTTCATGGGAGAAAGCCTTCAATTAACTTTCTTCACATATTTGGATGTCAGTGTTTCATACTGAACAACAGAGATGCCCTTGGAAAGTTTGATCCTAAGGCTGATGATGGAATCTTTCTTGGATATTCTTCAATCTCCAAAGCCTTCAGAGTCTTCAATCGTAGAAGACAAACTGTTGAAGAAACTATTCACGTCACGTTTGACGAATCCCGTTCAGTGAACTCTAAACCGTCCGCTGATACTGAAGAACTGAATCAATGGATGTTTTCTCATCTTGGTGATTCAGAAGACATTCCCACTCCTCATACTCATATAGTTGAAGATGATAGTCCTACTATCATTCCAAATATGCAGAATAGTGAAGCTGAAACATCATGGGTCTCAGCAGTTCCTTTAAACACTATACCTGCTTCTGAACCAAATGTCTCAGACATTCCATCTACTTCTCAGCAATCAGTGAATGAAATGACATCTGCACCTACTCCTCTTTTGGCTGATATTCCAAAAGCTGCTGAAGCCTCATCTTCAGCTCCTCCAGTTCAGGTTGAGTCAGCGTCTCACGCTCCAGCTCAGTGATGGACTGTAAATCACCCAATTGATCAAATTCTTGGTGATCCAAACGCTGGTGTTCAGACTCGATGAAGTTCAGGTAATATTTGTTTATTTGTTAACTTTATTTCTCTGATTGAACCAAAGAAAATAGATGATGCCCTCAAAGATCCAAACTGGGTCAGCGCCATGCAAGAAGAGCTGACTGAATTCGAAAGAAACAAAGTTTGGAAACTTGTTCGAAGACCAACTGACAAGACAGTGATAGGCACTAAATAGGTCTATCAAAACAAGTTGGACGAACATGGAACTGTAACCCGCAATAAGGCTCGACTTGTTGCTCAGGGATACAGACAAGAGGAAGGCATAGATTACGACGAAACATTTGCTCCTGTAGCAAGACTAGAATCTATTCGTCTATTCTTAGCATACGCTGTACACAAAGACTTCAAAGTATATCAGATGGATGTTAAGTCAGCGTTTCTAAATGGAAAGCTGAATGAAGAAGTCTATGTGGAACAACCTCCAGGATTCTCAGATCCTAAGCGTCCAGGTTATTTTTATAAACTGGATAAGGCACTTTATGGCTTAAAGCAAGCTCCACGTGCATGGTATGACACTCTCTCTACTTATCTCCATATTGATAAAACTCTATTTTTCAGAATAGCGAAAGGTCATATCATTCTTGTTCAGATATATGTTGATGACATTATATTTGGTTCTACTAACCTTGACCTTTGTACTCGTTTCGCTGATAGAATGAAAGATGAGTATAAAATGAGCATGATGGGTGAGCTAACATATTTCCTTGGTCTTCAGATAATGCAAAATGAAAAAGGAACTTTCATTAATCAGGGAAAGTATGTTAAAGATATGCTGAAGAAATTCGATTTAACTCAGAGTTCAGCTATGAAAACCCCTATGGCACCACCGCTGACACTAGATAAGGATACTAATGGTATTCCTGTTAATGTCACGCTGTACCGTGGGATGATCGACTCTCTTTTGTATCTTACAGCTAGTCGACCCGATATTATGTACGCAACCTGTTTTTGTGCACGATATCAAGCTGAACCTAAGGAATCTCGGATGATCGCTGTAAAGCGAATTTTTCGATACCTAAAGGGTACTGCGAACCTAGGTCTTTGGTATCCCAAAAACTCAGGGTTTGATTTAATCGCCTATTCAGATAGTGATTTTGCAGGTTGCAAATTGGATAGGAAAAGCACCACAGGAGGCTGTCAGCTCCTGGGTGGAAAGCTGGTGAGTTGGACAAGTAAAAAGCAAAACTCAGTGTCCACCTCCACAGCTGAAGCTGAGTATGTAGCCGCTGGAAGCTGTTGTTCTCAGGTCTTGTGGATGAGAAATCAACTACTAGACTATGACCTTCAGCTCTCAAATATTCCAATCTATTGCGACAGCACAAGTGCCATCGCTATAGCCAACAATCCAGTGCTACACTCAAAGACAAAACACATCGAAATCAGGTCTCATTTTATCAGAGATCATGTGATGAATGGTGATATAGAACTTTACTTTATCCCAACTGATTAACAGTTAGCTGATCTTTTCACCAAACCTCTTGATGAGACAAGATTCAACTTTCTCATCAGCGAGCTTGGAATACTGAACTTTGAAGAGTAAAATCTTCAGCGGTTCACATTTGATCAGCGATAGGATAAAATCAACTTGTATAACCCATTCTATCATTCTCTCTCTGAATAAACTTGATTCGCTGATATCAAGGTATGTTTTTCTCTCGCTGACAATCGCATGAAAATGCAAGATTTCAAGACAAATTGCATCGCTGAATATCTCTTCCTTAATCAGCGATACTTTGAAATTTCCAAAAGCAACACTGATATTTCTATTCAGTGCTTCATGTTTTCAAAAGTGTCCCCGAGCTTTCAAAACCTCAGAGACAACCTAAAATATGAAAGGACATCCGTGACATCATCGCAACGGATAAGCCCCAACACGTTCTTTTTCTGACACACGTTTGCACGTTTCGTTTACCTTCCAATCAAATGCAAACACGTGTCCGTGTCATGATGAAAAAATTTCCCGCTCGAGTTTTTCTCTCTCTCTAATCTCACTATATAAACACATTTTGGGTTTATATTTTTCTTTTACGCGAAAAACTTCTCCTCCAAGCAAGAAAAAGATTTACTGTTGCATTTTGAGCTCTCAAAATTTTCAAGAACTGTTCATCTTCTTCTTCTTCAACGAACCAGGTTAATATTTCTTGTATTTACTTGTTTCTTAAAACTTGTTAATGATCTTCTCATTGTTTTTACAAGATCAAACAAAAGAACTTTTTCAAATGAAATCATTTTCTTTCATGGTTTTATGAACACAACCTTTCATGGTTGTTCTTCAAGTTTAATTGCAAATATCTTAAACTTGTTCTTCATACGTTTTTCCAGAATCCTAATCCTCAAAAGAAACTGGAAAACAAGACTTTTTATTGGGTTTGCATTTCTTTTTCAAAAACAAGAAAACCCTAATCTTCATTAAGACATTTTTGTCTGAATGAAATGGACAAAATTCGAACCATCTTATTGGAAAATCTTTCCACATTAAGATTATTCTTATTTGTTATATCTTTGGTTGAACTGATAATACAGAAATGGCATATACTGATATTCCTACTACTGAGAACACTGTTGCTGCTGAGGAACTAGAAATCACCAAGGCTCCTCAGGTCAAGTTCACACTTGAGGAACTGGATTGGACAAAAACAAACAACCTCTATGCGCTTTTCGAGTTTCCTCCTCGAAAGCAAGTCACACATCTGAATGATGCTGTGAAATTCCTTAAAACCTGTTGCCTCTCCACAGCCCGGACCATAACACCTCCTGCACATCAGCTACTACTATCTCAGTTCTGGTATTCTGCCAGACACACCCAGCTACCATCGACCAAAGACTCCTCAAAGAAAATCGATTGCATCCTCTGTGACACTGATTTTGGCACCATAAAAATCACCCCCGCCATTATCCGAAAATGTGACAACTGTCAAATTCACATCTCAGGTTAGAACTGCTTTGGATACCTTAGTTTACACAATGCAATTTTAGCAGTAAACACGGTACGATAGGAAAAATTGAGAAATTTTGCCTAAGAAATCCTTGAATTAGGAAATTATCCATAAATCTCATAAAATGCCAACTTAATATATATTTATACTACAAGTATTTATGTAGTTGTTAATTTTTATATATTTCAAGTTTATTATATATATAAATACTTTATTTTATACATGTATACCTTGTATTTTAACTTTAAAATAGAATACTTGTATTTTGATTTTATTTTAAACCATGAAGTGACTAAAATACATTTGTCACACCACACCCCCCCCCCCCCTCAAAGAGGCCGGCCACCCTCTCTCTCCCTCCATATGTATGCAACACTCTTCATCATTTCACCTCACTCTCTCATTTCAATCTCTCACTAAGAGAAAGTTGTCACCTCCTTCTCTCTCCATCTTCAAATCTTCATCCTCATCTTCATATTATCTTCAAGTGTTCATCATAAACTCCAGCCCCTAAACTCTTCTTCTTCAAGAGTCCAAGGCAATCAAAGGTAAAAATAAGTGTGTTGGGTAAAATCCACACACATTCTTTCAAGACTTTTTCATCTTCTTGCATTTTAAAGTATGATCTTCATCTTTTCTACAATTTCTTCATATCTTTTAAAATCATCTTTTATAGGTCTTAATGTTTGTAGATTTACCATCATAACATCTTTTGTTAGTAAAAGATGGTGAATCCAAAATCAAACCAATGTTAAGACCAAAGATGAACATTTTAAACACATGCATGTAGTGCTCTTGGGAAATCCATCATTTTTGTTCAAGAGTCTCATGAATGGATCTTTGAAAACCATTAAAAACGTACTTAAACAAACATGCATGAGCTCAAAATACTGAATTTTTAGTTGCATGTTGATGTTCTTGGCAAGAACATCAACAATCTTCAAAAGGGGTCTTTTATAAAAGTTTTCCAAGTTTGAGTTGATGGATAAATTGCATGCATTTTAATGGATCACAAATATGTTTTGGAACTGAAAATAAGTGTATGGGTGAGAGTCAAATCGGATTTTGCATGCAAAAGAATAAGAATTTTGGTTTAAAAGTCAATTGGAGAGCACATGCACAAGGTGTTGTTTGGACAGCTTGCTGTCAGATTTCACACCCCACTTCAAAGAGTCATATCTCACTCATTTTAACTCCAAATGGAGTGATTCGTTTTCTGGAAATCATTTTATTTTGTTAATATTCAAACCCAATTGGTTTCATTCACAAACTCAAAGATTTCATTATCAAACAGTCCTCACAAAATCCGTGTACAAACAGCAAAGTCTTCTGTCGGGTTTTACGTCGTGTATTATTTCATATACTTATACTCTTTCAAAAATTAAGAAACTGATGCCAAAAGTTTCCTAACTCATTGAACCAACTGGACATAAAATTTCATGATCAAATTATACCTGGAAGTTAGCCAAAGTAGGACACAAAGTGACATCAAATTCTGGACACTAAAGGACAAATTATTATTTATTATTAAGGACTATTTCTAATCCCATTTCATCATTTCATGATGAAATAGTGAAGTATATAAGTATATCTTATATTTATGCAGTTTATTTATGCATTTTATTTATGTCTTTTATTTATGCATTTTATTTATTCTTTATCCCTTTTCATCTTTTATGATGAAATTGTGGAATGTTCATATATATAATATATTTATATATATTTATGCATTTTATTCTTGATCCCATTTCATCATTTTATGATGAAATAGTGGAGTATAAATATATATTATATCTATATATTTATACATTTAAATATTTATCATTTCGTTTACGACCTCTAATTTTATCATCTCGGAGTACTTGTGGGAGATTCACGGATTCTATCGCGTATCATGTGACTATTCACAGCCCCTTTTTCAATGTTTTACATATTTTGGGGTGAAAAGCATGTGGTTACTACAACTATTTTACACACCGATTATTTCGTTTTCTTGAAAATACGAAGCTTGCTTATTTATGCTCTATGGTATCTATGTTGTTGCAAATGTTGTAAGTTTGAGTTTCTTTTGCTATCATTCAAAAGTCCCCGTTTACGTATACGTTACCCGTTAACTCATGGATTGAGCCGTTGGTAATTATGGATAACGTTATTTGGTTTGACACCCCACTCACAAGTAGCGCTTGTTTGAGTGCATAATTATTGTTGTATTGGCGTATTGTTGGTGATAGAACATGCGCGTATGTGGAATGATTCCAGTACTGTAGTAGGGGCAAAGTATGTCGGTATAAGTCGGGTAACGGGCTCAATAACTTAGCATTTTACATATGATTACTTTGAGCAAGTGGTTTTTATAACCGAATTATTTTATTCCATTTGTGGATTTAAACTATTTTGCAATGGCAAACAATGTTATACTCATTAAACCTGTGAACTCACCAACTATTCATTAGTTGACACTCTCATTTACATGCTTTTCAGGAGAACGTTCTTAAGGTTGGAATTTAGGAAGGCTACACGAGATGAACCTTTTTTTTACTATCTTTAAATTTTATGTTCATTTCCCTTTTGTAAAGACAATTGTGAAAGACAAGGTTTAACCTTTGAATGTATTTTGATGGTTGTTGTGATCTTGTAACTTTTGCTATGAAACTTGAGCTGTACATTCTGTGTTTCCGCTTTAGCGGGGTGTTACAGATTTGGTATCAGAGCTAAAGGTTATAGAGAATACCGGTTTTCCTTTGGAAAATCGCAACAATAACCAAAAACGGGAATGAACATTTAAATTACTAAACATGTTGCTAGTATAACTGGTTCGGGTATTGCATAATCGGTCTTTAATTAAACAAAGCCTGATCACCTATGTTTAATTAAAGAAAGAGTGATGCGAGACCGGAAATGGATATACTAGGAATATGTGTGTTTTCACACTTGATGCTTCACGTTGTATGACTAGTAGGAGCGTAGTTATTGCCTATAGTATGCAATAGTATAGTACGCTTAGCCCTTATATTGCGCGATAGTAATGTTATACACTCTCACTATGTCAACATCCTCATCACACTCTTACTTCATCAATACTATGTCGTCGTCATCATCATCAAGCTCACAACCTTCCTACACGCCATCAAGTGAGCGTACGTCTGACGTGGAACGAGACCCGTATGATGGGCCAAGGATGCCTCCGACTGTGGCTCCTCCACAACCCATCCCGGTAGTAATACCACCTAGGGGTCCATGTACGAGGCAAACCGCTAGGAAGAGCGTGCCCATACCTAGTCGAGTGTCTTTTAGGTCTGATCAGCGAGATGCACCGGAACCCTCACGGGTGATCGAGGGAGAGCCGAGTAACCGAGCGCCTGGCATGACCTGGACCGAAGAGCAACGCCTTAGGGCCGTGGCAATGGACTTGCACGGATGTCAAGTGAGGGTCAGTCACCAGAGTCAAGTCATAACCGAGCTAGTGGAATTAAGTCACCTTTTGACCAATCGGTCGTCCGACGCCCTAAATAGAGCGAAAATAGCTCGGAGGATAGCTTTACGAGCCGAGATAATGAGCATAGTAGTAGTGATGCTGTTGACGCTATTGGTGTTGTGGGTTTCGATTGAAGTGTATCGGGGCGGATATTGACGTGGACGGTGAAAAAATTTAGAAAATGGAACTTTTTAATTTCTAGTTGTTTCAATCTTAAATTTCAGTTTGTAATTCTATACTGATGTGCGATGCACATCAGAAATTTTGTATCAAACGGCTATTATTAATGACTTCAATGAAAAGGCATTTTTTAATTATATATGTGGAACATGCAATAGTTATTTATTTATTCTCCAACACTTCGAAGTTTCAAATGTATTCTTTACAAAAACATCCGACTTTAATTACTCAAATTTTTAATCAACTCGATTTTTGAAATTGTGTTTTAGAAAAATGCCACCAAGAAGATCCACACGTCACACGGGAGGAAATCCTGATGATCAAAACCCCGATATCGCCCAACTCATAACTCAACGTATCCAAGAGGCGATACCTAACATCATAGCCCAAGTTACCACAGGTATTAATGAGAATCAAAGGAATGTTAATGTAGGAGGAGGAACTCCTAATAACACTCAAGACAATAGAGGATGTAGCTACAAAACGTTCATGACTTGCAAACCCAAGGAGTTTCATGGAACGGAAGGTGCTATAGGATTACTCTCATGGTTTGATAGTATGGAGTCAGTACTTCATATCTGTAAGTGTTCGGAGGATCGCATGGTAGAGTATGCGGCCTGTCAGTTGCAAAAGCGAGCTCTAACTTGGTGGAACATTCAAGTACAAACACGTGGAAGGGAAGATGCGTACAAACTTACCTGGACTGAGTTCAAGGAATTGTTCATGGAGGAATACTGTCCCAAGAGCGAAGTTCAGAAATTGGAAGCTGAACTTTGGGATCTTACCATGGTTGGTTCGGGGATAGATCGCTACACCGCTCGTTTTCACGAACTTTCGAAACTAGTACCTCACATGGTTACCCCGGAGAGCAAACAGATCGACCAATATTTGTACGGATTAACCCCGGAGATCCGAGGGATGGTTAAGTCATCAAGTCCGACCACGATCCAAGCCGTCGTAGCCTTAGCAACTAGTTTGACCCATGATGCGGTCAGAGCAGGAACTCTAACTCAGAAAGGAGTCGGTATTAAGAGAAGGTCGGAGAATCAGTCGGGAAAAGCAATTGGAAGTAGTTCAAGTAGGAACAAGAAAGTAGTGGGAAATTTTGGGATGAATGCTAAGGAAGTAGGACGTTACAATAGGCCCACCCAAAGTGTAACCAATGTGGTTCGCATCACGAGGGAGCCTGTCTCATCTGTAGCATCTGTAAGCAAAAAGGTCATTTAGCCCGATTTTGTAAGATGGTGAAGAATATGAAAGAGGAAGGAAGGGTATGCTATGAGTGCGGAAGTCCAGATCACTTCCGAAACGTGTGCCCAAGGTGGAAAAGGGGACCAAACAATAACAACGTTGGGTATCAAACAAGACAAGCTAATCAGGGAAACCAAGGAGGACAAGCTCGAGGACGGGCATTTGTTTTAGGAGCATGAGAAGCACGTCGAGACCCCAATGTAGTGACAGGTACGTTTCTTCTAAACGATTATTATGCATCCGTATTATTCGACACTGGTGCCGATAAGAGCTTTGTTTCTTTAGAATTTAGGCCTTTGATCAATCTAGAATCTAAGAAAATGCCGAATGCTTATATTGTTGAGGTTGCTAATGGATTTGAATTAGAAGCTAAGGATGTAATCTTAGGCTGTACCTTGAACTTAGCTGATAAACTGTTTAGTGTTGATCTTATTCCAATTGAATTGGGGAGTTTCGATGTAGTAATAGGCATGGATTGGTTATCTAAGCACCGAGCAGAGGTTAGTTGTTTTGAAAAGACGGTTAGGTTACCATTACAAGGCGGAGAAACCCTAGTTGTCCAAGGAGATAGAGCTGGAAGGAGTCTGAAGATAGTATCATGTATGAAGGTCCATAAGTATTTGAGGAAGAAGTATGTTGCGTTCTTGGCACAAGTAATTGAGAAGAAGTCTGAGGAGAGGCGAGTCCAGGATATTCCTGTGGTGAAGGATCACCCAGAAGTATTTCCATACGATTTGCCTGGACTTCCACCGTTTAGACAAGTCGAATTTCAGATTGATCTTGTACCCGGAGCGGCGCCTGTAGCCAAGGCCCCGTATCGCTTAGCACCTGCAGAAATGCAAGAGTTGTCGAATCAACTTCAAGAACTTTTGGATAAAGGATTCATTCGACCAAGTTCATCACCCTAGGGAGCCCCGATTCTCTTCGTCAAGAAGAAGGATGGATCATTTCGAATGTGTATCGATTATAGGGAGCTAAATAAGTTGACAATCAAGAACCGATATCCCCTCCCTCGAATAGACGATTTGTTCGACCAGTTGCAAGGTGTAACTTACTTCTCTAAGATTGATCTTCGATCGGGATATCATCAGTTGAGAGTCCGAGAGGAAGATATTCCTAAAACAGCTTTTAGAACTCGCTATGGACACTACGAGTTTTTAGTTATGCCATTTGGATTCACGAATGCGCCAGCTGTGTTTATGGATCTAATGAATAGAGTATGTAGGCCATACCTTGATAAGTTTGTGATTGTGTTCATTGATGATATACTAATCTATTCTCAGAGTAAGAAGGATCACGAGCAGCATCTAAAAGTGATTTTAGAACTTCTCAAGGAGCAGAAGCTATATGCCAAATTCTCTAAGTGCGAATTTTGGATTCGGGAGGTACATTTCTTAGGTCACGTAATCGGGGAGAAAGGGATTCACGTGGACCCGGCTAAAGTAGAAGCCATTAAGAAATGGGAAGCCCCTAGGACTCCAACGGAAATTCGCCAATTTCTAGGCTTGGCGGGATACTATCGACATTTCATCGAGAATTTTTCTAAGAACGCTAAACCCCTTACCTCGTTAACCCAAAAGGAGAAGGAATTCGTTTGGGAAGTTCCACAAGAGGAAGCGTTTCAACTCCTAAAGAAAAAGTTGTGCAATGCACCGATTTTAGCTCTACTAGAAGGAACGAAAGATTTTGTAGTGTATTGTGACGCATCACATCAAGGATTAGGTTGCGTATTGATGCAAAACGATAAGGTGATAGCATATGCCTCGAGACAATTAAAAGTTCACGAAAAGAACTATACCACACACGATTTGGAACTCGGAGCTGTGGTATTCGCTCTGAAGATATGGAGACATTATCTATATGGTACCAAGTGTACTATTTTCACCGATCATAAAAGTCTTCAACACATCTTTGATCAAAAGATGCTAAACATGAGGCAAAGAAGATGGGTAGAACGTCTCAGCGATTACGATTGTGAGATACGTTACCACCCAGGTAAGGCCAATGTGGTAGCCGATGCCTTGAGTAGGAAAGAAAGGGTAAAACCTTCACGAGTCCGAGCGTTAGGAGCACTGGTTCAAACAAGTTTGAAAACCCGGATTTTTGAAGCTCAGATTGAAGCATTGAAACCTGAAAATCCGAAGGGATAGACTCTTCATGGTTTAGAGTCTAGTTTTGAAACTAAGATTGATGGAATATGTTACTTTAAGGGCAGAGTGTGGATCCCAAAGGCTGACAACCTACGGGAAATGATTTTTGAGGAGGCTCATAAATCGAAGTATTCAATTCACCCAGGAGCGGATAAGATGTACAAGGATTTAAGGGAATACTATTGGTGGCCAGGAATGAAGAAGGATATTTCCACATATGTAGGAAAATGCATAACGTGTGCAAAGGTCAAGGTTGTATATCAAAAGCCATCGGGACTGTTGCAACAACCGGAAATTCCCCAGTGGAAATGGGAGCAAATCACTATGGATTTTATAACCAAACTCCCGGGAACTGCCAAAGGGCATGACACGATTTGGGTTATAGTAGATCGATTTACGAAGTCTGCACATTTCTTACCTATTCGGGAAGATTATAAGATGGAAAAGCTTGCCTAAATCTACATCAAGGAGATCGTTACGCGGCATGGAGTTCCAGTTTCCATTATATCGGATAGAGATAGTCGCTTTACATCCCGATTTTGGCAATCACTCCAAAAAGCGTTGGGTACTCAGTTGAACTTTAGCACGGCTTATCATCCTCAAACGGATGGTCAGAGTGAGCGGACCATTCAGACTTTGGAGGACATGCTTCGGGCATGTGTATTAGACTTTGGAGGAAGTTGGGATAACCACTTGCCGTTAGTAAAATTCTCATACAACAATAGCCATCACACTAGTATTCAGTGTGCGCCATATGAAGCTCTGTACGGTCGCAAGTGTCGATCACCTCTTTGTTGGTTGGAAATTGGAGATAGACAACTATCTAGTCCGGACATTGTCCAAGAAACCACCGACAAGATCGCAATCATCAGGGATAAGCTTAAAGCAGCTCAAGATCGTCAAAAGAGCTATGCGGAGAATCGAAGAAAGCCTCTGGAATTTAAAGAGGAAGGAAAAAGTCTTTTTAAAAGTATCCCCTTGGAAGGGAACAGTTCGTTTTGGGAAAAGAGGAAAGTTGAGTCCACGGTATATTGGACCATTCAAGATCACGGAAAGAATTGGACCAGTAGCTTATAAGCTGGAATTGCCAATGGAGTTAAGTGCTATCCACAACACGTTTCACGTGTCGAACCTAAAGAAGTGTTTGGCTGACGAAGCAGTAACCGTGCCCTTGGAAGAAGTCCAAATCAACAATAAACTGCACATCGTAGAGGAACCAATGGAAATACTCGATAGGGAAGTCAAGCGTCATAAGAGAAGCAAAATCCCGATAGTAAAAGTCCATTGGGACACAAGGCGTGGGCCTGAATACACTTGGGAGCGGGAGGATTACATGTTACAAAAGTATCCTCACCTCTTCGCAAGCAAACCTGTTAACGCTAGTGACACTTGAATTTCGGGACGAAATTCTTCTAACCGGGGGAGACTGTGACAACTGTCAAATTCACATCTCAGGTTAGAACTGCTTTGGATACCTCATTTTTATGACATAGTTTACACAGTGCAATTTTAGCAGTAAACACGGTACGATAGGAAAAATTGAGAAATTTTGCCTAAGAAATCCTTGAATTAGGAAATTATCCATAAATCTCATAAAATGCCAACTTAATATATATTTATACTACAAGTATTTATGTAGTTGTTAATTTTTATATATTTCAAGTTTATTATATATATAAATACTTTATTTTATACATGTATACCTTGTATTTTAACTTTAAAAGAGAATACTTGTATTTTGATTTTATTTTAAACCATGAAGTGACTAAAATACATTTGTCACACCACACCACCACCCCCCCCCCCCCTCTCAAAGAGGCCGGCCACCCTCTCTCTCCCTCCATATGTATGCAACACTCTTCATCATTTCACCTCACTCTCTCATTTCAATCTCTCACTAAGAGAAAGTTGTCACCTTCTTCTCTCTCCATCTTCAAATCTTCATCCTCATCTTCATATCATCTTCAAGTGTTCATCATAAACTCCAGCCCCTAAACTCTTCTTCATCAAGAGTCCAAGGCAATCAAAGGTAAAAATAAGTGTGTTGGGTAAAATCCACACACATTCTTTCAAGACTTTTTCATCTTCCTGCATTTTAAAGTATGATTTTCATCTTTTCTACACTTTCTTCATATCTTTTAAAATCATATTTTATAGGTCTTAATGTTTGTAGATTTACCATCATAACATCTTTTGTTTGTAAAAGATGGTGCATCCAAAATCAAACCAATGTTAAGACCAAAGATGAACATTTTAAACCAATGTTCTTGGGAAATCCATCATTTTTGTTCAAGAGTCTCATGAATGGATCTTTGAAAACCATTAAAAACGTACTTAAACAAACATGCATGAGCTCAAAATACTGAATTTTTAGTTGCATGTTGATGTTCTTGGCAAGAACATCAACAATCTTCAAAATGGGTCTTTTATAAAAGTTTTCCAAGTTTGAGTTGATGGATAAATTGCATGCATTTTTAATTGATCACAAATATGTTTTGGAACTGAAAATAAGTGTATGGGTGAGAGTCAAATCGGATTTTGCATGCAAAAGAATAAGAATTTTGGTTTAAAAGTCAATTGGAGAGCACATGCACAAGGTGTTGTTTGGACAGCTTGCTGTCAGATTTCACACCCCACTTCAAAGAGTCATATCTCACTCATTTTAACTTCAAATGGAGTGATTCTTTTTCTAGAAATCATTTTATTTTGTTAAGATTCAAACCCAAGTGGTTTCATTCAAAAACTCAAATATTTCATTTATTAAACAGTCCTCACAAAATCCGTGTACAAACAGCAAAGTCTTCTGTCGGGTTTTACGTCGTGTATTATTTCATATACTTATACTCTTTCAAAAATTATGAAACGGATGCCAAAAGTTTCCTAACTCATTTAACCAACTGGACATAAAATTTCATGATCAAATTATACCTGGAAGTTACCCAAAGTAGGACACAAAGTGACATCAAATTCTGGACAGTAAAGGACAAATTATTATTTATTATTAAGGACTATTTCTAATCCCATTTCATCATTTCATGATGAAATAGTGGAGTATATAAGTATATCTTATATTTATGCAGTTTATTTATGCATTTTATTTATGTCTTTTATTTATGCATTTTATTTATTCTTTATCCCTTTTCATCTTTTATGATGAAATTGTGGAATGTTCATATATATAATATATTTATATATATTTATGCATTTTATTCTTGATCCCATTTCATCATTTTATGATGAAATAGTGGAGTATAAATATATATTATATCTATATATTTATACATTTAAATATTTGTCATTTCGTTTACGACCTCTAATTTTATCGTCGTTACGATAAAATTTCGGTTTATACATATATATGTACTACATATGTTTATGTTCTTTAAAACCCTTTTCGTTACTTATTGGGACGAATTTGTGGAAACTTTAATCTAAGAAGAACAATGTATACGTTTATTACGTTATAATATTAAAACACAACAAGGCATTTTATGATGATTTGGATAGGTAGTATCGAACCTTCGAGATTGAGAACTCACTAGTGACCTTACGTTCATAGGTTTGAAGTAGGATCATCTCGGAGTACTTGTGGGAGATTCACGGATTCTATCGCGTATCATGTGAGTATTCACAGCCCCTTTTTCAATGTTTTACATAGTTTGGGGTGAAAAGCATGTGGTTACTACAACTATTTTACACACCGATTATTTCGTTTTCTTGAAAATACGAAGCTTGTTTATTTATGCTCTATGGTATCTATGTTGTTGCAAATGTTGTAAGTTTGAGTTTCTTTTGCTATCATTCAAAAGTCCCCGTTTACGTATACGTTACCCGTTAACTCATGGATTGAACTGTTGGTAATTATGGATAACGTTATTTGGTTTGACACCCCACTCACAAGTAGCGCGTGTTTGAGTGCATAATTATTGTTGTATTGGCGTATTGTTGGTGATAGAACATGCGCGTATGTGGAATGATTCCACCACTGTAGTAGGGGCAAAGTATGTCGGTATAGGTCGGGTAACGGGCTCAATAACTTAGCATTTTACATATGATTACTTTGAGCAAGTGGTTTTTATAACCGAATTATTTTATTCCATTTGTGGATTTAAACTATTTTGCAATGGCAAACAATGTTATACTCATTAAACCTGTGAACTCACCAACTATTCATTAGTTGACACTCTCATTTACATGCTTTTCAGGAGAACGTTCTTAAGGTTGGAATTTAGGAAGGCTACACGTGATGAAGCTTTCTTTACTATCTTTAAATTTTATGTTCATTTCCCTTTTGTAAAGACAATTGTAAAAGACAAGGTTTAACCTTTGAATGTATTTTGATGGTTGTTGGGATCTTGTAACTTTTGCTATGAAACTTGAGCTGTACATTCCGTGTTTCCGCTTTAGCGGGGTGTTACAGATTTGGTATCAGAGCTAAAGGTTATAGAGAATACCGGTTTTCCTTTGGAAAACTGCAACTATAACCAAAAACGGGAATGAACATTTAAATTACTAAACATGTTGCTAGTATAACTGGTTCGGGTATTGCATAATCGGTCTTTAATTAAACAAAGCCTGATCACCTATGTTTAATTAAAGAAAGAGTGATGCGAGACCGGAAATGGATATACTAGGAATATGTGTGTTTTCACACTTGATGCTTCACATTGTATGCCTAGTAGGAGCGTAGTTATTGCCTATAGTATGCAATAGTATAGTACGCTTAGACCTTATATTGCGCGATAGTAATGTTATACACTCTTACTTTAGTATCACTATGTCAACATCCTCATCACACTCTTACTTCAGCAATACTATGTCGTCGTCATCATCATCAAGCTCACAACCTTCCTACACGCCATCAAGTGAGCGTACGTCTGACGTGGAACGAGACCCGTATGATGGGCCAAGGATGCCTTCGACTGTGGCTCCTCCACAACCCATCCCGGTAGTAATGCCACCTAGGGGTCCACGTACGAGGCAAACCGCTAGGAAGAGCGTGCCCATACCTAGACGAGTGTCTTTTAGGTCTGATCGGCGAGACGCACCGGAACCCTCACAGGTGATCGAGGGAGTGCCGAGTAACCGAGCGCCTGGCATGACCTGGACCGAAGAGCAACGCCTTAGGGCCGTGGCAATGGACTTGCACGGATGTCAAGTGAGGGTCAGTAACCAGAGTCAAGTCATAACCGAGCTAGTGGAATTAAGTCACCTTTTGACCAATCGGTCGTCCGACGCCCTAAATAGAGCGAAAATAGCTCGGAGGATAGCTTCACGAGCCGAGATAATGAGCATAGTAGTAGTGATGTTGTTGACGCTATTGGTGTTGTGGGTTTCGATTGAAGTGTATCGGGCGGATATTGACGTGGACGGTGGAAAAATTTAGAAAATGGAACTTTTTAATTTCTAGTTGTTTCAATCTTAAATTGCAGTTTGTAATTCTATACTGATGTGCGATGCACATCTTAAATTTTGTATCAAACGGCTATTATTAATGACTTCAATGAAAAGGCATTTTTTAATTATATATGTGGAACATGCAATAGTTATTTATTTATTCTCCAACACTTCGAAGTTTCAAATGTATTCTTTAAAAAAACATCCGACTTTAATTACTCAAATTTTTAATCAACTCGATTTTTGAAATTGTGTTTTAGAAAAATGCCACCAAGAAGATCCACACGTCACATGGGAGGAAATCCTGATGATCAAAACCCCGATATCGCCCAACTCATAGCTTAACGTATCCAAGAGGCGATACCTAACATCATAGCCCAAGTTACCACAGGTATTAATGAGAATCAAAGGAATGTTAATGTAGGAGGAGGAACTCCTAATAACACTCAAGACAATAGAGGATGTAGCTACAAAACGTTCATGACTTGCAAACCCAAGGAGTTTCATGGAACGGAAGGTGCTATAGGATTACTCTCATGGTTTGATAGTATGGAGTCAGTACTTCATATTTGTAAGTGTTCGGAGGATCGCATGGTAGAGTATGCGGCCTGTCAGTTGCAAAAGCGAGCTCTAACTTGGTGGAACATTCAAGTACAAACCCGTGGAAGGGAAGATGCGTACAAACTGACCTGGACTGAGTTCAAGGAATTGCTCATGGAGGAATACTGTCCCAAGAGTGAAGTTCAGAAATTGGAAGCTGAACTTTGGGATCTTACCATGGTTGGTTCAGGGATAGATCGCTACACCGCTCGTTTTCACGAACTTGCGAAACTAGTACCTCACATGGTTACCCCGGAGAGCAAACGGATCGACCGATATTTGTACGGATTAACCCCAGAGATCCGAGGGATGGTTAAGTCATAAAGTCCGACCACGATCCAAGCCGCCCTAGCCTTAGCAACTAGTTTGACCCATGATGCGGTCAGAGCAGGAACTCTAACTCAGAAAGGAGTCGGTATTAAGAGAAGGTCGGAGAATCAGTCGGGAAAAGCAATTGGAAGTAGTTCAAGTAGGAACAAGAAAGTAGTGGGAAATTTTGGGATGAATGCTAAGGAAGTAGGACGTTACAATAGGCCCCACCCAAAGTGTAACCAATGTGGTTCGCATCACGAGGGAGCCTGTCTCATCTGTAGCATCTGTAAGCAAAAAGGTCATTTAGCCCGATTTTGTAAGATGGTGAAGAATGTGAAAGAGGAAGGAAGGGTATGCTATGAGTGCGGAAGTCTAGATCACTTCCGAAACGTGTGCCCAAGGTGGAAAAGGGGACCAAACAATAACAACGCTGGGTATCAAACAAGACAAGCTAATCAGGGAAACCAAGGAGGACAAGCTCGAGGATGGGCATTTGTTTTAGGAGCAGGAGAAGCACGTCGAGACCCCAATGTAGTGACAGGTACGTTTCTTCTAAACGATTATTATGCATCCGTATTATTTGACACTGGTGCCGATAAGAGCTTTATTTCTTTAGAATTTAGGCCTTTGATCAATCTAGAATCTAAGAAAATGCCGAATGCTTATATTGTTGAGGTTGCTAATGGATTTGAATTAGAAGCTAAGGATGTAATCTTAGGCTGTACCTTGAACTTAGCTGATAAACTGTTTAGTGTAGATCTTATTCCAATTGAATTGGGGAGTTTCGATGTAGTAATAGGCATGGATTGGTTATCTAAGCACCGAGCAGAGGTTAGTTGTTTTGAAAAGACGGTTAGGTTACCATTACAAGGCGGAGAAACCCTAGTTGTCCAAGGAGATAGAGCTGGAAGGAGTCTGAAGATAGTATCATGTATGAAGGTCCATAAGTATTTGAGGAAGAAGTATGTTGCGTTCTTGGCACAAGTAATTGAGAAGAAGTCTGAGGAGAGGCGAGTCCAGGATATTCCTGTGGTGAAGGATCACCCAAAAGTATTTCCAGACGATTTTCCTGGACTTCCACCGTTTAGACAAGTCGAATTTCAGATTGATCTTGTACCCAGAGCGGCGCCTGTAGCCAAGGCCCCGTATCGCTTAGCACCTGCAGAAATGCAAGAGTTGTCGAATCAACTTCAAGAACTTTTGGATAAAGGATTCATTCGACCAAGTTCATCACCCTGGGGAGCCCCGATTCTCTTCGTCAAGAAGAAGGATGGATCATTTCGACTGTGTATCGATTATAGCGAGCTAAATAAGTTGACAATCAAGAACCGATATCCCCTCCCTCGAATAGACAATTTGTTCGACCAGTTGCAAGGTGTAACTTACTTCTCTAAGATTGATCTTCGATCGGGATATCATCAGTTGAGAGTCCGAGAGGAAGATATTCCTAAAACAACTTTTAGAACTCGCTATGGACACTACGAGTTTTTAGTTATGCCATTTGGATTGATGAACGCGCCAGCTGTGTTTATGGATCTAATGAATAGAGTATGTAGGCCATACCTTGATAAGTTTGTGATTGTGTTCATCGATGATATACTAATCTATTCTCAGAGTAAGAAGGATCACGAGCAGCATCTAAAAGTGATTTTAGAACTTCTCAAGGAGCAGAAGCTATATGCCAAATTCTCTAACTGCGAATTTTGGATTCGGGAGGTACATTTCTTAGGTCACGTAATCGGGGAGAAAGGGATTCACGTGGACCCGGATAAAGTAGAAGCCATTAAGAAATGGGAAGCCCCTAAGACTCCAACGGAAATTTGCCAATTTCTAGGCTTGGTGGGATACTATCGACGTTTCATCGAGAATTTTTCTAAGATCGCTAAACCCCTTACCTCGTTAACCCAAAAGGAGAAGGAATTCATTTGGGAAGTTCCACAAGAGGAAGCGTTTCAACTCCTAAAGAAAAAGTTGTGCAATGCACCGATTTTAGCTCTACCAGAAGGAACGGAAGATTTTGTAGTGTATTGTGACGCATCACATCACGAAAAGAACTATACCACACACGATTTGGAACTCAGAGCCGTGGTATTCGCTTTGAAGATATGGAGACATTATCTATATGGTACCAAGTGTACTATTTTCACCGATCATAAAAGTCTTCAACACATCTTTGATCAAAAGACGCTGAACATGAGGCAAAGAAGATGGGTAGAACTTCTCAGCGATTACGATTGTGAGATACGTTACCACCCAGGTAAGGCCAATGTGTTAGCCGATGCCTTGAGTAGGAAAGAAAGGGTAAAACCTTCACGAGTCCGAGCGTTAGGAGCACTGGTTCAAACAAGTTTGAAAACCCGGATTTTTGAAGCTCAGATTGAAGCATTGAAACCTGAAAATCTGAAGGGATAGACTCTTCATGGTTTAGAGTCTAGTTTTGAAACTAAGATTGATGGAATATGTTACTTTAAGGGCAGAGTGTGGATCCCAAAGGCTGACAACCTACGGGAAATGATTTTTGAGGAGGCTCATAAATCGAAGTATTCAATTCACCCAGGAGCGGATAAGATGTACAAGGATTTAAGGGAATACTATTGGTGGCCAGGAATGAAGAAGGATATTTCCACATATGTAGGAAAATGCATAACGTGTGCAAAGGTCAAGGTTGTATATCAAAAGCCATCGGGACTGTTGCAACAACCGGAAATTCCCCAGTGGAAATGGGAGCAAATCACTATGGATTTTATAACCAAACTCCCGGGAACTGCCAAAGGGCATGACACGATTTGGGTTATAGTAGATCGATTTACGAAGTCTGCACATTTCTTACCTATTCGGGAAGATTATAAGATGGAAAAGCTTGCCTAAATCTACATCAAGGAGATCGTTACGCGGCATGGAGTTCCAGTTTCCATTATATCGGATAGAGATAGTCGCTTTACATCCCGATTTTGGCAATCACTCCAAAAAGTGTTGGGTACTCAGTTGAACTTAAGCACGGATTATCATCCTCAAACGGATGGTCAGAGTGAGTGGACCATTCAGACTTTGGAGGACATGCTTCGGGCATGTGTATTAGACTTTGGAGGAAGTTGGGATAACCACTTGCCATTAGTCGAATTCTCATACATCAATAGCTATCACACTAGTATTCAGTGTGCACCATATGAGGCTCTGTATGGTCGCAAGTGTCGATCACCTCTTTGTTGGTTGGAAATTGGAGATAGACAACTATCTAGTCCGGACATTGTCCAAGAAACCACCGACAAGATCGCAATCATCAGGGATAGGCTTAAAGCAGCTCAAGATCGTCAAAAGAGTTATGCGGACAATCGAAGAAAGCCTCTAGAATTTCAAATTGGTGATAGAGTCTTTTTAAAAGTATCCCCCTGGAAGGGAACAGTTCGTTTTGGGAAAAGAGGAAAGTTGAGTCCACGGTATATTTGACCATTCAAGATCACGGAAAGAATTGGACCAGTAGCTTATAAGCTGGAATTGCCAATGGAGTTAAGTGCTATCCACAACACGTTTCACGTGTCGAACCTAAAGAAGTGTTTGGATGACGAAGCAGTAACCGTGCCCTTGGAAGAAGTCCAAATCAACAATAAACTGCACATCGTAGAGGAACCAATGGAAATACTCGATAGGGAAGTCAAGCGTCTTAAGAGAAGCAAAATCCCGATAGTAAAAGTCCATTGGGACACAAGGAGTGGGCCTGAATACACTTGGGAGCGGGAGGATTACATGTTACAAAAGTATCCTCACCTCTTCGCAAGCAAACCTGTTCACGCTAGTGATACTTGAATTTCGGGACGAAATTCTTCTAACCGGGGGAGACTGTGACAATTGTCAAATTCACATCTCAGGTTAGAACTGCTTTGGATACCTCATTTTTATGGCATAGTTTACACAGTGCAATTTTAGCAGTAAACACGGTACGATGGGAAAAATTGAGAAATTTTGCCTAAGAAATCCTTGAATTAGGAAATTATCCATAAATCTCATAAAATGCCAACTTAATATATATTTATACTACAAGTATTTATGTAGTTGTTAATTTTTATATATTTCAAGTTTATTATATATATAAATACTTTATTTTATACATGTATACCTTGTATTTTAACTTTAAAAGAGAATACTTGTATTTTGATTTTATTTTAAACCATGAAGTGACTAAAATACATTTGTCACACCACACCACCCCCCCCCCCTCAAAGAGGCCGGCCACCCTCTCTCTCCCTCCATATGTATGCAACACTCTTCATCATTTCACCTCACTCTCTCATTTCAATCTCTCACTAAGAGAAAGTTGCCACCTCCTTCTCTCTCCATCTTCAAATCTTCATCTTCATCTTCAGATCATCTTCAAGTGTTCATCATAAACTCCAGCCCCTAAACTCTTCTTCTTCAACGAAATGGGAAGGTCCCTATCGTATCTCCGGAGTCGTTGGTAAAGGAGCCTATCTACTTCGAACCCTCGACGAACGTGCATTCTACTAATAGTTTCTTGGAGTTTCTTCTGTTCTCTATCACAGGAAGATGGCAGATGGCGGAAACTCAGAACGAACCGCTGACCCAGCGCATGGAAAGCTTGAAAAGGTTCAAGATGTTCCTAAAGCCACCGGTGATTATTGCCAAGAAGAAGTTATCTTAGACCCGAGCAAGCCCGAACAAAAAGTCTTGATAGGATCACCTCTCGATCCCCACCTTAGGCAAAGGATAATATCTTTCTTGCAGGAATATGCTGACTGCTTTGCCTGGCCGCATGAAGATATGGTTGGCATTGACCCTAACATCATTTCTCACAAGCTCAATGTCGATCCATCGTTTAAACCCGTCAAGCAAAAGCGCCGTAAATTCGCTCCTGAAAGAAATAAGGTAATAAACGATGAGGTCGATAACCTCCTCAAGACAGGAAAGATCCGAGAAGTAAAGTATCCCGACTGGCTTGCTAATGTCGTGGTCGTGGCTAAGAAGAATGGAAAATGGAGGGTCTGTATCGACTTCACCGATCTCAATACGACTTGCCCAAAAGATCCTTTCCCATTACCACATATCGACGCCATGGTCGACGCAACTGCAGGACATGAACTATTGACCTTCATGGATGCCTATTCAGGATATAACCAAATCTTAATGCACGTCGAGGACCAGGAGAAAACCGCTTTTATGACGAACCGAGGTATTTACTGTTATAAAGTTATGCCTTTCGGACTAAAAAATGCAGGATCCACCTATCAACGTCTAGTGAATAAAATGTTCAAAGACCATCCCGGCGACACAATGGAGGTATATATTGATGACATGCTTGTCAAGTCAAAGCAAGCGGTCGATCATGTCGAGCATCTGAGGCAATCGTTCGATATCCTTAGAAAGTACAGCATGAAGCTCAACCCGACAAAATGTTCCTTCGGCGTCAGTGCTGGAAAATTCCTGGGTTATATGGTCACTCACCGTGGCATCGAAGCTAATCCCGACCAGATCAGGGCCATTGTCGAGATCAAATCTCCCCGAAACTTCAAAGAAGTCCAAAGGCTCACTGGTCGGGTAGAGGCTCACTGGACCTTCCTTTTGCAGCTTTCCTGCGTCATCAAATCCCTTGTCTCTTTATTTTTATTCTCGTCGCACGTCTCGTCGAAAGATCCTTTCTTTAGTTGTTTAAGTCCACATCGACCTTAAGTTGTCCCTTTGGTGCGATTTTTGGCATTAACACACGTCAAAGTCAAAGTCTTTCAAGAAGGCGATTACGTCCTCCGTCGAGTGTTCCAAAACACTCAAGAGCTCAATGCCGGTAAACTTTCCATTAAATGGGAAGGTCCTTACCGCATCTCCGGAGTCGTTGGTAAAGGAGCCTATCGACTCCAGACTCTCGACAATCAAGAAATCCCACGCAGTTGGAATGCTACGCACTTGAAAAGGTATTTTTTCTAGAATCATTTTCCTCTCATGCAACTTAATTGTTTTACCACAGGGGCACATGATTCAAATTTCATCATGAAATTTGGTTACACGATCATAAGGTTTGAGCGACCTCTCGATCTGAGTTTCTGAATTCAGAAAAATTTTGTACGTTCTAACACGTCAATAATTGAGCCTATCATTACAAGTCAAACGTATGATATTTCAATCGTTATATAGCTATGAATGGCTAAGTCGCACGATTCTTCGCTCGTTCTATACTTAACAAAGTTACATAGTTGATATTACATCTATCTACGACATATATAAATCAAAATAAAAATTCGACAGAAGGATGAAATTCATTTACGAAACGTACGATTACATAGGAGCGACCGACGGTCGAGTATACAAAGCTAAAATGGTTCGACCACCAACGGTCGAGACATGAAAAGACATAGCATTTCCTAAATCTAGAGAGGAGCGTCGATCGTATGCTCAGTCTCGACCTTCGAATCCTCGTCACACCCGAAAATGCGCTAAGAAGCTAATATAAGGATCAAACGAGTATGTTAGGTGACACCCTAACCCGTGACATTTCAGAATGCGGCCCTTAAGATTAATGTTAATGTTAGAGGAAGGAATATGATCTTCTCGATGGTCGACTTCCAGTCCAACTTCTCCTCTATCTTCGAGTATCTAACAAAAGGAGATTGAAACATCTGCAAAAAGCAAAAGGGGTATGTTAAGCAAACATTCGGAGGAAACATTGGGAACACGAGTTTTGGGAGAAAAACTCACAAAGAATGCTAGTCCAGCTAAACACGATCCCATCTCTTCGATGGAGATCTTTTGAAAACGCTCTTTGAGGGATAAGAGCTGATATTTCCCCAGATGCGGAAATGACTTCGTCCTGTCAAGGACACAGTCAGTCAAGAGGATCGACGACAACGTAAAGTTGATCGTCATGACTTCCTCCTCACTCTCTCCCATCATTACACCCTCGCCCATGTCGGCTGATGAAAGGGTCGACGCGGCAGCAGAAGACATCGTCGCCAGATGCGCAAGATCCACGAACGTCGCGTCTATCGCAATTAAAGTCTTCTCGGACATAATCATTCTCAAAGAGCCTCCAATCTTGGAAGGCCTGAGAGGAATCGAGAAGCTATACCTCGTATGAACACTCAAAAATTTCGAAAAGTATCGAGCAAAGAACAACAAGGGATCAAAGAAAAATTCCACACTAAGAAACTTTTCAAGAGGATATAAAAGGAAATGATCCATTATGATCCCTATTTACGCAAACGAACGGATCCCTTAGATGATCGCCACATGCCCTCATCCCTTCGTATGACTGCAGGGATCGTCGACGCCTGTCAAAGACAGCTGGTAAGCACAATCGTACGTCAGTATGACGTCACGACCTCGTTTTCTCTTCGACTTCTCATTCGGTTAGAATTAAACCAATTCGGTTCCGAAACAACCAAGGTATTTTTAACGCAGAACCTTGAACACCCGACGAGCAAAATTTAAAATTCGAATTTGCCATCCTACTTTCAAATTTTTGGGGGCAAACTGTTTGGGCAAAATCTCACAGGTCTCGACCACGACCAAAGAAGGTAAGACGCATGTCATGAGTTATACCTTGTATTAAGATAAGGTCCCAACGAAGACCCTAAGAACCTTCGTCATCTCTCCTAAAAGGTAAGTTGAGAGTTCCTCATTACACTCGACCTCGACGTCACCCGTTCCGCACGACCGTCACATAAAACTGTACGACCTCGACCGACTAACGCGTTATACAACTGTTATATTTTTTTAAGTGTTTAATGCAGGAGTCAAAGTCATTTATGGACAAACGGCTATAACCGACGAAATCAGTTATGAGCATCTAAACTCACATTGAAGACGACGACCGTTACAACAATCATCAAAGATCTTATTAAAGTCATCCGAAGACTATAAAATCCCAGCTCAATCATCAGTTCAAGACACCTGATCAACACCGAATAACACAGAGAGAGATAGAACAAGAGCATCGAACAACAGAAGCAAACACAAACACTCAAAGAATATTCATTCGAAGCAAAGAGATCATTCATAGAAGATCACTCTCGACGCAAGACTCTCGCTCTCGACCAACAATTTATACACAGTTTTCACACACGACGCACACTGTTTTTACATTCCAAACACTTGTACTTTACATTTCGAAGTCTTTCCTTCATTTGTATTGTAATCTCTGTACGATCGACATCCAGAACACCAAGGACATCGCCCCTAATTGGCGACCATAGTGCAGCGACGACATCCACTGTCGTCCGCAGTTTTTTTCCTCGTTGAGGTTTTTCCTGCGTCATCAAATCCTTTGTATCATTTACATTTTTGTCTTTGTCGCATGCCTTTGTCGAAAGATTCCTTTCTTTAGTTGTTAAAGTCCACATCGACCTTAAGTTGTCCCTTTGGTGCGATTTTTGGCATTAACACCCGTCATGATGCTTCTGATACGAGTCACCGAGGTAGTCTTGGTCGAATGAAATCTTCATGGCTTTTGACTCCAGGTCTTCTTTGGGTCTTGATGAACGAGGGGTAGGTCGATCATCAGGTGCCTAGCTGGCATGACGTTTGGCTGTGGAATACGTCAGACCGCATACGTCAGACCCACCAGTGATGCAATTGACGACCTTTGCATGCTCGGGAGTCGGGGGTCGAGCGTCGTTAGCTGGAGTAACGACGTCGTCGATGATACTCTTGAGATTGCCTTTCGGGAAGTGATATGTCAGCTCCTTTTTGAGAGCTATGCAATCGTCCATCATGTGACCGTGGTCGATGTGGAAATCGCACCACTTTGATTTATCTTTCTTACCGTCGTCTTTGTCGGACTTCTTCGGCCACCGGATGGTCGCCTGGACGTTCTTCAGGGCCTCGACCAAGTCCTTAGTAGTCCCTTTGAATCCGTAGGAGAATATCTTAGGGTACTGGGGGAATTTAGTCGCGGCCGCAGTCTTGAACTCTGCCTTCGTCTTGAATCGGACGTTCGAGATTTGTCGCGCAGGCTCTGACTTGTATAATGCCTTCGTCTTGAACTCCGGCTTCTTTACACTAAGCTACCTGTTGTCGTCAGTGTGCTTTCGACAAAAAGCAACGTCGTCTTCCACCCTCATATAAGCAAGGGTTATTGCACGGACATCTTTGAAATTCTCTGGAGGATATTTGGTCAGATCGATGCATAGACCCGAACTGTCGTCTAGACCCGAACTGTCGTCTAGACCACGCTTGTAGGCTTCGATCGCGGTCTTGATGTCACAGTTGCGGACACTGATCATCTCCGTGTTGAATCTATTGAAATAGCTTCGGATAGATTCACCGGCCTTCTGCAAGACATAATACATATCGCTGGTCTGCTTCTCCATCTTGCGACTGCTGGCGAATTGCTGGGAGAACTGGTTGACTAACTCAGCTAATGAACCGATGGATTTGGGCTTGAGGTTAATCAACCATTGGAGGGCAGGACCAGTGAGGGTCACCCCTAAACTCTTGCACATGCAAAATTCTTGATACATATGCGGGATGGAGACCGTCCACATTATCTTCTTATACTGTGCGATGTGTTATGTTGGATCGGCTATCCCCGAGTACTTGGGTGTGAAAGCGGGGATATTATATTTCTTTGGGACATCGACGGTCGCTATCATGTCGACGAAAGGCGACGCATGAAATCCCGAGCGAGGCTCGACGTCGATAGGTACGGCTGCCCCCGGTAGCTTAGCGAGCAAAGACAAGACACGCTCATTCTGGTCTTCCAGCATCTTTAACCGCTGAGCGACGGGGTCGTTAGGATAAGGATTTACACCCGTTGGAGGATTAACCCCCGAACTGGTGCCATTTCCATACGACGAGCCATTGGTGTCCCCGTTGAAAGGGACGAAGTACGGCTGAGACCCATTATGCATGGGCGGAGGTCTCAGATGCTGAGGAGGAACTGACCCGAACTGGGGATGCCAACGAAAGACCCCTGCTGTGGATTCTGAACGAAGGGACCTTGCTGCTGATTCTGCATGAACGGGCCTTGCTGCTGATTCTGCATGAATGGGCCCGAACCTGGATTCTGGCCGAACGGAGCAGATCCTGGATTCTGACCGAACGATCTTGGACCTGGATTCTGAACGAATGGTCTGGAACGTTCTGCGGTCCGAATGGATTCCTCAACTGTACGATCTCTTCGGCTGCCCTTCGACTTTGCTCAGTAAGGGCGTTGATTTGATGGCGCGCAACTTCCATCTCCTGATACATCTGGACAATAAGCTGCTATTGGTTTCCATTACCTGCCATTTTCCTGAAACAGAAAAAAGGGGAAACTCCGGGAAATCATTAGTAAGACGCACGTTTGTCGAAGATTTTCTCTAGATGGGGCCCCACGGTGGGCGCCAAACTGTTAATGCCAAAAATCATCCAGAAGGATAACTTAAGGTTGATTGTGGAGCTTAACAGCTAAAGACATGAATCGTTCGACAAAGCTATGCGACTAAGACAAAAAATGTAAATAAGACGAAAGATTTTTGTGACGCAGGAAAAACCTCAACGAGGAAAAAACCTGCGGACGACTATGGATGTCGTCGTTGCACTATGGTCGCCAAACAGGGGCGATGTCCTTATGTTTCAGGTGTCGAGAGTACAATGATTACAATAAAAATGAAAGAAAGACTTTCGATGTAAAGTAAACAGATATATCGTGTATAAATATAAGTGCATCGTGCGTCGGAACAATGCGTCGTGCGTCGATTGCTTCGAGTGAAAAATACTCTTTTGCTTGGGAGATTACAGTACACTGTAAGTGATTCGGGGATCAGAGATGTGAAAATGGTGATGGAGTCCTTGTTTATATAGCTTTCGTGGTTTTAATTGACTCCATAAAGGCTTTGAATAATGGTCGTAACGGTTGCTGAAGTTAATGCTCGTAATTGACCTTTGTCGGTTATGTCCGTTGGCCATTAATGGTGTTGATCCTGCATTAAACATAGAAATCATAACAGTTGTCATATGTTAGTCGGTCGAGGTCGTGAGGTGTCTTACGAAGGTCGAGTGTCGTGAGTAACTTTCGATGTAAACTTTGGTCGGACGATAAAGTGCTTATGATTTTCTCTTGTCATAGAAAAGGTGTAATAAATATTTTCTCTTTTCTGGTCGTGGTCGAGACTGGTGAAATTTTACCCAAACAATACATCCGGAACTTCTTGATTCTTTCCTCCACCTCCTCAGACACACTTACGTCCGGGAATATAAGACCTGAAACATGGTGAGTTAATCAGAAGAACACAACTCTGTACATAGAAACCGAAGAAAAGAAATCTTATTGTTGGTATTCCACCCAAAAATCAACCACGACGCGACTTCGTCCAAAAGCTCGAGGGAATCTGTCTTCCCGAAGACATATCGGGCCTTCCACCCACGGTCATTCACCTGGGTGTTCAGCACCAGAACTTGATCTCCCCTGTATCGGGAAAACAGGCTGTATCGGTGGTACTTTATCGCCTTAACCATATGGGACGCTAGAAGTTCGAGTACAGTGAATGGCGTCGTCCAGTCACTAGTGATCTTATCGATCACACTGACGATTCGCCAGAATTGGGGCATCACTTGCGCCGGAGACAAACCAAACTCGACTAAAAACTCCCTCGCCAGAGGGACAAGCGGCCATTTTAAACCCACCTTAAAGGGGTATTCGTATAAAACGAAATGTCCACTCGGACAATCCGCCGACCGAAGTTGGCCAGATGAGCAGATCTCTACGGCGTCCGGAATGCCGGTCAAAGTCCTGAAAGCCTCCAAACTCTCCTGATTATCGATGGTACTCGTTGGTTCTATCGACATTTTTCTTCTAAAAATGTGAAGAACACTGAATTTCTCTGTTGAAATTTATAAGACGCTTGAATCACACGTAACAATGGCAAGAAAATCTCTCTGAAATCTTTCCTAAAAACACAAGTGAGCGTAAAGAGGAAACAATTCCCAGAATCGCGCTATTTATGACAAAGATAGTGTCAGGTCGACCCGCTGGATGGTCGACACCTGTCAAACGACTTTTCGCATGCATCATGCCGATGGACGACACCTGTTTTCTAAACGTCCTTTCGTCCCTGACACGCCGTCGTGACGTCACGACCCAATCACTTCCTCCAATCCGAATCGAACCAAGACGGTTGGAATTCAACCAGACCCTCTCCCCATGCGACACGTGGCAAAACGCGTCGTCAGATCTAAAATTCAAACTTCACGCTTGAAATTCAAAATTTGGGGGCAAACTGTTTGGGTAAAAAAACACACCTCACGACCGACGCCAGGAAACTCAGATAACATTTCCATAAGACCACCCCTGTATTAAGATAAGGTCTTACAAGACGTTTACATGCGTATGTTCGGTCGTACGTTTTTATGCTGGTCGTACGTTTCGTACGACCGACGTGTGGGACTTAAGACGGCCGTACGATTACACTAACCGTTAACAGTCAAACCTATTTCTTTTGTTCATTAATGCAAGTCTACGAGCATTCATGGTACGAACGGTCAGTAACGATCAGGTCATCAATGGCATTCAAAGCCCGACAGTGGTTACAAAGTGTACCATAATGACACCTTTAATGACCAGCGGAAGCTATTTAAAGGTCTGTGCTGCAACCGAAATGAGCATCTGTTCTGAAATCTACTCCAAGCTATTTCGCTCTGTTCCATGTACTTTCTAAGCAATTCTACACTAGAAACGCAGTAATTCACAAGGCATTCGAATGAATATCGCTAAAGCATCTTCGCACGACAGCAGTTCGAACCGCACGACGACAGCTTATTTCGCACGATTTACGCACGACACACGTCGTTTGCATACGACTAAGTTTATATTTACACTCATTTGTAATCTGTTGTACACAAATCACCTATTACAAAAGGACTCTCGTCCCTGTTTGGTGAACATAGTGCACCATCGACTCTCACGAGTCGACCGTAGTTTTTTCCCTCGTTTCAGGGTTTTCCACGTATCCAAAACTCTTGTCTTGTTTAATTTTTCCCGCGATTGTGTTGCTTGGCCTTGAGATACGTTTCTTTAGTTGTTAAAAGTCCACATCAACCTTAAGTTGTACTTTTGTGCGATTTTTGGCATTAACACTCACTAGCTAGATGTGGGCGATAAATCACCGGATGACTCAAACTATTAACCGTGGGTGGTTGATCTTGATGATCGTGTGACCCATAATGAATTATTTCTAGCATTGAGAATAGTATGGTGCATTGGGAGACTTGAACTATAGACTGGGAGTGGTTGGACTCAATGACCAATGTCCTACTAAGAAGCTCTAAACATTGAATTGTGGCCTACTTTTGTGTTCCGCCACGTTCCATGGGAATTAGGTCTCCCTCGTCATGGCAAAGTACATTTCGGACCAAACGGTCTTTTTATGGTATCAAAGAGGTTTGAGACACAAACAAGTTTATGAATTTATTAATTGTTCGATTCTTATTTTTATATTTTACCAACTGTTTGTTCTCACTAGGCTTTAGCCTAACATTTTTTCTTAAAATAACATGTATATCAAGTCATTCTAGCGGCAGGACTCCTCGAGTTTGAGGGAAGTGTCGAGAGGAAGTGGTAGCATTTTTGGTAAAGAGGAAAAGCGGCATATTTTTGGTTCTAGCCGGATCTTTTTGGAAGAGAGATAGCCACACTCGTTTTTAATCTAAGCCATTGTAGTTTATATTAGTAGGTTGTTGAGTTGTATCTCCTTGATAACTTATATGTAAATGCCATATTATTTCCCCTTTTTGGGTGATTTGTTTATGATAGTTATTTTATTTTCTGCAAATATTCAGGTTTAAATTTACCCTAATTTTAAGTCGGTATCAGAGCAGTATTTTTAGTGAACTAGGTATGAATGTAAGATGCCTAGACTTAAGCTGACGTGATTAAGTTATGTATTGTGAGATCTGGTAGAACTCTTAAGATAGGATGGTCTTAGAGTCGACGGAATTACACAAGTTAAGAAGTGTGGTTGTGGTAACGATGATGCTTATGTGTAATATGTTCATAATTTCAACTAGCTACTGCTATTATGAATATGTTGTTACGTGAGCATGCTTAGATTGCTATCGTTATAATGATTGATGAATGTAATGGTACGTTTCCATATGTTTAAATTCTTTTAGCCTATTTCTTACCTCCATTGTCGAATGTGTGACAGACTACGATGGTTAATACTCGTAATAGACCGGATGGCCATAACGCGAGGGCATCTACGATCGATGTTTGGGCAAAAAATCACGTCGTACGACTACGACCAAAACAGGTAAGACGCACGTTATAATCCAAATCTTTCATTAAGATAAGGTCTCGACAAAGACCCAGAACAACATCCGTCGTATCCCGAAAAAGGTAAGTCGTACGTCCCTCATGACGCTCGACCACAGCGTCGCCCGACCATCGCGTAAGATCATTGAAACTTCGACCAAAGCTAACGTTAACCTTGACTGTTACGTTTGTTAAGTATTTAATGCAGGAGTCAAAGCCATTAACAACAAGCGACCGTAACGGACGAGGATCATTATGGATATTCACTCCGACAACCGTTTCCAGCCGTTGTAGCCGTTGATCAAAGCATTAATGGAGCTAATTAATGACGTGAAGACTATAAATACCAAGCTAAGTCTTCACATCAAAGGACATCAATTAACACCCAGCATACATCGGCTAACATCATCGAACAACAGAGAAAACGCACCCGAACTCACAAAGAAGAACACCCAAATCAAGTACTGGAGACCAGAATCACTCAGCGAACTCAAGAACAACAGAAGCAAAGAGTTTTCTCTCGAAGAATAGCTCTCGACGCACGTCATCAGCTTTCGACCAGCAGTTCATACTCTGTTTTGCACACGACAAACACCTGTTTTTACGTTCAAACACTTGTACTTTACATTTCGAAGTCTTTTCTTCATCTGTATTGTAATCGTTGTACGATCGACACCAGTATCCAAGGACATCGCCCCTGATTGGCGACCATAGTATAACGACGACATCCACTGTCATCCGCAGGTTTTTTCCTCGTTTGAGGTTTTTCCTGCGTCATCAAATCCCTTGTTTCTTTATTTTTATCCTCGTCGCACGTCTCGTCGGAAGATTCTTTCTTTAGTTGTTTAAGTCCACATCGACCTTAAGTTGTCCCTTTGGTGCGATTTTTGGCATTAACAGTTTGGCGCCATCCGTGGGACTACATCTAGAGAAAATCCTCGACGAACGTGCATTCTACTAATAGTTTCTTGGAGTTTCTTCTATTTTATGTTGCAGGAAAATGGCAGCCCCTGGAAATCCGCAGCAAGCCGTCGCTCAGATGTATCAGGAGCTCGAGGTTGCCAGGAATCAACTCAATGCAATGGCAGAGCAGAATCGCAGAGCAGCTGAAGAGATCGCGCGGCTAAGGAATCCTTTTGGACCCCAGAATGGTCCTAGACCATTCATCCAGAATCCAGGTCCGGAACCAGGCCCGTCCGCGCAGAATCAGCATCCAGGTCCATTCATGAAGAATCAGCAGCCGGGTCCGTTCATTCCGAATCCCCAGTCTGGGCAGATTCCCCCTCAGCACATCTGACCACCACCCTTGAACAATGGATCCCAACCATTGCAAGGTGGCGCCCAGCCGTTTCAGAATGGATCCCAGCCGTTTTCCCAGCCGTTCCAAAGTAGTCCGCAACCTTTCCAGCAAGGATCGCATTATTTCCAGCAGAGATCGCAGCCATTTCAGCATGGACCACGATCGTTTCAGAATGGACCGCAGCAATTCCACTATGGGTCGCAGCCATATTTTGTTCCATTCAACGGGGACACCAATGGTTTGTCGCATGGTAATGGCAGTAGTCCATGGACCAATCCCTCGACAGGGGCAAATCCTGATATTAACGATCTCGTCGCCCAGCGTTTGAAGATGTTAGAAGACCAAAATGAGCGCGTCCTGTCCTTGCTCGCCAAGTTGCCTGGGGCAGCTGTGTCTGTCGACGTCGAGCCTTGCTCGGGGTATCAGGTGTCGCCCTTCATCGACGAGATCGCCACCGTCGAGGTCCCAAAGAAGTATAACATTCCTACCTTCACTCCCAAGGATTCGGGTGTGACCGATCCAACCGAGCATGTCGCGCAGTATAAGCAGCTCATGTGGACGATCTCGATTCTACACATGTACCAGGAAGTATGCATGTGCAAGAGTTTCGGGGAGACTCTCACTGGTCCAACTCTCCAGTGGTTGATCAATCTCAAACCCAAATCTATCGGGTCGTTTGCCGAATTGGTCAACCAATTCTCACGGCAATTCGCCAGCAGTCGTAAGATGGAAAAGCAGACTAGTGATCTGTACTATGTCGTGCAGAAGACCAATGAGTCCATTCAAAATTATTTCAATAGATTCAATGCCGAAATGATCAGTATCCGCAATTATGACATCAAAACTGCGATCGAAGCTTATAAGCATGGTCTAGATGATAGTTCAGGTCTATATATCGATCTGACCAAGTATCCCCAGAGACATTCGAAGACGTCCGAGCTCGAACCTTAGCATATATGAGGGTCGAAGATGATGCCGCCTTTCGTCGCAAGCACACTGACGACAAAAAGTCGTTAGGCGTCAGAAATCCAGAGTTCAAGACAAAGGCTGTTTCCAGAATAGAGCCTGTGCGCCAAATTTCAAATGTTCGTTTCAAGACGAAAGCAGAGGCCAGGACCGTGACTAAGTTCACTCAGTACCCCAAGATATCCTCTTACGGATTCAAAGGATCTGCAAAGGACTTAGTCGGAGCTCTGAAGACCGCTCAAGCTACCATTCGATGGCCAAAGAAGTCCGACCTGGACAATGCTAAGAAAGACAAATCAAAGTGGTGCGACTTCCACGTCGATCATGGTCATGCGACAGACGATTGTATCGCATTGAAGAAGGAATTAGCGTATCATTTCCCGAAAGGAAATCTCAAGGATATCATCGACGATGTCGCTATTCCAGCTAATAGCCATCGACCGTCGACTCCCAAGCATACAAAAGTTGTCAATTAAAATCCCCTACGCCATTGGGAATCCTGAAGATCGAGAATGAGTCGAAAACGTCGCTATGGTGCCCTATCGTACGACGATCAATCACAGACAGTATCTCATCGGATCGTCGTGTCGTCTTGTCATTTAAAACCTATCTTTCTTTCCGAAAAGAATAGGATAATAAATGACAGGGGGGCAATACCCCATGAAGGAGAAAGGTATGATTTCTAACTCTTTTCCATACAAAATTTTCTCACAAACAGCTACTGACTTAAGCATCGGAGGGTCGTTGGTGAGCCAACGACCAACCCTCGACATCGTTTTATCGCAGGATCGCACGACATAGACAATCAGGTCCATGACTTGATCACACCTTACATCTAGTCGAACGACTTGGTCGTACGATCGCATAGACGGCTTCGCAGCCTGAGCTTCTTAACTTAGAAAAACTTCGCGTTTTGAATAAATACCTTAGTCGTGTTTTGATTGGTATACATTCTAAATGAATGCCTTATTTTTTCTCTCTTATACCCTGTATGGATGCTTTGATCGTATGTTCTCATATTTTATAAGTACCTTGGTCACATGATTTCCTATGTATCTTACATTCCATTATATGAAAACACAAGTTCAAACAAATAGTGCATTTACTGAAAAGATCGTCAGGTACACGCTCGACCATCAACAGTCGAGCAGCAAAACAAACAAAATAAAATTCCTAAATTAAAGGTGGAGCATCCGTCGCATTCATGCCCAAAGTCCCGTCCTGAAGGCTTTCGCCTGCCACCTCCTCCTCAGCGTCCTTCTCATCGTCCGAGTCAAGATCCCTCTCGGTCCCGACGCCATTCAGATAGATGTCCAGCTCCTCCTTCGCCGAAGCAAAAGGGTCTTTTCCCAGCAAATGTCATCGCATGATCGCCGCCCGAGCAGTCAGACGAGCTATGGCAAAAACCGACTTACCCTCGTCCTTTGCAGCTTGCACTTCTTTCTCCAAACTCTCTACCTTGGATTTATAATCCTCGGCCTCTTTCGAAACAGCAGCCAAGGATTCCTTAATCTTTTCCATCTCCTCCCTTTGCTCGGCAGTCATGGACAAGGACTGCGTCAAGTGATGGCTAAGATCCTCCTTCGCATGATTAACGATCTCCATATGTTTTAAAGCGTCAGCAAGACGCTTCGATAGATCCTCTGTGCGACCAATAGCATCGTTTGCTCGATCCAATGCTGCATTCTCCCTTTCGCGTGCAGCAGACAAGAGATATTTCACCTTCGCCGTTTCACTTCGCAAGGCCAAGGAAGCTTGAAGTGCCTGCGAAATCATAAAAGACATACATGATCAGTAGACAACGACAACGACAACGACAACGAAGTCTGGGCCTAGACAAACTAAGTCTTGAAAGAAAGAATTACCATGAACACCAAGCTGGCTACATGGGCACCCATCTCCTCGATAGGAAAACCCTCAAAACGCTCCCTGAAAGATGGAAGCAGGAATTTATCCAGGTGAGGGAACAGGTTCGTCCCGTCTAGGACATTACCTGTCATAAAGTCCGATGGCAGCGTAAAGTTGACCGTCGTGACCTTCTCCCCTCCCGTCGTGTGTTCCTTGCCCTTGTCGGCTGACAAAGGATTCGACGCGGCAGACGGGGACTTCACCGTTTTCGTCGGAAGCGCAGAATTGATGGGTGTCGCTATAATCACCTTCTTGGGAGATGCGACCCCTACCTCTTCGGGTGTAACGACTCTCGACGAGTCATTAACCCCTGCCGATGACTCCCTCGGAGTCGTCGTCCTCGTCTTCTTCGGAATTTCAGGGCCAGCAGACATGGCTTGTAGCCTCTTCTCTCTGCCCTGACGAGCACGCTCCAACTCAGCTGCTCTCTTAGCAGAAACATTCAACACTTTAGGTTGAGACTCTCCTGGAAAAAAGGAATGTTACAAAGCACACAAAAGAAAAAGACTCGAGGTAACATAGGAAGAAAAGGAAAGTAAAACTTACCTGTCATCCCTCTCCCTCCTCTCGGCTTATCTTCTTCCTCTTCTCTTCCTTTCTCTTCACACTTCTCCCCCTGATTCTCTCCTGAAGATTCTAAATCATCGTCATCCGCCAAGTGTCGCACGACGAAAGACCTCTCGGCGACGCTAAATTCTAAAAACGAATTGATCTTCGCTTGAGAGTCAGCGTCTGGCTTCACGACCTCGAATTTTATGGCTGACAACATACAAAAAACAAGTTAAAAATCATATGTAAATCATCCACAGTGCACGCCAGATGAAATAACGAGGCTCACCCGACGTATTCCGGCTCGTCCTAATCCACTCACTCTCAGAGTCATGGGACAACTTACGCACGAAAACATATCGAGACTTCCACCCACGGTCGTTCACACCCGTCCCTAAGACCAAAACTCTTCAAGGGCGAAATAAGGAAATGATCCGTCAAAATCCCTATTTAGACCGAAAAACAGGGTTGGATCGAATCCCTGGATGATTTCCGCGCATTCCCGATCTTTTCGCATACCCTCACATATCTTCGACACCTGTCTTCGACAGCTGGTAAGCATCATCGCGCGTCAGTATGACGTCATAACTTTTCAACTTCTCGTTCAGTTAAAGGCGAACCGGTCTAGTTCCTCGACAACCAGGTAAGTCTTTCAACCCAGGTCACAAGTCTAAGCGTTCGACAAGCAAAATTTAAAACTTAAATTTGACATTCAATTTTCAAATTTTGGGGGCAAACTGTTTGGGCAAAAAATCACGTCGTACGACTACGACCAAAACAGGTAAGACGCACGTTATAATCCAAATCTTGCATTAAGATAAGGTCTCGACAAAGACCCAGAACAACATCCGTCGTATCCCGTAAAAGGTAAGTCGTACGTCCCTCATGACGCTCGACCACAACGTCGCCCGACCATCGCGTAAGATCATTGTACCTTCGACCAAAGCTAACGTTAACCTTGACTTTTACGTTTGTTAAGTATTTAATGCAGGAGTCAAAGCCATTAACAACAAGCGACTGTAACGGACGAGGATCATTATGGATATTCACTCCGACAACCGTTTCCAGCCGTTGTAGCCGTTGATCAAAGCATTAATGGATCTAATTAATGACGCGAAGACTATAAATACCAAGCTAATTCTTCACATCAAAGGACATCAGTTAACACCCAGCATACATCGGCTAACATCATCGAACAGCAGAGAAAACGCACCCGAACTCACAAAGAAGAACACCCAAATCAAGTACTAGAGACCAGAATCACTCAGCGAACTCAAGAACAACAGAAGCAAAGAGATTTCTCTCGAAGAATAGCTATCGACGCACGTCATCAGCTTTCGACCAGCAGTTCATACGCTATTTCGCACATGACAAATACCTGTTTTTACGTTCAAACACTTGTACTTTACATTTCGAAGTCTTTTCATCATCTGTATTGTAATCCTTGTACGATCGACACCAGTATCCAAGGACATCACCCCTGATTGGCGACCATAGTATAGCGACGACATCCACTGTCGTCCGCAGGTTTTTTCCTCGTTTGAGGTTTTTCCTGTGTCATCAAATCCCTTGTTTCTTTATTTTTATCCTCGTTGCACGTCTCGTCGGAAGATTCTTTCTTTAGTTGTTTAAGTCCACATCGACCTTAAGTTGTCCCTTTGGTGCAATTTTTGGCATTAACAACCGATCAACCGAGGGTGACTACAGCAGTGGTGCCTCCACCTCTAAACAACGTATTGGGCGGAGGGGTCGAGCATATACCACAACACAACCTGGAAACATCTTAACCCCTTATCGAAGAGGTAACTGTTAATGCCAAAAATCGCACCAAAGGGACAACTTAAGGTCGATGTGGACTTAAACAACTAAAGAAAGGATCTTTCGACGAGACGTGCGATGAGGGAAAACATAAACGAGACAAGGGATTTGATGACGCAGGAAAAACCTCAAACGAGGAAAAAACCTGCAGATGACAGGGAGTGTCGTCGCTATACTATGGTCGCCAATCAGGGGCGATGTCCTTGGTACTGGTGTCGATCGTACGATGATTACAATACAAATGAAGGAAATGCTTCGAAATGTAAAGTACAAGTGTTTGAATGTAAAAACAGGTGTTTGTTGTGTGAATACAAAGTGTAAATAACTGTTGGTCGAAAGCTGTCGTCGTGCGTCGAGAGTGAGTTCTTCGAGAGAGAATGCTTCACTTGAATTTGGTGTAGAGTTCTTCTGTGTTGTCCCAGATGTCCTGAAATGATTGCTTGAACTCAGTATTTATAGTCTCCGCGTCATTAAATGCTCTCTTTAACGGTTACAACGGCTAGAAACGGTCGCAGAGATGAATGTTCATAATAGTCTCCGTCCGTTACGGCTGCCGGCTATTAATGGCTTTGACTCCTGCATTTAATCAAGTGTACAAACGTAACAGTCAAGGTTAACGTTAGCTTTGGTCGAAGGTGCAGTGATCTTACGCGATGGTCGTACGGGACGGGCGATGCTGTAGTCGAGCGTCATGGGAGACGTACGACTCACGTTTTACGGGAGACGAAGGATGTCTTCTGGGTTCTTGTCGAGACCTTATCTTAATACAAGATTTGGATTATAGCGTGCGTCTTACCTGCTCTGTTCGTGGTCGTACGACGTGATTTTTTGCCCAAACAGTAACAACGGAGACAAGATTGATGGATAGGATGGTGAGGGCTATGAATAAGGCCATGACCCAACAACAAGAACAATTTATGAAACTATTGGAAGACAGGGACACCAACAAACATAGGCACGAAACGGTTGCTGAAAACATCATTGTGGCGGGATCCAGGGGTACCGGAAATGAAATTCCTACCAAAGGCATAGTGACTTTGGATACAAGGCAAGCGGGGAGAGCTTGCTCCTTCAAAACCTTTCTCAGTTGCAGACCTCCCGAGTTCAAAGGTACGGATGATCCGGTGGTTTGCATGAATTGGATCCGGGAAATGGAACAGGCCTTCAGGACTAGTGAATTCGTGATAGCCAAAAGGAAAAGTTAGGATCTCAAATGCTCAGAGGGGTGGCCCTCATATGGTGAAATGTTTACTCCACTTCCCTAGAGGCCTCAGTGTTGGCCAAGTTGAGTTGGACGACTTTCAAGAAGAAGGTGTTGGAAAAATACTGCAACGAGCGGGCGATGGACTAGATAGAGGAAGAGTTCCGGAATTTGAAGAAGGGGAACTTGTCGGGTAGAGGCTCTAAATAGTTATTGGCATGCCTCTACAATAGGAAAGCCTCTACCAAATGGGAAGGTCCCTATCGTATCTCCGAAGTCGTTGGTAAAGGAGCCTATCGACTTCGAACCCTCGACAATAAAGAAATCCCACGAAGTTGGAATGCGACGCATTTGAAAAAATATTTCTTTTAAAATCGCCTTCCTATCATACAAAGTTTTCAGCACGACGGTAAGCATCGCAAAATCGTTGGTAAAACCACGACCGATCTCTAACAAACTTTATCGCAGGAACGCGCGACATGAGTATCCAAGTGCATGACTCGATTGTTTGATCACAGGGGCATATATTCTAAAGTTCCATCATATGCTACAGTCACATGTAAGGTCTAAACGATCCCTCGATCTAAGTTTCTGGAACTCAGAACAACTTTGTATGTTCTAACACATCGATGATATATATTTGTGTCCACAGTCCAAATACATGATTTATGTTTCAACCGTTATATTGCAATAAAAGCCTAAGTCGCACGAACCTCCGTTTATTTCATACTTTTATCCACGACATATGTAATTAAAAAAACACGAGTTCAGCAAAAGGAGGAACTTCATTGAACGATTATATATGAACGACCGATAGTCAGACAAGTAAATACAAAGTCAAAAGTCGTTGCATACCAACGGCCCGACCACCAACGATCGAGCATGGAAAGCCTAGTTCATAAACCCAGAAAAAAGAAATTAAAACAAGTTCCTTTCCCATTACCGCATATCGACGCCATGGACGACGCAATACGCCAAAAATCATGACGGGTGTTAATGCCAAAAATCGCACCAAAGGGACAACTTAAGGTCGATGTGGACTTTAACAACTAAAGAAAGGAATCTTTCGACAAAGGCGTGCGACAAAGACAAAAATGTAAATGAGACAAAGGATTTGATGACGGAGGAAAAACCTCAACGAGGAAAAAACCTGCGGACGACAGTGGATGTCGTCGCTGCACTATGGTCGCCAATTAGGGGCGATGTCCTTGGTGTTCCGGATGTCGATCGTACAGAGATTACAATACAAATGAAGGAAAGACTTCGAAATGTAAAGTACAAGTGTTTGGAATGTAAAAACAGTGTGCGTTGTGTGTGAAAACTGTGTATAAACTGTTGGTCGAGAGCGAGAGTCTTGCGTCGAGAGTGATCTTCTATGAATGATCTCTTTGCTTCGAATGAATATTCTTCGAGTGTTTGTGTTTGCTTCTGTTGTTCGATGCTCTTGTTCTACCTTCTTTGGTCGCGGTCGAGACCTGTGAGATTTTGCCCAAACAGTTTGCCCCCAAAATTTGAAAGTAGGATGGCAAATTCGAATTTTAAATTTTGCTCGTCGGGTGTTCAGGGTTCTGCGTTAAAAATACCTTGGTTGTTTCGGAACCGAATTGGTTTAATTCTAACCGAATGAGAAGTCGAAGAGAAAACGAGGTCGTAACGTCATACTGACGTACGATTGTGCTTACCAGTTGTCTTTGACAGGTGTCGACGATCCCTGCAGTCATACGAAGGGACGAGGGCATGTGGCGATCATCTAAGGGATCCGTTCGTTTGCGTAAATAGGGATCATAATGGATCATTTCCTTTTATATCCTCTTGAAAAGTTTCTAAGTGTGGAATTTTTCTTTGATCCCTTGTTGTTCTTTGCTCGATACTTTTCGAAATTTTTGAGTGTTCATACGAGGTATAGCTTCTCGATTCCTCTCAGACCTTCCAAGATTGGAGGCTCTTTGAGAATGATTATGTCCGAGAAGACTTTGATTGTGATAGACGCGACGTTCGTGGATCTTGCGCATCTGGCGACGATGGCTTCTGCTGTCGCGTCGACCCTTTCATCAGCCGACATGGGCGAGGGTGTAATGATGGGAGAGAGTGAGGAGGAAGTCATGACGATCAACTTTACATTGTCGTCGATCCTCTTGACTGACTGTGTCCTTGACGGAACGAAGTCATTTCCGCATCTGGGGAAATATCAGCTCTTATCCCTCAAAGAGCGTTTTCAAAAGATCTCCATCGAAGAGACGGGACCGTGTTTAGCTGGACTAGCGTTCTTTGTGAGTTTTTCTCCCAAAACTCGTGTTCCCAATGTTTCCTCCGAATGTTTGCTTAACATACCCCTTTTGCTTTTTGCAGATGTTTCAATCTCCTTTTGTTAGATACGCGAAGATAGAGGAGAAGTTGGACTGGAAGTCGACCATCGAGAAGATCATATTCCTTCCTCTAACCTTAACATTAATCTTAAGGGCCGCATTCTGAAATGTCACGGCGTAGGGTGTCACCTAACATACTCGTCTGATCCTTATATTAGCTTCTTAGCGCATTTTCGGGTGTGACGAGGATTCGAAGGTCGAGACTGAGCATACGATCGACGCTCCTCTCTAGATTTAGGAAATGCAATGTCTTTTCATGTCTCGACCGTTGGTGGTCGAACCATTTTAGCTTTGTATACTCGACCGTCGGTCGCTCCTATGTAATCGTACGTTTCGTAAATGAATTTCATCCTTCTGTCGAATTTTTATTTCGATTTATATATGTCGTAGATAGATGTAATATCAACTCTGTAACTTTGTTAAGTATAGAACGAGCGAAGAATCGTGCGACTTAGCCATTCATAGCAATATAACGATTGAAATATCATACGTTTGACTTGTAATGATAGGCTCAATTATTGACGTGTTAGAACGTACAAAATTTTTCTGAATTCAGAAACTCAGATCGAGAGGTCGCTCAAACCTTATGATCGTGTAACCAAATTTCATGATGAAATTTGAATCATGTGCCCCTGTGGTAAAACAATTAAGTTGCATAAGAGGAAAATGATTCTAGAAAAAATACCTTTTCAAGTGCGTAGCATTTCAACTGCGTGGGATTTCTTGATTGTCGAGAGTCTGGAGTCGATAGGCTCCTTTACCAACGACTCCGGAGATGCGGTAAGGACCTTCCCATTTAATGGAAAGTTTACCGGCATTGAGCTCTTGAGTGTTTTGGAACACTCGATGGAGGACGTAACCGCCTTCTTGAAAGACTTTGACTTTGACGTGTGTTAATGCCAAAAATCGCACCAAAGGGACAACTTAAGGTCGATGTGGACTTAAACAACTAAAGAAAGGATCTTTCGACAAGACGTGCGACGAGAATAAAAATAAAGAGACAAGGGATTTGATGACGCAGGAAAGCTGCAAAAGGAAGGTCCAGTGAGCCTCTACCCGACCAGTGAGCCTTTGGACTTCTTTGAAGTTTCGGGGATTAGCTTCGATGCCACGGCGAGTGACCATATAACCCAGGAATTTTCCAGCACTGACGCCGAAGGAACATTTTGTCGGGTTGAGCTTCATGCTGTACTTTCTAAGGATATCGAACGATTGCCTCAGATGCTCGACATGATCGACCGCTTGCTTTGACTTGACGAGCATGTCATCAATATATACCTCCATTGTGTCGCCGAGATGGTCTTTGAACATTTTATTCACTAGACGCTGATAGGTGGATCCTGCATTTTTTAGTCCGAAAGGCATAACTTTATAACAGTAAATACCTCGGTCCGTCATAAAAGCGGTTTTCTCCTGGTCCTCGACGTGCATTAAGATTTGGTTATATCCTGAATAGGCATACATGAAGGTCAATAGTTCATGTATGCGGTTGTGTCGACCATGGCGTCGATATGCGGTAATGGGAAAGGATCTTTCGGGCAAGCCGTATTGAGATCGGTGAAGTCGATACAGACCCTCCATTTTTTAGCCGATTCAGAGTTCGAGTGCTTGTCGTGAGCGATTTATGTGCTCGGGATCAGACACAAGCACTCGAACTCTGAAGAACATTTGAAGCACATAAATCGCTCACAGAAGAATCGCTCTCGACGCACGACATCAGCACACGACACTTCACTTTTACACACGGCGCACACTGTTTTACATTAGAAAACACTTCTTACTTTACATTTTCGAAGTCTTTCCTTCATTTGTATTGTAATCTCCTTCAGAGTTCGAGTGCTTGTCGGGTGCTCGGGATTGCGACACGTGTTGAGAATTGTCTTGGAATTGGATTAGTCCAATTCTAACTGAACGAGAAGTTGAAAAGAAAACGGGATCGTATCGTCATACTGACGCATGATGATGCTTACCAGTTGTCGCTGCCAGGTGTCGACGATCTAAGGGACGAGGGAACGCGTGCGGGTCGTCAAGAGACTCGTCCTGACACGATCTTTTGCATAAATAGAGATCAGAATGGATCGTTTTCTTTTGTGGCCTTCGAAAAGTTTCTAAAGCGAGACTTCTTGTTATTCTTTGCTCAATATTTTCCAAAATTGCTAGGATTTCTAACATGCTGAAAATCTTTCGAAACTTTTGAACGTCTATATAAGATATAGTTTTTCAATCTTTCTCAAGTCTCCAAAGGTCGATGACCCAATGAGAGTTATTCTGTATGAGTTGGTGAAGGTATTGATTGCTATAGACGCGACATTCGTGCATCCTGCGCAACTGGCGACGATGTCTTCTGTAGCCACGTCAACCCCTCCATCAGCCGACGAGGGCAAGGGTGAAAAGACGAGAGAGGGTGAGGAGGACGTTATAACGATCAGCTCTATGCTTCCGTTGGTCTTCCTGATTGACTGTGTCCTTGTTGGGACGGAGTCACTTCCGCATCCGGGGAAATATCAGCTCCTATCTTTCGAGGAACGCTTTTGTTAGCCCCAAGTATCTGTTATGTAAAAGTATTGAAAATATTATCAAGTCAGAAGACCAACAGAGATCGAGCAGAACACTTAGAAGAATCTCAACAAGAAGACCAACAGAACTCAACAGAGTTTTAGTGGAACCAACAGAGCTCAACAGAGCTTTGGCAGAAGATCAACAGAAGAACTGTTCATACCCGAAGACCAACAGAGTTCTAGTCTATGAACTCTGTTGAAGTGAAGACCTCTGTGAAGCCTAAGTCTCGTAGAAATCCGAAGTGTCAGACACGTGTCCATACTTTCCACGTATGCCCTAAAGAAAGGAGACACACTTTCCACGTGTCATTCCAGGGTACGATAGTACACTGTCTATACTTTATCAGGGCTATAAATAGAGAGGTAGTGGAACAACAATTGTAAGCTTTTGGAAGAATAGTTTTCCACAATTGTTAAAGCACACACTGCAGAATTCCATAGCACTACCTCCGTACGATATTGTTCCCTGTGAGATTTCAGGATACACCATTGATCTTGTTCTTGGTGTTATCTATTATCAATATACGAGCAACGTTTCATACTTGATCTTGTTATCATTATCCTGTTCTATATTTGATTATCACTGTTACAATATCGTTTACACAATCACTCACTTTAATGGCTCTATTTAATATGCTTCCGCTGTCTATTTCTTTACCATTATTGTGATGCAACGTGAATCTGGAAACCTACAGTTGGTATCAGAGCTTGCTTGATTTTCTCAAATCAACGCATCCAATCTACCAAGGTTGATTCACTGTTGTTGATTGTGTGTGTGTTTCAAAGCTTCCTAGTGTACTATGTTTTTACTGGTTAAAGATTAAAACAAGTTTTTCAGAGTTCTTTTAATATCATTTAAAGCTTTCCAGTCTAGTTTAAAGATCTTCTCTACTGTTCATTACTGTTCCATTGGTTATTGTTCACTTACTTTCAACTTATACTCTTTCAAAACCGTTTGAAACCGCTTTACTCGGTTTTTCTGAAAAATGGCAAACAACATCAACGCCATTTATACTGCTGGTTCTCTGACCAAGCCTCCTACTCTTCTGAGAGATGAATATCCTCAATGGAAGATTAGGATGGTTAACTTCCTTGATGGAATGGACAAGGATTTAATGCGTTCTGTTACGAATGGACCTTGCCAACCTATGGTTTTGGTTCCACGTGTACCCGCAACAGAAACTACTGCTGAGATTCCTGCTTATCTTAAACCTAAAACCACCGAGTTTACTGATGAAGAGAAACTTCAAATGGAAAATGACCTTAAAGCAGTTAGACTTTTGATTATGGCCATTCCAAACGAGATATTTCAAGAACTAGATTCATGTGTTACAGCTAAAGAAATCTGGGATCAACTTCTAAATCAACTTGAGGGTGGAATTAAGACCCAAAAGAACAGAAGGACCCAATGTATAAATGAATACAACGATTTCAAGGCACTTCCTGAGGAAACCTTACAACAAACCTACAACAGATTCAATGTTCTAATCAACAAATGTAAAAAGTGTGGGGTTGTTAGGTCGAAGGAAGACAACAATGTTCTGTTTTTGAAAAGTTTGAATGATGAATGGTTAAATCTGTCCATGTCTTTACAAGCTAACCAGGATCTAGATGCATGGTCTCTCACTGATGTGTATGGCACTCTCGCCGCACAAGAGAAGGATGTTGTCAAACAAAAGGGCAAATCCACCATTGCAAGTCCTATTGCTTTATTTCAGAGTCAAAGAACACCACTGAAGGAAAACCCAACAGAGAAAGTTCCAACAAAGACAAGAAGAAAGAGAAGAAGGGTAAGAAAAGTTTGTAGAGGAAAGTGATGATGAAGAAAGGTCATCAGAGGATAACGATATAAATGCTTTTGCTAAATCTCTTGCGTTAATAACTCAACAATTTAACAAGAGATTTGGCAACAGAGCATTTGACAGAAGAGGTAGATACGAGAGAGAAGGAAAAGATGATAGAAGAGGTTATGTTGCACCTCCACAACAGAACCACCAGAATAGAGCTCCAACAGAACAGAGATCACAACCGCAACCACAACAGAAGTACAATGCTCCAGTTCCACAGAAGGCTGATGTTGCCCAACCCATCTATCAGAATGATGGACGTTGCTTTAGATGTGGCAAACCTGGCCATTTCTATGCTAATTGTAGAGGCAAACTGGTAAAAGACCAGGACTACTACAAGAACAAATACAAGTACAATTACAGAGAAAGAAGCTACGTTGCTGAGATGGAGAATTGGATTTCTGATTCATCTTCTGACGATGAACCAGAGCAAGCCCATGTTGCTGTGGATGATAAAAGTTTGGGAGAAGTTGATTGGATGACCGGAGAAAGGATAGAAAGATCTGAAGAGGAACATATAGCTCATGCATTTTCTCTAACCGTAACAGAGCCAGACAACAGAGCGCTGGAGACTACCAGACCCAGTGCCAAGGTATGTTCATCTGAATCCAAGTCCGACTCTGAGTTGGAAATGCATGTGTCTTTGCTAACAGAGGAATTTCAACTCTTAAAACAAAAGCTTTCTGAGGAAAAAGAGTTAAGAAAGCTAGCTCAGAAGGATCTGTCATTTTACAAGAGAGAGAAAACTCTCTTGGAACAGGAAAAAGAAGAAATATTCAAAGAGAAATCTGAGCTAGAGATCTTACAACAGAAGAAGGAAAGCATTTTTTCTGAAAAGATTAAAGAGTTTGAATTTTTTTTGAAACAAAAGACTGAAGAGGTGAAAAAGTCAGAAAATGAAAGACTTAACTCTGTTGCCTTAAAGGACTTTTTTCAAAAAGAAAGGGAGGGTTTACATCAATCCCTACAGAGAAAAGAAATTCAAATCAAAAAGTACCAAGATGCACAAGATGTGCACATTAAGATAAACTCACAGATGGATATGCAAGGTCTCGGTTTCTCTGACCTTGCTCCCTATAACGAAAAGAAGAAGACATATTTGTCCTCTGCTTTTTGTGTTGGGAAAATCCAAGAGGATGTGATCTCTGGTACTGCTGCTTTCAAAAGAATCAAAACCTCGGATGTTTACAAAAGAACCAGAAAGCTAGACTTTAGAAATGTTAGCTATGACTCCTTGAATCATGAAAAGGTTATTAAACCATCTTCAAAGTTTATTCTCTTTCAAGGAAGAGCTAGAATCATACTTCCTAACTCTATTAATAGTCTGGATCCAACAGAGATTTTCAACTTCAATTCTTTCAAGGAACATAAGTCTGTTACTTCTGTGGAAGAGTCCTCTGTTGAAAAATCACAGAGCGAGCTCAAACCTGAAGCACCAGTCTTCTCTCCCACTTCAGAAACAATTAGAACATCTTTTGAAGAAGATCTCATGAAAGTTCTTGAGGAAAATGTTGTTTCTGATGCATTGAAATCAAAGTTGAGAAAGTTTAAGTCTGTCAAAACCAATATCTCAGTGATAACCCCAGAGTCTAACACCCTCAACAGAGCCACCAGAGACTTTCTAGACTCTGACAGTGACTCTGACTCTGAGGTAGATGAGCAAATTTTATGTGCTCAAAAGAAAGTTTTGCATAAACCAAAGCAGATACCCGCAGGATGTTTTAATCTGAAAAAGGATGTCGCATTCTTTAAGAAACAAGCTAGATTTATACCAATGACTGAGTTTGATAACAAAAGCTTTAGGGTTCTTGCTTCTAACACAATAGAAGTGAAGAAAAGAGAGAATGCAAGAAATGTTCCTATAAACAACAATACCTCTGTTCCCTTAGCTTTTAAGCCTGTGAAATTTACTCCAGAACAGAAGGGCAAATGGATAGTTAATGACAGACCTATTCCCAATTCTGGTGTAAATCAAAGAAGAAACTCTTTTTGGCAAAGTGAGTCTGTTCCAAAGAAAAACAACTCTTTCAAGCAAAAACAGGACATAATGTATGGTCCTAAGGTTTTTCAGAATCAAGTACCATTCAAACAACAGTTTTTGAACAAAAACAACAATGTGCATCAGTTATCTTCATGTTCTATCAACTGCAATTGCATTCAACTGTTGTTAAAACTGCAAAATCACATGAATGGTCCCCATTGTGTTCTGAATCAGTCACCACAAAGAAAAAATCCTAAGACTATTCAGAATACACAGAGAATGACCTCTGGCACAACATCAAAGAATGTAAAGCCAGTAGGAAAGACTGTTAACACCCCAAAGCCTAACAAGAAAGGACCCATCTTGCAATGGGTACCTAAAAGAAACTAATCTGTCTTGCAGAAGCCTCATGTGCAGATCTGGTACCTAGATTCCGGATGTTCCAAGCACATGACGGGCAATAAGGAGCTGCTGACTTCATTTAAGAACAAGAAGGGAAGTGCAGTAACCTTTGGAGGAGACAATGGTGGACAGATTAGAGGATATGGTACTTTAGTTAATGGTGGTGTTTCAGTTTCTGAGGTTGCTTATGTTGAAGGATTAAATCATAATATTCTCAGTATAAGTCAACTCTGTGATCATGGATTCGATGTCAATTTTAGGAAGAAGTACTGTTCCTTGTTGCTTTCCGAGTCTGGTCAAGAACTTTTAAGAGCCGACATAAAAGGCAATCTGTACAAAATGAACTTTAATCCAAATCAAAACTCTACAACAGAGAAACTCTGTTTAGTGTCTTTGAAAATGAAGATGCCTGGCTCTGGCATAAAAGATTTGCCCATGTAAAATTTTCAAATCTTGACAAGCTCGTGAAATTGAACTTAGTGAAAGGACTGCCTTCGCTAAAATTTGACAAAGACCATCTCTGTTCTGCCTGTGAATTGGGTAAGATGAAAAGATCTTCACACAGAACTAAGAGCGATCACAAATTACAATTGTCCCAGACCTTTGCATATGCTTCATATGGATCTCTGTGGTCCAATCTCTGTGCAAAGTCTGTCGGGCAAGAAGTATATACTTGTGCTTATTGATCAAGCTCAGAATTCAACAGAACAGAATCTGACAGGTACAACTCTTACTGGTCCCTCCAATACTTCACCATCTACTTCTCTGTCTACAGGTGTCATTCAGAGAAATGAGGAACCACAAAGAGAACCTGAGCAAGAACCATCATCACCCCTGTTAACTAATATTGGGAGAGATTCCCTATTTGAAATCTCACCTTCATAGAGCCCTGTTGGCAACTCACAGAGCAATGAGGCCACTCTCCAGAGTTGTGTGCCACAGAGCCCTGGTGCCAATCCACAGAGCTCTGATGCTGAAGATCGTCTTTTCCCATCAGAAGCACAAACCCCACCTGTTGTCCATGCTCCCATGACAAGATGGACAAAGGATCACCCTCCTCATCTTATAATTGGTGCTGCTGAAGATGGTGTAAAGACAAGATCGGCCACAATCAATGAAGCCTTCTTTGTAAATTTTCTAAGCATGATTGAGCCGAAGAAGATCACTGAAGCCCTTGAAGACCCAAACTGGATCAAAGCTATGCAAGAGGAGCTTCTGGAGTTTGAACGAAACAAAGTTTGGTCCTTGGTTCCATTTCCAAAAGGCAAAGCTGCCATCGGAACCAAGTGGGTGTTTAGAAACAAAAAGGATGAAGATGGGATTATCATCATAAACAAAGCCCGATTGGTTGCTAAGGGATACAGCCAAGAAGAAGGCATTGACTATGACGAGACCTTTGCACCTGTGCCTAGGCTAGAAGCCATCAGAATCTTCCTAACCTATGCTGCTCACAAGGGTTTCAAGGTCTACCAGATGGACGTCAAATCTGCTTTTCTGAATGGCAGATTACAAGAAGAAGTATATATTCAGTAACCACCAGGTTTTGAATGTTCAGAGTTTCCAGACCATGTTTACAAGCTAGAAAAAGCTCTGTACGGCCATAAGCAAGCTCCCAGAGCCTGGTATGAAACTCTGTCAAACTTTCTGTTGACTAATCACTTCGAGAAAAGTACTGTCGATAAAACTCTATTCTTTAGGAGGTATAAGAATGATATACTTCTGGTACAAATATATGTTGATGACATTATTTTTAGGTCTACACGGCAAGAGTACTGTGATAAGTTTGAGGAATTGATGAAAAGTGAATTCAAAATGAGCATGATGGGAGAACATTCTTTCTTCCTTGGTTTACAAGTAAAACAATCCATCAGATGGACTTTCATAAGTCAGTCCAAATACATCTCTGACATTTTGAAAAAATACTAGTTCAATAATTCAAAACCAATGAAAACTCCTATTGCCACTGGAGTCAAACTTGACTCTGACCTTAATGGTGAACCTATAGATGTCAAGAAGTACAGAGGCATGATAGGGTCACTTCTGTACTTAACTGCTAGCAGACCTGATATAATGTTTGCAACGTGTCTCTGTGCCAGATTTCAAGCAAATCCTAAAGTATCACACTTTTCTGCTGTCAAGCGTATATTTAAATATCTGAAAGGGACTCAATTCTTGGGTCTCTGGTATCCACTTAATTCTGGTTTCGAGCTTGTAGCATATACAGATTCAGATTATGGAGGATGCAAGAATGACAGAAAAAGTACTTCTGGTAGCTGCCAATTACTTGGTGAAAAATTGGTGAGTTGGACATCCAAGAAATAGAACTGCGTTTCAACCTCTACAGCAGAAGCAGAGTATGTTGCTGCTGCTAGTTGTTGCTCTCAAGTGCTCTGGATGAAAACTCAACTCAAAGATTATGGCATGGAGTACAATAAAATTCCAATTCTGTGTGACTCCAAGAGTGCCATAGAAATCACAGCTAACCCAGTTCAGCATTCCAAAACCAAGCATATCGACATAAGGTATCACTTCATAAAAGACCATGTTGAAAAAGGGACGATTGGAATGTACTTCGTTTCAACCGACTTCCAATTAGCTGATCTTTTTACAAAAGCCCTTGATGAAAGGAGATTTAACTTCTTAATCAGCAAATTGGGTATGCTGAACATGTCCTCCTAACTCTGTTTATAACTCAACAGAGCCTCTGACGATCCTAACAGAGCTTTGTCAAATAGTTGGGTAGGATAGTTCAACAGAGTCTCTGATGTTAACCAGAACTCTGTCAGGCATATTTTTTTTCAACAAGCTCAGTGAATCTGTTTGTACATTTTTTTTTGTTTGTACAGTTTTTTTTCGGGGCTGAATAGACAAATCTTTTATATAAGCTCATCTTTCAAGGGGGGCTTATAAAGGAAAATGTGCATGATTTTAGGGGGAGCAAGTCAGAATCTGTTTTTCAAATCTAAAATGACTTTGCTCCTTGAACCTAAAAGAAAAATCCTTTTGAAGGGAAAACCTGTTCTGATGAAAACTTTTTGATAATGTCAAGAACTTACCAGAACTCAGATATTTCACCAGAGCTCTGTTGATTTTCACCAGAACTCTGTGAACCTTCTAAGATAGTTCTGTTGACATTCTATGACCACTTTCACATCAGTTACAGAACTCTAAATGATTTTTGGGTAAAGGTGAAACATCTTGGGATACTTGGAAAGAAATGAATAAGTCATTTCAACAGAGGCAAAACTGTGCTGAGCTCCACCAGAGCTCTGTCGGTTTTATGCCACATCATCAGAAGCACGTCGTCAGAGATGCGGGTCATTCTTTAAGCGTCAACTACTTGTCACCCGCACATCTCTAACCGTAACGGTTTGCTTGCCTAAAAGCGGTCAGAACCAAATCTTACGTGGCATTCTCTGATTGAAAGACAGACCACTAGCTGTTTCCACGTTCTACTGTAGAGGTCGTTCCACTATCTGAAACTCGAGTGCCTACAATACCTACGACGATTACCCAACCACATGTTTAGCGTATAAATATCCATTACCCTGACCCATTTCTTTTCTTACTCTTTCTGATCATTCAAAAACCCTTCATCTTTCCCTCTCAAAGGTTTAAAACCTTCAAGTTCTTCAAGAAAAAACCCTAATCTGCAACAATGGCAGAACCTCAAAACTCTGCTGATTCAAGCCGAATAGGACCCGTCGATGAAATCAATATCCTCCCATACGAGTTAGCTGACAACAACTATCGATTCGACCCAAACCCAGGACTCTATTTACCCCTATATCACATCTTCATAGAGATTTTCAGAAACTCCGAAATCTTTAGAGCCCTGACAGCGTTTGATGATCATCTTCCTACAATCTACGTCCAACAATAGTGGACCACGCGTCAGTACATAGAAGAACAAGATGGGATTGTTGGGAATGTCAACTCGAGAAATGGAGGAGCATGAACATTCAGAATCCGTGCAATCACTTTCAGAAGAATCTTCAGGATGAAGACCAAAAGACAACTTGGAATAGAAGCCTATGAAAAACCCCCCAATGTTGCTGTTCTTCTTGAAATCATGAAGTTCTTGGGATACAACAAAGAACTGAACAGAATAGGTGAGTTCAGAAGACAGAATCTACCAACAATGTGGAACTTCATGTTCTCCACCTTGAACAGAACCCTCACTAGAAAATCTGGGAATCAAGACCAAGCCAGCACAGAAATCCTACAGATCATGTATGGATTGTTCTTTAACAGAAATTTTGACTACGCCAGCATTCTTTACAACGACCTTCTTAACGCTGTCAACACAAAGACCTCATCCATAGCAAGAGGAGGAGTCGTTGGAACCCACAAATTCCTGAAATTCATCAAATTTCCTCGATTCATCAGTCTGGTAATTAGAAGAGCATTCGACAGACTAGAATTGACTCATCAGGGAAAATCTACACCTGTTTGGGTTATGTCCAAGTTCCAACCCACGACTTCAGGTGAATACCCGTTTATTCGAAGAATTCCAGGTACAATGCTTGCCCTAATCGATCCTCAACACATCTCTGTCCAAAACTATGAGAGTGCTGCTCAACCTCAAGAACCTGAGGTGAGAACCCCAGCATACTTAGGATCTGAGCCTTCATTGGAGAGTTTAAGTGAGGAAATAGCAGAGGAAGTTAACAGACCAGAGAGAAGAGTACCCGAAGTGGGGTCTTCCTCTAGAGTGATGGAGGAGGAAGTAGAGAACAGAGCATCCAATATGAAGACTGTTCATGAGGGAGTAAAAGAAACATCAGAGGTGGAAGTTATTTCCTCTGGTAGTGGTGAGAAAGAGGATGACAGAGAGAATCCCGAGAGTTCTATACCCCTAAGAGCTGAGGGAGATGAGAGCTTAGAAAAAGATGTTCAAGAGAACACAGATGAGCGTATCCATAACCAACATCCCCGTGCTTCCACACAATCTAATCCTGGTGATCAAGACCAAAGGATTATTGAAACAGAGGTATACACCTCGAACCCTAACCTGCAAGAACCGACAGAGGCGACTCTTCATGCCTCTGGTACGCACATACCCGGGGAAGCTATCTTTGGTAGTGATGTTCATTCGCCCCAGAACATCAATAGGTCACCTCCACACAATGATGCCTCTGTGGCTCATATAGACATGACACAAAATAGACCAGAGATCTTTTTAATCTCACGTAGCATCTGTCCGACTCAGGGACAATGGGAGACCATAGTAGAACAAGGGAAGACTTTGCTCGATCCAAACTCTTCTCATCACATCAGATTTCCTTCCTCAGAATCTGAGCTGGAGGAGGAACCTCTGATCAGAACACCTGTAGATGTATCCCCTCAAAAGGATCATCAAGGATCGGGTGGAAGTCCTCCAAGAGCCAACATCAATACAACTCTTGAAGGAGGCACCTCTGAACTCGAGGTTCAATTGGATCCATGTGTTGGAACCAAGGTTACTCCCATTGACACTGTCACAAGAGCAGAGTTCAAAAGCTTCTGTGATAGTATCAACAACACCTTGAATGAGTATAAACTTATCAATGAACAGAAGGAGGAGCTGATCCGCAAGGAGAATGCTCTTCTTAAAGAGGAATTGCAACAGATCTCTAATAAACATGCAGAGATAACTCTGAAATATGCCGAGGCTGAAAACCTCAGATCAGAGGCTGAACGCGCCAGATCAAAAGCATTTACTAAACTGACAACAGAGATAGCAGATCTGAAAAGAGACAAAACAGAGGAAATGACAAAGACTTCGACAGAACTTGCTGATCTGAAGAAAATACTGGCAGAGAATCACAAGGAATCCATGAACAGAACCCTGTCGATACCTTCTGTCCTCTTATCAGAATCGAACGTCAGAACCTTAACAGAGTTAATTGACAACTCTGTTAAGAAAGCCATCAAAGACGCAACAACATCATCTGCTACTCCACTCAACATCTCAAGCCCCAACCCAAACGACTTACCCATGACAGTTGGCCAGATGGGTGACTCCCGCAGATCTGTTCTCAGTCGGATGATGACAATTTCATCCAAGTTTGTGATGAAGGCACAGGCGACAGAGAAACACGTACAACCATCTCTTGACATTTACAAAGTCAACTTTGAGAGTCAAGTAGATGAGATCAGAACTGCCGCAACAGAAGTTGAAGACACAATGAAAAAGGCAGTCACAAACTTCACAGATGCCATCTTACAGACTGCCACACTCAAACGACCTACAGAAGGAGCACCAGAAGGAGAACCCTCGAGCAAAAGAGCCAAATCTGCTCCAAAGTTTGTTGCTCCGTCCTCACCCGCTTCTGGAATTGCACTATCTGATGATGATGATGATTTTGAAGATGCTAAAGAAGCTCATTCAGATAGCCAAATGGGTGAGTCTGCAGATCAACAAAAGGGGGAGAAGGAAAAAGAGAAAGAGGCTGAAAAGGGAAAAGGGAAAGGCAAAGCGACATAGACGACAGAGGCAGAGGCAGAAAGAGGAGATAAAGGGATGACAGAAGAAAACATGCCAGAAATGACTATGGTGGAATTCGACTACATGTTCAAATACAGAGTCATCAAACCAACAGAAGAGTCAACGCAAGAACCACCAGAAATCATCTGTCTTGATACCCCTCCTACATCTCCAAGAACTGAACTAGAGAGATCAATCCCAATCTCTGCTGAAGAACAAACAAGCCAAGCCCAACCTCAAGTCAAACCCCAAGTTCTACAAGAGCCCGGACGACATGTTGATATCCTCATGACAGAAACCCAGGAAGATTAGAACCCAATGGTACCAGAACAGAACCCTGAACCATCAAACCAACATACCGAGAAACCATCCTTAGAAGAATTCTTTGGTTATCTCTATGATGACAGAGACATCATCCCTGTCAATGCCAAACCCATCAACCCGTACCTCAATCCAATCAGAATAAACACCACTTCTGAATCAAGGCTAAAGTTCATCCAAACCAAATCAAATCTGAATAGAGCCATTAACATAAACTTCGGTATCCGCAGAATCTTGGACATCAAGCATAAAAAGTTCCAACATGATAGAGTCGTATACCATGAGTACACTGTTGAATCAACAGAAGGCAGAAATGAATTCTTAAATGACAATGATCTTGTCCTTCTGAATCCATACGATCTGATCATGCTTCACGCCTATTGCTTGAACTTCTCCGAAAGATACAAACCAGCAAGAACTGCGCTACCAGAGGTTCGATTCGCTATGCAAGAGCACGTTAATCTCAGAACTCAGATTGATTTTTAGCCAGGCATAGAGTTCGAAGTTGAGAGACTAGCAATTGTACCACCAAACAAAAACCTTGAGGGTTATGGCCACTACAGAACTGGAACCGTAGTTGAAAATCCTCCAGTATTCATCTGTCGACAGAAGAAGATCAAGAAGGCCATCAGAATATCTGAAGCCCACAAGTATTCGAGTGAATCGTTGGTGTATCTCAAGAACATAATTCAGAATCTCCCAAGAGAAAAATGTCCAGAAGAGCAACTGAAGCTCTGCATCGAACAGATAGATCTTATGCTAGACTTCCGTGAGCTGATCAGAAGATTCGACGGAATCCTAATGGGAGATAATTATGCCTAAACATACTTATTCTTTTACTCTGTATTGTAATATCTTAAAAGAATAGTGCAAGGTTTCAACAGAGGGAAATGTTCTCTGTTTTTTTATTTTACATCTCTGTATTTCCAAATTTTTACTTTCAATACTTAGGGGGAGATTGTTAGCCCCAAGTATCTGTTATGTAAAAGTATTGAAAATATTATCAAGTCAGAAGACCAACAGAGATCGAGCAGAAGACTTAGAAGAATCTCAACAAGAAGACCAACAGAACTCAACAGAGTTCTGGTGGAACCAACAGAGCTCAACAGAGCTTTGGCAGAAGATCAACAGAAGAACTGTTCATACCCGAAGACCAACAGAGTTCTGGTCTATGAACTCTGTTGAAGTGAAGACCTCTGTGAAGCCTAAGTCTCGTAGAAATCCTAAGTGTCAGACACGTGTCAATACTTTCCACGTATGCCCTAAAGAAAGGAGACACACTTTCCACGTGTCATTCCAGGGTACGATAGTACAATGTCTACACTTTATCAAGGCTATAAATAGAGAGGTAGTGGAACAATAATTGTAAGGTTTTGGAAGAATAGTTTTCCACAATTGTTAAAGCACACACTGCAGAATTCCATAGCACTACCTCCGTACGATATTGTTCCCTGTGAGATTTTAGGATACACCATTGATCTTGTTCTTGGTGTTATCTATTATCAATATACGGGTAGCGTTTCATACGTGATCTTGTTATCATTATCCTGTTCTATATTTGATTATCACTGTTACAATATCGTTTACACAATCACTCACTTTAATGGCTCTATTTAATATGCTTCCGCTGTCTATTTCTTTATCATTATTGTGATGCAACGTGAATCTGGGAACCTACAGTTTTCGAGGGGTCTCTGTCGTAAAAACGGGACTTCATATGGCCATACAGGCGTTCGTTGTGAGTTTTTCTTTCAAACCCCATGTTTTCGATGTTTTTCTTAGTTTTGACATATTCGTTTTTACAGATGCTTCGATCTCTGCTCATTCGATATGCGAAGACAGAGAAGTCTTTGGACCGGAAGTCGATCGTCGAGAGCGTCATATTCCTTCCTCCAACCTTTAACATTAATCTTAAGAGTCACATTCTCAAAATACTGTGGACTCTTCTTTATCACATGTCGCGGCAAAATGTTGGGAGACAGCCTGGTCATACTCGTTTGATCCTTGCATAAGCTCCTTAACGTGCGTCGAGGATTCAAGGGTCGAGACTTCGGGTTGAGTATGCGATCGACACAATTCCCTATTTTCGGTTTTACGAACTATGTTTTTCATGCTCGCCCGTTGGTGGTCGAGTTATTGGCATGTAATGAGTCTTGACTGTGTTTTTGTTTTCGAATACTCGACCGTCGGTCGTTCGTATGTAACCGTTTGTTTCGTAAATGAAGTTCATCCTTTTGTTGAACTCGCGCTTTTATCTTGATTTACATATGCCGTAGATAAATGTAAAATTCGCCAAGTATATAATGAGCGAAGAATCATGCGACTTAGGCATTCATTGCGATGAAAACATAAATTATTTGAATTTCATTGATAAACTCGAATATACGTCATCGATGTGTACAAAGTTTTCTAAGTTTAGAAACTTAGGTCGAGGGTCCGTTTAGACCTTGTGATCGTGTAACTAGATCGTACGCTGAAACTTGGATCATGTGCCCCTGTGATAAAACGATCAAGTTCTATACTTGGGCACTTATGCCGTATGTTCCTGTGATAGAATTTTGTCAAAGGTCGGTCGTTTGGCTAATCAACGACCCTCCGATGTTTAAGTCAGTAATTTATCGAGATGAATAGAAATTTGTATAAGAGGAAAGTGAGTTCAAAAGAAATACTTTTTTAGGTGCGTTGCATTCCAACTACGCGGAATTTCTTGATTGTCTAGGGTCTGGAGCCGATAGGCTCCCTTACCAACGATTTCGGAGATGCGGTAAGGACCTTCCCACTTAATGGAAAGCTTCCCTGCATTGAGCTCTTGAGTGTTTTGGAACACTCGACGGAGGACGTAGTCGCCTTCTTGAAAGATTTTGGCTTTGACTTGTTTATTGAAATGTCGCTCGACTGCTTGTTTCTGTGACGCCATTCTGATCAAGGCTGATTCTCTGAGCTCTTCGAGGGCGTCGAGGTCATAACTTAAATCAACCAGGTTATGGTCGACGGAAGTATGCCTCGAGGTTGGGAGCTGGACTTCGATCGGCAAGACTGCTTCGCAACCATAGACGAGAGAGAAAGGGGTTTGACCTGTGGACGTGCGTGGCATCGTGCGATTTGCCCACAGGACTTGAAGGGAGTTCTTCGACCCATCTTCCCTTTGCAGCTTTTAGCCTTTTCTTGATCGAAGCTACAATGGTCTTATTGCTTGACTCGGCGAGTCCGTTGGCTTGAGGATATCTGGGGGTCGAGGTCGTCAGCTTGATGCTCCTGTCTTCGTAGAATTGTTGGGTCCTGTCGCTTATGAATTAGGATCCGTTGTCACAAACGATTTCGGATGGAATCCCAAATCTGCATATGATGTTAGTCTGGATAAAAGCGATGACTTCTTTGTCCCTTACTTGGGAAAAAGCAGCCGCCTCAACCCATTTGGAAAAATAATCGGTGAGTACAAGGAGGAATACCTTTTGTCCCGGGGCCGGGGGTAGCTTGCTGACAATATCCATTCCCCATCTCATGAAGGGCCATTGTTGGGAACTGGAGATATTTGCTAAGTATGGATAATACTGCCAGAACAAAGTTAGTACTGCCAGGGCATAATTACTACTGCAAGTGGAGATTACTACTGCAAGTCATGGTTACTACTGCAAGACAATGTTAGTACTGCTGGTGCATAACGAAAATCTGTTAGTACTGCTTGTGTCTTACGAAAATGGTTAGTACTGCTTGTGAGTTAATGCTGCTGGATCGATGTTAGTGCTGCTGAAGATTATTAGTACTGCTTATGCTGAATGAAGTTAATACTGCTGAGTCGTTAAGTTGGGTATGCGACATGTTTGGAGATAAAGAAGGAATTGATCAAGATATGCTTAAAGAAGATTCAAAAGATCAATTTACTTTTGATAGTTATCTTGTATTATTGTGTATAAATAGATTTCAATAGATAGCTATTAGAATATACGTATTCGTGAGATACAGAATTCGATTTCGGTTTTAGAGAGAATTAACCTCAAGGTTTAGAACCCTATTTCTAGAGAAGTAGAAGTCGTCTTGATTGAGCCTGTTCATCAAGATTGAGGTTTGGTTGTAATCTTGTGAGTCGAAGCATTGAATACAAACAGCTGTGTGTTTTCTGATATATTGTTCATTGATTGTGAGAATTAAAGTTCTATTCCGCAGATTCTTTAATTCTGAATTCTAGGTATTATTAGTCTTGTTAAGAATTGATCCTGACAAGTGGTATCAGAGCCTGTGTTTCTTAGAATTCTACAATCATTATGGAAAATTCTTTTGAATCAAACAGTACTCTTGTTTCTAAGGTTCCCATGCTCAGACCCAATGAATTTGACATGTGTAAAATTAGAATCAAGCAGTACATTCCGCTTACTGATTATTCCATCTGGGATATCATAGAGAATGGTCCATGTGCTGAAGGAAGAACTGGACCAGATGGCAAAAGACCTCCTCCAAAGACTGATGCAGAGAGAAAAGTCAGACAAATAGAGATGAAGGCCTTAAGCACTCTGCTTTTGGCTATCCCCAATGAATATCAGCATCAATTTCAACACTGCGCTGATGCTCAGATTCTGTGGAATGCTTTGGAAAAGAGATTCACTGGCACCAAAAGCACCAAGAGGAATCAGAAGGCAATTCTCAAGCAGCAGTATGAAAACTTTACTTCTACTAAGAATGAGTCTATGACTCAAACTTTTGATAGATTTAATAAGCTGATTGGAGAATTAGCCACAGTAGGAGTCAAGATGGAGGCTGATGATGTTAACAGAAAGTTCCTAAGATCATTAGGTGAAGAGTGGACAATGTATACTGTGTCTTTCAGACAGAATGACCAATTGGAAGATAAAGAGCTTGATGATCTTTACAATGATCTTAGAGTCTTTGAAGCAGAGGTTGAAGCCAAAAAGAAGCCTTCTGGATATGTACATAATGCTGCACTTCTTTCAGCATCATCTGATTCTACTGCTAACCCTGAATCAGTTAATGCTGCTGGAGGAGTCAATCAGGAAAAGACCAATGATTCAGTACTAGAAGCCTTCTTTTCTAGTCATGTTAATTCATCTTTGATTAATGATGACTTAGAACAGATCAATGCTGATGATCTTGAAGAGATGGATATCAAATGGCAGATGGCTATGCTGTCTATGAGGGTGAAAAGATTCATAAAGAGGACAGGGAGAAACAGCTTTTCCCAAAAAAGAGAAGATGGTGCTGGATTTGACAAAACCAAAGTTGAATGCTACAAGTGTCACAAGATGGGACACTTTGCCAGGGAATGCAGAGGTGGAACATCTCACAACAGCCATCAACAAACTCAGGCTGGAAGCTCCAATCAAAACAGAAACTCTATTCAAGCTCTTGTCTCTCAACAAGGAATGGGATTTGATTGGAGTGATCAGGCAGAAGAGGCCATCCAAAATCAAGCACTTATGGCTGAAGTTTCAGATCTTCCCACTGAGGTAAAATCTAATCTCTGTACTCAAGCTTGTATAGACACTGTTAAAAGGTATAGAGATCACAATCAGGGAATGTGTGATGACCTTAAGAGATTAGAAAAGGACAGAAAAGACTATGTAGTAATTGTAGGGAGGTTTGAAGAACAGATTAGGGCTTTTCAAGCCAATGAACTTCAACACTCCTATGATACAAACTACTGGAAGTGGGAAAAAGATGGTCTAGAGTTCCAGCTTAGAGAATCCAGGGAAGAGTGTGAGAAACTAAGAGGAGAACTTGAGAAAGTAAAACTTGATGTTGAAAAGTTTTCAAAAGCTTCTAAAGTTATGGACACTATTATAAATGCTCAAGTTCACAGTAAGATGAAAACAGGCCTAGGGTACAATGCCACCTCCACCCTACAATAACACATACATCCCTCCTAGGTCAGATCTATTAGAAACCATGGATAGTAAGGACTTATCTGAAGGAGCAACTAAAATAGATCCATTAGATGAAGTTGTTGTGAAGGATAAAACTGAAAAAGAAGAGTCTAAGAAAAGGGACAAGAATGTAAGTGGTGAGATTCCCTTAGAGAATTACATAAAGACCAATGAGGATGGTGGAAGTCCATGGGATAAGAACAATGAGATGAAAAGATCTGAAAAAGGAAAGGGAGTTCATTATACACAGACCACTGTTGTGAAGTCTAATACTTGTGAACATTGTTCTTGCAAGAAATCTCAAGAGAATAAGCCCCAAAAACATGATAAAAAGAGGGGAAATCAAAGAAATTGGAATAACCAGTGGGCACAAAAGCAAGGAGTTGATCTGCAAAGGATTAACAGACCAAAACCTTGTTTTATTTGTGGCAAATTGAATCATCTTGCCAAATACTGTTATTTCAATCCTATTAACCAAAAGAAAAGTGTTCAAAGAAGTTTTAAAAAATCTTCTGGTTATAGGAAGCCTGCAAGGAATAATGGGGGTAAGAAACAAGCTGAATCAAGAAGCCACATGAGAAAACAGACTGAAAAGGAATGTGTCAATATGTGGGTCCCCAAAAGCACTAATGTCAGTACTGCTACCTCAGATAGTACTACTGACAAGGATAGTGCTGCTAGAAGCAATACTACTGCCAATACTGCTGCTTGCAGTGTTAGTGCTGCTAACTCATTTAGTGCTGCTAACTCTGTTAGTACTGCTAACTCTGTTAGTGCTTCTAACTCTGTTAGTGCTGCTAATTCAGTTAGTGCTGCTAACTCTGTTAGTGCTGCTAACTCTGTTAGTGCTGCTAACTCAGTTAGTGCTGCTAACTCTGTTAGTGCTGCTAACTCTGTTAGTACTTCTTCTAAGGTTAATACTGCTTCTAGTTTTTGTGCTGCTAGACCAATCATATTGACAAAATACTCCAATTCTGCAGTACCTAAATTTGAAAATCTCATCAAAACCCAATGCAAGTACTTTGATGAGCAAGGGAGACCCAAGACCACTTCGGCTTGGGTTCCCAATAAAAACTAATTGATTTATCTTATGTGCAGGGCAACCAACAGCTCAAGGAGAAGAGCATCTGGCATGTTGATAGTGGTTGCTCCAGGCACATGACAGGTAACATGTCCTGCCTCAAGAATTTCAAAAGAATTGATGGAGGACGTGTTGCTTTTGGGAATAATCCTGCAGGAGGTAAGATAAGTGGTAAAGGTGATGTGTCAAAAGGTAAGATGACATTTGAGCATGTTTACTATGTTGAGCAATTGAGATACAACCTGTTAAGTGTATCACATGTCTGTGACAAGAAACATAGTATATTATTTACTGATTCTGAATGCATTATTCTTGCTCCTGGATTCAAAGTAGTTGATGAAAGCATGATACTATTGAGAACTCCTAGAAAGGATAATGTGTATTGTTTAGATTTAGAAAGTGTTTCATCTGATTCATCTCTAAACGTTTTAGTTTCAAAAGCTTCAATAGATGAATCATCACTATGGCACAGAAGGATGTGTCACATGAACTTTAAAACAATGAATAAACTTGTTAAAAATAATATTGTTAGAGGTTTACCATCAAAAGTCTATTCATGTGATGATCATTGTGTTGCATGTCTCAAAGGCAAACAACACAAAACTTCTCATAAGTCCAAAGAGATAAACACTATCTCAAATCCTCTTCAGTTGCTGCATATGGATCTGTTTGGCCCTACAAATGTCATGAGCATTGGCAAGAAATCATACTGTTTAGTTATTGTTGATGATTACTCTAGATTTACTTGGGTATATTTTCTGAGAACTAAAGATGAGACAAGTGGACTGATCAAATCTTTTATTCTTAAAATTGAAAACCAATCAAATCAAAAAGTGAAAGTCATTAGATCAGATAATGGGACTGAATTTAAAAACCTTGATCTAAATACCTTTTGTGAGGAAAAGGGAATTGAGAGACAATACAGTGCTCCTAGGACTCCACAACAGAATAGTGTTGCTGAGAGAAGGAATAGGACACTGATAGAGGCCGCTAGATCTCTGTTAGCTGATTCAAAATTACCCACTACTTTTTGGGCAGAAGCAGTTAATACTGCTTGTTATGTTCAAAACAGAGTGTTGGTAATAAAGCCTAAAAACAAGACACCTTATGAGCTTTTTCTGAAAAAGAAACCATTTATTGGATTTTTTAAACCATTTGGGTGTCCTTGTACAATTCTCAATACCAAATCTCACTTAGGTAAGTTTGATAGCAAAGCAGATGATGGTTTTCTTGTTGGTTACTCATCTCAGAGTAAGGCTTACAGAGTGTTTAATACCTCTTCTAGAATAATTGGAGAAAGTGACAATGTCAAATGCAATGAGAACACACCAAATCCTATTGGTTCAGGTCCTGATTGGCTGTTTGACATTGATTCACTCACTAATTCTTTGGGTTTCAGTAGTGATGTAAATGCAGGACAAAGGGATGCACCTCCATCAGATCACAGAATTCAGTCTGTGATATTTCCACTCCCTACCATTGATCCTGTTGATTTCTGTGAACAAGAAAAGGAAGCTGAACCCATTCAGAATGAAGAAGAGAGAAGAACAAAGGAAAATCAGACTTCAAGAGAGCCTGAAGTGACTGAAGAAGCTGAAGAAGATCCAGACTTAAATGAGTCAAATCTGGATGGAAACTTAGTTGAGGAACCTGGTCATCCATCAAGAACTCATAAAAATCATCCTCCTGAGTTGGTTATAGGGGACATTGCTTCTCCCATGATGACTAGGAAACAAAGCAGACTTCAAGAGCTACAAGATCAGCAGAATACAGTCAATACTGTACTTACTTGCTTTCTATCCCAAATTGAGCCCAAAAAGGCTTATGATGCTATGAAAGATCCAAGTTGGATAGAAGCAATGCAAGAGGAGCTGCTATAGTTTAAATTACAGGATATTTGGGACTTGGTGGACCTTCCAAACGGTCATAGAGCAATTGGCACCAAGTGGATTTTCAGAAACAAGAAGGATGATAGAGGAATTGTGATCAGAAACAAAGCAAGGCTGGTTGCACAAGGGTATACTCAAAAAGAGGGCATTGACTATGAGGAAGTCTTTGCTCCAGTGGCAAGGATTGAAGCAATTAGGCTATTTCTAGCCTATGCCTCATACATGAAGTTCAAGGTCTACCAGATGGATGTAAAAAGTGCTTTTCTGTATGGAAGTATTGAGGAAGAAGTATATGTCTGTCAACCCCCTGGATTTGAGAATCCATTGCACCCCGACAGAGTGTACAAGTTGAAGAAGGCACTTAATGGTTTACATCAAGCCCCAAGAGCATGGTACGATACCCTGTCTACCTATCTCTTGAAAAAATGACTTTGAAAGAGGAGTCATTGACAAAACCTTGTTTATTAAGAGGAGAAAGAAAGGCACACTACTTGTTCAGATCTATGTGGATGATATCATCTTTGGATCCACAAATGATCACATGTGTAAAGAGTTTGAAGAGTTAATGCACAAGAGCTTCAAGATGAGTTCCATGGGAGAACTTACTTTCTTCCTTGGGCTTCAGGTGAAACAAAGGAAATATGGGATTTTCATAAGCCAATCCAAATATGTGAAAGACATCTTGGAGAAGTATGGTTTAACAGACTCAAAGCCAGCAAGCACACCAATAGAGACACACAAACAGATCACTGCAGATCTTGAGGGGGAGGATGTGGATGTCCATCATTACAGATCTATGATTGGATCACTCATGTATCTCACAGCCTCTAGACCAGACATTATATTTCCAGTATGTGTTTATGCCAGATTTCAGGTTTCACCTAAACAATCTCACATGCATGCAGTCAAAAGAATTTTTAGATACCTAAGAGGGCAACCTAGATTAGGTCTTTGGTATCCTTATGAATCTTCATTTGACTTGCTTGCCTACTCAGACAGTGACTTAGGTGGAGCTAATATGGATAGGAAGTCTACTTCAGGTGGATGTCAGTTTTTGGGTGCAAGACTTGTATCATGGCAGTGTAAGAAACAAACCACAGTGTCCTTATCTACAACAGAAGTTGAGTATATAGCTGCTGCAAGTTGCTGTTCTCGGGTATTATGGATTCAAAACCAGATGTTGGACTATGGGGTAACATTTCTTCACACTCCAATCTTCATTGACAACAACAGTGCCATTAGCATTGTTAACAATCCTGTCAAGCACTCAAAAACAAAGCACATAGAGATCAGGTATCACTTTAGTAGAGACTGTAATGAAAAGAAATTGATTCAAGTTGCTAAAGTTCATACCAATGACCAGTTTGCAGATCTATTCATAAAAGCTTTTGATGTGGGTAGATTCACTTTCTTGGTAGCAAGTGTGGGCTTGATCAACCTTGAATAAATTCATGCTTTTTATTTCTTTATATACCTGTATTTCTTTGTATATTTGGTGTTACTAACTAGCTTTCTCAGAACCGTAGTATGACTCAGATTGACAATTGCTGCAAAGTGCAAGTATAGTTACTACTGCCAGTACAGCGTTTCTACTGCTAGTACATATTTTATACTGCTTAGTAGTTAATACTGCTTCGTAGTTAATGCTGCTTAGTAGTTAATACTGCTTAGTAGTTAATACTGCTTCGTAGTTAATACTGCTTAGTAGTTAATACTGCTTCGTAGTTAATACTGCTTAGTAGTTAATACTGCTTAGTAGTTAATACTGCTTTGTAGTTAATACTGCTTAGTAGTTAATACTGCTTAGTAGTTAATACTGCTTTGTAGTTAATACTGCTTCGTAGTTAATACTGCTTAGTAGTTAATACTGCTTTGTTGTTAATACTGCTTGTGTAGTTGATACTGCCTTGCAGTTAATACTGCTCAGTCGTTAATACTGCTAAGTTGTTAATACTGCTTTTAAAGAAAATCAGGGCTAGTACTGCTATAAATACTCTTTCAGCCCGCCAAACTTCATAACGTCTCGTTGCATTCAATTTTTCTCTCTCTATTTCTAACCCTTTCTCCCAAGAATCTCTGTTTTTCTATCCAAATCCTCAGGAATCATGACGACAATGGAGTTTGTCGATGAACACAATGAGATTGCGATGCTTCAGAAGCCAAAGCAGGCCGCAGGGTCTCATGAAATTGTGGATTTTCTCAAGTCCTCAGACATCTCTCATGCCCTAACAGTATGCCCAACCATATATATCGAGCATCAAAAGTAATACTGGGAGAATGCCGCTGTTATTTTCGAAGATGGGCACAAAATCATTCGAACAAGGGTTTGTGACAAACCCTTGAAGGTCACGGAGGAGGTTATTCGCATTACTCTTCACTTTGATGATGCCTCAGGTATAACCTCTCTATCTAATGATGAACTCTACTCGACCTTACAAAGAATGGGGTATGAAGGTCCCATTGGAGTTTTTAAATTCTACAAGTCAAAGTTTTTCAACCAATGGCGATTTCTTGTTCATACCCTTATGCACTGTATTTCAAAGAAAACAACTGGATGGAGTGAGTTTAGCAGTCCCATTGCGTATGCCTTGGTCTGCTTATCCACTGCCAGAAAGTACAATTTTTCAGCAATGATCTTTAATGATCTTGTGGCAAACCTAGAATCCAAAAAGAGTTTTTACATGTATCCCAGGTTTGTCCAAGAAGTTATTAACCATGAATTGACGGATTTACCTCAATCTGCTGAGGTATATGTACCAAAAACCCCTAAAGGGAAGGTTTTCTCAAATATGAGAAGACTTCCTAGGGACTCGGAAGGAGTTGACACACCATTGTTCTCTACAATGATGGTTGTGTCCCACACCATTGAAGGTATGGCATCAGGGTCAAGGCCCACGTTAGACACACCCACTGATGACCAATCCCAACCTTCCATCACAAAAGTAATCCCTCAGTCCATTCTTGTACGACCCACTCCCAAAATAACCAAAAAGTTTGAAAGAAGAAAGGTACACAAGGTTCCTTCCCTTGATGTATCTCCTAAGAGCCCGAAGCCTTTAAGCCCTCTGTTGGAGCATTCTCCAATGGAGAATATCGAAAGGGAAACCACAGGGGTGTCTCCCAACCCCAAGAAGGTGCTCACTAAGGAGAAGGTTGAGCATGTGAGTCGCAAGGCTGCCACTACTTCTGCTAGCAAAGAGAAGGCCAGTGGTAAAATAACTAAGACCTTCCTCACGGCAACTCAGGGTGAGAAATCATCCAGAGGTCCCAGGTGCCAAGAAACCAAGGGGGTAGGTAGTGCTTTTGCTAGGCAAGAGACACCTGCTACAATTTCCAGTGATCCTTTAACGGAGGTAAAAACTCCTAAACAGGGTGAGGATAGATATACGTACGAGGAATTGATGGAAACCATTGCCAACATCAACATTGAGGTCATGGATCAGCAGAAGGAGATTGATGAGCTTAAGAAGGTGGTGCTTCATCAAAACACCAAGATAGAAAAGAATAAGAAGCTGATCACCAAACTGCTACAAAGAAGGAAGAAAGCTCAGTATGTTCTGAGAAGGAGAGGATCAACCTCTGATGCTTCCAAAAAGGGGGAGTTAGACTCTGATCTACACATGGAGGATGCAAAGATTGAGGGGGAGTATGAGTATAAGGTTGAGGGGGAGACTGAGCAGGCTGCAGATATTACAAAGGAAGCATAAACAGAAAAAGCAGCAGAAACGGTTACTGCTGCTGATATTACAAAGGAAGCAGAAACAGAAAAAGCAGCAGAAACGGTTACTGCTGCTGATATTACAAAGGAAGAAGAAACAGAACCAGCAGTAGAAACAGTTAATGCTGCTGAGATTGAGAACGAAGTAGAAACTGACCAAGCAGTAGAAACAGATAATGCTGCAGTGTCTGAGACTGAAGCAGCAGTAACTGAAATTTTGAAGAATCTTGTGGAGGCAGCAGTATTTGAAAGTGAGAAGGAAGCAGTACCTGCAACTAAATCTGAGATTGATGCAGAGATATTTTGGATTGTGAAGGATAGTGTTGAAGCAGCAGCATTAAAGGTTATAAAAGAAGCAGTAACAGCTATAGCAGTAGAAATGGTTACTGCTGCTGAGAAACAAAAGGCAGCAGAAACCATCCCTGAAGCAGCAGAAACTGTTAGTGCTGCTGAGAGCCACAAAGAAGAAACAGCTGAAATCATTCCTGAAGCTGTTAAAACTCTCAAAAGAACCAAGATGATGTCCACCAAAAGACCAAGAACAAAGTCTATAGCTTCAAAGAAGAAAGTTGTAAAGAAGCCCAGAGTGGAACCCAGTGTAGAAGAAGCTAAGGAGGAAGCAGTGAAAGAGAAATCTGATCCAAAAGTTGTTGAAGAAGAAGTGGCAACTCCCTCAGGTCAACCAAGCAATGTACAATCACTGCCAAATGCTCAATGTGATATGTATATTACGGTGGTTGATTCTAAGCCAATCAATGTTAAACCATTAGCTTCTATGGCTCCTGAAATCATTTTCTGGGATACTTTGAAAGATCAGAGAAAGGAGTACATTAGAGTAAAAAGAGCAGATGGGAAGTTTGAGGTCAGTTCTACATGGGGAAAACTTTTAAGGATGTGCTCTAGATCAGACTTGGAAGAGATGTTCAAGGTAGGAATGAAGCTTTATGGGAATATGCTGACTGAGAATGGAATGTCCATCACCAAAATGGTACTTGAATTCTTGTGTCTAATGTTCAATACAGAAGCAGTTAAGTATTTGACAGAAAGGCAATTTCAAGTTGTTACCAAATGGATGCTTATTGAAAACTGTGGTGTGTATGTCATAACTCTTGACAATGCATATCATGAGTATTACTTGGTGGATAAAATATACAAGCACATCATGAAAAGGTTGGATGGAATGCTAAAAACTAAGTTGGTGAGTGACAAAGACTCTGAGATGGCAAGATACCTGGTAAGAAGGATTATCAATCAAAGTCTGGGAGTGAATCCTGATTTATGCGTTCATGATTAAGTTTTGGAAGCATCATCTGAAGAACTTGACTTCTCATCCTGAAAAGTCAAGTTAGGGGGAGATTGTTGGGAACTGAAGATATTTGCTAAGTATGGATAATACTGCCAGAACAAAGTTAGTACTGCCAGGGCATAATTACTACTGCAAGTGGAGATTACTACTGCAAGTCATGGTTACTACTGCAAGACAAGGTTAGTACTGCTGGTGCATAACGAAAATCTGTTAGTACTGCTTGTGTCTTACGAAAATGGTTAGTACTGCTTGTGAGTTAATGCTGCTGGATCGATGTTAGTGATGTTGAAGATTATTAGTACTGCTTATGCTGAATGAAGTTAATACTGCTGAGTCGTTAAGTTGGGTATGCGACATGTTTGGAGATAAAGAAGGAATTGATCAAGATATGCTTAAAGAAGATTCAGAAGATCAATTTACTTTTGATAGTTATCTTGTAATTATTGTGTATAAATAGATTTCAATAGATAGCTATTAGAATATACGTATTCGTGAGATACAGAATTCGATTTCGGTTTTAGAGAGAATTAACCTCAAGGTTTAGAACCCTATTTCTAGAGAAGTAGAAGTCGTCTTGATTGAGCCTGTTCATCAAGATTGAGGTTTGGTTGTAATCTTGTGAGTTGAAGCATTGAATACAAACAGCTGTGTGTTTTCTGATATATTGTTCATTGATTGTGAGAATTAAAGTTCTATTCCACAGATTCTTTAATTCTGAATTCTAGGTATTATTAGTCTTGTTAAGAATTGATCCTGTCAGCCATGGGATAAGCGTCGAGTGCAAGGGTTCAGAGGGTTTATGTGACATACTTGAGTGTCGTTGACAAGGATCCAAGTTCTGGACATACTAGACGGCGTCTTGCCGCAGTGTTGGCCAAAAATACCCTTGTCGAGAGATACGATTAGCCAAACTGCGACCGCCTGAATGATTGCCACATTCACCGTCGTGCATCTCTTGAAGGATTTTCTGGGCCTGTCTCTTGCTAATGACGCATCTTAGGTTTAAACCTGTCGATGATCGTCAATAGAGCTTATCCCCAACTATGACATATTTAGATGCCTTGAATCTGATCTTCTGGACTTCCATCTTGTCTTTTGGAAATTGGTCGTGCGCGAGGAAATTTCGGATGTCGCACGACCATTCTTCTTCTTCCTCTTCGATTTGGGTGACATCGATGTTTTCGATGGACGATGTCGCCAAATAGATCATTAGAATAGCGTCGAATATAGGTTCGACCAAGGCAGACCCAAGATTTGCTAAAGCGTCGGCCTGAGTGTTCTGGTCTCTCGGGATTTGTTCGATAGAAAAGGATTTAAATTTTTCAGAATTTTCTTTTGCTACCTTTAAGTACGCTGTCATTTTTGAATCTTTGGCTGCGAATTCTCCATTGATCTGGTTTACCACCAGGAGAGAATCGCTTTTGACGTGTAATGCGGTTGCCCCCGAGTCGTAGGCCATATTCATTCCTATGATCAGGGCCTCGTATTCAGCTTCGTTATTGGTGGTTTTGAAATCACACTGGATCGAATATACCATCTTGCCCTCCTGTGGCGACTTCAAGACAACGCCTAGTCCTGAACCTCTAACGTTGGATGAACCGTCGACATGTAAGATCCAAGGCGTGTCGTCGTGAGTCGCCACAACTGACACTTCGAGTTCTGCTTCTCTCTCCAGCTCAGGGTTGAAATCAGCGATGAAGTCTGCCAAGGCTTGTGATTTGATCGCGGTCCTGGGTTTGAAATCGATGTCGTAACTGCTGAGATATATACTCCATTTCGCTAGGCGACCTGTCAACTCAGGTTTTCTTAAGACAGACTTAAGAGGAAAGTTAGTTACGACAGTAATAGGATGCGATTCAAAATAATGTCGCAGTTTTTTAGCAGCTGTGACTAGCGACAAGAGCAATTTTTCCATAGAAGAATACCTGGTTTCTGCGTCCAGAAGAGATTTACTTACATAGTAGATTGGCAGTTGTTGCTTTTCATCTTCTCGTGTTAGGACGACACTTACCGCGTTTGGACTAACAGCCAGATATAGTTGCAAGACTTCATGATCACGAGGTTTCGGCAATAAGGGAGGTGACGTCATGTACTCTTTAAGTTTTTGCAATGCCCTCTCATGGTCGTCGGTCCAGTTGAAGCCTCTATTTTTCCTGAGGATATTGTAAAACAGATGGCATTTATCTGAGGATCGAGAGATAAACTTGTTCAGCGCTGCTACTCGACCAGTGAGCTTCTGGACCTCCTTGAAATTTCTAGGAGATTTTATTTCGATAATCGCTTTTATCTGGTCTGGATTAGCCTCGATTCCTCGACGAGTGACCATGTAGTCCAGGAACTTCCCAGCGCTGACACCGAAGGAACATTTCATCGGGTTAAGCTTCATGCTGTATTCCCGAAGGATGTCAAACGATTTCCTCAGATGCTCGACGTGGTCGATGGCTTGATTCGATTTGACCAACATATCGTTGATATATACCTCCATCGTGTCGCCAAGACGGTCTTTGAACATCTTGTTCACCAGGCGCTGGTAAGTAGATCCTGCATTTTTTAGTCCGAAAGGCATAACCTTATAACAATAAATACCTCGGTCTGTCATAAATGCGGCTTTTTCTTGGTCCTCGGCGTGCATTAGGATTTGATTATATCCAGAATAGGCATCCATGAACGTCAGTAATTCATGCCCCGCTGTCGCATCGATCATGGCATCGATGTGAGGTAGTGGAAAGGGATCTTTTAGACAAGCTTTATTGAGGTCTGTGAAGTCGATACAGACTCTCCATTTGCCATTTTTCTTCGCGACAACCACGACGTTAGCCAGCCAATCGGGGTACTTCAATTCTCGAATCTTCCCTGTTTTGAGAAGGTTGTCGACTTCGTCATTTATCACCTTATTCCTTTCAGGAGCAAACTTCCTTCGCTTCTGTTTGACAGGATTGAACGATGGGTCGACATTGAGCTTGTGGGAGATGACATCAGGATCTATGCCAACCATATCTTCATGCGACCAGGCAAAACAGTCAGCATATTCCTGCAAAAAACATATTAACTTTTCCCTGAGACAGGGACTGAGGGATGATCCGATAAAGATTTTTTGCTCAGGCTTGCTTTGATCGAGGATGACTTCCTCCAGGCGATAATCGTTGACTGCTATAGGAGCATCTTGTGCATTTTCGAGCCCCACACGCGATAGGATGGCGGTTGGTTCTGGGTTTCCACTATTCGCCATTTTCCTGAAACAGAGAACAGAAGGGCTACAAGAAACCGTTAGTAAGACGCCCGTTCGTCGAAGATTTTCTCTAGATGAGGTCCCACGGATGGCGCCAAACTGTTAATGCCAAAAATCGCACCAAAGTACAACTTAAGGTCGATGTGGACTTTAACAACTAAAGAAAGGAATCATTCGACAAAAGCGTGCGACAAAGACGAAAATATAAATGAGACAGAGATTTTGGTGACGCGGGAAAAACCTCAATGAGGAAAAAAACCCGCGGACGACTATGGAAGTCGTCGCTGCACTATGGTCGTCAAACAGGGGCGAAAGTCCTTGTGTTTCTGGTGTCGATCGTACAGAGATTACAATACAAATGAAGAAAAGACTTCGAAAATGTAAAGTAACAAGTGTTTTCTAATGTAAAACAGTGTGCGTCGTGTGTAAAAAAGAAGTGTCGTGTGCTGATGTCGTGCGTCGGGAGCGATTCTTCTGTGCTTCAAATGTTTTTCAGAGTTCGAGTGCTTGTGTATGATGTTCTATGTTGTATATGTGTTCCGTCTGTTGAAATGATGATTTTCCTTGATATTTATAGTCTTCGGGCACTTTAATTGGATCATTAAGGACTTTGATAACTGCCGTAACGGTCGATGTCTTTAATGCGGGATTAGATGATCTTAACTGACTTCGTCGGTTATAGCCGTTGTCCATTAATGGTGTTGACTCCTGCATTAAACATTGAACAAACATAACAGTCGTATAGCGCGTTAGTTGGTCGAGGTCGCATGGTTTTATGCGACGGTCGTGTGAACTAGGCGACGTCGAGGTCGAGTGTCGTGAGGTAAAAGACTTTCGATTTTATCTTTAATCGTGAGAGAAAGTACTATGATTTTACCTTCGTTATAAGAAAAAGGAATAGGTGTTTTCCTTACCTTGGTCGTGGTCGAGACTGGTGAAATTTTGCCCAAACAGTTATGATTTCTATGTTTAATGCAGGATCAATGTTAATGCCAAAAATCGTCCAGAAGGATAACTTAAGGTTGATTGTGGAGCTTAACAACTAAAGAAAAGGAATCTTGCGACAAAACGTGCGACAAAGACAAAATATGCAAAAGAGACAAAGATTTTGGTGACGCGCGAAAAACCTCAACAAGGAAAAAACCCATGGACGACAGTGGATGTCGTCGCTGCACTATGGTCACCAAACAGGGGCGATATCCTTTGGTTTAGGTTGTCGGAATACACTTATTACAATACAAATGAAGTAAAGACTTGAAATATAAAATGACAAGTGAATCGTGCGTAATAAACTGGTGCGTCGTGTGTAGAAACTGTGTGTCGTGTGCGCTAGTTGTGCGTCGAGAGCGGTCTTTCGAGAGAGAGTTCTTTGCTTCGAGTGTTCTTCCGAGTTCAAATGTTTCAGATGCCAGATGATGTATGATCAGATGTCCCACAAATGATGATTGAGTCTTTGCTTTTATAGTCTTCGTGTCATTCAATGATCTTCATAAATGATTCTGGTAACTGCTGTAACGGACGCTGGATTGGATGCTCATAATTGCCTCTATCGGTTATAGCCATTGGTCATCAATGACATTGATTCCTGCATTAAATAACGAAGAAGTAACAGAAATTCCATACGTTAGTTGGTCGAGGTCGCAGGGTTTTATATGACGTACGTGAGAGCTAGACGACGTCATGGTCGAGTGTCGTGAAGTAAATAACTTTCGATATGGATTTCGATCAGGGAATAAAGTATTGTGATTTTACCTGATTAGGGGAAGGTGAAATAAATGTTCCCTCACCTCGGTCGTGGTCGAGACTGGTGAATTTTTAACCAAACAGTTTGCCCCCAAAATTTTAAAAAATGGAGCGGCAATTTTAAGTTTCAAAAGTTTTTTTAAAAATTTTGTTAGTCGGACGCCTAGGGTCGTGACATGTGTCAAATAATCTTTTCAGTTACCTTGGAATTGGATCGGTCCAATTCCAACTAAAGAGGAAGTCGAAAAAAGGGGATAAGTTCGTGACGTCACGTTGACGCACGATCGTGCATAACAGCTGTAAATGCCAGATGTCGACGATCTGTCGAGTATTCGAAAAGGCAAGGGCACGTGTCGACCATCGAGAGGCTCGGTCTGACATGATTATTTACATAAATAGCGACCTTTGACGGATCTATTCCACTTTACGATTCCAGAGAGATTTTAAGAGAGATTTTCCCTGATTTCCTTGTTGTTCTTCGCCGAATCTTTTCCAAACCTGTAAGAGATCCTCGATCTGTTAGAGATTTCGGGGTTTTAGGAACCTATATAAGGTACGATTTCTTGGTTTTTCATATGTCTATTGTTAGGGAACTTTGAGAATCGTTTAAGTTTTAGAAATGTTGACAGAGCCCGTAAGTTCAAATGAAGATCTTGACGACCTTAGAAGTCTAGCCAAAATCCCTGAGGTGATTACGTTGATTAAAGCAGGTCAGATTCGACCTGATACATGCCCCGATAGGTTTGTAGTTATCTACGAATATCCTTTTAAGATAGGTTTTGAATGGCCTTATTCGCCTTTGGCTAAGGCTTTTATGACCGAGTTCGACTTAGCACCGGGCCAGTTAATGCCCCAATTCTGGAGGGTCATACAGGTGATCGAACGTCTTACCACCAAATGGAAATCCCCCATGAATGTGTGTGACCTCCTCTTGGCTTATCAAGTCAAGAAGGACAAATGTCATCGCTACAGTTTATTTTTCTAGGTTTAAGGGCGATCGTACTTTGGTCCTGAACACCGCTGTAAACGATCATAGATGGAAGACTAGGTACGCGTTTGTGCGTAAGTCAACTCTCGACTCTGAGAGTGGCAGGATTAGGGCAGGCTGGAATGCGTCGGGTGAGATTTTTGTTAGCCTTTTGTCGTACGTCATATTTTAATTTCGACCGATTATTAACCTGTCTTTAATGTGTCAATAGATATAACGTTTGAAGATGTGAAGCCCTACGCCAACTCTCAAGCGAAGGTTGATGAGTTTTTGGAGTTTAGCACTGTCGAGCGATCTATTGTCACGCGACAATTAGCGGACGATGACGACGAAGATCTGCTATATCTAGGAAAGAATTTAGGGGAGAAACGTGTGGAAGAGGAAGAAGAAAAGGAGACAGAAGAGGAAGGGTCGAGAGAAGGAGAAGGGATGACTGGTAAGTGTACCTCTGCTTTGCTCGACTCTGGTCTTTTTCTTTTATGCTTATCGTCTGATATTTCTTTCTTATATGTTCCTAGGAGAATCTCAGATGAAGGTGCCAACGATCTCGGCTAAAAGAGCAGCACACTCGTAAGGGCAAGGAAAGGAGGCAAAAGACTGAGACCGCCGAGTCGGGGGATTTGCTGAAGACGAGGATGACGATCCCGAGGGAACCGTCTTCAAAGGTTGATGACTCGTCAAGAGTCGTTACGCCTGAGAAGACGAGGGTAGCATCGCCTATGAAGACGAAGACGTCTTCTAGCGCGATTGCTGCGACACTTGTTAATTTTGTGCCATCGGCGAAAACTGCGAAGTCGGCGAAGTCCCCATCTACCGCGTCGATCATTTCGTCGGCCGACAAGGGTAAGGGGCATGCGACGGGAGGGACTAAAGTTACGAAAGTTAACTTTATGTTGCCTTCGGACTTTATGGTCGATGATGTCCTATCCGGGACGGATTTGTTTCCTCATCTGGGGAAATATATGTTCCCCTCTTTCAGGGAACGTTTCGAGGGATTCCCAGTCGAGGAGACGGGATCCCACGTTGCCGGACTGGCGTTTCTGGTAAGTTTCTCTTTCAAAACTTTGTATTTTCAATGTTTTTAATCTCTGTCGAACGTTTTATTAACATGTTCCCTTGTATTTTACAGGCGTTTCAATCTTCTCTCGCCCTGCGTGCTGAGATGGGAAAAATAAGGGTTTGGTGTCTTCCGCCCATGAGAGGGGGAACGCAGCGCTGGACCGGGAGAAAGTCGCCCTGGAGCGTGAAGAGGCTATGTCCAAACGCCTTGACGAGGCCTTAAAAGAGTTGGAGGCCGTCGGTCGTGCGAAGGACGAGGCGAACAATCGTCTAAAACAGTCCTTATCTATGATCGACGTCCAAAGGGAGAAGCTGATCAAGATGAGAGAGTCCTTGACCACAAAGGAGAGGGAAGTTGAGGATTTTAAGTCTAAAGTGGTGGGTCTGGAGAAGGAGGTAGGAGAGCTTAAAGATGAGGCTGCGTCTACCTTTGCCTTGGCTCGACTGACCGCTCGTGCTGCAATAATGAGGCAACATTTGTCGGGCAAAAATCCCCTGGCCTTGGCATCGGACGATTAGGCCTACTTCCTGAAAGAGGTTGGGAACGCAAGAGACCTTGACTCTGATGATGAAAAAGAAGTCAAGGAGGAAGAGGTGGACGAAAGCTCTAAGGGCGAGGTCTTGGGTAACGATGCGACCGACATTCCTCCTCAGTCTTAAGAAAATTTTCTTCTTATGATTTTTATTTTTGATCGCTCGATCGTTGGTGGTCGAGCAGTTTAAATGTAATTACTCACTCCGTGAATGAAATTTTACCTTTCCGTCGAACTCATGCAATATTTTGACTCATACGTGTCGTAGACAAGTAGGATATCAACTGCGAAAATTATTAAGAGAACGTGCGACTTAGGTATTCATTGTAATATATCGACTAAAACGTAAGTGTTAAACCAAGATCTAATCAAGATAGAGAAGATGTGAATTTGTCATCTATTTCACTCAAGAACACATTACAAGATTAGGAGTTCTGTACAAGTGTTTCTCTCTCTAGAATATAAGAATGTGAGTTAAGTATGTCTAGAGTCCTCTATACTAACACACAACTAAACCTATTTATACAAAACACATTACAAGGTGTAAACAACACAATACAACTCAATACATTGACTTTGACTTTGACCTTTCTATATTTAAACCTTGAAGACATATTGCACTAACAATAAGTCATATATTTGGTAAACATAAGTACACGCGATCGATACATCCATTAGGAATGTGCAAGTTTTTCTAAGTATAAAAACTTAGATCGAGGGGTCGCTAGATCTTACGATCGTATAACTAGATCGTATGACAAAACTCGAATCATATGCCCTTGCGATGGAATAATCAAGTCATAGACTTGAATACTTAAGTCGTGTGATTCTGCGATAAACCAATGTCAGAGGTTGGTCGTAGGTTAGCTAACGACCCTCTGATGCTTAAGTCAGTAACCGTCACCTCGAGTAAAAAATCATATGAGAAAAGAAAGAAAACTTTGGAAGAAATACTTTTTCAAATGTGTCGCATTCCAGCTACGTGGGATATCTTGATTATCGAGGGTTTGAAGTCGATAGGCACCTTTACCGACGATTTCTATGATACGGTAAGGACCTTCCCATTTGGTAGAAAGCTTGCCGGCGTTGAGCTCTTGAGTGCTCTGGAACACTCGTCGAAGGACGTAGTCGTCTATTTGAAAGACTTTGACTTTAACGTTCTTGTTGAAGTGTCGCTCGACCACTTGCCTCTGTGATAAATCTTAAAACAATTTACAACTTGTTGCGGAACAAGATTAAGGATTAACCTAATCTAAACAAGTTAAGAACACTAAGTTTCTTGCACTAGAATAAAGACAGAAAGGAGATAAGGAAATTACGAGTAATAACCTAACACACAGTAGTAAGGAAGAAAAAGATGGCCCGAGCACTTCATTTCTGAAGTAGGGTTCTTCTTATATACTGCATCCATTTAATGCATGGCAGTATTGCTTTACACGTGGCAGCAGCTGAGTGGTTGAATGTCATTGACCTTTGTAGACAAAAGGGATGTCCATTCTGACAGTTTGTACGGAGATGTGCAAGGGAGGTAAGACAATAGTACTTTGTAAGGAGACTTCATGATCAACTTTCGTTGAATCAGTACTTTATCAGCGAATGATAAAGCTCAGCGATTGCTGAAGTCTTCTACTTGATACTTCACGTTGAATGGACAATTCTGTGACTTCGCTGATATCCGCATCAGTTCATTAGTAGACTTGTCGCTGGTTCTTGGGCTTGATCTTCGACTTCAGCGTAGAACCTTTGTTGACGTGAAACTTGTCTTCAGGTATCATAAGTAAACAACTAAACTATCAGCGATCATCACAGAGACTGAACAGGCTCGGAGCTACTGGATGAACAATGTTCGCTGAATGTCTAATCTAAAGAGCGAGAGTTCCTATCAGCGGTACTGTAAAGTCTTAGTACTTATCAGCGATAGTGAAACTCTAATACATATTGTTTACTTACAATTTTCACTAAGTGTTAAACAGAGGGTCATTATCAAATCACTGAGGGTTTGGATCAACAATCTCCCCCTATTTGATTATGACATAGCAACAGAGAAAATTGCTAAGTATGAAAACATAAGGATAAAAAGAACTAATAAAATATTTGTCCCTTATACTGTTTTTTGGGATCTTTTAAGTACTGATGGAGTAAAGTACATTCGCTGAAATTTTTCTTTAAACTTTGTATAAGATTACAAAGGGAAGTGGAAAAATTACAAGTACAACAAATTTAAATTACAAGTACAAAAGAGGTAAGCTGATAAAGATAGAAAGATTACAAGGAAATCTTATCAGCCTTCAAAAGGTTCTTCCTTAATCAGAAGTTCATCAAGGGTCTTTGTTGTAGGGATCATCCAGTCAGGGACAGTTTCTCCCTGATTTCTTCTTTCTTGTGCTTCTTGGAAGATCAGGTGCTTGAGATATCGTGCCGGAAGATCGCGTCTAAATTCACGCCAATAGATGAGATCCCTGAGCTGTTCAATGGGAGTGATGGGAAGCTCAGAGACACGTTGAAAACGTTGTCCTTCATCGTAGTCGAGAAAGAAGATACCATAAGGTTTGCTTATGACTTTACCAGGGACGAAACGTTCACCAGGTGGCAGAGAGGTATCCAGCGCTGAGAGATCAGGATCAGGACCAAGTACTTCAGCACGTGAAAAACCAATACTTGTTTCGTTCCGGATAGGAGGACCTGAATCTGATGGTTTGGACTTTTTCTTTGCAGAGGCCCTTCTTTGTTGAGTCGTAAGAGGAGGAGGGGGAGGAATATCTACAGCAGAAGAAACCAAGTCGATCTGAGAATTTATGACTTTCTAGACATGGCTCTTATATTGTGAGGTAGATCGCTGAATGGCTATTCGCATCTCCAACCATTCAGAGAAACCGTACTTATTGATCGTAGCAGCGTAGATGTTTTCCTTGGTACCGTTTTCTCTGAATAGATCGACCTTAACAACTGGAACATCTATGGTCGATTTTCCTCTGATGAATACCTTGTGAATTTTGGCAGCCCGATATCGATAGTGCAGTCTTTCTTTCCACCATTCCAAGGTAGAATCAGATACCTTGGTCTTTTCTTCAACGATCTTCTGGGCGTCTTCCCATAACTGACGTTGGACTTCGATGGGAGCTCTTTTCAGTTTGGGGTCATTCACCGATTCTTGGGCAAGTTGGATGGCGAGGGCCTTATCTTTTTCTTCAGCTTCCTTCTTTTCGGCGAGTAATCTTTTGGCTTTAAGATGATCAGCGAACTCTTTCTTTGATAACCTAAACTTTGTGGGAACAGGAACTTTGGAGCGAGGGAGGATGATTCGCTGATCCTCGAACTTCTTGATCATTTCTTCTCTCCTTTTCTGATCCTCTTCACTTAGCTTTTGAGGAGCTAAGGAAGGTCTGTTTTTGTGAGAGAGAAGTTGTTCTTCAGGTTAATCGGTCTCAATGATTAAATCCAAGACCGGGATTATTTCTTCAGCTCTTGTGGCTGGGATTATTGTTGGTGCAGCAGTGGGGACTTCAGCTGTATCCTCAAACAGGGGAGAGGACTAGCTGAAACACAGCGATTGTTTAAGTAAGAACATGGGAAGAAAGAGATAGAGAAAAGAATGGGGTTCAAGTGTATAGAGGTTTTATGGATAGAAGGATTGAGATTGAGAAGGGATAGAGAAGGAATGCAGTGTAAGGGAAGAGAAGATATTGTACCTGACAAACTGGCTTTATCTGAAGGATGGCCAGATTGCCTTCTGCAGCGAGGCCTTTGTTTTTGCCTTTGTCAGCTTCAGACGCTGCAGGCTTTATCTTGGTCGTCTCCCCTGAAGGTTCATTTATCGAAATCTCTTTCTCAGGGACCTTCTTGGGCTCAACGAAGAAGTCATCATCATCATCGTCATCGTCATCATCATTTTTATGAGTTGATGATGGTTCATCGTCAGAGATGTTAACAGCTTCATCGTCTTCAGCTTCTTCTTCAGACGCGTCCTCATCAGCGTAAGGTTCGGTCACATCAGCAGCAACTTCAGTTTCCTCATCGAGTTGCTCCCCCTCAAGAGAAGAGGGAGTTTTCTCGGTTCCCTCAGGGTTTTCAACTCCCTGAGGTTGTTCAGCAGCAGCAGCATTTTCATTTTTCTCCCCCTCCGAATGATGGGGAAGATCTTCAGCTTTCTTCTCCCCCTTTTCCACATTATGAGTGGGGGAGGAAACAGATTGATCAGCAGCAGCAACAGTCATAGGATTACTGTCTTCCAGGCCAGTAAGTCCCATGAAGGTTTCAATCACAACTATTCTTGCTTCTAGGCCAGAAATAGTAGGACTGATCTTTTGGAGATCCTCTCTATCGGCCTGAGTAAAGTGATACTTTGGGGAATCCATGCGATTGAGTATCTGCTGAAGGAGATCTTTGACCGTGGTGACCTCACCCTTAAGAGTACCAACCTCTGTCTTCAATGATGTGACTTCATTGGACAGAGTGGTGAAGTTTGTTGCGAGGGTGGTGTTGGTGAGGTTGAGATTGTTGATGTTTGTGGAAGTTTCAACGAGAGTGGTAGCAAAAGTTCCTATGCTGCCATCCACCTTCTCCATATCAGCTTTGGAGGCTTTCTCATCAACGACCTCGGTCAACTTTTTGAGGTTCTCTCCAGCGTCTGTAACCGCTGAAGAGTTTGTGGAGCGAGTGGTGTTGTAAGATTCCACCTTTGTTTCCAGGGCCTTCTGGGAGGTGTTGATATCCCCCAAATTAGGACCTGAAACAGTTATTAACATATAAACAGAGGAAAGCTCAGAAGTTTGGGGTTTTGAGAGAGGAGTAGGTTGAGTTATGTGTATACCTGCAGGCGGGTTGGCGAAGTTGTCGAAGCCTCGTAACCCTGAATGGTAAGTGTCTTGGCGCATGGAGGTGCTTGCAGATCCTAAGTTTGTTTCCATCATCGCATGTAAAGTATCAGCAGCTGAATCGTGAACGATGACGTTGGTTCCTGAGAACGGTGGGAAATTTGGTGGAGTGTCCAAAGAAAGAGTGGGAGGAGTGAAGGATGAGGAGATTGGTTGGGTGTGGGGTTCAGCGTTGGATCCACTGACAATCACTTCAGTCTATAGAGAGGCTGAAGGAGGTGGGTTCAGTTCCAAGTTTATAACCTCAGTGTTTAAAGACGCTGAGGTCGGGATGGAAGGGGTGGCTTGAGCAGCTGTGGCAGAGCGTACCACGAAACTATCCAGCAACTCTTGTAGAAGATGAGTCGAGGAGTCTTCAGCATGTGAATGCTTGGAGGGTTGCTCCTTGGTTTTCTTGATCTTTTGAGAATCAAGTTGGGTAGTAGAATGTTTCCTTTTACGAAAAGGAGTGGAGGGTGCAGCCTGGGTAACAGCGGTGGGGATTACCACTGAAGTAGCTGCAGAAGTAGAAGAAGGAGGATTGAGAAGAGGTAAGAGAGTAGAGAGACGTACCTCGTTTGGCATGGGGCTGAATTCGAGCACCTTAGGGCCAACCTGATAGAGTCTCAGATCACCCTCTTTTGGGTATTTGTCCCCAAGTCCTTGTAGAAAGACGGCGATGATGAATCGGGGATATGGAACCCATGTTGGTCTATCAGCCATATCTACTCTGAACGCTAGATGGTCATAGATGATCGAGGCCCAGTCAACATGGAGACCTTTCAGTAATGCATAGCCATTGCTTGTTGAGGTTGAGCGGCTTGATCAGAGGAGCCGGACTTCGCTGTCATGCAGCTTATCAAGTGGGCAAAGATGAAGTTCATCTAGCTCGGCATTTTGGACTTCTTGATCAGGGTCAGCTTCTTCTCAGGTTGTTTATCCCTCCCTGTTTCCCATACGTAACCCATTGCATCAAAGAATACAGTGATGGCTTCCCTATCATCATGGTTTTTGTGGTTAGGCAGAGGGACAAAGGGTTTTTCTTTGGTGGCAGTGGGTAGGCTGAGTGCACGCCTGATAATGGCGGGGTTGATTTTGGTTGTGCAAAATTTGGTGTCACAGAGAATGAAATCAAGGAGTTTCTTAGGGTCTTTGGGTGAAGAAACCTGAGCTGTTCTGGCAGTATACTAGAATTGAGATAGAAGGAATTTATGAGCAGGGGGTACGAAGGTTAGGGCTTTGGATAAGCAGCAGGTTATCAGAAAATTCACAGCATTATCCAGATTCGTGACTTGCTTTCGAGGAGGAAAATCGAAAAGCGCATAGAGGTTGTTGTTGTTGAAAGTTACTTTCTCAGGTGTGAACTTGACCTGAGGAGCTTTGGGGAGAGTCAGTTTCTCAGCAGCAGGTGATTTCTCAGCAGTAGGAGCAGCAGTAGAAGATGCCATTGCTGTTTTATCATGTCAACCAAAGATTATAGATAAAGAATACAGTCTTAATGTGGAAAGACATTCCAAAATAAGATGGTATTTTATTTTTGTCCATTTCATTCAGACCAAAAATGTCTTAATGAAGATTAGGGTTTTCTAGTTTTGACAAAAAGAGACAAGAACTAGTGAATGTCTTATTTTCCAGTTTTCTTTAGAGATAAGGATTCTAGAAAAACATATGAAGAACAAGTTTAAGATTTTAGATTTAAACTTGAAGAATAACCATGAAGATTGGGTTTATAAAATCATGAAAGAAAATGATTTCATTTTAAAAAGTTCTTTTGTTTGATCTTGTAGAAACAATGAGAAGATCAGAAACAAGTTAAAACAGGTAAATAATAAGAATATTAACCTTGTTGTCGAAGAAGAAGATGAACAGTTCTTGAAACGAGAATTCGAGATGCAACAGTAAATCTTTTCTTGAAGAAGAAGTTGTTCGCATAAAGAAAAAAATATAAACCTGAATGTGTTTATATAGTGAGATTAGAGAGAGAGAAAAAAACTAGAGCGGGAAAGTTTTTCATCATGACACGGACACGTGTTTGCATTTGATTGGATGGTAAACGAAACGTGCAAACGTGTGTCATAAAAAGAACGTGTCAGGGTTTATCCGTTTGATTACGTCACAAACGTCCTTTCATATTTTAGGATGTCTCTGAGGTTTTTGAAAAACTCAGGGACATTTTGAAAACATGAAGCACTGAATAGAAATATCAGTGTTGGTTTTAGAAATCAATTTGTTTCGAAATCTTGCATTCATTTGCGAACGTCAGCGAGTAAAGAGAACATACCTTGACATCAGCGAATCAAGTTTGTTCAGAGAGAAGATGATAGAATGGGTTATATAAGTTGATTTTATCCGCTCGCTGATCAAATGTGAATCTTTGAAGATTTTATTCTTCAAAGTTCAACATTCCAAGCTTGCTGATGAGAAAGTTAAATCTTGTCTCATCAAGAGGTTTGGTGAACAGATCAGCTAACTGAAAGTCAGTTGGGATAAAATGAAGTTCTATATCACCATTCATCACATGATCTCTGATAAAATGATACTTGATTTCGATGTGTTTGGTCTTTGAGTGTAGCACTGGATTGTTGGCTATAGCGATGGAACTTGTGATGTCGCAATAGATTGGAATCTTCGAGAGCTGAAGGTCATAGTCCAGTAGTTGATTTTTCATCCACAAGACCTGAGAACAACAACTTCCAGCAGCTACGTACTCAGCTTCAGCGGTGGAGGTGGACACTGAGTTTTGCTTTTTACTTGTCCAACTCACCAGTTTTCCACCTAGGAGTTGACAGCCTCCTGTGGTGCTTTTCCTATCCAATTTGCAACCTGCAAAATCACTATCTAAATAGGCGATTAGATCAAACCCTGAATCTTTGGGATACCAAAGACCTAGGTTAGGAGTACCCTTAAGGTAACGAAAGATTCGCTTTACAGTTATCATATGAGATTCCTTAGGTTCAGCTTGATATCGTGCACACAAACAGGTTGCGTACATAATATCAGGTCGGCTAGCTGTAAGATACAAAAGAGAGCCGATCATCCCACGGTACGTTGTGACATTAACAGGTATTCCAGAAGAATCCTTATTTAGTGTCAGTGGCGGTGCCATAGGGGTTTTCATAGCTGAACTCTGAGTTAAATCAAATTTCTCCAGCATATCTTTAACATACTTTCCCTGATTAATGAAAGTTCCCTTTTCATTTTGTTTTATCTGAAGACCAAGGAAATATGTTAGCTCACCCATCATGCTCATTTTATACTCTGCTTTCATTCTATCTGCGAAACGAGTACAAAGGTCAGAGTTAGTAGAAACAAATATAATGTCATCAACATATATCTGAACAAGAATGATATGACCTTTTACTTTCCTGAAAAATAGAGTCTTATCGATTTTACCACGCTCAAATTGTTCAATATAGAGATAAGTAGATAGAGTGTCATACCATGCACGAGGAGCTTGCTTTAAGCCGTAAAGTGCCTTATCTAGTTTTTAAATATTACCTGGATGTTTAGGATCTGAGAATCCTGGAGGTTGTTCCACATAGACTTCTTCATTCAGCTTTCCATTGAGAAACGCTGACTTAACATCCATTTGATAATCTTTGAAGTCTTTGTGTACAGCTTAGGCTAAGAATAGATGAATATATTCTAGTCTTGCTACTAGAGCAAATGTTTCATCTTAGTCTATACCTTCCTCTTGTCTGTATCCCTGAGCAACAAGACGAGCCTTGTTGCGGGTTACAGTTCCATGTTCGTCCAACTTGTTTCAATAGACCCATTTAGTGCCTATCACTGTCTTGTCAGTTGGTCTTCGAACAAGCTTCCAACCTTTGTTTCTTTCAAACTTAGTCAGCTCTTCTTGCATAGCGCTGACCCAGTTTGGATCTCTGAGGGCATCATCTATTTTCTTTGGTTCAATCATAGAAATAAAGTTAACAAATAAACAAATATTACCTGCACTTCGTTGAGTCTGAACACCAGCGTTTGGATCACCAAGAATTTGATCAATAGGGTGATTGACAGTCCATCGCTGAGCCGGAGTATGAGTCGCTGACTTAACTTGAACTGGAGGAGCTGAAGATGAGGCTTCAGCAACTTCTGGTATATTAGCCAAGAAAGGAGTAGGTGCAGATGTCATTACATTCACTGATTGCTGAGAAGTAGATGGTATGTCTGAGACATTTTGTTCAGAAGCAGGCATAGTGTTTAGAGGAACAGCTGAGACCCATGAAGTTTCAGGTTCACTAGTCTGCATGTTTGGGATGATAGTAGGACCATCATCTTCAACAGTATGAGTATGAGGAGTGGGAATATCTTCTGAATCACCAAGATGTGAAAACATCCATTGATTCAGTTCTTCAGTATCAGCAGAAGGTCTAGAATTCGCTGAATGGGATTCGTCAAAGGTGACGTGAATCGTTTCTTCTACAGTCTATCTTCTACGATTGAAGACTCTGAAAGCTTTGGAGATAGAAGAATATCCAAGAAAGATTCCATCATCAGCCTTAAGATCAAACTTTCCAACGGCATCTCTGTTGTTCAGTAAGAAACACTGACATCCAAAGATGTGAAGAAAGCTAATTGAAGGCTTTCTCACATGAAAAAGTTCATAGGCTGTCTTTTTGAATCTTTTGACTATCAGCGACCTATTTTGCGTAAAACAAGCAGTGTTGACAGCTTCTGCCCAAAACTGAGTAGGCAGGTGAGAATCGCTGAGCATTGAACGTGCAGCTTCAATGATAGTTCTATTTCTTCTTTCAGCGACTCCATTTTGTTGCGGTGTTCTCACTGAAGAGAAGTTGTGAGAAATACCCTTACTCTCAAAGAAGGAATCAAGAGAACTGTTTTTGAATTCAGTTCCATGATCACTCCTTATTGAGCGAACGGTCATGTTGTTCAGGACTTCCATTTTCCTGGCAAAGGTGATGAGTACTTCAGGGGTGTCACTCTTAGAATGGAGAAACATTACACAGGTATAGCGAGAGAATTTATCAACTATGACCAGTGTATATTTCTTTCCAGCGATGGATTGTTTGTTAACAGGGCCAAACAAATCCATATGAAGAAGTTGTAGAGGAGATGACACTGAGGAAACTTGCTTAGACTTGAAGCTTTCTTTGGTCTGCTTGCCTTTCTCACACGCTGAACATAAGGACTCTTTGGCGTATGAGTCTTGAGGTAGACCAGTGACTAACTCTTTAGAAGAAAGAGTATTCAGTGTCTTGAAGTTCAGATGAGAGAGCCTCTTATGCCATAGCCAGTTGACATCAGATGAGGCTTTTGAGAAGAAACAGGAGTTCTCAGTGGTTGTTGAGTCCATGTTTATTACATAAACATTTTCCAAACGATAACCGCTGAGAGCTATCTTCTCCTTTTTGTTATCCATGTCGCAAAGCTGACTGATGCTTAGAAGATTATGCTTCAGCCCTTCAACATATGCGACTCTTCTGAAGGTTGTTGTACCATTAGAGAGTACACCAAACCCTCGGGTATGTCCTTTTCCATTTCCACCGAAAGTTACAGAGGGACCCTTTTCTTCCTTATATTCAGTGCGCAGGTTCTTCTTACCAGTCATGTGTCTAGAGCATCCATTATCGAGATACCAGATACCCTTCTTAACCTGCAAACAAAGGAAGATTAGTTTGACTTCGGCACCCATTTCATCATGTGTACACACTTGTCAGTGGAGGTAGATGGAATGGAAGGTTCAGCATTCTTCGCAGCATTTGAAGATTCAGCTTTATCAGTCTTCACTTTGGTTAATTTCTTAACCTCAGTGGTCTTCTTTGCCTTGGGGGCAATAATCTTCACCTTAGCTATCTTTTCAGCTTTAGTGGCTTAGTAGCAGAGGTTGGAGTAGAGAGAATGTCAGAATTTTCTTCCTCATCTTCAAGTTTGGCCATGAGACATAGATTGGCTTCATCATCATCTTCAGAGTCTGGTGATTCTTCTTCGTCAGAGGCAGCCTAATCATAGTCAGCCATCAGGCCTTTGCCTTTCTTCTTAAAGGTTTTCAGCTTTGAATACCTTTCTTTCAGCTTTTTGTATTTTTCATCTCTAGTCCTGGGAGTAAAGTTTTTCTTGGGAAAGCTGAGGGTCTAGAGACTTTCTTTGACCTGCACTCGCTAGCAAAATGTCCTATCTTTTCACAGTTATAGCAAGTAGCAGTAGCCTTATCAACAGGGGTTGATGATCTTGGCTTGTCAGTAATAGCAAGAGGTTTGTTCTTTCTGAAATTACTCTTTCTAGCAAATCTCCTGAACTTATTAGCCAGGAATGCCAGAGTTTCATCATCATCTGAAGTGTCAGAATCTGATGAATGTTCAGAGTTGGTTTCCAACTCAGTGACAGTGATAGTAGATCGCTGAGTGGAAGGTAACTCTGAGAGTAAAGCAACAGGGGTGCTTTTGGAATCTTTTACAAGATTCTTCTTAAGATGACTCGATTGCTCATGATTAAGCATCGTGCCATATAAGGTAGAAAGAGTCATGGATTTTAGATCCTTTGACAGCTTAAGACACATTGAATAACTGTCCCAACTTTCAGGTAAACATTCTAAGAACTTTGTCAGTACTTCAAAGTTAGAATATTCCTTACCAACAGTTTTCAGATCTATTATTAAGCAGTTAAAACGTTGGTGTACTTCAGAGAGAGATTCATTCTTACCACAAATGAAGCTTTCGTACTGTCTTACCAGGTTGATCTTACGTGAGTGTTGGACTTCAGAAGTACCTTCATACTGAACACAGATTGTGTCCCACATGGCTTTGGAGGTTTTCAGGTTCATGACGGAATGGTAGACTTCGTCAGAAAGAGCCATGGAAAGAATGGATCTGGCTTTAGTGTCGATAGCCACTTTCTTCTTATCTTCATCAGTCCACATATGAATTTCCTTGGGAACCAACCTTTCTGGAATAGCAGCTCTATTCTTAGCGGCTGGAACTTCAGGATCAATTCTTACAGGAATATATGGGCCGTTTTCAAGATAGTAAGGCATAGTAGGGTCTACACCTTCTAAGAAGAGAATCATCCTATTTTTCCACAGATTAAAGTTATCTCTGGAGAATCTAGGGGGTTTTGCAAGAGAACCGTTGTCAATATAGTTTGTGTTTGTGTTGGTAGCCATTTTAAGAAATAGCAAGGAAGAAGAGATTAGTATAGATAAGATCTTGTTTATGAGATTAAACAAATCTGCTCTGATACCACTTGTTGGTCCCGAAGGGTTATACAAGTTTGTAGAAGGGGGAGTTGAATACAAACACACGATTTTTACTTTCTAAATTGTTTATTGATAAATCTTAAAACAATTTACAACTTGTTGCGGAACAAGATTAAGGATTAACCTAATCTAAACAAGTTAAGAACACTAAGTTTCTTGCACTAGAATAAAGACAGAAAGGAGATAAGGAAATTACGAGTAATAACCTAACACACAGTAGTAAGGAAGAAGAAGATGGCCCGAGCACTTCATTTCTGAAGTAGGGTTCTTCTTATATACTGCATGCATTTAATGCATGGCAGTATTGCTTTACACGTGGCAGCAGCTGAGTGGTTGAATGTCATTGACCTTTGTAGACAACCTTAGTAGCCGCATGGTGCACAATGTAGAATCAGAGTTTGTTGTACGATTATAGACAAAAGGGATGTCCGTTCTGATAGTTCGTACGGAGACGTGCAAGGGAGGTAAGACAATAGTACTTTGTAAGGAGACTTCATGATCAGCTTTCGTTGAATCAGTACTTTATCAGCAATTGCTGAAGTCTTCTACTTGATACTTCACGTTGAATGGACAATTCTGTGACTTCGCTGATATCCGCATCAGTTCATTAGTAGACTTGTCGCTGGTTCTTGGGCTTGATCTTCGACTTCAGCGTAGAACCTTTATTGACGTGAAACTTGTTTTCAGAGATCATAAGTAAACAACTAAACTATCAGGGATCATCACAGAGACTGAACAGGCTCAGAGCTACTGGATGAACAGTGTTCGCTGAATGTCTAATCTAAAGAGCGAGAGTTCCTATCAGCGGTACTGTAAAGTCTTAGTACTTATCAGCGATAGTGAAACTCTAATACATATTGTTTACTTACAAATTTCACTAAGTGTTAAACAGAGGGTCATTATCAAATCACTGAGGGTTTGGATCAACAGAGGTCATAACTTAGATCAACCAAATTATGGTCGATGGAAGTATGTCTTGAGGTCGAGAGTTGACTCTCGACCGGCAGAACTGCTTCACAACCATAGACCAAAGAAAAAGGGGTTTGTCCCGTGGATATGCGAGGCGTCGTGCGAATTGCCCACAGGACCGAAGGGAGTTCTTCGACCCACCTTCCTTTTGCGACTTGTAACTGTTAATGCCAAAAATCGCACCAAAGGGACAACTTAAGGTCGATGTGGACTTTAACAACTAAAGAAAGGAATCGTTCGACAAAGGCGTGCGACAAAGACAAAAATGTAAATGAGACAAAGGATTTGATGACGCAGGAAAAACCTCAACGAGGAAAAAACATGCGGACGACAGTGGATGTCGTCGCTGCACTATGGTCGCCAATCAGGGGCGATGTCCTTGGTGTTCCGGGTATCGATCGTACAGAGATTACAATACAAATGAAGGAAAGACTTCGAAATGTAAAGTACAAATGTTTTGAATATAAAACAGTATGCGTCGTGTATGAAAACTATGTATAAACTGTTGGTCGAGAATGAGAGTCTTGCGTCGAGAGCGATCATCTATGAATGATCTCTTTGCTTCGAATGAATATTCTTCGAGTGTTTGCGTTTGCTTCTGTTGTTCGCTGCTATTGTTCATTCTCTCTCTCTCTGTATTATTCGATGTCGATCAGATGTCTTGAACTGATGATTGAGCCGGGATTTTATAGTCTCCGGATGACTTTAATTGAATCATTAAGATCTTTGATGATTGTTGTAACGGTCGTCGTCTTCAATGTGAGTTTAGATGCTCATAACTGATTTCGTCGGTTATAGCCGTTGTCCATTAATGATGTTTGACTCCTGCATTAAACATTGAACAAACGTAACAGTTGTATAACGCGTTAGTCAGTCGAGGTCGCACGGTTTTATGTGACGGTCGTGCAGAACGGGCGACGTCGAGGTCGAGTGTCGTGAGGAACTCTTGACTTACCTTTTAGGAGGGACGACAGAGGTTCTTTGGGTCTTCGTCGGGACCTTATCTTAATACAAGGTATAGCTCATAACATGTGTCTCACCTTCTCTGGTCGTGGTCGAGACCTGTGAAATTTTTCCCAAACAGTTTGCCCCCAAAATTTGAAAGTAGGATGGCAAATTCGAATTTTAAATTTTGCTCGTAGGGTGTTCAGGGTTCTGTGTTGGAAAATACCTAGGTTGTCTCGGAACCGGATTGGTTCAATTTTAACTGAATGAGAAGTCGAAGAGAAAACGAGGTCGTGAAGTCATACTGACGCACGATTGTACTTACCAGCTGTCATTTAGAAGTGTCGACGGAGCCCAGAGGTACTATTTAGAAATGAAGACGATCTAGACGACTTCAGAAGTCTAGCAAAAATTCCCATGGGGATTACTGTAAGCAAGGCTGGCGGGGTTCGACCGGAGATGTGTCCCGAGGGGTATGTCGCGATATACGAGTACCTGTTTAAGATGGGCTTCCACTGGCCGTATTCGCCTCCGGCCAAGGCATTTCTGTGTGAGTTTGACATGTCGCCAGGGCAACTGATGCCCCAGTTTTGGCGAGTCATTCTAGTCATCGAGCGACTTACTTCGCATTGGGAGTGGCGTATAAAGTCACGAGCGATCAATATCGTCGTTATAGTTTACTTTCAAGGCTTAAAGGTGATTGTACCTTAGTTTTGAACACTGCTGTCAATGATCGCAAATTGAGGACGAGGTATGTACTTGTGCGGGTGGCGATGCTGGATACAGACAGTGATTGGATTAGATCTGTTGATACTGCACAACCGGCGACGATGTCTCATAATGCGCAACTGGCGACGATGTCTCATACTGCGCAACCGGCGATGATGTCTCATACTGCGCAACCGGCGACGATGTCTCATACTGCGCAACCGGCGACGATGTCTCATACTGCGCAACCGGCGACGATGTCTTCTATATCCTCGTCGACCTTTTCGTCAGCCGTCAGGGGAAAGGGTGTAAAGATGGGAGAGGATGAGGAGGAAGTCATGATGATCAACTTTACGTTGTCGACGATCCTCCTAACTGACTATGTCCTTGACGGGAGGAAGTCATATCCGTATCTGGGGAAATATCAGCTCTTATCTTTCAAGGAGCGTTTTCAAGGGACCTCTATCGAAGAGATGGGATCGCGAGAAGGTGATTAAGCAGGAGGAAGGTCTCCAGGGTGAGGCGTCAAGCAGGGACGCGACCGACGCTCCCCCTTTGCCTTAGGAAATGTCTTTGTCATTTGTTGTTTCTTTTGTTGCTCGAATGTCAGTGGTCGAGTTATTTTGAATGTAACTGACAAACTATTCAGGGAATGAAATTTAAATTTCCGCCGTACTCGTGTTTTGTATATTCAGTAATGTTGATCCCATTTTTGAGCAACAATAGAAGAAATATAAAGTCCATATTTAAATATAGAGATAAGATATACATGAAGAACAATCATAAAGAAACTTATCTCATATTCATTGATGATTAAATATGGAGAGGAGAAATGTTGAAGAACACCACACTAAACATGAAACGACTCTCATAAGAAACTAGTCTATGTGTGTTTTTGTGTGCTTTCCATATTTCTCACTACTTGAAATAAGACTATGGACACCTCTTATATAAGGCCATTTACACATTAGATATTTAAGATATCTAAAATCTAGACAATATCTAAAATATCTATATAAAATATCTAAGTAAATATCTATAAGAAAATATCTAAAACATTAAAATATCTTTATAAAACATTCATTTAATTAGGAGCTAATTAAAGCTAACAATCTCCCCCTAATGTTTTATAAAGAAAACATCATCTTATAGTCTCCCCTTTGCTTTCTTTAGAACCTTTGATGTTCCGTTCTTCAAGTCTTCAAAGCATTATGTGCTCCCCCTCAAATGTAGGCTCATCCATCGAGCTTTAAACGTGAATAACAGAGGATGGAGTGACATTAAAATGTGACAAATGTAGCTTGACACCATGAAGAACCGTTGAGAGAACACCGTTCTTGAGAGCGGAAAGAGCATGAGTGAAATGCGATGCTTTCGGTGCAGCAAGAGTCCATTGACTTTGACACAGATTCTGACCATTAAGCACACTGATTCAGACCAAAATCAAAACTTGAAAAAGTTTTACCTGTGTCTTAGGAATTCAACGCAACTGGACTCATGCGAATCGGAGCACCGAGTAGGAAGTTATACGCGTGTTTCTGAAACAGTGCAAAGCTGACAGCAAGTAAACAAAAATCAGGCTCTGAGGTTGAGTCGCAGAGGTTCAGTCCACAGAGGCTCTGTCGGGTTTCACAGAGGTTCTGTGGTGAACAGTAACACAGAGGTTGGTCGCGTGCGGCAGAGGTTTGGTCGCGTGCGGCAGAGGTTTGGTCGCCGCTCGGCAGAAGCTTAACAGAAGTGTTACACTTACTTTGACACTGATTTAGACCATTTTACCTCTGGAGTTTGCAAAAACTCAAAACACAAACAACTTTCATTAGTTTGTTATCTGTTCAGATCATCTTGAATCACCTCTTTTTGAGCTCGTACGACAAAGATATGGTTGATTTACCACAGTCGCGCAGATCTGTCCATCAGCTTTCCATCAGCACACTGTTGTCTACTTCAACGATGCATATGACCCTTATAAATTTCGAATCTCTGAATTCTCAAAACACGAAAGCTGTTAATCAATGTGTTTTGAATCCAGGGCCTTTTGAATCGTATCAATCGGTGTTTTTATGAGTGAGATATGATCAATTTAATACAACAGCGCAAATCTGTCATTAAATCTGATTTGATGTAAAAGATAAGACGATCTTCATATAATTTTTAAAACCGTGAGTGCAAATAATTCGATCTCTAATTGATCAAGTCAGAAAACTAATTAGAAGAACTCAAAGTTTTAAAAAAACGTTTCAGATCATACTTTGAACATGTAACAAAACATCAAATCTTTCTCAAACAACTTTCTCAAGACCCAAATGATTTTGTTATCCATATATAAATGTTTATGAGCAGCGGAAGACAAACAAAATCTGGATCAAAAATAGTCCAATCTTGAAAATAAAGGTCAGATCAAACAAAGATCAACAACCTTACTACCAAGATGCAAAAATAATTGCTATGGACTTAAGCACACACAAGGATGAGATCATAGATCAACCATCTACTTAGTGCTTATCAAATAAAACCAATGAATGAGAAAGAATCAAAACACACACATGAAGTATCATAAACTAAACCATCTAAAACTTCCATTGTTGCATAGATGATCGATTTTGAAGAAAAGTTTCTTCAATCGGCTCTGATACCAATTGTTGGTTCCCGTTTAGTTTAAACAAGATTGTCAGATCTATTAGTTAGAGTTTATGTTTGATGCGGAAGCGTATTTGAAGAACTAACAGATATGTTTGATAGATTTAGAACACAATATAAATAAACAGTGAACTGGAAATAATATCTCAAAGTTTACTGAATATATATATATATATATATCAAGAACAGATTTAAGAACAGTGAGTAAGCAAAGCTTTAAAACAAATATGACTCTCAAAGTATATAAGCTATGTGTTCTTGATGTTTTTCTCTCTCAATTCTCGATCTTGAATAACTTAACATGAGTCTTCCTTATAGACTACTCTAAGGGGACCATAAAGCATAAGCTACTACTCAGAACGGACGGTATGAATAGTTGGAAGGATGGCATGAACAGTTGGATGTGCTGTATTGCATTTAATGCAGTAGACGTCTATTATGTACTAAGCCCTATTGAATCCAATCAGAGTTTGACACTTTGAATTTGGACAGGGCATGCTACCATGCAAGTTGATGAATAGGTTCAGAAACAGTAGCAAGATATTATAAATATCTTTGAAGTCTTTATTGAAGACCGCAGAGGCTCTGTGAAGTGTCACAGAGGTTCTGCGGTTCGGTCCTTTGTAGAGCAGTCTTCACCGGATTCCGAGTCTTTGGTCTTCTTTGCGCGTATGACAGAGCTTCTGTAGGACGCCTCTTTTAGCTTCTGTAGCTTCTTGACCTTGATCTCTCGGTAAGTTCGGCAGAGCCTCTGTAAGAGGCTTTCTTCACTTGGCCTATTTTTCACTACTTCTAAATACTTCTATGATTAGGAAGATTGAAGCTAACAAGTAACATGTCAATTATGAAATTTACTGAGTATAATATAATAGAAATCATGCGACTTAGGCATCTATTGCAACGCAACAGCTTAGAATGTAAGACATAGCGCTTGTAAATCGTGTAAACAAACATAGGAAAGTGCGACCAAAGCATACATTCAGAGTATGAAATTTTTCTAAGTTTAAGAAACTTAGAATGAAAAAGTCGTGTAGACTTTGCGATCATACGACTAAGTCGTGCGACGAGCTTGAATCGTGTGTCCCTGCAGAAGAATGATCAAGTCGTAGATGTGATCGTCTATGTCGGGCGACCTTGCGAATTTAAGGTCACCTAGTAGACTTAGTGATTATTGTCATGCGTTTCTGCGATAAAAGAATATTAGAGGTTGGTCGTTGACTTGCCAACAACCATCCGATGCTTAAGTCAGTAATCGTTCGTGATGAGAAATCGTATGAAGGAAGAGAGAAGAAATTAGGATACGTACCTTCTCAGATTTATTTCTTTTATTTGACGGGGTATTTGCCCCCTGTCATTTATTATCCTATTCCTTTCAGGAGGAAAATAGGTTTTAAATGACAAATCAACACAGGGATCTTGGAAAATACCATCTATGTTTGCGTCGACTGTGTTTTCGTGCGACAAGGCAGGATAGTCGACATACTTCTGTAGAAAAGGCATGAGTTTGTCTTTAAGGATAGGAGGACGAACCTGTTTAGACCTTTTGGTCGTGTTGCGTCTGCTAGACGGTTTACTTTTGCGGTTTCAGAGTGGATTTATAGCAATCACGAGCGACTTTCGGCTCACTTTTTATCTCCTGGATTCCCCACGGCGTAGGGAACTTCAGAGTCTGATGATACGTCGAGGGAACGGCCTTCATCTCATGGATCCATGGTCGACCTAAGATGATGTTATAAGCCGACGCACAGTCGATGACGCTGAACTTGGTTTGCTTGTTGATTCCTCCAGCGTAGACTGGCAAGATGATATCTCCATAGGTGCTCGTAGCTTCTCCATTGAAACCGACCAAAGTTGTCGAACGTCGGGTGATTTCCGAGCGATCGATTCCCATGGCCTTGATGGTGTCAAGGAAGATGACGTTCGCTGAACTGCCCCCATCAACCAAGACTCGTCGAGTTAAACAATTACCAACCGTGAGTTGAATGATCAACCCGTCGTGGTGCTTCTGATACGAATCGCCGAGGTCGTCTTGGTCTAATACGATCTTCATAGCTTCCAACCCCAGATCTCCTTTAGGCCTTGATGAACGCGGGATAGGCCGATCGTCGGGCGCTTGACTGGCGTGACGTTTGGCTGCGGAATACGTCAGACCACATACGTTGGAACCACCGGTGATACAATTGACGACTTTTGCGTGCTCGGGGGTAGACGGTCGAACGTCGTTAGCTGGGGTAACGACGTCGTCGATGATGTCTTTGAGATTGCCCTTCGGGACGTGATATGCCAGCTCCTTTTTGAGAGTTATGCAATTATCTGTCGCGTGACCATGGTCGACGTGAAAGTCGCACCACTTAGATTTATCCTTCTTAGCGTTGTCCTGATCGGACTTCTTTGGCCATCGAATAGTCGCCTGGGCGGTCTTCAGAGCTTCGACCAAATCTTTAGCGGATCCTTTGAATCCGTAAGAGGATATCTTGGGGTATTGAGGAAATTTGATCGCGGTCTTAGCCTCTGCTTTTGTCTTGAATCGGACGTTCGAGATCTGGTGCGCGTCTCTATTTTGGAAATCGCTTTCGTCTTGAACTCTGGTTTCTTTACGCCTAACGACCTCTTGTCGTCGGTGTGCTTGCGACGAAAGGCAGCGTCGTCCTCTACCCTCATATATGCTAGGGTTCGAGCTCGGACGTCTTCGAAATTCTCCGGAGGATACTTAGTCAGGTCAGTGTATAAACCTGAGCTGTCGTCCAGACCACGCTTATAAGCTTCAATTGCAGTCTTGACGTCACAATTGCGAATGTTGATCATCTCCGCATTGAATCAATTGAAATAACTACGGATAGACTCACTGGTCTTCTGCACGACGTAATATAGGTCACTGGTCTGCTTCTCCATCTTGCGACTGCTAGCGAATTGCTGGGAGAATTGATTGACCAATTCAGCGAACGACCCGATGGACTTGGGTTTGAGATTGATCAACCATTGGAGAGCAGGACCAGTGAGAGTTGCACCGAAGCTTTTGCACATACAGACTTCCTGATACATGTGTGGGATTGAGATCGTCCACGTGAGCTGCTTATACTGCGCGACGTGCTATGTCGGATCGGTCACTCCTGAATACTTGGGCGTGAAGGCGGGGATATTGTACTTCTTCGGGACCTCGACAGTCGCGATCTCATCGACGAAAGGTGACGCCTGAAATCCTGATCGGGGCTCGACGTCGATGGGCACGGCTGCCCCAGGCAGCTTGGCAAGCAAAGATAGGACGCGCTCGTTCTGATCTTCCAACACTTTCAATCGCTGGGCGCGGGGTCATTGGGGTCGAGATTTGCCCCTGCTTGCGGATTGACTCCTGAACTGGTGCCATTGACATGCGACGAACCATTGGCATCTCCGTTGAAAGGAACAAAATACGGCTGTGACCCATTCTAAAATGGCTGCGATCCATTCTGGAACGGCTGTGACCCATTCTGAAATGGCTGCGATCTATTTTGAAACGGCTACGACCCATTCTGAAATGGCTGTGATCCATTCTGAAATGGTTGCGATCCATTCTGCATGGGTGGTGGCCTTATGTGCTGAGGAGGAACCGTCCCGAACTGGGGATTTGCATTGAACGGTCTCGGCTGCTGGTTCTGCATGGACGGACCTGGATGCTGATTCTGAGCGAACGGACCTGATCCTGGACCTGGATTATGCGTGAATGGTTGAGGACCATTCTGACTGAACGATCCTTGGCATGGATTCTGAACGAATGGCCTAGGACCATTATGAGGTCCAAAGGGATTCCTTAACCGTGCGATCTCTTCAGCTGCTCTACGGCTTTGCTCCGCCATGGCGTTGATTTGATTTCGAGCGACTTCAAGCTCCTGGTACATCTGGGCAATGACATGCTGTTAATGCCAAAAAATCGTTAGCAAGACGCACGTTTGTCGAAGATTTTCTCTAGATGGGGTCCCACAGATGGCGCCAAACTGTTAATGCCAAAAATCGCACCAAAGGGACAACTTAAGGTCGATGTGGACTTTAACAACTAAAGAAAGGAATCGTTCGACAAAGGCGTGCGACAAAGACAAAAATATAAATGAGACAAAGGATTTGATGACGCAGGAAAAACCTCAACGAGGAAAAAACCTGCGGACGACAGTGGATGTCGTCGCTGCACTATGGTCGTCAATCAGGGGCGATGTCCTTGGTCTTCCGGGTATCGATCGTACAGAGATTACAATACAAATGAAGGAAAGACTTCGAAATGTAAAGTACAAATGTTTTAAATATAAAACAGTATGCGTCGTGTATGAAAACTATGTATAAACTGTTGGTCAAGAGTGAGAGTCTTGCGTCGAGAGCGATCTTCTATGAATGATCTCTTTGCTTCGAATGAATATTCTTCGAGTGTTTGCGTTTGCTTCTGTTGTTCGCTGCTATTGTTCTTTCTCTCTATCTGTATTATTTGATGTCGATCAGATGTCTTGAACTGATGATTGAGCCAGGATTTTATAGTCTTCGGATGACTTTAACTGAATCATTAAGATCTTTGATGATTGTTGTAACGGTCGTCGTCTTCAATGTGAGTTTAGATGCTCATAACTGATTTTGTCGGTTATAGTCGTTGTCCATTAATGATGTTTAACTCCTGCATTAAACATTGAACAAACGTAACAGTTGTATAACGCGTTAGTCGGTCGAGGTCGCACGGTTTTATGTGACGGCCGTGCGGAACGGGCGATGTCGAGGTCGAGTGTCGTGAGGAACTCTCGACTTACCTTTTAGGAGGGACGACAGAGGTTCTTTGGGTCTTCGTCGGGACCTTATCTTAATACAAGGTATAGCTCATAACATGTGTCTTACCTTCTCTGGTCGTGGTCGAGACCTGTGAAATTTTGCCCAAATAGTAACCTCTTCTTAATTGAAGCAATGATAGTCTTATTACTTGATTCAGCAAGTCCATTTGCCTGAGGATATCAGGGCGTTGAGGTTGTCAGCTTGATGTTGCGGTCTTCACAGAACTGTCGAGTCCTGTTGCTTATGAATTGAGATCCATTGTCGTAGACAATTTCGGATGGAATCCCAAACCTGCATATGATGTTAGCCTTGATAAAAGACACGACTTCCTTGTCCCGAACTTGGGAAAAGGCAACTGCTTCTACCAATTTGGAAAAATAATCCGTAAGCACGAGGAGAAATACCTTTTGCCCAGGGGCAGGTGGTAATTTGCCGACAATGTCCATACCCCATCTCATGAAAGGACACGGGATTAGTGTCGAATGTAAAGGTTCAGATGGTTTATGGGACGTACCTGAATGTCGTTGACAAGGATCACAGTTCTGGACGTACCTAACGGCGTCTTGTCGCAGTGTCGGCCAAACGTAGACCTGTCGAGAGATACGATTAGCCAAACTGCGACCTCCTAAGTGATTTCCACACTCCCCATCGTGCATTTCTTGAAGGATTTTCTGAACTTGATTCTTACTGATGACGCATCTCAGGTTTAAGCCTGTCGATGATTGTCGATAGAGCCCATCTCCGATCATGACATACTTGGAAGCTTTGAATCTGATCTTTCGAGCATCCATCTAGTCTTCTGGGAGTTGATCGTGTATAATAAAATTGCGGATGTCGCACGACCAATCATCTTCTTGCTCTTCGATCTGGATGACATTGTCATTTTCAATGGACGACGTCGCTAAGTGGATCATAGGAATACTGTCGAATATTGGTTCGACCAGAGCAGACCCAAGGTTTGCTAGAGCGTCGGCTTGAGTATTCTGATCCCTTGGAATTTGCTCAATGGAAAAAGATTTGAATTTTTCCAATTTTTCCTTTGCTACCTTTAGGTACGCTGTCATCTTTGAGTCTTTAGCTGCGAATTCTCCATTCATCTGATTCACGGCCAGAAGAGAATCACTCTTCATGTATAGCGCGGTTACCCCCGAGTCGTGGGCCATATCCATTCCCATGATCAGGGCTTCGTACTCAGCTTCGTTGTTGGTGGCTTTGAAATCGCATCGAACGGAATACACCATCTTGCCCCCCTGTGGCAATCTTAAGATGACGCCTAGTCCTGAACCTCTAACGTTGGACGACCCGTCGACATACAGAGTCCAAGGCACGTCGTCGTGAGTCGCCACAGTTGACACTTCGAGCTCTGCTTCTTTCCCCAATTCAGTGCTGAAATCAGCAACGAAATCCGCCAAGGCTTGCGATTTGATAGCGGTCCTGGGCTTAAAGGTGATGTCGTAACTGCTGAGATATATGCTCCATTTTGCTAAACGTCCTGTCAACTCAGGTTTTCTCAAGACAGACTTAAGAGGAAAGTTAGTCACGACAGTAATCGGATGTGATTCGAAATAATGTCGTAATTTCTTTGCGGGTGTAACAAGCGACAAGAGTAGTTTTTCCATTGAGGAATACCTGGTTTCGGCGTCTAAGAGGGATTTACTTACATAATAGATCGGTAGTTGTTGCATTTCATCTTCTCGTGTCAGGACGACACTTACTACACTAGGACTAATGGCCAAATATAGCTGTAAGACCTCGTGGTCATCAGGCTTTGACAACAAAGGAGGCGACATCATGTACTCCTTTAATTTTTGTAACGCTTGCTCGTGGTCTTTGGTCCAGACGAAACCTTTATTTTTCCTGAGGACGTTATAGAATAAATGACATCTATCTGAGGATCTAGAGATAAACCTGTTCAGAGGAGCCACCCGATCAGTGAGTATTTGGACTTCCTTGAAATTTCTAGGAGATTTAATCTCGATGATGGCCTTGATCTGGTCGGGGTTGGCTTCGATCCCTCGTCGAGTGACATGTAGCCCAGGAATTTCCCGGCACTGATGCCAAAGGAACACTTCGTCGGGTTGAGCTTCATGCTATATTTACGAAGGATGTCGAACGATTGCCTCAAATGCTTGACGTGGTCGACTGCTTGCTTCGACTTGACGAGCATGTCGTCGATATAAACTTCCATCGTGTCGCTGAGATGATCTTTGAACATCTTATTCACCAAACGCTGGTAGGTAGAACCTACATTCTTAAGTCTAAAAGGCATAACTTTGTAACAGTAAATGCCTCAATCTGTCATGAACGCAGTTTTCTCCTGGTCCCCCGACGTGCATTAGGATCAGATTGTATCCAGAATAAGCATCCATGAACGTCAATAGTTCATGTCCTGCTGTCGCGTCGACCATGGCGTCGATGTGTGGTAATGGGAAAGGATCTTTTGGACAAGCTTTGTTGAGATCTGTAAAATCAATACATACCCTCCATTTGCCATTTTTCTTTGCCACGACCACGACATTAGAAAGCCAATCGGGGTATTTTACTTCTCGAATTTTCCCTGTCTTGAGGAGGTTGTCGACTTCGTCATTTATCACCTTATTCCTTTCAGGAGCAAATTTCCGTCACTTTTGCTTGACAGGTTTGAATGATGGGTCCACATTGAGCTTATGGGAAATGACACCAGGGCCTATACCGACCATATCTTCATGTGACCAGGCAAAACAATCGGTGTTTGGGCAAAATTTCACCAGTCTCGACCACGACCAAAGCACTAAGAACATTTATTACACTTTTCTCATGTCAAATTCAAAACGTAAACATTTTTGTCCTCTGACCAAGGCCAAAGTCGAACGTACCTCCCGACCTCGACCGTCGTGTAGAAACACACGACCTCGACCAACTAACGTATGATTCTTCTGTTACGTTTTCCCCATTTAATGCAGGTCAAACGACATTTATGGCCAACGGACGAAACCGACAAAGCAGTTATGAGCATTAAACTGCGAAGACCGTTGCGACCGTTACAGGAGGAATTCATGGACTCAGTAAATGCATTCGAAGACTATAAATACAAAGGCAAAGTCATCATTGGAACATCATCGAACTCCGAACTACACACTGCATACTCAAGAACACACAAAACAAAGAACTCTCTCTCGAAGAATCGCTCTCGACGCACGACATCCGCACACGACACGCAGTTTTTACACACGACGCACGTTGTTTTTACATTCAAAACACTTGTTACTTTACATTTAAAGTATTTCCTTTCATTTGTATTGTAATCTCTGTACGATTGACACCAGTAACAAAGGACATCGCCCCTGTTTGGCGATCATAGTGCAGCGACGGCTCCCATAGTCGTCCGCGGGTTTTTTCCTTGTTGAGGTTTTTCCCGCGTCACCAAAATCCTTGTCTCTTTTACATTTTCTGTCTTTAACGCACCGTCTTGTCGAACGATTCCCTTCTTTAGTTGTTAAGCTCCACAATCAACCTTAAGTTATCCTTCTGGACGATTTTTGGCATTAACAGTTTGGCGCCCACCGTGGGGCCCCATCTGGAGAAAATCTTCGACAAACGTGCATTTTACTAACAGTTTCTTGTAGTATCCTCTTTTCTCTGTTTCAGGAGAATGGCAAGTAATGGAAACCAGGAGCATGTAATCGCCCGTGGGCAGGAAGAGCTTTCAAATGTACAAGATATTCCTGGAATGGTTGATGAATATCGCCTGGAGGAAATCATCCTAGATCAGAACAAGCCTAATCAAAAAGTCTTTATAGGATCATCCCTCGATCCCTGCATCAAAGACAAGCTAATATCTTTCTTGCAGGAGTACGCCGATTGTTTTGCCTGGTCGCATGAAGACATGGTCGGTATCGATCCTGACGTCATTTCTCATAAGCTCAATGTCGACCCGTCATTCAAGCTGATCAAGCTGAAGCGACGAAAATTCGCTCCTGAGAGGAATAAGGTAACAAATGACGAGGTCGACAACCTCCTCAAGACAGGGAAAATTCGAGAAGTAAAGTACCCCGATTGGCTTGCTAATGTCGTGGTCGTGGCGAAGAAAAATGGCAAATGGAGGGTCTGTATCGATTTTACGGATCTCAACAAAGCCTGTCCTAAAGACCCTTTCCCATTGCCACATATCGATGCCATGGTCGACGCGACAACTATTAACGTTCATGGATGCATATTTTGGATACAATCAGATCCTGATGCACGTCGAGGACCAGGAGAAAACTGCGTACATGACAGATCGAGGTATTTATTGTTATAAGGTTATGCCTTTCGGACTAAAAAATGCAGGTTCTACCTATCAACGTCTGGTGAATAAAATGTTCAAAGATCACCTCGGCGACACCATGGAAGTCTACATCGACGACATGCTCGTCAAGTCGAAGCAAGCAGTCGACCACGTCGACCATTTAAGGCAGTCATTCGATACCCTCCGAAAATATAGCATGAAGCTCAACCCAACGAAATGCTCCTTCGGTGTCAGCGCTGGAAAGTTCTTGGGCTATATGGTCACTCGTCGCGGAATCGAAGCCAATCCTGACCAAATCAAAGCCATTGTCGAAATCAAATCTCTGAGGAATTTCAAGGAAGTCCAAAAGCTCACTGGTCGAGTGGCAGCCCTGAATAGATTTATCTCTCGATCATCGGATAGATGTCACTTATTTTACAATGTCCTCAGAAAAAACAAAGGCTTCGACTGGACCGACGATCATGAGCAAGCATCGCAGAAATTAAAAGAGTACATAGCGTCGCCACCCTTATTATCAAAGCCTCGCGATTACGAGACCTTGCAGCTATATCTAGTTGTCAGTTCAAATGCGGTAAGTGACGTCCTGACGCGAGAAGATGAAAAGAAACAATTGCCGATCTACTATGTAAGTAAGTCCCTTCTAGACGCCGAAACCAGGTATTCCTCAATGGAAAAACTACTCTTGTCGCTTGTTACAGTCGCAAAGAAATTGCGACATTACTTCGAATCACACCCGATTACTGTCGTTACTAACTACCCTCTTAAGCATGTCTTAAGAAAACCTGAGTTGACAGGTCGATTAGCGAAATGGAGTGTATATCTCAGCAGCTACGACATCGATTTCAAACCCCAGGACAGCGATCAAGTCGCAAGCTCAAGCTAATTTCATCGCCGACTTTAGTCCCGAATTGGGGAAAGAAGCAGAGCTCGAAGTGCTTACTGTGGCGACTCACGACGACGCGCCTTGGACTCTACACGTCGATGGGTCATCCAACATTAGGGGTTCGGGACTTGGCATCGTCTTAAAGTCTCCATAGGGGGGCAAGATGGTATACTCTGTACGATGCGATTTTAAAGCCACCAACAACGAAGCTGAGTACGAAGCCCTAATCGTTGGAATGGATATGGCCTACGACTCGGGGGCAACTTCGCTGCATGTTAGGAGCGATTCTCTTTTGGTCGTAAACCAAATGAATGGAGAATTCGCAGCTAAGGATTCAAAAATGACATCGTACCTGAAGATAGCAAAAGAAAAATCAGAAAAATTCAAATCTTTTTCTATTGAGCAGATCCCAAGGGATCAGAATACTCAGGCCGACGCTCTAGGAAACCTTGGATCCGCTCTAGTCGAACCTGTATTCGACAGTATTCCCCTGATCCACCTAGCGACATCATCCATCGAAAATGACGATGTCGTCCAGATCGAAGAGCAAGAGGATGATTGGTCGTGCGACATTCGAAATTTTCTTGTGCACGACCAACTCCCGGAAGACAAGATAGAAGCTCGAAAGATCAGATTCAAGGCATCCCGGTATGTCATGATAGGAGATAAACTCTATCGACGATCATCGATAGGCTTGAACCTGAGATGCGTCGTGAATAAGAATCAAGTTCAGAATATCCTCCAAGAAATGCACGACGGGGAGTGTGGCAATCACTCCGGAGGTCGCAGTCTAGCTAATTGTATCTCTCGGTAAGGCTACTTCTGGCCGACGCTACGACAAGACGCCATCAGGTACGTCCAGAACTGTGATCCTTGTCAAAGACATTCAGGTACGTCTCATAAGCCATCTGAACCTTTGCATTCGACACTGATCCCATGGCCCTTCATGAGGTGGGGTATGGATATTGTCGGCAAGTTACCACCTGCTCCTGGGCAAAAACTGTTTCTCCTCGTACTTACGGATTACTTCTCCAAATGGGTAGAAGCGGCTGCCTTTTCCCAAGTTCGGGACAAGGAAGTCGTGTCTTTTATCCAGACTAACATTATATGCAGATTTGGGATTCCATCCAAAATTGTATGCGATAATGGATCCCAATTCATAAGCAACAGGACTCGATAGTTCTGTGAGGACCGCAGCATCAAGTTAACGACCTCGACGCCCAGATATCCCCAGGCAAATGGACTTGCTGAATCGAGCAATAAGACCATCGTCGCTTCAATCAAGAAAAGGTTGCAAGCCGCAAAAGGAAAGTGGGTCGAAGAACTTCCTTCAGTCCTGTGGGTGAATCGCACGATGCCTCGTACGTCCACAGGACAAACTCCTTTCTCTTTGGTCTATGGTTGTGAAGCAGTTTTGCCGGTCGAAGCTCAACTCCCAACCTCAAGGCATACTTCCGTCGACCATAATCTGGTTGATCTAAGCTATGACCTCGATGCCCTCGAAGAACTCAGGGAATCGGCGTTAATCAAGATGGCATCACAAAAGCAAGTGGTCGAGCGATACTTCAACAAAAATGTTAGGATTAAAATCTTTCAAGTAGGCGACTACGTCCTCCGACGAGTGTTCCAAAACACTCAGGAGCTTAATGTCGGTAAACTTTCCACTAAATGGGAAGGTCCTTATCGCATCTCAGATGTCGTGGGTAAAGGTGCCTATCGGCTCCAAACCCTCGATAATCAAGATATCCCACGTAGCTGGAATGCGATACATTTGAAAAAGTATTTTTTTGAGTCTTTTTCCTTTTCTCACCCGATTTTTTATCACAACGATTACTGACTTGAGCATCGGAAAGTCGTTGTCTAGCCAACGACCAAGCCTACGACGTTGTTTTATCACATATCGCATGAACTAAGATCATTAAGTCTACGATATGACTTTAAACTCACAAGGTCGCATGGTATACATATTCAAGGACATGCGACTTAAGTTTCGTCGCACATGATTGTCCAGGTCTAACGATCCCATGATCTAAGCTTCTTAACTTAGAAAAAATTTTGTGTTCTGAATGAATTGATCGCATGTGCTTATGTTTAAACGTACATCTTATGTTTTGGTTGTTTTACAATGGATGCCTAAGTCGCACGATCCCCTGTTTGTTCTTAACAAGTTTCGTAACAAATATCATATCTATTTGCATCAATCAACATAGTACGTTCGACAAAAGAAAAGATTCCATTCACGAAATATGCAATTACATCTGAATAACTTGACCTCCAGCGGTCGAACAAAAAAGACGACTACGAAAATAAAATCTTTCTTAAATCGAGGTACTGTGAATCACAAGGCGTCATGAAGATGAGTCCGCAGTATTTTGAGAATGTGGCTCTTAAGATTAATGTTAAGGTTGGGGAGGAGCATCGGTCGTGTCTTTACCCGAGGCCTCGACCACTAAGCCTTCGTCCACCTCTTCCTCTTCGACTTCCTTCTCGTCGTCGGAATCGAGATCTCTTGCAGACCCGACCTCTTGCAAGAAATAGTCAAGCTCGACCGACGCCTGGGCCAGAGGGTTCATTCCCGACAAGTGCTGCCTCATTATGGCAGCACGAGCAGTCAGTTGAGCCAGAGCAAAGGTAGATGTGGCCCCGTCTTTTAGCTTTCCCACCTTCATCTCCAAACTGACCACCTTGGCCTTGGAATCCTCGACTTCCCTCTCCTTCACTACCAAGGACTCCCTCATCTTGTTCAGCTCCTCCCTTTGACTGTCGAGCACTGACAAAGACTGCTTCAGACGACGGTTTGCATCGTCCTTCGCATGACCGACAACCTCCAATTCTTTTTTGGCCTCGTCAAGTTGTTTGGACATGGCCTCTTCACGCTCTACAGCGACGTTCGCCCTGGCCAACGTTGCGTTCCCCCTCCCGTGGGCGTAAGACACCAGATCTTTGATCTTCTCTGTCTCTGCACGCAACGCAAGAGAAGATTGGAGTGTCTGTACAACAGAAAGAAACGTGTCAGTAAACATACGACAAAAGCTAAGAAAACATCAAAACATAAAGTTTTGAAAGAAAAACTTACAAGGAACGCCAGACCGGCAACATGGGATCCCGTCTCCATGACTGGGAATCCCTCAAAAACCTCTCTGAAAGAAGGGAGCAAATATTTCTCCAGATGAGGAAACAAATCCATCCCGGACAGGACGTCATCGACCATAAAGTCCAAAGGCAATGTAAAGTTAACCTCTGTGACTTTAGCCCCTCCCGTCGCATGCTCCTTGCCCTTGTCGGTCGACGAAGGGATCGACGTGGTAGTGGGGGACTTTGCCGTTTACGCCGGTGGCGCAGAACTAACGCGTGTCGCAGTAATCGCAGGCGTCCTCGTCTTCATAGGCGATGCGACCTTCGCCTTCTCAGGCGTAACGACTCTCGACGAGTCGTCAACCTTCGAAGACGGTTTCCTTGGAACCGTCATCCTCGTCTTTGGTAAGACCCCCGACTCAGTAGTCGAGGTCTTCTGTCTCCTTTCACTGCTTTTACGGGCAAGCTCAAGTTGCGCCGCTCTCTTAGCCGAGATGGTCGGCACCTTCGTCTGCGATTCTCCTGAAGACGCATAAGAAGAAGCATTACAAGGTGAACGAAAGAGCAAAAGATCAGAATCGAGCAGAAGGGAATAAGAAGGTACACTTACCGGTCATCTCTTCTTCTTCTCCCCTCGACTCTTCTTCTTTCTCTTCTTCTTCTTCCTCTTCTTCCCCCTCGTCGTTTTCTCCCCAGTTCTCCCCTAAGAACACCAAGTCTTCGTCGTCCTCGTCCACTGATGGTCGCGTAAGAAAAGATCTCTCGACAATGCTGAACTCCAAGAATGCGTTAATTTTCGCTCGAGAGTTAGCGTAGGGCTTCACGTCTTCAAATTTTATATCTGCCAATACATACAAATCAGGTTAGAAATCAGTCGAATAATATGAAAGACGTACGACAAGAATAACTCACCCGACGTATCCCAGCCAGCCCTAATCCAGCCACTCTCGGAGTCAAGGGTCGACTTACGCACAAAAGTGTACCTAGTCTTCCACTTACGATCGTTTACAGCGGTATTTAAGACTAAGGTACGATCTCCCTTATACCTAGAGAACGGGCTATAGTGGCGACATTTGTCCTTCTTGACATGGTAAGCCAAGAGGTGGTCGCGTACGTTCATCGGTGATTCCCATCTTTTTTGTAAGGCGCTCAATCACCTGGATTACCCTCCAGAATTGGGGCATTAATTGGGCTAGCGCTAGGTCGAATTCAGTCATAAAAGCCTTGGCCAAAGGCGAGTAAGGCCATTCAAAACCTATTCTAAAGGGGTATTCGTAAATGACCACGAACCTATCAGGACATACATCAGGTCGAGTCTGACCTGCTCTAATCAATGTAATCCCCGCAGGGATTTTCGCTAGAACTCTAAGGTCGTCGAGATCCTTTTGATCTTGAATGGAACTTACAGGTTCCATCGACATTTCTAAAAACATAGAAGTTTCTCAAAGTTTTAAGACAAAGACCAATAAAATCGTACCTTATATGGGCGTTCTAAAACTCGAAATCTCTAACTTGGTCAAAGATTCTTGCAGGTTTTGAAAAGATTCGACGAAGAATAGCCAGAAATCAGGGAAAATCTCTCTTGAAATTTCTGCGAAATCGTAAAAAGAAAATATCCGTCGAAGGTCTCTATTTATGCAAATAGTCGTGTCAAGTCGAGCCTCTCGATATTCGACACGTGTCCCCGCCTTTTCGAATGCTCGACAGATCGTCGACACCTGGCCAATACAGCTGTTGTACACTATCGGACGTCAGCATGACGTCACGACCTTATCACCTTTTCGACTTATTCTTTAGTTAGAATTGGACCGATCCAGTTCCAAAGCAACCGAAAAGACTTTTTGACACATGTCACGACCATATACGTCCGACTAGCAAAATTTTAAAAACTTTTGAAATTTGAATTTGCCACTCCACTTTTTCAAATTTTGGGGGCAAACTGTTTGGGCAAAATTTCACCAGTCTCGACCACGACCAAAGCACTAAGAACATTTATTACACTTTTCTCATGTCAAAGTCAAAACGTAAACATTTTTGTCCTCTGACCAAGGCCGAAGTCGAACGTACCTCCCGACCTCGACCGTCGTGTAGAAACACACGACCTCGACCAACTAACGTATGATTCTTCTGTTACGTTTTCCTCATTTAATGCAGGTCAAACGACATTTATGGCCAACGAATGAAATCGACAAAGCAGTTATGAGCATTAAACTGCGAAGACCGTTGCGACCGTTACAGGAGGACCTCATGGACTTAGTAAATGCATTCGAAGACTATAAATACAGAGGCAAAGTCATCATTGGAACATCATCGAACTCCGAACTACACACTGCATACTCAAGAACACACAAAACAAAGAACTCTCTCTCGAAGAATCGCTCTCGACGCACGACATCCGCACACGACACGCGGTTTTTACACAAGACGCACGCTGTTTTTACATTCAAAACACTTGTTACTTTACATTTAAAGTATTTCCTTTCATTTGTATTGTAATCTCTGTACGATCGACACCAGTAACAAAGGACATCGCCCCTGTTTGGCGATCATAGTGCAGCGACGGCTCCCATAGTCGTCCGTGGGTTTTTTCCTCGTTGAGGTTTTTCCCGCGTCACCAAAATCCTTGTCTCTTTTACATTTTCTGTCTTTAACGCACCGTCTTGTCGAACGATTCCCTTCTTTAGTTGTTAAGCTCCACAATCAACCTTAAGTTATCCTTCTGGACAATTTTTGGCATTAACAATCGGCATGTTCCTGCAAAAAAGATATGAGTTTGTCTTTTAGGTAGGGATCAAGGGATGACCCTACAAGGACTTTCTGATCAGGCTTGCTCTGATCCAGGATGATTTCCTCCAGGCGATAATCATCGACTATCTCGGGAATATCCTGTGCTTTCTCAAGCCCTTCGTGCATCTGGGCAATGATCTGCTCTTGATTTCCATGGGCTGCCATTTTCCTGAAACAGAAAATAGAAAAAACTCCAAGAAACCGTTAGTACGACGCACGTTTGTCGAAGATTTTCTCTAGATGGGGCCCCACGGTGGGCGCCAAACTGTTAATGCCAAAAATCGTCTAGAAGGATAACTTAAGGTTGATTGTGGAGCTTAACAACTAAAGAATAGCAATCTTGCGACAAAGCGTGCGACAAAGACAAAAAATGCAAAAGAGACAAAGATTTTGGTGACGCGGGAAAAACCTCAACGAGGAAAAAACCCGCGGACGACAGTGGATGTCGTCGCTGCACTATGGTCGCCAAACAGGGGCGATATCCTTTGGTTTGGGGTGTCGGAATACACTGATTACAATACAAATGAAGTAAAGACTTGAAATATAAAATGACAAGTGAATCATGCGTAAGAAACTGGTGCGTCGTGTGTAGAAACTGTGTGTCGTGTGCGCTAGTCGTGCGTCGAGAGCGGTCTTTCGAGAGAGAGTGTTTAGCTTCGAGTGTTCTTCCGAGTTCAGATGTTTCAGATGCCAGATGATGTATGATCAGATGCCCCGCAAATGATGATTGAGTCTTTGCTTTTATAGTCTTCGTGTCATTCAATGATCTTCATAAATGATTATGGTAACTACCGTAACGGACGCTGGATTGGATGCTCATAATTGCCTCTGTCGGTTATAGCTGTTGGTCATCAATGACATTGATTCCTGCATTAAATAACGAAGAAGTAATATAAATGACATACGTTAGTTGGTCGAGGTCACAGGGTTTTATATGACGGACGTGAGAGCTAGACGACGTCATGGTCGAGTGTCGTGAAGTAAATAACTTTCGATTTTGATTTCGATCAGGGAATAAAGTATTGTCATTTTACCTGATTAGGGGAAGGTGAAATAAATGTTCCGTCACCTCGGTCGTGGTCGAGACTGGTGAACTTCTACCCAAACAATCAACACCATTCATGGCCAACGGACATAACCAACAAAGGTCAATTACGAGCATTAATTTCAGCAACTATTACGACCGTTATTCAAAGCCTTTATGCAGTCAATTAAAACCACGAAAACTATATAAACAAGGACTCCGTCACCATTTGCGCATCTCTGATCCCCGAAACACTTACAGCGCACTGAAATCTCCCAAGCAAAAGAGTATTTTTCACTCGAAGCAAACGACGCACGACGCATTGTTCCGACGCACGACGCATTGTTCCGACGCACGACACACTTATATTTATACACGATATATCTGTTTACTTTACATCTAAAGTCTTTATTTCATTTGTATTGTAATCAGTGTACTCTCGACACCTGAAACATAAGGACATCGCCCCTGTTTGGCGACCATAGTGCAGCGACGACATCCATAGTCGTCCGCGGGTTTTTTCCTCGTTGAGGTTTTTCCCGCGTCACCAAAATCTTTCGTCTTATTTACATTTTTTGTCTTAGTCGCATAGCTTTGTCGAACGATTCCTGTCTTTAGTTGTTAAGCTCCACAATCAACCTTAAGTTATCCTTCTGGACGATTTTTGGCATTTACAGTAAGCTAGACTCATAGCTCGTACGTCTTCAAAATTCTCTGGAGGATATTTTCTAAGATCGACGTATAGCCCTGTAGTGTTGTCGTCAAGACCGCGCTTGTAAGCTTCGATGGCAGTCTTGACGTCATAATTTCGAATGTTTATCATTTCTGCGTTAAAGCGGTTGAAATAACTACGGATGGATTCTTCAAACTTTTGTACGACGTAGTATAGGTCGCTGGTCTGCTTCTCCATCTTGCGCCTACTGGAGAACTGTTGTGAGAACTGTTTGACCAATTCTGCGAAGTTGCTAATGGACTTGGGCTTGAGGTTGATCAACCATTGGAGAGCAGGACCTGTAAGAGTCGCCCCAAAGCTCTTGCACATGCACACCTCTTGATATTGCTGTGGAATTGAGATTGTCCACATCAATTGCTTGTATTGTGCAATATGCTATGTCGGGTCAGTTATTCCTGAATATTTTGGAGTAAAAGTAGGAATATTATATTTCTTTGGGACGTCGACAGTCGCTATCGCGTCGACGAAAGGCGACGCTTGAAATCCTGTGCGGGGTTCAACGTCGACAGGGACGGCGGCGTCTAGTAGCTTGGAGAGTAGCGACAACATCTTTTCGTTCTGATCCTCCAATAACCTGAGTCGATGGGCGACGGGGTCATTAGGATCATAATTTACACCCGTCTGAGGATTGACGCCTGAATTTGTAGTCGTCGTCGTACCGTTTCCATAAGAAGACCCATTGGCGTCCCCGTTGAGAGGGACGAAGTATGGCGTTGCTTCATTATGCAAAGGTGGCGGTCTCAGGTATTGAGGGGGATATTGTCCTTGATGAGGATTGTTGACAAATGGCCCCGAACCTGGATTACTGACGAATGGGCCTGATCCTGGTTTATTGGCGAATGGACCTGATCTTGGGTTATTGGCGAATGGACCTGGACCAGAATTGTTGGCAAATGGTCCTAGACCCGGTGTAACATCCCTTAATCCCAACATACAAGTTTCATATAATTCACCACAAAATAACATATCGTAATCCAAATATGGTCCCTTAAATTCTACCATTAGGTCTTTCAGTACAAACTTTTTCGAATAAAGTAAAATACATAACAACTACTAATTATAACTGAAATCTTCATGATCATTCAACATCCACAAAAGCTAACATGATAAATCCTATCAATGTCTCTTGTTTGCTCCATGACCTGGAATACATATTTTAAAAACAAAAATGAGGGTTAGACCTTGAGGTCTAGTGAGAAAAATCCCCGTTAGTAAAAGAAAACATTTGCACATAATTCACGTAAGAATACCAAATATGACTCATGCATCATGTATCTTTCCATCTCTATCTCTTTTCTTTTCCTTGGCCATATTAATTGGTAGCAAGCCAATTAATTAATTTACACCGCTATACTAAATACAGCCAACACCACTGTCCCTTTGTACAGCCAACTTTCACCGATCCTAAGCCCGGCCAACTAGTACTCGTACAATATAATATTCATATAAACACTATATGCACCATATTACATTAAATCACATATATGTATTCCATTTGAAAACATTTCAAATAAAAACTCACCTCGTGCGTTATTACAAAAACTCTTTCAAGGTAATTCACGTAAGTCGCCCCTTCACCGAATCTGAAATCACAAAATACCAAATATTTCTCTTAACACTAAACTCACGAAATCCTCAACCCAAGTCGCAACCCAAAAAGACATGAAATCGCAATGAACAGTACAAATCGCAACCGTGATGAACAGTACAAAGTCGCAACCTCTTACTGCGACTTCACCCCCGAAATCGCAACCCACTATTGCGACTTCACCCTAAGTCGCAATCCACCACTGCGATTCCACCCTGGAGTCGCAACCTACTATTGCGATCCCAAACCCGAATCGCAATCAACTACTGCGATTCCAAGCCAAGTCGCAAACGACCATTGCGACTTCATACCCAAGTCGCAACCAATCATTGCGACTCCGATGAATGTCGCAGTCGTCCATTGCGACTTCGATGAATATTAGCCTACTGCGACTTCGATGAATATTAGCCTACTGCGACTTCGACGAATGTCTCAGCCTACTGTTTCATCCTAAAACCCAGATTTTTACAGTTTTATTCTATGCATGATGCTATAAAGATGCAGTTATGATTAAGACTATAAACATAACCTAACCTTAAGCTCAGATTTCCCAAAACATCCCCTTTTTAACAAAACCCACCAAGAACTTAAACTAGAAAATTTAAGAACACTATGAGGAATTAAAACACAAAAGGTATGGATTGTTTACCTGGATTACTTCAGCTTGTTAATAGCAATTCTAGCAGAAATTATAAACTTTCCTTCTTCCTCTTCTTAGCCTTCTCGAATTCTTCTTCCTCTCTCTCAAAAACCGAAAACACACACACACACCTAGGATATTTAGATATTTTGGTTAAGAAGGAGACATCATTTGCCAAATGAAGTGATAAAGGCGGTGGAGGTGGTGATTAGTTTTAGTGATAAGACCAATTTAACCCTCAACTTTTCCTATATGGCAAAACTTACCCCCAAACTTCCAAGTAACAAGTAAAACTTATCCCTTATCTCCTAACTCCATAAAATACTAACATAAAGACTTATAAAATTCCAAATTTAACTTAGATAAAATACCTGGTTATTACAACATCTCCTCCTTAAAAGAATTCCGTCCCTGAATTCGATTAAGTAAACAGATGAGGGTATTTGGCTCTCATCTCCGCCTCCGATTCCCAAGTTGCATCCTGACCCCTAAGATGTTTCCACTGGACCTTTACTTGCTTGATCTCCTTATTCCTTAATACTTTAACCTTGTGGTCAACTATAGCTTCCGGCTCTTCCACATAGTTCAGCTTTTCATCAATCTGGATATCCGGTAGAGAGACTGCCTGGTCTGGCGTGACTAAACATTTCCGAAAATTCGACACATGAAACGCGTTGTGGATCATGCTCAATTCCAACGGAAGATCCAATCTGTATGCTACCTCACCAATTCTTTCTGTAATTTCAAATGGCCCAATATACCGCGGACTGAGTTTACCTTGCTTCCCAAAACGTATGACTCCTTTCCAGGGTGAAACTTTTAACATCACAAATTCCCCAACCTGAAACTCTAATGGTTTCCGGCGTCGATCTGCATAACTCTTATGTCTGTCTTGTGCCGTTTTCAATCTATCCCGGATCTGAGTAATCTTTTCTGCTGTTAACTGTACTATTTCTGGCCCTGCTAACTGCTTTTCCCCCACTTCATTCCAACACAAAGGCGTTCGGCATTTCCTACCATACAATACTTCAAACGGTGCCTCCTGAATACTAGAATGATAATTGTTGTTGTAAGCGAACTCTATCAAAGGCAAATGTTTATCCCATGATCCTCCAAAATCAACTATACAAGCCCGAAGCATATCCTCTAACGTCTGAATTGTTCTTTCACTTTGTCCATCAGTCTGTGGATGATATGATGTACTCAACTTGATTTGTGTTCCCATCTCTTTTTGAAAGCTTCTCCAAAATCTAGAAGTAAAACGACTATCTCGATCAGAAATAATCGAAATTGGTACTCCACGTCGAGTTACTATTTCATTAATGTACAGTTTGGCCAAACGCTCCAAAGAATCGGTTTCTTTTATCGGCAAGAAATGAGCAGACTTCGTCAACCTATCCACAATCACCCAAATAGAATCGAATCCCTTTGAAGTTCTTGGTAACTTGGTAATGAAATCAGTTGTGATCTGATCCCATTTCCACACTGGAATATCTAAGCGTTGTAACTGACCAAACGGTTTCTGATGCTCAATCTTTACTTTCTTGCAGGTAACGCAGTCTTCCACATGCTTAGCAATACTTCTTTTCATCCCCGGCCACCAATAGAATTGTTTCAAATCTCTATACATTTTATTTGTACCTGGATGAATGGAGAATCGAGATTGATGAGCTTCTTGTAGTACACGATCACGTAATCCACCCAAACGAGGTACCCAAATCCTATTCCCCAAACACAACAACCCACGGTTATCTTTCCCAAGCAATGCTGATATCCCCACCAACCGTTCAGATTTCAAACTTTCTTCTTGACAAGCATCTAATTGGCACTTCAGTAATTCGTCAAAAATGTTTGGAAGAAGTTCAGCTCTTAAAGATATCGCCTTTATCGTTCCACTTCTTTCTTGTCGACTTAGTGCATCTGCCACCACATTCGCTTTTCCTGGGTGATAAAGGATTTCACAATCATAATCATTCACTAACTCTAGCCACCTTCTTTGCCTCATATTCAGTTCCTTTTGATCAAAAAGATGTTGGAGACTCTTATGATCAGTAAAAATTTGACATTTGGAACCATACAGATAATGTCTCCAAATCTTCAAAGCGAAAACAACTGTTGCCAGTTCCATATCGTGAGTAGGATATTGTCTTTCGTGATCCTTTAATTGACGAGAAGCATAAGCAATCACCTTTCCACGTTGCATGAGTACACATCCCAAACCCAACTTAGAAGCATCACTGTAGACCACAAAATCATCTGAACCTTCTGGCAATGCTAATATAGGCGCGCTGCAGAGTTTCTCCTTTAATATCCTGAATGCCTCGTCCTGTTCTGCCTTCCATTCGAACTTCAGATTCTTCCGAGTCAGCTTCGTCAACGGTGTGGCAATACGAGAGAAATCTTTTATAAACTTTCGGTAGTAACCGGCCAAACCCAGAAAACTTCGTACTTCTGTTGTTGTCTTTGGTGGTTCCCATTTTTCAACTGCTTCCACTTTCATCGGATCGACTTGTATACCCTTTTCAGAAACTATATGCCCCAAAAACTGAACTTCCCGCAACCAGAATTCACACTTTGAAAATTTCTCATACAACTTTTCTTTCTTCAATAAATCCAAAATCAAACGAAGATGTCGTGCATGATCCTCTTTGGATCGGGAATAAATAAGTATATCATCGATAAATACGATGACGAATTTATCAAGATATTGCTTACATACCCGATTCATTAAATCCATAAAGGCGGCTGGAGCGTTTGTCAATCCAAATGGCATTACTAGAAACTCATAGTGACCGTACCTGGTGCGAAAAGCAGTTTTCAACACGTCTTCTTCTTTGACCTTTAACTGATGATAACCGGATCTTAAATCAATCTTGGAGAAACAACAAGCTCCGACTAATTGATCGAAGAGGTCATCAATTCTAGGTAGGGGATACTTGTTTTTGATCGTTCGCTTATTCAATTCTCTGTAGTCGATACACATTCTCATCGAACCATCCTTCTTTTTCACAAATAAGACTGGTGCTCCCCACGGTGAAGAACTTGGTCTGATGAAACCCTTATCGGATAGATCTTGCAGTTGTGCCATCATTTCTTTCATTTCTGGAGGCGCCAAACGGTACGGTGCACGGGCTACAGGGGTGGCTCCAGGAATTAGATCTATACCGAACTCTACCTGTCTAACGGGCGGAAGACTGTTCAAGTCTTCAGGAAATACTTCTGGAAAATCACTAACAATTGGAATGTCTTCCAACTTACTCTTCTCTAGCTTAGTATCTATTACATAAGCTAAGTAACTCTGACAACCTTTACTAACACACTTACGGGCTTTTATCATGTTAATAAGATTATACTGATAATTCCTACGATCGCCATATATCACTACCGGCCCTTTTTCAGGTAACACAACGTTTATTAACTTCTTATCACAATTTATATTAGCTTGGTTCTCGGCTAACCAGTCCATTCCCACTACCACATCAAACTCTACCAGGGCTATTGGAAATAACTGGATCGGTACTCCACACCCTTCTATATCTATCACGCAACTATCAAATACTTCTTTAACTGATACTTGATTTTCATTTGCCGTATCTACCAATAAAGCATGATCTAACACTTTCGGCTTTAAACGCATGTAAGCAGCAAATGAAGGAGACACAAACGATCGGTTTGCACCAGAATCAAATAACACCTTAGCACGTGTGGAATTTATTAAGAATGTACCTGTAACTACGTCCGGAGTTTCCTCCGCTTCCTTTGCTGTCATCTGAAATGAACGGCCTCTTGCTCTTGCTGGCTCTGACCTCGGTACTGTTGGTCTAACACCCGATGCTCTTGTTGACGTGCCACCCGATGGTATTCTTCCCAATGGACAATCTGATTGAAGATGATCTGGCGAATTGCATGAATAACAGAATCTAACCACCCTACAATCTTTAGCAATGTGTCCAAACTTCCCGCACTTATAACAGTTTCTAGGATCTACTTGACAGTTTCCTTGGTGGAAACGGTGGCACTTTGGGCAAGGTCTTTCAGCTGCTCTAAAAGGTGGACGACTATCAAATCGCTGAAATCCAGACTTCTTCACATCGTGTGGTGGTCCTTCCCATTTTCTCTTTCCCGCACTCTTATCCCCAACATCCCTCTTATTGTCTCGCTCCACATTTTCCGCAGCATTGACTGCTTCTGAAAAAGTATTAGGTCTTGCTGCAGTTACCAACTTTCTAATCTCCGAATTCAATCCGAATACATACCTTTCCATCTTCATCTTTTCTGTGGCAACGTAATATTCTCCGAAACGCGACTTTTCCAAGAAACGGGCTGTGTAGTCTCTTACCGATAAATTTCCTTGCTGTAGGCTCAGGAATTCCTCTTCCAACTGTCTAACTGCGGCTTGCGGGCAAAACTGTTCCTTAAATGATCTCGAGAATTCGCCCCAAGTAAAAGTTGAATATACTTCAGGTCCTTCAGAGTCAATAAGGGCTTCCCACCAATACAAGGCGCCTGCTTTCAACATTGCTGTTCCATATAACACTTTATCTTCTTCCGCGCATTTACTGGTCTTAAATACAGCTTCAACCTCCTTCAGCCATCGCATTGCTTTTACTGGATCTCTGTCCCCTCCATAAGTGGGTGGTTTACAGCTTAAAAACATTTTATAATCACACTTTCTTGGTACTGATGTGACAATAGGTGCGATAGGCACTTCGTTTTCAAGGTTAGGGTCTGGTATTGCTGTTTCCGTATGATGAGTCTGGTTAAACATGGCTTGAATATTTGCCTGAAGTCTTCCCATTTCAACCGCTAGATCGTCTCTCGTAACAAACTCCGTGCCTCGCCCCTGTACACTGCCCCCTGTCCTACCTCTGCCTCTTTCTCCCCCTCTTCCCCTTCCTCCGACTGTTTGTCTCGTTCCACTTGCCATTCTGTTGATTCAAACAAGGTTAATATACACATAAGCACATACCCCATATAATAAAGTATTCTGGTTCAAACATGTACATGTAAGATCATAATTACACTAGCCAGGTGTAATCTGAAATTACCTTACATGATGTTCCTTCTACCTTTTTATATTTATCATCCCAAGGTTCTAAAATAACAAGGACATCCTACTTCGCATGCAGTTTAAGTCTAGGTACAGATACTAATACCTAAATCTCTTAAACTAAGGCTCTGATACCATTTGTAACATCCCTTAATCCCAACATACAAGTTTCATATAATTCACCACAAAATAACATATCATAATCCAAATATGGTCCCTTAAATTCTACCATTAGGTCTTTCAGTACAAACTTTTTCGAATAAAGTAAAATACATAACAACTACTAATTATAACTGAAATCTTCATGATCATTCAACATCCACAAAAGCTAACATGATAAATCCTATAAATGTCTCTTGTTTGCTCCATGACCTGGAATACATATTTTAAAACAAAAATGAGGGTTAGACCTTGAGGTCTAGTGAGAAAAATCCCCGTTAGTAAAAGAAAACATTTGCACATAATTCACGTAAGAATACCAAATATGACTCATGCATCATGTATCTTTCCATCTCTATCTCTTTTCTTTTCCTTGACCATATTAATTGGTAGCAAGCCAATTAATTAATTTACACCGCTGTACTAAATACAACCAACACCACTGTCCCTTTGTACAACCAACTTTCACCGGTCCTAAGCCCGGCCAACTAGTACTCATACAATATAATATTCATATAAACACTATATGCACCATATTACATTAAATCACATATATGTATTCCATTTGAAAACATTTCAAATAAAAACTCACCTCGTGCGTTATTACAAAAACTCTTTCAAGGTAATTCACGTAAGTCGCCCCTTCACCGAATCTGAAATCACAAAATACCAAATATTTCTCTTAACACTAAACTCACGAAATCCTCAACCCAAGTCGCAACCCAAAAAGACATGAAATCGCAATGAACAGTACAAATCGCAACCGTGATGAACAGTACAAAGTCGCAACCTCTTACTGCGACTTCACCCCCGAAATCGCAACCCACTATTGCGACTTCACCCTAAGTCGCAATCCACCACTGCGATTCCACCCTGGAGTCGCAACCTACTATTGCGATCCCAAACCCGAATCGCAATCAATTACTGCGATTCCAAGCCAAGTCGCAAACGACCATTGCGACTTCATACCCAAGTCGCAACCAATCATTGCGACTCCGATGAATGTCGCAGTCGTCCATTGCGACTTCGATGAATATTAGCCTACTGCGACTTCGATGAATATTAGCCTACTTCGACTTCGACGAATGTCTCAGCCTACTGTTTCATCCTAAAACCCAGATTTTTACAGTTTTATTCTATGCATGATGCTATAAAGATGCAGTTATGATTAAGACTATAAACATAACCTAACCTTAAGGTCAGATTTCCCAAAACATCCCCTTTTTAACAAAACCCACCAAGAACTTAAACTAGAAAATTTAAGAACACTATGAGGAATTAAAACACAAAAGGTATGGATTGTTTACCTGGATTACTTCAGCTTGTTAATAGCAATTCTAGCAGAAATTATAAACTTTCCTTCTTCCTCTTCTTAGCCTTCTCGAATTCTTCTTCCTCTCTCTCAAAAACCGAAAACACACACACACACCTAGGATATTTAGATATTTTGGTTAAGAAGGAGACATCATTTGCCAAATGAAGTGATAAAGGCGGTGGAGGTGGTGATTAGTTTTAGTGATAAGACCAATTTAACCCTCAACTTTTCCTATATGGCAAAACTTACCCCCAAACTTCCAAGTAACAAGTAAAACTTATCCCTTATCTCCTAATTCCATAAAATACTAACATAAAGACTTATAAAATTCCAAATTTAACTTAGATAAAATACCTGGTTATTACACCCGGATTGTTGACAAATGGTCCCAGACCTGCCTAAAATTTGGGCTTGATGATAGGTACACCCAAGGTTCAAAAAGGCGTAAGGCGTGGTGTGGCGACGAGGTCAAGCCTCAAGCCTTACGAGATATGGCGAAGACGTGGCATTTTTTAAGGCGTGAACTAAGGCGGCAAATTAAAATATCTTATATATTATTATATATGTATAAATAGATGTTATATGTTTTTATCAATGAATACAATTATATCCAACAATTTAATATATATATATATATATATATATCTATATATATATATATATATATATGTGTGTGTGTGTGTGTGTGTGTGTGTGTGTGTGTGTGTGTAATCGTGTAATTGCTGGAAGAGATGATCTGCCGCTGCTCGTGTAATCGCCTAATTGTGTAATCGTGATTTCAATTTGAAATACATTGACTGAACCTCAATTCTAAATAAGTCAACAAATTTAAGTTTTAACATTTTAGTTTTTACCCTCTTACTTTTAACTTTTCAGTTTTAACCTTTAACAAAATTTAAGTTTTAAAAAAAGACAAAAAAAAGTACAAATTGTAAAAAAAATACAAGTGACGCCTTACAAAAAACTGACGCTATGGAGCGCCATATCGCGCCTTAAGCCGCTATATCGTGAGCCACGCCTTACAGAAACGTTATGGCCCATATCGTAACGGCGGAGACGCGTCTCACGCCATATCGCGCCATGGCACACGCCATGGCGTGCCTTTTAGAACCCTGGGTAGACCCATAGGTCGGGACCACTCTGAATTCCAAAGGAGTTGCCCATTGCCCCATTCTGAGGACCAGAGGGATTGCCTATTGTCGGATTCCTCAGAGAAGCGATCTCCGCGGCTGCTTTTTTATTCTGCTCATGCAGGGATTGGATCTGACTTCGAGCCGCATTCAATTCTGACTGCATTTGAACCATGGGATCTTGATAATTTTCCATTTACCCTGAAAACAACAAAAACTTTGCAAGATCGTTAGAGCGATATATGAGTTGGCTTGAGATTTTCTCTAGATGGGGTCCCACGGATGGCGCCAAACTGTTAATGCCAAAAATCGCACAAAAGTACAACTTAAGGTTGTTGTGGACTTTTAATAACTAAAGAAACGTATCTCAAAGCCAAGCAACACAATCGTGGGAAAAAGTAAACAAGACAAGAGATTTGGTGACGCGGAAAACCCTGAAACGAGGGAAAAAATTGCGGTCGACTCGTGAGAGTCGACGGTGCACTATGTTCGCCAAACAAGGGCGAGAGTCCTTTTGTAACAGGTGATTTGTGTACAACAAATTACAAATGAGTGTAAATATAAACTTAGTCGTATGCAAACGACGTGTGTCGTGCGTAAATCGTGCGAAATAAGTTGTCGTCATGTGGTTCGAACTGCTGTCGTGCGAAGATGCTTCAGCGATATTCGTTCGAATGCCTTGTGAATTACTACGTTTCTGGTGTAGAATTGCTTAGAAAGTAGATGGAACAGCGAGAAATAGCTTGGAGTAGATTTCAGAACAGATGCTCATTTCGGTTGCAGCACGGGCCTTTAAATAGCTTCCGCTGGTCATTAAAGGTGTCATTATGGTGCACTTTGTAACTGCTGTCGGGCTTTGAATGTCATTGATGACCTGATCGTTACTGACCATTCGTACCATGAATGCTCGTAGATCTACATTAATGAACAAAAGAAACGGGTTTGACTGTTAATGGTTAGTGTAATCGTACGACCGTCTTAAGTCACACACGTCGATCGTACGGAACGTACGACCAGCATAAAAATGTACGACCGAACATACGCCTATAAACGTCTTGTAAGACCTTATCTTAATACATGGGTGGTCTTGTGGAAATGTCATCTGAGTTTCCTAGCGTCGGTCGTGAGGTGTGATTTTTTACCCAAACAGTGAGTAGGATCAAACAACCACTCATAACAACACTTTAAAGTTTACGTTTGTGCCTATGGATCCATTGATAACAAAACACGGCTAGTCACAGCATCATTAATGACCGAAATAATCATCAACATAAAGAGCCTTCACGTGTGTATTTCACATAATAAAATTCCAAGTCAAATCATTCCCATGCACCAAACTCAATAATAGGTATTTAATGGTCATGGCCATTCTTACACAAAATACACCCGAAAGGGGGGTTTTAGACCTCATATGATCAAGTAAACAATATTTCCCAAAGTGCTCAACAACCATCTATTCCTAAGAGCAAAACCTTACTTTTGGAATAAAAACTCTAATTTTCCTCAAGTGACTTCCAACCACATTTAATGGAGAACCAATATAAATAATGTCACATTTAGCTCCAAACCATTGAAAATATACATCATTTTCCAAAACCAAGTCAAGACTACAAAAACCTCCAAAACCCACTTTTAGGTCAAACTTGCAAAAATGAAGAGGATGAAAGTAGGAGATGATTATTAGTTTAAAATCACCATTTTGACATGTATAAAGTTTTTAGAAAAGGGAATGTAACTCACCTTGTAGGTTTATCAAGAAAACCTAACCCTAGAGCCTCAAAGATGGAAATGGTATGGTGGAGAATCTTGGAGCTTGATAGAAAGTACACCTAGATGATAAAATAGCTCACCATTAATGGTTGAAGTGAGTAATAAATGGGGAGGTAGGGTTTTGAGGATGAATCTTACCAACAAATGCAGAGAAAAAAGTCTAGCCAAAACCTAAATCAGTAATAAATGACCTAAGGTGCTGGAACTGTTGTTTTTATATTGCTGCCCCCTGATAACTCTCATTTTGAGCGTTATTTACATTCCGTTTGTGTGTGTTTTTCTTCCATTTTAGTTGTGTTTCTTTTTTATTTGTTTGTGTTTTTTCCTTTTATTATTTTATTTTCAATTGGAGTTGTTGAGGATGTTTTTAGAGTTAAACACGTCATTTTGGGTTAAAAATGCCACTGTTGGATTTGTGGGCATGCAGTGCCCACTACGGACACTCTTGAAGTACACTACCGCCCAAACTTTGCAACTTGCTCAAATTGTAGATGTTGGTGCAATCAAAATAGAGAAGGAATGCCACAAATTGAAGAAGTAATGATTACTTGCTGTAACACCCTCAAATTTTGGTAAGAGCAACTAAATAAAATTTTCAATAACGCATCCCAAAAGTATAAAACTTCTCCTTATAAGACAATACGGAAATTACCTCAAATTCAAAATCTATGATTTACCCTCAAACAATTATAACTCAAGTCTTATTACAAAGACTAAATTCACACCGGGTGTTACTTCACACAAGTATAAGTTGCTAATCCCAAATAAACGCGGAAGGTTTCACTAATCAAAATCACCTTTCGTGCACTCTACTAGCACTCGCCACTTCACAGTGTAGCTAAATATACTCCCAACCTGAGCCTGTTGCACATGCCGACAAATAAAAGGGTTAGGCTAACGCCTAGTGAGTTCAAGAGTTTATCATGACCATATAAATTCATAAATCGTGAGAGATGCAATTTTAAGTCATGAGTTCCAAAAGAATTTACTTTAGATGCAAATCACCCATTTTCTAACTCACACAATTCCCGTGCTGAAAACTTTAATAGAACTTGATTCCTAATGTGGATTCATTTCCAAAACCAACGTGAAAGATGAAATAGCATTTGCTACACAAAACGATTCAATTCATAATTAAATCACCATTATTCCAAACATCCCAAAACATGGATAAAACATAACCCATAACTCATATAACGTGGAAACAATTCATATAAATATGATACGCCACCGAAAACATGGCTAAACACAAATACCCAAAACAACACCTTTCGGTGACGTGTGAGGCCCGTATACATTGCACGTGACGGAACACAAAAGTGGGTCACCTACTATGCAATAAAACATACACGGGGATTACTCTCGTAAACTGAGCTCAATCACTCCAGATCTATTGCCCGCGAGACTAGGGAGCCCCCAACTTCAACCACTCCAGGTCTATACATTGGGTCACTCCAAATCCACAACAGCACATTTGGGATTACACATTACTGCCCATGAGACGACGCCCGGCCATATAGGTCCACGCCTTACTTATCATGGAACCCGATGCATATCTCGTGCCAAGCACATATGGAATTACACCTTACTGCCCATGAGACGACGCCCGACCATGTAGGCCCACGCCTTACTTATCATGGAACCCGATGCCTATCCCGTGCTACAAAAGAGAAACTAATGTCTCATAAACTGAGCTCAATTAATCCCGATCTCTTGCCCGCGAGACTTGGAAAACTCAAATGCCTATGGATCCATAGCTAACAAGGTCTAAAACATTACACGACCCCAAATGAATAAACAAGTGCATTCAAACATGCAATTCCCCAATAACGTAAATCATGATCAAAACTCAACTTGAGCTATCAAAACTGGACAATTGTCCTCAAGACTTAACAAAATCCAATACCGAGCCATAAACTCAACTGACTCAAAAGATAATTCATGAAAAGTCATAACATGAGGTTAAACGTAGAAACACACACTTTTGCCAATAATATTTCAAATCCATGAAAACCCGAAATAGAACCTTGGGTTGGAACAACCCTCTTTTCCAAAGAACTCACACCGTACATTTCCAAATCGTCCCATAATGTACTAAATGCATGTTTCCAAAATATACACAAATGCATTTTCATTACAAATAGACTCCACTTATAACATAAATCAACAACCCATTTTCATGTATGATTTATCTATCACATTTTCCCAAAATTCCCAATGTAAGTGTTTTACAATATTTGCCACAATAAATACTTCAAAAGTTAAAACCCACCTAATAACTCAACATCGATAATTTTCATGTAAAACACACAAGTACTTGGAAAAATAACATTTTGGCATGTACAAAGTTTTCACAAAGAAACTTGAACTCACCTTGCTAGATTTAGGCTAAATCTAGTTTTTTTCCCAAACGTAAGCTCCTTTGAAGAGACCCGAATCTTCAAGCTCAAATCTTCCAAAACCTAGATCCATAAATTTCCACCCATCAATAAACATATCTAACCATACAACTTCATTTCCCTAAGCATTTTCATCAACAACTCAACATATAACAAACCTTAATTTCCATAGGTGAAGATAAGAAAAGGTTACCTTGACCACAACGTGAATCCACCAACCAAAGCACTTATAGCTCCCCAATAACACCTCATAAGCTCCAACTCTTCAAAATGGACAAAAAGGTTGGATGAAACCTGTGAGTTCCAGATTCGTGCAACAGACAATATGAAATCAATAGATAATAACAGATATTATGATTTCAACTGGTCATCCAATTACTTTCAATATTGAGAGAGAATTACAATAAGCTTGTGAAAGTGAAAATAGACAACTAGCTTAATTCTAAGCTAATAACACATTATATATGTTGGGCCCATGGCATGTTAGCCCATGGCCCGTTTACATAAAATAAGGCTCAAGAATGATAAATAACAATTAAGTCCTTGAACTTCTATTCAACCAGATTTGACCCTAACAATCTCCCCCTTTGAATTGAAGTTCGAGTTCGCGCCAATTATAGACATATCTCTTTCGGAGCGTGTTAATGCCAAAAATCGCACAAAAGTACAACTTAAGGTCGATGTGGACATTTAACAACTGAAGAAACGTATCTCAAGCCAAATAACACAATTGCGAGGAAAAGGTAAAAGAGACAAGAGATTTGGTGACGCGGAAAACCCCTAAACGAGGGAAAAAACCGCGGTCGACTCTGTGAGAGTCGACAGTGCACTATGGTCGCCAAACAGGGGCGATGTCCTTGTGTTTCGGGTGTCGATCATACAGAGATTACAATACAAATGAAGGAAAGACTTCGAAATGTAAAGTAACAAGTGTTTCGAATGTAAGAACAATGTGCGTCGTGTATTTAAACTGTATGTCGTGCGCTGATGTCATGCGTCGAGAGGGATTCCTCTGAGAGCGATTTCTGTGCTTCAAGTGTTCTTTTCGAGTTCGAGTGTTTGTGTATGTTGTTCGATGTCCCTTGAACTGAGGATTGAGCATGGAATTTATAGTCTTCGGGCACTTTAATTGGATCATTAAGGACTTTGGTAAATGTCGTAACAGACGTCGTCTTTAGTGCTGTTAATGGCTGGTCTTGTAACCATTGCCGACATTAAATGCACTTTGATGATTGTCGTTGTAACCGCTATCGAGTCTTTAATGTCATAAAGAGCTAGACCGTTGTTGACCGTTGTACCATAATGGCTTGTAGACCTGCATTAATGAACAAAAGAAATGGCTATCGACCATTGATGGTTAGTGTAATCGTAAGACCATCTTAAGTTCAGGACGTCAGTCTTATGGAGCATACGTCCGTCACCGAAATACAAGACCATGTATATGACTGTAAACGTCTTGTAAAACCTTATCTTAATATAAAAATGGTCTTATAAAAATGTCGTAAGACTAGGTCGTAAGACCAGAGTGATATAAGACCGATGACAAAAGACTGTCGACGTAAGACCAACGAGTCGTAACTGGCGACACGTAACTGGCGACATAAGACTAGTGACATAAGGCTAGTGACGTAAGACTAGCGATGTGCGACGTGCGATACGTGACGTGCGATCATTAGATGTAAGATACTATCTTGAATGACTATTGACGAAAGATGTCTTTCAATAACCAACTATCGTGGTTATTAACGTATGTCGGGGATATGATAATAATGGGTATTATCCTTGTCGGTCGGGGGTATGACTGTCGTAGATATTAGGGTAATCAAGGTCCACGGGTCATGTCGAGGTAATTTCCCAAGTCGGTCGAGGGTGTGATTTTTTACCCAAACAGTTAGCCCCCCGAGATTTGAATTTCAAATCCATTTGAATTTCAGATCTCGTACCAAAGTAAAATGTGTTTAGACGGAGACGTGTCACTTTTGCTAAGAAAATCGACTTAGTTAGCTAAAATCGTGAGTCCAGTCTATGGTGTTTAAGTAAGTTGCGACGATCGAATGATGACTTTTAATGCGCAAGATACTTGCGGTGTTCATCTGACGGCCGTAAGACGACCTTAAAACGTAAGGAACCGACGGTGATCGTAAGACGATCTTTATCAAAATGAGACGTATGGGTCAGGAGTCAAACGTAAGACGATTGGTCCGAAATAAAGCTTGGCGGCGATCATAAGATGATCGAACCAAGATAAAATTTAAGGATCTTGTGATACAGTCGTTAAAGACTTATGTTCTAGCGTTCTGAGCCGATATGGTCGTTATAGACTTTTGATCTGGCGTTTAGAGTCGATATGGTCGTTATAGACCAATGATCTGGCGTTCCGAGCCGATACTGTCGTTATAGACTTGTGATCTGGCGTTTAGAGCCGATATGGTCGTTAAAGACCTATGATCTGGCGTTCGAGCCGATATGGACGTTATAGACCAATGATCTGGCATTCCAAGTCGATACGGTCGTTAGAGACCTATGATCTGGCGCTTACAGCCGATACGGTCGCTAGAGACCTATAATCTGGCGCTTACAGCCGATACGGTCGTTAGAGACCTATGATCTGGCGCTTACAGTCGATACAGTCGCTAGAGACCTATGATCTAGCGCTTACAGCCGATACGGTCGTTAGAGACCTATGTTATGTTGTGTAAGTTTTGCTTTAGCGATAATCAGTAAAAAAAATTACCGTTCTATTGAACCTGAGTATTATGTCGACTCATACATGTCATGGACAAATGTAATGTCAACTGTAAAAATTCATTAAGTACAAAAATGAACAAGAAGTCGTGCAACTTGGGCATCCATTGTAATACAACGATTAAAACGTAAGTCATAAGACTTTTTGAATCATATAAGCAAACATAAGCGCATGCGATCAAAGCATTCATTCAGAACATGAACTTTTTCTAAGTTAAAGAACTTAGCTTGTGGGGTCGCTAGACCTTACGATCGTGTGATTTGATCATACGATGAACTTGAATCATGTGTTCATGTAGTTATACAATCGAGTCGTCTAATAAAACTGATTGTTTATACCGTACGATTTTACTGAAGTCGTATGATAGACTTAGTAACTTATGTCATGCGATCCTACGATAAAGCAATGTCAGAGGTTGGTCGTTGGCTTCTCAGATGCGTTGCATTCCAGTTGCGTGGGATATTTCGACCGTCGAGGGTTTGGAGCCGATAGGCACCTTTATCCACGACTTCTGAGATACGATAAGGACCTTCCTACTTGGTGGAAAGTTTACCTGCATTAAGCTCTTGAGTGCTTTGGAACATTCGACGGAGGATGTAGTCGCCTTCTTGAAAGACTTTGCTTGTCATTAAACGGTTAATCTTGTGACTTGCCTTTATTGGCAATCATGAGATTAAAATATGCGAGTCGCACTTATTGGCGACTTTTGCGTTTTGACATGCGTCTTACCATGACTGGTGATTATGAGATTCAATGTACAAGTCGTCTTTATTGATGACATATGTCATGACTAGCGATCGTACGAGTCGCTTTTATTGGCGACCAACAATTTTTAACCTGCGTTTGTCGTGACTGACGATCATAAGAAAATGTGAGTCATCTTTTACTGAGGATTATAAATTGCGACCTGCGTTTGCCTTGACTGGCGATTGTAAAATATAAGTCGTCTCTTATCGACGATTACAAATTGCAACTTGCGTTTGCCTTGATTGGCGATCGTAAGAAAAAATGTAAGTCAACTGTAAATTGCAACCTGCGTTTGCCATGACTGGCAATCGTAAGAAAAAACGTAAGTCGTCTTTTACTGACGACTATAAATTGAAACCTGCATTTGCCATGACTGTCGATCATAAGGTTAAAAATGTAAATCGTCTTTAATTGACGATTATAAATCGTAGGACCTGTGTTTTAAGTCGTAGAGACTTTGGTTTCTCACGATGTAAATCGTAAGACCTATATTTATATGATCTTGCGAGCTGAAATATAAAATCGGGGGTGGTCGTTGATTTTGACCAATGATCTTTTGATGCTTGAATCAACGATCATATATTAGATCAAAATAATTAAACGAGGAGAATATACTTAGAGTATATATATAGAGTTGTTCTAAGTGGGACGTCACAGTTACCGTAACATGGAGTCGATAGGCGCCTTTTTCCGAGGTCTTTTGAAATCAAATGCGGTATTTTTTCAGTTTGTGAAGGGTGTTTCGAGCCCCCGAGTCCTTTGGATGATGCGATACATGCGATACTTTGACGGAGCATTTTTTATCATGGATTGAATCTGGCTTCGAGCCGCATTCAATTCCGATTGAAGTTGAATCAGGGGATCTTGATAATTTGCCATGTACCTGAAAGACTTTACAAGATCGTTAGAGCGATATATGTGTTGGCTTGAGATTTTCTCTAGATGAGGTCCCACGGATGGCGCCAAACTGTTAATGCCAAAAATCGCACAAAAGTACAACTTAAAGTCGATGTGGACATTTAACAACTAAAGAAACGTATCTCAAGCCAAATAACACAATTGCGAGGAAAAAGTAAAAGAGACAAGAGATTTGGTGACGCAGAAAACCCCAAAACGAGGGAAAAAAACCGTGGTCGACTCTGCGAGAGTCGACAGTGCACTATGGTCGCCAAACAGGGGTGATGTCCTTGTGTTTCGGGTGTCGATCGTACAGAGATTATAATACAAATTAAGGAAAGACATCGAAATGTAAAGTAACAACTGTTTCGAATGTAAGAACAATGTGCGTCGTGTGTTTAAACTGTGTGTCGTGCGCTGATGTCGTGCGTCGAGAGCGATTCCTATGAGAGCGATTTTTGTGCTTCAAGTGTTCTTTTCGAGTTCGAGTGTTTGTGTTAGTTGTTCGATGTCCCTTGAACTGAGGATTGATCTTGGAATTTATAGTCTCCGGGCACTTTAATTGGATCATTAAGGACTTTGGTAACAGCCGTAACGGACGTCGTCTTTAGTGCTGTTAATGGCTGGTCTTGTAACCGCTGTCGACATTAAATGCACTTTGATGATTGTCGTTGTAACCGCTGTCGAGTCTTTAATGTCATTAAGAGCTAGACCGTTGTTGACCGTTGTACCATAATGGCTTGTAGACCTGCATTAATGAACAAAAGAAACGGCTATCGACCATTGATGGTTAGTGTAATCGTAAGACCATCTTAAGTTCAGGACGTCGGTCTTATGGAGCATACGTCCGTCGCCGAAATACAACACCATGTATATGACTGTAAACGTCTTGTAAGACCTTATCTTAATATAAAAATGGTCTTATAAAAATGTCGTAAGACTATGTCATAAGACCACCTGGTCGTAAGACCAGAGTGATATAAGACCGATGACAGGAGACTGTCGACGTAAGACCAACGAGTCGTAATTGGCGACACGTAACTGGCGACATAAGACTAGTGACATAAGGCTAGTGATGTAAGACTAGCGATGTGCGACGTGCAACACGTGACGTGCGATCATTAGATGTAAGATACTGTCTTGAATGACTATTGACGCAAGATGTCTTTCAATAACCAACTATCGTGGTTATTAACGTATATCGGGGATATGACAATAATGGGTATTATCCTTGTCGGTCGGGGGTATGACTGTCGTAGATATTAGGGTAATCAAGGTCCACGGGTCATGTCGAGGGAATTTCCCAAGTCGGTCGAGGGTGTGATTTTTTACCCAAACAGAGCGCAAAGTGTATCTCGAACGTTCTGATGGCTCAGCGGTAGTCGATGCGTTCTCCAATCACTTCTAAGGCTTTTTTAGCAGTTATCTCGTTTGGGTTGGGAACATACGAGAGCTTTCGATTTCGGATTCGAAAGTGATGATGTTTCGAAGAGCATTTTGAACTTTGAAGAGCGTGCCATCGCAGAATCTGTCGACCTGGCTGAAGCGGAGAAACCTCTTTTCTTTCTGTTAGTTAAGGTATACAATCCCAAATTCTGGTTCTAGAAGTAGTGCGTTCTCGGGATACATCTTCAGTTCAGGCGCTTTCAGATTCGGTTTTATCAGGTTTACCTTCTTTATGCGGTTCTCGATTCCCATTTGAAAGTCAGTCAGGTACATCATGATTGAGTGTATCAGGAATCGACGAACAGCCTCGAGCGCTTTGGTCACATGAAGAGGTCGGATGGTTCTGCTTCGGAGGTCTTTTCAGTATAGCAAGTAAGTCGAAAGGTAAAAGGTTCTTAAAGTCAGCTTCAGAAGTTTTCCATTCATTACCGTCTTCACGGTGGATAGTGAAAACTGGAAACATGACTAAGGATTCGGTTGGTTTGGATGTTGAGCACTGCAGTGATCTTGTGCTTGGTTCGGACTTGGCTAACTGGCAGACACCGCTTCATGGCTTTTACGTACTGATCTTGGTAATCCTTATCAAAATGAGAAATTCCAAGATAGAAGGTTGGCTCGATGGTGCGTAACCTATGAACGTATAGCTTCTTCAGAGATTCCTCCAGGTGAGGAATATAGATCATAATCTTCTCCCATCGGATTTGTTGTTGTGGAGGAGGAGGAAGATCAGAAGTTGTCGGTTGTTGAGGAGATGTCGGATTTGCAGCAGTTGAAGACTCAGGTATCGTAGAAGTATCGGGAGCTTGAGCAGAGTGAACGGGTGTACCATATAGATTTTGCAGCAGAAATTGGTCGTAGTCAATGTTGTCGTCTTCATCATTAGGAAAGATCAGGTTTACCTGGAGATTTATCGCACTGGCGGCTTTTTCGTACCATGCATTTTCGGTCTCCTGGTCGATCTCGGAATCTAGATCAATCAGGTTGAGTGCAGGCCTATCTGATGCATCATATGTGACCAATTCCTGTGTTTCTCCCTCGGGCTTTTCAACCGTTGGGTCTTCGTCGTCTGAGATGTCCATATCTATTTCCATCTCAGCGAGGCTCAACTGGGCTTCAGGTTCTTCTTCAGTTGTAGTTGCCATAGTTGATGGTTCCGGTTGAACCACGGTAGTTTCAATGAGGATCTGGGCGGACTCGGTTAATCGTAGTCTTTTATTCTCCCCCTCACGGTGATCAGGATCATCCTGATCATTGTGCCTTCGCTTCAGTCCGCCGACTTGACTTTTGCAGGTTTCTTCCATGGAAGCGACTCTCTCGGATAGCGTTTTGAGCGCTTGTTGAACATCCTTGAGAGTCGTGTCAAGCTGATCCATTCTGGTGTTAATGGATGACGATGGAGCATTTACCTGTGATCGTAGAACTGAGATCATGTATGCTTCAGTGGAGGCATCGGTATCGGTGTGTTGTAGCAGCTGAGCTAGAAGCATAGTCTTCAGGGTGTCCACCATGTAAGTTGGATGTACGGGAGCCGGTGGAGGTGTTGGTGCGGTTTCAGCTTCGACTACCTTCTCTTTGCCTTTGATTAAGCTCTTCAGTTTGTCGAGCTCACTGGTGAATCGCTGCTCCATGGCCTCGTAGACAGCCTTTAGGGCGTTGTCCAGATATCCCTGTGACACAAAGTCGGGTAAGGTAACACCAGGATCACTTAGATTACCCGTTGAGGCATCTACCTTAGAAGCAGAGCCACCTACGTTCACAGTTGGCGATGGTGTGGCCGTGGTAGGATTTCCTTCTGATCCTCGCGCTCCGCTTAAATGCGGAGACACTACGGAAGTTCCGATCGAGTCACGAAGAACATCGATTTATGGAATCTCATCTTGTGTCCTAGCCGAAGAATGTTCTATATCAAGTGGATCTAGACTCAATGGTGCTTTGAAAGAAGGCGAGACCGGGGGAGGCTGGTCACTTATTTCAATACCAGTACTCTCCGAGTGAGAGACCGGTAGAAGTTGTGCTAATTCCTCGTGCGAAGTTGAAACACCCGTCTTTTGAGAGACGGATGAGTGGCTTGGGAGGTTGTGCACTTGCGCCGCTAGGTCCACGGTGGCTTCTTCAATACCCCGTCCCAACGGATGAGACGGGATAGCAGATGTAGCTACCTGGATGACGCTGGTTTGGGGTCGCTCAGAAGCCTCTTTATTTTTACGGCTTAATCTCTCATGATTTGCTTTCGACCTCAATTCCCTCTGTCTCACATGTTCCAATTCTTCAACTAATACTCCCTCCTCTCTCTTTATGTCTCCTGTATCAGGCTGGGTAGTAGGGATTAGAGGGATTGTGGGTGAGTCTGATGGGATTCCTTCGGTCAACTCTGGGTTTGGGCCGATACTTGATGGAATTAGGGAAAGGCGGATAGTGCATTCCGTATTGGAGTTTGTGGAGTCGGATTCCACGTATTCAACCTGTCGGGTTGGCGAAGGAGGATCAGAAATGTATGGCTCCAGCTCACGGTGGAGCATGGGTCTAGATGATGGTCCTGCTTTGGTTGAGGTCTGGGTGAAGGGAATGGAGGGATGTTGGCTTGTTCCGGCTTGGCTGGAATGGGTAGTACTGGCTTGCGTATCCAATGCACCGCCCGTGCCTGTTCCCCTCCCACGAATTCTCAACACACCCCGTCTGGGAGCCCCAGCTACCCGGACTCTACCACCTCTCGTCCTTGGACCCTCACGTCCCTCGGTTCTATGTCCCGGGGGAGGTCCCTCCGGCGCTGGCTGGACTATGGGATTCCCTAACGCTCGTCTATATTCTATCACACTCGGTGCATTGGGGTCCGCGTGTGCCAGTAGATGTTTAGGGATAGGCATGGCTGGGGTATCTGGTGGATTATTGTAACACCTTAGACATATCCCACATCGGTCGTGGACAGGAGAGATGCTGGGTATATTAGTAAACCTTGGCCTTACCAGACAAAACACGTTTTGGGGCCACAAGCATGCGGGTTCCTTGGGAACTTTGTGGTTAAGCGTGCTTGGGTGGGAGTAGTACCAGGATGGGTGACCTCCTGGGAAGTCCTTGTGAAGTACTTGCCAGGTCGCCAAGAACAAAGACGTGAGCCAGTGGGGCAAAGCGGACAATATTGTGTCGTGGTAAGCGGGGTGTTACAAATGGTATCAGAGCCACTCCTGTGCCGTTCGGGATGGTGGGGCAAACCTCATCGAGGACGATGAGTCCCTAAGGGGGGGGTGTGTAACACCTTAGGCATATCCCACATCCTTTAGAGGGCAGGAGAGATGCTGGGTATATTAGTAAACCTTGGCCTTACCAGACACAACGCATTTTGGGGCCACAAGCATGCGGGTTCCTTGGGAACTCTGTGGTTAAGCGTGCTTGGGTGGGAGTAGTACCAGGATGGGTGACCTCCTAGGAAGTCCTTGCGAAGTCCTTGCCAGGTCGCCAAGAACAAAGACGTGAGCCAGTGGGGCAAAGCGGACAATATTGTGTCGTGGTAAGCGGGGTGTTACAAATGGTATCAGAGCCACTCCTGTGTCGTTCGGGATGGTGGGGCAAACCTCATCGAGGACGATGAGTCCCTAAGGGGGTGTGTGTAACACCTTAGGCATATCCCACATCGGCCGTGGACAGGAGAGATGCTGGGTATATTAGTAAACCTTGACCTTACCAGACACAACGCGTTTTGGGGCCACAAGCATGCGGGTTCCTTGGGAACTCTATGGTTAAGCGTGCTTGGGTGGGAGTAGTACCAGGATGTGTGACCTCCGGGGAAGTCCTTGCGAAGTCCTTGCCAGGTCGCCAAGAACAAAGACGTGAGCCAGTGGGGCAAAGCGGACAATATTGTGTCGTGGTAAGCGGGGTGTTACAATTATGAATCACTAAATACTGAAGGTTGTTCTGAGGACATACCGGATGATTGATACGTCTCGGAATAAGTGGATTCGCGTCCATGTGTTGTCGGATGGCCAGAGAGAAGAAACGTGGAAATGGTAGAAACTTTTTCTTGGTTCCGCCAGTCTGTCGGATGGCTTGCACCAGCTCACGCCAAATCACTGTTGAGTAGTCTATGTGTCAGTTGTAGCACACTGCGTGAAATAGGCGCAGAAAGTCTACGGTGCACTAGTCTATCCCTTTCCATCGGGAGGATAGACACCTGTTGAGGATAGAAAACATAGTGTACCAGGTCGGGGCGATGTACTTTCGGTTGAAGGCGGATGGACGGTCAAGATCGTGTCGGTATCCAAGTGCTCGGACATCGGCGCAGAGAGTGACGTCATCGATGGCGGGGGCGTATGCGACATTGCCTCCGTGAGTGGGTTCCGGAAGGGACAGCAGTCGTCAGAAGGATTCCAGTGTTAGAGTGAGAGTGAACGGGTGGTTGTCAATGCGTGCTGTGATGGTCTGTGTGTTGTTGACAATGACAACTCTCGCCGTTTGCCATACTTGGAAGACGTAAAGTATGGGCACATCAGTTGTGGCAGTGAGCGCTCGGCGAAGTGGGTGGCCGAGCATAATATCTACGACCACTCGATGTGTGGATCGGAATTCGGCGGCATCAAGATGATGGTTGTTCGGATTGATCTCGATGCCATGGTCTTCGGATACCAAGGCATTGTCGGCCTCGTGGTCTATAATTTCCTCCTGAGGAGGGACGTTCTGCTGTTGTTGCTCTTGTTGATCCGCCATGTATTATACCTGAAAATACGCAGAGTTAGAGCTCGGATGTGATCAAGTCGGACAATGTGCGTACCTTAGCATTTGAATGGCTCAATCAGCGGTTGATTGAGGACTGGCAGTAGGTGCAAGACATCGGGATTGCCAATGTTTGAAATTGATCAAGGTACTGGACTGCAGCAGTGTCTAGATAAACAGGGTATCCGGACAGATAGGACTTACCGGGTAAAACAGGGGTTCCCGGATAACACAGGGGTTACCGGGTGAGGTAAAGTGACCGGGTAAAATCGGTTACCGGATGATATTGACTTATCGGATATCTAATGGTTACCGGATGATATTGACTTACCGGATATCTAATGGTTATCGGACACTGATCTTACCGGATGTCGAACTTACTGGATACAAAGGTATCCGGACGACATGAGTTACCGGGGATCAAAGTCTCCGGTATGTTCGAACATTAAAGACTTACCGGGTAGGATGAGTATTACTGGGTAACATGAATGTTACCGGGTGGAGTAGGGTTTCCGGGCGAGGGTCTGTGGTACCAAAGTCAAACCAAACACCATCCAAAGACAGTGCTACATGTTCTAGGTAGTTCGAAGTTCAAGTAGTCACCACAAACCATCATTAATCTGGTTTTAGAGAGCAGAAATTGACCCAAAAGCGAGTCGACCCAGATTGGGTTTTTATTTACACGCGGTCGATCCTAAATCAATCAAATCGTTGGTGCAAAATCTAATAGAAGACCATGAAGCGATCGATGTATAGAACGGAGTGCATACCTGTGATTTGGATGGAAATAGAGCACGATTGATCAAGATCCGAGTGTTACCGAGTGCGTGAGAGAGTCGAGAGGTTTATGAGAGGGTTTTAGGAAGTTTCCGGGTAATGTGAGAAATCAGGGTTACCGGATTCTGAGATATTTATATAGGAAAGCACTTACCGGATAAGTTACCCGCTAACTTACCCGGTCCGGTAAGTGTACCCGGTAACTTACTAGGTAAGTGTCCGGAAAGCCTATTTTTGAGAAAATTGAAAAAAAAATCCCGCTCCCCCTCGACTTTCCCATGGGTATTTCCCTGCTCCCCCTCGGAACAGGAATGTGGGTGTAATAGGAGTCGTCAACACACAAAAACCTGTTACTCTGGTAAGAAAAAATGTGTGACACTCCCCCTCAAATGATGAGCAACTAAGGTATTGCTCCCCCTCGAAATGTGCACGAAGTGTGATGTGTAGTGCACTCGGGATTGTCCACACACACAAAAAAACTTTTCTGGCAGTTAAAAAATTGTGTGTGACGCTCCCCCTCAACAGTAGAGATAACATACCTAATATATGTTTGTGCTCCCCCTAAACACACGAACAGCTCATGAAAGCACAGTTATAAGCAAATAAACTAGACGACGGTATTAAATAAAAGAAACACACGGGAAAAGAAAGTAAACAAACGAAATCTACTCAATAAATACAGATACTCAACCTACTTAGGTAACCGATACAAGTAGAATACAGATGCGAGAAAGTGTATGCTCAATCATCAGGAGTGTTAACAACGGATGATGAGTAGACAGTTTCTTGGACATGTATGGAACTTGTATAGGGTACACAATCAGATTAAGTCTTCAGATTCAGCATACCTAACCTGGACACTAGATAATTAAAGCGTTTTTTGTCCAGGGGTTTTGTAAATAGGTCTGCTAACTGATGTTCTGTATTTACAAAATAGAGTTCGACTGTACCTCTTTCAACATGATCCTTGATAAAATGGTACCGAACGTCTATGTGCTTTGTCTTCGTGTGTTGGACCGGATTGCTGGATATGGCAATAGTGCTCTTCAAGTCGCAGTAGATGGGCACCTTGACGTAGGTAAAGTCGTAGTCCTTGAGTTGCGTCCACATCCAAATCACCTGAGAACAGCAGCTCGCGGCGACCACGTATTTCGCCTCGGAAGTCAACGTAGAGATGCACTGCTGCTTCTTGGATGCCCAACTCACCAAGCTATCGCCCAAGAACTGCACATGACTCGATGTGCTCTTCCGATCCATCATGCTGCCCGCGTGATCCGCATCAGAATATGTAGACAGCTCAAATTTCTCTTTCGGGTAACACAAGCCAAGATCAGCAGTACCACGTAAATAACGAAAAATTCGTTTGACAGCTATTAAATGAGACTCTTTCCGTTTTGACTGAAACCGGGCGCAAAGAAATGTTGAGAACATGATGTCCGGTCTACTAGCAGTTTAGTACATCAAAGAACCAATCATTCCCGGTACGTTTTAGTGTCCACATCCTTTCCGTTGGGATCGGTGTGTAACTTTGTACCGGGTGCCATGGGGGTTTTCATCGGTGAGGACTGTTCTATCTGGAATTTCTTATGAATATCCCGGATGTACTTAGCCTGATTTATGAATATCCCGGTCGACAGTTGTTTAACTTGAAGACCAAGGAAGAAATTCATCTCACATAACACACTCATTTTAAAAAATTGTCCCATTAAGTTGGCAAAGTTCTTAGCATACAGAGGATTAGTAGAACCGAAAATTATGTCATTGACATACACCTGAACTAATACAATATGACCTTTTTCGTTTTTGATAAAGAGAGTTGAATCGATTTTACCTCGTGTGAATTTCGATTTTATCAAAAACTTTGTTAACGTGTCATACCAGGCCTGTGGAGCTTGCTTCAATCCGTAGAGCGCCTTGTCTAGTTGTAGACATGATCAGGCTTCTTCTTGTCTACGAACCCGTCCGGTTGCGAAACGTACACTTCTTCCTTGAGTTCGCCGTTGAGGAATGCGGTCTTCACATCCATTTGGAAGACCGTGAAGTTCTTGTCTGCGGCGTATGCAAGGAACATACGTATGGCTTCGATCCTCACCACCGGAGCGTATGTTTTGTCATAGTCTATCCCTTCTTGCTGACGGTATCCCTTGGCCACGAGACGCGCCTTGTTGCATACTACAATGCCATCCTCGTCCTTCTTGTTCTTGAATATCCACTTTGTGCCGATCACCGTCTTGTGAGTCGGGCGTGGGACAAGTCGCCATACCTTTAGAGCCTCGAATTGGTTGAGCTCCTCTTGCATGGCTATGACCCAGTCCGGATCTTCGAGTGCTTCGCGGACGGTTGTAGGCTCGATCTTACTCAAGAATCCGGAGAAGAGGCCGAAATTGGCTGATGCGCCTCGCGTTTGAACTGGAGTGGAGGGATCACCGATGATATGGTGTAAGGGATGAGCTTTGGTCCATTTGATGGTGTGTGGAAGTGGCTGCTGAGTTGAGTGCGAGGCGTCCGGATCTACGTAATCACCAGATGGAAGGTCTTGTACAGCTTCAAGTGTCGCAGGATGGTTTCTCGGAGGAGATGGAGGAGGGTTCGTTGAAGGCTGAGCAACTTCTGGTTCTGAGGAATTCAGAGGTTGATCATTGATTGTAGTAGATGACGAAGCTTCAGGAGCGATCTCCGTGTTGTGTACTGGCTCCTCTGGGGGGATGGTAGTATCAGTTGATGTTGTATTAGTAGATGTTGATGATGATGGTTGAGGTGTCTCCACAGTGATGGATGGAGTGCTAGTCGAGGGTTGCGGACCAAAGAGATTCGCCGAATCCTCGATTTGAGCAACTTCAAGTCTTGGTTGCGCTGAGACACGAGGAGTAGAAATGTTAAGCATATCATCATAAAAATATTGAAACAGTAAATCTAAATCTGAAAGATTAGCATTCGACGTAGATGCGTGATTTGGATTTACTGCTGTTTGTGCAGATCCCGAACGTCAAAGTTCGGAAGCTAACACACCAGTTAAACCGGTTTCTGAACTGATTTGTTCAGAAGCCAATTCCGCGGCTTCGTCGAATGTCACGTTTACACTCTCAGTAACGGTTTTAGTCCGTTTGTTGTAAACGCAATACGCCTTAGCCTGCATGGAGTATCCTATGAAAACTCCTTCGTCCGCCTTCGGGCTGAATTTGTCGAGATCATCTTTGTCGTTGAGGACGTAGCACGTGCATCCGAACGCGTGGAAATACTTGATGTTCGGAACGCGATTGTTCATGGTCTCGTATGGCGTCTTGTTGAACCGCTTGTTGATAATGGAGCGGTTTTGCGTGTAACAGGTAGTAGACACCGCTTCGGCCCAGAGAAATAATGGCAGTTTAGACTGAGAAAGCATCGTACCAGCAGCTTCGACGAGGGTACGGTTGCGTCTTTTCACCACTCCGTTTTGTTGAGGAGTGCGTGCGGTCGAGAAGTTGTGCAAGATACCTTCTGAAGTGAGGTAATCATCCACAGTTTGATTCTTAAACTCCGTCCCGTTGTCGGTCCTGATGGTCTGAACTTGCTGTCGAAGGTTCAGTTGGATAGTCTTCAGATGGTTGATAATCAGCTCCGGGGTTTCGTCCTTCGAGCGGAGAAACTTGACCCAAGTATAGCGTGAGAAATCATCCACCATCACCAGGACGTACTTGCGCTTGTTGATGCTCTAAATTCGCATCGACCCACACAAATCCATATGGATAAGTTCGAGGGACCGTGACGTGCTCGGAGCGGCCTTCGTCTTATGCGTTGTTCGCTTCATCTTTCCCATCTCGCATGCCCCGCAGAGTCGGTCCTTCACGAATTGAAGGTCGGGCATGCCTTTCACGTGTCCGCCTAACACCAGTTTGTTGATACTCTTGAAGTTCAGGTGCGAGAGACGTCGGTGCCAAATCCACGCTTGTTGGGAATTGGCCTTTGACATCAGGCTGACAGAAGTATCGGTCTTCAGGGCTGTGAGGTCGATGGTATAGAGGTTGATCTTTCGTGTTCCAACCAGTAGCTCCTTTCCGTCGTCATTGAGGATTCTACACCTTTTGGCTTTGAATCTGACCTCGAGATCTTTATCGTTGAATTAGCCGATACTGAACAGGTTGTGTCCCAATCCCGCGACGTGTGATACTTTCTTGATGGTGATCTTGTCTTGGACAATGTCGCTGTAGCCCAAAATCAGCGCCTTGTGATCGTTCCTAAATCTCACGTGTCCGCCATATTGTTCTTTGTAGTTCGTGAGAAGCTCCCTCCTTCCGATCATGTGCTTGGAGCATCCAGAGTCTAAGTACCACTCATGACCGTCCTGCAAAACGAGATTAGCAGATTTTAGGCATCCATATACGCATGGGTCCTGGAGGGTTAGGTTTTACACCTTTTGGAGGAACCTGTTTTGAAGCAGGTTGCCTATTGGGTGTAGGTTTGACCTCAGTAGGAGGAACCCATTTTGAAATGGGTTTCCTCTCTTGCTTTGGTTTAACCTCTGATTGGGGACCCCGTTTAGATTTAGACTTCTTTTTGTTCTTACGGGGTCTGCGTTTGGGTGTAGAATTATACATATGATATGACCCAAACCAATCATTGTTATTAATATCATCAAAGTCATTCCAACCACAACTAGAACAACACAAACAATCATGCGATAATTGAATCAATTGCTGAATGGAATAAAGTTTAAGCGGAAATTTAACATCTTTTTGAACAAAATCATTCCTATGATTCCAAGCACAATCATTCATGTTCATTCTAGGATAGAAAACTGTATTAAATGACTTTGACGCCTCTTTCTCGATAGATTACTTAGCTAGCCACTTTGGTTTGTCTTGTTTAGCTCGACCGGTTTATCTGAAACAGCATTGACAGCACGGTCAGTGGATTTTCAGGAAACAGGAATCTTATCAGCCGATCGATCGGTCTTTTGCCTCGGCTGTGATTGTTTTTGAGAATCTGACTTAGTTTTAGAAATCTTAATCACAGTCGGAGTCTTTGTTTTGGAACAATCGCCCTTTAGAAAATTGACCGGTCGATTAACCACTGGTGAAAGGAAGTCAGTATGACTTGGAAGAGGTTTGGCGAAAGGGAACGATTCAAACTCTTCATCAGAATTGTCCTCGGAATTCATAAATTCGGAAAAATTTATATCCGGAATAGGTGGACATGGATTGGCCGAGGAAGGCGTGGAACACTTTGTGCCTGTGTGTGTCGGGGAATTCGGTGCGGAAGCTAGGAAAAAATCAGAGTTTAAATTCCTTAACACACTTTTATCTTGAGACTCAATGTCGTCTTGTGAAAAGATTTTGCTAATGAAAGCTTTACACGAGGATGTCTCAGATGAGTTGGAGGAAAGTTCGGGTGAAATCTGTTTCTCATTTTGGATTAGGTCAATCTTCTCTTGGAGTTGACCATTTCTCGTGTGTTCGTACATCGCTTTTGTTGCCAAGGCAGACAGTTTTGCGGTGAGTTTATTGATTTCACACCGAAGGATTTCCTCTCCCTCATCAGATACAGCTTCATTTTTTACGGACTTGAGATTCTCAAGTTCTGTGAGAAGCGCTTGCCTTTCCTTTTGAAAAACGGACCTTTCCTTCTCGAGTGACTCTTCTAACTCGACTATTTTAGCTTCCAAAACAAGAGGGGGAACATAGAGTTTGAACTCATCCGTCTCAGTCTTGGGAGCGGTTGTTTTGACCTCATCCGTTTTGGAAGAATCCTTGGGCATCACAACCTTATAGCAGTCAAAATAGTCATTCGAGATGTATTTCTTTTGATTTTTTCGTAATAATAATTCAAAGGCTCATAACATAAAGGAAGTTGCATTTTTGACATGTGTGCACGCTTGTATTCCTCAGTTTCCTCTTCCTTTTCAGGTTCAAGAGGACCAGTCCATCTTATCCCATATTCTGGATACTTTTTGTCTATTCCTAAACAACCAAAATCATACAGTGTAGGTGTTGTGAATATACCCTTTTGCAAATAGTGTGGGTTATCGTATCCGATTCCCCACTCCTTGTTAAAGTAAGTGAACTCCTTGGTTTTATTCATGTGAATGGTCTGGTCAGTTTGACCTCTTTTGTGGAGTTTGGTTTCTAGGTCAATTATTTTAGTGACAGACTCCTTGTGCTGACTTTAAAGAGAAGAGCATTGATAAACAATTTATGTTTTCTCATTCTCACACTGATCAAGCTGTGACTGTAGTTCAGATATTTTGGCCCTTAAGTCCTTAGGTGCTATTGAAAGATTTTTACATTTTTCTTTTAAATTAGCACTTTCGGACTTGTGTTTCTCAGTTATTCGCTTTTGAACATCTAGCTTTTCAGATAGTGATCTAATCTCAAGCAGTTGTTCATCAGCAGTGGCCTTATAGGAATCTATCCGTTCAGCAAGAGGTTGCATTCGGTTAAAAAGATCTAGATAGATAGGTTCACATACCTGACACAACTTTGTCTTTTCTTCTTCAGTAGGGGAGTGATAGCCCATGAAAGCATCAGCTCCTTCAGAATCGCTTTCACTGTCAGATCGACCCAGCCAGTATTCATCTTCCACAAATAAAGCTTCTCCAGCTTCCTTTTGTTCTGACAATGCGAGCTTCGCCTTGTAATAATGTGCATTCTTCACAACAGGCTTCCTACAATCTTTCGTAAAGTGACCAAGCTTCCCGCAGTTATAGCAAGTCACGGGTTCGTCTTTCTTCTTGCGGTCAACTTTCTCTGTCTTCTCCTTCTTGTCAGACTGGTCGGGCTCATCGGCTTTCTTCTTTCCTTCATATTTGTCCTGATAATCATGGCGCTTGTTGGAGGAGGTGGAGTAGCGCTGATTATTGGACGTTGGCTTCTTGTAGAACTTCTATTGCTGGAAGGATCTGGAGATCAAAGTCATTGCATTCTTTAAGGCAGTTAATTCAAGATCAGAATCATTGTCTTCTTCTTCCTCAGGTTCGGGCTCAGATTCACTTGGCTCTTGAGCTCGTTTGGAACGACGGCCAGAAGATTTGCCTCGTTTTGAAGACATGAGTGCTAGTGGATCAGCAGTTGGCTTGGATGCAGACTTCTTTTCGCTCAGAATTTCATTCACTTCATCTTCGTCTTGAAGAAGCATCTCGTAGAGTTCGTGTATGCCGACTTTCTCCATCAAGTGATTGTGCTTGACGTGAGATGCGAATACTTTCCATTCTGGCAAGAGGTTGTTGAGAAACTTGAGCGCGTTCTCCGTGTTAGAACGATTGATTTGGTTCTTGTTAAGCTCGTTGAGAAGGAGACAAAAGCGTTCATAAGTCTGGGTGAGGGATTCGCCGGTGCGCTGCTTATACCCATCGAACTTGGTTATGGAGCTGTTGATCTTCAGTTGATTCCCGACTTCGCTCCCGCGCATCATTTTCTCCACCTGATCCCACATGCCCTATGCTGTCTTCTTGTAGCTGTCTATGGCTGTGTAGATCGTGTTGGGTAGAGCCTGAACGAGGTATCTTTTAGCACACTTTTCTCCCTCTATCATGCCTCTTTCGTCTTCAGTCATGTCAGAGAGTGTCTTTTTCTCGACACGAGCTGGAGCTCCTGCTGCAGTAGCTGGAATAGTCTTCTTGGGTTCAGGAATTGGCCCGTCTTCTAGAGCTCGCCAGATAAACTCGAAGTTATCCTTTGACTCAATGAAGATTAGAAATCGGTCCCGCCATTGGTTGTACTCACCTTGGTAGAGGCAAGGTGGTTTGGAATCGGTGCCGATAGCGAGAGCGTCGTGTGAAGTCATCTTGTGTTGCACTAACGTGATCGTCAGACGATTGATTTGATTCAAAGTGATAACCTAACGCAAGGCACTAAGAGTGATATCCTAACGCAGGTTCTAAGATTGGATTATTCTAAAATAGGTAAGAAATCGACTAGGCTGAACTTACCGGATAGGAATCCGGATGAAAAATATCTGATCTGGAAGTGTCCGGATCAGATTGTGAAAAACAGGTAAATTTGCAGAGGTTACCGGATAAGTTTGAGTTACCGGATAACTGAGGTTACCGGATGAAACAAGTTTACCGGATGAAGTAGAAATAAGCAAAAATGAACTTACCTGATGGAAGAGCTTACCAGATGACTTGATGTTACCGGATGATAACCTTACCGGATGAAACAACAAACAAAAACTTACCGATTAAATAATAGTAAGCTTACCGGAAGAGAGAACTTACCGGGAACTTGTCCGGATAGTTGTGTTTACCGGATGCGAGGACTGACCGGTATCTGGGACTTACCAGGAGGGATGTCCGGTAAGTATTGAAATAGCCGGTAACGAGTAAGATTACCCGGTAACTTTAAGTTACCCGGTAACAAATTATAGATATGAGACTTACCCGGTAACACTGGTATGGACCCGGTAACCACGGCTGTGGTATCCGGTAACTGCGGTTGTGGTTTCCAAATCGATTGGAAATCAATTAGGGTTGCTCAAAATCGTTCCTGAAAGGTTAGGAACTCGATCAAACACAAAAATAGCAGTACCGAAATCGATTTTGAAGCAAAACAACAAGTTTTTGATGGTAAAAAATTCGATTTTTGCAAGAACACAAACCAAAAACTTGAAACTTTGATTTTGCTTAAAACCAACTAAGATGATCGAATTAAACTATGAAAACTTGCAGAAACACTAATAGAGATGATGCTAACAGATTGTGATAAACGAAGTCTATCAATTTTAGCTAAATCAAAATATGAGCTTTCAAAGTCAAGAACACAGTCGATTTTATGAATAGCAATCTTACCAGAAATCAAGAATCACTTTGAATCGTTTCGTCCGTCTGCTCTGATACCAATTGTGAGTTCCAGATTCGTGCAACAGACAATATGAAATCAATAGATAATAACAGATATTATGATTTCAACTGGTCATCCAATTACTTTCAATATTGAGAGAGAATTACAATAAGCTTGTGAAAGTGAAAATAGACAACTAGCTTAATTCTAAGCTAATAACACATTATATATGTTGGGCCCATGGCATGAAAGCCCATGGCCCGTTTACACAAAATTAGGCTCAAGAATCATAAATAACAATTAAGTCCTTGAACTTCTATTCAACCAGATTTGACCCTAACAAAACCCTAGAAAATGTAGAAATCTCACCAAAATGAAAGTGAGATGAAGAATTCCAACCTTCATCCATAAATTCTTGCTAAGAGATGAGGGAGAGGGTTTGAATCATAAGATTTATGGTTTCAAGGGTTCCAAACGGTTTAGAGGGTTAGGGTTCGGTTTGGGAGAGAAAAGGATGAAGGAAAGGAAGTGAGAAGTGAAATGGGGATAAAATTCGTATTTAAAACAGCCCCCTGCACCCCGACCGTGACAATGCCCGGCAACTATGCCCTGTGGCATAGTCGCGTGTCACAGTCGCGGAAGAGGTACCACCTTCTGTTTGATTTTCGACCAGAGCTCCTCCTTCGCGACATTGCCACCGCGACTATGACATGGTCAATATCGCTGGTCATAGTCGCACAAGGTGTACCGAAGGTTGTCCCTTCCCTGCGACTATGCCACACGACTGTGACACTGTCATAGTCGCTGGTCATTGTAGCTTGACCCGTACCAAGCCCCGAAACTCAACTTTTTCAACGACAAAACTAATGATACTCTTAGGGACTTTAAGCAATGTTTCCCCAACATAAATTCCACCATTTTCAAGCTGCAAAACGTTCGGGTGATATTTACTTACCGAAATTACGGGTGTTACAATCCTCCCAACCTTAAAAGATATTTCGTCCTCGAAATCTGGTTTCCATACTTGTAGTGGTGACTGACCCAACGCTTTCCGTGTTCCCTCGGCTTCCAATTAAAGTCTTGGATTTCCTCCTGGCCAGAACTGCAACGACCACGATAAGCTGATACTCACACTAACACCCCCACAGACACGTTACACTTATATCCGAGTGGACGCTTAACTTATTAGAGTAACTTCTAACCACAAGACTTCAGTTGTCTCCCCAACCTTAAGTGATTCATACATTCCCATTGACAGATTCGAACTCTCAATCACTCCACATCCACATGTTCTTAAATTTCTCTTCAAACTAGCCCAAAGTTTAATAACCACCGAAATCAGCCAAAACTTCTGAATCCCAAATATTCCCGCCACTGGACTAGCATTCACTCCTAATGGATCCCATTAACTCTAACACCGACGGTCATCACTGGCCCATCAATTACATAACTCCAAAGATACGTCCAATTATCAATTATCCAACCGTCATATTTTCTTACCACACAAGGAAGGTCGTTTCACTAAATCCGCTCATCACAATTGAACATCTTAAGATTACTACAACCATTACCATCATTCCATTAAAATCGGATTACAGTCCTCCGATTACGCTAACGGTGTTTGGCCTCAAGCCCAAAAGTTGACACCTAATTATACCACCCAAACTTTGAATCACAACCGACTCAACACCCGAGTTTCACTCGTCGAGCATTCTTACCAAACCAAGGTTATCAGTATGGCGTCTACAGGATCCTACACATTCATTATGCAAAAATTGACCAAGACCCAACACAAAATTGCCAACAAGATGGTTACAACCAACCTCAAATTAAGATACCGCGAATCTAACCCTTCAATTACAAAATATGTTGATCCTACAAACAGCACTACTTGTCCTACGGTACCAACACGCATTAAAATACTCAGCCTTCCACTGACGAAGTTCTACTCACACTTACTTTTAACCGGGGTTACTTGACCTTTCTAGGGTCCTAATGAGTTTAAGGCTCTCAAGTGTATTATTTAACAAATATGTCAATCGAAAACTTTTTATAGAAACGTTCAACACCAAGATTTTGATATCAAGTTAACCGCACGCATAAAAGCTACTACTATCAGTTAGGTAGTTGCATAAAAATGGACACACTCGTCCCACATATGAAAATCACCTTGAAAACCATTTCACCAAAATTTAAGTTATCAACAAGGCGTAAAAGTATGCTCAACAACCTTATGAAATGGACCGCCACGGTCTTAGCATAGATTTATCTAGGTCATGCACGTAAAGAAATTAATGTACTTTAAATAGTGTGCAACAAAAGATTTGTACGTATTTCAAAAGGATTTTGATTGCCACCCGATTCCAAAAATTCCTCTTTCAAATCATGAAATAGCATGAAACAAAATTCCCCAACAAAATTCGCACACGTCAGTTTATCTCACAAAGACGGTGAAACAATACCATAAATATACTTGGGTTAAAGCATAAAATGATTTGTGTCAGTTCCAAGTCTAAAACAAAATAACTAAGTGTTCATCATTCGAAGATATCGACTAAAATGTCAAGAAGAAATCTCAAATTGGAGTATGCACGCAAATTTGTAACACTCTCTAAGTAGTTTTCTTGAAACGAGATCACATGTATCAAATCATTCATAATAAAATTTCAAAAGATGAAATTCATTAAATCAATGTTCAAAATTTTCTCATCTAGTCCCATAACGACATAAGAGTAAAACATTTTTTACCATACCCACACATTAATATGCTTCCCCAAAACTTAGGAGAAAATAAGCGTTTGTAATTGGTTGACATCAAAAGAGTTTAACTCGACTTCAATTTTGAATCGTACCAACAGTGCGTATTAATGTTCCAAAAATTTAAGCAATCTCACGCACTCTAGGTTAGGACAAATAATTTTCCAAAATCCCCATCACGGGGCATTTACACCAAAGTTTACACTCGCAATATAAAACGTTGAAATGGCAATGTTTCAAATTTACTCGTTAGGACACTCAAAATACCCATTTTCTCCAAAACCAAAAAGGCTTACCGTTTTCCAAAATGTTCATCAAGTCAAAATTTGACCAAAGTTCACGACTCACCCATTCGTGTTTCCAAAACGTACCGTATTGTAAACCATGCATGATCCCCACAACACTAAGACATGCTTTGACCAAAAGACTTTTACTTATGCAATGAATTAGTAACAGTTTCATTCATGATTCATCTATCAAGTTTTCGAGGTTCAGTGACTACCAAGTTATGCATACCCCTAGGTCAATACCATACATTTGCGTGAAAGGATAATAAAATAATCACTTAACTGAAAGCGCATAAAGCAAATTGTTAAGAAACACTATCAGAACGTCCTTTAAGGCATTACTCACGCCACGTATAAATCAATCCGTACATTGAATAAATTGCAACAAAACGTTCTAACACAATTCTTTTAAAAAAAGAAATTACGCGACGCCAAAGTTCTAAAAACATTTCGTTTGGTCGCCTCACGGCATAAATAACACTTCTCAACAAAACCCGAATGAGACAAAATGCCCAATATAATCCAAAATCAACACACGCAATAACCAAAGTATGCACCTTACAAAATTGCATTCACACGACACAAAATGTCGTAAACGAAACCCCGTAAAACTCTGTGGGTGATAGGCGGGTTCTCACCCCCTAAATCTAACCGCAAGTGTACGGGTCGAAGTCAAGTAATAGTACAAAAGTACGAGTATCAAACACAGGGAACTAGGAATTAAGTATCACAATTACTATAAGATCTATTAACTGAACTGTCGCAATTTTGAGTTGTTGGTATTAAACTAATTAATTGCAAACAAAATAAATCACAAACGAGACAGGCACAACTTAAGGAAATTCATATAGAGAGAACAGTTGAGGGTTGGAAATCCTAAGGTTTTCACATGCGAACATTCGACTTAAAACAATTACCAGTTATTCCCTTTAATGAATACCCAATCTTTAAATCACCATTGTTCTTTCTCAAGCAACAACGGGTTTATTCTAAAAGCATGGTTCTTTCTCAAGCAACCACGGCTTTTATCTTGAACACACAAGTTTTATCTCTCGATCTCAACCTATGGGATTCAAAACATATTAAACTCAAGATTGTAATGGGACTAAGGCTTACTTGGTATATCTCTATCCAATTTCTCACCTTAGGCATGCAATTCTAATTCTAAGTAACAATTAATTCTCTCGAACTTAATTGCTAACAAACAAATCAGATGTAAATTGGCCAAACTCACAAAAGCATTAAATCCAAAATCACATGCTTCATTAACTAGGAAAAACTGATAAAAGTCTCAAATCACGTGTTCATAAGCTTTAAACCAAATTCATTCAAACCCCCAACATCTAAAGATTAGTTCATGTTGGTGGTGGACTCAAACATAAGAAAAAGGGATGAAAAAGTGTGTGTAAACATGGTGATCGTGAATGTGATGAATGTAGTAGTGAACTCCCTTCTCTCGGCTCTAATCCACTTCGCGTGGTGAACGTATCCTCAATCAATCCTCTCTCGTGGCTCCAAAATATGTTAAAAGTCTCTGGAAATCGCCCCAAGCTGCCTCCCGTCGTCGTGTGCGAGATATTGACCTAAAATCCAGAAAATACCAAATTATAGAGCTGAAACAGAGGGTTACGCCACTTGTCCCGCCACTTGCAAACCGCGGAACAAACCGCGCGTGTCCCCTGATGTATCCGGATCAGGTTCTGGGTCAGGTTCGGGTCCTGGTTCGGGCGCGGGTCTTGGGCTTGGATCTTGGGCTTCGTTTTGGCTCTCTTTTGGACTCTTTTTTGCTTCTTTTCTCGATGATCAATGTCTTTTAGATTACCTGCACATTTCACTAGATAAACCATAAAGTTCCGCCTTTTTGCAAGAACACAAGTCAATCTCATTGGTTTGAGGACCGAAAATAACGCCAAAAAGTGGCGTTATCAGTGGGCTCAATTGCCCCGACCCAACCAAGGGAAGCCAAACCTTTCGCTTCCAAAAACTCAAATTGCATAAAGCAAGATAATCACTAAAATGTCAAAATTCCAAAAATTCTCTCTTTGTTGTAATACACTATAAACAACACTTTTCAATAAACTCGCATTAAACAAATTTCCCAAAATAGCTCTACATAGACATAATGGAAGATAACTTTTCGTCTAAACTTTAACACATGTGGAGGAGATCCAATGTTAAAGTCATAAGTCGTAGTTACTTGCCCGACATCGTAAACATCATAAAAATATGGATATCATTATACCCGAAAGTAACGTTGGGCAACAATAAAATAAAACAAGTCCCGACGGAGTTTGCAACTCCCGCAATAAAATAATTTCATGCACGTTTCAAACCATGATTTAAAATCTTGTGCGTGTTAAACGTTTTTCCGAGATTTCATAACACAACTCATATGATGATTTGAAATACAAGAAATAATTGATGCAATTTATTTTTTTAAATAAAATTTGTGCATAAACTTAGTCGGCACTCAACGTCTCAACCCATACTCCTCCAAATCCCTCTGGTCCACTATTGTCATCCGGATGCTCAAACACCTTAAGGTAAAGTTGGGAATTACATCGATTCACCTTACAATTCCTCCTCGAATTAAGGCCGATTCAATAAATGTATGGTTCTAATCCAACCATCAACTTCGACCTGAAATGGTCCGCTTAATACCACTATCATGCTTATTGTCACTCTGAGTGATTAATGCTAAAATTGTCCATCTATTCCAACGACTACTCGCTTAGAAACTTCTTCACTACCCCAACGGCCATCACATTAAAGTAGTTCAAGTATGCACATGTAACTAGCTAGTTCACCATAACACTGGCCAGGTGTAACTATGAACGTGCCGCACATGATTATCCGTGCTACTCTTGACGCGATTCTCGTTTCTAACGACTCCATCGACCTCAAAACATCCTATCTTAATGTGCTTAATAGTGGAATTTCACTTTCACTCACTTAAAAGAAAGCTAGTTTGAGTCTAGGTATCCAAAATCAACACCTAATTCTCTCAAACTTATGCTCTGATACCAACTTGTAACACCTTCAAATTTTGGTAAGAGCAACTAAATAAAATTTTCAATAACACATCCCAAAAGTATAAAACTTCTCCTTATAAGACAATACGGAAATTACCTCAAATTCAAAATCTATGATTTACCCTCAAACAATTATAACTCAAGTCTTATTACAAAGACTAAATTCACACCGGGTGTTACTTCACACAAGTATAAGTTGCTAATCCCAAATAAACGCGGAAGGTTTCACTAATCAAAATCACCTTTCGTGCACTCTACTAGCACTCGCCACTTCACAGTGTAGTTAAAGTTACACCCACCCTGAGTCTGTTGCACATGCCGACAAATAAAAGGTTTAGGCTAACGCCTAGTGAGTTCAAGAGTTTATCATGACCATATAAATTCATAAATCGTGAGAGATGCAATTTTAAGTCATGAGTTCCAAAAGAATTTACTTTAGATGCAAATCACCCATTTTCTAACTCACACAATTCCCGTGCTGAAAACTTTAATAGAACTTGATTCCCAAAATGGATTCATTTCCAAAACCAACGTGAAAGGTAAAATAGCATTTGCTACTTAAAACGATTGAAATCATAATTAAATCACCATTATTCCAAACATCCCAAAACATGGATAAAACATAACCCATAACTCATATAATGTGGAAACAATTCGTATAAATATGATACACCACCGAAAACATGGATAAACACAAATACCCAAAACAACACCTTTCGGTGACGGGGGAGGCACGTATACATTGCACGTGACGGAACACAAAAGTGGGTCACCTACTATGCAGTAAAACATACATGTGGATTACTCTCGTAAACTGAGCTCAATCACTCCAGATCTATTGCCCGCGAGACTAGGGAGCCCCCAACTTCAACCACTCCAGGCCTATATATTGGGTCACTCCAAATCCACAACAGCACATTTGGGATTACACCTTACTGCCCATGAGACGACGCCCGACCATATAGGTCCACGCCTTACTTATCATGTAATCCGATGCCTATCTCGTGCCAAGCACATATGGAATTACACCTTACTGCCCATGAGATGACGCCCGACCATGTAGGCCCATGCCTTACTTATCATGGAACCTGATGCCTATCCCGTGCTACAAAAAAGAAACTAATGTCTCGTAAACTAAGCTCAATCAATCCCGATCTCTTACCCGCGAGACATGGAAAACTCAAATGCCTATGGATCCATAGCTAACAAGGTCTAAAACATTTAACATTACACGACCCCAAATGAATAAACAAGTGCATTCAATCATGCAATTCCCCAATAACGTAAATCATGATCAAAACTCAACTTGAGCTATCAAAATTGGACAATTGTCCTCAAGACTTAACAAAATCCAATTGACTCAAAAGATAATTCCTGAAAAGTCATAACATGAGGTTAAACGTAGCAACACACACTTTTGCCAATAATATTTCAAATCCATGAAAACCCGAAATAGAACCTTGGGTTGGGACAACCCTCTTTTCCAAAGAACTCACACCGTACATTTCCAAATCGTCCCATAATGTACTAAATGCATGCTTCCAAAATATACACAAATGCATTTTCATTACAAATAGACTCCACTTATAACATAAATCAACAACCCATTTTCATGTATGATTTATCCATCACATTTTCCCAAAATTCCCAATGTAAGTGTTTTACAATATTTGCCACAATAAATACTTCAAAAGTTAAAACCCACCAAATAACTCAACATCGATAATTTTCATGTAAAACACACAAATACTTGGAAAAATAACATTTTGGCATGTACAAAGTTTTCACAAAGCAACTTGAACTCACCTTGCTAGATTTAGGCTAAATCTAGGTTTTTCCCCAAACGTAAGCTCCTTTGAAGAGACCCGAATCTTCAAGATCAAATCTTCCAAAACCTAGATCCATAAATTTCCACCCATCAATAATCATATCTAACCATACAACTTCATTTCCCTAAGCATTTTCATCAACAACTCAACATATACCAAACCCTAATTTCCATAGGTGAAGATAAGAGAAGGTTACCATAACCACAACGTGAATCCACCAACCAAAGCACTTATAGCTCCCCAATAACACCCCATAAGCTCCAACTCTTCAAAATGGACAAAAAGGTTGGATGAAACCCTAGAAAATGTAGAAATCTCACTAAAACGAAAGTGAGATGAAGAATTCCAACCTTCATCCATAAATTCTTGCTAAGAGATGAGGGAGAGGGTTGGAATCACAAGATTTATGGTTTCAAGGGTTCCAAAACGGTTTAGAGGGTTAGGGTTCGGTTTGGGAGAGAAAAGGATGAAGGAAAGGAAGTGAGAAGTGAAATGGGGATAAAAATCGGATTTAAAACAGCCCCCTGCACCCCGACCGCGACAATGCCCGGCGACTATGCCCTGTGGCATAGTCGCGTGTCACAGTCGCGGAAGAGGTACCACCTTCTGTTTGATTTTCGACCAGAGCTCCTCCTTCGCGACATTGCCACCGCGACTATGACATGGTCAATGTCGCTGGTCATAGTCGCACAAGGTGTACCGAAGGTTGTCCCTTCCCTGCGACTATGCCACACGACTGTGACACTGTCATAGTCGTTGGTCATTGTAGCTTGACCCGTACCAAGCCCCGAAACTCGACTTTTTCAACGACAAAACTCATGATACTCTTAGGGACTTTAAGCAATGTTTCCCCAACATAAATTCCACCATTTTCAAGCTGCAAAACGTTCGGGTGATATTTACTTACCGAAATTACGGGTGTTACACTTGCTCCATCACTTTTCATCTTCAATTGCTATAAATACAAGAAGTGGAAGATGAAGAAAATCGTTCCATTCCCTTCTCTCTTTAGAAAAGTTTAGATTTTCATTTCCCTTTTAATTGCTTTCAATAAAACACCTCAAGCATTAGGCTTGAGGTGTAGTACTTTGAATTATGTATTTTAATTCCGTATTTTATTTCTCGTATTTAACTTTATGAAATTAGTTACTTCATATTTCCTTTCTTTTATTATGTCTTTTACTTTTAGTATGAGCTAAGCACCCCTTTGGGTGTGAGTGTGAATCAAACTTGAGACTAATAGGCGACACTTGGGTGTTGCCATTATTACTAGCTCTTAAGCTTCGTCACTTAAGTCGGGACTTAAACTCAACGCAGATAAGTTGATCACCGTGAAATATTAATACTAGATCTTAGGCCTCGAGAGGGGCGGATCTGAAATACGGCTTAAGTGATGCACAAATATTTGAGAAAGTCTTTGATAACCACGTAGAGATACGGGTTCTGCATGATTTACTAAGGTTCGAACTTCGGTCGAGATTTATATCACAAAGAGATTTGGGTGTAAATCTCCATACTGATTGAACTTTGATTTTTGAGTCATACTTAGTTAAATCGGCAATATTAAGAGTCGGCAATAATGGTGACTTTATGGGCATTTTGTAGGACCGGTCTATAAAAATCCACTTTCGAGAGATCGGGCTTTTTATAGACTATCTGTACTACAAAGTGACTAACCATTTCGTCACTACAAACATCTCAAGGAAAACTTACACCCATACCCATTTTATTAACTTATTTAGTTTTTGTTGTTAAAAACCCAAAACTCACTCAAAACAATATTTTCTACTTCTCTCATTGAAATCAGTGTATTCTCGACTTAGGACTCGGAACTTTGAAGTCCAATCCCTGTGGATACGATACTCGGTACTTTTACCACTTTATTACTTGTAGCGATCCCAGTGTTGGTGTATACTTACGCCCCCACTGTGGGAACATTTGTGCCCACATTTCTAGGTACACGATTTACAGCTACCAAGTTTTTGGCGTTGTTGTCGGGGATTGGCGTATTTCCAGAGTTCCTTGAGTTATAAGTTGATTTTTTCATTGGTTTTTCTTCCAAAATGGAAGGTTTTAATTGAGATGCCCCGTATTTTAATACTTTCGACTATTCATGGGAACAACATCCTAATGTTTTGAAAAATATTCAAGATGATGACATCTACACTTCATTTTCACCTCCCCATCAAGATTGGAATGAGACGTTTATAAATACATTTGACCAATCATGGGAGGGGAATTTTGATTATTTTGTGATTTTCAAGGGAGTGATCTTCACGAGGGATGCACATCCTTTGTTTCCAACAACCCACCCGAGAATGTTTTTGAACAACCTGAACTGTCTCACTCTTTTGAAACTTTTTCCCCAAGCTTAACAAAAAAAATTACAACATTTTTGAGAAATTTCACATCTTCTTTTGAAGACTTAAACACTAAGATGGGACAACTAGTCGACGAGTTGAAAAATCAAAGTCAATGTTTCTTACCAAGTGATAATGAAAAATCAAAATGTGTTGGTAAGGATGAGAGTGATGTTGAGAAAGAGTTGGAGATTTTTTAGGCAATTTTTAAGCACATGAGCAAGTCTTCTTTACTTCCTAATAGTGAAGAGGTGCTTCAAGATGCTAAAGTTCCTAACGTAATGATTTTTGCTCATTTTGTGCAGCCTTCTTTTTGTGATCACAATGTTCCTTTCAGGATCATGTCATGGACTGTTGGGAGGATTTGTGTGATCAATAGCTCGGGAATTTTGCCTAGATTGTGTTCTTTGGGTGATGGACTTGTTGGAAAAAGCTTTGGTATGGTGGAGGTGTCTATTATCTTGAACCCACTACACTTTTTGAAGATGCACATGTGGGGTGGTGAACCACATCCTACATAACCTTGATGCAAGTTTATCTTCTTACTCTCAACTCCAATTTTGTGTCTTTTATTTCACACTTTTGTGTGTGTGGTTTGAATCTGTTCATTTTCGACTAGTATCAAGATTTTTGGGATCAAAATAAAAAAAATCTCATAATCTTATATCCTTAGACTTGAAGTTTCATAGTGTAACATCCCAAAAATTTCGAGAAATTTAAAAATTTTAATTAAACATTTCGTATATAAAACCCATTAAATAATCCCAACATATCAGTTGCAAAATCATAAATATTGTTCATGTAACCAGAAACCAGCGGAAATAATGTTAATAAATAAAACTAATAATAGTCATCTCATCCCGCGCGCCAGTGTGTACCCGTCACGCCTTAGAGCCACTTGTACCTGAAACCACAATTTATTGGGAAAGGGTAAGCACGAAGCTTAGTGAATTCAAACACCATAAATAACACAGTTATTCCACACTAACCCTAAAACAGATAGTGACACATAAACGATCATACAGGTCTACGAACAAATCATAAACATGTATATCCACACCCACCCACCTAAAAGGCACAAGTCGGTCCCACCGACCACATGATAAAACCTCCGGCCCCGCCGGATCCCCGGTCCCACCGAGTCTCCACGCCACCCGCGTATTAAATCCCCGGCCCCGCCGGATTCCTCGGTCCCACCGAGTTAACATGTCATCATAATCTCAACTAGACACCCCACTAATAGTTCACAACAAAATCACATAAAGCTACCACACACGTGCTACAGCAATGATAAAACAACCGATATTAAGTATAGTGAGAGAACTCACCTCGAATGCGCGCCTAGCTTAACAACACAATTCAAGCTTCACAATTACGGTCACTTCCCAGCACCTAAACGCATGTTAAAACGTGTCAATACGAGACCCGGACCCTATGACACGACACACGCTTAAACCGTCACTAAAACTATTTTCCGCTCTCGCCAAACAGGTCTGTTCGGGACATGTTTCGACCCCTTTAAACCCAGAAAATTCCCAATATTATTTCATGACCAGAAAGTACTCTGAGTTAGGGTTCCAAGGATATATTATACACCTCCTAACGATTTTTCTACATTTTAATACGGATTTTATAAAAACAGTGCGCAGAACAGCGTAAAACAGTACTTATCAGTATAAAACGACGATTTGGCCTATGCTACGTTCCGAACTGGATTTCGCACGAAACACAGAAAAGTTACTAGACTCTAAAAGGGAACTTTTGGCACCGATTTCACCCCAATCCGAGTTACGAGTAAAACGTTATGGTTAACGCAAGACAGAGGCAGATTTAGACAAAACACATAAAATGATAACTTTTTAAAACGGTTTAGAGTTTCTCGGTTTGTACTAGGATTACGAGTCAGGCCTTAGGGAAGGGTTTAAACGACTACGGATGAGCAAAACAACGCCACCCACTGCCTCTCCGGCAGTGGTGGTCGGCGGCGGCGGCCACCGACGGCGGTGGCGGTTTGAAGAAAACTCCGGCGAGACGAGGGAAAACGAACCCCAACACGACTCGTACACGCCTAACCCTACTCTCGACCACCAACCCGAGACGCACCCATCCCCCACCCGACTGGTGGGGCACGGCCATGGCGACACCGCCGGCGGCCACAGCTGACGGCGGCGGTGGTGCTAGTCTCTTGGTCGATTGACACCGAAAGAAAAGAGAGAAGGGGAAGAAGATCATACCTCTCGAAGGAACACCGCAACACACTCCGGGAGTCCCTCTCTCGCTCTCGATCTCCGACGAAACAAAGATGGCCGGCGGTTTTCCGGCAACCCAGCGGCGGCGACGGAAGAAGGCTTCGGCCGGAGTTCTTGAGGTTAGCTTAGGGTTTGGTTTCTATTACTTTGTGTGCAAGGCAAGAAAACGAGAAGACACTAGGGTTGTGGTTTACGCGAGAAGAAACGAGAAAAGAAAAAGGGGGGTCTCGGCCCTCTTCTTGCATGGGCCGAACCATGCCCAACTTTTGACCAAATCCATGATTAGCCCCTCTAAAATCCCACACCTTACACTAACCCTACTTAACTTAAGATCTAATAACGAAGGCTAACGGTGCTACTCTCGCTAAACGCAAAAATTACTAAATACAAGTAATTATAAAAACTGAGCAGAAGAGAAACATAATTTAATGAACCATACCAGGACATGGGCTTTACAACTCTCCCCCACTTGAATCAGACTTCGTCCTCAAAGTCTACGCCTGCAAACAGCTCTGGGTAGTTCTCCCGCATCTCAGCTTCTGGTTCCCACGTCCATTCTGACCCTTTTCGGTACTTCCACTAGACCTTAACCAACCCAACTACTTTGTTGCGCGAAGTTCTCGTCCTCCTGTCGAGAATGGCAACCGGCTCCTCCACATAATTGAGTCGTTCGTCAATTTGAATATCTTCGAGAGGAACTACCGCAGACTCATCCATCACACACTTCCGCAACTGAGAGACGTGGAAAGTGTTGTGGATCAGGCTTAGTTCCTCTGGTAGCTCCAATCGGTAAGCTACTTTCCCCACCCGCGCGATGACCTTGTACGGTCCGATATATCGGGGACCCAACTTTCCCCGCTTGCGAAAACGGATTACCCCTTTCCAGGGTGACACTTTCAAAAGAACGTAATCCCCGACTTGGAACTCCAAGTCCGATCGTCTCTTATCGGCGTAACTCTTTTGTCGACTCTGAGCAGTGACTAACCGATCCCGCACCATCTGAATCATCTCCGTCGTCTTTAGCACAACGTCGGTGCTCCCCAACACTCTGTGACCAACCTCGCCCCAGCAAATGGGCGTCCGACACTTCCTGCCATACAACACTTCGTACGGCGCTCTACCGATGCTAGCGTGATAGCTGTTATTATAGGAGAACTCAGCTAGTGGAAGATATTAATCCCAACTACCACCAAAGTCAATAACACAAGCTCGCAGCATGTCCTCGAGTGTCTGAATAGTACGCTCACTCAGCCCATCGGTCTGAGGATGAAATGATGTACTGAAATGCAACCGCGTACCCATTTCATTTTGAAACTTCTCCCAAAACCGGGAGGTGAACGAGTATCTCGATCCGAGACAATCGAGACTGGCACCCCGTGCCTAGTTACAATCTCTCGGATGAAAACCTCCGCGAGCTTATCCGCCGAGAAGCTCTCTTTAATCGCCAAGAAGTGAGCGCTCTTAGTCAGACGATCCACAATTACCCAGATGGTATCATTCCCTCGCTGAGTTTTGGGAAGCTTAGTGATGAAATCCATCGTAATCTGCTCCCACTTCCACACCGGAATCTCCAAAGGCTGCAATTTCCCGTGCGGTCGTTGGTGCTCCGCCTTGACCTTCCGACAGGTCAAACATACCTCCACGCATTTGGCTACATCCCGCTTCATGCCGGGCCACCAATAGCCTTCCCGTAAGTCTCTGTACATTTTGGTAGCTCCCGGATGAATCGAAAACTTGGACTTATGCGCCTCGTCCAATAGTATCTGACGGTTCCCACCGGTGAATGGGACCCAAACTCTACCATATCGGGTCAATAATCCTCGACCATCCCGTACTAATTTCGGAATTTCTCCCGAAACCCTCTCACGTTTTGCATTTTCCGCCAACACGGCCACCTCCTGAGCGACACCTATCGACTCCAGAAGAGGTGCAACTACTGTCAATCGCTGACATAGACCCTTCAGCGGTTCCCCAACCGGATGTCGGCTAAGTGCGTCCGTGACTACATTCGCTTTACCCGGGTGGTAAAGTATCTCGCAGTCGTAATCCTTGACCACATCAAGCCATCTTCGCCAAGGTTCTAAATTGCGTGAGGCGTGGCGTGGCGGCGAGGCCAAGCCTCAAGCCTTAGAAGCCACGGCGAGGCCACGACGTTTATCAATGCGTGACTTATGGCGGCAAACCTCTATATCATATATAATATTATTTATAAAAACATGTGTTTTGTACTATTACTCGATGATTCAATGATAATAAACAAGTTAAATTAGGTTATATATTAAAAACCTAAAGAGAAATCAAATACCATGTCATAAAAGACCGCACATTGGGTCATGGCGTGCCACATGCATAACGTGGCGTGAGGCACAAGTCTTAAGTCATGGCGTGCCATGACGGCTGTTGCGGCGAGCCTTTTAGAACAGTGATCTTCGCTGACGCATATTAAGATTTTGTTGATCCATCAGATATTTAAGGCTCTTATGATCAGTGTAGATCGTACACTTGACACCATAAAGATAGTGTCTCCAAATTTTTAGAGCAAACACTAATGCTCCCAACTCCAAGTCATGAGTCGGGTAGTTCGCTTCGTGAGGCTTCAGCTGCCTCGAAGCGTAAGCTATGACCTTGCCGCGTTGCATAAGCACGGCACCCAACCCCTGATAAGAAGCATCACAATAAACCACCAAATCCTCCATACCCTCGGGTAAAGCTAACACAGGAGCCTCACATAAACGCCTGCGTAGCTCCTCAAATGCCTTCTGCTGCTCTTCACCCCAACTGAAAGTTGCAGTTTTCTTCGTCAGTCGAGTCATAGGCAAGGCAATCTTGGAGAAATCTTGGATAAATCTCCGATAGTATCCTGCTAACCCGAGAAAACTCCGCACCTCGGTAGGAGTTTTCGGCACCTCCCACCGCATGACCGCTGAAATCTTGGACGGATCGACCATGATACCATTCTGATTCACGACATGTCCTAGGAATTGGACCTCTCGTAACTAGAATTCACACTTGGAGAACTTAGCATAAAGCTTCTCCCGTCTCAAAACATCCAACACTTCCCGCAAATGCATCTCGTGCTCTTCTTTCGTCTTCGAATATACGAGGATATCGTCGATGAACACGATCACCGAGCGATCCAACATCGTGCTACATACCCTGTTCATGAGGTCCATGAACGCTGCGGGTGCATTGGTGAGCCCGAAGGGCATCACCACAAACTCGTAATGGCCATAACGCGTACGAAAGGCCGTCTTCTCCGTATCCTCACTTCGTACCCGCATCTGATGATACCCGGATCTTAGGTCAATCTTAGAGAACCACGAGGCTCCCTGCAACTGATCAAACAAGTCATCAATCCTTGGTAGAGGATAATGATTCTTTACCGTAAGCTTATTCAGCTCCCGGTAATCAATACACATCCGCTGAGACCCATCCTTCTTCTTTACGAACAAAATCGGAGCTCCCCACGGTGAACAACTCGGCTTAATGAACTCTTTCTCGAGAAGTTCTTGCAACTGATCATACAGCTCCTTCATTTCCGGTGGAGCCAGGCGATAGGGTGCCTTGGCCACCGGAGCAGCACCCGGAATCAGATCGATTCGAAACTCTACCTGTCGTTCAGGAGGTATCCCCGGTAACTCGTCGGGAAACACATCGGCAAACTCCCTCACGACTGGCACATCTTCGGCAGTCTTCTTCGCCTCGCCAACACGCGTATCTATCACATACGCTAAGTACCCCTGACCACTATGCTGAAGGTGTCTCCGAGCCCTCGCCGCGGAACATATTGCCGTAGTCCGTCTGGGCGAGTCTCCCTGAATCAACAATTCTCCCCCGCTTGGGGTTTGAACCCGCACTTGTTTGTGGCGACAAACAATTTCCGCATCAAACGCGTCCATCCAATCCATGCCCACAATCACACAAAGCTCTCGCATAGCTATCGGAATCAAGTCGATGGGAAACCTCACACCCGAGATTTCCAACGTGCATCCCCGATACACATCCGTAACCGTCAAGGTCCTATCATCGGCAACCTCGACTACCAAAGGACATCCTAACCGTCCCACCACTCGGCCCAAACTCTCGCTAAAAGTGCGAGACACAAATGAATGAGTAGCCCCGCTATCAAACATTACAACCGCAGGCACCGAGTTAACTAGAAACGTACCTAACATACAATTAACAACATATAAATACAAGGCATGAAAAGGAAGGACGAAAAGAAAGAGGGTGATGAAACATACCGGTCACCACTTTAGGCGTCGCCTACGCCTCTTCCACCTTCAGCTGGTGGACTCTACCTCGCGCTGCCTCCGTTCCCGGCTGACCCGTACGACCGTCAGTGATGCGCAGTGGGGCATTTGTAGGAGCCCTCTGTGCACCACCCCCATCAGCTGCTCTCGCGTTCGGACAATTGGCCTTCACGTGGCCCGTCTGCTTGCAGTTAAAGCAGACCATCAATGGCGACTTGCAATCCCGGATGAAATGACCGGACTGCCCACACTTGAAACACCCGTCGGTCCTCTTCCCATTAGTATCCTTGGGCTTAAACCCACTACTCCTCGAACTCCCGCGCGAATCAGAAAACTTTGACTTCTTTTGCACCGTAGAGATTGGCGTCACCGCCTGTGTCACCTTTCTCTTCCTGGCTTGGGTCTCTAACTCCAGCTCCCTTCTCCGGGATGCATCCATCATTGCTGACAAAGAAGCGTACGGCACCGTGCTCACGAATTCCCTGATCTCGGTACGTAACATATCCTTATACCGAGCCATCTTCATTTCCTCCGAGGCGGCATACTGAGGACAAAACAGCGCCATCTCAGTAAATTTCTTGTTCATTTCCTTCACAGTCTCCGTGGTTTGGGTTAGCTCCAAGAACTCCTTCGCTATCCGCTCCATCTCTATCGGAGGCACGTACTCGGCGCGGAACCGAGTAACGAACTCCTCCCAAGTAAGGGTAGTACGCTCGGCAAAAGTCAGCGCTGAAGCGCACCAATCCTTCGCCCCATCGCGAAGCAAGTTCACAGCAAAACGGACCTTCAGATTATCCAGGCAGCCGCTGGTCAAGAAAGCACACTCCATATCAGAAATCCAACGCATGCTAACAATTGGGTTCGGGTCTCCCTTGAACTCCGGTGGAGAACAGGCAGAGAGATCCCGATACTGGAACTCTCGATTACGGGGCTGTCCCCCAGCAGGCGGCGGAATCGCTGCAATGCGCTCCTCCAACAGAACCGTCACCTGATCTTGGATGGCGGTGATAATCTCGGGGATTGCCTCTCCGATCACATGCGCTACCTCAGACGCAATCATCTCTCGAATCTGTTCCTCCGTGATCCCCGCCTCAGTTCGCGGCTCAGTCGTGTTGTTCCTCCTAGTGATGGCCATTCTAGAGAGAAGAAAATACAACGAGTTATTAGTACCTAATAACTCACACCAACAATACTCACGCTCAGCTCCTTGGGTTCCTCGCGACTTTCCCGACTCGAGCACTGATCCTGTGCTTCCGGTAGTAGGAGCTCTACTACTACCTTCCACACCTATCATCGCTCGTTCCGAGTCCCATCCCGAGGGGTCCAAGTAGCTTCTCGCCGCAACTACACACATATGCCCGCACCGGCATATATACTCGCTCTTCCTAGCTCCCTAGGAATTCCATCCCAACCACTACCCTTGCTACTATCGAATCCCCACTAATCATAAAGAGTGGCCTCGCGAATACCCCATTACATGCAGTGCGAAGCAAATAGACATTCGAATACAAGATTCTATCCTAGAACGGTTGGACTCAAACAAGAGATGCGCAATAGAACTAAATCGAATATTCTAAGGCTATAAGTCTCTTACTGCATACAACCTAGAGGGCATTCACTTAGTAACCGATCATAATTAGCATAAATTCCTAATAGCAAGCAGTTCAACATACCGCATAGTGTCAACAACAGGCAATCTAGCATGCATACTATATGATCTAGAAAGCAATGAAACACTAAGCATTCTACCTTTCCCTTTGGCTCCGGCTGACTGTACACACTGCGCCCTCGATCACCGTTCCTCGAACGGGTTTTTACTTTTTCTTTTATTTCCAAAAAGATTTAATAAAGGATTTGAAAATTTCCCAGCCGCAACTTGAGACCAAACACACCGAGGTGCGTTTGATTCACTCAAGCGGTGCTCTGATACCAAGTTGTAACATCCCAAAAATTTCGAGAAATTTAAAATTTTTAATTAAACATTTCGTATATAAAACCCATTAAATAATCCCAACATATCAGTTGCAAAATCATAAATATTGTTCATGTAACCAGAAACCAGCGGAAATAATGTTAATAAATAAAACTAATAATAGTCAGCTCATCCCGCGCGCCAGTGTGTACCCGTCACGCCTTAGAGCCACTTGTACCTGAAACCACAATTTATTGGGAAAAGGTAAGCACGAAGCTTAGTGAATTCAAACACCATAAACAACACAGTTATTCCACACTAACCCTAAAACAGATAGTGACACATAAACGATCATACAGGTCTACGAACAAATCATAAACATGTATATCCACACCCACCCACCTAAAAGGCACAAGTCGGTCCCACCGACCACATGATAAAACCTCCGGCCCCGCCGGATCCCCGGTCCCACCGAGTCTCCACGCCACCCGCGTATTAAATCCCCGGCCCCGCCGGATTCCTCGGTCCCACCGAGTTAACATGTCATCATAATCTCAACTAGACACCCCACTATCTAGTTCACAACAAAATCACATAAAGCTACCACACACGTGCTACAGCAATGATAAAACAACCGATATTAAGTATAGTGAGAGAACTCACCTCGAATGCGCGCCTAGCTTAACAACACAATTCAAGCTTCACAATTACGGTCACTTCCCAGCACCTAAACGCATGTTAAAACGTGTCAATACGAGACCCGGACCCTATGACACGACACACGCTTAAACCGTCACTAAAACTATTTTCCGCTCTCGCCAAACAGGTCTGTTCGGGACCTGTTTCGACCCCTTTAAACCCAGAAAATTCCCAATATTATTTCATGACCAGAAAGTACTCTGAGTTAGGGTTCCAAGGATATATTATACACCTCCTAACGATTTTTCTACATTTTAATACGGATTTTATAAAAACAGTGCGCAGAACAGCGTAAAACAGTACTTATCAGTATAAAACGACGATTTGGCCTATGCTACGTTCCGAACTGGATTTCGCACGAAACACAGAAAAGTTACTAGACTCTAAAAGGGAACTTTCGCTGGCACTTCTGCACATATTGTACCGTAGGTGGTACTTCTCCAGCGATAGTGCCCCGCGAGAGTGACATCCTGTCACAATAGCAGGCACATTCACCCAACCTGTAACGAAGGCTCACTTTGGGCCTTTTCCACCCGATTCGCTCACGACCCGATTCGATTAATTGAATAGTTCAATCCTTGCTAAGTTCTATGCATTTCTATATGAATTAACGAAAAAGAATTCATAAATATGTACCGAAATTCTAGGTGTTACAGGGAACGACCATAAAGGGGTCTAGAAAATGGTCGGAAAAATGGTTGTGGACCGGTCGGGAAAAAGATCGACAAAATGGTCAGGAAAAGGCATGGAAAACATGCATGAAAACGGTCAGGGAACGACCAGAAAAATGGTCGACGAACGGTCGGGAAAACGGTCGAGAAAACAGTCGGGGAACGGCCAAGAAAACAGTCGAGGAGTGGTCGAAAAACTTGCAGTACATGGCACGAATGTGGCCCGCGATTGTGTTGGCACAATCGCATGTCAAAGTCGCACCGAGGGGACGGACATGCATAAAACCCGATTTTTCCCTCATATCTTCTTCACCACAACTCCGATTAAAGCGATTCTTGTTGTTTATATTCTCGGTTTGTAGAGCTTTTCAAGGCTAGATCAAGAGAGTTGATGGTAGATTGGTGGATTCAAGAGTATTTGGTATGGGTAACTTTCTCATCTCTCTCGATCTTAAAGTTAGGGTTTGATGTGTTTTTCATTCTCTCTTCTTTCTTTTTCCTTTTTGCTTTCGATGTTGCATCTTTGGAGGTTAAAGGGACCTTTTGGAAGTATTGGATATGACCTTTAGAAAGTTTGCTAGTAGATTCAAGTTTTCATCCAAGATAGCTCAAGTTTGGAGTAAAATCGAGATTTAGCCTAAATCTAGCAAGTTGAGTTCAAGTTGATTTGTGAAAACTATGTAAATGTCAAAAATGTATGTTTTGATTATTTATGTGTGTTACTCGATATTTATTAAATGTTGGATTATTGATGAGTTTTGCCTATTTGATATATTTGATTTTACAAATAGTGGGAAACACCGTATTTGGCATTGTGGAACATTTTTGATAAACAAATCATAATATGAGTACTTTTAAATGATTTATCTTATAAATCGTTTCCTCGCTTCAATTCGGTATTTCTTGATGATAAGAATCGTCCCCAAGTCATCCCTTGTCGTTCTCTATACGATAGATGGAGTAATTAATGCCAAACCTTAGGTAAAAAGTCTTTAAAAACATGCAACACCTTTAAGCTAGTTTGAAGTTTGTTGAATTTAAGTCGACTAACTACAACTAGCCCTGATTTCAACTCTCAGGTGAGTTGGTCAAGTAGCTTCAGCTTCAGTAACTAGCATCAAAGTCACCTCCGCCACTGTTTTAGGCACACAACTAGTACTTCAACTTTTCACTCAATTTCTCAAACGACACTTTTCAAACTTGGATCTTGCGGATTCTCGTGAGTGATCTTTTGCTCGGAAAACTTACTTCTCGTACACTTTCTTGGCTTTTTCATGGCATCACATAAATCCTGAAACACTTGTTTTAAACTATCAAAAACTTACTTTATTCACTTGGAAATAAGCAAAAATACTCGGTAAATGATATGAAAATAACACCAAAAATTGGTGTTATCACAATTCACACATAACCATGTGAGGATTTTTTAAGTCAATCTTCAAAAAAAATCATAAAATAGTCAAGAAACAGCAAGTTAATATCGTAAGACACTTTTTATTGCAGTTTCTAAAAAAATTTGACGCATTCAAATGAAAAGTGGGTGCATTACAGAAAAAAAATTTGAGACACCTCAACTTGTTGCACTGCAAGGACATGCATCAACGTATAAAACGCAAGCAAAATTCGTAGCTTGCGGCACCCCAAATACATGTCACAACTTACGACACTGCAAAAAAAAGTGTCTTTAAGGTTTCTTGGTTGTTTTGTTGAAAAAAAAAGTTTACAAATGATTAAAATGTATAGAACTTTTTAGCTCACGTGATTATTTACGATAATAACCCTCAATTTTTACTCACCAAGGTATTGTCGTTTTTACATTTTACACTTTGTATTATGTCCTTAAACATTTTCTATTTTTTATTCCTTTTTTGTTAAATCAATCATAGTCTAAAACCCAAGCTTGGATCTCAAAACAATATTTTAAATGTGCAAGTTGAGTGGTTGTGCTTAGATGTCTTGTGTTGCTATTTCTTGTAAGAGTTTGTATTCTAAAACACTTGTTTTAAATTGGTTAGTATTAGTGAGTGAACAACTACTCCTTGCCTTTTATGTGTAATCTTGGTCCTTACTGGTTTTTGGTTAATATTAACCAATTTTAGTCGTAACTATTTTTTTGGTTAATTTATCCAATCTTCACTACTAAACAGAAGCAGATTTTCGGCGGAAAAATCCGTCGGAAATCCGCCGAAAATGGGGGATTTCGGCGGACGTTTCGGCGGAATAATCCGTCGGAAAAAAGTAGAAATAATTAACGAAATCTTAATTAACAAGATAATTAGAGATATATTTTCGGCGGATTTTTCCGCCTGAAATATATTTATTTATTTATTTATTTATCAATTAATAAAAAATAATAATTTCGGCAACTATTTTCGGCGGATTTTTCCGCCTGAAATATATTTATTTATTTATCAATTAAAAAAATTAATAATTTCGACAACTATTTTCGGCGGATTTCGGGCGGAAAATTCCGCCGAAAATAATTTAATATATTTTTAATTATTTTTTTATTAATTTAAAATTTATTTTTTTCATGGAATCAGCTGAAAACCTGCTAAAAACCTGCTAAAAATTGTATAATCTGCTAAAATGCTAAATATCATAAATTAAAACGCCGAATACATTGTTCGGGCCAAAACGACCAAATAATTGTTCCAAATTGTTTCAAATTCGTTCAAATAACACAAAACACAATTATAAAAGTTTCATAATCACTACGGAGGCGGACGCGACGTATTTTGACTAAGACTTTTGACCAACGTGCACATCTCTTCATATTGTGCTCGACGCCTCGCTTCCTCTTCCCGACGCTTCTCATCCTCTTCCCGACGCCTCGCTTCCTCTTCCCAACGCCTCTCATCCTCTGCCCGACGTTTCTCCAAATCTTGCTTCAACTCTTGCACTTGGCTCATTAAGTTCTCAACGTATCTCAATATGGCGCCTGCCCGATACCCACCCTGTGGTTTTTACAAAATTATACAAGTCAATTTCGACAGTATAACGGTTGTAAATAGGACGTTTCCATTTTCCTGTTAAACAATCTTAATGTTTGCCCAACAAATGGCAACCCAAACTAGATAGATATCAACGGCAAGATATATAAGAAAACAATTATAAAGCTTAAAGTTAAACAATCCTAATGTTTGGCCAACAAATGGCAACCCAAACTAGATAGATATTAACGGCAAGATATATAACAAAACAATTATAAAACTTAAAGTTAAGCAATCCTAATGTTTGACCAACAAACGGCAACCCAAACACATAATATATACACAAAACAAGTGTATGAGGAGGGAGTCAAAGGAATTGCTCTTTCTGTTATTAATGGCATTAATTGCAAGTGTCTTTCTCATATTTGCCCATTCTAGATCATTATATAAATTATTATGCTTAAGCCAATAATTGTTCCACCAGCAAGCATATTTGCCTATCGGCAAACAAGTATAACCATGTCTGGAATTACTGAATATGCAATAACAGATATATACAATCTCATCAGATTTTGCGGCTGGTAAAGTTTAATCAATTCACATCTTAACATGAATGAAACTAAAATACATTAATAATTACCTCAAGAATATTTGTATCAGGTGGTTGAAAGTTCTCCCCTTGAATATAGAGGGGATTACAGCGGAAGAACTCTTGCAGCTACTGTGGTAAGGCTATTTCCTATCAATAATAATCATCTCAAAATTTAGTTGATTTTTGCTTGTTATAGTTTCTTGATGTTAACACAAGAATAAATAAGAAATCGGCTACCATGCAGAACTTTGTTGATCTAGCAGGAAGCGAGCGTGCTTCTCAAACCTTAGCAGCTGGTGCACGGCTAAAAGAAGGCACATATTAGAATTATATAGAATTTGTCTCCTACATTTTATATACACATAATATATACACATATTAGAAAAAAGTCCATTTATAACTTACATTTTATATACACATAATATATACACGTTACATACATACATACATACAAATAATCAAATAATCTATTACGCTATATTTCGGCGGATTTCCGGCGGATATGAATTTTTTTTATTATTTTTTAACTAATTATAAGAGTTCCGGCGGATTTCCGACGGATTTTAAATTTTTTTTTAAATTTTTTTTTAAATTTTTTTAACTAGTTATAAAAGTTCCGGCGGATGGGAATTTTTTTTATTTTTTAATTATTTTTTAACTAATTATAAGAGTTCCGGCGGATTTCCAGCGGATATGAATTTTTTTTTATTTTTTTAATTAAATTTTAACTAATTATAAGATTTCCGGCGGAATTCCGACGGATTTCCGGCGGATTTTAATTTAAAAATAATTAATTATATTCCGCCGAAAATCCGCCGAAATATTGTCGAGTTTTTTAAAACAAAATATTTTTTTTGGGATTTTCGGCGGAATTCAACGAATTTTGACTTTTTTAATTTCCGCCGGAAAATTTCAGGCGAAAAATCCGCCGAAAAAATCCGTCGGAAATCTGTTTTTGTTTAGTAGTGCTTAGGGGCCGTTTACAAAACGCTTACCCGGGTAAGTGCTTAACAAGTCATATTAGCTTACCGGATGAATATGGCAAGGACCAAGAATCTTACCCGGTAAGAGCGGAAACAAAGACCGAGAGTCGAAAGCAAGGACCGAGAGTCTTACCCGGTAAGTGAGTGCGACGGCTCTTACCACGATTAGCGCTTACCGGCTAAATTGTTGCATACGATGCCATTTTGGTGGACTAAAATCTTACCCGAGAAGTAGGTGATAGTGTTGAATTTTACCGGTAAGCACTTATCCAGGTAAGTGATTAGGTAAACGGCCCCTTAGTCTAACTGGTTCTTAACTATTGCTCTAGCCACACTTAGGTGTTGTTCGGTTCATGTTCTGTTAAGACCTGAATGGATATAGCTATCAGTATGGATATGGTTGTTTATATGCTAACAGATAAATTGTCGTTCGGTTGTTGTGCTGAATAAACGGTCTGAATGCCAGAAATAACCATTTTACCCCCAGTCTTTATGTTTATCTAAATAAAACAACAGTTTGATAAAAATGTTGAATAAATGAATTTTAATTATAAAAAAATTCATTAGATAAATATAAAAAATCATCATTATATAACTATAAAAAAAATTAATGTATGAATAACCAAAAAAGCTGTACCAAAAACTTAAATGTGATTTTAATTTTTAATTTAATATGTAACTTTTATATAAGAAAAATTAGTTAAATAGGTCAATCCAAAAAAAGCCCCTTTTCTCCAAATTGACGTCAGCATTCCAAACCCTAATTGTATTGAATCAATCAAAGCTTCTTATCATATTTCTCCTTCGTCAATCGCTCATTGGTCTTTATCAGATAATAATATCGATTTCGCTTTTTATATTTTAGCATATATCATCTTGATTTTGCTTACCACAAGCGATCCGTAGATGTTATTTTTAGCATATATCATCGTCAATGGCGTCTTTCTATTTTCTTCAGTGATTTACAGTTTGTAGATGTTATTTTCGATCTTGATGGTTTCTTATTGTGTATCGTAGTAACGAACTAGTGTTTCACAATTGTGAATCGATATCTTTGAAATTTAATGGCGAGAAGACGATGGAGAGAAGCTATGAACCAGTGTCGTTTCTTCAATCTATGGAGAGCGTGATGGATGAAGAATGAAGCTGAAAAGGTGGGATGGGGAAGAATAAAAGAAGGGTAAAAGAGGAATAAATGAGTTGATGAATGGCTGAGTCTATAGGACTTTATTTTTTGGACAAACCGATTCAGCCACCGGCTGACCGAATAAGCCTGTTAGGACCATAAATGTCCTACATCTTAGAAAGATATATAAATAATTATATAGAGCTTAATTAGATTAATTAATCATTGTAAAAGCCTTATTTGTGTTAATTGGGCTTTGTTTAGGCTTATTGGGCCATGGGCCTTAGGCATTAGGCCTTGGTATAAATAGTGTGCTTAACCTTTAGTTTTAGGTTAATCGTCATAGTTGTCATTTTAGCTTTCCTACTCATTATTGTAAACACTCTCTACAATTGAAAACAAATTGGATGACCAGTTGAAATCATAACCATTGTTCTTACTTATTGATTTCTACATTGTTCGTTGCACGATTTTGAGACTCACAATTGGTATCAGAGCAGACGGACGAACGATTCGAAGTGATTCTTGATTTCTGGTAAGAATTTTTTTTCTCAAAAATCGACTCTGTTCTTGATTGAAAATCGATTTTTTTGATTCTGTTGAAATTGATTGTTTTCATTTATTGGATATTGTTATTATTACTATTATTAGTGATTCTGCAAGTTTTCGTATTCTAATTAGATCGTTTGAGTGAGTTTTAAGCAAATCAAAGTTCAAAAGTTTTGGTTGTGTTCTTGAGAAAAATCGAATTTTTAACCATCAAAACTTGTTGTTTTGCTTCAAAATCAATTTGGGTAGTGTTATTTTTGTGTTTGGTCGAGTTCCTAATCTTTCAGGAACGGTTTTGAGCAACCCTAGTCGATTCCCAATCGAATTGAAAAGTCCAGCCGCACTTTCCGGATAATCGCTAACTCTTTCCGGACACGATTGTTCCGGACAACTCAAAGTTTCCGGTAAAATATTTTTCCGGACAACTCAAAGTTTCCGGTAATCTATTTTATCCGGACAACCAAAAGTTTCCGGTCAAATTGATTCTTTCCGGATACCAAATTCATCCGGTAAGCACTCCATCCGGAAAGCCTCTCATCCGGAAAGCATTTCATCCGGAAAACCATTTCACCCGGTAAGCATCGTGTTTATTATTTTCATTCGGAAACTTTTGTTCACCCGGTAACCTTATTTTTCCAGATTCCATAATCCGGGACCCCCGTGCTAAGTCGCAGGAGGGGGACATTTAAGTATCCTTGATATTGTTCCACTTTGAATTGAACAATCGTCTGACGATCACATTAGTGCAACCTTCCAAGATGTCTCGAGATGCTTTTGCAATGAGCAATCTGACCACGCCTCCAGCTCTTGGAGAATCATGCATGTATGTCTACCAACTCATAATGCTTTAGTTGATAAAATTCAATCGCTTGGTCAAAAGGTAGAGTCCTATATGTTTTCCTCGAATGAACAACTACTTGAAATTAACTCGTTAAAAGCAAAGTTAGATGTTCAAACAAAGATAACAGAAAAGCTTAAATCTGACAACACCTACCTAAAGGAAAAGTGTGCTAATCTTTCGATAGCACCAAAAGATCTTCGAACCAAGATATATGAACTGACCTTAAAGCTAGATCAGTGTGAGAATGAGAAAGCAGAAATTGATTATCAATGCTCTGCACAAGGAGTTTGTCGCTAAAATAGTAGACCTTGAAACCAAACTCCACAAAAGAGGTCAAACTGATCAGACTGTCCACATAAATAAACCCAAAGAGTTCACTTATTTTAACAAAGAGTGGGGAATCGGATACGATAACCCACACTATTTGAAAAAGGGTTTTTTCAATACACTTACACTGTATGATTTTGGCTGTTTAGGATTAGACAAACAGTATCCGGAATATGCGATTAGATGGACTGGTCCTCTTGAACCTGAAAAGGAAGAGGAAACTGAGGAATATAAGCGAAAGAACACGTCTAAAATGCAACTTCCCTTTTGTTATGAGCCTTTAAATTATTCTTATAAGAAAAATCCAAAGAAGTACCTCTCGAATGACTACTTTGACTGCTATAAGGTTGTGACGCCTAAGGATTCCTCCAAAAGGATGAGGTCCAAGCAACCGAACCCAAAACTGAGACGGATGAGTTCAAACTCTATGTTCCCCCTCTCGTTTTGGAAGCTAAAATAGTCGAGTTAGAGGAGTCACTCGAGAAGGAAAGGTCATGTTTTCAAAAGGAAAAACAAGCGCTCGTAACTGAACTTGAGGCCCTTAAATCCATTAAAACCGAGTCTGTGTCGAATGAAGGACAGGAAATCCTTTGGGTTGAAATCGAGCGGCTCACATCCAAACTGTCTGCTTTGGCAACAGAAGCGATGACTGAGCATGTGAAAAGTGTTCAACTTCAAGAGAAGATTGGCATACTCCAAGAAGAAAAGACGTTTTCGCCTGATTCTTCCTCGAACTCATCTGACACATCCTCGTGTAAAGCTTTCTTTGGAAAAACCTCTTCAAGAAAAGGAAAAGTGTCTCAAGAAAAGTGTTTTCAAAAGAATCTTAACTCTGAATTTCAAAAAGCTTCCGCACCAGATTCTTCACAAAACATAAGTTCAAAGTGTTCCTTACCTCCCTCGACCAATCCTAGTGTATCAATTCCCAAAGTTAATTTTTCAGAATATATGAACTCCGAAGGCCATTCAGATGAAGGGTTTGAATCTTTTCCATTTGACAAACCTCTTCCGAGTCACACCGACTTTCTTTCTAAAGCGGTAAATCGCCGGGTCAATTTTCTTAAAGGCGAATGTTCTTCAAAACCAAAAACCCCGGCTGTGAACAAAGTTTCTAAAACTGATTCTCGTTCAGAAAATCATTCACAGCCGCGACAAAAGACCGGTCGATGGAATGATAGACATCCTTCCCACTCACGCTCTACTGATCATACCTTTTATGATAAGTCAGATTATAATGGTCGGAGAAAGAGGTTCAAACAAGTTTGGGTGGTAAAGGGATCAAATGAAAGCAAAACGAATGCAAAGTCATTTAAGCCAGTTTCGCATGTTAGGACATACAATCGCAATCATGATGTTTTTAATTCTCGTACTTCTGTTGAACAAAAGGTGATGTTCCCTTAAAAGTTTACTCAATTCAACAGTTGCTTCAACTTTCTCATGATTGTATTTGTTGTTCTACATGTGGTTCGAATGATTTTGTTGATCGTAAATTTGAATCTCATTGGTATGGTACGTATAGTATTCCCGGTCCTCACTATAATATGGCATCTAACCGTCAAGGATCCATCAATGGATGGATACCAAAATCCTTCTAAATTATTTTGCAGGAATGTCATGTGCGCTCAGTTCTGAACATTCTTTTCACATGACTGCATTCGAAGGCTATGCCAATTTTGAGGGGGAGTGCTATTTCATGAAAGGTAAGTGCACTTCAACTGAATTCAAAGACTGTGGTAAATCATTCTGAATAACTTACTTGTGTTTGTTATTCTCCAATTCTAATCTCTATGATTGCCACGTCAAATATTTTCTTGACTTAGTTATTTCCATGTCTCACATATTCGTTAATTTTTCGATGGAAATACACTCGTTTGAATTCCTAGTTGTTTTCAAAGTTCGCTATTTCTTGCAAATGATTCCATTCTTATCTGATATACTAATTGTGACTTGTTCTTCACAATTAAACTTTCTAATCATTGTTTCATTTTTGAACACAATGTGCGTACTGAGTCATTCTGTTTTGCGCTTGATCTTGTTTCTTGAAATTCTATATTTCAAATGATTCTAATGACTTCTGATTACCTTAGATCAGAACTCGGACTTAAATGCTTTGACTTCTAAACATTTCAGTTTAGAACTCGTACTTCACTGTTTACTCAACTGATTTACTCGTTGCATGTAAGGAGTGTTAGGAATTACATCGTTTCTATGGTTTATCCAGAACCGGAAGGAACTACCCAAGAAACACATCCCTTTTAGACTACAGTGAGGGGTCTAGATTGATAGATGAGTTTGGAGAGAAAAGAATATGGTGAGGATGTGACAGGACTTAAAAGAATAAATTGGTCCTTACCAAACCGAGTTAGTTATCCGGGTAACCACACAATCTATTCATTCTCGTTCTTTGGAGATGAATATTGAAACAGACATGGACCCAGTGTCGATAACTCGTGTCACCCCACCCAGCCACTCAAGTATCTCACAACAGATGCTTGTTTGACATATTCACGAAGATTAGCACATAATCTATCTATTCCTCACTCGGAGGTCTTAGATATTGAAACAGGAAGACATCATCTCTGGTCTCCGAACTTCACATTCTATTCACTGTGTCAATTGATTTTTAACTTGCGTTCCAAGTTAACTTGTAACACCCCAAAAATCCTAACTCCAATTTTAAATGATTCCGTCTAGAAGTATTAAAAGGACAAGGTTTCGCTTTGGAGTGTGAAACACGTAATGCTAATTGGATCTCTCGAAAAATTGGCCAAGTTTGGACTCGGTACAAGTCCAGCGAGTATGACACTCGCGAGAGTGACATGGTCACTTTCGCAGTGTAACTTTCGCCAAGAATGTACCGAGGGTTTTGGGAGGGCCAGCAAGTATGACACTCGAGAGAGTGACATGGTCACTTTCGCAGTGTCACTTTCGCCGAAAGTGTACCGTGAGCATTTAAGGTAGCAGGCGAGAGTGCTCCGCGAGAGTGACAGTGGCAATCTCGCATGTCACTCTCGTCGTCGGGTTCAGAGGGTTTTAAACCCACGGCTTGCAGCTTCTTTCATTATCTATTCCATCTCTCTCTCTCTCTAAAAATCTCCCCTCTCACTAAAAATCCTAGAACCCCTCCCCCTCTCCTTCCTCATTTCTTCACCAAATCAAACCCTCTTCCTCCATTGATGGACATTTGGGAGTTTGGAGCTTTTTTGGAGAATAGGAGCTCGTTTTTGGAGGATTCGAATGGTTAAGGTAATCTCTCCCTACTCAATGGTTGTTATTGTTGTTGATTTAATCTTTCTTCTACTTTGGGATGTTGTTGGACGATTTTGATGGTGGTTGGTTGAAATAATCTTCATCTTCTTCATGAATGAAACTAGGGTTTGGTATAGATTGGGTATTTTGGTATATATGGAATGGATGATGATTCTTTATGGTTAGACTTGGGTATTGATGGTTGGAAATTCATAAACCTAGGTTTTGGAAGTTTTGGAAGTTTTGGCTTGAGGATGCAAACTTCATCAAAGGAGCATACGTTTGGGAAAAATCTAGATTTAGCTTAATCTAGCAAGGTGAGTTCAAGTTACTTTGCGAAAACTTTGTATATGCCAAAAATAGTATTTTCCAAATATTTGTGTGTTTTACTTGAAAATGTATATGGTTGAGTTATTTGAATAGTTTAACTCTTTTGAAGTGTTTATCTTCATAAGTGTGTAAAACACCCATATTTGGGGCTTTTGGATATTTGGATGGTTGGAAACCATATTTTGTCTTTAAAAGATTAATTGCTCAAAATGAGATTTATTTGATGATTTAATCATGTTAGTGTATTTGATTTTAATAAACCATTTGGGAAATGCACTTTTAAGTGTTATGTGTCATTTTGAGAATTATAAGGGTGTGAGTCCTTTGGAGAAAACCCTTTTGTTTAACCCGTGTTGAGTTTTGGGATTATTGATGGTTTTGTGGTACTTGTTTACCTAAATAATGTTTAAACGCGTTTTATGCGATGATGACCGACATTATGGGTCTAGCAAGCTTGGAGCACCTTGCTCGGTTTTGACTTTGAGATAGTCCTGGGGACAATTGTCCGGTTTAAATGTCTCGATGTGGAGTCTTATTTATGGGTTGCTTTTATTGCACCGTTTTGCATATTATTGCACGTTGTTGATATTTACATGCTTAGGTGCGTGAGTCATTCCGGGATTAAGCATGTTGTTTTAGACCTTGTTAGCTATGGATCCATAGGCATTTGAGTTTCCCTTAGTCTCGCGGGCAAGAGGTCGGATTTGATTGAGCTCAGTATTACGAGACATTAGTTTATTTTGTAGCACGTGATAGGCATCGGGTTCCATGATAAGTAAGGTGTGGACCTATATGGTCGGGCGTCGTCTCATGGGCAGTAAGGTGTAATCCCTAGTGTGCTGTTGTGGATTTGGAGTGACCCAATGTATAGACCTGGAGTGGTTGAAGTTGGAGGCTCCCTAGTCTCGCGGGCAATAGATCTGGAGTGATTGAGCTCAGTTTACGAGAGTAATCCACGTGTGTGTTTTATTGCATAGTAGGTGACCCACTTTTGTGTTCCGTCACATGCAATGTATACGGGCCTCCCTCGTCACCGGAAGGTGTTGTTTTGGGTATTTGTTGCTACTCATGTTTTCGATGACGTGTTATATTTATATGGATTGTTTTTCCATGGTATGTAAGTTATGGTGTATATCTCATCCGTGTGTGATGTTTTGGGTAATTGTGTTTATCCATGTTTTCGGTAACGTATCATATTTATGAGATTTGCATTCCCACGTTATATGAGTTGTGGATTATGTTTCATCTATGTTTTGGGATGTTTTGGGATAATGGCAAATAATTATAAGTTTAATCGTTTTGAGTGTCAAATGCTATTTCATCTTTTCGTTGACTTTGTGAATAAGTCTATTTTTGAGAAATCATGTTATAATAAAGATTTTAACATGGGAATTGTGGGAGTTGGAAAAATGGATGATTTACATTTAAAGTAAGCTCTTTTGGAATCATGACTAGAAAACTACACTTCTCTTTCGATTTATGATTTTATATAGTCATGATAAAATGCTTGAACTCATTAGGCGTAAGCCTAACCCTTTTTATTTGTCAGCATGTGCAACAGGCTCAGGTTGGGGTAGCTCTAGCTACATTGTGAAGTGGCGAGTGCTAGTGGAGTGCACGAGAGGTGACTTGAGTAGTGAAGTCTTCCGCACTTGTTTGGACTAGCAACTTATATTGTATTAAGTAACGCCCGTTTAAGTTACAAACTGTAGAAATTTTGATGTTTTAATTCCGAGGTATTTTAAAGGAAGGAATTGTAGGAATGATTTTATCTATTTGACTATTTTATTAAATTTTAAAGTTAGTTGCTCGTTCCAAATTTGAGGGTGTTACAAGTTGGTATCAGAGCATAAGTTTGAGAGAATTAGGTGTTGATTTTGAATATCTAGACTCAAACTAGCGATCATTTAAGTAAGAGAAAGTGAAATTTCACTATTAGGCACGTTAAGATAGGAAGTTTTGAGGTTGATGGAGTCATTAGGAACGAGAATCTCGTCGAGGGTAGCAAGGATAAGCATGTATGGTACGTTCATAATTACACCTGGCCAGTGTTATGGTGAACCTACTGGTTACATGTGCATACTTGAATCACTCTAACGTGAAGACCGTTGGGGTAGTAAAGAGGTTCTTAAGCAAATAGTTGTTGGAAAAGATTGACGATTTTAGTATTAGTCATTTGGGGTGACAATAAGCATGATAATTGCTTTAAGTGGACCGTTTCGGGTCAAAATTTGATGGTTGGATTAGAACCAAGGACTTAATGAAACGACTTTGATTCGAGGAAGAATCGTAAGGATAATTGATGTAATTCCCAACTTTGCCTTAAGAGGTTTGAATATCCGGATGACAATAGTGAACCGGAGGTTTATGGAGGAGTATGAGTTGAGATGTTGAATGCCGACTAAGTCATGCACAAAGTTTATTTTGAAAATAAATTGCATTAATTATTTCTTGTGTTTCGAATCCATATAGGGATTGTGTTACAAATTTTGAGAAATGTTTAGCACACATACACAAGATTTCGAATCATGGTTTTAACGTGCATGAAACCATTTTATTTCGGGAGTTGCAAACTCCGACGGGATTTGTCTTGCCTTATTTCATTGTTGTTCAACATTTGTTTTGGATGTAATGACAATCGTATTTTTATGATGTTTAAGATATTGGGCAAGTAACTACGACTTATGACCTTAACATTGGATCTCCTCCACATATGTTAAGGTTTGGACGGAAAGTTATCTTCCATGATGTCTATGTGAAGTTATTTTGGGGGATTTGTTTAATGTGAGTTGTTAAACAATGTTGTTTATGTGGTATTACCCTAGAAGGGGATTTTTGGGATTTCGGCGTCTCATTTATGATTTTGCTTAATGCAATTTGACTTTGGAAGCACAATGTTTGGTGCAATTTTGTTGACTTGGAGTCATTGAGTTCGTTGAATTTCATGGGGTTTTGTGTACGACGTTTTGTGTCGTGTGGGAACAATTTTACAATGTGCATACTCTAATTGCTTATGTGAAAAGTTTACGAGTTATGTTGGTCATTTGGTCCCACTCAAGTTTTGTTGAGAAAAGTTAATTTTATGCCATAAGGCAACTAAGAAGAGATGAGTTTGGAACTCAAGTGTCGCGTAACTTTTCTTTCAAGAGTTTGTGTTATTAAATATTTCGTTGCAAATAGTTCAGTGTATGGATTGATTTATACGTGGCTTAAGTGATGCATGAAAGAACATTTTGTTGACATTTCATAATGACTTGTTTGGTGCGCTTTTAGCCAGTTAAATATTTTATTATCATTTTATGTAAATGCGTTTATCGACTTAGGGGTATGCATAGCTTGGTAACCATTGTTTCTCAACACTTTGTTAAACGAGCCGTGAGTGAAATTATTTTATTTACTCATTGTATAAATGGTGACCAGTAAAAGTGTGTTTTGGTGTTGTGGAAATCATGCATAGTTCGCAGTACTTACATTTTGAAAACACAAATATAGAAGTTGATGACATTGGTCAATTTTGGTTGCCAAATATTTTGGAAAATTGAAAACCTTTTTGGTTGGAAGGAAATGTGTATTTTGAGTATTTTTGACAAATACATTTTTAGTATCGACGTTTTGACGTTTTATGTTTCAAGTACGAAACCTTGAGGAAATGCTTCGTGATGAAGATTTTAGAAAGTTATTTGTATAAAAACTATAGTACGTGGAATTCCTTATGTTTTGAACATTGATGCACACCGTTAAGTGCAAATTGAGATTTGAAAATAGGTTTGAACCCTCTCTGGTGACAACCAATTTATTAACACTTATTTCCTCGTATGCTTTGGAAAAACGCTTTGTTGTGTGCAGTTTTGTCAGAAACATTTTTGTTCGTGTGACGTTATGTGACCATTAAGGAAAATTTTGGAAATCAGTTTAGAGAATTTCATCTTTTGAAATTTGGTCGCGAACCATTTGATGCATGTTATTTCGTTTCAAGAAAATTTTAATGGAAGTGTTACAAGTTTGCATGCCTACCCCAATTTGTGGTTTTATGATGTTTTAGTTGATATTTTCAAGTGATGGAAATGTATGGGTTTTGTTTTAAATATGAAATTTGCACAAGTCATTTTGTGTTTGACTAAGGTGTATTTGTAAACCGTTTCATCGTTTTGTATAATAACCTAACGCGCGTAAAATTTTGTTGGTGAACCTTGTTCCATGCCATTTTATGGTTAAAAGGGAAATTTTGGAGTCAAATGTCGTTGGACTTCTTTTGAAATACGTGCACACCTTTTGTTGCACCCGGTTGAAAGTCGAGCAGTTACTTTGCGGGCATGTCATGAGTCAATCCATACTAGAACCGTGACGGTTAATTTTAAAGAAGTCGTTTATTACGCTCTTGCGCTTTGTGAATAATCTGAGCTGCAATGGAATAATTTCAACATGATTTTCATATGTGGGACGAGCGTGTCCCTTTTTGCGTAACTACCGAATTAATAATAGTAACTTTCTATGCGTGCGATTTATTTCGAGATGAAAATCCTTGTGTTGAAAGTTTTGTGAAAGGATTTGTTGATTGGCATATTTGTTAAATAACTTACTTGAAAGCCTTGAACTCATTAGGACCTTGGAAAGGTTAAATAACCCGGTTATGAATAAGTGCGTGTGGCACTCCGACGGTGGAAGGTTGAGTATTCCATGCGTGATAGTACTGTAGGCCGCTTGTCATCGGTTGAGTGGGTGATTCACTTGTAAATAAGAGAATTGAATTGCGGTAATTCATATTGAGGTTGGTGATAACCTTTCTTTTGGGGAAATCTTATGTTGGGGTCTTGGTCAACCTTCGTATGTGGGACCCGTTAAACACCATAGCGATAATTGTGGTTTTGTTGAGAATGCTCGACGAGTGAAACTCGAGTGTTGAGTCGGTTGTGACTCAAAGTTTGGTGGTATATTTAGGTGTCGACTTTTGGGCTTGAGGCCAAGCACCGTTAGTATAATCGAGGGATTGTAGTCCGATTTTGAAGAAATGTCGGTAATGATTGTAATAATCTTAAGATGCTCATTAGTAATAAAGGGATGTAGAGAAAGGATTTTCTTGGGTGATTAGAGAATCTGTCGATTGGATGATTGATAATTAGGCATATCGTTAGGATCGTGTAATTGATGGGTCGGTGATGGCCGTTTGTGTTAAAATTTATGCAATCCGCTGAGAGTAAATATTAGTTCAGTAACGGGATCATTTGGGGATTCTGAAGTTTTGGTTAATGGTTAGTAATGATTAAACGTTGAGTTGGTTTGGAGAGAAATTTTAAGAATATGCGAATGTGGTATGATTGGGGATTCGAATCTGTCGTTGGGATAGTATGGATCACTTAAGGTTGGGAGGCAACTTAAATCTGGTGGTCAAAAGCCACTCTAGCAGCTTAGTCCTTCAGTTGAATGTGGGTGTTTTATGCCTAAACGGGGAATCGTTGTGAGTAACACCAAGAAGCCGTTGTGGGCAATTTTGTGGGAAATAAACTTGAACCGGGTTGAAACTAAGGGAATTTGGAATGTGTTGGGCGCGTTGGCCATTAGTTGCGTAAGGACTAGATTTCGAGAACAAAATCTCTTTAAGGTTGGGAGGATTGTAACACCCCGAAAATCCTAACTCCAATTGTAAATGATTCCGTCTATAAGTATTAAAAGGACAAGGTTTCGCTTTGGAGTGTGAAACATGTAATGCTAATTGGATCTCTCGAAAAATTGGCCAAGTTTGGACTCGGTACAAGTCCAGCGAGTATGACACTCGCGAGAGTGACATGGTCACTTTCGCAGTGTCACTTTCGTAGTGTCACTTTCGCCAAGAATGTACCGAGGGTTTTGGGAGGGCCAGCGAGTATGACACTCGCGAGAGTGACATGGTCACTTTCGCAGTGTCACTTTCGCCGAAAGTGTACCGTGAGCATTTTAGGTAGCGGGCGAGAGTGCTCCGCGAGAGTGACAGTGGCAATCTCGCCTGTCACTCTCGCCGTTGGGCTCAGAGGGTTTTAAACCCACGGCTTGCAGCTTTCTTTCATTATCTATTCCATCTCTCTCTCTCAAAATCGCCCCTCTCACTAAAAATCCTAGAACCCCTCCCCCTCTCCTTCCTCATTTCTTCACCAAATCAAACCCTCTTCCTCCATTGATGGACATTTGGGAGTTTGGAGCTTTTGTGGAGAATAGGAGCTCGTTTTTTGAGGATTCGAATGGTTAAGGTAATCTCTCCCTACTCAATGGTTGTTATTGTTGTTGATTTCATCTTTCTTCTACTTTGGGATGTTGTTGGACGATTTTGATGGTGGTTGGTTGAAATAATCTTCATCTTCTTCATGAATGAAACTAGGGTTTGGTATAGATTGGGTATTTTGGTATATATGGAATGGATGATGATTCTTTATGGTTAGACTTGGGTATTGATGGTTGGAAATTCATAAACCTAGGTTTTGGAAGTTTTGTATTCCCGGTCCTCACTATAATATGGCATCTAACCGTCAAGGATCCATCAATGGATGGATACCAAAATCCTTCTAAATTATTTTGCAGGAATGTCATGTGCGCTCAGTTCTGAACATTCTTTTCACATGACTGCATTCGAAGGCTATGCCAATTTTGAGGGGGAGTGCTATTTCATGAAAGGTAAGTGCACTTCAACTGAATTCAAAGACTGTGGTAAATCATTCTGAATAACTTACTTGTGTTTGTTATTCTCCAATTCTAATCTCTATGATTGCCACGTCAAATATTTTCTTGACTTAGTTATTTCCATGTCTCACATATTCGTTAATTTTTCGATGGAAATACACTCGTTTGAATTCCTAGTTGTTTTCAAAGTTCGCTATTTCTTGCAAATGATTCCATTCTTATCTGATATACTAATTGTGACTTGTTCTTCACAATTAAACTTTCTAATCATTGTTTCATTTTTGAACACAATGTGCGTACTGAGTCATTCTGTTTTGCGCTTGATCTTGTTTCTTGAAATTCTATATTTCAAATGATTCTAATGACTTCTGATTACCTCAGATCAGAACTCGGACTTAAATGCTTTGACTTCTAAACATTTCAGTTTAGAACTCGTACTTCACTGTTTACTCAACTGATTTACTCGTTGCATGTAAGGAGTGTTAGGAATTACATCGTTTCTATGGTTTATCCAGAACCGGAAGGAACTACCCAAGAAACACATCCCTTTTAGACTACAGTGAGGGGTCTAGATTGATAGATGAGTTTGGAGAGAAAAGAATATGGTGAGGATGTGACAGGACTTAAAAGAATAAATTGGTCCTTACCAAACCGAGTTAGTTATCCGGGTAACCACACAATCTATTCATTCTCGTTCTTTGGAGATGAATATTGAAACAGACATGGACCCAGTGTCGATAACTCGTGTCACCCCACCCAGCCACTCAAGTATCTCACAACAGATGCTTGTTTGACATATTCACGAAGATTAGCACATAATCTATCTATTCCTCACTCGGAGGTCTTAGATATTGAAACAGGAAGACATCATCTCTGGTCTCCGAACTTCACATTCTATTCACTGTGTCAATTGATTTTTAACTTGCGTTCCAAGTTAACTTGTAACACCCCAAAAATCCTAACTCCAATTGTAAATGATTCCGTCTAGAAGAATTAAAAGGACAAGGTTTCGCTTTGGAGTGTGAAACACGTAATGCTAATTGGATCTCTCGAAAAATTGGCCAAGTTTGGACTCGGTACAAGTCTAGCGAGTATGACACTCGCGAGAGTGACATGGTCACTTTTGCAGTGTAACTTTCGCCAAGAATGTACCGAGGGTTTTGGGAGGGCCAGCAAGTATGACACTCGCGAGAGTGACATGGTCACTTTCGCAGTGTCACTTTCGCCGAAAGTGTACCGTGAGCATTTAAGGTAGCAGGCGAGAGTGCTCCGCGAGAGTGACAGTGGCAATCTCGCATGTCACTCTCGTCGTCGGGTTCAGAGGGTTTTAAACCCACGGCTTGCAGCTTCTTTCATTATCTATTCCATCTCTCTCTCTCTCTAAAAATCTCCCCTCTCACTAAAAATCCTAGAACCCCTCCCCCTCTCCTTCCTCATTTCTTCACCAAATCAAACCCTCTTCCTCCATTGATGGACATTTGGGAGTTTGGAGCTTTTTTGGAGAATAGGAGCTCGTTTTTGGAGGATTCGAATGGTTAAGGTAATCTCTCCCTACTCAATGGTTGTTATTGTTGTTGATTTAATCTTTCTTCTACTTTGGGATGTTGTTGGACGATTTTGATGGTGGTTGGTTGAAATAATCTTCATCTTCTTCATGAATGAAACTAGGGTTTGGTATAGATTGGGTATTTTGGTATATATGGAATGGATGATGATTCTTTATGGTTAGACTTGGGTATTGATGGTTGGAAATTCATAAACCTAGGTTTTGGAAGTTTTGGCTTGAGGATGCAAACTTCATCAAAGGAGCATACGTTTGGGAAAAATCTAGATTTAGCTTAATCTAGCAAGGTGAGTTCAAGTTACTTTGCGAAAACTTTGTATATGCCAAAAATAGTATTTTCCAAATATTTGTGTGTTTTACTTGAAAATGTATATGGTTGAGTTATTTGAATAGTTTAACCCTTTTGAAGTGTTTATCTTCATAAGTGTGTAAAACACCCATATTTGGGGCTTTTGGATATTTGGATGGTTGGAAACCATATTTTGTCTTTAAAAGATTAATTGCTCAAAATGAGATTTATTTGATGATTTAATCATGTTAGTGTATTTGATTTTAATAAACCATTTGGGAAATGCACTTTTAAGTGTTATGTGTCATTTTGAGAATTATAAGGGTGTGAGTCCTTTGGAGAAAACCCTTTTGTTTAACCCGTGTTGAGTTTTGGGATTAATGATGGTTTTGTGGTACTTGTTTACCTAAATAATGTTTAAACGCGTTTTATGCGATGATGACCGACATTATGGGTCTAGCAAGCTTGGAGCACCTTGCTCGGTTTTGACTTTGAGATAGTCCTGGGGACAATTGTCCGGTTTAAATGGCTCGATGTGGAGTCTTATTTATGGGTTGCTTTTATTGCACCGTTTTGCATATTATTGCACGTTGTTGATATTTACATGCTTGGGTGCGTGAGTCATTCCGGGATTAAGCATGTTGTTTTAGACCTTGTTAGCTATGGATCCATAGGCATTTGAGTTTCCCTTAGTCTCACGGGCAAGAGGTCGGATTTGATTGAGCTCAGTATTACGAGACATTAGTTTATTTTGTAGCACGGGATAGGCATCGGGTTCCATGATAAGTAAGGCGTGGACCTATATGGTCGGGCGTCGTATCATGGGCAGTAAGGTGTAATCTCTAGTGTGCTGTTGTGGATTTGGAGTGACCCAATGTATAGACCTGGAGTGGTTGAAGTTGGAGGCTCCCTAGTCTCGCGGGCAATAGATCTGGAGTGATTGAGCTCAGTTTACGAGAGTAATCCACGTGTGTGTTTTATTGCATAGTAGGTGACCCACTTTTGTGTTCCGTCACATGCAATGTATACGGGCCTCCCCCGTCACCGGAAGGTGTTGTTTTGGGTATTTGTTGCTACTCATGTTTTCGATGACGTGTTATATTTATATGGATTGTTTTTCCATGGTATGTAAGTTGTGGTGTATATCTCATCCGTGTGTGATGTTTTGGGTAATTGTGTTTATCCATGTTTTCGGTAACGTATCATATTTATGAGATTTGCATTTCCACATTGTATGAGTTGTGGATTATGTTTCATCTATGTTTTGGGATGTTTTGGGATAATGACAAATAATTATAAGTTTAATCGTTTTGAGTGTCAAATGCTATTTCACCTTTTCGTTGACTTTGTGAATAAGTCTATTTTTGAGAAATCATGTTATAATAAAGATTTTAACATGGAAATTGTGGGAGTTGGAAAAATGGATGATTTACATTTAAAGTAAGCTCTTTTGGAATCATGACTAGAAAACTACACTTCTCTTTCGATTTATGATTTTATATAGTCATGATAAAATGCTTGAACTCACTAGGCGTAAGCCTAAACCTTTTTATTTGTCGGCATGTGCAACAGGCTCAGGTTGGGGTAGCTCTAGCTACATTGTGAAGTGGCGAGTGCTAGTGGAGTGCACGAGAGGTGACTTGAGTAGTGAAGTCTTCCGCACTTGTTTGGAATAGCAACTTATGTTGTATTAAGTAACGCCCGTTTAAGTTACAAACTGTAGGAATTATGATGTTTTAATTCCGAGGTATTTTAAAGGAAGGAATTGTATGAATGATTTTATCTATTTGACTATTTTATTAAATTTTAAAGTTAGTTGCTCGTTCCAAATTTTATGGTGTTACATAACTCAATTTTTGAGCCAAAACGGATATACTTTAATTCTTTCACACATGCACGAGTCTTTGTGATTCCCATTGCATATCTTCGTGATATTGTCGGAACAGTCTGAGAAGTAATTTTTAAAATTTTACTTCCGTGATAACTGGAAGTCCTATCAGAGATACCCCATTGCCAACTCTGAACATAGGCCACACAAATTTTTTAAAATTGTTATGACAACAGTTACTATGTGTTTCTGTGTTAGATCTTTACCCCATGTTTGGTTACTATAATGTTTTATCTGGATTTTTTTGCTACTCGTCACTTTTGTCTTTGAACGTGCATGATGCTCCGGATGCTCCTACTCATCATGAGGGGGAGAAAGGGTACAGATTCAAAGACACCGAATATCAAGTTGAGGGGGAGTAAAGCCGAGGGGGATTAAAGAAGTCCCCATGCAAAAGCCAAGGGGGAGTAACAGTTCTGAATTTCATCAATTCCGAAATCCGAAAATACTTCAAAGTGCATACAAGTGATCAACTTTTTTCATCGTTTATCAAGTGGTGTTCACTTCAACTTATTTCCTCCACCGAGCATACTGGTTCTACAAGTTCTTTTAAAGCTGAAATCAAATTCAAGAGCTTTATTTAAGAGCTTTATTCAAGGGGGAGCGGTAAAAGACATGAAGACAAGCAAAGCCGAAGAGTTTCAAAGATTCAAAGGAAGAGAAGATCAAGACTTGAAGGTTTCAAGACCGCTTTTTATTTATATATCTTTAGGGGGAGATTGTTAGGACCATAAATGTCCTACATCTTAGAAAGATATATAAATAATTATATAGAGCTTAATTAGATTAATTAATCATTGTAAAAGCCTTATTTGTGTTAATTGGGCTTTGTTTAGGCTTATTGGGCCATGGGCCTTAGGCATTAGACCTTGGTATAAATAGTGTGCTTAACCTTTAGTTTTAGGTTAATCGTCATAGTTGTCATTTTAGCTTTCCTACTCATTATTGTAAACACTCTCTACAATTGAAAGCAAATTGGATGACCAGTTGAAATCATAACCATTGTTCTTACTTATTGATTTCTACATTGTTCGTTGCACGATTTTGAGACTCACAAAGCCCATACCGAACACTCAGATATGGTTGTCCAAATCAGCCATATCACTTATTCAGTTCATTAAGTTGCTGCTAAACACCCCCTTATTTGTTCCTATGTTTGAAAATTGAAACCTTTTAGGTAAAGAGACAAACGTGTCAAGTTGCGTTAGAGCTTAAACTTTTATGTGTTAGGGGGTGTTTGGGATTGCTTATTTGAAACAACTTATGCTTTTATGTAAAGGTGTTTATTAATTTATGTGGTGTCAAACTGGAGTTTTATAAAAAGTGTTTGGATTAGCTTATGGTGGTACCAAAATATAATAAGCAAATAAGTTGTTATTTAAAGAGTGTTTAGGATTGTTTATACATGTAAAATAACTAAAAGGTTGATAAGTTGTTTCAAATAAGTCAATTAAGTTAGAACGGAATGACTTATCAAAAACTCCTTATCACCGGTGTCAAACCGCTATAAACAGTTTTCTTTTTTAACCATCCTAACACTAAAAACTGCTTATTACCGGTACCACACCGAAATAAGTTAATAAGCACTTTAAATAAGCAATCCCAAACACCTCCTTAATGACGTTTGGTTAAACTCAAGCTCAATCTAATAAAACAACAGGTTTTCTCAGTGTATCAAGAAGAAATCAATCTTGATTCACTAGCTCAAAAAGCTCGATAAAAGGTTCAAGCTATGCTTATATAAATTTGAATTATATATACTAGCTTAAATTCAAACCGAATAAAATTCGACTTGATTAAGTCGAATTATTTAAAAAGAGTTCAGCTCATTATCACCCCTACTTTTATGTATATCATGTTATCAAAATATAAGTTATTTTTGGCAAATTACATCAAAGTGTCGGTTTTTATTGTTGAAACATGCTTTTAAATTTTGATTCATACACCACAACGTTTCAAATACAAAATTTTAATTAAAAGATTCAAAGAAAATATTTATGAAATTAAAATCCACTTTTCTTGTTATTTATAATGTTATCTATCCTATACTATAAAACATTTGGTTCAAAGTCTTAAAAATAATTTTTTAAGCATTATATGCTATTATTTAATGCTAAATTTCTTAATTTTCAGCTTCACAAGTAATTGTTGCATGAGTACAACTTTTTAAATTGCATGTTTAAATTCATAACTAATTGATAAACATAATCAAATACAAGATAAACATTTCATTTTAAATATATATAATCTAAAATATAATTAGGATAATTATTTTTATAAAAAAAATATTAATAAACCTAAAATACATTATTGAGCAAAAAAGACACGAAAAACACAAAATCGTTTTATAAAATTGACAAAATCAAATAAAATAAATATTAAAATCGAGATCTATTATGCTTTATTACACGAGTAGACTTCTAATAATATATAATTTATAGGGAAATTAATTAAAATACCCTAAGTCAAACCAAGTGTTACCAAAATGCCCTAAATCTCTCCCAGTTTGCAAAAATACCCTTTTTTCCGCGATGGGAGCCCGCGATCGCGGGCCAGGGACCATTTCTGACACTTTTTTAAACTTGCAGGGACCATTTTTGAAAAATGGAATCCCGCGATGGGATACTTTTTGTGACTTTTCAATTGCAAGGGACCATTTTTGAAAAATTCCAGGGACCATTTTCGAAAATTTGAACCGCGTTTGACCACTGTTCACCCGCGTTTCGTCGAATTTTATGAATTTAAAATGAAATGTTACACTTTCAACCCCTATACTTATTTACTAAATTTACTTTATACCTTTTAGTTTCATTATTTTAATTTTACATTTAACACATATAATCGTTTATTAACTAAAATACGTTAAAAAAAATACGTTTTAATTTTAACAAATTACACCATTATAATCGTCTCTTCGATACGTTCGAAATGAGCCAAATCTTGAATTTTTTTGGATTTATATATTTTAATATATATCATATACAGTTATACACTACATAAAAAAAATATTTTTTATATTTAAAATTCATACCCTTATAGTTAATTATTTAATTTATGGTACATCTCTTATTTTTTTTTCAATTTTTTTTACACTCCTATCGCATTAACATAATAATCATATATTAACTAATTCATTAAATCATTTTAAATTATTATTATTTGAATGTGTTTATAGATATTGTGAATGGCAATAGGAGAAGGTTTTACGAGAAGAATATGAAATGGGGTTTTGACAAGTTGGTATCACTGGACTCATTTAAGAATTGTGAAAATGGGTATTTGACGAATGATGATTCATGTGTGTTTGGAGCTGAAGTATTTGCAGTTACAGAGTATGCACAAAAGGATCGATAATAAAATAAATAAAACGTATTTTAACTATAAGGGTGCGTTTGGTACGCAGACTGGATGGGACGGGACGGGACAAAAAAAATAGTTTCATGTTTGGTATGCCATGGGACAAAAATCAGATGGGACAACATGGAACAAAAACATGTTTTAATGGGACAAAACATAAGATTTTTTGTTCCACCAAAATAGGTGGAACAACATGGGACTAAAACATCAGATTACTAAAATACCCTTTTTCCAACGTAACTTAGATTAAAATTATCTCCTCCAGTTCAGTCCCGTCCCGTCCCATCCAGTTCAGTCCCGTCCAGTTACGTCCCGTACCATCTAGTATGCGTATCAAATGCTACCTAAAAGTACAACTGTATATGGTATATATTAAAATATATAAATCCAAAAAAATTCAAGATTGGGCTCATTTCGAACGTATCGAAGAGACGATTATAATGGTGTAATTTGTTAAAATTAAAACGTATTTTTTTAATATATTTTAGTTAATAAACGATTATATGTGTTAAATGTAAAATTAAATTATGAAAGTAAAAGGTATAAAGTAAAGTTAGTAAATAAGTATAGGGGTTGAAAGTGTAAATATGAAATCAAAATCAAAATTTGGAATTGAAATTTACACTTTCAACCCCTATACTTATTTAGTTACTTTACTTTATACCTTTTACTTTCATAATTTAAATTTTACATTTAACACATATAATCGTTTATTAACTAAAACACGTTAAAAATACGTTTTAATTTTAACAAGTTACACCATTATAATCGTCTCTTCGATACGTTCGAAATGAGCCCAATCTTGAATTTTTTTGGATTTATATATTTTAATATATATCATATACACTACATAAAAAATATTTTATATATTTAAAATTCATACCCTTATAGTTAATTATTTAATTTATGGTACATCTCTTATTTATTTTTTTCAATTTTGTTTTACACTCCTATCGCATTAACATAATAATCATATATTAACTAATTCATTAAATCGTTTTAAATTATTATTATTTGAATGCGTTTATAGATATCGTGAATGACAATAGGAGAAGGTTTCACGAGAAGAATATTAAATGGGGTTTTGACAAGTTGATATCACTGGACTCATTTAAAAATTGTGAAAATGGGTATTTGGCGAATGATGATTCATGTGTGTTTAGAGCTGAAGTATTTGCAGTTACAGAGTATGCACAAAAGGATCGATGTATTTCCAACGTAACTTAGATTAAAATTATCTCCTTCAGTTCAGTCCCGTCCCGTCCCATCCAGTTCAGTCCCGTCCAGTTCCATCCCGTCCCATCTAGTATGCGTACCAAACGCTACCTAAGAGTACCATAAATTAAATAATTAACTATAAGAGTATGAATTTTAAATATAAAATATTTTTTATGTAGTGTATATGATATATATTAAAATATATATATCCAAAAAAATTCAAGATTGGACTCATTTCGAACGTATCGAAGAGACGATTATAATGGTGTGACTTGTTAAAATTAAAACGTATTTTTTTAACGTGTTTTAGTTAATAAACGATTATATGTGTTAAATGTAAAATTAATAATGAAACTAAAAGGTATAAAGTAAATTTAGTAAATAAGTATAGGGGTTAAATAATGAAACTAAAAGGTGTAACATTTCATTTTAAATTCATAAAATTCACAAACGCGGGTGAACAGTGGTCAAACGCGGTTCAAATTTTCAAAAATGGTCCCTGAAATTTTTCAAAAATGGCCCCTTGCAATTGAAAAGTCACAAAAAGTATCCCATCGTGGGATTCCATTTTTCAAAAATGGTCCCTGCAAGTTTAAAAAAGTGTCATAAATGGTCCCTGGCCCGCGATCGCGGGCTCCCATTGCGGAAAAAAAGGGTATTTTTGCAAACTGGGAGAGATTTAGGGCATTTTGGTAACACTTGGTTTGACTTAGGGTATTTTAATTAATTTCCCTAATTTATACGTTTTAGTTACCTAATACGTTATTAAAAATGGACTTTCTAAAATTATATTTTTAAATAGAAAAAGAAAAAAATATATGTGAAAATATTTTGATATAAATCTAATTTTAAAAGGATAGTGATATTTACAAGTAATCGGCATATGGGGTGGGTATCTGGCCATGTGTTTTCCATGGTTATTATATTATTATTATTATTATTATTATTATTATTATTATTATTATTATTATTATTATTATTATTATTATTATCATTATCATATTTGTGATTCCACGTTTTGATGTCTATGATTCCAAGGAAAGCAGCAATAATTTACGTTTATACCCTTTAACACATGTCTCCATAATAGTTTTTAGAGTAAGTTACATGTTTAGTCCCTGTGATCAAGTATTTTTAACGGTATTTGTCCTTTTTAATATCATAACGTGTTTTTGTGCTTGTATTTTTTTAACAAGATACATTTTCGTGATTGCAATTTTTAATACGTTAGGTTTTTATAGTTGCAGTTTTTTAATGAGTTTGATCCATCAATAACCTAGATCTTTGTAGTTATATTAAGAACCTAATTTATTGTAAAAATACAATCTAACCACAAGAATAAAACATATAATTTACTCTAATTTTTATCTTTAAAAAAGTAGGAACAAATTGGAATGAAATGACAATGATTTTGAATTTAGTCACTTTAGTTAAAAATCATTTCATGAAATTATTTAATTTTTAAAAGTCGTTATAAATTTTATTTTTATTTTTATTTTTATTTTGGGAAGCATTATAAAGAAACAACCTACTTTCTGAAAACAGTTGTAATAAATAATTAACTAGTCCCGTCAAAATTCACAAATTTTGGTATTTTTTTAATTATAATATAAATTGATAACTTGACATGTACGTCATCAATAGCTATAAGATTGAGGTCCATGACGTTCGAGTTACTATAGCCCACGTGTGACCCACATATAGGGGTGTTACCGTGTTAACAAGTTAAGTCGAGTTGACACATTATTTTAGTTTTAATGCTATAATGACTTTCTTATGAATAAATATAACAAGTTTGTAGATAAAGATAATGACAGAGTACTTACAAATTACTTCAAGTGTATAGATTTTTTAACTCTTTGAACTTCATTAATTATTTATTAATTTATTAATAAACACGTTCATATATAAGATAATTATTAAATCTTATTAAAAATGTCATAATACATTATATTATCTTTATACAAAAAATACTTTATTAATAAAACTTCAAAAGTACATCTTTCTTTAAACTAGAATAATTAAATGTTCGAAATTAACATATTATAATAAAAAAAGAATAATATTTATTTTGAGAATCATATTAATTTGTTAGTTTTTGGATAAATCAAAATATTAAATTAATAAGACAATGTTTAATTATTACTTGTAATTTCTGTTTTATTTTAAAATAATTTTTTTTTTATAATTAGAAGTTTATTCATACTATGCAACACAATAGATCTTGATTTAATATATGACAATATTAATATCAAACTAACAATTTTTAATTCAATTTTTTATTATAATTTAATTTAAATGATGTAATTTATTTTAGCTTTAGTAATGTAATCTTTTTATTTAAAGATAATAAATAAATAATTTGTTACGACTCTTCTAATTATATTTAGATTATTTGTATTTAAAATGAGATTATTTATTTTGTATTTAATTTTGTTTATCAGTTAGTTATAAGAATTCAAACATGTAGCTTTAAGAAGTTATACTTGTTCATTGTTTACTTGTAATATTAAATTTTAAATAATATATATTGATAAATAATACTGGATGTGTAAAAAACAATTTTTAATACTTTATCTATATCTATACTATATTATAAAGTATTTGAGAAAAACTCTTAAAAACAAGTTTTTATACACCAAATACTGCTTATTGATGCATATTACTTAAAATTCAAAATTGTAAGTAATGATGCATGGGTACAACTGTTTAAAGCTGCATATTAGAATTCATAACTAACTAATAAATATGATCAAATACAGGATAAACATCTCGTTTTAAATATAAAAAATAAAAAATATAATCAACCTAATTATCAAATTCTAACAGAATACTTAATTATTTTTTATAGATAACATTATATTATTAAAAATAAAATAACTGACGTCATTATTAAACCTAAATTAAATAAAAATAAAAAATTGATCTAAACAAAATTATAAAAAACATTATTGTTTTCTTAAAAATATATAAAACCGTATTATAAAATCGACAAAGATAAAAAAACGAAACATTAATCCCGTTGCATTGCACGGGTAGATTTCTAGTTATATTATAATGCATTTGATTTACAGTTTTAAAAACAGTTTTCTAAACATTATGTACTATTGTTTAATGTTAGTTTACTTAATTTTTAACTTTTCAAGTAAATGATGCATCAATACAACTTTTTAAAAGTACATGTTTCAATTCATAACTAACTGATAAATATAATTAAATATAAGATAAATATCATATTTTTAAATCTAAACAATTTAAAATATAATTAAGATAATCATTGAATTTCATCATAATTATCTTTTCTATTAAAAGTTATATTATTAAATCTAAAATAATTTACATCAATCTTAAGCCTAAATTATATTAAAGAAATATATAAAAATTATCGTTTTTCTTAAAACCACACAAAACGTATCATAAAGTTAACAAAAAAAATTAAAATCAAGATATATTGCACTACATTATACGAGCACACTTCTTATAGTTTATAGAGTAAATTGCAATTTTGGTCCCTGTGGTTTTTTGTTTATCTCACTTTTGGTCCCTACAAAATTTTTATTGCAAGAAAAACTCTGTGGTATGCAAAAGTGCTCGGTTTTGGTCCCTGAGGACTAACACCATTAGGTTGCATCCTTTAGAGCATCTCCAACAGCTTCCCCAAAATGGGGAAAATGAGGATTTTGGACTAAAATTGTGCTCCAACAGCTTCCCTAAAATTATCCCCAAAATGGAGAAAGTTGGAGAGAGAAGGTTTTTTTCTCCAAATATGGAGATCACTCCAAAAATGATTACCAAGTGAGAGGACCAATAGGAAACTTTGAAAATAAATATGTAGAGAGAGAAATAATATTTTAATAGATAAATGGAATATTTTAATATTTTAATGAGTGAATTGCATTTTTGGTCTCTGTGGTTATAGTATTTCTTTGAAGGAGGGACCTAAACTTCAGTATCTCAAGAAGTGGTCCATCAGTTTCCAATTTTGCTCCAAATCCAGTCCCTGGTCACTAACCCCGTTAAACGGCCGTTACTATTGATAATATTAATGATTTTCAAAGTTACATTTCATACCCCTGTAAATAAATCCAAAAATATTCAATATTGGGCTCATTTCGAAGGTATCGAAGAGACGAATACAATGGTGTAATTTGTTAAAATTAAAACGTATTTTTTAATGTATTTTAGTTGATTATATGTGTTAATATGATAAAGGTGTAAAATTAAATTTAGAAAAGTAAAAGGTATAAAGTAAACAAAGTAAATAATGACAGGGGTATGAAATAATATATTCAAGAGTAAACTACAATTTTCGTCCCTGAGGTTTACTACTTTATACGAAAATCGTCCATAAACTTCAATAAGTCTAAAAACATCCCTGACGTTATGGGTTTTGCTTTGAAAGTGGTCCCTGCTCACTAACTTCGTTAAAAAAACTCAGTTAAGTCAGGGGTATTTTGGTCTTTTACACTTTTTTGTCTTTTTCTGTTAAAATAAAATAAAATAAAACAAAAATATTTTATATTTTTATATTATATATTATATATATATACACACACACACAGACTCTTTCCAAACTTCCCCCTCTCCGACCAACTTCCGACCTCCCTTCCTGTCACCATCTCCGGCGATGGTCCGGCCACCACCACCATTGAACCCTAGAAACCCATTTGTTTTCTTGAGTGTGTTCAAGTGGGAGCATAGAAAAGGTTGGGATGTGTTGTTACAATCTTCCCCAACCTCTCTTCTTCCCCAACCTCATATTCCTCTCACACATTTAACAACAGAAAACTATTATACACACAATATATATATATGTACACATATATATATATATATATATATATATATATATTTGTGTGTATATATAGCAAACCCCCCAATAATTGATTTGATAAATCTTCTCCAACGGTCCATGGATTCTCAAAAATCAAAATCGCCATCTTCGACTTACTAGCGATCATAACAGGTTCTTCCACCACCATAATTTCCATTTCAAAGAAAATGGCAATTGTTTTCCCTCAGATATTGTCTATAGGGTTAGTTTCCTAATAAAAACCCTCATTTAATATTCTTGCTTATATATTGAAATCTGGGTTCTAGTAAAAAGAAGGAATGAAGCATATATGTGATGGGATGGTTTTGTTGATCCACGACCACTTGGGGAAGAAGAGAGGTTGGGGAAAAAGACAAAAAATGGGTAAAAAGACGAAAATACCCTTGCCTTAACTGAGTTATTTAACGGAGTTAGTGAGCAGGGACCACTTTCAAAGCAAAACCCATAACGTCAGGGATGTTTTTTAGACTTATTGAAGTTTAGGGACGATTTTCGTATAAAGTAGTAAACCTCAGGGACGAAAATTGTAGGTTACTCTATATTCAATAGTAACGGCCGTTTAACGGGGTTAGTGACCAGGGACTGGATTTGGAGCAAAATTGGAAACTGAGGGACCACTTCTTGAGATACTGAAGTTTAGGTCCCTCTTTCAAAGAAATACTATAACCACAGGGACCAAAAATGCAATTCACTCTATTTTAATTAATGTTGGATTCTCCAAAATGAGTAAGCTGTTGGAGATGAATGTATATTTTTTTGGGGATTTTGGCTTTTGATTTCCTATTTTGGAGAAATTATGGGAAAGCTTTTGGAGATGCTATTAGAGCCCCTCATGTGACTTGCACATGAGAGAATTTTAGTCCTTTTACAAACATCAGACCACAGGGACCAAAATTGCAACTTACTTTTTTATTCTTATACCATTTATTTAAAATATAGTAATTATATTATATAATTAATAAATAAATATCACATGATTCAAAAATAACATATTTAATAAAATGATAAAATTTTAATTAAGTAATAATTTGTTTACGTTTTGTCAACCAAAACTAATAAATTTGTTACTCTTAAATAATTAATTAATAATTTGTTTACTCTGAAATAACCAAAATTGCATAGTTATATACATAATCAAAATTGTGTACCAAAGACGAAACTAAGTTTCAATTATTAATATAAATATGCAATTTTGATTATTTTTATAAAATATAACATATATAATATATAATATAAAAAATCTAGCGCATATAAAACGATTTATGAAATTACATTTAAAAAGAGTAATTATAACTAAATTTACATCTTATTAAACTCGAGTTTATTTTAGATTTTTTAAATAAATTAAAGAATGTGAATTTTGTTAGGGGTGTTTTAGAAAGAAGGAGCGATTAACCCATTCTTGTGTTTTTATTGTCGATCATCTTTCTCAAATATTTATAACATAATTCTTATAAAAAACTTCATGTTTTTATAATATTTCTATTGAATAATTTATTTTATATTAAAAGTGAAATTTAGTAAAAACAAAAGTATAAACTATTTTAGAATAAATTTGCAATTAATTAATTAACATTACTTGAGAGTAAACAAATTATTAATTAATTAATAGTTATTTTAGATTAAAAATTATTAATTAATTATTTAAGAGTAACAAATTTATTAGTTTTGGTTGACGACGTAAACAAATTATTAATTTTGTCATTTTATTAAATATATTATTTTTAAATCATGTGATATTTATTTATTAATTATATAATATTAATTACTATATTTTAAATAAATGGGATAAGAATAAAAAAGTAAATTGCAATTTTGGTCCCTGTGGTCTGATGTTTGTAAAAGGACTAAAATGCCCTCATGTGCAAGTCACATGAGGGGCTCTAACGGATGCAACCTAACGGTGTTAGTCCTCAAGGACCAAAATCGAGCACTTTTGCATACTATAGGGTTTTTCTTGTAATAAAATTTTTATAGAAACCAAAAGTGAAAAAAAAAACAACAAACTACAGGGACTAAAATTGCAATTTACTCTAGTTTATAATAAACGTAGAAAGGCTGTACTGAATTTTTTATCCTTATTTTTACAATAAATTTTATATTTTATTGTATGAAAATGAATGAATAAATAAATATAAAATAAATTCTTCAAAAAAAAAATAGTTATCCTGAAGAAAGTGAATATTTTCTTGGAGGATTAATAACAAGAACTTGAATATCCATTGGCACAAAATTCTGATTATCCGCCCAACAAAGCTGCCTGGCGGCCCCCTCCAGAATATTAAGGTTAAACCCACCTATCCCTCTTCAGATTCTCAAACCTAAATCATCATCGCTTTTTCCCACTTTTTGATTTCCGATTTAATTTCGCGGGGACCTCCAGAAAATTCTCATGAATTCCACACCACTGATCTCCAATTGCGATGGTGGGGTCTCTGAGAAGATCATCATCGATACCGATCCAGGCATTGGTATGCTGTTTTGCTTCTTTTTCTATCTTCTTTCAATTCGATTTTGTTTAAATTTGTGGAAACCAAACATGCTTAATGAAGTTGAATCATGTTGCTTAACTGTAAATTGGATGAATCAAATGCGTATACATTACGTTTGAGGATGATCAGAATAAGTAACTCATCGAATCTAAATTTGTTTATATGATGACAACTTTTTACTAGAGTTGGATAAATAAATTGGTTTTATAGTGGTTGTGAATTTTACCCAATTTGAGTTCCAAGAATTCTGTCAAAATCGGATTTCATCTTCTGCGATCAAGATCGAACATCTGATTATATTGCTTATTTTGGTAGTAACAAGTAATGGGGTCTGATTACTTTGATGCTGCTTTTGGTATCTTGATTGGTTATGATCCATCAAATAATATGGGAATTTAGATTTTTTTGGGGAAATTGTAACATTTATCCATGTTTGAGTTGAACATGTTGAATCTGGGATGATGAAGTTTCTTTAAAACAGATCTAGAAAGATAATCGTGAAACACTTAGGGGCTGTTTGTTTTTTTGAAAACCTCTTAATACCTTTGAAGTCTGAATCGGTACGTTTTTACGTCCAGACCGTTTTTTTTAAGATTTGAGAGGCTCAAAAAGTACTCCATAGAGGCCCCCTCCACCCCTAATAGTCTCCAAGTACAAATAGCAAAGGTACTTTGGAGACTATTAGGGGTGGATGGGGCCTCTCTGGAGTACCTTTTTAAGTCTGAAATTAGAAAAGGTAACCTGATGTTTTATAACCTCTAAAAGCACCACCTCCATTAATCAGAAGTGAAGACTTCACTTCAAACCTCTTAAAAAACAAACGCAACCTTAATCAAAAGCTCTTGGTTGCATTATCTTCTTCTCCTGATGAGAGGTACAACCCTTTTTATCCGATTAGATTGAAATATTTATGTTTTAATTTGTTTTGATTTAAAGATTCACATATAGGATCTAGAAATAGCAAGAACAAATATCATACAAATGTCTTTTACATAACTTTGGGTCTGTGTACCATTTGCAGATGATAGCATGGCACTCATGATGGCTTTCCAAACACCATATTTGGAGATCGTAGGTTTGACTACCACTTTTGGTAATGTATCTACAAAAGACGCCACTCGCAATGCCTTGCTTCTGGTACTCATTTTTTTTATAGAGTTAATTTCTATTTCTTTATGTTTCAAATGTAATTTGGATCTTGTACATGATCAATCACTAGTTTTCTTGTGCAAAAGGATAGTGTGAGATTGCAGGACGTCCAGGTGTTCCTGTCGCCGAGGGTAGCTCTGGACCTTTAAAGGTATAAGCCAGCTTTTTCAATAAGCTCCATTTGCTTTTTCCAGTTTTGAAACCCAAATAGTTTTTCAATTAATTTTTCAACATGTTCTTTTAGATCATTTTACATTGTTATCCAGCTTATCAGCTAGTTTTTACCAAACATGACTAATTTCTCAGCTAGCTTATCACATAACAACGGGCTTATTAGCCAACAACTAGTTTTTCAGTTGCCAAATAAAGCACTAATCTTTCAAAGAAATTGTGACCAAGATGTTTTCTATTTGTTCGTGCTTGTTGATTAAGAGCTTATGAATTAAGCAAGCACTTGTATATTGTAATAGGGTGGAGAGCCGGAAATTCAAGACTTCATTCATGGTTCAGATGGATTAGGTAACATAAATCTACCTCCCCCTAAATCCAAGAAAGTAGATATATCAGCAGCTGAATTTTTAGTTGAAAAAGTTACCCAATATCCGGGTGAAATATCTATACTTGCACTTGGTCCTCTCACGAACTTGGCCATGGTAAGTTGCAAATTTTTTCGTTATGATCACATCCCACTTTCAAGATTCAATTGTGCAACGATTTTATATCAAATGGTTCTTTTTTCTGTTAATCAATGTAGGCCATCAAAAGGGATTCTTCATTTGTAACCAAGGTGAAAAGAATGGTTATTCTTGGTGGAGCTTTTTTTGCACTTGGGAACATTAATCCGGCTGCTGAAGCAAACGTATATCGAAATTATTACTCAAATACCCTTTTCCGTTTTTAAGTGAAAAAACCGAAACAAACCCTTTGTCTTTTTCTTGCAGATTTATGGGGACCCTGAAGCAGCAGATATTGTCTTTACATCCGGGGCAAATATAGAGGTTGTTGGCATAAACATCACGACACAAGTCAAAATGTCAGGTTTGTTCATCTCTTTTATTCGTTAAACTTTCATAGATTCACACCTATTTGAATTCTATGACACAATGAAAGTGATTCAATGTGATTTGTGGATTTCAGACGATGATCTTGCTGAACTGAGGCGGTCTGCAGGGAGGCATGCTAAATTTTTGAGTGAAATTTGTAAATTTTATCGCGATTGGCATGTGAAATCTGATGGTGTTTATGGTAAAAATTTCTTTCAATCGGCTTTTTCTAACAAGTTTCTATGATTTTTTTTGATCAAAATCAGTACATTTGATGTTGTTTTCATGATATTTCTTCAGGGATATTTCTTCATGATCCGGTCAGTTTCGTAGCACTTGTTCGGCCCGATCTTTTCACTTACAAGAAAGGGGTTGTGAGGGTGGAGACACAGGGCCTTTGTGTTGGCCATACTCTAATGGACCAAGGATTGAAAAAGTATCTTTCTTTACATCTAACATTATCAAACACTCACTTTGACTTTTGTGGTCAAACTTACCATTTTCCAAATTCATAAATCGACATGGAATTTCATACGAATTTCACCCCTGCAATGTTCAATACATTTTATTTCATATTCCATTGACGGGTTTTCTAAAGTTTCTTAAACATCATAAGAATCGTCGTGAATTTAGCGAATTTAGTAGTGTTCTGTTTGACTTTCAATAGTCAAATGACCTTTTGTTCTTGATCTGATTTTTGTTGCTGACTAAATGATGCAGATGGAATTCGGATAATCCGTGGACGGGCTATTCTCCGATTTCAGTTGCATGGAACGTGAACGTTGACGAGGTTCTGAAGTACATTAAAAATGTCTTGTTGACACCGTAATTAACGTCGGGGTTGTGGAAAATATTGAGAGAAAAACATCGAAAATAGATCTTAAACTTGGAATTCAAATTGTTACTGTGATTTTTAACCTATTGTAATCTATTGGAAACACCTTCGCATTATTTAATAATTTGGTTCAGTTGTAAACTATCAAATTTGTTGTCCATAAATAGTACACAACACTTGGGCCTTAGAAGTCACTGGTTCAAGGACCGCAAGACTACTGAGATTTGGCTGTTCTCCAGACTCCAGGACCAGTTGAGGTGCACATAAGTTGGGCAGACACCCACAGTTATAAAAAAAAGTCTAGACTTCAGACTAGGGATGTTCATGGGTTAGGTTGAACGGGTTAAAGACATTGAACAACTCAAGCAAGAGGTATGGCCGTATGGAGAACAAAAGTGCAATAATATCTTTTTATAAGTTCTGTTGCTCGTTATTGGGAACATAAAATAACGGAAACTTTCCTCTGAAATACAGTTAATCATTCAAGAGGATATGCGAGTTTATCAAATATTTATGTATCGCATATAACTTTCCAATAATGTCTTACAAGTTCCATTGCTCGATGTTGTCTTGTTGACAAGTTGTTTTTGGTAAACGGTAACCTATGCATGTAAAAGAGAAATACAAATAATCTTAGAAAACCCGCTAAAACTTTCATCAGGTCGGTCGGGTTACTTTGGGCCCAAACCAACTTCGACCCATTAGATGCGGCTTGCCCTAATTTTGTATTGATTTATAGATCGGTTACCTTGGGTTGACTTTTTCGGGTTGGGTTGGTCGGTTTTATGAGCACCCTAGTCCAGGCAACTTTAGTTTTAGGAGTAAATAATTTGTTTATCAGTTTGAAAATAGAAAAAAAAATTATTGGTAAGAGACAAAATGAATTAGTATGCAGTAAAATTCGGTTTAGTTCTTATTTAATAAAATGTTTTTTTCTTCATTGATGTAATGAAATTGTATATTCTTTTCATATTTTGTATTTATTTTGATCGGTAACATGTTGATATTGTAACATTTGACGACGTGTTTATGAGATGTTTGTACAAACAAGACAATAATCTTGACATGTATGTCTTTAAATGTTACAAGATTTGGTTATTGGTCAAAACAAATAGAAAACAGAGTAAATTTCTGTTTTGGTCTCTCAGGTATGCGAAATATTATGAAACTGGTCCTTTAACTTCAAAAATTACCGTTTTGGTACCTTAAGGTATGCAGTTTGTTACAAAATTGGTCCCTCGAGCTGACGGCCGTCTATTTCCGTCATTAAGCTTGAGAGTAAAATGGTCTTTTTACCCTTTTTCATTTATTTTACCATTTGTAATTAATTATACCCCTTTTCTTTTATTTTCTTGAATCTTCATCTTCTTCAAGAAGATTATGAACACTATACCAAGAACATCATCTTTTACTTGAATATTCATCTTCTCCAACAAGATCATGATGAACACCATGAAGAACACCAAGAAAATCAAACTTTTAAATCCAATTCAAAGAACACCAATAACATTTGACAAATCCAAATCCAAATCCAAAAAACATCATTTAAATGAAAACCCTTAATCATACTTTTATAAAATTGTATGAAAATGCAATGTATTTGATTTCAATTTTTGTTTTGTATATACTTTCAAAGTTATTATTTTGGTATATCAAACTTAAGCATTTATTAGATACATGATTTACATATGAGAATGTATGAAAATATCATATAATTTGGTCTGGTTTATGTTTTTATATAGTGTATTTTTGTGTAAATTTTTTAGATATAACATATGAGATATCAAAATGAATATTTTAAAAATACCCTACTCAAATGTCTGTTTCATCCATGGCTCCATTTGTGACCCCTCCCTCATTTGTTCCTGATCTTCTGGTTTCCTCCTTGATTTCCTTCCGATTCTTAAAAACCTCGCCTGAGTTTGCATCAATGGCGGTCTCCAACTCTCCATTCTTATGTGCATCAAACTACATAAATTTGGGTTTTTGTTATTTGGGGTTCATAGATTTTGTTTATTAAGTATTGCTAAACACACAATGATCTACCGTTTGCATTAAACATTTTTCATAATGATTATATGGGCATCATTTTTTAGCCCAACTTATGTATAGGTAGGTAGCTTCAGTTTTTTGGGCTGAAAAAAAAATAACTGTTATCTGTAAGCCCAAAGGATGTGGCATGTTTCAAGTCAAGAAAAAGGGAACGAATCTCTCATCTCTTTATGGCTCATTCCCTCTGACCTCGTTTCGATTCGGCTAATCCAGCGAGTAGAGACAAGCAAAACAGCAATCCTCGATAATTGCTTCGAAGCCAACATTGACAAAATGCAAAGTGAGATTAAAGAGTGGGGAAACTGCTACCGATAGTTGCTACATTCCTGAGGATGTTGCTTTGCCTAGACTCATAATGTGCTTGGCTCACAACGGAAAAGTTGCATGGGATGTAAAATGGAGACCTTTTGATACTTTTGTTAATTCCAAACATAGAATGGGGTACCTTGCTGTTTTGCTTGGAAATGGAGCTCTTGAAGTGTGAGATTTCAATTCATTTTATCAATTTGTTCTTTTCTTCTTTAGATCTTCGTATTTATATATACTTATGAATACAGGTGGGATGTTCCTGCTCCTCGTGCAGCTGAAGTTATGTTTTCTGCTTGCCAAAAGGAGGGGATTGATCCTCGCTTTATTAAGTTGGAACCCGTATTCAGATGTTCGATGTTGAAGTGTGGTGATAGACACAGGTAACTCGCTTTTTTCATGTGAAGTTTTATTCTTTGTTCTATAAATATGGTGTCACCATGGCTCTTTATTTTACTAATTTCACTCTAAGCTTCATTTTACTTCTTTTTCTTGACCTCATTTTTTGTATGTGATGTTGTTCTATACAGCATTCCTCTGACACTGGAGTGGTCGACATCATCTCCTCACCATCTCATTCTGGCTGGTTGTCATGATGGAGTGGTAATATTAGCATTGTGCTGCCTATATTTTTGAGGGTTTTTATCTATTTACTTTTCTATTATCTTAATGTGTATGTGAAATATTTCTCACACTTCTTTGCATTGTATCAGTCTTGCCTACTGGTAAAATAGATACGTAGTTACATTCATAAATATAACACATTCACAAGCACACCTAAACATATACGAATACAGAAAAGTAGGTAATTAGTCTATTACCACCGTTGTTGTTGTTGTTGTTGTTCACATAATGGCTATTGAATCTGTGACTAGTCAAACTTATATATTTCTATACATGTAGGTTGCTCTATGGAAGTTCTCTCTTCTCTGATGATGGTCCATTGAAAGGTACTCATGCTATATATTCTTATCTAATTCATTTTATTAATCACGTAAGAGTGTATATAATGTTTTAATAAGTAATATTACCTGGTTCTTTGCAAGAAACTGGATAAGAATATCAATCATCGTGCTTCATTTGTATCATCATATAATTATGGCAGACCCGTGCCATGGGTTGGTGGCTAGGCTATAACACGAGCTAGGTGGTGTGGAGTACACACTTGTGTAAGCTAACTAGAACCAGTGATCGTTGGATGATTATGTTTGGCGAGTTACTAAGTGGAAAATGGATATGCACGACCAGTGCATTTTTCCTCTTGTAAATGGCACGACCCGTGCGTTTTTGTTCATAAAAGGAGCACGGTCCCATGCGAGTTTTCTCTTAAAAATGGCACGTGTCATGCGTTTGTCATTAGAAGGCGGCCCATGCGTTTTTTCTCTTAAAAATGGCACGGGTCATGCGTTTGTCGTTAGAAGGTAGTGCATGTATCATGCACTTTTCCTCTTGAAAATGGTACAGGCGACTTTATCACTTTTGTAACTGATATCATTTTTTTGATCGCCACTAATTATGTCCAGCCATCAATCTCATGTATCAGGGAATTATTATCAGTGTTAAATATCGTGTCGGCTACTGTTCTCTATGTGTTTTAAATAGGATCGATTTCTATCTAAGTTGATACTGATACGGGAGATTATCCTCAAGTGAATTTTGCGATGTCCGACATGATAGGGTCAAAATATCTCTTACGAAAAGCGATCTCTCGGTCAATCTCAGAATCTTTATATAAGTTCTAATCACTCCTTGTAACATGCCTAAAAATAGAGGTAAATTTAAGGCTGAATAATAACATTGTCAAAGAAAACTTAAATAAATAAATCTCATAAAGTGGGAAATAGTAAGTTGTTTACAATCCAACGTACGAATAAGATAATTGACAGCCTACTAATTTAGTATAGGGTAAGCTAAGATTTTTGTAACGTTTATAACGGTTTTTGTCCCTATGGTTTAAAAATTGTTTTTTTCATCCTTGTGGTTTCCAATTGCTTCCATTTTCGTCCTTGCATCCAACACTCTTAAGTTAGTCTATTAGAAAGTCCAAAAACTAATTTGAGAAATTACATATTTATTCCTTGTGGACTTGTGGTATATAAAGTTTTAAATTTTTATCCTTAATTTTTTTTGTTACATTAGTAAACTATAACGTGGCATTTATATATATTGTATTCTTTTTACTTTTTCTTTCTCAATTACATTTTTTCTACATATATATATAGGTTGGGTATCAAATACAAACCAGATAGTTTGTACAAACCCGTACAAACTCAATCTACCTTCATGAATTTGTAATTTTTTTAATTTGGCTTCATGAATCTATATTTTGTCTTCATGAATCTATATTTTTCGGTGGAGCCCTAAAATACCCTTATAAATATAAAAAAAAGAAGTTATGGAGCCAAATTTTATATTCATGAAGCCAAAATATAGATTCATGAATCCAAATTAAAAAAAATTCAAATTCATGAAGGTAGATTGAGTTTGTACGGGTTTGTACAAACTATCTGGTTTGTATTTGATACCACCCCTATATATATATATATATATATATATATATATATATATGGAGGTTCAGGAGAAAACCTCAAAAAAACGGAAAACTGAAGAACACCCTGATGACCCTCCATCTGGACGGTATGCACTTGTGCATATTGGTAAATTATGTTGTTTTTATGCACAAATGCATTATGCACTTGTGCATATGCACGTGTGCATATTACAAATTACTTGTATGCACAAGTGCATGCCGTCCAGATAGAGGGCTCCTAGGGTGTTCTTCAATTTTTAGTTTTTTTTAAGGTTTTCCCCTGAACCCGACCATATATATATATATATATATATATGTGTGTGTGTGTGTGTGTGTCTTTGTGTGTTTTAATTTAAATATTAAACAAATTTAATTCATTAATAAAAAATTAAAGTTTAAATGAAAATATGGAATAGTGGGAGTAAAATGCATTTAGGAAAAACAACAACCACTTGTATAGAATAAACAATTTTTCCCGGAATTCTATAAAACTTATTCATATAATCATTTAAAATAGTTAAAAATCTTAAGTAAGTCAAGAAATAGACAACTATTAGTTTTAGGAGATTTCAACTTACAACTTTAGAAGAAAAAAAAGATATCATTTACTTATCAATAATTTTAGAGTAAATTACATGATTGGTCTATGTGGTTTACATAAAATTGCACTGTTTGTCCCTAATTTAAAATAATTATGGAAAACGTCCTTGTGGTTTACAATTTCACACTCCTTTGGTCCCTTTACTCTAACACCGTTAAAATCATCTGTTAAATGAGTTAAACACTAAGGGTATTTTAGTCTTTTTATTACTTTATTAAATATTTTTAAAAACTTGTATTTGGACTTGGTGTTTGGGAGTGTGTTTTAAATCTGCTTATTGACTTATTGACTTTTCAAAAAGTCAATAAGTTAAAAAGCTTGTTTGGCTAATGTAAAATGACTTTTAAAACAGCTTTTTGGTTTGCCTTAGAAACGTGATTTTCAAGAAGTCACACTTTCCTGACTTATTGACTTATTGGTCATTTTACACTTTTCTATCTCAAAAGCTAATCCAAACACTTTTTTAAAAACTCCTTTTCCAAAAGCAATAAGTCAATAAGCACTTTTGGCCAAAAATATAATTAGGAGAAGACCCGGCCTCGATCTCCGGCCAATAGCTTCCAACTCTTTCTCCATTTTCATCTCCATATCAATAAACAATTTACGACAAAAAAAATCGAAATTCATCACAAAGTTATTAATAAAAGATGCATATTCATCTCAAAACAGTAAATCAATAACAAAATTCATCCAAAAACCTTAACCAAAAACTCCAATCAGAACACAATAAAACAAAGTTATAAATCAAGAAGATATCCACATTTAATTAATAATGAACCTAATTATATACAGACACTGATCTATACAAAACTTTATGTATTAGCAAAATATCAACGAATAGAAGCCATATTTCATATCTTGTAGAAACCTCAATAAAAACCTAGATATTTGAAGTTGAAGATCTCGATCCTTATGTTCTTCGAAACCCAGTTCTCGATTAGTTATGTGTGTTGACAAACCAAGCTGCAGATACTTTGTGTGTTGATCGAAATGATTAGCGATCATGTTCTTCAAAAAACTCAGACTTGTCTGTTGACGGAGATAAGGGCAGTGGGTGGGAACGTAGATGGCGGCTATCGTAGAAGACCAAATCAGAGATCTTGGAAGAGGGAAATTTGGATCTGGAACGTAACGGGGACGGTTCACAGTAGATTCTTGTCACGTCCCTCCGGCTACTTTCCGACGACCATTACGAAATACATGTTAATGCAAACAGAGTATTTACACCACTACAGCTGCGAAGGGGGTAAATCAATGGCGGAAGCGAGCTCAATCGTAGCGGCCAACAAGACGGGTGTTGGACCAGTTCTTGTCAGAGCTAAAAGGGTTGAGGGGAAAGGCTCCAGGTTCTATATACATACACATTACATTCCTGGTCCCTGTGGTTTTGAACTCAAAAAATAAGTTTTTAAAAGAAAATTAAAAAGCAATGAAATGACTAAAATACCCTTAGAGTTAACTTATTTAACAGATTATTTTAATGGTGTTAGGATAAAGGGACCAAAGGAGTGTGAAATTGTAAACTACGGGGACATTTTCCATAATTATTATAAATTAGGGACAAGCAGTGCAATTTTATGTAAACCACAGGGACCAATCATGTAATTTACTCATAATTTTAATTTAATAATTTCATTTATTGTATTAGTTATATTTTCTATTAATTTGTATTTAACTTAAAAAAGTATACCATTTACTATTAATCTTAGCTTACTAATATGTAAATAAATTATTAAATCAAAATTATTGATAAATAAATGATATTTTTCATACATTTAATATTGAAATCTCTTAAAATTGATAGTTATTTATTTAAGCTTTTTATTTATTTTAAATTAGCATATGAAGAAGTTTGATAAAATTCGAGAAAAAAATTGTTTTATTTTATACCAATTGGTTGTTGTTTTTGTTAAATGCACTTTATTTCGATTATTTCATATTTTCTTTTAAACTTAATTTTTATTAATTAATCAAATTTGTTCAATATATATTTAATTAAAACACACATATATATATAGTTATAAAATATAAGAAAAGAGAAACAGAGAAAAAAATACAATATATATACGTGTCAAATTCATTGAAATTTAAGGATAAATATCTAAAACTTTACATACCACAAGGACTAAATGTGAAATTTCTCAAATAAGTTTTTGAACTTTTTAACGGTCTAACTTAACGATGTTAGATGCAAGGACGAAAATGGAAGCAACTGAAAACCACAAGGATGAAAAAAGCAGTTTTTAAACCATAGGGATGAAAACCGTTATAAACATTAAACCACATGGACGAAAAGTGTAGTTTACTCAAGGGGTGAGCAAAACCGGATACCCGGCCAAATTTCATGGAACCGGAAACGGAACCGACGGTTCCTAGAATGAAAGAACCGGAACCGCTTACATCGGTTCTCTATATTTTGGAACCGGTCCCGGAACCGCCGGTTTCGATTCCGGTTCTGGGTACCCGGTGTCAAATTGTTTTTATAAATTTTAACAATTTATATAATAAAAATGTAATTTTAAGTCTATTGCAAATCACTAACAAACATATTAGAACTTTTTACTTAAGATTTTCGTTGTGTGCAAAAAATCTTTGAATTGGTAAATCTATTAATTCAATATTAATTTTATTAAATATTTACATCCTGGAATCGGTCCCGGCGGGTACCCAGCGGGTAACGGTTCCAAAAAAATGAGAACCAGAACCGGAACCAGTCTTAATTGGTTTCGTATAGGAATCGGAACCAGAACCAGAACTAATCGCATTGGTTTCGGTTCCGGAACCGTCGGTTCCGAAGCGGTTCCGGTTCCAAAGACGGGTACCCAGTTCCGATGCTCACCCCTAGTTTACTCTTTAGTATATTAGAGCATCTCCAAAAACTTTTCTAAAATAGAGAAAATAAGGAATGACAATGGGTCGGGTTCGCGCCGGTTATTGGTAACCTCGTCCCCGAAACCGATAACCAAAACCGTCCCCGAAACCGCCCAGATCCCCGTCGGGGAGCTTACCGAGGATCCCTATTGGGTCCCCGCGGTTTCCCCAATCCCCATTGGGGAACCGTTAAGGGTAAACATCCTCTTTCCCCGTTGATTTCACTGTTCACTGTTGGCTATACCCAAATCGACCCGATTTTTATTTTATTTTATAAAATGTTAATTTTCACAACTAAAAGTAAAGTGCAATTTTTCTAAACATGCACGTCTAAATGTCTCAAACAGTGTCTTAAATTACAATATAAAAGTAAATCGAAGTTCAAACATCATTCAACTAACATACGATTTCATGTTAGACAAATAAACTAGATTTTTTTCGTGAGACTTAAATGGGATGTTGAGGTAAAATGGATATAAAATCTATAAAATTTAATGTTAGTATTTTTCTTAATGATATTATATATACATAAATTAACACACATATATATATATTAATATATATAGATATAGATATATAAATACATATATACACATATATCGGGCCAAGTACACCGTCCCCGATAAAATCTCTGAATACGTCCCTGATCCCCGTCCCCGATAAGGAGTCTCCCAACCCGACCTGAAAATTTCGGTTTTCGATTTTCACCATCGGTTTCGGTTTTCTTTGTCATCCCTAGAGAAAGTTAGATTTTTGTTCTCTAAATTGTTCCAATAATTTCACTATCTTGTTCTCTAAAATAGAGCAAACAAGAAAAAACTCCAAGTTTAGAGAAAATTTTAAAATTTGATGAAAGTTGAGAGATTCGTTTTCTATTCACCAATAAGATTTAACTATCATTATATTATAATTTCTTTTAGAAAAAATCCAGTAAAATAATAAATATGTATAATATAATTAATACTTAAATCTCTATTTTAATAGATAATCTTTAAAATGTAAAACAAGAAACTGCGATTTATGAGATTCTGGTAAAGTCACCAACACTTTGACCAAGCCCAAGTACACTCCCCAGTGAGTCCCCACTCCTCACACAATCGCCATCGAATCCTTCGTACAAATTTGGATCATCGCCGCTCCGCCACGCTACCATTCACCGGTTGACGCCACACCTGCCGTCCGCCACTCGACTAACGCCCTACACTTCACCAACGTCGAACCAACGCCTCTCGTCTTTGATTTATTAGGTTTATTTTAAATTCAAGCAACCAATTTAATGATTTGTTAGGTTTATTTGATTATTTGCTTACTGTTTAGGTTAGGTTTATTTGGTTAAATTAATTAGCAAAATTAGGTTAAAGTAGTTAGAAATTGAAAGCCATATCACCTCTTCCACGACCAATTATGAGATTTGTAAGTGCTCTCATATCCAAAATTGGTGGTGCTTGGTGTGAATTCACTTTTAAACCTCTTGCAGTTTCTTATCTCTAAGCTCTCAATAGCTTGAATGCAAGAACAAGAAAGAACAAGAAAGAACAAGAAACTTCATCGGAAAACTATTCAATATTATTCTAATATTTGATTGAATATGGATAGCAACCACGAGTGTTATCATACTATATAAACACAAGTTTAACTTTCCTCGTGTTATCAAAACCATATGATCCCAATTGCCATGTTTCCGACAAAAAGAATGAGAAAACTACACACGCAGAAGCTTCTTCAACCGAGCCTACACTTCATTTTTGAAGTTAAAATGTCAAGGGTTCAAGTAAATACACAGATGTTTGTACCATCTCATCATAATGATGTCCAAATGACAAGATGATTTGCTCTTGCCCACAAACATGCCCATCCATATCCATTGATGCACTCTGGGAGCATGATGTGGCCCGAATAACATCCACATCATGGCATCTTAGAAACGATTTGAACTCAAACTTGGCAAATTCTTCATTGGTGACTACTTGCTCATTAGTTATCTCCCCTACCTCAACATAAGCGTATTCTTTTTTCATCCCATAGCTTGGTACAGTCAAGGATGATTTAGGGCAAAATTCTGACCTGTGCCAGCGGCAGTTCAACTGCACAGGGATTGTGTAATTTATGTAAGATTATGTATGTTTTACAGGCCATTGAATGGAGAATAAACAATCCAATATGCAAATTGTTTTGGTGGACCAAGATGGTGATGGTAATGATGACGAAGGTCTTCCGCCAGGAATTTCAGTTGCAAATTTTGATTATTCAGTTGAGAATCATTTAAAAGCTTTGGATAAGATTTTGGAGCTCTCAGGGGAATCAAAATTCGAGTATGATCAATCTGAGATTCAGCGAATGTCTTCTTCTGTCACTTTTTTAAGGTAATCTTGGAAAATTGTTTTGTATGACCATATCTGTGCTTGTTTATGTTGATGGTTTATAAATATGCACATATATTAATTACAGTTGAGTACAGTATATATTTTCTATGCATTTATATTATTATCTACTTGTTTAGTTGCATGTTTATGCAAGTATTCTTGTGTGCATGCCATGAATTAAAGTTTTTAATGCATTTACAGAGAATGGAGACATTTCTGTTACCAACCTCAAGCTGTTAGGTTTGCTTGCGAAAGCGAAACTCCTCAGAGGAAAGATGTCACCAGTGGGTTAATAAACCTAAGTCAGTTTTCTTCGGCAGCTGTGCCTAAGGTAAAATAGATGTAATTAATTAAATATGCCAATTTGGTTGCTTTAACAATAACCACCTCAGTATGTTTGTGATGCGGTATCGTTCAAAGAATGCTCATTGAATTTGATTAAATACTGATGCAGGACATACCTGGTGGAGATAAGATCTCATCAGATTCGAGGTCCGTAATCAAATTGCCTCTGTAGCTATGTTCTCATCTCTTGGATATTTTATACTGATGTGGGTCCCAAAGTTTTTGGAACTTCTTGTAAAGAAAATTTTGAGTGTGTACTTGTTGATATTCCTTACCATTCTTTCATAGATGTTATCTTATTAAATCTTGTTGCAGCAAAGATTTCGTAATGTACGTTGGTGGTCTAGTTTGGGCGTTGGATTGGTGTCCCAGAGTTCATGAAAGGCCTGACTGTGATATTAATCTTGAGGTATTGCTTGCCATATAGGTGGCATAAATGTTTATAACATTTACCAAACACAAGAAAGTTATCTTTCTATTTTCATTTAATATTTCTGTGGTAATTTCATTCCAGTTCATTGCTGTTGCTGCTCATCCTCCCGAGTCTTCATATCACAAGATTGGTGCTCCACTTACCGGAAGAGGTGTCATCCAGATATGGTGTCTTCTGAATCGTGGTGTGAAAGACCATGATGTGATTCCTCACGTCAAAGGGAAATCAAAGAAGAATTCAAGTAGTAACAAATCAACAAACCCTAAAACAACTCAACCAACGAAGCCAAGAGGGAGACCGAGAAAGAATCCCATCAATCAATTTCCAGAAGATTCAACCATGTTACTACTCACAGATGGGAGATCCCATGATAATTCCCTTGAACTAGTTGCTACAGAAGACAATATTACAAACGCCAAACCAAGTGCACCAAAAAAACCAAGAGGAAGGCCTAAAAAGAACCAACTAAAGGAATCAACAGATAACTTAGATGGTAGCAATCAACATGTGAAACCCCTAGCAGTTAAGTTCCCTGAGGACAATATTAATGTTAACAACCAATATCTGAAACCTCTAGCAATTACGTTCCATGAGGACTCATCAAAGTTGCGTGAAGTAGATGAAATTTCAATTGAGACCCCTGAAGTTGTTTCCAAAGAAGATGGTAGTAAAAAACATGAACTAGTCACTAAAAAGGATTCTAGTCGAAAGCGGAAAGCTCAAGATGAAGAACATTCAGAAAAGCCGATGTTAATTGCTTCGAAGCCAACATTGACAAAATGCAAATTGAGATTAAAGAGTGGGGAAACTGCTACCGATAGTTGCTACATTCCTGAGGATGTTGCTTTGCCTAGACTCATAATGTGCTTGGCTCACAACGGAAAAGTTGCATGGGATGTAAAATGGAGACCTTTTGATACTTTTGTTAATTCCAAACATAGAATGGGGTACCTTGCTGTTTTGCTTGGAAATGGAGCTCTTGAAGTGTGAGATTTCAATTCATTTTATCAATTTGTTCTTTTCTTCTTTAGATCTTCGTATTTATACTTATGAATACAGGTGGGATGTTCCTGCTCCTCGTGCAGCTGAAGTTATGTTTTCTGCTTGCCAAAAGGAGGGGATTGATCCTCGCTTTATTAAGTTGGAACCCGTATTCAGATGTTCGATGTTGAAGTGTGGTGATAGACACAGGTAACTCGCTTTTTTCATGTGAAGTTTTATTCTTTGTTCTATAAATATGGTGTCACCATGGCTCTTTATTTTACTAATTTCACTCTAAGCTTCATTTTACTTCTTTTTCTTGACCTCATTTTTTGTATGTAATGTTGTTCTATACAGCATTCCTCTGACACTGGAGTGGTCGACATCATCTCCTCACGATCTCATTCTGGCTGGTTGTCATGATGGAGTGGTAATATTAGCATTGTGCTGCCTATATTTTTGAGGGTTTTTATCTATTTACTTTTCTATTATCTTAATGTGTATGTGAAATATTTCTCACACTTCTTTGCATTGTATCAGTCTTGCCTACTGGTAAAATAGATACGTAGTTACATTCATAAATATAACACATTCACAAGCACACCTAAACATATACGAATACAGAAAAGTAGGTAATTAGTCTATTACCACCGTTGTTGTTCACATAATGGCTATTGAATCTGTGACTAGTCAAACTTATATATTTCTATACATGTAGGTTGCTCTATGGAAGTTCTCTGATGATGGTCCATTGAAAGGTACTCATGCTATATATTCACTATTTAACATAAGGTAGAAATTGTAGCTTAGAACTCTCTTGAGAGTTTATACATGAAACCCAGAGAGTGTTCTTATGTTTAATGGTTTTTACTAATTAGTTTCGTTATTTTTAGTAGTTGACTTCTGTTTTATGTCTATTGCTTTGCAGATACCAGACCTTTGCTTTGCTTTAGTGCCGATACAGTTCCTATACGGGCGTTAGCATGGGCACCAGTGCCGAGGTCAGTGTCATCATAAGGGCGTTAGCATAGGTTGAGAAATTTAAAATGTTCTTTTTTGGTCTTTTACATTTTTGAAACATCTTTCTGTTAATATTTGCAGTGATTCTGAGAGTGCAAATATAATCGTTACTGCTGGTCATAAGGGTGTAAAGTTTTGGGATATACGGTAAGGATATTTGGTTTATTTTGTGCGGAATTCTAAATTTATTTCTAGTGATCACAATTGTTTAGTTCTGCAGTTCTATAAAAAAAATAACGTGAATGCAATATTCCACATTTTTCATAAGCATGTTACACCATTTGATTATTATTATATATCTTGACAAGTTGTTGTTCCTTGTAGTGATCCGTTTCGTCCTCTTTGGGATGTAAACCCGGTCCATAGGATCATATATGGTTTGGATTGGTATCCGGATCCAAGGTATCATATGACCTGCTTTATTTATCTCTGCATTTTGGCTTTTCGTTTTAACTCATAATTTTGCTTTATATAGATGTGTTGTTGTATCATTTGATGATGGAGAAATACAGATAATCAGCTTATCAAAGGCTGCATGTGATGTCCCTGTTACGGGTGCACCCTTTGTTGAGGCACATCGACATGCATCACACAGCTATAAGTGTTCATCATCTTCAATTATGAGTGTTCAAGTGTCGAGACTAACAGGTGACTTCCCTCATTTAAAATTAAAATGTTTTCATATCAATTGTATTTACAATCAATCCTTTTCTTCCCCTCTCATCTCCAACCAATGAGCTAAATAAAGTGCTAGAAAATGTGCTAAAGTGCTTTTGATGGGTAAAAAATAGCCCATGCACACTAGCACACCTTTGGAAAGAGAAAGATGGAACCCTATGTTAACTGAAATAGAATGTAATCTTGACATAGGTTTTGTTTTAATTAGTTGAATATTTAAAAATTAGTTTTTTCTACAAAAAGAAACAATAATACATTGCAATAATAGACTACAAAAAAAACCAATAATACAAAAAAACATGATGTGTATGGTGAAGTGAACATGGTATTGGACAAGTTACTAAAACTAATTAATATACACAATAAATGATTATAGTTGAATGAAAAATTTATAAGATATTAATTACAAAATTTAATTGATTTACTACATTTAACTAATTATTGTACACAAAAACTGATCATATTTAAATTAGATATAAAGAATATAACTAATTTTCTTCAACTAATTAATATACACAAAAAATGATCATAATCGAACAATAAATCAATAAATATTGGTGAAATATATAAAATTGCTAAAATCCAACACTAATTGGTCGGAGATGATTAGTGCTATTATGGTGAATAGTGAAAATTTAAGTGCTAAAGCTAAAATTTAGCACTTTTGGCTGGCAAATGTGAAATTTACTGATTGAGGACATATAAACAATAATATTAATTTTTTTTAATTCTTGTTTTTGTATTTGATTCATCTTGTATAAATATGAATGCTTTTTTTAGGGTTTTCTTTTTGGAAGCATTTTCTATCTTTGTATTTTGTAATTCAGTAGTTTGATTTGATAAGAGGCAAAAATCCAGTAAGTAGTCTCACAATTTGCAACTTGAATCTTAGGCATGGTTGCATACTGCTGCTCAGATGGTACAGTTCTACATTTCCAGGTCTGTTTCTTCATCTCTTGTTTTTACTTGCTAATCCATCCATTCACCAACTACACATACAGTTGCAAGTTTGATGGGTCCGTTCATCCCATAATAAGTGTTCACATTTCTATTTTAGTTTGTCCTAAAATAAGTGTCCACTTTCAAAAGTAATTGTCTACTCTTATTTATCAAATGAAAAAAGTTATCCTCTCTCTCTCTCTCTTTCTTTTATTAAGGGTAAAATCGTCATTAGTTAATTAAAAAGGGAAAGAATGACACTTTTATAAAACTGTTTGCCTTTTTCATTGTGGACACTATTTTGGAACGGGGGGAGTATGATGCTTGGAAGTCGAGAAGATTTGTATGGAAGAATTGAGTTGATGAGTTTGATCTTGTTCAGCTTACAATCAAAGCAGTGGAGAAAGACCCTGCGAGAAATCGGGAGCCCCATTATCTTTGTGGAGCCGTGACCATGGAAGAATCGGGTCTTACCATTTTATCTCCGTTACCTAACGTACCATTCCGTATGAAGAAATCATCGAAGGAATGGGGTGACACCCCAAGATCCAGACGTGGTTATATATCCCGCTCAAATCAGGAGAAGAGAGCCAGGGAGCAAATGTTAAAATGCCAACCACCAGAGGAACAACAACAAACACAACCTTTAGGTTTGTTCTATTAAATGTTTGTTTTCATAAAGTCAAAGGGTAAAACTGTCATTTTCTTTATCTTATTTGTTTTTTTTTTGTGGGTGGGTAGCTCTTTGTTACGATCGAGGGAGCGATTCTGGGTCGGATGAGAGTAGTCCAAAAAGCAAAGGAAAAGGAGATGAGAAGGAGGTTCCTCCTGCCAAGATTGTTGGAATGCATGGTGTAAGATGGAATATGAACAAAGGCAGCCAAAGGTGGTTGTCTTATGGTGGGGCTGCCGGAATTCTACGATGTCAGCAGATTTATTAGACTTCTAATCTTGCCATTCTTCGCTTGCTTGAGGGCAATTTAGTCTTTTTATCTTACATTTTCTTTAAATAATTAAGCAAGATAAAAATAAGTTAGGGCTTCCAATTTCATGATGTAAATCAAACACAAACAATATCAAAAATAAATATGTATAAATTCAATCAAAAAGCTATATCTCATGACCTAATAAAAAGGCATATGACCAAAGGGCCTTTAGCCTAGCGGTATTGGAACCCCTGGCTTTGTAGGAAGTCATGGGTTCAAACCTTACCAAAGGTGAGGAGGGTGTGTGAGTTTATTTATTTCATTTGCCGTATATAAATATTATATACTTCAAAAAAATAAAAAGTCATGAAACTGATGAAGTTGAAGCCTGGGATATTAATATTTTATTGACCTAGGCTTTGTTGATATAAATTGAAGAAGATCGAAATTGCGACATCTTATTGAATACCCAAACGTACGGTCAAAGAAACATGTCAAGGATTCAATGATACATATAATCATGTTTAAAATACATGGCTTAGTAGTTGCCAAATGCAAACATAATTCAAATTTAGTTATATAAAAATCAAGTTTTTGAAAATGATAACTCTATAGAGGTTTATATAATTTAAGAAGGGAAAAGTCTAAGAAATTCCCATTGACTTTGAATAGTTAAGTTCTTAAACTATTTTTTTGAATGATAAAATCCTTAAACTTTTTAAAATCGGATAAGTACATCATTGTAACTTGTAAAAACATAGGTTAATGTGATACAAATTTAAGAAAGGTCTAAAAAAAATTCCCCAATAAACTATCTGATTTTGAACGATTAAGTTCTTGGATTTTTTAACAAATAATTTATAAACTTTTTTAGTTTTCTACCAAATATATTCTTCAACTTGTAACAAATAAATCCCATTTTTTTGAACAAAAAATATACAAATCCTTTCACCGACAACAAATAAAATGAACTATTTAAACAGAGAAAAATAATACTATTTCCATTTTGTAAAGAGATGGACGTCTTTTTAATATTATGTGAAAGGATAAGCGTTCCTTTTTGGTATATTTTGTGAAAGAATGAATATAATTTTTATATGTATCTATTTATGTTTTAGACATAATTTTTGAATGTTTCGGAATTAGTTATGGAAATGGTATAATTTTTTTTGTTTAATTGGTTCATTTTATTTGTTGTCGATGAGAAAATTGTATATTTTTTGTTCATGATTGTGTTCAACAAAAGTTTCGAATTTATTTTTTCAAAATTAAGTTTATTATTTTGTTTTTTCAATTTTTTTTGGGATTTATAGGTTAAAAAAATCCAAATTTTATTTGGTAAAAAAATTTAGGAATAAATGTTAAAACTTGTTAAAAAACTCAGGGACATTAACCAGTTTTCACAGGTTACAAGGATGTATTTTACCGGTTTTAAAAAGTTTAAGGGTTTTATCATTAATAAAAATAGTTTAACAAGTTAACTATTTGGGTTTTATAAAATTTTCCCTTTTAAGAAACTAGAAGTCTACTCGCGCAATGCTGTGCGATATATCTAGATTTTAATGTTCTAAATTATTTTAATGTGTGGTTTTGAGAAAACAGTCAAAGTTTTTTTTAATAAATTTGTTTATAGAATGACGTTTTTTGAGGAGTTTATGATTTGAGAATTTGAAATTGGTTAGAGATAAGAATTAATTAATAAAAGTCTACGATTTACGGATTTGAAGGTTGTTAGAGATAAGTATTAATCAAGTAATTAACATTAAAAATGGTACATAAACTTCATTAGTTGTTTTTAAGAGATTTTAAGTAGTTAGCATTAAATAACAGTACATAAAGCTTTAGGAGTTGTTTTTAAGAGTTTTTCATAAATGTTTTATAATATAGTATAGATAGTTACTTGAGTGAATTACATTTTGGTCCTTGGTCTATACCTGTTTTTAGGTTTTCATCTATCCAATTCGTAACGTACACTCTTGGTCCAAAAAATGTGTTGGAGCCCAGACTAGTCCCGATTACTTAGCATCATTAGAAAAGCTCCATTAATTACCTCATATGAGGGGCATTTGGTCTTTTTTTTAGCCATATTCTTTTTCATCCTAACCTCCATCATCGCCGCCCACCACCACCACTACCAACCTTCGCCCATCATTGCCAATTTGCCATCATCTACCCAAAAAGGATTTCAAGAGCAAATCCATTAATGAAAAAAAAATCAAGAACAACAATGAAATTCAAAAGCAACAAAAACCCAAATAAAGATGAAATCAAGAACAACGTTGAAATAGTAACCAGATTCATATAAAAGAAACAACAACCCAAATACAAAACCTAAATGAAATCTCTAATTTTACAAACAAAAATTGAAACCCAAAACCAATCTAACCTAAACAAAATGTGAATCCCTAAACAAAAATAAAAATCCTAAGCAAATCTAACATGGATATTGTTAATGCCAAAAATCACCCAAAGGATAACTTAAGGTTGATGAGGAACTTTTAACAACTAAAGAAAGGGATCTCAAGACAAACAACACAATCGCGATAAAAGTAAATAAGACAGGAGAATTGGTGACGCGGAAAACTCAAACGAGGGAAAAAACCGCGGTCGACTTGTGAGAGTCGACGGTGCACTATGATCGCCAAACAGGGGCGAAAGTCATTTGGTAACAAGTGTTTTGTGTACAATAGATTACAATAAGAGTAAAAGTAAACTTAATCGTAAGACAAAGTTGTGCGTCGTGTGTAAATCGTGCGAAATAAGCTGTTGTCGTGCGAATCGAACTGCTGTCGTGCGAAACTCGCGTTAGCGATGTGTGTTCGAATGCTTATGATGTAAGAATGTTGAGAATGTAGAAATGTGGAGTTCGGATGTCAGATGTTGCAATGTTCAGCTTGATTTGGTGTGTGTAACTGTCTGATGAGTCCCTTTTCGGATGTGGAACATGCCTTTATATAGCTTTCGTCGGCAATTAATGCGTCTTGATGACTTGTTTTGTAACCGCTGTTGGGTCTTTAATGTCATTAAGAGCTCGTCCGTTACTGGCCGTTGTACCATGATTGCTCGTGGACCTGCATTGATGAATAAAAGAAACGGATGTTGACTGTTAACGGTTAGTGTAATCGTACGACCGTCTTAAGTCTCGGACGTCGGTCGTATGGAACATACGACCAACATAGAAATGTACGACCGAATGTCGGTTTGTAAATAACCTGTAAGACCTTATCTTAATACAAGAACGGTCTTACATAAATGTCATATGAGTTATCTATCGTCGGTCGTGAGGTGTAAATTTTTGCCCAAACAGTTTGCCCCCAAAATTTGAATTTAGGCGTGAAATTCGAATTTTAAATCCGACGAGGTGATCTGACACGTGTCGCATGGGGAGTGTTAATGCCAAAAATCGTCCAGAAGGATAACTTAAGGTTGATTGTGGAGCTTAACAACTAAAGAATAGGAATCTTACGACAAAGCGTGCGACAAAGACAAACAAGCGTAAAGAAAACAGAAATTTTGGTGACGCGGGAAAAACCTCAACGAGGAAAAAACCCGCAGACGACTTTGGGGGTCGTCGCTGCACTATGATCGCCAAACAGGGGCGATGTCCTTGTGTTTCGGGAGTCGAAGTACAATGATTACAATACAAATGAAAGAAAGACTTTAAATGTAAAGTAACAAGTGTTTCGTGCGTATAAAACGGGTGTGTCGTGTGTAAAAACTATGCATCGAGCGTTGTGAGTCGTGCGTCGTGAGCGAACTGTTGAGAGTGAATTCCTTGCTTCGAGTGTTCTTCCCCAAAATCAGATTTCCGCAAGTGAGGCTGTGATCTTCGCATTTATAGTCTTCGTAGCTTTAATTGACCCTCATGAATGTAGGAGTAACGGTCGCAACGGTCATCGCATTCAATGCTCATAATTGCCTCTGTCGGTTACGATCGTAGGGCATTAATGACATTGACCCTGCATTAAACAATGAAAAAATGTAACAGTAATATCATACGTTAGTCGGTCGAGGTCGTGAGGTATGTTACGTCGAGGTCGAGTGTCGTGAGCAACTTTCGATTTTACTTTGGTCAAAAGATAAAGTGTTTATGACTTTGACTTTATTGTGAGAAAGTGTAATAAATGTTCTCAGTGTTTTGGTCGTGGTCGAGACTGGTGAAATTTTGCCCAAACAGTTTGCCCCCAAAATTTAAAAAATAGAGTGTCAAATTCAAGTTTCAAAAAGTTTTTAAATTTTGTTAGTCGGACGTCCAGGGTCGTGACACGTGTTGAAAATCTCTTCAGTTGCCTTGGAACTGGATCGGTCCAATTCCAACTAAAGAAGAAGTCGAAAAAGGGGATAAGGTCGTGACGTCATACTGACGTACGATCGTGCTTAACAACTGTGAATGCCAGGTGTCGACAATCTGTCGAGTATTCGAAAAGGCAAGGGCACGTGTCGATCATCGGGCGACATGACTTGACACAATTATTTACATAAATTGCGACCCGCGATGGATCTTTTCCATTTTACGATTTCAGAAAGTTTTTAGAAGAGATTTCTTGCTGTCCTTCGTTCAATACTTTCCAAACCTGCAAGAATCTTCGACCAAGTTAAGACTATTGAGGTTTTTAGGCACCTATATAAGGTACGATTCTCAGTCTTTGTATGCGTCGTAAGTCGATTGCTAGGAAACCTAGAAAGAACTGGGACATTTGGGGTTTTTCAGATAGACAAACTTGGTTAACGGGATTAGCGATGTCGACGGAGCCTAGGAGCACCATCCAGGATCAGGATGCTCTGGATGACTTTAGCATCTTAGCAAAAATCCCTGCAGGGATCACTATGATCAAGGCCGGTCATATTCGACCGGAGATGTGCCCCGATGGGTACATCGTAATATACGAGTACCCTTTCAAGATAGGATTCCATTGGCCATATTCGCCTTTAGCTAAGGCGTTTATGTGTGAGTTCGATCTCTCGCCAGGGCAACTGATGCCCCAGTTCTGGCGTGTGATTCAGGTCATCGAGCGACTTACCTCGCATTGGGAGTCGCCGATGAATGTGAAAGACCTCTTGACCACCTATCAGGTCAAGATGGATATGTACTGTCGCTATAGCCTGTTCTCAAAGCATAAGGGCGATCGTACTCTGGTCCTAAAAACTGCGGTTAACGACCGCAAATGGAAGACCAGGTACGTCTTTGTGCGGGTAGCGACGCTGGACTCCGACAGTGATTGGATCAGGTCTGGATGGAACATGGCGGGTGAGTTTTAGCCTTGGTCGAGCGTCTATATTATGTTTATTGTTTTGTTTACTTCTTGACTAACCTTCTCCCTTATGTACTTTTAGACATCAATTTTGACAAAATAGAGCCCAACGACGATTCCAAGACTAAGATCGAGAAGTTCTTGGAGATCAGTCCTGACGATCGGTCGTTCGTCATACGACACTTAGTGGACGAGGACGAGGATCTGGTGTACTTGGGTGAAAATCGTCAAGAGAACCGAGAGGAAGCAGGAAAAGAAGAAGAAGAAGAAGAGGAAGAGACTGAGGAGACTGAGGAAGAAGAGAAGAAGGAGGAGTCGAGAGAGGAGGCAGAGGTAGAGATGACTGGTAAGTGTACCTTACTCTGTTTCGACATATTTCTTCTCTTGTTTCAGTCGTTTAATTGTTCTTTCTTCTTCGTTTCACAGGAGAATCTCTGCAATCCCAGCCGAAAGTGTCGTCGGCGATGGCCAAGAGGGAAGCTCAAGCAGAACTGGCTCGCAAGGCGAGAGAGAAGAGTAAGGATGCCCCGACAGCTGGGTCGGGGGTCCTGAAGAGAAAAGAGGCCCCGACAGCTGGGTTGGGAGTCCTCAAGAGGACGAGGATGTCTATCCCGAAGGAACCGTCTTTGAAGACGGGCGGCTCGTCAAGAGTCGTCTCGCCTGAGAAGGCGAAGGCGTCGACCGCATCCGTCGAGAAGACTTCCGACGCGACCGACGCAACACCCGTCGACCCTGCGCATCCGACGAAATCGACGGTGTTTCCTGCTGCCACGTCGGGCCCCTCGACGACCGACAAGGGCAAGGGCGCGCAAACGGGAGAGGGTGAGAAAGAATTCACGACGGTAAACTTCACGTTGCCGTCGGATTTCATGGTTGATAATGTCCTGGACGGGACGAGCTTGTTTCCTCACTTGGATAAGTTTCAGCTCCCCTCTTTCAGGGAGCACTTCAACGGAGTCTCCGTCGAAAGTGCGAGGTCTTATGTTGCCGGACTGGCGTTTATGGTAAGTCTCTCTTTCAAGACTCGTTTTACGTTGTCGTGTATTTTACTAACATGCTTTTATGTTTTTCAGACGTTTCAGTCCTCTTTGGCCCTGCATGCCGAGACGACGATGTTGGTGCAAGTGTACCCAGCTTTAATATTGTGATATATTTTTGGTACACATAAAATCACATCTCCATATTTATTTTGATGATTACAAAACACACCGCGTTATTTGTTATCTAATATTTTATTCAAGTGTGTAGCTCCTAAAGAATAAAGACCAACATCTCAGTCAATTGGGTAACACGAAGATCTTATCTGAAGAGTCCAAGACTGGTGTTTTACGTCATCATTATTTATATATTTTTTATAATGATAAACACCCTAAAATAATATACCACTTGGATATTTCTAAAACCTATCCCAATATTTTTTTTGAAATAATTAATATTTAATATTTAATATATATATATATATATATATATATATATATATATATATATATTCAAAAGCTTTTTATATTATATATATAAGTACCTTTGACTTTATATATTATATTATATATATACTCTTTCATGCAATACATCGACTCATATATATATATATATATATATATATATATATATATTACTATTCATTATTACTATTCATCATCTCTTTTCTTCAAATATTATTACTATTCATCTGTTTTTTTTTTTATTTATGGAAGAGAAGAAAGCTGGATATGGAGATTACACAAATGTGAAATGGGTTATGTTTGGCTGCTACTGTTTTTATGGCTGTTGTTATTTATTGACAATGAAAGACACAAAGTCTCACATGGTGTGATCTTCAATGGTGATGGTGATGGATCATGTGGATGTTTACAAAGTCTTCAAGATGCTACTGATTTATGTTGACAATGCATGGCAAAGGAAGTCTTTCATGGAAGAAGAAACTGAAATCTGCACACTGCAGATAAATCACTTTCTTTTTTCCTCTTCAGTTCACGCATGGAGTTTTTGAACAGTGTTTTTTTGTGTGACTATAAATAGAGGCACCAACTGAAGGATCAAATACCCCAAAAAAAAGGAAAAAACTCCCAACATTTGATCAATACTCTGCTGCTTCTTCTCTCATTTAAATCACTTATTAAATTTATAAAATATTTTTGAGCAAGAAATCTTGAGTTGATAGCAGATTAAAATCTCTCGATTAGTTGAATCAGCAACACAACTCAAGTGATCAAACTCTCTAAAAATATCCAAGTGATAAACATTATACAAGAGTGATTATCATATTAAAATTATACACCTCTTGTAAGTGTTTGAATAGAGTGAGTGATCCATAGAAATCTCATCAACTGAAGTAGAGATATCCGTGATTATTTTTTTGTATTAAGGTTTGTGTTCTACCGTAAAGAACACGTTCTTATTGGATCTCCGAGAAGTGTTTTCTCGAGGTGGACTAGCCAACCACGTGATTGGTGAACCACTTTAAATATCGGTGTCAAGTATTCTCTTTCCCTTATCTCTTTACATTTCCGCTGTGCATTTAATTATATCTGTTTATATAATTGTTGTATATTTATTCGTTTATACTCTGCTGCATTTTTACTGTATTTTATACCGCATTTATTTATAAAAAGAATTTTTGAAAGTAAAAGATTTAAATACAACCTTACCCCCCCTAGGTTGTCTAACAGACGAAGATCGAAGGTCTTGTGTCTTCTGCTCTTAAGAGAGAAGACGTGGCATTGGAGAGGGAGAAGTCCGCTCTGGCGCGTGCCGAGGACATGTCGGTTCGACTCGACGATGCTTCGAACGAGCTGGAAGCTGTCGGACATGCTAAGGACGAGGTTAACTCTCGTCTGAAGCAATCCTTGTCTCTGATCGCCGACCAGAGGGAGGAGATAGATAGGACGAAGGAGTCCTTGACCATGAAGGAGAAAGAGGTCGAGGAGTCCAAGTCCAAGGTGGCGGACCTGGAGAAGGAGGTAAGGGAGCTTAAGGAAGAGGCTGCGCCGACCTTTGCCTTAGCTCGATTGACCGCGCGTGCCGCTATGATGAGGCAACACCTGTCGGGGAAGAATCCCCTCGCGTCTGCGACTGAGGAGCTAGCCTTCTTTTTGGCCAAAGTCGGGTCTGATAGAGATCTTGACTCCGACGATGAGAAGGAGGTCGAGGAAGAAGAGGCGGACGAGGGTTTCCATGGTGAAGCCTCGGGCAAAGATGCGAGTGTCGATCCTTCTTTTGTCTTAGAAAAATTTTCATCTTTATTCTTTCTTTGCTAGTCGACCGTCGATGGTCGACTCTTTTTGATGTAATCGTACATTTGGATGTGAATGAAATATTATGTTTTCTTTATTCTATCGTACATACATACAGTAAATAGAATCCATAATATCGATCGCATATGAATGAACCTTGGACTTTGTGACGTAAAATAACACGACATTCATCTAACTGAATCGTAAGATCCTGAGATTCTTAAGTCATTCAAAGCAAACATAAATACGTGCGACTGAGGCACTTGTCAAAAATGCAAAGAAATTTTTCTAAGTCACAAAACTTAGATCGTGAGACTTTGCAATCAAATTGATGAACTCGAGTCGTATATTCTATTGGTCGTTCGATTAGACCTGTATAACTTTGTGATTTTTGTTTTTGATCGTTCGACCATTGGTGGTCGAGATGCTTAGATGTAATCACCCATTTCATGAATAAAAATTTACCTTTTCCGTTGAACTCATGTGTCATTTCGACTCGTACGCGTCGTGGGTAAGTATAACATCAATTGTAGAATTCATTCATTAAGTATAGAACAAACGAAGAATCGTGCGACTTAGGCATCCATTGTAATTACAACGATTAGTACGCAAGTCATAAGACTTTCATACTCTCATATCATGTTGGCAAACATAAGCACATACGTCCAAACATTCACTCAGAATACGAAACTTTTCTAAGTTAAGAAACTTAGATCATGGGGTCACTAGACCTGGTGATCGTATAACTAGATCGTGCGACGAACTTGAATCGCGTGTCCCTGTGATAGAATAATCAAGTCATAGACCTGAACACTTATGTCATGCGACCTTGCGAGATTAAAGTCGTGTATTAGACTTAGCAATCTTATGTCGTGCGATCTGCGATAAAACAATGTCAGAGGTTGGTCGTTGGCTAGCCAACGACCCTCCGATGCTTAAGTCAGTAATCGTCGTGGTAAAAAATCGTATGAAAGATAGAAAAGGACTTAGAAGACATGCCATTCCGGATGTGTCGCATCATAGCTGCGTGGGATACCTCGATTGTTGAGGGTTTGGCATCGATAGACATCTTTATCCACGACTTTTTTGCGGCTTCAGGGTGGTCTTATAGCAATCACGGGCGACTTTCGACTCACTTTTGATCTCCTGAACTCCCCACGACGTAGGGAACTTCATGGTCTGGTGGTACGTCGAGGGAACTGCTTTCATTTCATGGATCCACAGTCGGCCTAAGATGATGTTATTGGCCGACGAGCAATTAATAACACTGAACTTGGTCTGCTTGTTGATTCCTCCAGCATAGACGGGCAAGATGATCTCTCCAAAGGTACTCGTCGCATCTCCATTGAAACCGACCAAGGTTGTCGAACATCGGGTGACTTCCGATCGATCGATTCCCATGGCCTTGATGGTGTCAAGGAAGATGACGTTCGCTGAACTGCCTCCATCGACCAAGACTCGACGGGTTAAACAATTACCAATCGTGAGTTGAATGATCAACCCGTCATGATGCTTCTGATACGAATTACCGAGGTCGTCTTTGTCGAACGTGATCTTCATGGCTTCTAACTCCAGATCTCCTTTTGGTCTTGATGAACGCGGGATATGTCGATCGTCAGGTGCTTGACTAGGGTGACGTTTGGCTGTGGAATACGTCAGACCGTACACGTCGGAACCGCCCGTGATGCAATTGACGATCTTTGTATGCTCGGGGGTTGGCGGTCGATTGTCATTACCCGGAGTAACGACATCATCGATGATATCCTTGAGGTTGCCTTTCGGGAAGTGATATGCTAGCTCTTTTTTGAGAGCTATGCAATCATCTGTCGCATGACCATGGTCGACATGGAAGTCGCACCATTTTGACTTATCTTTCTTATCATCGCTTTGGTCGGACTTCTTCGTCCACCGGATGGTCTCCTGGACGGTCTTCAGAGCTTCGACCAAGTCTTTAGCGGTCCCTTTGAATCCGTAAGAGGATATCTTAGGGTACTGAGGGAATTTGGTCGCGGTCTTGAACTCCGCTTTCGTCTTGAATCGGAAGTTCGACATTTGTCGCGCGGGCTCTGGCTTAGATACGGCCTTTGTCTTGAACTCTGGCTTCCTCACACTCAACGAACTCTTGTCATCAGTATGCTTACGACGAAAGGCAGCGTCGTCCTCTACCCTCATATACGCTAGGGTTCGAGCTCGGACGTCTTCGAAATTCTCTGGGGGATACTTGGTCAGATCGATGTATAAACCCGAACTGTCGTCTAGACCACGTTTGTAGGCTTCGATCGCGGTCTTGACGTCACAGTTGCGGACACTGATCATCTCTGCGTTGAATCTATTGAAATAACTTCGGATCGACTCTCCAGCTTTTTGCACGACATAGTACAAATCGCTGGTCTGCTTCTCCATTTTGCGACTACTGGCGAATTGCTGGGAGAACTGGTTGACCAACTCGGCAAGCAAGGACAGGACACGCTCGTTCTGATCTTCTAGCGTCTTCAATCGCTGGGCAACGGGGTCGTTAGGATCGGAATTTGCGCTTGTCAAGGGATCAACACCCGAACTGGTACCATTTCGGTACGACGAGCCATTAGCGTCCCCGTTGAAAGGGGCGAAGTACGGCTGGGACCCATTGTTCATGGGAGGTGGCCTCAGATGTTGAGGAGGAATTGGCCCGAACTGGGGATTTGGGATGAACGACCCCGACTGCGGATTCTGCATGAATGGACCCGGCTGCTGATTCTGCATGAACAAGTCGGGCTGCTGATTCTGACCGAACGGTCTTGGTCCTGGATTCTGGACGAAAGGATTGGATCCTGGATTCTGAACGAATGGAGCGGACCCTGGATTCTGAACGAATGACCTAGGACCATTCTGCGGTCCAAACGATTCATTCGGATTCTGATTTCTCAGTCGCGCGATCTCCTCAGATGCCCTTCGACTTTGATCAACAAGGACGTTGATTTGATTTCGCGCTGCTTCCAGCTCCTGATACATCTGGGCAATGAGCTGCTCTTGATTTCCATGGGCTGCCATTTTCCTGAAACAAAGAAAAGAGGGAACTCCAAGAAACCGTTAGTAAAACGCACGTTTGTCGAAGATTTTCTCTAGATGGGGCCCCACGGTGGGCGCCAAACTGTTAATGCCAAAAATCGTCCAGAAGGATAACTTAAGGTTGATTGTGGAGCTTAACAACTAAAGAATAGGAATCTTACGACAAAGCGTGCGACAAAGACAGACAAGCGTAAAGAAAACAGAGATTTTGGTGACGCGGGAAAAACCTCAACAAGGAAAAAACCCGCGGACGACTTTGGGGGTCGTCGCTGCACTATGATTGCCAAACAGGGGCGATGTCCTTGTGTTTCGGGAGTTGAAGTACAATGGTTACAATACAAATGAAAGAAAGACTTTAAATGTAAAGTAACAAGTGTTTCGTGCGTATAAAACGAGTGTGTCGTGTGTAAAAAATATGCGTCGAGCGTCATGAGTCGTGCGTCGTGAGCGAACTGTTGAGAGTGAATTCCTTGCTTCAAGTGTTCTTCCCCAAAATCAGATATCCGCAAGTGAGGCTGTGATCTTCGCATTTATAGTCTTCGTAGCTTTAATTGACCCTCATGAATGTAGGAGTAACGGTCGCAACGGTCATCGCATTCAATGCTCGTAATTGCCTCTGTCGGTTACGGTCGTAGGGCATTAATGACATTGACCCTGCATTAAACAGTGAAAGAATGTAACAGTAATATCATACGTTAGTCGGTTGAGGTCGTGAGGTATGTTACGTCGAGGTCGAGTGTCGTGAGCAACTTTCGATTTTACTTTGGTCAAAAGATAAAGTGTTTATGACTTTGACTTTATTGTGAGAAAGTGTAATAAATGTTCTCAGTGTTTTGGTCGTGGTCAAGACTGGTGAAATTTTGCCCAAACAGGGAGAGAGTCTGGTTGAATCCCAACCGTCTTGGTTCGATTCGGACTAAGGAAGACGAAGTGGTCGTGACGTCATGGCGACGTGTCAGAGGCGTGGAGCCGTTGGAGGACAGGTGTCATTCATCCGCACGATGCATGCGAAAAGGTGGTGGACAGGTGTCGACCATCCACCAGGTCGACCTGACACGACGTTGCTATAAATATCACGATTCTGGAGATCACTTCCTTTTATGCTTGCGATATTTTTTGAGAGATATTTTTTGAGGGATTTAGTTGCCTTTTCGTACGTTTGCTATAAATTGAAGAAAGTTTGTTCAATCTTTTCATCGTTTTCACAATGTCGATAGAGCCTGCAATCACCATTATTGGCCAAGAGGGTCTATCGGCTTTCCGGTCGTTATCGGGCGTCCCGGAGGCTCTGCAGATATACTTGCCGGATCAGTTATGGCCGCCCGAGTGCCCAAATGGGCATTTCGTTTTATACGAGTACCCGTTCAAAGTGGGTTTCAAGTGGCCATTCTCCCCGTTGGTTAGGGAGTTCTGGGCAAGTTCCATCTTTCTTCGGCCCAAATGATGCCCCAGTTCTGGCGAATCATCCATGTGATCGATAGGATCACCGACGAGTGGGCGAATCCGTTCACAATGGAGGACCTTCTGGCCTCTCACATGGTTAAGGTGGATAACGACCACCGGTACAGCCTGTTCTCCAAGTACAGGGGAGCTCAGGTCCTGGTGCTGAACACCCAGGTGAACGACCGCGGGTGGAAGGCCCGGTACGTCTTTGGTAAGACACAGTCGCTCGAGCTCCTAGTGGAGGACACGACATAGGTCTCTTCTGGGTGGAACACCAACAGTTAGTTTGTTCTTCTTCTCTTGTCGTACATAATTTTGGAATCGTGCATCTTAGCTAATCATGTGTTTCCATTTCAGCCATCACGTTCCCCGATGCCGGTGTCTCCAAGGAGACGCTGGCGAAGATCGAAAAATTCCGGATGTACAGTCCGGATGATAGATCTTTCTCTGTCCAGCGTAGTCTTAGGGACGAAGGTTCGGACGACGAGGTCCAGATACTTGGGGAGACGGAGACCTCTGCCGAAGAAGAGGCAGAGGAGGAGGCAGAGACAACAGGTAATTAGTCTTACGTTTTATCTGTTTTGTCGTACGTTTTGCTTGTTTGTCTCCTTTCTTATCGTATTTCTTTTATTTTGCAGGTAGGTTAGGCAATTTGCTTACTCACGGCGTGTCGAAGAAGGAGGCTCAACTCCTCCTGGCTCGTCAGGCCAAGGAGTTGAAACGCAAGGCTCCTCCACCCTCGTCGTCGGGGGTAAAGAAGTCCAAAACGGTTCTCTGGAGGGAACCATCGTCGAAGGGTGGTGATCCGTCTAGGGTCGCCACTTCTAAGAAGACGAAGTCACCACCGAGAGTCGTTGATGCGACTCCGGTGAGTGTGGCTGTTAGCCCCAAGTACACAAGATGTAAAAGTATTGAAATATTACAAGTCAAAAGACCACCAGAGATTCGGCAGAAGACTTAGAAGAATTCAACCAGAAGATCATCAGAGCTCGACAGAGCTCTGGCTGAAGACTTCTTCTGTTCTACCAGAAGAACTGTTCACACCAGAAGACCATCAGAGCTCTGGCGTAAGAGCTCTGGTGAATGAAGACCTCTGTGAAGCTTAAGTCTCGTAGAAATCTCTAAGTGTCAGACACGTATCCGTACTTTCCACGTAAGCCCTAAAAGGACAAAGACACACTTTCCATGTGTCACCTCAGGGTTAGATAGTACACTGTCTTTCACTTTATCAGAATATAAATATAAGGGTAGTGGAACGCACAATTGTAAGCTTTTGGAAGAATTGTTTTCCACAATTGTGAGAGCACACACTGCAACATTCCATAGCACTACCACTGTACGATTTGTTTCTTGAGAGATTTCAGAATACACACTTGAACGTGTTCTTGGTGTTATTCAAATATCAATATACGAGCAGCTTATTTACTTGATCTTGTTATCATTTACTGTTCATTATTGATACTCTCACTGTTACATTATCGTCTACACAATCACTCACATTTAATGGCTTTATATAATGCTTTCGCTATCTATTTTATGCTGTTTATGTGATACAACTTGAATCTGGGAAACCTACAATTGGTATCAGAGCGGATTGATTTGCTCAAATCAAACGATCCAATCTAACCAGGTTGATTCATAGTTGTTGATTGTGTCTGTGTTTCAAAGCTTCATAGTATACCATGTTCTAGTGCTTAAAAGTTCAAAAGTTCATTTAACACTCGTTTAAGTTTTCTAGATAGTCTGAAAATCTACTTTCAGTTTAAAACTCTTTCAAAATCTTTTAAAACCTTCGTACTCTGTTTTTCTGTAAAGATGGCTAATAATAACATCAATGCTATCTACACAGCTGGTTCTCTGACCAAACCTCCTACTCTTCTGAGAGATGAATATCCTCAATCGAAGATTAAGATGGTTAACTTCTTTGATGGAATGGATAGAGACTTAATGCGATCTGTCACTGATGGACCATTCCAACCTATGGTTTTGGTTCCACGTGTACCCGCAACAGAAACTACTGTTGAGATTCCTGCTCACTTCGAGGTTAAAACCACCGGGTTTACTAAAGAAGAGAAGCTCAAAATGGAAAATGACCTTAAGGCAGTTAGACTTCTGATCATGGCCATTCCAAACGATATTTTCCAAGAACTAGATTCATGTGTTACTTCGAAAGAAATCTGGGATCAACTTCTTAATCAACTTGAGGGTGGTATCAAAACCCAAAAGAACAGAAGGACCCAATGTATAAATGAATACAATGATTTCAAAGCACTTCCTGAGGAAACCTTACAACAGACCTACAACAGATTTAATGTTTTAATAAACAAATGTAAGAAGTGCGGGGTTGTTAGGTCGAAGGAAGACAACAATGTCTTATTCTTGAAAAGTTTAAATGATGAATGGTTGAATCTATCCATGTCTCTACAAGCTATCCAAGATCTAGATGCATGGTCTCTTACTGATGTGTATGGCACTCTTGCTGCACAAGAGAAGGATGTTTTCAAACAAAAGGGCAAAACCACCATTGCAGGTGCAATAGCTCTGATATCTGACTCAAAAACTCCCACTGAAGGGAAATCCAACAGAGAAAGCTCTAGCAGAGAGAAGAAGAAAGAGAAGGTCGTGAAAAAGAAGGGAAAGAAAAGTTTGGTTGCTGAAAGTGATGCAGAGGAAAGTTCATCAGAGGATGATGATATCAATGCTTTCGCCCAATCTCTTGCCTTAATAACTCAAAAGTTTAACAAGAGATTTGGCAATAAAGTATTTGACAGAAGATGAAGGTACGAGAGAGAAGAGAAAGACGAGAAGAGAGGTTATGCTGCATCTCACCATCAGAACAACAACAGAGCTCCACAAGAGCAAAGACCGCAACAGAAGTACAATCCTCCAGCCCCCCAGAAAGCTGATGCTACCCAACCCATCAACCAGAATGATGGAAGATGCTTTCGATGTGGCAAACCCGGCCATTTTTCTGCTAATTGTAAGGGTAGACTGGTAAAAGACCAGGACTACTACAAGAACAAGTACAAGTACAATTACAGAGAAATAAGCTATGTTGCTGAGATGGAGAATTGGATCTCTGACTCGTCCTCTGATGACGAACCAGAGCAAGCCAATTTTTGCGGGGTTGCTGTGGATGATGAAAGTTTAGAAGAGGTTGCTGACTGGATGACTGGAGAGATGCCAGAGAGAACAACAGAGGAAGATGTGTCTCAGATTGCATGTGCTCTTTCTATAACAGAGCCAAATTACAGAGCGCTGGAGACCACCAAACCCAGTGCCAAGGTATGTTCTACTTCTGAATCAAAATCAGACTCCGAGCTGGAGATGCATGTTTCTTTACTAACAGAGGAATTTCAACTTTTAAAACAAAAGCTCTCTGAGGAGAAAGAGTTGAGGAAACTGGCTCAGAAGGACCTGTCCTTCTACAAGAGAGAGAAAACTCTCTTGGAACAGGAGAAGGAAGAGATATCCAAAGAAAAGACTGAGCTGGAATTTTTGCAAAAACAAAAAGAAAACTCTTTTTCTGAAAAAGTTAAGGAGTTTGAGGAGGTTTTAAAGCAAAAGACTGAAGAGGTTAAGAAATCTGAATATGAAAGGCTTAACTCTGTCGCTCTAAAGGACTATTTTCAAAGGGAAAGAGAAGTTTTACACCAATCTTACAGAAAAAAGAAATTTTAATCAAAAAGTACCATGATGCACAAGATGTGCATATCAAGATAAACTCTCAAATGGATACACAAGGTCTGGGTTTCAATGACCTTGCTCCCTACACTGGAAGGAAGAAGACATCTCTGTCCTCTGCCTTCGGTGTTGGGGAAATCCAAGAAAATGTGATCTCTGGTACTGTAGTCTTTAAAAGAGCTAAAACCTCAGATGTTACAAAGACCAGAAGACTTAACTTTAGGAATGTCAGCTATGACTCCTTGGATCATGAAAAGGTTATAAAACCATCTGCAAAGTTTATTCTTGATCAAGGAAAAGCTGAGATCACATTCCCTGATTCTGTTAAAAGTCTGGATCCTAAAGAGATTTTTCACTTTAACTCTTTTAAGGGACATAAGTCTGTCACTTCTGTGGCTGAATCCTCTGATGTTAAAACACAGAGTGAGCTCAACCCTGAAGCCCCAGACTTCTCTCCTACCTCTGAATCAATTAGAACATCTTTTGAATAGGATCTTAATAGAGTTCTTGAGGAAAATGCTGCATCTGATGCATTAAAACCAAAGTTGAGAAAGTTCAAGTCTACCAAAGCTGATATCTCTGTGATACCCAAAGAGTCTAACACCTCCACCAGAGCCACCAGAGACTTTCTAGGCTCTGACAGTGACTCTGATTCTGAGGTGGATGAGCAGATTTTATGTGCCCAAGAGACTATTTTGCCCAAACCCAAGCAGGCATCTGTTGAACCTGGAGTTTTGAAAAATGTTTCATTCTTTAAGAACCAATCCAGATTTATACCAGTTCCTGATTTTAAAAACAAGGGTATCAGAATTCTTTCTTCTGATGTGATAGAAGAGAAGAGAAGAGAGAAAGCTAAAAGTGTTTATGTGAACCACATTTTAGTTCCCTTTGCTTATAAACCAATCAGATTTACTCCAGAGCAGAAGGGCAAATGGATAGTCAATGACAAACCTATTCCCAACTCTGCAGTAAATAAAAGGAAAAACACCTTTTGGTCAAAAGAATCTGTTCCAAGAAACAACAACTTCAAGAAACCAAACCAGGACAGAATGTATGTGAAGACATCTGGTCCTAAAGTTTTTCAATCTCCAGTACCATTCAATCAACAATTTTTGAATAAAAACAACAATTTGCACCAATCATCTTCATGTTCTATCAACTGCAATTGCATTCAACTTCTGTTAAAATTGCAAAATCACATGAATGGTCCTCACTGTATTCTAAATCAGTCACTTCAAAGGAAAAATCCTAAGACTGTCCAGAATACATAGAGAAAATCCTCTGGCACACCATCACAAGATGGAAAGCCAGCAGGTAAGTCAAACACCCCCAAGCCTAACCAGAAAGGACCCATTATGAAATGGGTACCTAAAAAGAACTAATCTGTCTTGTAGAAGCCTCATGTGCAGATCCGGTATTTATATTCAGGATGTTCCAGGCACATGACAGACAATAAGGAGCTGCTAACTTCATTCTAAGACAAAATGGGAAGTGCAGTAACCTTTGGAGGAGATGGACAGGGACAAATTAAAGGTTATGGTGTTTTAAATAATGGTGGTGTTTCAGTTTCTAAGGTTGCTTATGTTAAAGGTTTAAACCATAATCTACTCAGCATAAGTCAACTATGTGATCATGTATTCGATGTCAATTTTTAGAAAAAATATTGTTCTTTGTTGCTTTCCGAGTTTGGTCAAGAGCTTTTAAGAGCCGACAGAAAAGGCAATCTGTATAAAATGAATTTTAATCCAAAACAAAGTTCTACAACAGAAAAACTCTATTTAGTCTCTTTGAAAAAGGAAGATGCCTGGCTCTGGCATAAAAGATTTGCCCATCTAAATTTCTCAAACCTTGACAAGCTCGTGAAGTTGAACTTAGTGAAAGGTTTGCCTGCTCTTAAATTTGACAAAGACCATCTCTGTTCTGCTTGTGAGTTGGGTAAGCTAAAAAGAGCTTCACACAGAACAAAGAGTGATCACAATTGCTCCAGACCTTTGCATATGCTTCATGTGGATCTTTGTGGTCCAATTTCTGTGCAAAGTCTGTCCGATAAAAAGTATATTCTTGTTCTTATAGATGAATTTTCTAGATATACTTGGATTGAGTTCATCAGAGTAAAATCTGATGTCCCAGAAATTCTGATAAGTTTGTTGAAGAGGATACAGGTTCTGTTAGGTCTTAAAGTCCAAAAGTTGAGAAGTGATAATGGGACAGAGTTTAAGAATGCCAGAATTGATGCCTACCTATCAGAGGAAGGAATCTCCCAGAACTTCTCAGCTGCCAGAACTCCCCAACAGAATGGTGTTGTGGAGAGAAAGAACAGAACTCTGGTAGAAGCCGCCAGAACAATGTTGACAGGTTCTATTCTCCTAATCAACTTCTGGGCAGAGGCTGTGTCAACAGCCTGTTTTACCCAAAACAGAGTTGTAATAGTGAAAAGATTCAAGAAGACTCCCTATGAACTCATCAACAACCGAAGGCCAAATGTGAAATATTTTCATGTTTTTGGCTGCAAATGCTACATCTTAATTGACAGAGAACAACTAGGCAAGTTCGACAAGAAGGTTGACGAAGGAATCTTTATTGGTTATTCCTTAACCTCTAAAGCCTACAGAGTCTACAATACAAGAACCAGAGTCATTCAAGAGAGCATAAATGTGTCCTTTGATGAAAATACATCAAGCTCCTCTGATCGAAAATCACCAGAGGGGACATAGACAAAAGAGAAGCCCAGTTCTTCAAAGTCAAGGGAAGAAGACATCAATTTAATATTCAATGATTTCTTCGATGATGATGATTCCTCTGTCAACATCACCAGAGGGAATCAAGCTCAGAACTCTGCTGAACAGAACCTAACAGGTACAACTCTTACAGGTCCCTCCAATTCTTCACCATCTACTTCTCTGTCTACAGGTGTAATTCAGAGAAATGGACCACAATCAGATGTAAGAGAATCTGAACAAGAGCCATCATCACCCCTTCTGACTCACATTGGGAGAAGTTCCTTGTTTGAAAGCTCACCCTTTCAGAGCCCTGTTGGTACATTACAGAGCAATGAGGCCACTCTCCAGAGTAGTGTGCCACAGAGCCCTGGTGCCATTCCTCAGAGCTCTGACGTTGACATACATCTTTTCCCATTAGAAGCACAGACTCCATCTGTTGTCGATGCTCCAATGACCAGATGGACAAAGGATCACCCCCATCATCAGATTATAGGTGCTGCTGAAGATGGTGTAAAGACAAGATCAACAACAATCAATGAGGCTTTCTTTGTTAATTTTCTAAGTATGATTGAGCCGAAAAAGATCTCTGAAGCCCTGGAAGACCCAAACTGGATTGAAGCTATGCAAGAGGAGCTTCTGGAGTTTGAAAGAAATAAAGTTTGGTCCTTGGTTCCACTCCCTGAAGACAAAGCTGCTATTGGAACCAAGTCGGTGTTCAGAAACAAAAAGGATGAAGACGGGATTATCATCAGAAACAAAGCTCGACTGGTTGCAAAGGGATATTGCCAAGAAGAAGGTATTGATTACGATGAAACCTTTGCACCTGTAGCTAGGCTAGAATCAATCAGAATCTTCTTAGCCTATGCTGCCCATAAAGGTTTCAAAGTCTACCAAATGGATGTGAAATCTGCCTTTCTAAATGGCAAACTCCAAGAAGAAGTCTATGTCCAGCAACCACCAGGTTTTGAAAGCCCAGAGTTTCCAGACCACGTATACAAGCTAGACAAAGCTCTGTATGGCCTTAAACAAGCTCCCAGAGCCTGGTATGAAACTCTGTCAAATTTTCTGTTGACTAATCATTTCGAGAAAGGTATTGTCGATACAACTCTATTCTTTAGAAGGTATAAGAATGACATTCTTCTGGTACAGATATATGTTGATGACATTATCTTTGGGTCTATAAGGCAGGAATATTGTGACAGGTTTGAGGATTTGATGAAAAGTGAATTTAAAATGAGCATGATGGGAGAACTTTCTTTCTTCCTTGGTTTACATGTTAAACAATCTATCATAGGCACTTTTATAAGTCAATCAAAATACATCTCTGATATTTTGAAAAAGTATAAGCTCAATAATTCAAATCCGATGAAAACTCCTATTGCTACTGGAGTTAAACGTGACTCTGACCCTCAAGGTCAATCTGTGGATGTCAAGAACTACAGAGGCATGATAGGGTCACTTCTGTATTTAACTGCAAGCAGACCTGACATAATGTTTGCAACCTGTCTTTGTGCCAGATTTCAAGCAAATCCTAAAGAATCCCATTTGTCTGCTGTCAAGCGAATCTTTAAATATCTCAAAGAGACTCAACTTTTGGGTCTCTGGTATCCTCTTAATTCTGGTTTCGAGCTTATTGCATATACAGATTCAGATTATGGAGGATGCAAGAACGACAGAAAGAGTACTTCTGGCAGCTGCCAATTGCTTGGAGACAAACTAGTCAGCTGGACACCCAAGAAGCATAATTGCGTATCAACTTCTACAGCAGAAGCAGAATATGTTGCTGCTGCTAGTTGTTGTTCTCAAGTGATCTGGATGAAAACACAGCTCAAGGACTATGGCCTAGAGTACAACAAAGGCCCAATTCTGTGTGACTCCAAGAGTGCAATAGCAATTACAGCTAATCCAGTTCAGCACTCGAAGACAAAGCATATTGACATAAGATACCATTTTATAAAGGATCATGTTGAAAAAGGGACGATTGAAATGTACTTTGTTTCAACCGACTTCCAACTTGCTGATTTGTTTACAAAAGCCCTTGATGAAAGGAGATTCAACTTCTTAATCAGCAAGATGGGCATGCTGAACATGTCCTCCTAACTCTGTTTAAAATTCACCAGAGCTCTGTCAAATTAGTTAGGTAGGATATTTCACCAGAGCCTCTGATGATCATCTCAGAGCTCTGCCAACATACTTTTTCAATATTCTCTTCTGTAAATTCCATATCTGTAAATACTTTTGTTTTCCTTTTTGTAAATATTGTTGCAAGAAAAGAGAAAAGCTAAAAAGAAAAATCTGTCATTTAAGCTCATCTTTTTAGGGGGAGCTTAAGAGGAAAATAAGCATGGTTTAAGGGGGAGCAAGTCAAATCAGTTTCAAATCTAAATGACTTTGATCTTTGAACTTTAAAGGAAATCTTTTTGAGGAAGGAAAAACCTGTTCTGATGAAAACATCTTTTGATAATGTCAAGAACTTACCAGAACTCTGACATTTCACCAGAGCCTCTGATGATGCTCACCAGAACTCTGTGTCTCTGAGTTAGTTCTGCTCTTGTTCTTTGACTACTTTCACATCAGATACATGATTTTTAAATGATTTTAGGGTAAAGGTGAAACATCTTGGGTTACTTGAAAAGAATGAAAAAGGTCACTCATTAGAGGCAGAATTGTGCTGAGTTCCACCAGAGCTCTGTCAATTTTCTGCCACGTCATCAGAAGTACTGTCATCAGAGGTGTGGGTTATTCTTAAGCGTCAACCACTTGCCACCCACATATCTCTAACCGTGACGGTTCCATAGCCAGAAAACTGTTAGACCCAATCCACGTGGCAATCTCTGATTGAGAAACCAACCGTTAACTGTTCCCACGTTCTACTGTAGAGGCCACTCCACTATCAGAAACTCAAGTACCTACAGTACCTACGATGGTTATCCAGCCACACACTTCGAGTATAAATACCCATTCCCATGACCCATTTCATTTCTTACGCTTACTGAATATTCAAACCTTCATATCCTTCCCTCCTTCGTTCAAAACCCTTTGAGTTCTTCAAAACTCTAGAACCTGCAACAATGGCTGAACAAGCTCACTCAGCAGAATCGAGCCGAATAGGGCCTGTAGACCAAATCGTAATCCTACCTTACGATTTTGTAGATAATAACTATCGTTTCGACGCCAATCCAGCCAACTACTTGCCAGTTTATCATGTGTTTGTAGAGTTTTTCAGAAAGTCAGAAATCTTCCGAGCCCTCACAATGTTCGACGATGACCTACCAAAACTTTATGTCCAATAATGGTGGACTACATGTCAGTTTATTCCAGAACAAAAAGGGATCATCGGAAACGTTGATTCTGGAAGACAGGGAGGAGCATGAACAGTACGCATTCGTGACAAGACCCTCGGAAGAGTTTTTGGGATGTAGACCAAAAGACAGTTGGGGATTCCTGCGTATTAAAAACCCCTAAAGGTTTCTGTTCTTCTTGACTTTACGCGCTTCTTGGGCTACAATGCCACCCTGAACAAGATTGGAGAATTCAGAAGAGGAAACTTACCCCCAGTGTGGAATTTCATGTTTTCCACACTCAACAGAACCTTAACATGTAAAAGTGGTAGCCAAGACCAAGCTAGCACTGAAATCCTTCAGATTATGTATGGCCTGTACTTCAAAAGAAATTTCGACTATGCCAAAATCCTCTACAAAGACCTTATGTCCGCCGTAAATACAAAGACGACAACTATAACAAGAGGAGGTGTTGTAGGAGTCCACAGGAATGTGAAGCATATCAGATATCCACGATTTATCAGTTTGGTCATCAGAGAAGCCTTCCCAACCTTGCAACTAACTCAACAAGACAATCCAACCCCTGTTTGGGTGATGTCCAGATTCTCTCCAACAACTACAGGTGAGTATTCTAACACCAGAAGGGTACCACGAACCATGTTGTCTTTAATAGCACCAACCCACATATATCTACAGAACTATAGACATGTTGCTCAACCTCAAGAACCTGAGGTGAGATCCCCAACATACTTAGGTCCTGAGCCTTCGTTAGAGTCTGTAAGTGAGATAAGAGAAGAGGTAGAAGTTCAAAGACCAGTGGCAAGAGTACCCGAAGTGGGGTCTTCCTCTGCCCATGTCGTGGAGGAGGAAGTAGTGGACATAGCATCCCCTTTGAAGGCTGTCCAAGGGGAAGTTAGGGAAACTGCAGAGGTGGAAGAGATTTCGTCCTCCTCTGGCAGTAGTGAGGAAGAGGAGAGTGAGGGAGAGACTTCTGAGTCTTCTGAACCCCTAGGAACCGAGGGAAACGTGAGTATAGAACAAGATGTTCGTATGAACACACATGTACGTTTTCGCAGCCCAACTCCCAGTGCAACCACACAACCTATCCTTGGTGATCAAGACCAAATGGATATTGAAACAGAGGTGCACACCTCGAACCCAAACCAGCTTGAACCACCAGAGGCAACTCTTCACGCCTCTGGTATGCACGAAACCGGGGAATCCATTTTCGGTAATGATGGCCAATCGCCCCAGACCATCAATAGGTCGCCAACACACGTTGAAGCCTCTGTGGCTTGCATAGACTTGACACAAACTAGCCCAGAGATCTTTCGTATCTCGCGTAGGCAATGTCCAACTTAGGGACATTGGTATGACTTAGTATCACAAGGGAAGACCTGTCTTGATCCCAGGTCCTCTCAACACATCAGATTTCCTTCTCCAGAACCTGAGCTGGAAGAGGAAACTCTGATCAGAACGCCTGTAGATGTTTCCCCTGAAAAGGAACATCAAGGATCGGGTGGAAGTCCTCCAAGAGCCAACCTAAAAACAACTCTTGATGGAGGCGCCTCTGAGCTCGAGGCTGACTTGGATCCATGTGTTGGAACCAAGGTTACCCCCGCTGACACTGTCACCAGAGCAGAGCTCAAAAGCTTCTGTGACAGTATTAGCAACTCCTTGAATGAGTATAAACTTATCAATGAGAAGAAAGAGGAGCTGATCCAACAAGAGAATGCTTCTTTGAAGTCTGAGCTGCAAGAGGTCACCAGAAAATATGCAGAGACTTCACAGACATTGGTTGATTCAGAAAGAGCCAGAGCAGAGGAGACAACAAAGTTAACAACAGAGCTCGCTGACTTGAAAAGAACCATGGCAGAGAACCACACTGCAGTAATGAACAAAACTCTGCCCATGCCTTCCATTCTCCCCTCTGACTCCAACATCAGATCCTTGACAGAGATGATCAAAATTTCTGTCAAGAATGCTATCAAAGAGGCCACTACATCTTCTTCTACTCCACTCAATATATCTGGTCCAAGCCCCAATGAACTACCTATGACAGTTGGCCAGATGGGAGAATTCAGTAGAAACGTCCTAAGCAAGATAATGACAATCTCGTCTAAGTTCGTCATGAAAGCCCAGACGACAGAGAGACATGTACAGACATCTCTTGACTCTCACAAATTTAACTTTGAGAGTCAAGTTGATGAAATCAGAACTGCTGCAACAGAGGTCGAAGATGCATTGAAAAAGGCTGTTACTACCTTCACAGATGCTATTATCCAAGCCAGTTCCAGAAAGAGGCCTGCAAAAGAAACCACAGAGGGAGAACCTTCAAAGAATAAGCCTAAGTTTGTTGCCCCAGACTCTCCTATCGTTACGCGACTCTCTGACGAAGATGATGATGATGATGATGATCAGGATGATAACGATGACACCCACAGAGATGCCGCAGGGCCTTCAGGTGATAAAACAGGAGAGTCCTCAGAGCAACGAAAGGGGGAGACAGAGAAAGAAAAGGAGACAGAGAAAGAGCAAGAGAAAGAAAAAGAGGCAGAGGAGACAGAAAAGGGGAAAGAGACAGAGGCCGAGATAGAAAAAGAAACACAAGGGGAGATGGAGACAGAGGAAACTCCAACATAGACAGGGTTGGTTGAGTTCGAGGAATTCGACTACATATTCAAAGACAGAATGATCAAAGCACCAGAAGCGTCGACATCTCAACCACCAGTAGTCATCATTCTTGACACTCCTCCCCAATCCCTAAGAAATGAACCAAAGAGAACAGAACCATTATCTGCTGATGAACAAATAAACCAAAACCAAACCCAAACTACACAAGAGCCTGAAAATCTTGCTGACTTCCTAATGGCTGAGACGCATGATGATCAGAACCCGCCTCAAAACCTACCAGAGCAGAACCCTGAAGCTCAACACTCCGAGAAACCTGCAATTGAAAAGGTTTTCTCATATCTCTATGCTGACAGAGATATCATTCCAGTGAGTGGCGTACCCAACAAACTATACCTAAACCCAATCAGAGCCAATAAACTTTCAGATCAAAGGCGAAGGTTCATCTCAACCAAATCTCATCTGAACAAAGCCATAAATTCATCTTTTTCAATCAACAGAATTCTGAAGATAGAAGCGAAGAAGTTTTCCCATGACAGAGTTTTGTACCATGTTTACACAGTGGAGTCAGAAGACAAGAAGATAGAAAGTTTCAATGACAACGATCTTGTGCTTCTGAATCCCTATGATTTGGTAACTCTTCATAATTATTGTGTCAACTACATTGACAGATACAGGGGCACAGGAACTGCCATGAGGGAAATTCAGCTTGCTATGCAAGAACACGTCGATCTCAGAACGCAAACTGACTTTCAGCTTGGCATGGAATTTGAAGTTGAGAAATTGGCTATTGGTCCTCCTAATGAGAGTCTTGAGGGTCTTGATCATCACAGAATAGGAACTGTTGTTGGAGATCCAACAATACTTATCTGCCGACAAAAGGGCATCAAGAAAGCTATAAGATTAGAAGAAGCCCACAAGTACTCAAGTGAATCGCTGAAGTATCTCAGGAGAATTATCTTGGATCTTCCAAGAGAAAAGTGCCCTGAAGAAGATTTAAAGAGCTACATCAACCAGATAGACCTCATGATAGAATTCAGAGAACTGATCAGAAGATTCGACATAATTCTAAGAGGAAACTATTATGCTTAGTATACTATTTCTTTGTTCTGCATTGTAACACTTTAAAATAATAGTATCAAGATTCACAGAGGATGATCTTCTCCTCTGTCTTTTGTTTGATTATCTCTGTAATTTGCATTTTTTTTCAATACTTAGGGGGAGATTGTTAGCCCCAAGTATACAATATGTAAAAATATTGAAAATATTACAATTCACAAGACCACCAGAGATTCGGCAGAAGACTTAGAAGAATTCAACCAGAAGATCCTCAGAGCTCAGAGCTCTGGCAGAAGACTTCTTCTGTTCTACCAGAAGAACTGTTCACACCAGAAGACCATCAGAGCTCTGGCGTAAGAGCTCTGGCGAATGAAGACCTCTGTGAAGCTTAAGTCTCGTAGAAATCTCTAAGTGTCAGACACGTGTCCGTACTTTCTATGTAAGCCCTAAAAGGACAAAGACACACTTTTGATGTGTCACCTCAGGGTTAGATAGTACACTGTCTTTCACTTTATCAGGCTATAAATAGAAGGGTAGTGGAACGCATAATTATAAGCTTTTGGAAGAATTATTTTCCACAATTGTGAGAGCACACACTGCAACATTCCATAGCACTACCACTGTACGATTTGTTTCCTGAGAGATTTCAGAATACACACACTTGAACATGTTCTTGGTGTTATTCAAATATCAATATACGAGCAGCTTATTTTACTTGATCTTGTTATCATTTACTATTCATTATTGATACTCTCACTATTACATTATCGTCTACACAATCACTCACATTTAATGGCTTTATATAATGCTTCCGCTATCTATTTTATGCTGTTTATGTGATACAACTTGAATCTGGGAACCTACAGTGGCCACTCCTTTGACTGGAGAGGTCGCCTCTTCTCCCTCGTCGGCCGACAAAGGGAAAGGGAAGATGACGGAGGAATCCAGCGGTACGATGACGGTGAATTTCATGCTGCCATCCAATTTCATGTTCGGTGAGGACATGGATATCGACAAGATCTTCCCCGACCTGGGGAAATTTCTCCATCTGTCCTTTGAGGAACGACTGCGGGAGGTCACGGTCGACTAGATGGGATCGCAGGTCGCAGAGCTGACCTTTAAGGTATTCATGACCCGTCTGTCTTATATGTTTCCATTGTATATTTCTTAACGTTTTGATTTCTGACGTTTGTATGTATAATCGTGCGAATACAGGCGTTCCAGACTTCTCTCTGTTTGTATGCCCATATGGAGAAGATCCATAGGGTTACCCCCATTGCCTTGGAGAAAATGCACAAGGCGCAAGAGGAGGCTCGCTTAGCAAGGATACAGGAGAAGCTGACGATGAAAAGGGTTGAGTGCCTTTCCGCGAAGCTCAACAAAGCCCAGGACTTCTACGAGGTGTCGATGAGGGCGAAAGAAGACCTTCAGCGCCATCTAAGGGAGACCCTTGAGAAGTCCTCTGCGACTGAGGCGGAGTTAGGAGCGACTAAGGGCTCCTTGGCCGAGAGCGAAAAACAGGTCAAAGACCTTAAGTTTCTCGTCGAGGCGAAAGAGGGGGAGATCACGTCCTTAGAGGAGCGACTCCAACCGTTTAAGGCTCTGACCCGTCTGAGGGTCCGAGCGGCGATCATGCGTCGCCATTTGCGGGGGTTAGACCCTATGGCCGGAGCCGAAGAAGAGGTCGCCACTTACTTGGAGCAGGTCGGGGACGAGGAAGACCTCGGCCAGGAAGACAAGCTCGAAGAAGGGGACCCGTCGGACGCTGAGGTCGCTGGAGATGGCGACGAGGAGATCGCTAAGGAGCAAGACCCTTCTCTGCCTTGACTTTTTTTGTTGTTGTACTTTTGTTTATTTCTTTCGATGTGGGGCGACTATAATCGGTCGTGCCCTTTTACTTGTAACTTTTGGATATAAATAAAAGTAAATTTTTGTTACGCTATCGCATTAATTTAATTCGTCGTAATAAACAAAATAAACGAAAGGCAACAAGATTTAAAGAACGAGCGTATAAAGCAGTAAGATGGATGCAAAATTGTACGACATTGGTACACGTAACTTTAGAAGTAACCGGGCGACTGGGCCGAAAAATTTCTAAGTACGGGGTTCGAGTCATAAGACTTTGACTCCGAAACTCAGATTAAAAAAGCACCCGTTGTGATTGTAAGATCCATGAAATGAATCATAAGATTCTATCTATGACGTATGAGTCATGACCTATCGGTCGTGACATATTAATCGTGACCTTATAGTCTTAGAGACTTTGTTTCTCACGATATAAATCGTAAGACTGACATTCGTGCGATTCTGCGAGCCTGCAATGTAAGATCAGGGTTGGTCGTTGGTTTGACCAATGACCCTTCGATGCTTATGTCAGTAATCGTTTGTCGAAATAAATCAGAAGTAAATTTTTAGAAGAAATACTTCTTTAAATGTACTGCGTTCCAGCTACGTGGGATGTCTTGGTTGTCGAGGGTTTTAAGCCAGTAAGCACCCTTTCCGACGACTACAGATATTCGGTAAGGTCCTTCCCACTTAGTGGATAATTTAACTGCGTTTGGTTCTTTGGTGTTTTGGAATACTCGTCTTAAGACGTAGTCACCTTCTTGAAAGATCTTGGTCTTAACGTTTTTGTTGAAATGTCGCTCAACAATCTGTCGTTGGGATGCCATTTTGACTAAAGCGGACTCTCTTAGCTCTTCGAGAGCGTCGAGATCGTAGCTTAAGTCCACCAAATTATGATCGACGGATGTATGTCTCGATGTCGGGAGTTGCACCTCAATAGGTAAGATGGTTTCACAACTGTGAACCAATGAAAAATGGTGTCTGTCCTGCATGGAACGTTAGTCTGGATAAAAGAGATGACCTCTCTATCCCGAATCTGGGAGTAGGCAGCTGCTTCTATCCACTTAGAAAAATAATGTGTAAGAACTAATAGAAAAACTTTCTGCCCTAGGGCAGGAGGTAATTTACCGACGACTTCCACTCGCCACCTTATGAAGGGCCACGGGACCAAAGACGTATGTAGAGGTTCAGAGGGTTGGTGTATCATACCTGAGTGTCGTTGACATGCGTCGCAACTTTGGACGTACTTGATGGCATCTTGCCTTAATGTTGGCCAATAGTAGCCTTGTCATGATATACGATTTGCAAGGCTACGACCACCGGAATGGTTGCCACATCCGCCGTCGTGCATTTCTTTCAGAATGTTTTGTACTTGTTCTGGAGTATCGATGCATCGTAGGTTGAGACCTGTCGATGATCGTCGATAAAGTCTCCCACCAATGATGAGGTATTTCTAAGCTTTAAATCGAATCTTTCGAGCTTCCATTCTATCTTCAGGTAGTTGATCGTGCATAAGATAGTTCTTGATATCGCACGACCTACCATTTTTTGTGTTAAGAACACAAATCGCTTCGGAGTCCTCGATGGACGAGGTTGCTAGATGTATCATAGGAATGACGTCGAACGACGACCTATTGAGTGCCGATCCAAGATTTGCTAGCGCATCGGCTTGAGTGTTTTGATCTCTGGGGATCTGTTCGATTGAGAACGGATCAAACATCTTTGACTTCTCCTTGGCTATCCTGAGGTAAGCCATCATTTGGAATATTTTGCCGTGAATTCCCCGTTTATTTGGTTTACGACCAATAGAGAATCGATTCTGACGTGAAGTCCGGTTTCCCCCAAGTCGTGAGCCATATTCATGCCCACGATTAGAGCTTCGTATTTTGCCTCTTTGTTGGTGGCTTTGAAATCACATCGTATAGAGTACACCATCTTGCCCCCCTGTGGGGACCTTAAGACGACACCAAGACCTGCTCCTCTGGAGTTTGAAGATCCGTCGACATGGAGCACCCTGGTCGTGTCGTTTGTAGTCGCCACAGCATAGGCCTCGACCTGTGCTTCTTTTTCCAGTTCAGGACTGAAATCAGTGACGAAGTCGGCTAGGGCCTGTGAATTAATTGCCGTACGAGGCTTAAAGTCAATATTGTAGGCGCTGAGGTAGATACTCCATTTTGCTAGTTGTCCTGTTAGCTCTGGCTTTCTCAGGACCGACTTGAGAGGAAAATTTGTTACGACGGTAATGGGATGGGATTCAAAATAGTGCCGTAACTTCTTTGCTGCTGTAACCAGCGACATAAGTAATTTCTCCATGGACGTATATCGTGTTTCAGCGTCCAGTAGAGACTTACTGACGTAGTAAATCGGTAGCTATTGCCTGTCGTCCTCTCTAGTCAAGACGACACTTATTGAGTGTGGACTTACGGCGAGATACAGTTGTAGGACCTCGTGTTCTTCTGGTTTCGAAAGCAAGGGTGGAACGGCCATATATTCTTTCAATCGTTGTAGCGCTTGCTCGTGATCGTCTGTCCAGTCAAAACCTTTGTTCTTTCTCAAGACATTATAGAACAGGCAACATTTATCCGACGATCGTGAGATGAAGCGATTTAACGCTGCTACACGACCTGTAAGTCGTTGGACCTCCTTGAAGTTTCTGGGCGATTTGATGTTTACCAAGGCCTTGATTTGATCAGGGTTTGCCTCTATGCCTCGTCGTGTGACCATGTACCCTAGAAATTTCCCGGCGCTAACCCCTGTTGATCCCGAAGGGCTCTACAAGTTTGTAGAAGGGGGGGGGGGTGAATACAAACACACAGATTTTACTTTTCTAAATTGTTTATTGATAAATCATTAACAATTTACAGCTTGTTGCGGAAACAAGATTAAGGTTAAACCTAAATCTAAACAAGTTGGAACACTAAGTTTCTTGCACTAAGAAAAAGAAGGAAATTACTAATAATAACCTATCTCAAGATAAGAAGGATGAACTTGTCCAGAGTTAGCAAGTTACTTCAAAATGAAGTGAGTTCTTCTTCTTATATACTGCATGCAGTTAATGCATTGCAGTTTACACTTTACACGTGGCAGCAGCTGATTGGTTGCATGTCATTGACCTTTGTTGACAACCTTAGTAGCCGCATGTTTTGAACAGTATAGTATCAGAGGGGTTGTACGATTTCAGACAATAAGGAGGTTCTTTTTCTGACATATCGTACGGAGACGTGCAAGGGTGGTTAAGACAAAAATACTTTGTACGAAGGACTTCATGATCAGCTTTTCGTTGATTCAGCGATCTATCATTCTATATCAGCGAATGATAGAGTTCAGCGATAGCTGAAGTCTTGTACTTGATACTTCACGTTGAGTGGACAAATCTGAGTCTTCGCTGATCCGCATCAGTTCATTAGGAGACTTGTCGCTGGCTCTTGAGCTTGATCTTCGACTTCAGCGTAGAACCTGTGTTAACGTGAAACTTGTCTTCAGGGATCATAAGTAAACAACTAACTTATCAGCGATCACCATAAGTACTGAACAGACTCAGAGTATTATGGTGAACAGTGTTCGCTGAATGTTTAATCTAAAGAGTGAGAGTTCCTATCAGCGGTACTGTAAGGTCTTAGTACTTTATCAGCGATAGTGAAACTCTTATACATATTGTTTACGTACAATTTTCACTAAGTATATAAGAGAGGGTCATTATCAAATCACTGAGGGTTTGGATCAACAACCCCGAAGGAATATTTCGTAGGATTCAGCTTCAGCTGATATTGTCGAAGGAAGTCGAAGGATTTCTTTAGATGGTCGATGTGGTCGGTCGCCTGTTTAGACTTGACAAGCATGTCGTCAATGTAGACCTCCATGGTGTCGCCAATGTGTTCTTTGAACATATTGTTAACCAATCGCTGGTAGGTTGATCCTGCATTTTTTTAACCGAAAGGAATGACTTTGTAGCAGTATATGCCTTTATCCGTCGTGAAAGCAGTCTTCTCCTGGTCTTTGCTATGCATCAGTATCCGATTGTACCCAGAATAAGCATCCATGAACGTCAAAAGTTCATGTCATGCGGTCGCGTCGACTATAGCGTCGATGTGGGGTAGTGGGAATGGATCTTTAGGACATGCCTTGTTAAGGTCTGTGAAGTCGATACACACTCGCCACTTCCCATTCTTCTTCTGTACGACCACGACGTTGGCTAATCAGTCGGGGTATTTCACTTCTCTGATCTTCCCGGTCTTAAGCAAGTTGTCGACCTCATCGTTGATCACCTTGTTCCGCTCAGGAGCGAATTTTTGACGTTTTTGCTTGATTGGTTTGAAGGATGGGTCGACGTTTAGTTTGTGGGATATGACATCGGGGTTTATGCCCACCATGTCTTCGTGCGTCCAGGCGAAACAATCAGCGTGTTCTTGCAAAAAGGAAATTAGATGACTCTTTATGACGGGATCTAATGATGCCCCTACAAAGACAATTTGATCAGGCTTGTCCTGGTCCAAGATGACTTCTTCTTGACGATAATCATTTGAGGACTCAGGGATATCCTGGACCTGTAATTGTCGTGTCAAAGTGATAACGCCACTTTTTGGCGTTATTTTCGGTTCTCAAACCAACGAGATTGGCTTGTATTCAAGTAAAAAGGCGTGTATTTTATGGTTTATCGAGTGGAATGTGCAGGTATTCTAAAAGGCGGTAATCCTCGAGAAAAGAAGCTAAAAAGAGTCCAAAAGAGAGCCAAAACGAATCCCAACGGAAGCCCGAGATCCTAGCCCAAAACCGCGGCGTGCAGTTTTCCGAAACCGCGGCGTGCAGATTTCCCAAACCGCGGCGCGCGGTTTGCAAACCGCGCGCAAGCCGCAGCACACACTGTTCCACGCCGCCGCGCGGTTTGGCGCGCGGTTTGCAAACCGCGGCACAAACCGCGGCACGCAGAAATAACATTCGTTTTTTTGGAGATTTTAGGTCATTATTCGCACAACTTTTCGAGGACGGCCAGAGCAGTTTAGGGGGCGATTTCTGGAGATTTTTCGGGGTCTTTGGAAGCACGATAGAGGTTCAAACGAGGATCAATTCATCACGCGAAGTAGATACGAGCACGATAGAAGGGAGTCATCACATTCATCACGATTTCATCTTTTTCGTTTATCATGTTTACATATTCGTTTTCACCCTTTTCTATTGTGTTTGAATCCACCACCGGCATGAACTAACCTGTTCATGTTGGGGGCTGGAATGATTTCGGTTTATTAAGCATGTAAACAAACGATTTGAACTTTTATCAGTTTTTCCGTTATTAATGAAGCATGTGATTTCGTTCTTAATGCTTTTGTGGATTTGGCCAATTTACAATTGAATTGTTGTTAGTAATTAAGTTCGAGAGAATTGATTGCTATTTAGAATTAGGAATTGCATGCCTAAAGTCCGAAAGGTGATAGAGATATCCCGAGTAAGCTTTAGTCCCATTTAAACCGTTAGGTTGACATCGAGAGATAAAAATCTAGCCAATTTAAATATAAATCGTGTACTTAATGTGTTTTGGAATCCATAGGTGAGATCGAGAGATTAAACTCATCCTTTTCAAAATAAAACCCGTTGTTGTTCGAAAGAGAACGACTGTGATCTTAAAAGATTTGGGAATCATTAAGGGGATTAACTGGTAACTGTTTTGAGTCAGTTGTTTGCATGTGTAGAACCTGAGGATTTCCAACCCTCAACTTCTCTCTCTATCGAAGTTTCTAAGTTGTATACTGTTTCGTTGTGATTTCATATTCGTTGCAATTAAGTAGTTTTAAATTAAACCAACCTTCCAATTTCGACAGTTCAATTAATAGTTCTTATAGTAATTGTGATACTTAGTTCCTAGTTCCCTTGGTTCGATACTCGTACTTCCGTACGTTATTACTTGATTCGACACCGTACACTTGCGGTTAGATTTTAGGGGGGTTAAACCCTCCTATCAAGTTTTTGGCGCCGTTGCCGGGGAACTGGTTGCAACTAATAGCACTGCTATCTATACGCGCTATTAGATTGGGCATTTTATTTTCTTGTCATTTTATTTCATTCACTTTTAGTTTCTGGATTATTGACTTTGTTTTCTTCTTTTCAGGTGCTACTTGGTTTATGCCAAGGAAAACCCGAGGGAAAAAACTCGAGCCTATCGACCCAGAGATCGAAAGAACCACCCGTCGTCTACGAAAAGAAGCGAAAGCTAAGCGGAATCTGAAATTCGAGATGTCCGACGACGAGAGACCACCTCGCAACAACCCACCACCACCTCCCGCGAGACGTCCTATGCGGTCGTTCGCCGATCCGAATGTGGCGGCGGCCCAAATAGGCATTCAAGCGCCCGCTACTGGGGCAAACTACTTCGAGCTGAAGCCGAGCACCATCATGATGGTGCAGCAAAACCAGTATGGAGGGACGCCGACAGAAGACCCTCATGCACACCTTCGTGCATTTGAGCGGGTTTGCAACACTTTCAAGATCAATGGCATGAATGAAGATGCCATCAAGCTGCGATTATTTGGATTCTCCCTCAAAGGCCGAGCCGAAGCATGGACCGAGAGCATCCAGCCAGATTCGGTTACCACATGGGCACAATTGAAGGCTGCGTTCCTTCAAAAGTTCTTTCCCCCAAGTCGGACCGCCCAACTAATGGCCGAGATCACCCATTTCGCACAATGGGATCAAGAAACGTTATATGAGGCTTGGGAGGGCTTCAAGGACATGATCAAGAAATGTCCTCACCATGGGTTACAAGATTGGGTCATCATTCAGACCTTCTTTAGTGGCCTTCACCCGCAGTTTAAAAATGATATCACTGCTGCCGCGGGTGGAGCACTAATGGATAAATCTTATGAGGAAGCATGTGAGCTGATCGAGAACTTGGCCGAGCACAGTTTCTCTACTCCACGATCAGCTTTAAGAAGAGTAGCAAGTGTCCAAGAAAGTAACGAGATTAATGAACTGAAAGCTCAACTGGCTGTCATCACAAATAGGCTGAATGGGGGAAATCTTCAAGAACCTGATCAGGTTCATTTTGTGGCAAACCGGAACCACTCGAGAAACGATCCTTTCTCGAACATTTATAACGAGGGGTGGAAGAAGCATCCCAATCTTTCATGGAATCAGCTGGGTCAATCACAGTCAGGTAATTTCCCGAACTCGTCTAATTTTTCTCATACTAATAGTGCTTATCGTCCTCCAGGGTTTCAGCAAAGAAACGAAGGACCATCCGGGGAGAAGAAGTCGGACCTCGAAGACATGATGATGAAGTTCATGTCAAAAATGGACAGCACGGTCGGAGAGCTAGTGAGCACGGTAAATACGGTAAAAGCCGCTACTGAGCAAAATACGGCTGCAATCAAGATTTTTGAGAGGCAAGTAGGGCAGATTTCTGAAGCCCTACAAACCCGACCTCCCGGAGCATTCCCGAGTATGGCTGAAAAGAGGAACCAAGAGAACTGTAACGCCATTTATCTAAGAAGTGGAAAGGGACTGAATAGAGAACCGTCATCTGAAGAGACCGAGCCCGATAGAGAGAGTTCGAATGAAGAAAAAGAGGTCGTGGTTGAAGAGAGCGAGAAGAGTGAAGAGAAGAAGAAAGAAGAAACACCATTGGTCAAGCCGGGAATCCCGAGAGTACCCTACCCAAGCAGGCTGAAAGCAAATAAGGACCAGGTTCACTTTTCTAAATTTCTTGATGTCTTTAAAAAGCTAACCATTAATATCCCGTTTGCAGATGCGCTTACACAAATGCCCTCTTATGCAAAGTTCATGAAAGAGATCCTCTCCAAAAAGAGGGCACTTGATCACCAGGCCACCGTTGCACTCACTGAAGAGTGCAGCGCAATTTTCCAGAATAAGCTGCCCCAAAAGCTTACAGATCCAGGGAGTTTCTCGATTCCTATTCAAATTGGCAGTTTTAATTTTAATAAAGTTTTATGTGATTTAGGGGCTAGTATTAATCTGATGCCTCTATCTATTTTCAGGAAACTTGGCCTGGGTAAGGTAAGCCCAACATATATGACATTGAAGCTGGTTGATCGATCGATAAGGTACCCATACGGGGTAATTGAGGACGTGCTCATCAAAGTAGGTAAGTTTTACTTTCCTGTCGACTTCGTAGTAATAGACATAGATGAAGACGAGGAGGTCCCGTTAATTCTGGGGAGATCCTTCCTGGCTACGAGTCGAGCATTGGTCGATATGGAAGAAGGTGAGATAACTTTCCGGGTAGGCGGTGAGAGAGTAATCTTCAAGATGTTTGAGAAGGCGGGAGATCGAAGTGAAGGAGAAGCTGGAGCTGGTCATGGAGGACCGAAGATGAAGGAAGCCGCGAAGAATCGCAAGTGTGGGCGATTTGACCCCGCGGACACTGAGTCGAGTTGAGAACCGCACAGTCGTGCCACGACTTTAAATAAGGTGCTGGGTGGGAGGCAACCCACCAAGGTTAGTTTCCTTTTCTTATTTGTGAGTGTGTTTAAACAATGAAAAAATTGAAAAATTGAAAAATCGAAAAAAGCCAAAAATATTTTGAAACAGGGACATACGCGGCTTTACACGCGGTTTGCATACCGCGCAGTAAGTCGCGGGGCCCTCTGTTGGTTTTCTGAAACAGAGGGTTACGTGGTTTTCTACGCGACTTGCAAGTCGCGGGCTAAACCGCGTGAGTCCCATTTGCCCCGTTTTTCGTTTTTCGTGCAGTTTTTGTTCCCTTTCTTGCTTTGTGTGTTTTCTGTTTTTGTTTTGTGTCTTTCCCTTGTCTTGCATGTTCTCCCTATCTCCTCTAAGTGCTCAACCAATCAAGAATCCTCCGGCCGGGCAAAACAGGTATGTTCTAAATCCTTCTCTGCTAAAAGAGTGGTGTTTGATGTGTTATTCTATTTCAATTGCACGAGATGCAACAAACCTAAGTTTCACTTAGGTTTGGGGTGCCTCATCTTTCACATCTATACACACTCACTTTTGACCCTGTGCAAACCTCGGTTTTACCGAGGTTTGGGGTTGACTTTTCTTTGGCAAACCTAGGCCACGGCCTAGGTTTGGGGTGCCCAGTTTAGAAATTTTGGGATTTCTTTTTGCTTTCTATGTTAATGTTTTACCCGTCCTCTTTATACCTGTAAATAACTGCACAATGATTGAGTCGCATCACCTACCACTTTGCTTGCACATTGGGGACAATGTGTGGGTAAGGTTTGGGGTTGCCCAATCAGGCCCAAGCTTATGCACGTAGGTTTCCTACATTTCTGAGTGTCTAGATCACAATCGCTAATTTTTTTTTATTTTTTTGAATGATTGAGACCAACCATTGTGGGAAGAACTTTATGATAGTGACGTGACCGTTAGGGAAGGACCGGGAAAGGACATGACTAGGGACATTAGTGGAGACCACCTAATAGTAAGTTTTGAGCCTTGAAAAGACGTTTTTCATTTCGAGGGATTTATACACGTAATTCTTATACACTTTTCGAATTCCTTGTCGTGAATGTAGAATGATCTCGCTACATTATTGCGTTGAGTAGCAAGGACGAACATCGGGATATTAGGTAAGGGTACAATAGACTATATCGCGTGGACCTTAAGATATGATTCCAGGCATTATGTGTTTTATGTTAAACCATTTTTAGCTATCGTTCCCTTTCACCCTTTTGTGTATCCATAGCCATTTTGCAGCCAAACACTCACCATAATTCCTTCTAAACCCATCATTAAACCCTTAGGCATAAGCCTTAGCCAACCCAGTCCGAAAGTGTGTCAATCGGAAGCAGTAATGAACTTAGAGAGATAGAGCGGAAAAGAAAGAAATCAGGCCAGTCAAGAAAGAGAAAAGAGGGCCAATGTTGCCCCAATCAAAAAAAGAGGACCAATGAAGTCCCAATTTTTTTTTAATAATACAGTTATTTAGATATCAGCTATAGCAGAAAATAAGAGAGTCAAAGTGACTCCAAGAGTGACAAATAGGGCCAACTGATAGAGGTTGAAGTAGAAAAGTTCAGAACTGCCAATGATTGACACGCCAAGGATTTTTGGATCCTCTTACCCTTCGTTTCATAGCCTTAACCTTAGCCCCATTACAACCCTTGTAAAGACCTGGATGATCTTTTGGAAAATATGATTACGGTCTATGCCTACCTTTACCGATATTCCCTGTCTTGCTACTTGATTCCTTTCTGAGATCCATTTTTGGACATTTGTGCGTCTTTCAATAGAGTTGTCATGCAATTTTTGCGTATTCTTGTACATAATCTCCAAAACATGACAACATGAGCGATAACCTAGGTTCGAGTGCAAAGAGAGTATCCCGTAAGGTAGGGTCGAGGCGAAATGTTTTCCCTCGCATGTCTGGACTTAGTCCAACCTTAATGTAATCGGAACAGTCACGAGTTCAACTCCCAATAGAAGGTCATAGATCGGACAAAATAAAGAATGAGGCGAGAGTGAGAAAGACATTCACGGGTATGGGAAATCACCGATGCATCACTTGATACCGATTGGGAATTGTGCAGTTATTATATTTTCTCTGATATGTGCTTTAATTCTGTTCTATCGCTAATTTGCTTGGGGACAAGCAACGCTCGGTTTGGGGTTGTTGATAACGCCACTTTTTGGCGTTATTTCCGGTTCTCAAACCAATGAGATTGGCTTGTATTCAAGTAAAAAGGCGTGTATTTTACGGTTTATTGAGTGATCTACGCAGGTTATATAAAAGGCGACATTCCTCGGAAAAAGAAGCTAAAAAGAGCCCAAAACGAGTCAAAACGAAGCCTAACGGGAGCCCAAAAGCCAAGCCCAAGACCCGCGAACGAACCAAGACCTGACCCGCGAACCAGAACCGACCCAGAAGGGCCTCAGCAACACGCGCGACCTTCTGTGCGACTTGCAAGTCGCGCCAGAAGTCGCGCAACCTACTGTTTGGTAATTTTCAGCTTTTTAATTCGGGATTTAGGTCACTTTTTCGGATCCAACTTACGGCAGACGATTGGGAGCAGTCCGGGGGCGATTTTCAGAGCCAAGTGACACCGTTTGGAGCGAAGATCGAGAACCAATCGAAGGAACGTTCAAGACGCGAAGAAGATTTCATCACGGGAAAAGGGAGTTCATCAATTTATCTTACACAGTCACCACGATCACGTTTACTATGTTTCTTTACACTTTCGCCTCTTTTCCTTTTGTGTTTGAATCCCCCAACATCATGAACTAACTTTAAGATGTTGGGGGTTGGATTGAATTAGGATTGAACATATAGATGGATGACGAATGATTTTTATCAGTTTTCCGATATAATGAATGCGTGTGATTTTGTTCTTAATGCCTTTGTGAGCGTAGCTAACTTACAACTGTTTTATTGTCGTCAATTATGTTCGAGAGAATTAATTGAGATCTAGAATTAGGAATCACATGTCTAAAGTAAGAAAGGATAGAGATATACCGAGTAAACTTTAGTCTCATAAGAACCTACGCTTAATGTGTTTTGAACTACATAAGGTGAGATCGAGAGATTAATCTTGTGTTTGTTTTCGAAATAAACTTCATGGTAGCTTGAGAAGGCACCATGTTTTATAAATATAACCGTCGTTACTCGAGAGAGAGCAATGGTTAGATCAAGATTGAGTATTCATTATAACGGAATTAACTGATATTTGTTTTAGTCTGATGTTCATGTGTGAAACCTAAGGATATCCAACCCTCAACTGTTTCTCCATCTGAATTCCAAAGCTGCTTACTAGTTGTCCGGTGTGTGTTTGATATTAATTTCTGCAATTAATTAGTTCTAAAACCAATCCTCCAATTTCAATAGTCCAGTTAATAGTTTTCATAGTAATTGTGATATTTAGTTCCTAGTTCCCCGTGATTCGATACTCGTACTTCCGTACACTATTACTTGACTTCGACCCATACGCTTGCGGTGAGAATCCACGAGGTGTGAAAACCCCCGTGTCACAAAGGACCTGTTTGGACCGCCATTTTCCTGGAAACAACAAAAACTGCACAAGATCGTTAGGGCGATGTACGCTTGGCTTGAGATTTTCTCTAGATGGGGTCCCACGGATGGCGCCAAATTGTTAATGCCAAAAATCACCCAATGGATAACTTAAGGTTGATGTGGAAATTTTAACAACTAAAGAAAGGGATCTCAAGACAAACAACACAATCGCGATAAAAGTAAATAAGACAGGAGAATTGGTGACGCGGAAAACCCAAACGAGGGAAAAAACCACGGTCGACTTGTGAGAGTCGACGGTGCACTATGATCGCCAAACAGGGGCGAAAGTCCTTTGGTAACAAGTGTTTTGTGTACAACAAATTACAATAAGAGTGAAAGTAAACTTAATCATAAGACAAAGTTGTGCGTCGTGCGTAAATCGTGCGAAATAAGCTGTTGTCGTGCGAATCGAACTGTTGTCGTGTGAAACTCGTGTTAGCGATGTGTGTTCGAATGCTTCTGATGTAAGAATGTTGAGAATGGAGAAATGTGGAGTTCGGATGTTAGATGTTGCAATGTTCAGCTTGATTTGGTGTGTGTAACTGTCTGATGAGTCCCTTTTCGGATGTGGAGCAGACCTTTATATAGCTTTCGTCGGCAATTAATGCGTCTTGATGACTTGTTTTGTAACCGTTGTTGGGTCTTTAATGTCATTAAGAGCTCGTCCGTTACTGGCCGTTGTACCATGATTGCTCATGGACCTGCATTGATGAATAAAAGAAACGGATGTTGACTGTTAACGGTTAGTGTAATCGTACGACAGTCTTGAGTCTCGGACGTCGGTCGTATGGAACATACGACCAACATAGAAATGTACGACCGAATGTCGGTTTGTAAATAACCTGGTTTGTAAATAACCTGTAAGACCTTATCGTAATACAAGAACGGTCTTACATAAATGTCATATGAGTTATCTATCGTCGGTCGTGAGGTGTAAAATTTTGCCCAAACAGATATGTCAATCGAAATCCAAAACGAAAATCGAAACTTGTATATGTCGGGATTAGCCGGAAATGCTTATGGTGAAATCCTGGTTTTTGACGAAGGGTATGGCATTCGGTGGGTTTGTAGACAAAGAGTGACGCATTCGGCGAGGGACATTTGACCAAACATGTATTTCACTCTAGTTATTTTTACAAAAAGTGTCATCATTGTATATATATATATATAGATGAATCTTTTTTGATGGATTTATAAAACCATGTGATGAAAGAAATCTTATTATTACTTTTCAAAGTCTTAGAGTCCGTGATTTGCCACATTATTTTTCTATTTCTCTACTCATCACATCAACCAATAAACCATTTTTTTCCAATTAATAAACAAACGGTCTATAAATATTAAATGAGTCTCACAATTTTTATTTACTGATTTATGAAAGGATTATTAAAATATACGGTTATTAAAATATTCAAATGTTAAAGATAATTAAAAAGAAAATCGTCCAAAATGATCGGAGTATGAATGTATTTTTACAAAATGACCAATTTTCAAACATTTATCACAAATTACCGGTGTGTCCTTCAGTCTCTAGCGATTTTTTGAGAAATCTGGCGATTTCGGATTTTTGGTGAGGATGAGTCCCATTTGCATCATAAGAGTGGACCGAATACGATATTTATTCTTGATTTGATGTTTTTTGCTTGTCATTGCCTTTTCGCACGCAAATGACGAAAATATGATATAAGGATGGGTCCCACATGCATCATAAAGAGGGGACCAAATCTAATTTTTATTATTGATTTGATTTTTTCACCAACCATTGCTTTTTAACCGGACATGGGCGAAAATCTGATAGAAAGCTAAAACTGATTTTTGACGACTTCATGACACCCATACTACTAAGATAATGATATGTGGAAAGGATAATTGGCACCAAATTAGAAATTGCCACATGTTGGTGATTTTTGACCATTTTGACAAGTTTTAATTTATAATTGGAAGCACTTAACCCCTTCTACCATCACAACACTTAACACAAATATGCAACCATGTCAAAGTGATAATGTTCCCGTATATATTCAAAGTGGTGGTTTATTCTAGACGATTAATGGTGTTACAGAGTATATGTCGTTAGAAGCGCCCATGTAACACCCGGAAATTTAAGTATCATGTGTGGAATTTAGACATTAAGTTTTGGCCTTGAAAACCATAAAATACTAATGGGTTTGATATAGTTAAGTTTTGGTAGAAAGCCTTGCGAGAAAAAACCAAGCCAAAGTACCAAAATTAGGTGAAACAGCGAGTTGCACGACCCTCCTAGCGACCTGAAGTCGCGCAGGAAGCCGCACGGGTTGCTGGAGTCGAGGCCTTGGACACGGGCGACCTTCCCCGCAACTTGAAGTCGCTTGGGAAGTCGCAGGAGCTGCTGTGTGCGTAAAAGGGGCCAAAATGTAGGGTTTTGCTTCATTGTTCTCATCTAACTCTTTTCCTCTTCATTTATCTTCACCCACCCCTCATATATTCCGAAATTAAAGCCCTAGAAATGTCATGTTGTGGATCCTTGAAGCTTTAGAAGGCATTAAAGAGAAGGGGTTCACATCTTGAGTTATTAGGACCTCAAGATCTCATGTTCCTCCTCATTTCTTGGTGATTGGGTTTCTTCATAACCTAGCTTGGTGAGCTAATCTTACCCTTTCTAACTTTATTCTTTTCAAAGTATTTCGCTATAAGTCTCTTGGATCATCCTTCTTGGTAGATTTTACACATATGTGGATTTTGACATATTTAGGACGTTTTGGAAGATTTAGGGATTTTACCCATTTGCTAGTGATGTTGGATCTCAATCCCTTGCTTTTGATAGCTAAATATTTGGGTTTTGGAACCTAGGTTTAACATAACATAACAAGGTGAGTTTCAAGTTGATTTGTGAAAACGTTATACATGCCAAAAATGTCCATTTTAAAGTGTTTACGTGTTTTACATAATTATTATCAAATGTTGGAATGTTTGACGAATTTTACTTATTTAAGGTGATAGATTTTATAAATCTTGTGAAATACCCATTGTTGGTATTTTTGGGTACTTTGATAAATAAATCACAAATATATGTGTTTTGACGATTTATCTTATAAATGGAGGTTATTTGGTAAAAATGCACTTTTAGCGTGTGTTTTGGAAATATGCATAAACTATGTTATGGAACGTTTTGAAGTGTAAATGGTGTGAGTTCCTTTGTAAAAATGGTTAGTCTCAATCTAAAATTGTGTTTTGAGTTATTCATGTATTTGGAGCATGTGTTTGCATAAACGTGAGTTTAATACATTTTATATCATTTTATGACTTTTAACGAATGGTCAATGGTTTGTGGAGCCTTTGGATCGGTTATGACTCAAATGAGTCTTGGGGATATTTACCCAGTTTTATTAGCTCGATTAGGAGCTTTGGACGTATTATGCAGTTGATTGCATTTTGATGGAAAATACATGTTTGGGTGCTTTAGTCATTCAATTGAGTCATGTAATGTTTTAGACTGTAATACATTGGATTATGGATCCATATGCATAGGAGTCTGTTATTCTAACGTAGAGTTTTGATGTCCATGTTTGAGTCTAGTGAGTGGTCCCTAAGTCATGTTTTAGTAAAGCTTGTGGTGGTGCTCGTGGGAGACGTATACAGAGCTAATGTTGGTCTCGAAGGGGTTCTACAAGGGTGAAAGTTTGTAGAAGGGGGGGGGGGGGTGTTGAATACAAACACAAATTTTTACTTTTCTAAATTGTTAATTGATAAATCAAATTACAATTTACAGTTTGTTGCGGAATAAGATTAAGTAGAACCTAATCTAAACAAACTTGAGAATCACAAAGATTTCTTGCACTAAGAAACTAGAGAGAAAGGAGATGTTATTAAATAGTGGTTTTCTATGAGAACTAAGTAGATCAGGGGATCCTTCGAAATGAAGGGGTATTGCTCCTATTTATACCCCATGCATTTAATACATGGCAGAAACACTTTACAATTGTCAGCTTCTCATTGGGCGCATGCTTCTGACATTTATCAAGACATGCTTTGGGCCGCATGGTGAACAATGTAGGTGGCAGAGTGGTTGTACGATTATGGACAAAAGCAAACTTCCTTCTGTACCTTCGTACTTTTATGCAAGAGGATAAGACAAACAATTCTTGAAGCAAAAGCTTCATGATCAACGATCGCTGATTAGATCTTCCATCAGTGAGGCCTAATGTAAGTCAACTATCGTTGAATCCTTGTTCTTGAATTGTCACGCGTGTGTAGACGTGTCTTGGTTTTACTGATGTCTGCATCAGATCATGTGTAGACTTGTCCTTGTTCATCAGCTTTGTCTTCGATATCAGCGATGAACTCTTTTTCGCAAAGCTTTTCTTCAAGGATTACATTAAAGACTTTTATGTTAGAAACTATCAGCGATACTGAACAAACTCGGTATGTTATCGTTGATGGCGAAACACTAATACATACAGATGTTAAATGCAATTTTCATTAAGTATTCTAAGGGTCGTCGTCAAATCACAGAGAGAGTTTGGATCAACAATCTCCCCTATTTGATGATGACAAAGCAACATAAGAAAATTGCTAAGTGTTTAAAACATAAAGATAAAAAGGACTCATAACATACATGTTCCATTTACTGTTTTAAGGGATATTTTTTCTAGTATTGATGGGGTAAAGTACTTTCACTGAAAACTTTCATGAAATCGTAATCAGATTACAAAGGGAAGTTGAAAGTACAAGTGAAAAAACTATACAAGTACTAAAAGATCAAAACTGATAAATTACAAGAAGATTACAAAAAGGGAATCTATCAGCTATAAAGGTTCTTCCTTGATCAGGTCATCGTCATATGAGTCTTCAGTGATAATGTAGTCAGGGACTTGTTCTCCTTGTTGTCTTCTAAGCTAAGCTTCTTTGTAAATGTGAGACTTCATGAAGACACCATCCCTTGACTTTTCACACCAGTACAAAAGATATTTTAGATGAGCGAGAGGGCAGATATGAATTTCTGCATCTCGCTGAAATCTTTGAATACCATCCATGTCATAGAAGATGATTCCGTAAGGGACCCCTATCACTTGAGCAGGATAAAAAGGTCCTCCAGGTGGCAGTGATAGGTTGAGGCCTGAGAGGTCAATGTGGTGGTCCAAGCACTGCATCTCTTGAAAAATCTATCCCTGTTTCATTTCTGTATGCAGGTTCTTCACAGGGCGATGCTAGCTTTTTCTTCCTCACTGATATTGGATTTTTTGGTAGAGGTGTTAATGCAAAAAATCACCCAAAGGATAACTTAAGGTCGATGTGGAGCTTTAACAACTAAAGAAAGGATCACACGACAAATCGTACGACATGTAATAAAGATAAAAAAAGACGAGAGAATTTGGTGACGCGGAAAACCCCGTCGAGGGTAAAAACTACGGTCGACTATAGAAGTCGACGTCAAACAGGGACGACGTTCTTTAGTAACAAGTGTCCTGGGTACAATATATTATAATTACAAAAGAAATGGACTTAATTGTATGGATCTATCGTGTGTCGTGCGTAAGAATGCTTCGTCGTGCGTTTCTGCGAATGATCGTTTGAATGCTTCGAGAATGCTTCTGGTGTGTCCCTGAGAATCGTTTGTTTATCGCAAAGAATTCGTTGTATCTCTGGAAATCAGATGTGTTCAATCATTCTGAATTCCTGATGTCTGGACGTGTCTTCGGTCATGGATTATATAGGCTTTAGCGTCATTAAAGACCTTCATAAATGTGGAAACGGTCTTTGTCATTGAATACACTTGATTACGGTCTTCAGTTATGATCGTTGTACTTTATGGTGCATGACTTGCATTAAATAGCCATAAAAGAAACACTTGTCGACCATTAGCAAGTTAGTGTCAAGGATAATCGTACGACGGTCGCATGTTTCAGTGGACATTTCGGTCGTACGACAGAGATACCTTACTGGCGAAGATTAAAGATATGGTCGTGCATAATTTAAGAGACCTTATCTTAATACAAGACTTGTCGTGAGAAGCAAGTCCATTGTTTTCCTGCGTCTGTGATAGGGTTATTTTATTAACCCTATTTTAGCCATGTTTTCCTATAATTTTAAGCTAATTCCCACTTTTATCGCTTTATTTACATTTACTTTTAGTTAATTGCAATAAAAATAAATGTTAGATACTTTATGTATTTAATCACAAAAATACATCACACAATCACAAAAATAAGTAAGTTTTATATATGTTTTGTAGGTACAAAGATGCGACCATTTTTGAAGTCTATTTTCGGATCTTGAAGAAATACGGATCACAAAGCATAAAGAGAAGACTTCAACTTTTGGGTCATTTAAGCGCATCGTTTTTGAACATTACAGTTTTAAAAGCAGAATGTGGGCTTTAGATTAAGCTACCGAACACTCGTTTTTGCATGGGCCGATCACTTGGAAATTGTTGGGCCGGTTATTATAACCATTCTTGGGCTGAAGTCATTTCTACCATTGGCCCCCAAATCTCAATTACTTAGCCACCAAGTTGTTAGCTAGTATATATATGTGTATTAAACCATTGTATTTGGTGTGCTTGGGGTGCTTAGTACTTGGTTACTCTTGTTACTTAGTTGATACCATGGTTCGGTTCTAAAAACTCACACCGAAGGACCTCTTGTAAGCCTAAGAACTCACGGTTTTTGTACTCCCAATCCATCGGTTTGCATCGTTAATCCTAATATAATCTTGTTGTTAAAATCCACTTAATACTTGTTTGTGTAATTTGCTAAACTTCCAACTCTTAAACTAATCTTTAATCCGTAAAACTCATCACCTTTTAAAACTCATCTTAGTTAACTTAACTTGCTTTAATTTGTGTTACTACTTAATCTTTTATCAAACAACTCACGATTCCCTTTCTTTCTCTTATTCTCGACTTTTGATAAAACTTGGTTCTCGCGTAATTTCACTTGCAATATAAGTCGGAAGTCTAAATTAATCACTTTGGATTCTCAAGTAAAATTGGTTCACGGTTTGGTAAGTGATTTCACAAAAGTTCCACTTTTTCTCATCTCAAGCTCATGCTTTAATTAAGTTTTCATAATTAATCCGTTAACAAACTCGCAAAAGATCTCTTCGTTTTAAACCACATTTGAAACAAGATTTTCCTCTTAACTTAATAATCTCTTTTTCTTGAATTTTAGTTTTAAAATCAATTGTTCAATTTCTCGTCAACTTTGTAGGAATTAATGTTACATGTTTTAAAAGTCACTCCATAATTGTCATGTTAAATTAGTAATTTCTCTCAACGGTTTGGTAACTTGTGCAACAAGTCATGACATTTCACTCAAGTAAGTTTAATTTAATTAACTCATTGTCCATTGTCCATTATTTGTTTTAAAACTCGTAAATATTTTATAATTGGAATCTGAACGATGATGGGCTAATCGCCTTAGTTCGGGGTATAAAGAGAAATTGGGACCGAGACTGATAAAAGAATAAAAAGGTGTATCGTATGGTATGATTGTCTGACGTTATTTAAATCAAGGTTATATTTTGTGGTGGATCACAATTGATCAACTGACAACTGGTCCGTTGTATCATAAAATATTCGACACTTGAGATAACTGAGGAATACTGTCTCGTCTTTTTATCTAATTATTAATCTAATCTCAATGGACCTCTATACCCTGTGCTTTCCTCTTATAACTGTTAATTTTTATTAGTTGCCAATCACAAACTCCCAACAAAAGATTACCTTCGAACTCGCCATCTGAAACCTGTTTTTACAAATTGGACTTTAAAGATAAACTTTTCTACGCTTCCCTGTGGGATCGATATTCGGTATTTTGTACCATTATTACTTGTTACAAGGCGATAATAGACTGAGATGTATACTTGTGTCATGGTTTATTTCTGACTGATAGTGCTGATAATACTCTTATTTTCAGGGTGTAGCCTAGCACAACAACAAGTTTTTGACGCCGCTGCCAGGGAAGCAAGCCAGAAGTTTTTCTTTTTATAAGTAAAATTTTTAAAAGCAAGTTTTTCTACCACAATTTTGAGAAAAGAAAAAAATAGCTTATTTTAATTATAGTGTATGCCAAGGTTGCCTCACGGTGAAATTTTCCAACTTGATCCCGACATTGAAAAAACTTTTAGACAACGAAGAAGAATTCAAAGAGCTAATCGAGTCTTAAATCCTTTAGAGATGTCTGAAAGCGATTTATTCGTCAGATAACGAGGAAGGTCCCCCGTTTGGTCCTGATGGGTAGCCTTATAATGATCAAAATCTTGAAAACCCGCCATTAATAAATACTCTTGATGATGAGGAACAAAACATTTTTCGGTTAGCTAATTCAAAGGATGGTGGTATTATGTCTTATGCAGCTCCTGTTTTAACTCAGTTACATTCAGGAATTCTTAAACCAACACTGCAAACCCGCCACTTTGAATTAAAACCAATAATGTTTCATATGCTTCAAACTAACGGCCAATATGCTGGTTTGGCATCTGAAGATCCTCATTCTCATTTAAGGTCTTTCATGGAAATTACAGACTCTTTTAAGCTTCCAGGTATAGAAGACGATGCACTAAAATTAAAACTTTTTCCATACTCTTTAAGAGACAGTGCAAGGTTTTGGTACAACTCAATGAAGCCAGATTCTATAGTTACCTGCGCCCAAATAGCGAAGAAATTTCTAAAAAAAAATATTTTCCACCCACGAGGAATGCTAAGTCCAGAAATGAAATTTGCACTTTTAAACAAATGGACGATGAGGCAGTTCCTGATGCATGGAATAGGTACACAGAGCTTTTGAGAAAATGCCCTCACCATGGCATTCCATACTGTATTCAGTTAGAGACGTTTTACAGTGGTTTAAATATTACTGCAAAACAAATGCTCGACGCTACTGCAAACGGAGCTTTCACATCTTGTACCTATAATGAAGGATATGATATTCTTGAAAGAATTTCTAACAACAATGGTCAGTGGGCTGATCCACGTGCATTACCGCCTAGGAAAACAACAGGAGGAGCGCAAGATCCTGATGCTTATGCATTGATATCTACACAGCTGAATGACATGGCATCTTTGATTAGAAACCTTAACGTTGTGTCAGTCAACCCTGTTATGCCTCCTGCTACTGTTCAGTCTATCCAGTGAACATACTGTGGTGATGCCCATAACTTTGAACATTGTCCAGGAAATCCTGAGCGTATTAGTTATATTGGTAATAATAGTAATAATCATAAAAACAATAACAAGGGAGGACCCTTTTCTCAGACTTACAACCCTGAGTGGAGGAACCATCCTAATTTTTCATGGCATAGTCCTGCATTAAATCCACCACCACCTAAATTGCAAGGTCAAACCCATCAATTTTATCACAGACCTCAAAACAACCAGCACACGAATTCTCAAAATAATCAACATACTTTTCAACAAAAGTCAACCCACCATGCTGAATCATCTACTTCCTTGGAAGCAATGATGAAGGGATTTATATCCCAAACTCAGGCATCAATTAAAAATCTGGAGACCCAAGTGGGTCAAATGGCTTTAGAAATGAGAAAACGTCCTTCCGGTTCTCTACCTAGTGATACTGAGATACCCCCGAGAATCGGAAAAGAGCATATGAAAGCTGTAACTTTGAGGAGTGGTAGGGATTTACCAGAAAACATACAAAAATATTTAATAAAGCCAACCAAAGTAGAACAAGAACAGAAAAACACAGTTTTAGACTCTGCTAAGTCCAGTGGAATTATGGGCCAGAAAACACTGTTGGGCCAGAAAACACCGTTGATCCATTAACACCACTACCATTCCAACAATCCCACTGTTAATCCATGAAGACCCTAAGAAAGATCAAACAACCACAGACAAAACCATTGTGGATGTGTCACAAACTTGTGACAGTCCCAAAGTTCCTGGTGAAATTAAGATAGACAAAACCTCACCACCAGTTTTAGCACCAACTCTTCAAAAGACTACATCTCCTACTACAGTTCCTCTCTATATTCCTTATCCCCAAAGGATGAGGAATGAGAGAGATGAACTTCAATTCAAAAAGTTTTTAGATGTTTTTAAACAGCTGCATATCAACATACCTTTAGTGGAAGCCATTGAACAAATGCCAAGTTATACAAAGTTTTTAAAAGATAAGTAAAAAGAAGAAATTGAATGAGTATGAGACTGTAGCTCTGACTGAAGGTTGTAGTGCTATGTTGTCTAATAGGATCCCTCCAAAGATGAAAGATCCAGGAAGTTTTACCATCCCATGTTCCATAGGAGGTAAAGAAGTAGGACAAGCTCTATGTGACTTAGGTGTCAGTGTAAACCTCATGCCTTTATCTGTATTCAATACCCTAGGCATAGGTGAAGCTAGACCCACAACTGTATCTCTCTTATTAGCTGATAAGTCAATAGCTTGGCCTAAAGGTAAAATTGAGGATGTCCTAGTCCAGGTTGATAAGTTTATTTTCCCTGTAGATTTTATTATCTTAGACTTTGAAGCTGACAAAGACATTCCCATCATTTTAGGAAGACCTTTCCTAACCACAGAAAGAACTCTGATAGATGTCCAAAAGGGCGAACTCACCATGAGAGTTCAAGAACAACAAGTAACTTTTACTGTGTTGGACTCCCTTAAGTATCCTGAGGAGAGAGAGGAATGTTCTACCTTAAGCATGATTGAATCCTGGTGTCTAGATCAAAATTTCGGGGAGGGACTGGAAATGGAAGAATCTTATAGTGAAGAAGATAAAGCAGAGTTTGAGGACTTAGAAGACATACAGGTCACCTCTGCTGTTAAAATTTTAGAAAATAAGGACAGGAAAACTCTTGTGCCTTCCATAGAATGTGCTCCAGACTTAGAGTTAAAGAAACTTCCCTCACATTTGAAATGTGCATTTTTAGGAGATCCAGGGAAGCTGCCAGTCATTATTTCATCATCCTTAGAATTTCACCAGGAGGAGAAATTGGTGAGAATGTTGACACAACACACCAAGGCCATAGGATGGACCGTTGCTGATTTGAAGGGCATAAGCCCTACTATTTGTCAACATAAAATCATTTTAGAAAACAAAGATTTTACCTCTGTTGAGCCCCAAAAAAGACTCAACCCTATGATGAAAGAGGTTATTAAAAAAGAAATTTTAAAATGGTTGGATGGTGGCATACTTTATCCTATTGCCAATAGTACTTGTGTCAGTCATATGCAGTATGTACCCAAAAAGGGTGGAGTTACTGTGGTAACTAATGAGAAGAATGAACTTATACCTACTAGAGTAGTGTCAGGATGGAGGATATGTATGGACTATAGGAAGCTTAACCAAGCTACCCAGAAAGACCATTAGACAGACTAGCAGGAAAAGAGTTTTATTGTTTCTTAAATGGTTACTCCGGTTACAATCAAATTGCCATTGCACCTGAAGATCAGGAGAAAACCACTTTCACCTGCCCTTATGGCACTTTTGCCTTTAGAAGAATGCCTTTTGGACTTTGTAATGCACCTGCCACTTTCCAAAGATGTATGATGTCTATTTTCTCATATATGCTTGAACAGTCCATGGAAATCTTCTTGGATGATTTTTCAGTTTATGGGACATCATATGATCTGTGTTTACAAAACCTTGAAAACGGCCTTAAAAGATGTGAAGAAACATATTTGGTTTTAAACTGGGAAAAATGCCACTTTATGGTTAAAGAAGGGATTGTGTTACGTCATCTCATTTCTAATAGAGGTATTGAGGTTGATAAGGCATAACTAGAGGTAATTGCAAAATTACCTGAACCAACCACTGTTAAAGGAATCAAAAGTTTCTTAGGACATGCAGGTTTTTACCGGAGGTTTATCAAAGATTTTTCCAAAATATCCAAACCTCTGTGCTCACTATTACAGCATGACCATGTTTTTAACTTTGATAAAGATTGTAAAAAGGCTTTTAAAAATTTGAAAGAAGCATTGGTCACTGCTCCTATAATAGTGACTCCTGATTGGTCATTACCTTTTGAAATAATGAGTGATGCTAGTGACTGGGTTGTAGGAGCTGTTCTAGGACAAAGAAAAAATAAAGTTTTTCACTCTATTTAGTATGCTAGTAAAACTCTCAATGAAGCTCAAATCAGTTTATTTTTTGGAAGGGTGTCCTAGGCTATGCCTAGACTAATCCCTTGGCAAATTATGATTGTAAGACATCAGCCCTGATTAAATCTCAGTGGCCACAATTGTTATGTACGCCTGGTTTAGAACCCTGGCCAGATGGGATATTCCACCACACCCCCAGAGCCATAACCAGTACGCCACAACCCTTGTGGTTAGCTCAAATCAATTACACCACTACTGAAAAGGAATTAGTGGCTATGGTTTTTGCTTTTGAAAAATCCAGATCATATTTGATGAGTGCCAAAGTGATTGTGCATACTGATCATGCATCCATCAAATATCTTATTTCTAAAAAAGATGCAAAACCTAGGCTAATAAGGTGGGTCATGTTATTACAAGAATTTGCTTTGGAAATCATTGACAGGAAGGGTGTGAACAATCAAGTGGATGACCACTTGTCAAGACTGAAAAAACAAGCAAGCACTAAAAACACTAATGATATAAGTGATGTTTTTTCAGATGAAAGGATCTTAGCTGTACAACATGCTGCAACACCTTGGTTTGCAGATATTGTTAATTACTTAGCTTGTGGGATTATTCCCAAGGAATTTAATAAGCATTAAAGAAAGAAGCTCATATTTGATTCCAATAAGTTTCTTTGGGATGATCCATTTTTGTTTAAGATTTGTGCAGATCAGGTGATCAGAAGGTGCATCCCTAAAGAAGAAGTGGCATCTGTCCTATATCACTGTCATACAAGTCCTTGTGGAGGACACTTTGGAGGAAGCAGAATAGCTGCAAAGGTATTACAATCAGGTTTGTATTGGCCTACTCTAAACAATGATGCTTACAACTTCGCAAAAAGTTGTAATGAGGGTCAAAGAAGTGGAAATATTTATCAGAGAAATGAAATGCCTTTAAATGGGATTTTAGAAGTAGAATTATTTGATGTTTGGGGCATTGACTTTATGGGACCGTTTCCACTGTCAAACAACTGTGCCTACATCCTGGTAGCTGTTGACTATGTGTCTAAATGGGTGGAGGCTATGGCCTGCCACTCTAATGATGCTAAAATGGTTATCAAATTTCTCCAAAAATACATCTTCACTAGATTTGGCACACCCCGCGCCTTGATTAGTGATGAGGGCACCCATTTCATCAATAACATATTAGAGGAAGTCCGGGACAAACACAACATTCAACATAGGGTGGCTACTGCTTATCACCCGCAGACCAATGGTTTGGATGAATTGTCCAACAGGGAAATCAAAGGAATCTTAGACAAGGTAGTCAAGCCACACAGAAAAGACTGGGTATCCAAACTGGATGATTCCTTGTGGGCCTACCGGACCGCTTACAAAACCCCTATTGGTATGTCCCTGTATAAACTAGTTTTCGGGAAAGCCTGTCACCTGCCTGTAGAATTAGAACATATGGCCTATTGGGCCATAAAGGAACTCAACATGAGTTTGGATGAGGCAGGAAAACAAAGAACTCTGCAACTTTGTGAGTTTGAGGAACATAGGAATTTTTCCTATGAAAATGTCAAACTTTATAAAGAAAATACAAAGAAATGGCATGATAAGAAAATCAGCCCAAAGAGTTATTTGCAGGGCAACAGGTCCTACTGTTCAACTCCAGACTCAGACTCAGGTTATTTCCAGGAAAACTAAACTCTAGATGGACAGGACCGTATCAGATTGCCAAAGTGTACCCCTACGGTGTAATAGAATTAATCGACCAAGAAAAAGGTACTACTTTTTAAGGTATACGGACAACGAGTAAAGCCATTTATCGAACTGTCTGCTTTGATACAACAAACTATGGAGGTTGTCCATTTTCTAGAGTAACAAAAAGAGATTAATAATTCTTGGGCCTTTTATCCAAGAAAGAAAAAAAATTATATATATATATAATATCAAATAATAACAAAAATAAAAATATATATATAGACTTACTAATATAAAAACAAGAAAACATATAATAAATGTTATATATAAATAATAAGTAATATAGTTAAATAAGAATAATGAAAAGATAGGTTAACAAAAAGATACAAATTTTGGGGAAGTGCAAAGTTTGGTGATAGGAGTTTAAATCGAGAGGTGGATAAAAAAAATTCAGCCTTGGGCCAAATTTTTATAAAACGGAAGTAACGAAACCACTAATCGAAAATGTATACCGATCAACTGATTTTTTTTTAAATTGAGCTGGGCTACGATTAGCATTGTGGATTTCAGTCGGGCCCATGTTAAAAAGCAGATTAATTAATCACATGGGTCGGGTATATGTTTTCTCGAGTTTGGGCTTACATGTTATTTTCTAAAAATCAAATGGGCCAAGAGTTTACTCGGCCCAATGGCCGAAAATTATTTCTTTTGAGAAGCCCGGTTGTATTTTATCAGATTGAGTTTGATTCTTAAACTAACTTGTAAGTGGCCCCATTACACTAACCAAACTCAGTTAGGATAATCAGATTGTTGATTGGTGTTAAATCAGTACACGTGGCATGGCATTAAATGCAAGGGTACTTGAACTGAGCATGCAATTCTTAGTAGAACAAATTATCAGGTACTACTGGTATCGATATCCGAATAGTTCCCGTCTGCTACTGCCATTCTGTCAAATCCATCGCCGTCGTTCTTCTTCCTTCTCTCTCTCCCCTCTTCGATCACCAACGACGCAACTCGCCCCTATCCCCTTAAAAAACCCTTCGATACTCTCCACAAATGGCTAAAACCATAAAATCTCACACTCCATCAAAAAACCCTTATGTGAATCGACGAGTTACACGAAGCCAAACCCATCTCGCGATTTTACAAACCTGTAGGAACCAGGATTGATCTTACAATCAATATTAACAATCAAGAACACGATTAAACATAGAAAGTATAGAGAATTGATGCCAAATGCTTTGTATTCAATGAAGAACAAAGTACGGATTTAGAGAGAGAGATCTCTCAAAGATTACAAGACTGAATCCGAAAGTTAGTTAGCTTACAGTTTGCTAACAACTATTTATAATGTATGGAAATACTAAAGCTACAGTACATATACAAAACAGACCATTAGAACAATGACACGTGTTCTAATATGGTAACTAATAACAGAATTACAAAGATAGAAAATGTCTAAGACATAAGTTCTGAACCACTTGTTCAGAACTTCTGAACACTATTCTGATAAAGTATACTCAGAACATAACACTTGAGCGCATGACATTTTCTTCTTCTTCAGAACTTCTGAGTTCTCCTTCTCAGAAGTCTGAGTCTTCTCATAAGATATGAACACTTAGCACTTTGACAAATACTTTCCATCCAGAACTTCTGAGTCTTCTTTCTCAGAAGTCTGAGTCTTCTCTTCAGACTTTAACACTTAGGTTTTTGACAAACTTCAGATCTAACAATCTCCCCCTTTTGTCAAACAACCTTGTACTTGTCCACATTTTCTTCTTTCAAAGTATAAACGATCTTCAGAAGAATCAAATTTCTCAGGGCTAGTCTTCTATCAATCTTCTCAATAGTTTCCTTTATTTCTTTGATCTTATCTCCCTTTGTCAGCTTTCTTTCCATATTGCTTTTGATGAATCTGAGTGTTCCGGAACTATATTTGGCTACTTCACTAGCTCTGAATAATATATTTTCACTATGATCATTTGCCATAATGACTCCCAGTTCTGGCCATGTACATACATATCCTTTCTTCAATATACTCAGATGATTGTGATCAGTGTTTGGCCTTGACAGATAAACACATGGTCTTCCCACAGATAAAGCAATCTGGAAATCATTGTAAGCAGCCCATCTCAAAGCATGAAACATTCCTTCCTTTACAATGGCCAATGCTCCTCTTTCTTTCTTGTATTTGCTATCTTCTTTGTTTCTCAGAAGACAAAATAAATCATAGAAGTCAAACACCGAATCTTCCCAAAATTAGCTTCAGAGAAGTTATACACCTTTCCATCTTCTCTCAGAACTTCAAATCCATAATAGTCATTCTTCATAAACTTCTTTATACATATTTCTCTGAGGCCAATGATCATAAACTCAGAATACACATAATTTCTTTGCTTTCCTATGCATCTGATCCGTTCTGTATAAAACCTCTGAGAGTCTTGAGGCTTGTCATGAAAATACATCAGTATACTGAACAACTCTGTTTTCAAAGAAGTTTGGTAACTCAAATTCTAAGAACAATGGATTCAAATTTAGTGGCACTTGCTCTGAATTGGCTTCAGAGGTCTCAGGATTTTGTTCAACATCCTGCATTTGAACATCTTCTTGACAGAAACAACTTCTGGAATGATTACTTCAGCAACATCATCATACACACCATTTATTTGATATTCTGAAGGGAACACATAATCAATGTGAAGCAATTTCTTAGAATTTTCCTCTGATAGCAGCAAGTCATGACAGTTTATGACTTTGGTTCTGAACTCTAATCTTTCATTTACATGTCTTATACACTTTTCTTTTGTAGAAGCACTCACCCCTTTAGTATTTGCTTTCATCTTCATCATAATCTATCCCAAAGTAGCATCGCTGTATTTCACTAGATCATTCAATCTGAACAGAATTAGTTTGCTGGAATTTGTGTATATGAAGCTTTCATTACCAACTCCCTCACTAACAAACCCAACAATGCTAGTGTTATGCTTTGGACTTCTGATTGGACAGGTCAGATTGCACTTCTCTTTTCTTGCCTCAATTTCCAGTTGAAAATCATACAAGTACAAATTTCTGACATAAATTCCCAAGAGCCTTCTAAATTCAAGCTTAATCCAAGTTTCTTTAGTACATGCAAATAATTTCACCAAGAATATCTGATCCTCTAATAACAGCCTGTGAAAGTCAAAGCTTGTAAAGTTGACTTTAATATTTTCTTCTTTCAGAACCTCAATGCTGACATACTTGAGATCAGCAAAATCTTCTATTTGGAACTCCAGAACACTAACAATCTTTTTCCGTAAGAACAGTCTATCATCTGGTTTTCTGAATCTGTTGGAAGCTTCAAAGTAGACCATTTGCAGTTTCTGATCCATGTATCCATCAATAAAGTGTTCAACTTCAACAAATTCATCATCTTGGCAATACAGTGACCAATAGATGTCTTCAGGAAAGATATCAAAGTGATAATTTCTAGCCAAAGGAACATTCTTCTGTTCCACAATGAAATCATATATTGGTTCTTCTAAGATAGGCAAATCAAATATGGGAATGACGATTGGACTTCTGTACATAAACTCTGGAGGCATAAGTAGTTTGCAACTTTTTCATTTGCTTCTTCTGACAAGTCATCAAAGAAATGTTCTGCAACATCATCTTCTAATTTCTCTCGATACCTAACTGTGCAATCATAATCACCCATCAAATCATTTGGAGTTACACTTCAGAGACATTTGGGAATATTTGGACAATTCAGAATACTTATCATCATATTGTGCATCCTCCTTGCCAAAATACTCTGCATCCTCCTTTGCTCAAACTCAGAAGCTAAATCGTCTCCAGTGTAGAGAACAATATCAGAACAAGTATTTTCCATAACCACTTCCTCTGATTCTATTACATTTTTAGAACTTTGTTTTTCAGAACTGTTGCTTGGAATAACCATAAACTCAATACTTGCCTTCTGCCTTTTCTCCCCCTTTTGATGATCATGAGAATCATTATCATCAAACTTTCTCTTAAAGGACTGAGTTGAACAAGACTCTGTCACAGCCACAGCCACAGGCATAACTTCCAATGGCTTTGTCACAGTAGCCAAATGTGAACCAAAAACTTGAAGTATAGAAGACTTCATAGCATCCATGCTTTTCAGAATATCTTGTTGAAACTTTGAAAAATCCTCTTTGATCTCCTTTTGATGAGATTCCAAAGAAACTTTAACAACATCTACTTTTTGTTCAATAGATTTTGCTTTCTCTTCCAAAATAGTTCTGAGATCCTTGACTTCAGTTTTCAAGGAAATCACCTCATTCTCCAAGTTCTGAACTTTACTTTCCAAGCCATGATAATTGTTCTGAATCTTTTGAAATTCAGAAGGTAACAGTGGTAACCCTGGAGCAACAGATGATCCAGTTTTCATATGTTCAGGGAACATATGGCCTGTAGGTGTCACTAAGTCACCTAGTACAACAAATGCACTGTGTAAAGAAGCTTTTAAGATGTTCACTTCTCTAGGTCTTCCATCCAATCCTTGACACCCAATATTAGGTATGTCTATGGATGTTGTGACAGGAAAACGAATTCCCTGTGATGTGCTTGTGTAAAAAGATAATTCAGGCTCAAAAAGGATATTACTGTGTAATCCAGACTCAATGTGTTGAAATGAATGTTGGGATTGATTGCCAAACTCCAAATGAGTAAGCAATGGTTCCCCTAAAGAAATTGAAACAGTGGCATGTGGATATGCTACTGAGTGGGTGGGGATGGGTATTTCAAAGTCTACCATGGGCTCAGTGGTATTTTCAATATTAGTCACCAAGAATTGTGAACCAATAGCAGATGTGGGTGCCCGGTTTAGATCAGCTAGAACATAGTCATCTCTTTTTTCTAACTCTGGTGACATTCTCTATACTCACCACCCTCTGTCTGTTTTTAAATCTCATCTCTACCCATGCTCTCTGAATTTTCCGTCTCAGCATTCTGAGAATGTTCTCCCCCTAGAACATCCTTCCCCTCTCTATTTATATTAGACCCCTCACCTCTCATATCTTGGTTTTCCTCATGGGTAGGGACCTGAGGTTCTTCAAGTCCCATAGAGGTGCAATAAGCTTTTAATATCTCACTATCCCTTGGAATGTATGACCTAAGTGTTCTTGTTAACAGTTTATGTTTTGGAAAGTTAACAAGTTTGAGAGATGAAGTCTTTGTACCCATATAAAAGATATGGCCCTTACTCTTCTTCTGCTCGCCTTGGTATTTGAGGATTCTCCCTTAGTGCATACCACAAGAAAATTTGCCAATACCTCTGATATGGAATGTAGGACAGAGGGTTTTCCCTTGTTAATCCTTTCACTGCTTTCTGATGTCTTTCATAAGTATTCTTCATATCCTCCCACAAGATAGAAGCATAATTGTAATGTTTATTCTTCACCAATCCATGAAATATCTGCATTATTTGCCTTGACCCCTGATCTGGTGAACTAAGCTTTCCAGATAAGCATTTGTTAACAACTGTAAAGAAACAAGCCCAAATCGGAGGTAACTTATTCCTTCTGAACGAGCTTAGATTTTTCAAATCATCACAATAACCAAGTCTTTTAAAATCTGCAACCATATCCTCTGAAGTAGGCTCATCATCAAAATCTGATCTTTCCTCTAACTCATCACTTTCTGGAAGTCTCAACATGGTCCTTAGAATACCGATTTTCAAAGTTACCTGAACTCCCCCTACATTCGATACCAACACATTTCGCTGCAATTCTAAATGCTTCCACCATTGTTGAATATATTGTACAGGCACAATCTTCTTCAGCGTAAACCACTTTTTAAATGGATGATATTTCAGAAGTTCAATGATGATCCTATGTTCTTCCTTAAACTTTGTTAGATCATGCACCAAAACACAGTTATTCTCCAGAATATCCACATACTCCTCCATAGGTACTAATCTCTCCAATGAAATAGGTCTAGAAGACATTACAGACCTTACTGCACTCTGTTGATGTTCAATATTTGCATTACCTTGTTCAGCATCACCCTCAAACTCAACCATTTGAATGTCATTTACATTCTCTTCAACATTTTTAATTTCTTCCTCATTTCCCTCAATAGCCTCCTCTACTTCAACCATTCTCTCAGGCATCATAACCTCATCCTCTGAATCCGACGAAGACTCTATTAATGTTCTAGCAGTATGTAATGATCGAGTAACCGTTCTTCGTGAGCCAGACATGATTGAAGTATAAGAATTTACAAGAATACAAAAGCAAAGAACTCAAGAGTTTTGCGATATCAATCTGCGAATTAGAATTTGAAAAAGTTGGAAAGAGGGATTTTAAGATCTATTCAAAATCCGCGAAGCTGTAGGGTTTTAAATAACTAACAATGCTTTTTGACAGAATTGAACAGTAACAAACGCCGTGTAATGCCACCAACGGATTTTATTTAAGACATGGCAATGTTAATGAATAAGAAGCTGACACGTGGTATTGGATAGAATTCAACACAAGTTAAAGTTCTGAATACCACGCTCAGAATTCTGAGATTGCATATTCAGAAGTTCTGAGTATACAATTAAGAAGAATTCCCTTGTAACAAAAACTCATTTATAAAATCCAACTTCTGATGATGTAAATCTTTTGAACACGCAGAAGTAGTTTGAACAGATATTAAAATTGTTTTGTCATCAAAAGTTTGTCCCTCTTTAGATGATTTGAGATTTCTGAAAAAAAAAACTTTAAAATCAAACTTCTGACCTTGTAAACCTTTTTAAGGATTCAGACGTAGTTTGAACAAGTAAATTTTTTTTATCATTTAAAGCTTGTCCTTCTTAAAATGATTGAGATGAGAACAGAAAACAAACCTTGCAAACATCACAGAATGATTTTTGAGCAATATCAATGCTCCCATTTGACTAAAGCATACACTCAAACAAATATTATAAGTAAATGAATCATATGAAAACGATAAAACAGAAAGGACTTAATAACTAATTGAAACACTTGTAATTTCCAGAAATGAATATATTCTGAAAGGAATATTCAGAAGATCTGACTAACCTTATCAGAATAAAAAAAATTAAGTTAGAATTCTGAAGTATTGTCTCAGAAGTTCTGAACTCAAGACTCTATTCATCTGAGTAAGAGAGTCAGAATTCTGAGAACACTACTCAGAAAAACTTACTTAGAAAAAAAATCATTTCTGAAACAATAACAAACATAGTCAGTTAGTCAGATTAAGCATACCAACCTTGCATATGAGAAAATTGAACCTTTTGTGATCAAGAGGCTTTGTGAACAAGTCAGCCAATTGATACTTTGTATGTACAAAGTGCATTTCTATGGTTCCCTTTTCCACATGATCCTTAATGAAGTGATACCTTACATCAATGTGTTTTGTTTTTTAGTGCTGAACATGATTCTGAGTTATAGCAATGGCACTTTCTGAATCACAGTAAATGGGAATCTTGTTTATCTGATAGCCATAATCCATGAGTTGTGTTTTCATCCATAAGGTTTGAGAATAGCAAGCAGCAGCAGCTACATATTCTGCCTCAGCAGTTGATGTGGACACACAATTTTACTTCTTTGAAGCCCAACTCACTATCTTGTCTCCCAAAAAGTGACATGCACCTGAAGTACTTTTCCTGTCCAGTCTGCTTCCAGCATGATCTGCATCAGTAAAGGCAGTTAGTTTAAAATCAGTTTCTTTTGGATACGAAAGGCCCAATTCAGGTGATCCTTTAAGGTATCTTAAGATTCTTTTAACAGCTAGCAGATGAGATTCCTTGGGATTAGATTGAAATCTAGCACAAAAGCATGTATCAAACATTATATATGGCCTACTTGCAGTCAGATAAAGCAGAGAACCAATCATACCCCTATATACCTTGTTATCTACTGATACTCTAGATAGATCAACATCTAACTTAATATTAGTAGTCACTGGGGTTCTCATAGCAGCACAATCAGACATCTTAAACTTTTTCAAAATATCTTTTACATATTTTCCTTGATTTATAAAAATCCCATTTGGTAATTGTTTCACTTGAAGACCAAGGAAGAAATTTAATTCTCCCATCATACTCATTTCAAATTTGGATTTCATGATGTCTGAAAATTCTTCACATAACTCTGCATTTGTAGAACCAAATATGATATCATCTACATATATCTGATTTAAGATTAAATCCTCACCTTCCTTCTTTAAGAATAAAGTTGTATCTATTTTACCTTTCTTGAAGCTAGAATCTAACAAATATTGAGTTAGAGTGTCATACCAGGCCCTTGGTGCTTGTTTCAGACCATACAAAGCTTTATCTAATACCTACACATGGTCTGGATACTCAGGGTCAAGAAATCATTCTGGTTGATAGACATAGACTTCCTCATTAAGTATACCATTCATAAATGCTGATTTAACATCCATTTGGTACACCTTGAAGTTCTTGTGTGCAGCATATGCCAAGAATATTTTGATTGCCTCAATTCTTGCAACTGGTGCAAATGTCTCATCATAATCAATTCTTTCTTGTTGTGAGTATCCCTTTGCAACCAACCTAGCCTTATTTCTAACAACAACACCTGTCTCATCTTTATTATTTCTGAAAACCTATTTTGTTCCAATGATTGATTTACCTTCAGGTCTTGGAATCAGTATCCAAACTTTATTTCTTGTAAACTGTAGCAACTCATCTTGCATTGCTAAAATCCAGTCTGGATCCTCTAGGGCTTCAGTGGCTTTCTTAGGTTCAATCATGCTTAGGAATCCTGCAAACATAGCCTCATTTGTTGTTGCAGATCTAGTCTGCACTCCAACTGATGGATCTCCTATCACTTGATGTATAGGATGGTCTTTTGTCCATTTATTTGAACTTGGAAGCACATCAATATCTGAAAGATTATTGTTTGTATCATTATCATCCATAACAGCTTGTAATTCTGAACTCCTTCTTTGCTCTGAAAACTGTTGAGGTGTAGTAGCATCTAAGGCCAAAATCTGAGTAGAAGAGTCAGAATTCTGAGTACCTTGTTCATAATTCTGAGTACCTTGTTCAGAATTCTGAGTACCTGACTCAGATATTTCACCACTTGTGTTTATTAAAGTTGGACATTCTTCAGATGGACCAAAATCAGAAATCACAGTTGTTGCTTGGACATCTGAGCTTTTTCCTTTCATTTCTTGAATCATTTTAGGATTTACATAATCTGCATAAGATTCAGAAGTTAGTTCCAGAAAAGCATCCTTAAATAATAAACTGAGTTCTGAACAGTTAGGATTAGAATCTGATTCAGAAGTATGTGTTTTTGTCTTATTCTGATTGAGTTCTGAACTGTCTTGATCATAAATCTTTGCCTTTGACTCATCAAATGTAACATTGATGCTTTCCATAATTCTCTTGGTTCTTTTGTTGTAGATTCTGAAAGCTTTGGAAGTTAATGAGTAACCAACAAAGTATCCTTCATCTGCTTTCTTGTCAAATTTACCAAGATTTTCTCTATCCTTGAGAACATAACATCTGCAGCCAAAAACATGAAAATTTTATTAGTGGCTTTCTGTTATTAATCAGTTCATATGCAGTTTTATTTAGGGGTGTTTGGGAGTGCTTATATTTTTAACTTATGCTTATTTGCTTATGTGGTGAGAAAAAGCAGTTTTTAAAAAGCGTTTGTTAAAAATTGAGGGTAAAAAGGTAATTTGGATAGATAAGGAAATAAGGAGAAGTAAATAAGTAGGTATGGAATGACTTATCAAAAACAACTTATTTGTGGTGAGGAGAAGCAAATAAGCACTTTTGATTTTTTCTATCCAAACACTCCAAATAGCTTATTTGCGGTGGGGAGAAGCTATAAGCAAATAAGTCAAAAATATAAGCACTCCCAAACACCCCCTTAATCTTTTATTGATCAAAGTCCTGTTCTGAGTAAAACATGCAGTGGCAATTGCTTCAGCCCATAAGAAGGTTGGAAGATTGGAGTATGCCAACATGGTTCTGGCAGCTTCAACTAAAGTCATGTTCTTTCTTTCAACAACTCCATTTTGTTGAGGAGTTTTGACAGCAGAGAAGTTATGAGAAATCCCAATGCTTTGTAGAAAGTTCTGAAGAGTCTCATTTCTGAATTCTGTTCCATTGTCACTCCTAATCTTCTGAACTGGAAGTTGCAAGAATTTTTTAATCCTTTTGATGAAGTTAATCAATACTTCTGCAGCCTCAGATTTTACTCTTAAGAATTCAACCCATGTATATCTAGAATACTCATCAACAATGACAAACATGTACTTCTTCCCACCCATTGACTGAACTGCTATAGGACCACATAAGTCTATGTGTATCGTCTTCAATGGTGATTTGCATGAAGAATCCATTTTCAGCTTATGAGAACTTTTCTTCATTTTACCCATCTCACATGCTGGACATAAAGACTCCTTTTCAAACTTAATCTTTGGCAGTCCTTTAACCAACTGTTTGCCAACTAAATTGCTTAACTCCTTAAAGTTCAAGTGAGAACATCTTCTGTGCCATAACCAACATTCATTGGCAGTAGCATTTGACAATAGACACACAGGAGTTAATGCTTCAATTTTTGAAAAATTGACCACAAATAAATCCATGTGCCTTTTAGCCCAAAACACTTTTATCCCATTCTCACTCAAGAAATAAGCATCCTCTTATGCTGAACTTGATCTCACAAAGACTATCTAAGAACTGACTTATACTGAACAGATTATGCTGCAATCCTTCCACATAGAACACCTTTTGAATGGTTAAATCTCCTTTTGTTAAATCACTGTTGATCCAAACCCTCAGTGATTTGATAATGACCCTCTCTTAAACACTTAGTGAAAATTGTAAGTAAACAATATGTATTAGAGTTTCACTATCGCTGATGTACTAAGACTAATTCAGTACCGCTGATAGGAACTCTTGTTCTTTAGATTAAACATTCGGCGAACATTGTTCACCATAATGCTCTGAGCCTGTTCAGTCCTTATGGTGATCGCTGATAAGTTAGTTGTTTACTTATGATCCCTGAAGACAAGTTTCACGTCAACATAGGTTCTACGCTGAAGTCGAAGATCAAGCTCAAGAACCAGCGACAAGTCTCCTAATGAACTGATGCGGATCAGCGAAGACTCAGATTTGTCCACTCAACGTGAAGTATCAAGTAAAAGACTTCAGCTATCGCTGAACTTTGTCATTCACTGATATAGAATGATAAAGCTCTGATTCAACGAAAGCTGATCATGAAGTCCTCCGTACAAAGTACTTTTGTCTTAACCACCCTTGCACGACTCCGTACGATATGTCAGAAAAGAACCTCCTTATTGTCTGAAATCGTACAACCACTCTGATACTACACTGTTCAAACATGCGGCTACTAAGGTTGTCTACTAAAGTCAGACCCAACAACCAATGAGCTGCTGCCACGTGTAAAGTATAAACTGCCATGCATTAAATGCATGCAGTATATAAGAAGGACTCCAGCTTCATTCTTGAAGCACTTGCTAACTCTGGTCAAGTCATCTTCTTATCTTGAGATAGGTTATTATTAGTAATTTCCTTCTCTTTCTTAGTGCAAGAAAACTTAGTGTTCCAACTTGTTTAGATTAGGATTTATTCCTTATCTTGTTCCGCAACAAGCTGTAAATTGTTAATGATTTATCAATAAACAATTTAGAAAGGTAAAAACGTGTGTTTTTATTCAACCCCCCCCCCCCCCCCCTCTACAAACTTGTATAGCCCTTCGGGACCAACAAGTGGTATCAGAGCAGATTTGTTTAATCTCATAAACAAGATCTGATCTATACTAAGATTTCTCTTCCTAGCTATTTCTTAAAATGGCTACCAACACAAACACAAACTATATTGACAACGGTTCTCTTGCAAAACCCCCTAGATTCTCCAGAGATAATTTTAATCTATGGAAAAATAGGATGATTCTCTTCTTAGAAGGTGTAGACCCTACTATGCCTTATTATCTTGAAAACGGCCCATATATTCCTGTAAGAATTGAAGCTGCAGTTCCAGCCGCTGAGAATAGACCTGCTATTCCAGAAAGGCTGATTCCTAAGGAAATTCATATGTGGACTGATGAAGATAAGAAGAAAGTGGCTATCGACACCAAAGCCAGATCCATACTCTCCATGGCTCTTCCTGACGAAGTCTACCATTCCGTTATGAACCTGAAAACCTCAAAAGCTATGTGGGACACAATCTGTGTTCAGTATGAAGGTACTTTTGAAGTCCAGGACTCTCGAAAGATCAACCTAGTAAGACAGTATGAAAGCTTCATTTGTGGTAAGAATGAAACTCTCCCTGAAGTACACCAACGTTTTAACTGCTTAATAATAGATCTAAAAACTGTTGGTAAGGAATATTCTAACTTTGAAGTGCTGACAAAGTTTTTAGAATGTTTACCTGAAAGTTGGGACAGTTATTCAATGTGTCTCAAGCTGTCAAAGGATCTAAATTCTATGACCCTTTCTACCTTATATGGCACGATGCTGAATCATGAGCAATCGAGTCATCTTAAGAATAATCTTGTAAAATATTCCAAAAGCACCCATGTTGCTTTAATCTCAGAGTCACCTTCCACTCAGCGATTGACTATCACTGTCACTGAGTTGGAAACTAACTCTGAAAGATCATCAGACTCTGACGTTTCAGATAATGATGAAACTCTGGCATTCCTGGCTAATAAGTTCAGGAGATTTGCTAGAAAGAGTAATTTCAAGAAGAATAAACCTCTTGCTATTACTGACAAGCCAAGATCATCAACTCCTGTTGATAAGGCTACTGCTACTTGCTATAACTGTGAAAAGATAGGACATTTTGCTAGCGAGTGCAGGTCTAAGAAAGTCTCTAGCTCCTCAGCTTTTCCCATGAAAAACTTTACCCGGACTAGAGATGAAAAATACAAAAGGCTGAAAGAAAGGTATTCAAAGCTGAAAACCTTTAAGAACAAAGGCAAAGGCCTGATGGATGACTATGATTGGGCTGACTCTGATGAGGAATAAACATATGACTCTGAAGATGATGAAGCCAATCTTTGTCTTATGGTCAAACTTGAAGATGAGGAAGAAAGTTCAGACATTCCCTCCACTTCAACCTCTGCTACTCAGGTTAAGAAGGGTATATGGTATCTCGATAGCGGATGCTCTAGACACATGACTGGTAAGAAAAGCCTGCTCGCTGAATACAAGGAAGAGAAGGGTCCCTCTGTGACTTTCGGTGGAAATGGAAAAGGACATACCCGAGGGTTTGGTGTACTATCTAATGGTACAACAACCTTCAGAAGAGTCGCATATGTTGAAGGGCTAAAGCATAATCTTCTAAGCATCAGTCAGCTTTGCGACAAGGATAACAAAGTAATCTTTACTAAGGAATCCTGCTTTGTCGCTGACAAAAAGGAGAAGATAGCTCTCAGCGGTTATCGTTTGGAAAATGTTTATGTAATAAACATGGACTCAACAACCACTGAGAACTCCTGTTTCTTCTCAAAAGCCTCATCTGATGTCAACTGGCTATGGCATAAGTGGCTCTCTCATCTAAACTTCAAGACACTGAACACTCTTTCTTCAAAAGAGTTAGTCACTGGTCTATCTCAGCACTCATACGCCAAAGAATCCTTATGTTCAGCGTGTGAGAAAGGCAAGCAGACCAAAGCAAGCTTTAAGTCAAAGCAAGTTTCCTCAGTATCATCTCCTCTACAACTTCTCCATATGGATTTGTTTGGCCCTGTTAACAAACAATCCATCACTTGAAAGAAATATACGCTGGTCATAGTTGATGAATTCTCTCGCTATACATGGGTTATGTTTCTCCGTTCTAAGAGTGACATCCCTGAAGAACTCATCACCTTTGTTCGGAAGATGGAAACCCTGAACAACTTGACCATTTGCTCAATAAGGAGTGATCATGGGACTGAATTCAAAAACAGTTCTCTTGATTCCTTCTTTGAGAGTAAGGGTATTTCTCACAACTTTTCTTCAGTAAGAACACCGCAACAAAACGGAGTCGCTGAAAGAAGAAATAGAACTATTATTGAAGCTGCGCGTTCAATGCTCAGCGATTCTCACCTGCCTACTCAGTTTTGGGCAGAAGCTGTCAACACTGCTTGTTTTACGCAAAATAGGTCGCTGATAGTCAAAAGATTCAATAAGACAGCCTATGAACTTTTTCATGGGAGAAAGCCTTCAATTAGCTTTCTTCACATCTTTGGATGTCAGTGTTTCATACTGAACAACAGAGATTCCCTTGGAAAGTTTGATCCTAAGGCTGATGATGGAATCTTTCTTGGATATTCTTCAATCTCCAAAGCCTTCAGAGTCTTCAATCGAAGAAGACAAACTGTTGAAGAAACTATTCACGTCACTTTTGACGAATCCCGTTCAGTAAACTCTACAGCGTCTGCTGATACTGAAGAACTGAATCAATGGATGTTTTCTCATCTTGGTGATTCAGAAGATATTCCCACTCCTCATACTCATACAGTTGAAGATGATAGTCCCACTATCATCCCAAACATGCAGAATAGTGAAGCTGAAACATCAAGGGTCTCAGCAGTTCCTTTAAACACTATACCTGCTTCTGAACCAAATGTCTCAGACATTCCATCTACTTCTCAGCAATCAGTGAATGAGATGACATCTGCACCTACTCCTCTCTTGGTTGATACTCCAGAAGTTGATGAAGCTTCATCTTCAGCTCCTCCAGTTCAATTTGAGTCAGCGACTTATGCTCCTGATCAGCGATGGACTGTAAATCACCCAATTGATCAAATTCTTGGTGATCCAAATGCTGGTGTTCAGACTCGACGAAGTGCAGGTAATATTTTTTTATTTGTTAACTTTATTTCTCGGATTGAACCAAAGAAAATAGATGATGCCCTCAAAGATCCAAACTGGGTCAGCGCCATGCAAGAAGAGCTGACTGAATTCGAAAGAAACAAAGTTTGGAAACTTGTTCGAAGACCAACTGACAAGACAGTGATAGGCACTAAATGGGTCTATTGAAACAAGTTGGACGAACATGGAACTGTAACCCGCAACAAGGCTCGACTTGTTGCTCAGGGATACAGACAAGAGGAAGGCATAGATTACGACGAAACATTTGCTCTAGTAGCAAGACTAGAATCTATTCGTCTATTCTTAGCATACGTTGTACACAAAGACTTCAAAGTATATCAGATGGATGTTAAGTCAGCATTTCTAAATGGAAAGCTGAATGAAGAAGTCTATGTGGAACAACCTCTAGGATTCTCAGATCCTAAGCGTCCAGGTTATGTTTATAAACTGGATAAGGCACTTTATGGCTTAAAGCAAGCTCCTCGTGCATGGTATGACACTCTCTCTACTTATCTCCATATTGAACAATTTGAGCGTGGTAAAATCGATAAGACTCTATTCTTCAGGAAAGTACAAGGTCATATTATTCTCGTTCAGATATATGTTGATGACATTATATTTGGTTCTACTAACCCTGACCTTTGTACTCGTTTCGCTGATAGAATGAAAGAAGAGTATAAAATGAGCCTGATTGGTGAGCTAACATATTTCCTTGGTCTTCAGATAAAACAAAATGAAAAAGGAACTTTCATTAATCAGGGAAAGTATGTTAAAGATATGCTGAAGAAATTCGATTTAACTCATAGTTCAGCTATGAAACCCCCTATGGCACCACCGCTGACACTAGACAAGGACTCAAATGGAATACCTGTTAATGTCACGCTGTACCGTGGGATGATCGGCTCTCTCTTGTATCTTACAGCTAGCCGACCCGATATTATGTACGCAACCTGCTTGTGTGCACGATATCAAGCTGAACCTAAGGAATCTCATATGATCGCTGTAAAGCGAATCTTTCATTACCTTAAGGGTACTATGAACCTAGGTCTTTGGTATCCCAAAGACTCAGGGTTTGATCTAATCGCCTATTCAGATAGTGATTTTGCAGGTTGCAAATTGGATAGGAAAAGCACCACAGGAGGCTGTCAGCTCCTGGGTGGAAAGCTGGTGAGTTGGACAAGTAAAAAGAAAAACTCAGTGTCCACCTCAACTGCTGAAGCTGAGTATGTAGCCGCTGGAAGCTGTTCTTCTTAGGTCTTGTGGATGAGAAATCAACTACTAGACTATGACCTTCAGCTCTCGAAAATTCCAATCTATTGCGACAGCACAAGTGCCATCGCTATAGCCAACAATCCAGTGCTACACTCAAAGACAAAACACATCGAAATCAGGTATCATTTTATCAGAGATCATGTGATGAATGGTGATATAGAACTTCATTTTACCCCAACTGACTATCAGCTAGCTGATCTGTTCACCAATCCTCTTGATGAGACAAGATTCAACTTTCTCATCAGCGAGCTTGGAATGCGGAACTTTGAAGAGTAAAATCTTCAGCGGTTCACATTTGATCAGCGATAGGATAAAATCAACTTGTATAACCCATTCTATCATTCTCTCTCTGAACATAATTGATTCGCTGATGTCAAGGTATGTTTTCTCTCTTACTCGCTGACGTTCGCATGTGAATGTAAGATTTCAAGACAAATTGCATCGCTGAATATCTCTTCCTTAACAGCGATACTTTGAAATTTCTTAAACCAACACTGATATTTCTATTCAGTGCTTCATGTTTTCAAAAGTGTCCATGAGCTTTCAAAACCTCAGAGACATCCTAAAATATGAAAGGTTTCCGTGACGTCATGAAACGGATAAGCCCTGGCACGTCTTCTTTCTGACACACGTTTGCACGTTTCGTTTACCAGCCAATCAAATGCAAACACGTGTCCTTGTCATGATGAAAAACTTTCCTGCTCTAGTTTTTTTCTCTCTCTCTAATCTCACTATATAAACACATTTTGGGTTTATATTTTTTCCTTTACGCGAACAACTTCTTCCTCAAGAAAACTAATGTTTCATTTTTGCTCTCAAGTTTTCAAGAACTGTTCATCTTCTTCTTCTTCAACGAACCAGGTTAATATTTCTTTTATTTACCTGTCTCTTAAAACTTGTTAATGATCTTCTCATTGTTTTTACAATATCAAACAAAAGAACATTTTCAAAAATGAAATCATTTCTTTCATGGTTTTATGAACACAACCTTTCATGGTTGTTCTTCAAGTTTAATCGCAAATATCTTAAACTTGTTCTTCATACGTTTTTCCAAAATCCTAATCCTCAAAGGAAACTGGAAAACAAGACTTTTTATTGGGTTTGTATTTCTTTTTCAAAAACAAGAAAACCCTAATCTTCATTAAGACATTTTTGTCTGAATGAAATGGACAAAATTCAAACCATCTTATTGGAAAATCTTTCCACATTAAGATTATTCTTATTTGTTATATCTTTGGTTGAACTGATAATACAGCAATGGCATCTACTGATATTCCTACTGCTGAGAACACTGCTGCTGCTGAGGAACTGGAAATCACCAAGGCTCCTCAGGTCAAGTTCACGCTTGAGGAACTCGATTGGACAAAAACAAACAATCTCTATGCGCTTTTCGAGTTTCCTCCTCGAAAGCAAGTCACACATCTGAATGATGCTGTGAATTTCCTCAAAACATGTTGCCTCTCTACAGCCTTGACCATAACACCCCCTGCTAATCAACTACTACTATCTCAGTTCTGGTATTCTGCCAGACACACTCAGCTCACATCGACCAAAGACCCCACGAAGAAAATCGATTGCATCCTCTGTGACACTGATTTTGGCACCATAAAAATCACCCCTGTCATTATCCGAAAAGCACTGAGCCTTCCCATCGCCACAAAAGAAAAACCCTTTGTTTCTCTCCCTGACCACAAGAAACATGCTGATAGGGAAGCCATCACTGCATTCTTTGATGCAATGGGTTATGTATGGGAAACAGGGAGGGACAAGAAGCCTGAGAAGAAGCTAAACCTCATCAAGAAATCCAAAATGCCCAGCGAGATAAACTTTATCTTCGCATACTTGATAAGCTGCATGACTGCAAAGACCGACTCCTCTGATCAAGCCGCTCAACCTCAGCAAGAAATGGGCTATGCATTGCTGAAAGGTCTTCATGTTGACTGAGCCTCGATAATCTACGATGATCTTGTGCTCAGAGTAGACTCTGCTGCTGACCGACCATCATGGGTTCCATATCCTAGATTCATCAGCGCCGTCTTCCTCAAAGGACTTGGGGGCAACTACCCAAAAGTAGGAGACCTGAAACTCTCTCAGGTTGGCCCTAAGGTGCAACACCCCAAAAACAGGGGTTAACAAAAACTTCCATAAAACGGAAGAGTGGTACTCATTACTAAAGTAAAAGTATACATAAATCATTACATAACCATTAATACGAAGATTTATTTAATTACGACTAGTAATGGACCACTAGCTTATCAGATAACAAAAGGTGTCGGAAAGTTCTATCATAATCTTCAAATCTTTAACTCTCCAACAATGATCCCATGCTCACAACCCCAGTCTAAACTTCTTGTATCCGGGACCACTAATATCTGTAACACATAAAACACATAGCAAGTGTTAGGCTTTTAAAGCCTAAGTGAGGTTTACACATAATACATAGATTATAATCATAACATGTAGGAAGAACAATTCGATACATTCACAAATTGGATTCCATGGAGAAGGTCCATATCGCTACCCAGTTACATCATAATCGAAGATATACCTTGATCGATACCCCACGGCATTGTCACAAGGCATAACACAACGGAAAACCCCACGGTATCCGAAGGTATGAACGAAATACACTTACCCCACGGTATGTATGATTATATCTTCCAATGCCTACTAGGTGCTCCTCCAATTAAGTGAATACCAAATATGTTACTCCAAATAAGATTCAAAGCATATTAAGCACTTTAGCAATGGTCCAACCATTTATCATAATCCATACTACTTCCATGTAGTTCACATACATCCACATGTATTAATTCACATTCTATAAGAATTCAGTAATAAACCACCATGTTTACAATTCAAGAATAAGTCCATTAGGACCATTAAGCCATCAGTTCATCATTAAGACATCTATTAAGCCATCATCTCAATTTCACATACCATTGATATATAATCAAACCAAACTCTTAACATCAACATTTATCATGGCATACTAAATAATAACCACAATTAATCCATATTAACTTACTTGAACTCCTCTTGTTTCCCTCTTAACCATTGAGAGCATATAACTCAAGATTTTACATTAACAACACAATTTCAAGATAAGAAATGTTAGATAAGTATAATGAAATCATTTAGGTACAGGTTACTCACCTTTAATCTTCAATTGGTATAACCTTACTTGAAAACTTGAGCCCTAATTCTCCAATCAAGATGAAATGAAGATACCAAGCCCTAATTGAAGTTTAATTGAGTAAGATTCATTTACTAATTACTTGAATTAGATTAAGATTGGTGAATATGAACTTACCCTAAACTTAGGATGAAAATCGCCTGGAGAGAGAGCAGCAGTGTTCTAAATTGAGAGAATACTGATTATGAAATAAGAGGTGGGTTTAATCCCCTTTTGGCACGTCAGGTGCTCGGCGCCGATCACCTGCGCCGATGCATCGGCGCCAAACCATCGGCGCCGGCTTCTGTTTGCTACACTTCTCAACTTCCACTGATTTAGCCGTAACTTCTTCGTTAGAACTCCGTTTTTGCTCCGGAAAGAACCGTTGGACTCGTATTCAAATTACCCATCCAACTAATCCATAAAATCTAATATTTAACTTTATCATCTATTTTTCAATTATTTCCTTAAGGAATAAACTTACTGATTTCTATCGGAAGTTATCAAATAACAAGTAAAATCACGGAAATTACTTAGGAATTCAATTATAATCCAAGAAGTCAAAATATAAAGAAATATTAGGACTATTTTTACTTACTAGGATTTTCCGGGTGTTACATAAGGTACTCGACTTCAAGCCAATGGCAAACGAGGTACGTCTCTCTACTCTCTTATCTATTCTCAATCCTCCTTCTTCTACTTCTGCAGCTCATTCAGTGGAAAAACCCACCGCTGATACCCCAGTCGCAACCTCCACTCCTTCTAGAAAAAGGAAACAATCTACTACCCAACTTGGTTCCAAAAGGATCAAGAAAACCAAGGAGCAACCCCCCCAGCATTTACATGCTGAAGACTCCTCAGCTCATCTTGAAGAGCTGATAGAAAGTTCCGTGGTACGCTCTGCCACAGCTGAACAAGCCACCCCTTCCATCCCAGCTTCAGTGTCTCTAAACGCTGAAGTTATAAACTTGGAAATGAACCCACCTCCTTCATCCTCTCTACAGACTGAAGTGATTCTCAGTGGATCCAACACTGAATCAGCTCCACATCAAACCTTCTCAACCTTCGCTTCTCTCTCTATTCCATTGGACTCTAATCCAGTTTTCACCACGATCACTGGCGCACCCGTCATTATTCCAGAAGCTAAAGCTGATACTTTTCAAGGAATGATGGATGCAGGAATGTCCATGCGTACACGCACTCTAGCTGACGACATGGAATGTTTTTCAGGACACAGAAGTTTTGACGACTTCACCAGCCCTCCTGCAGGTATACACCAACCCATATACACTGTAACTAAACCCCAAACTTCTGAGCTTTCCTTTGTTTATAAGTACTTATCTGTTACAGGTCCTAATTTGGGGGATATCAACACCTCCCTGACGGCCCTGGAAACAAAGATGGAGTCTTTCAACAAAACTCTAACTGCCAACTCTTCAGCGGTTACAAACGCTGGAGAGAACTTGAAGACTTTGACCACTGAGGTCGAAAAGAATGCCTCCAAAGCTGATTTGGAGAAGGTTGATAGTACTCTCGGTGACTTTTCCAAAGTTCTTGCTGATATCTACACCGACTACAACTCTCTCTCCTCAAGAGTTAACACCATGTCCAGCGAGGTCATAACGCTGAAGACATCGGTTGGTACTCTTCAGAGAGAGGTGTCCGCTATAAAGACTGAAGTGAGTTCAGTAGAGACTGACGTAAGTTCAGTGAAGACGATGGTTAAGCAGATCCTCGATCGCATGAACACCGCTGCCCCTGCACCTTCGCATTTTACTCTGACGGATCGAGCTGAACTTCTCAAGATTAATCCTGCTATAACTGGCCTGGAAGCCAGATTAGGGGAGATTGAAAATTATGTCGGACTCCCTGGCCAAGAAGACAGGGAATCAACACCATCTGCTGAGTCATCGAATTCCTCCCCCACTCATCATGAGAAAGGGGGGGAGAAGAACTCTGAAGACCTTCCCCATGATGAATCTATCGAGGGGGAGAAGACTGAAGACCTTCCCCTTACTGAAGAGGGGGAGAAGACAAATGAAGAAACAACTGCTGGACCTCAGGGAGATGAAAACCCTGAGGGAACCGAGAAGCTTACCTATGTATCTGAGGGGGAGAAACTCGAAGAAACTGCTGAAGAATCTGAATCTGAAGCTGAAGACGATGAAGATGTCGACATCTCTGATGATGAACCATCTTCTTCTCCAAAGAATGATGATGATGACGATGATGATGATGATGATGATGACTCCTTTATCGTCAAGCCTGTTCAGAAGACTACATCTCTCAAAGGGATTTCGATAAACGAACCTTCAGGGGAGCGGACCAAGACAAAGCCTGCAGCGTCTGAAGCTGACAAAGGCAAAAACAAAGGCCTCGCTGAAGAAGGCAATCTGACGATCTTGCTTCCAAAGCCAGTTTGTCAGGTACACTACCTTCTATTCCCTTACACTACATCCCTCCTCTATCCCTTCTCAATCTCAATCCTTCTATCCATAAAACCTCTATACACTTAACCACATTCTTTTCTCTATCTCTTTCATCCCCAACTCTGCTTACTTAAACGATCGTTGTGTTTCAGCTAGTCCTCTCCCCTGTTTGAGGATCCTGCTGAAGCTCCTTCGACTACACCAGGAATAATCCCAGCCACAAGAGCTAAAGAAATAATCCCAGTCTTGGATTTAACCACTGAGACTGATTAACCTGAAGAATAGCTGCTCTCTCACCAAAACAGACCTTCCTTGGCTCCTCAAAAGCTGAGTGAAGAGGATCAAGAAAAGAGAGATGCAATGATCAAGAGATTCGAAGATCAGCGAATCATCCTGAAGCGTGATCAACTTCCTTCTATTCCTCTAAAGTTCATACTTTCACAAAAGGAATACCAGGATCACCTCAGAGCTGAAAGGTTAATCGCTGAAAGAAGGGAAGCTGAAGAAAAAGACAGAGAACTCGCCATCCAGCTTGTCCAACAATCGGTGAAAGACCCCGCGCTGAAAAGAAATCCCATTGATGTCCAACGTCAGCTATGGGATGATGCCCAAAGGATCGTTGAAGAAAAGACGAAAGTATCTGATACGACTTTGAAATGGTGTAAAGAAATGCTGAATTATCGATCTCGACCATCCAAAATCATCAAAGTAAACATCAGAGGAAGACTGTTCGTTGACGTTCCTGTTGTTGAAATTGATGTATTCAGAGAAGACAAAACCAAGCAAACCTTCTATGCTACTACTTTAGAGAAGTTTGGTTTCTCTGAATGGTTGGAAGTGAAACTAGCCATTCAGGGATCGCGCTCAAAGTTCAAGAGCCATGTCGAGAAAATTTTAAATACTCATATCGACTTGGTTTCTTCTACTGTGGATATTCCTCCTTCCACTCTTCTTCCTCTTCAACAAAGAAGAGTCTCTGCAAAGGAAAAGAAAGTCTCAGACTCAGGTCCTCCTATACGGAATGAAACAGATATTGGTTTCTCTCGTGCTGAAGTTCTTGGCCCTGATGCTGATATCTCAGCACTTAACACCGCCCTACCACCCGGAGAAACTTTCATTCCTAGAAAAGATGTAAGTGATCCTTATGGTATATTCTTTCTAGACTACCAAGGAAATCATCACTTTCAACGCATCTCTGAGCTTCCAATCACTCCCATCGAACAACTCAGAGATCTCATATACTGGTGTGAAGTCAGACGCGACATTAATGCTAGACACCTGAAGCCCTTGATTTTTGAAGAAGCTCTGAACAAAAAGAATCAAGGTGTCAATGTACCTGACTGGATGATTCCCACATCAAAGACCCTCGATGAACTTCTCATCAAGGAAGAACCTTTTGACGAATAGGATCGCCTTGTAATTCTTTCTATCCTTATCTGTCTACATCTTTTGTACTTGTAATTTTATTTGGTGTACTTGTAATTTTTCCACTTCCCTATGTAATCTTTACGAAGTTTAAAGAAAAATTTCAGCGAATGTACTTTACTCCATAAGTACTGAAAAGATCCCAGAAAACAGTAAAAGGGACAAATATTTTATGAGTTCTTTTTATCCTTATGTTTTCATTAAATAGCAATTTTCTCTGTTGCTATGTCATAATCAAATAGGGGGAGATTGTTGATCCAAACCCTCAGTGATTTGATAACGACCCTGTCTTAAACACTTAGTGAAAATTGTAAGTAAACAATATGTATTAGAGTTTCACTATCGCTGATGTACTAAGACTAATTCAGTACCGCTGATAGGAACTCTTGTTCTTTAGATTAAACATTCAGCGAACACTGTTCACCATAATGCTCTGAGCATGTTCAGTCCTTATGGTGATCGCTGATAAGTTAGTTGTTTACTTATGATCCCTGAAGACAAGTTTCACGTCAACATAGGTTCTACGCTGAAGTCGAAGAACCAGCGACAACTCTCCTAATGAACTGATGCGGATCAGCGAATACTCAGATTTGTCCACTCAACGTGAAGTATCAAGTACAAGACTTCAGCTATCGCTGAACTTTGTCATTCACTGATATAGAATGATAAAGCTCTGATTCAACGAAAGTTGATCATGAAGTCCTCCGTACAAAGTACTTTTGTCTTAACCACCCTTGCACGACTCCGTACGATATGTCAAAAAAGAACCTCCTTATTGTCTGACGTCGTACAACCACTTTGATACTACACTGTTCAAACATGCGGCTACTAAGGTTGTCTACTAAATTCAGACCCAACAACCAATGAGCTGCTGCCACGTGTAAAGTATAAACTGCCATGCATTAAATGCATGGAGTATATAAGAAGGACTCCAGCTTCATTCTTGAAGCACTTCCTAACTCTGGTCAAGTCATCTTCTTATCTTGAGATAGGTTATTATTAGTAATTTTCTTCTCTTTCTTAGTGCAAGAAAACTTAGTGTTCCAACTTGTTTAGATTAGGATTTATTCCTTATCTTGTTCCGCAACAAGCTGTAAATTGTTAATGATTTATCAATAAACAATTTAGAAAAGTAAAAACACGTGTTTGTATTCAACCCCCCCCCCCCCCTTCTACAAACTTGTATAGCCCTTCGGGACCAACAATCACCATATCCTCTAACTTGCCCTTTACTGTTATTGCCAAAATTAACTGCTCCTCCAGCTTTTTCTATGAAATTTGTCAATGAAGATTTCTGACCTGTCATGTGTCTTGATGCTCCTGAGTCTAAAAACCACACATGACAGCCCTGCAAAAACAATTAGTAAGATTTAGTTACCCATATCAGAATGAGACATTTTTTGTTAGCTTCAACAACAGATTTAACAAAAGTATAGGACGCGCTCGTTCTGATCTTCTAGCATTTTCAATCGCTGGGCGACGGGGTCATTGAGGTCGAGATTTGCCCCTGCTTGCGCATTCCGTACGACCGTCGCATAAAACCGTACGAGCAAAGATAGGACGCGCGTTCCGTACGACTTCCGTACGACCGTTGCATAAAACCGTACGACTTCGACTGACTGACGCGTTATACAACTGTTATATTTGTTTAAGTGTTTAATGCAGGAGTCAAAGTCATTTATGGACAAACGGCTATAACAGACGAAATCAGTTATGAGCATCTAAACTCACATTGAAGACGACGATCGTTACAACAATCATCAAAGATCTTATTAAAGTCATCCGAAGACTATAAAATCCCAGCTCAATCATCAGTCCAGCTCCTCTCTCTGATTTGCAATCACAGAGAAGGACTCCTTCAGACGAGAATTCACGTCGTCCCTCGCATGACTGACGGCTTCTAGCTGGTTCAAGGCATCGTCAAGTTTTACCGACATTTCCTCGACGCGCGCCAGGGCAGACTTCTCCCTCGCCAACGCCGCATCCTCTCTCTTAATGGCGGAGGACACTAAACCCTCGATCTTCATCGTCTCAGCCTGCAGGGCCAATGAAGACTGAAATGTCTGAAATACATATGAAAACTCGTTAGTAAAAGCATACGACAACGACAAATGACAACGACAACGACAACGATAATGATAATGATAACAACAGCAAAAAGCAAAGTCTTGAGAGATAGACTTACCATAAACGCCATTCCGGCGACATAAGCCCCCGAACTCTCGATAGAGCACCCGTTGAAACACTCCCTGAAAGAGGGGAGCTGAAATTTATCCAAATGGGGAAACAAGCTCGTCCCGTCCAGGACATTGTCCGTCATGAAATCCGCCGGTAACGTAAAGTTCACTGTCGCTTCCTCTCCCGTCCACGTGCCCTTGCCCTTGTCGGCCGACGTGGGGCCTGACGCGACAGCAGAAGACTCCGTCGATTTCGCCGGATGCGCAGGATCGACGGGTGTCGTGTCGACCGTGTCGGAAGTCTTCTCGACAGATGCGGTCGACACCTTCGCCTTCTCAAGCGAGACGACTCTCGATGAGCCACCCGTCTTCAAAGACGGTTCCCTCCGGACGGACGTCCTCGTCCTCTTGAGGACTCCCGACTCAGTTGTCGGAGCCTCTTTTCTCTTTAGGACCCCCGACCCAGCTGTCGGGCTTCCTTCCTTCTTTCCCTCGCTTGGCGAGCCAATTCGGCCTGAGCCGCCCTCTTAGCCATCGCCGACGACATCTTCGGCTGTGCCCGTTGGGATTCCTGTAGGGGTTCTTGTTGAGATTCTCCTGCGAAACAAAGAAAGAAGAGCAGTTAGGCGACCGAAACGAAGGAAGAAGTATGTCGAACAAGATAAGGTACACGTACCAGTCATCTCTTCTTTCGACTCCTCTTTCTTCTCCTCTTCCTCAGTCTCCTCGGTATCCTCAGACTTGTCCTCCTCTTCTTTCTCATTTTCTTCTTTCTCTCTCTCCTCTCGACCCAACTGTATCCTATCGCTTAAGAATACCGCGTCGTCATCTTCGTCTATTAGGTGACGTGTGATGAACGATCGGTCCTCAGGACTGATCTCCAAGAATTTCTTGATTTTTGCTTGAGAATCTTCGTTGGGCTCCACGCTATCAAAATTGATGTCTGAAAACACGGAGAAAGAAGGTTAGCCAAAAAGCAAAGTAACAAATATAACAAAGCAGACGCTCAACCACAGCCAAAACTCACCGGCCATGTTCCATTCGGACCTGATCCAATCACTGTCAGTGTCTAACGTCGCTACCCGTACGAAGACGTACCTGGTCTTCCACTTACAATCGTTGACCGCAGATTTTTGGACCAAAGTACGGTCACCCTTATACCTCGAGAAGAGGCTGTAGCGACGGTACGTATCCTTCTTGACCTGATAGGCGGTCAAGAGGTCTTTCACGTTCATCGGCGACTCCTAGTGTGAAGTAAGTCGCTCGATGACCTGTATAACCCTCCAGAATTGGGGCATCAACTGGGCTGGCGCTAAGTCAAACTCGCACATAAAAGACTTCGCCAGAGGAGAGTAGGGCCACTCGAAGCCTATTCTAAAAGGATACTCGTATATCACGACGTACCCCTTGGTACACATCTCCAGTCGAATATTTCTGGCCTTACTCACAGTAATCCCCGCAGGGATTTTCGCTAAAATCCTAAAGTCGTCTAGAGCGTCCTGATGGTACTCCTAGGCTCCGTCGACATCGCTAAACCCGTCAACAAAATTTGCCGCTCTGAAAAGCCCCAAATATCCCAGTTCTTCCTAGGTTTCCTAGCAATCGACTTACGACGCATACAAAGACCGAGAAATCGTACCTTATATAGGCGCTCTAAACCTTGAATCTCTAACAAGTCGAAAATCTATCGCAAGTTTGGAAAGGATTCGGCGAAGAACAGCAAGCAAATCGAAGGAAATCTTAGCTTAAAACTCTCTGAAATCGTAAACAGGAAAAGATTCATCGTGATCTCTATTTATGCAAACGATCGTGTCAGGACGAATCCCTCGATGATCGAAACGCGCCCTTGTCTTTTCGTATGACCACACGGATCGCCGACACCTGCCAAATACAGCTGTAATGCACGATCGGACGTCAGCATGACGTCACGACCCTATCCCCTTTTCGACTTCCCATTCCGTTAGAATTGGACCGATCCAATTCCAAGGTAACTGAAAAGAATTTTTACACGTGTCACTGGAAAAATTTAAAAAACTTTTGAAACTTGAATTTGCCACTCCACTTTTTCAAATTTTGGGGGCAAACTGTTTGGGTAAAAATTCACCAGCCTTGACCACGACCAAGACATTAAGAACGTTTATTGCACTTCTCTTGTGACAAAGTCAAATCACAAACACTCCGTCTTCTGACCAAAGCCAGAGTCAAGAAGACCTCTCGACACTAGACCGTCGTGTAGAAACACACGACCTCGACCGACTAACATATGACATTTATGTTATGTTTTCGTCATTTAATGCAGGTCAACATCATTCATGGCCAACGGACGAAACCGACAAAGCAATTATGAACATTAAACAACAGTGACCGTTGCTACCGTTACTAGAAGAATTAATGGAGCTATTGAATGCATTCGAATACTATAAATACGAAGACAAAGCTAGCATTTGAAGATCATCATCGAACTCGGAATCATACACTGCGTATTCAAGAACATTCGAAGCAAATAACTTCCTCTCAAGGGATCGCTCTCGACGCACGACTCAGACACTCGACACATTGTTTTTACACACGACACACTAGTTTTACATTCGATACACTTGTTATTTTTATATTTCAAGTCATTTGTATTGTAATCTCTGTACGATCGACACCAGAAACAAAGGACATCGCCCCTGTTTGGCGACCATAGTGCAGCGACGACTTCCACAGTCGTCCGCGGGTTTTTTCCTCGTTGAAGTTTTTCCCGCGTCACCAAAATCCTTATCTCTTTACGATTTTCTGTATTTGTCGCACGCTTTGTCATAAGATTCCTTTCTTTAGTTGTTAAGCTCCACAATCAACCTTAAGTTATCCTTCTGGACGATTTTTGGCATTAACACCTATTACAGTAATAAAGTGAACTCGTTAAAAACTGGAAAAAAAATTATATCAACATGTATTTTATTGCATAAAAATTTGTAAGTCTTCGTCACATCCCAAAATCCAGGGTTGTGACGGCTTAACAATCAAAATATACCTAGATCGAAAAATTAAGTTAAAATCGAAAATCTAGCAGCAGAAGTCTTTACATCAATATCAAAAGTACTCAAGTAAATAGTATCGTCTAAAAAACTTAAAATCGAGCAAATAAAACTAAACATCAGCTAAATCTTCTGATTTCCTTTTGAGCTCCCAACCTTATCGAACCCTGAGATACATGTTTGTGTTAGCTTTACGCTTAGTGAGTTCATGGTTTACATAAACAAAACTTTTCATATAAAAACATTTCAGATATATAAAGCAAGCTTTGAGAAAACATCATCGTCAAAATCATGCATGCAAATAAATCATCTTGACATATCATACATTAGGTACTATATGGGTCAACATCGTCGGAAACATCAATTCTCTACGTACAGAGGTATACCTCACGATACATGTACTAGATCTAATCAACTGTCTCGGTACAGAGGTACTTCGCAACATGTACCGAACGAAACATCATTAATAACGTCAAATCTCTAAGTACGCAGAGGTATAACTCGTGATACATGTACCGGATAACATCTATCGACACGACACAGAGGTAATTCACAACATATGTCGGTCCAAACATTATTGCGGTTTCCTGCCATCTGTACCGACCCAAAAATTATCATAAAAACCTTTCATGTCTTTCAAAATACTTTATTCATGCTAACAATATAACACATCGAGCATGCACTTGCATAAAACATCGTAAACAAATAAATCGTTCGTAAAACATCTTTTCATATAAGCATGTATCCTAACTTCAAAATCACATGAAACTCACGTGGTGCGTGCGCGTAAGCTTCTTTACTTCTTCTGACTCGCACCTAGACAAACTGTAATGGTTTTCTAAGTTCTTTACTAACCAAACTATTTACTTTAATCAAAATAAGCACATTTATCGACTTCTACTCGACTGGTTGCTTAAGAGTCTACTAGTAGTCCTAATACCCCACTAGATTCGACTTAAAGCTTAAAAAAACATTTTTCAAAAAAAAATCTTATTTAAAGTTCCAAAAGAATATTCCTAAAAACCTTGGTAATTATTAAGAAAATAAACAATTACTCTCGCAACTTATTATATCAATACTATTTTTGAAATTTCCGAATATCTAACATTCTTAAAAAAATTATAAGATTCATCTTTAAAAAATACCCGAAAATACTCGATCCATCAAAGTATCCTTCATTGGAATAATTAACAATTGAATATAAAAACGTAGTTTACGAATTAAAACTACTGAACCAAACTAATAATAATTTACTATAAAAATTATTACTCCACACTTAAATTAACCTATAAATCTATAAAAGGATAGATAGTTAAAAAACTTTATATAACATTTATCGAAACAAAAACCATAAACTTTCATTAACTCATGGGGCTCTAATTTGAGTTTAAAAACTCGATTTTTTTACCAAAAACGACCAATAATCACGTTTTTGGCTAAATCGAACATCTTCCCGACTCTCTTATGACCTGAGACTGATATCATCTATTATGTACAGTAAATCGATCACCATGAAATAGAAAACTAAAATTATGGTCGATGGTTTACCTCCAATTTGATGAAAAATCTCGAAAACCCCTATTCACTTTGGCGTTTGAATTCTTCTTCACCTCTCCACTAAAATTATGGTCGATGGTTTATCATCTAACCAACTAGACGAATTTTGGGGATTAACAAAAATAAGATTATCTTTAAATCTCTAAATTCAAATCCTTTAGATTTTACCATAAAACCGTTAACTACATATCCTCTACATAAAACCATCATTATATTTATGATGGTGTTATATATTAAACCTTGTTAATTAGCCATTTGTGAACACCAAGTAACCTATCAAAACTAAAACTAGACCCGTCGTTAGAAACACCAACTCACCAATTAAAAATAAAACTAGACATGCAGTTGTGAATAACACGGAGAACAACTTCACTTATGTGGCTTTTATGGCAAGGGTCGTCGATAGATGGAGCTTTTAGATGGTGATGACCGGTGAGTATCAAAAATGAACAAATCGAATGTGTGATTAAGAATAATATTAAAATAGAAAAAAATGAGATAAAAGAAAGTTACGTTAATATATCTAAATAATCGATTCTTGATTACTTATCACAATAACTGACTCATTGAAATAAATATTTACTAAGATACACTTGTCATATTATTTATTTATCATATAAAATACTGGACTAGATTATTTCTCACATTTGTTATAATATTTATGGTCCTCCTATGAGGGTCGGGACTCGGGATCCGCATTCATATACCTTTATTTACCAATTTTTAGTTAGTATCATGCGTGCAAAAGTATTTAAATATATGTAAAAATGTTCGGGGAAATTGTTTGATAAATTAGTTGCTAGGAATCGAATTCCGAACCACGCATGCATACACACATCCTTACAGCTCAACTATTGGTACCTTTTTTTTTTTTTTTTTCTTATTTTAGTTTTATTACCTTTTTGCTAATTCATTTTTCCTTTTTATTTTCCATTTTTTTATCGTTTTTATGTCGACACTTACTTATTTAAATTAAAATAAAATTAATTGATTCAATAATTAATATTCTATATCTGTTTTTGTTTTAAAAAGTTACATTATTTGCATATGGTCTTTAAGTTTAATGTTTTTATTCGGTGGACGGATTGCAATGCCTTTTTGGCTCAGAAACTCTGTAACCTTAGATACTATCACAAGAAAAAAGGGAAATCTCGGCGTCAGTTACGATACTCTACATTGATGAGAATCGTGGGATTCAAGGCAACTTCTCCTCACTCTCTGTCTAAGCATCACGAGAAACGTAGATATGGAGAACTAGTTGTACATGCACGAATAAAGAGTTGTTCTCTTTCATCTCAAACATATAATGCCTATTGAGTCACCAGTAAAGTGTATGATTGACACCAGAACCAGATACATACATATAGCTTCATTCCCTGAATCTTAGCTTTTATCTTTCTTATTTATTATCGGTTTCGTCAAACATGTTTTTCAGGGAATTGGTAAAATCAAATATAGAAATAATTTAGATTACTAACTAATTTCAACTCTGAATCACAAGCATCTTCTATGTCAGTCATTTTTTAAAATCTAACAACGTACAAGATACTTCAGATTACTAGCTAGTTTCAACCTTTTTCTTTATTCTTCACAGTAATAAATATGAATCTCATAAATCAAGTTTTGTTGTCACCGGTAGTTTGATTGCTGCTTAAAACTATATAGAGTTGTTTAAACCACATGACACTCGTTGCTCAAGGATGTTTAAACATTTAAAATTATGATACAATTATATTCTTGGGGTTTCCCAAGGTTTAAGACAACTTGAAAATATCATATTTGATGGTATAGGGTTAGTTTGAGCACAACAATCATTATTTGCAGTTACACAAAAGGTCCAACTTAACTCGATGTTACAGTGCTATATTCTTATAAAGAAGTTGAGTTAACGATGAGAAACGTGAGAAGTTGGTCTGAATCCTTGATCTCTTTTAATTTCATGTCCTCCCATGAATTGCGGCTTAGAAGAGAATCTGGTACATTTCGATGCATCTTATCTCTGTGCATCTTATCTTAATGTGTGTCTATTTCTTATCCAACGGTTGTTAACTACTTCTCACTTCTCATCGAAACCCAGCCCTTTATATATATATATAGGGTAAGGTTCATTTGTTAACCTCACTTTTTTGTGCTAACTTCGTTAACTTCAATCAACCAATAGGAAGCCATTTTACATGGTGGTTACAAATGTGTATCCAACCATTAAATAGGGGCATGAATGGAAATCCATGTATTTGTATTATGACACTTATTTATTGAGGGAGTTACAAACATCAAATCTTCCTTGATTCTAGCTATATTATTAGTTCTTAAATATTTTGTAAGCTTTTAGTATCAAATTAGTGTATGAATTCATATTGTTGCATCATGAACATAGATAACAACATCATGAACATATATAACAACATTGTTAAGGAGAGTGTTCATGTATGGGTTTATAGTTCATGTAAACAAATTTATCAAATTTTCATGTAATCTGGTCGTATGGGTGAATAGTTCATGTGTGTTCATGTGTGGATAAAATGTTCATGTGAGTTCATTTGTTACATGAATGCTAACCAAAAGGATTGTTGTATGTGTGTATATGATCATCGTGATTATGAACTTGAAGTTGAACGTTTATGAACAATTTGATTATGAACATGTGTTGAACAAATTTATTAGATCTTCATCTAATCTGGTCGTATAAGTTTATAGTTCATGTGTGTTCATGCGTGGGTTTATAGTTTATATAAACAAATTTATCATATCTCCATGTAATCTGGTCGTATGGCTTAATAGTTCATGTGTGTTCGTGTGTGGATAAATTGAACATTTGAACATGTGTTGTTCATCGTTAACCAATGTGTTAACATCAAATGAACTCATTAAATATTACACATGTCCCAATTTCCACAAATACCCCAAACATTGATGTTCATTTCATTAAATATTACACATGGTCCAATTTATAATTAATGTGCTCATTACTTTTGATCTCATCCGTTAGTTTTAACATCAATGGCTAAGATTTTGGTTAACAAAGTTATCATGAAATATAAGGTTAACAAATGAACTCAACCCTCTATATATATATATATATATATATATATATATATATATATATATATATATATATATGTGTGGGTGGGGGGGGGGGTTTAACTACTTAAACCTTTCTACTATATGCATGAAAACCCCGAGAACCGCTGTGCCCGTTGCCCATGTGCACCCGTTCCGTTCCCCCCAAACATTACATTCAGAAAAGGGATATTATTATTAGAATGTGATGGGTGACGTGGGGTAGAATAATATCTAAAAGACAACCTCCAAAAGGGATAAAAAGACATAAACACCCCTCACTTGGGCGAGAAAAGGGATATTATTATTATTAGAATGTGTGGGGGGACAGATTAATAATTAATATCTAAAAGACAACCAAATAAAAAAGAAGATACAAAGACATAAACACCCCCACTTTTAATATCTTTCAACACCCAAACATTACACAGTGAGAAAAGGGATATTATTATGAGGATGTGATGGGTGACGTGGGATAGATTAATATCTAGAAGACAACCTCAAAAAAAGACATAAACACCCCCCTACTTGTAATAACTTAAACAAAAGGCATACCATGACTAACCATATATGTAACTCGTTGTAGAAACATTGCCAGTATCTAGCTAGCCTGATAACAACCCTACACTGATGAGATGAATGACACCCCTCTCTTCAAAAGAAAAGGTAAAAGGTTCTTCGTTTTACATTCTATAAAAAAAACACATGCTCCACTCCATTCTTTGTATCAAAATACACTACACTACACTATATGAAAAACTCCATTTTCCTTATACTATCACCATGCTTATACCATACCATACCATGTATATGTATTTGTATATGTATATATATCCTCCTAGTACTCATACATAAGAAAAAAAGAATGTGTTTATGAGGTAAACTATTATTAATTAATTAATGCATAATCCTTAGTTGTCGGCAATATTGAAAGTTGTTCTTTAGTCTTGTAAGCTGTTTTCTCCTCTTCCTGGCTTCAGCAGCAGCCGTATCACCTACTCTTCTTCTACCTGCTGACCACATAACTGGAATCTGTTCACTATCACCAACTCTACTACTACTACTACCCTTAACATCTTCTTTCATACTATCATTATCATTATCATTATCAGTATCATCACAACTCACAGGTGCCATAGCAACTTTAGAATTCGCCCCCGTTGACTGTCCACCACCGCCCCCATCTGGAGGAAAACCCTCCCTTCCGTGAGAATCGTTTGATGGTGAACCTTCTTTCGTCCCCTTTTCCGGGAACAATTGTTGCCATTCTGAAGACGACTCTTTTGGTTTGTCGTTTAGATTGAAAGAATGACGGCGGCCATGGCCATGGCCATGACCATGGTGGGGGCGTTCACCACCGCTGCCGCCACTTTGAGTTTGAGGTAGACTAGTGGTAACAAGCCAAGGGTATGGGAGTAAATATACCGGACCTGCTGCAGCCCCAATCGAATTCCCTTCTTCACAAGATGATGAATCGGGAATACGAGATGGAAAAACGATTCCCCCGCACTGTAATTGGACGGAATTCGGCCATACGAATGGCAAAAACGGAGGCTGCTGGTTGTAAATGATGAACGGAGAATTCGTGGATGATGCAGAAACGGTCGGTTCATTCGTCGCATTCGACTCTTCTCCCGCCTCAATGTTTATCGCCTTAATCATCTACAATAATAATAGATCCATATCAAATGGATGAAATTCTTCTAAACTATCAAATCCCCTTTTGCAAATTAATATATTTTTCACCTCTGCTTTTAAGCATTCGTTCTTCGTCTTCAGAGAATCATATTGTTTCGAAGCGTTTTCCTTCTCCTAGTAAAGAAAAAGCCTTAATTTAGAACACCCAAAATAGGATAGGAATCTTTTATGGAAAATAAATTAGGGGACAATTAAAGAACAAACCTTTTTTAATTTTTCATTCTCCCATGCTAGATCAACTGCCTTTCTTGTTAGTTCCTCAAAAATGGCCTTATAAAATCATCATAAAAAGAAAAACCAACCTCAATAACGCTCGAAATATATCTATACGAATGCAACATTACTTTTGAAACACATTTGATACCTGTCTCCTATGGATCGTCTGTCTAGCGGACTCTCTATTCGCCAGCACTCTGCGTATTTTACGTGCTTCCATTTCAGCCTGGATCAAGAAATCTTTAAAATGAGCATGAATGCGGAATCAAATACAAAACCACAGCAGATTTTCGACATTTTGTGGCATACCTCGGTTAGATTTTGTCTAGATTTCCTCCCACTTGATGCACAATTTGTGGGATAAGTAGGAGGATTTAGTTTAAGATCAGTGATGTGTTCATCCTTCACTAACTTTGAAGTCGAGATTCCTGACTTCTCCAATTTCTTTGGCGTAAAATTAGTTGCATCCTGCATGTTAACAACAAAAACACAAAAAAGATGTTCAAATCCTGCAAGATCCATATGATACTATCACATATGGTACTAAATTTTGGGCCAGCTCAATTGTATCCACCAATTGATGTTATATATTAAGAATTTTAAGCACATAAAATGACGAAAGTGAGAGCCAAAAGATCAAAATGTTAAAGATTCACTATGATGAGAAGAATCCAATGAATCATGATCTTGAACTTTATCTTTATGCAAAACAAGTATCTATATAGTTTCACATACTTCTTTTCATTCTTGTTAGATTTTTCTATGAATCAGAAGAACATACACAATATTTCTGAAAAAAAATTAACCTATAGAAGATGTTTATGATCACCAATGGCATTGTTTTCATGAAACAACCTTCTCTTACTCTATTTATTTACACTATAACCCCAAATTGTGGTGTTAAGTTAAAAAGATGCACTTGTACAATCAAGAACTACCTTAGCAAATCCACCTTATATTTGCTTAATAGTACAATATTGATTCTTATCATCTATACCAAAGAAAACTAATCATGGTTCTAGAATCTAGATGCATGAAATCAAGTTCTAGAGATGGGAGTTATATATGACAGATGAAAACATATGCATTAATAGGTATATACAAGAATTCCAATCCACAATGCAACTTATGAGTTATGACAGATGAAAACATATCTAAAAGTAGAAACATTCCACATTTTTTTGGAAAAATTCTACATTTGAGGCCTACAAGATTTGGTACAAACCTATATCGATGCAGAAAAATTCTCCTGGTTTTTATGGATTAATTTCATTTAATCTAGATATATATAATACACTTTCGTAAGAATTTAACTCAAAACAATGGGATTTAAATTTGTTCTAAGATGCAGATGGCGAAAATTAGAATAGAAATCAATAAACAACGCTGCAAATTAACAACCTAAAGTTCAAATACTCTCTGAATGCTGAATTCGATTCTACAAGTAACAAACCTGATAAGAATTTCTGGAAAACGACGAGTTGTTGGCATCATTGGAGTCGTGTTTGATTCGTTCAGAAATAGAAGGAGAATTGGGCGGAAAATGAGCCAAGCCGGCCAAAGCCTCGGCGGCTTCCATCTCAATCTTGACTATGTCCGCCATGGAAGTGGATGAAGAGGTAGCCATAATTGAATTGAATTGAATTGAATTGATTGTTGGAATTAGGGAGGTTGGATGAATAAGTAGTAGAGCAGGAGTTGAGGGTAGGGTGACACATGTATTGCCATGGCGACTCACAACGGTGGAGGTATGAGGAAGCGCCACGTATCGATGAAGCAGAGGCCACGTTAGAGAGGTTTTAAGGGATTGGGCAATGGCGGCAACAGAGGCACATGGGCCTTCGTCATTTACAAGTGGCCAACAGAAACCACCTCCGTTCCCCGGTTTTACACACCAATCGTTATCCCTTTTTTATTTTTGTTTATTTTAGTTCTGACTTGTCAGCATCATCAATCTCGATATACAATTTTATATTATAGAACTCGGTTTGATTTGATTTGATTTGGTTTGGTTTGACACGGAAAGGTATGAGATTTTTAATAATTATTTGATTTTGAGAATCAATTGAAATTTTTATTTTAAATTCAATATTTTCTTCAAATTAAACATAAACTTAAAATGAAATTCAATTGTAAATCCTGGTTGCTTAAAAACCCGATCAACCCAATCCAACCCGATGTGAAATAACTCAATCCGAAGCAACCCGATGTCCAATCGAGTTGTAAAATTTTCAAACCGTATGTATTGGGTTAATATCGGGTTACGAGAATTTAAACCCAACCCAACCCGATGAACCTGATCTACTTGTATTTCTTGAATTTAATATGATCGTTAAGTCTTTACTAATATGTACATTAGACAGTACACCTTTACGTATCCTATATATATATATATTCAATCTTTTATCCATCTCTATATAACTTCTTCACACACACACACATATATATATATATATATATATATATATGGTAAATATTAACATATATATGCAAATTGAGAAAACAGTTGAAGGCGATATGTCGATATGTTTAAGATTTAAGAAATATACAAATTGGAGACCTCAAGTTATTTGATCATATTTGGTTTAGACATTTTTATATGTAATATCTAAATATTGTCTGAATCATCGGTTGTATTTTAAAGACATGTTTTCTTTATTTTTATGTTTTTAATTTTGATTTTACCTTGTTTAAATACAACCCGATCAACCCGAACGGGTTGAGTTGGGTTGGGTTGTACCTTTGTTTAGGTTGGGTTGGGTTGAAATTTTTTCAAACCGCCAACATTGGATTGCTGTGTCAAAATGCCTTCAACCTGATCAACTCAACCCGTAAACACCCCTACTGGTTTCTACTAGTTAAAAAAGAAATTATTATAAATCATGGTCTAAATGGAGGGTTCTTTGACATTATCATCATTTTTGTGTTTTCAAGAACTTTGGTTTTTTGTATTGATTACTGTCTCTGATAAGGAGTGGAGAAATGATAATTTTTTATTACTTTATAAGGCATCGTTTGATATATAAAAAAAACTAGCCTATAAGCTAGCTTTTTTTCTTGGTATATGTTTAGATTATCATAAGTTAACTTTTTGAAACACTACTTGAAGTACCTTTCAGTAGCTTTTTGTGAATATTACAATATTACAATATTGTTCTCATTAATATCAATTATTATTTCTTAGCTATTATTATAAATGAATATTAATTTTTTTAATTTAATTATTATTAATATTAACTAAAAATTATTAAATTAAAATTTAATTACACATTGATATTTATTTTTAATTATTTAGAGTTATTGTTAATCATATAAATTATTTTTATATATTTTTTAATATTAATCAGTATATTTTAATTATAAATTATTATTATCGTTTTAATTACTATTTGATTATTTTTTCATATTATATGTAACGGTTATTTAAAATCATAAGTTAATGTTTTAACAAATTTAAAATTTAAAGTATATATGTTATATAAATTTTAAATTCTTTTAATTAACATGTTATAATATTTAATTTTCCATTACTATATTGGTTGTATTAATTAACAAATTATATTGCTATAAATTTGTTTTAATTATATAGTTAAATATTGTAATTAATAATTTTTTGAAGATGTCATTTTTAGTCATTTTGCATGTTATAAGCTAGTTTTTGCTAAACGTGACTTTTTAATCAGCTACCAGCTAACTTATGAGTCAACAGTTAGCTTATCAGCTAGTTTGCCAAACATAACCTTTACATTATAATTTGTAAAAGTGGTAAATTGGGTCGATTCACAAGGACTGAATGTGAACGTTGTCAAATTTCTACGCTTTATATAAAATTTAGGAAGGGGTTAGATTGAGATATTTAAACTAAACATACTTGAATAGAAAAAAAGGTAAATAATAAAATAAAGGCTTTCAACAATGAGTTATAATTCAATTAAAGTTCACACTTTTGTATCGTTAACTTTCCAAATACATTATCTCGAAAAGGGGAAGCATGGATCGAAGAATGAGCCGAGTCGTGAAAGGACGCGAGACATAAATGATTTGTTTGCTCCGAAATGACCTTGACCTATAGTAAAGGGCACGACCATTTGCAATGCCTTTTCTTGCTTTCGAAAGGTAGACAAGGTCTTTCGTTTTCCCCCATTCGTTGGTCCTTGTCGCAGAAGAGCGGCTACTATTAGTCCTAAAAAGCCGGTATCCATCCTTCACTATTAATAGTCTTTGGATGTCGGACACTTGCCTTCCCTTCCAACCATCGACGTATCAACACTGTGAAAGAAAGAACTTCGCTAGCTTACCCAACGTAGCAGTCTAGGCATGGGAATGGGCCCCGACCCGTTAGGGACCCAGTCCACCCGCCCGGTCGGGGATTCCCTGCTAAATTGGGGATGGGGATCTCCGTTTGTCTCAATTCGGGGATGAGGACGGGGACTAGGGATGGTAACGGGGCAGATTTGGGGTGGGTATCCCCTTACCCAACCCTGGCCCGGTTTGTTGTAGAGAGCCCCGGTTCCGGTCCCCGGCGAGTACGGGGATTAGAAACCCGTCCCCGGTCAATACCTGATCAACACCCCGGCCCCGTTTGGTACCCGATTACCCGTCCCGGTCTGGCAAACAAAACACCAAATGGGTTCTCTGTCAATTCCATGGATCATTATTCGCATGTATATATCCCAAACGCAAACAACTTGTCCTTATTTTGAATTCTATGAGCAATCAAGTGTTGCAGTACCATCACCAACTATATATCTACTTCCGTTGCTCATTTAATTTAAAAGTTAATTGTATATATATTTTCAATAGATATATATTAATTAGTATATATAAAAAATTATTAACATATATATATATATATATATATATATATATATACCGAGTACCGGGCGGGTCGGGGGTGAGTCACCCGGCCCCAGCACCCGGACCCCGTAACACCCTCAAAATTGGAAGAGCAACTAAACAAAAACTTCGATAAAATAATCAAATAAGGATAAAATTCCTTCTACAAACCAACCTTGGAAATACCTCAAAAATAAAACATAATAACTTCAACAATTCAATATCCAAAGTCCTACACCAAGACTACAAAAGTCAGGTGTTACTTAATTTAAACCAAAGTTGCTAATCTCAAAATGCGGAAGACTTCACCAAGTCACTTACTTCTTGAGCACACGGCTAGCTCTCCAGTCTTCAAGTCACTAGAATTATTCCCAATCGGAACATGTTGCACATGCCGACAAATAAAAAGGGTTAGGCTAACACCTAGTGAGTTCAAGAGTTTTCATCATGATTAAAATAGTTCGTTAAACCGAATTAGTACAACTCAAAATCATGATTTTCCAAAAAGGATTATACTTAAGTATGTGAACCACCCATTTTCCAATGCACACAAAACCATGCCAAAAGCTCCACAATGAAACATTTCTAAATAATGGTTTAGATCCAAAATCACTTAAAACGTGGATGATTATTAAGTTTCCAAATGAAGTAAACTTGAGTACAACTCTATTATTCGAAACATCCCAACAAGGAGGAGAAATAATACAACACCCATAAGAACATAGAAAACAGTCCAAATACTTATAATACGTTCCCGAAAACATGTGAGCGACTCAACGACCCACACAAAGCGTAAATAGTAATTAAGCTCAAATGCCCAAACATGGGAGTAATCATTCAAGCAAACCTTAATATACGTGGATGAGTTCCAATATTAAAGTCAATACTTGCAATTACTCGCACAAGGCTTATACGGTAATAAAACATGCATATCACAATATTCAATATAATATTGACAATAACGGGGGAGTCCCGTATCCATTGAGGGTGGAGGAAACACGTGAGTATACCACTCGTACAACGTTTATCGAATAACACTCTGCGACTAGACGTCCAAAGGTTCCTACGACTTCTTAACAAGTTGCACCTCAAAAGACGGTTGACCTTAGTGTCTATTCCCACGAATCCCACCCCAAGGCCCGACACGCTTAGGACTACCTCCAAGGCATTACCTTCAAAGCGGCGGAGGTCCTAGTGCCTACCTCCAAGGTAGCACATCCGGACTCAACCCTCCTAGTTCCTACTTGAAAAGTTTAAGGTCATAAACATGGGTCCCGGATTCCAACCCCACAATAATCATGCAACCTCATAAACAAGACCGACTCATATGCTATGCATCCAATGCAAATATAGTCAAAAAATTACATGGTCCACAAAAGAGTGTCCAACATCTTTAACACATGTAATCAATTAATAATTATGACCTAAACGCATATAATCTCGAACTCAACATTGAGTAATTTACATTAGACCAAGGTCCCCAAGACTTACTTGAGTCAAATACGAGCAAAAGACTCTACAATGCAATTGACCAATAATAAAGACCACAAATGCGCTAAAATGCATTTAAATATCACATATACATACACATACCTCCAAGATACGATAAGTCCACAATCCCATCATACATTCGGTCAAATCATGTTCCACATAAATCACAACCATATATGTACACCAATGACCTATAACAATAAATATGCATTCTTCCAACATATTAAAGTGTCCTTTCCCAAAGACTCCCATTTACACAAAAACCTTCCAAACCACCTTTTCTTGAGATGCATTTATCAAATTACCCAAAAATCCCAATGTGAGTGTTTTATAATGTTTTCAAAATTAAACACTTCAAATAGTCAAACCCGACAAATGACTCAACCATAGATAATTTTCATGTAAAACACATGAAAATGGACATTTTTGGCATGTACAACGTTTTCACAAAAAAACTTAAACTCACCTTGCTATATTTAGGCTAAATCTAGATTTTCCCCAAACTTGAGCTCCTTTGGACAAACTTGGATCTTCAAGCGCAATCTTCCAAAACCTAGATCCACAAGTTTCCAACCATAAATAATCATCCCCAAACACTTAGAATCGTTTCCCCCAACATAAAACATCAAAATCCCCAATAATACCAAAACCCTAATTTCTTAGATGAAGAAAAGAGAAGCTTACCTCAACCACCACTTGAATCCAACAACCAAATACCTCTAGGGTTGCCAATAAGAGCTTCATTCTTCAAACCAACAAAAGAATGGAAAGGTTTTAGAAGAGGGTTAAGTAAAACCTTAGAAAGTGTAGAAATCTCTCAAAATGGAGAGGAGATGAAGAACTCCAACTCTTAACCATAAGTTCTTGCTAAAAGATGAGGGAAATCCAAAGGCTCCAAAATGAATTTAGGGTGTGGGGAGGGTTTTTTTTAGAGAGAAGTGTATAAGTGGGTAAAGAGGGAATGGGAAAATGGTAGCAAAAATCGGGTTATAAGGCATCTGCACCCCGACCGCGACCTTTCCAAGTGATTGTGCCCTTGGCATTGTCGCGGGTCACTATCGCATTTGTCGTACCTCACTCGGTACACTCCCGACGATTGTGAGCAGCGAGAGTGCCATATGGCACAATCACAGTCACTCTCGCTCGGGATGTACCGCGAACCAAAACCCACCCTGCGGCTATGTCGCGCAACTTTGACATCTGATCATTGTCGCCGGTCACAGTCGCTGACTACCTGGGCTTCCGTTCCTGCTCGGTCTTTTAACGTTTTCTTTCCAAGTGACATGCTTCAAGGTTCCAAAATTATAATTAGAACGAGACGACTCCAATCTTGGGATATTCCTAACTTATTTGGAATTTTCCGGGTGTTACAATCCTCCCAACCTTAAAGAGACTTCGTCCTCGAAATCTGGTTTCCATACACCCAATGGTTACCAACTCCACTGTAATACCTCGGGTAAGTTCTTTAGTTAATTTACCATTCCGTTATATTTATTTAATTTTATGGTTAGAAGTTTAGAGTGAGTTATGTTAGTTTATAAGTATAAGGGTGTATCTGTCGTTTTAAGAATAGTTCAAGCCTAAATTGCAATTTGTATATTTACATAAATAGGAAGCATCTCCTATTTTATCTTCAGAAGTCGGTTTCCTTTTGTGTGGGTGTGTGTGTGTGTGTTCTGAAGTCGAGAGGAAGGAGCAGAGAGTGTCGATCGATTAGGGCCAAGAAAAGACTTCGTGTGAATCGATTTTGAGATATATTTCTTTTCAATATGTGTTTATAATCGATAGTGGTAGTTCTGTCGATTTAGATTTGTTGAATTTCAAGTTTTAGACTGTAACGATGGAGTCTGGTTCGATTGGTCCGGATTCTTTAAATTCCGGATTTCAGTGTTTTCCGGATTAGTTTTCCGGATTGGTATTCCGGATTTCGGATGTTTGAATTCCGGATTTGGGTTTTCCGGATGCGGATTCCGGATGAGTTCCGAATAGTACCGGAATTGACTTTTCCGGATACTTTTTCCGAATAGGTAGTCCAGACTATGTTTCCGGATAGGAATTTCCAGATTCCGGTTAATTGTTCCGGATAGTTCCGGATTTGGGTTTCCGGATCAGTTTTCCGGGTAAGTTTTCTAAAAAAAATCTGGGGGCACTGCCCTCAGACCCCGCAATGGCGTTGCCCCTTGACCCCATCCGCTAACCGGGACGCGGAACCCCCGTGCTAAGTCACCGAAGGGGGCATTGTGGATAAAGGTATGATAGGTTTATTTAGAATTCTTAGCCTGCTAGAGAGTCTTATGTGTTTGGTTCGTAAATGGATATATGTATTTTGTATAATTCAGATTTTGGGAAGTCAGTGGAAAAGTAAGATTCTCGCGAGTTTTCAAGGAAAGGTGCTAGTTGCGTTATTGCTTTCAGGTGAGTTTTACTTTATACATCTTCAAACTGGAATACATATATACTGGATAATTATGTGGTCGGTAGTGTGATAATGTACTTATGATTGAAATATGATATATTGAGATATATGTTGTATTTATATAAGCATTACACTACACGAGTGCACCTTGGCCGGACCGGGGGCCGGCGGAGTATTGGCTGTACGGAGGGGCAACGGAGTTGGCTGTATGTTAGTGAAACAGAGTAAATTGATTAGTTGGTTTAGCGCAACCAAGTAATATGGCCATGTGAAAGAGTTGTACACAGTGCACACGAGTCATACTTGGTATTTATATACTTGTTGTATATCTGTGTTTTACAAAATGATTACTAAACTGACAGAGATTTTCTCACTTAGACCAATTGGTCTAACCCTCATTTTGTTTTCAAAAATATGTATTCCAGTTCGAGGAGTAAGTAAGAGTAGAGGAAACTATAATTGATGATTTGCTTGTTTGGAAGGCCGTGTGTTTTGGAGTTTCATGAAGAGTTTAGTATCTATAGTTGTTGGTCCCGAAGCCCTGTACAAGTTTGTAGAAGGGGGGGGGGGTTGAATACAAACACACAGATTTTACTTTTCTAAATTGTTTATTGATAAATCATTAACAATTTACAGCTTGTTGCGGAAACAAGATTAAGGATAAACCTAAATCTAAACAAGTTGGAACACTAAGGTTTCTTGCACTAAGAGAGATAAGGAAATTACTAATAATAACCTATCTTGAGATAAGAGATTGAACTTGTCCAGAGTTAGCAAGTTACTTCAAATGAAGTGAGTTCATCTCTTTATATACTGCATGCATTTAATGCAATTCAGTATATACTTTACACGTATCATCAGCTGGTTGGTTGCATGTCATTGACCTTGGTTGACAACCTTAGTAGCCGTATGGATGAATAGTGTAGTATCAGAGTGCTTGTACGATTTCAGATATTCGGAGGTTCTTTTCTGACATTTCGTACGGAGTCGTGCAAGGGTGGATAAGACAAAAGTATTTTGTACGGAGGACTTCATGATCAGCTTTCGTTGATTCAACGATCTATCATTTCATATCAGCGAATGATAGAGTTCAGCGATAGCTGAAGTCTTGTACTTGATACTTCACGTTGAGTGGACAAATCTGAGTCTTCGCTGATCCGCATCAGTTCATTAGGAGACTTGTCGCTGGTTCTTGAGCTTGATCTTCGACTTCAGCGTAGAACCTTCGTTGACGTGAAACTTGTCTTCAGGGATCATAAGTAAACAACTAACTTATCAGCGATCATCATAATGACTGAACAGACTCAGAGCATTTATGATGAACAGATTCGCTGAATGTTTAACTTAAAGAGCGAGAGTTCCTATCAGCGGTACTGGAAGATCTTAGTACTTATCAGCGATAGTGAAACTCTGATACATATTGTTTACTTACAATTTTCACTAAGTATTTAAGAGAGGGTCATTATCAAATCACTGAGGGTTTGGATCAACAATCTCCCCCTGTTTGATTATGACATAGCAACAGAGAAAATTGCTATTTAATGAAAAACATAAGGATAAAAAGAACTCATAAAATATTTGTCCCTTTTACTGTTTTCTGGGATCTTTTCAGTACTGATGGAGTAAAGTACATTCGCTGAAATCTTTCTTTAAAACTTTGAATCAGGATACAAAGAAAATGAAAAGATTACAAGTACGAGCGAAATAAATTACAAGTACAGAAGAATAACTGATACAATAGAGAAAAGGCGATCATATCAGCTTATAAAGGTTCTTCCTTAATGAGAAGTTCATCAAGGGTCTTTTCAGTGGGGATCATCCAGTCAGGAACCGTTACACCTCGCTTTCTTTTGTTCAGCGCTTCTTCAAAAATCAAAGGTTTTAGGTGTCGTGCCTGAATGTCTTTTATGAAGTCACACCAGTAGATGAGATCTCTGAGCTGTTCGATTGGAGTGATTGGAAGCTCAGCGATCCGTTGAAAACATTTACGTCCGTCGTAGTCGAGAAAGAATATTCCATAAGGATTACTGATGACTTTACCAGGGACAAAAAGTTCACATGGTGGCAAAGAAATGTCAAGGGCAGATAGATCAGGATCAGGACCAAGTACTTCAGCGCGAGAGAAACCAATTCCAGTTTCATTTCGTATGACAGGACCTGAGTTTGAATCTTGACGTTTCTTCTTTGGAGAGGCCCTTTTTCTTTTCAGCTTAAGATCAGGAAGATGAGGGATGTCCACACAAGAAGATATCAAATCGATCTGTCTGTTTATCAGCTTTTCGAAATGATCCTTGTACTTAGATTGTGAATTTTGGATAGCTAACCTCATCTCCAGCCATTCAGAGAGACCATACCTTCTTACAGTGTCAGCGCGAAAGGTTTCAGATTGGCCATATTCTCTGAAAAGTTTGATGTCAACAATAGGTACTCCGATAGAGGTTCTTCCATAGATGAATACCTTGTTGATCTTCGCTGGACGATATCTGAAGTGTATTTTCTCTTTACACCATATCAGGGTGGTCTGAGAAACTTCATTTTTCTTTTCCACGATCTTCTGGGCTTCTTCCCAAAGCTTTCGTTGAACTTGAATGGGAACACGTTTCAGCTTGGGGTCTTTGACAGATTCTTGAGTAAGCTTGATGGCGTATTCTCTGTCTTTTTCTTCAGCTTACTTTCTTTCAGCGATGAGGCGTTCAGCTCTGAGGTGTTCCTTGTATTCAGCTTTTGAAATTCTGAACTTTGGAGGAACTGAAGGCAGTTGATCACGCCTTAGAATGATTCGCTGATCCTCGAATCGCTTTATTATTTCCTCTCTTTTCTTCTGTTCTTCTTCTCTTAGCTTTTGAGGAGCTAAGGAAGGTCTGTGTCTGTGTGAGAGAGTCTGTTCTTCAGGTTCATCAGTCTCAGAGATCAAATCCAAGACTGGGATTATTTCTTCAGCGGCAGCTGGTATTATTGGTGAAGTCGCAGTTGTGGAGCCTTCAGCGATATCCTCAAACAGGGGAGAGGACTAGCTGAAACACAGCGATCTTACGAGTAAGAACTTGGGTAGAATCAGATAAAGAGAATTGGTTCAAGTGTATAGGCTTGGGTAAAGGAACTGATAGTGTATGATAGAGGAGGGATGGAGTAAGAGATGTTTAGTGTACCTGACAAACCGGCTTTTCAAGCAAGATCAACAGATTGTCATCTTCAGCGACGCTTTTGCCTTTGCCTTTCTCAGCTCCAGAGGCTGAGGGCTTTGTCTTTGTCCGCTCCCCTGAAGGTTCATTTATCGAGATTCCCTTGAGAGCTTTGATCTTCGGAGCAGGTTTGACGATAAAGAAGTCATCGTCATCTTCGTCATCATCATCATCATTCTTTGGAGAAGAAGATGGTTCATCATCAGGGATGTCGACGGCTTCATCATCTTCTGCTTTGGATTCTTCAGCGTCTTCTTCGAGTTGCTCCCCCTCAGATACAGAGGCGAGCTTCTCGGTTACCTCAGGGTTTTCATCTCCCTGAGGTCCAACGGCTGCTTCAGCTTCAATAGTCTTCTCACCCTCTTCAGTGAAGGTGAGGTCTTCGTTCTTCTCTCCCCTGATAGATTCATCATGGGAAAGGTCTTCAGCGCTCTTGGAAGGGTTTTCAGCGCTCTTCTCCCCCTCTTTTTCATGATGACTGGGGGAGGAATGGGTAGATTCACCAGCGTTGGTAGGTTCTCTATCTTCTTGGCCAGAGAGACCTACACAAGCTTAAATCTTTGCTAATCTGTCTTCAAGGCCAGAAATAGCAGGATTGATCTTCCCGAGCTCAATGCGATCTGTCGCTGTAAAATGTTCAGGTTCAGGGACAGGGGCAGGAGCAGGGGTATTCGCCTTGTGCAGCAGCTGTTCGATCATAGTCTTCATCGAACCAACGTCAGTCTTTACAGAGTTTAAGTCAGTCGTCAGAGAGTTGACATTTGTCTTCACAGCAGACATATCTCCCTCTAGTGTTCCAACCGATGTCTTCAGCGTTGTAAATTCGCTGGACATGGACGAAACTGAGCTTTTGAGAGAGGTGTAGTCTGTGTAGATATCAACGAGCACCTTGGCGAAGTCGCTGAGAGTCTTATCAAGTTGCTTCATGTCATCTGTGGAAGCCTTTTTCTCCATCACCGTTGTCAGCTTGTTCAGATTCTCTCCAGCGTTTGTTACAGCTGAAGAGTTATTGGAGAGAGTAGTGGTGAGACCTGTCAGCTTTGTCTCCACGGACTTCAGAGAGGCGTTGATATCTCCCAAATTAGGACCTGTAACATATAAAAACTTGTGAACAGAGGAAAGCTCAGAAGTTTGGGGTTTAGTCACAGTGTTTATGGGTTGTTGATTACCTGCAGGAGGATTTGTGAATTCATCGAAATCACGGGTTCCTGAAAAAAGTTCCATGTCATCTTCAAAAGTGCCCATGGATTGGTCTGCAGGTCCTGTCTTCATCATTTCTGGATTATCAGCTTTAGCTTTCGTATAAATGATGGCATCTCCAGTGATAACTGGAGGAGAGACCAAATGATTGGAGGGAGAAGCGAAGGATAAGATTGGAGGTTGGGTTCTGAGTTCAGCGTTGGAATCGCTGAGAAACACTTCATCAGTCTTTTGAGAGACTGAGGGAGGTTGGGAAGTTTCCAAGTCTGTAATCTCAACGTTTGGAGACGCTGAGGTTGGGATGGAAGGGATGGCTTGTTCAGGTGTGGCAGAGCGTACCACTGAACGTTATTTCAGCTCTGCAGAAGGAGCTGAGGAGTCTTCAGCATGAGATTGCTGGGGTTGCTCCTTTGTTTTCTTGATCCTTTTAGAATCAAGTGGGGTGTGAGAGTGTTTCCTTTTAAGAGGAATGGAAGTAGCAACTGGGGTATCAGCGGTGGGTTTGTCCGCTGAAGGAGCTGCAGAAGTAGAAGAAGTATGAGGGTTAAGAAGAGTTAAGAGTGTAGAAAGACGTACCTCATTTACGGTTGGTTTAAAGTCGAGTATCTTTGGACCGACCTGAGAAAGTTTCAGGTCACCATCAGTTGGGTAGGTTTCCTTCAGGCCACATTGGAAGACGGCGCTGATGAAACATGGGTAAGGAACCCATGGAGGTCTGTCAGCGACGGTGTCCACTCGTAGAACCAGGTCATCATAGATGATCGATGCCCAGTCTATGTTGAGACCTTACAGTAGTGCATAACCCATTGCTTGCTGAGGTTTAGCGGCTTGGTCGGAGGAGCCACTCTTTGCAGGCATGCAGCTTATCAGATGAGCGAAGATGAAATTCATCTCGCTGGGCATTTTCGATTTCTTGATGATCGTCAGCTTCTTCTCGGGCTTCATGTCTCTGCCTATTTCCATACATAGCCCATTGCATCGAAGAATGCAATGATGGCTTCCCTGTCTGAGTTTTTCTTGGGGTCAGGGAGGGGAACAAAAGGTTTTTCCTTGGTAGCGATGGGAAGGCTGAGAGCTTTGCGAATAATGGCTGGGGTGATCTTTATGGTGCCATATTCGATATCGCAGAGGATGCAATCTATTAGTTTGGAGGGGTCTTTGGCTGAAGGTAATTGAGTGTGTCTCGCTGAGTACCAGAATTGTGAGAGCAAAAGCTGATGTGCAGGAGGTGTTATGGTCAGGGCTGTGGAGATGCAGCAATTCTTCAGAAATTTCACAGCATCATCTAGATGTGTGACTTGCTTTCGAGGAGGAAACTCGAGAAGCGCATAGAGGTTGTTCACCTTAGTCCAATCCAGTTTGTCAAGTTCAAACTTGACTTGTGGAGCCTTGAGGATTTCCACTTCCTCAGAGTCAGCAGAGATGTTCTCAGCGGTAGTAGGAATGTCAGACGAGGCCATTTCTCTGTATTTAACAGTTCAACCAAAGATGTTAACAAATAAGAATGATCTTAATGTGGAAAAAATTTCCAATAAGATGTTTCGAATTTTATCCATTTCATTCAGACAAATGCCTTAATGAAGATTAGGGTTTTTCTTGATTTTTAAAACGAAATGTAAAACCCATTTTCTTGTTTTCCAGTTTTCTATGAAGAAATAGATTCTGGAAACGAATGAGGAACAAGTTTAAGATTTTGCATTTAAACTTGAAGAACAACCATGAAATGGTTGTGTTCATAAAATCATGAAAGAAAATGATTTCATTTTACGAAGTTCTTTTGTTTGACCTTGTTAAAACAATGAGAAGATCGGAAACAAGTTATACGCATTCGGTAATAAATAAGAACATATTAACCTTGATGTTTGATGAAGAAGATGATGAACAGTTCTTGAAGTTTGAAATCACAAATGCAACAGTGAATTCTTTCTTGCGGAGGAAGATTGATCGCGTAAAAGAAAAATATAAACAAGGAGTTTGTTTATATAGAGATTTTAGAAAGATAAAATCTTGAGCGGCAAAAGATTTTCATCATGACACGGACACGTGTTTGCATTTGATTGGAAGTTTGAACGAGACGTGCAAACGTGTGTCAGGAAGAGAAAATGTGTCGGGGTTTATCCGTTGCAATGACGTCACAATTGTCCTTTCATATTCTTGGTTGTCTCTGAGGTTTTGAAAAACTCAGAGATACTTTTGAAAACATGAAGTACTGAATGAAAATATTCAGTGAAGGTTTTAAGAAATTTCAAAATATCGCTGTTAAGGAAGAGATATTCAGCGATGCATTTTGTTTTGAAATCTTGCATTTTCATGCGATTGTCAGAGAGAGAAAACATACCTTGATATCAGTGAATCAAGTTTATTCAGAGAGAAGATGATAGAATGGGTTATACAAGTTGATTTTATCCTTTCGCTGATTAATGTGAACCGCTGAAGATTTTATCCTTCGAAGTTCAGCATTCCAAGCTCGCTGATGAGAAAGTTGAATCTTGTCTCATCAAGAGGTTTGGTAAATAAGTCAGCTAACTGATAATCAGTTGGGATAAAATGAAGTTCTATATCACCATTCATCACATGATCTCTGATAAAATGATATCTGATTTCTATATGTTTGGTCTTTGAATGTAGTACTGGATTGTTTGCTATAGCGATGGCACTTGTGCTGTCGCAATAGATTAGAATTTTAGAGAGCTGAAGATCATAGTCTAGTAGCTGATTTCTCATCCACAAGACTTGAGAACAACAGCTTCCAGCAGCTACATATTCAGCTTCAGCTGTGGAAGTGGACACTGAATTTTGCTTTTTACTTGTCCAACTTACCAGCTTTCCACCCAGGAGCTGACATCCTCCTGTGGTGCTCTTCCTATCCATTTTGCAACCTGCAAAATCACTATCTGAATATGCAGTTAGATCGAATCCTGAATCTTTGGGATACCAAAGACCTAGATTCGCTGTACCCTTAAGATATCGAAAGATTCGCTTTACAGCTTTCATATGAGATATCTTAGGTTCAGCTTGATATCGTGCACACAAGCATGTTGCAAACATAATATCGGGTCGGCTAGCTGTAAGATACAATAGTGAGCCGATCATCCCACGGTACAGCGTGACATTGACAGGAACACCCTTCGTGTCCTTATCAAGTGTCAGCGGTGGTGCCATAGGGGTTTTCATAGCTGAACTTTCAGTTAAGTCGAATTTCTTCAGCATATCTTTAACATATTTTCCCTGATTAATGAAAGTTCCTTTTTCAGTTTGCTTAATCTGAAGACCAAGGAAATATGTTAGTTCACCCATCATGCTCATTTTATACTCATCTTTCATTCTATCAGCGAAACGAGTACAAAGATCAGGGTTAGTAGAGCCAAATATAATATCATCAACATATATTCGAACAAGAATGATATGACCTTTTACTTTCCTGAAAAATAGAGTTTTGTCGATTTTACCTCGCTCAAATTTTTCAATATGGAGATAAGTGGAAAGAGTGTCATACCATGCACGTGGAGCTTGTTTCAAGCCATAAAGTGCCTTATCCAGTTTATAAACATAATCTGGACGCTTAGGATCTGAGAATCCTGGAGGTTGTTCCACATATACTTCTTCATTCAGCTTTCCATTTAGAAATGCTGACTTGACATCCATATGATGTACTTTGAAGTTCTTGTGTACAGCATATGCTAAGAATAGACGAATAGATTCAAGTCTTGCTACAGGAGCAAATGTTTCGTCATAATCTATGCCTTCCTCTTGTATGTATCCCTGAGCAACAAGACGAGCTTTGTTGCGGGTTACAGTACCATGTTCGTCCAACTTGTTTCGATAGACCCATTTAGTGCCTATCACAGTTTTGTCAGTTGGTCTTCGAACAAGTTTCCAAACTTTGTTTCTTTCAAATTCAGTCAGCTCTTCTTGCATGGCGCTGACCCAGTTTGGATCTTTGAGGGCATCATCTACTTTCTTTGGTTCAGTTAGTGAAATAAAATTTACAAATAAACAAATATTACCTGCACTTCGTCGAGTCTGAATCCCAGCGTTTGGATCACCAAGAATTTGATCAATTGGGTGATTTATAGTCCATCGCTGAGCCGGAGCGTGAGACGCTGACTCAACTTGAACTTGAGGAGCTGAAGATGAAGCTTCAGCGACGCCGGGAGTATCAGCCAAGAGAGGAATTGATGCAGTTGTCATTATATTCACTGATTGCTGAGAAGTAGATGGAAGGTCTGAGACATTTGGATCAACTGCAGGTATAGTGTTTATAGGAACAGCTGAGACCCATGATGTTTCAGTTTCACTATTCTGCATGTTTGGAATGATAGTGGGACTATCATCTTCTGCTGGTTGAGCATGAGGAGTGGGAAAATCTTCTGAATCACCAAGATGAGAAAACATCCATTGATTCAGTTCTTCTGTATCAGCGTTCGGTTTAGAGTTCGCTGAACGGGATTCGTCAAACGTGACGTGAATAGTTTCTTCCACAGTTTGTCTTCTTCGATTGAAGACTCTGAAGGTTTTGGAACTGAGGAGTATCCAAGAAAGATTCCATCATCAGCCTTAGGATCGAATTTTCCAAGAGCATCTCTATTGTTCAGTATGAAACACTGACATCCAAAGATGTGAAAAAAGCTGATTGAGGGCTTTCTCCCATGAAAAAGTTCATAGGTTGTTTTATTGAATCTTTTGACTATCAGCGACCTATTTTGCATAAAACAAGCAGTGTTGACAGCTTCTGCCCAAAACTGAGTAGGCAGGTGAGAATCGCTGAGCATTGAACGTGCAGCTTCAATAATTGTTCTATTTCTTCTTTCAGCGACTCCATTTTGTTGCGGTGTTCTTACTGAAGAAAAGTTGTGAGAAATACCCTTACTCTCAAAGAAGGAATCAAGAGAACTGTTTTTGAATTCAGTTCCATGATCACTCTTTATTGAGCGAACGGTCAGATTGTTCAGGGTTTCCATCTTCCGAACAAAGGTGATGAGTTCTTCAGGGGTGTCACTCTTAGAACGGAGAAACATTACCCAAGTGAAGCGAGAGAATTCATCAACTATGACCAGCATATATTTCTTTCCAGCGATGGATTTTTGTTAACAGGGCCAAACAAATCCATATGGAGTAGTTGTAGAGGAGATGACACTGAAGAAACTTGCTTTGATTTAAAGCTTGCTTTGGTCTGCTTCCCTTTTTCAGACGCTGAACATAACGACTCTTTGGCGTATGAATGCTGAGGTAGACCAGTGACTAACTCTTTTGAAGAAAGAGTGTTCAGTGTCTTGAAATTTAGATGAGATAGCCTCTTATGCCATAGCCAGTTGACATCAGATGAGGCCTTTGAGAAGAAATAGGAGTTCTCAGTGGTTGTTGAGTCCATGTTTATTACATAAACATTTTCCAAACGATAACCGCTGAGAGCTATCTTCTCCTTTTTATCAGTGACAAAGCAGGATTCCTTAGTAAAGATTACTTTGTTATCCATGTCGCAAAGCTGACTGATGCTTAGAAGATTATGCTTTAGCCCTTCAACATATGCGACTCTTCTGAAGGAGGTTGTACCATTTGAAAGTACACCATACCCTTGGGTATGTCCTTTTCCATTTCCACCGAAAGTCACAGAGGGACCCTTCTCTTCCTTGTATTCGGCGAGCAGGCTTTTCTTACCAGTCATGTGTCTAGAGCATCCGCTATCGAGATACCAGATACCCTTCTTAACCTGTAATACAAAGGAAGATTAGTTTTTCTTGGGTACCCACTTAACCATGTATACACGTTGTCAATGGAAGTAGTTGGAATGGAAGGTTCAGCAGTCTTCGCAGCATTTGAAGATTCAGCTTTGTCTTTCTTCACTTTGGTTAATTTCTTAACATCAATGGTAGAATTCACCTTTACCTGATTTGCACCAGGGTTGGTCTTCTTTGCCTTGGGGCAATCTTCACCTTAGCTATCTTTTCAGCTTTGGTGGCTGTGGGGCACTTACTAGCAATATGATCAGTGAGTCCACAGTGATAACATTTCCTATAGCTGAAAGTAGTTCTAGGACCATTTGTATGCTGAGCTTTTAATTTAGAATTAGAAGTACCAGCACCAAGTAAGCTATTTGCTTTAGAAATGGGACGAACATTCAGTTCTTCAGATTCCTTACCAAGGACATCCAATCTGAGTCTAGGAGTAGATCGCTGAATAAATCCAGATATCTGCTTCCTTGATCCAGAGGGATGATCCACTGAAGCTTTAGAAGCATTCAGTTTTGGTACTAAGGTAACCTTCTGAGGATTCTGGTAAATAACAATTCCTTTACCTTTGTCTTTACAGACAGAGGTAGGTTTTGAATAAACCATTTTCTCCTTGCCTTTTGAGGAGGTAGGAGTTTCCTCAGGGATTGGTGTAATGGACGAGGAGCACTGAGAAGATGAAGTATCAGTGACTGAGGATACGAACGTTCCAAATTTAAGCATTGAACGCTCAGTGGTTGGTTTTGAAGTTTCATATTTGTAACCCAAACCACGTTTATCACTCAGTGGAATTTGAGACTTTATTATCTCAGTGATCTTTGTTGAAGAATTACACCATCCTTCAACAGTAGCTTTTTCAGCCTTTAATGCAGCGATAGCTTCTGCTCGTTCGATTTTGACTAGCTGATTTAAATATACTTGATCTTTAAAATCTTCTTCAATTTTAGAAAGCTTTTCTATTTGAAGGTGGCAGTTTTTAAGCTTTTCAGCGAGATCAAGATTTTGGTTTTCAACCACAGTTTTGCCGTTCATGGCTTCGTATAAACTTCTAGTCAAGAGATCGATCTTACGGAGACTATCAGCTTCATCAATATTTGCAATATTGGTAAAGAAAGAAGGTGATACCTGAATGGCAGATGTTGAAGTGGAGGGAATGTCTGAACTTTCTTCCTCTTCTTCAATCTTGGCCATGAGACATTGATTTGCTTCATCATCTTCAGAGTCAGATGATGATGCTTCTTCATCAGAAGCAGCCCAATCATAGTCAGCCATCAGGCCTTTGCCTTTCTTCTTAAAGCTTTTCAGCTTCGCATATTTTTCTTCCAGCTTTGAGTATTTGTCATCTTTATTCCTTGGAACAAAGGATTTCTTTGTAAAAGCTGAGGGTCTAGAAACTTTCTTAGACCTGCACTCGTTAGCAAAATGTCCTATTTTTTCGCAGTTAAAACAAGTAGCAGTAGCCTTATCAACAAAAACTGATGATTTAGGCTTGTCAGTTATGGAAAGAGGTTTGTTCTTTCTAAACATTTTCTTTTTGGCAAATCTCCTGAACTTCTTAGTTAGGAGAGCCAAAGATTCATCATCTGAAAAATCAGAATCTGATGACCTTTCAGAGTTACTCTCTAACTCAGTGATAGTGCCCGAGGGTCGCTGAGTAGAAGGTTCCTCTGAGATTAAAGCAACAAGGGTGCTTTTGGAATCTTTTACAAGATTCTTCTTAAGATGGCTTGATTGCTCATGATTCAGCAACGTGCCATATAAGGTAGCAAGGGTCATTGATTTTAGATCCTTTGACAGCTTGAGACACATAGAATAATTGTCCCAGCTTTCAGGTAAACATTCTAGAAACTTTGTCAGCACCTCAAAGTTAGAATATTCCTTACCAACAGTTTTCAGATCTATAATTAAACAATTAAAACGTTGGTGAACTTCAGAGAGAGTTTCATTCTTACCAGAAATGAAGCTTTCGTATTGTCTTACCAGGTTGATCTTTCTTGAGTCCTAGACTTCAGACGTTCCTTCATACTGAACACATATTGTGTCCCACATGGCTTTTGATGATTTCAGGTTCATGACGGAATGGTAGACTTCGTCAGGAAGGGCCATAGATAGTATGGATCTGGCTTTTGTATCTATAGCCACTTTCTTCTTATCTTCGTCGGTCCACATGTGTATTTCCTTAGGAATCAGCCTTTCTGGAATAGCAGGTCTATTTGCAGTGGCTGGAACTGAAGGATCAATTGTTACAGGGATGTATGGGCCGTTTTCAAGATAGTAAGGCATAGTGGGGTCTACACCTTCTAAGAAGAGTGTCATCCTATTTTTCCACAAGTTGAAGTTGTCTCTGGAAAATCTAGGGGGTTTTGCAAGAGAACCATTGTCTATATAATTTGTGTTTGTGTTGGTGGCCATTTTCAGATAATAGCAAGGAAGAGAAATATCTTAGATTAGATCTTGTTTATGAGATTAAACAAATCCGCTCTGATACCACTTGTTGGTCCCGAAAGGCCTATACAAGTTTGTAGAAGGGGGGGTTGAATACAAACACACTATTTTACTTTTCTAAATTATTTATTGATAAATCATTAACAATTTACAGCTTGTTGCGGAAACAAGATTAAGGATAAACCTAAATCTAAACAAGTTGGAACACTAAGGTTTCTTGCACTAAGAGAGATAAGGAAATTACTAATAATAACCTATCTTGAGTTAAGAGATTGAACTTGTCCAGAGTTAGCAAGTTACTTCAAATGAAGTGAGTTCATCTCTTTATATACTGCATGCATTTAATGCAATTCAGTATATACTTTACACGTGTCATCAGTTGGTTGGTTGCATGTCATTGACCTTGGTTGACAACCTTAGTAGCCGTATGGATGAATAGTGTAGTGTCAGAGTGGTTGTACGATTTCAGATATTCGGAGGTTCTTTTCTGACATTTCGTACGGAGTCGTGCAAGGGTGGATAAGACAAAAGTATTTTGTACGGATGACTTCATGATCAGCTTTCGTTGATTCAACGGTCTATCATTTCATATCAGCGAATGATAGAGTTCAGCGATAGCTGAAGTCTTGTACTTGATACTTCACGTTGAGTGGACAAATCTGAGTCTTCGCTGATCCGCATCAGTTCATTAGGAGACTTGTCGCTGGTTCTTGAGCTTGATCTTAAACTTCAGCGTAGAACCTTCGTTGACGTGAAACTTGTCTTCAGGGATCATAAGTAAACAACTAACTTATCAGCGATCATCATAATGATTGAACAGACTCAGAGCATTTATGATGAACAGATTCGCTGAATGTTTAACTTAAAGAGCGAGAGTTCCTATCAGCGGTACTGGAAGATCTTAGTACTTATCAGCGATAGTGAAACTCTGATACATATTGTTTACTTACAATTTTCACTAAGTATTTAAGAGAGGGTCATTATCAAACCACTGAGGGTTTGGATCAACAATAGTATCTGGAACAACTCACTCCAAAGCATACCAAAACATGACATACATAATATTAAATCGCCAAAACTTGGCCCAAGGTTCACACCATCAAAATTCAAAACTTTGGGTTTGCGGAACAACCCTAATTACAACTGAGAGTTTCTAATAACAAAATGTGAAGGAAGTCCACTAATGCCAAGCCATGCCTGCTCTCACGCCTTCTCTTTACCACTAGAGGAACTGCCCTTAACCTGCTTACCTGAAAAGGGTTTTAGTTTTGAAAAAATGCGAGGGTTAGACCACAAGGTCTAGTGAGATCCCTCAGTTACAATCACACCACATTTATCATTTAAGAATTTGCAAAACATAAATCAATGTAAGGTTTGGCAACTAATGTATGGGTCACACCCCCCATAAGCATCACATCATGACATATGGGACACACACCCCATAATCGTCATACCATAACATATGGGACACCCCCCCCCATAAGCATCACACCATATCGTATGGGACACACCCCCCCCCCCCATATAGCTCACACCATGCATAAGTAATATATATGCACATACTTTAAATAAACACACATGTACAAGTAAATGAACAAGTACCATCAAGCTTTGGTTAGAAAAACTCACCTGGCACACTTACTTTCCTTTTCTACTCAGATAGGCACTTCCACCTGGTTTCCCTGAATGAATGGGCACAACGTAAGTCGATTACACAATTATCCGGACACACCCTTTCCGGACAACAGCCTACCCGGACAACACCCTATCCGGACAGCACCCTATCCGGACAACACCCTATCCGGAATATCCAACCACCCGGACACACACACAACTACCGGACACTTACCCGGAAATCTTCAACCGTTCAATGTGTTCGGACGTCCCGAAAGTTATCCGGACGTCGACCTGTCCCTTAATTGGTCCGAAAAATCCCAAAAATGGCCGAAATCTCACAGATGAAGGTTAACAACTACATCGCACTCACTAAACTCAACAATTACTGCGATCTTAGCAACAATAACACCGTAAAATGCCTAATTTCTCTCATTAAGCTTCAAACCCAACTTTAACAAAAACCCACATAGGTATTCAATCTTTAATCAATAATTCCACAGCTGAAGATAGAGAATGGAAATTACCTGATGGATTCTTTGCTGAAAACGAATCCCCAACACACCCATTTTCTTTGATTTCCAACCTTGATGACTCTTTCTCTCCAAAACCCACAAGAGCTCCAAAACCCTTCTTTCCTTTCTCTCTCAAAACCCAACCGTCAACCACAAACAATTCAGGAGAAAATGACTCTCCTAGGGTTTTGTGCCTATTTTATACCTTATCCCACATTTACAAAATACTCCCCTCGACTTCCATTTAATAAACTTCCACCTCAAAACTTGGAACCCTTCCTTTTTGGACACAGTTACTACAACACTCCCCCCTCAAGAGAATTCCGTCCCCGGAATTCCATTCTCAAAGAGGTGAGGGTACTTGGACATCATATCTGATTCCACTTCCCACGTCGCCTCTCGTCCCTTGTGATATCTCCACTGGACTTTAACCAGCCTGACCTCCCTATTCCTTGTTTTCCGAACCTTACTGTCCACAATATCTATTGGTTCCTCTTCGTACCTCAATTTTTCGTCTATACAGACATCTTCCAATGGAATAGCCACATCAGTCTCGGCCAAACATTTCTTCAGGTTGGACACATGAAACGTCGAGTGAATTTTGCTCAACGCTTCCGGCAATTCCAACATGTACGCCACCTCTCCCACACGCTTGGTGATGGCGAAAGGCCCAACGTATCTAGGCTTTAGTTTCCCCCGTTTTCCAAATCGAACAACTCCCTTCCATGGTGATACCTTGAGCATCACCTTATCCCCTACCGTGAACACAATAGGTTTTCTTCTTTTATTCGCGTACGCTCTTTGACGATCCTGAGCCACCTTCAATCTTTCCCTGATCACACTGATCTTATCGACAGTTAATTGCACGATTTCCAGTCCTGCCAACTGCTTCTCTCCCACTTCATTCCAACACAACGGCGTCCTACACTTACGCCCATACAACGCTTCAAACGGAGCCGCTTGAAGACTGGCGTGATAGCTGTTGTTATACGAGAACTCGATCAACGGTAGGTGGGATTCCCACGAACCCTTGAAATCTATCACACATGCACGCAACATGTCCTCCAAGGTCTGGATAGTCCTCTCGCTTTGTCCATCCGTCTGAGGGTGATAGGCGGTGCTCAAACAAAGTCGCGTGCCTAACTCCCTTTGCAGACTCTTCCAAAACGACGACGTGAAGCGACTATCACGATCGGAGACAATGGACGACGACACTCCATGCCTCGTCACTAACTGATTGACATACAATCTGGCCAACCTCTCCAACGAGTCACTCTCCCAAATAGGTAGAAAGTGAGCCGACTTGGTGAGACGGTCAACTATCACCCATATAGCATCATGCCCCTTCGGGGTCCTTGGTAACTTTGTTACAAAGTCCATGGTAATACAGTCCCACTTCCACACTGGTATTTCTAAGGGCTGCATTTCTCCATACGGCCTTTGGTGCTCTGCCTTGACCTTCAAACAGGTTACACAACGCTCCACAAAGTACGCGACATCTTTCTTCAACCCCGACCACCAATATAGTTGCCTCAGGTCTCGGTACATCTTATTCGTCCCCGGATGGACCGAATATCGCGACTTATGCGCTTCTAACAATATTCGATCACGCAAACCTCCCAACTTAGGAACCCACACCCGGTCCTCAAAACACTTCACCCCACTCTTGCTATACTTTAAGGATGTCACATAGCCGACGATCCTCTCACCTTTCCACTTTCCTTCCACTAGAGCTTCTTCTTGAAACTTCTTGATCTCGTCCAGCAGGTTAGGAACCACATCTACCCGGAAGGCCACCACTTTCGTTGTTTCTCTCCTTTCTTTCCGACTCAAGGCGTCGGCCACGACATTCGCTTTACCTGAATGGTAAAGGATCTCGCAATCATAATCACTTAACAACTCCACCCAACGACGCTGTCTCATATTCAGCTCCTTTTGATCAAACAAATGCTGGAGACTCTTATGATCAGAATAAATCTGACACTTGACCCCGTACAAGTAGTGTCTCCAAATCTTTAGCGCGAAAATCACCGCCGCTAACTCCATATCATGCGTAGGATAATTCTTCTCGTGTTCTTTCAACTGACGGGACGCATAGGCAATCACCTTTCCGTCTTGCATCAGAACGCACCCTAGCCCCAACCTGGACGCATCACTGTAGATTACAAATCCTTCGGTTCCATTAGGCAAGGATAGAACCGGAGCACTACTCAACTTGTCTTTCAATTTGCTGAATGCTTCCTCCTGGGCCTTTGTCCATTCAAACTTAGAATTCTTCTTGGTTAAAGCAGTCAACGGCGTAGCTATCCGAGAAAAGTCCTGAATGAACTTCCGGTAGTAGCCTGCTAACCCAAGAAAACTTCTCACCTCGGATGGCGATCTCGGGGTTTCCCACCCTCTAATGGCCTCCACCTTGGTCGGGTCTACCTTGACACCATCTTCCGACACCACGTGTCCTAAGAATTGAACTTCTTTGAGCCAAAAATCGCACTTAGAGAATTTTGCAAACAACTTCTCTCGCCGCAACAGATCTAGCACCAGGCGAAGATGTTCCTCGTGCTCACTCCGAGATTTGGAATAAATGAGGATGTCGTCGATGAACACGATCACACACTTGTCTAACAGGGCACTACACACTCGATTCATCAGATCCATGAATACCGCCGGAGCATTAGTCAACCCAAAGGGCATGACTAAGAACTCGTAATGCCTGTATCTCGTACGAAAAGCCGTCTTCGGCACGTCCTCTTCCCTTACTTTCAACTGATGATAGCCAGATCTCAGGTCTATCTTCGAGAAGAATTTCGCCCCTTGCAACTGATCAAACAAATCATCGATCCTCGGAAGCGGATACTTATTCTTGATCGTTACCTTGTTGAGCTCGCGATAATCAATGCACATTCGCATCAATCCGTCTTTCTTCTTGACAAACAGTACCGGCGCTCCCCAGGGTGACGAACTAGGGCGTATGAACCCCTTATCCAACAACTCTTGCAACTGCGTCATCATCTCCTTCATTTCTGCCGATGCTAACCGATACGGCGCACACGCTATTGGTGCCGCGCCGGGCATCAAATCAATTCTAAACTCGACCTGGCGATCCGGGGGTAGACCCGTCAGGTCATCCGGAAATACCTCCGGAAACTCACTCACCACAGGGACGTCTTCCAATCCCTTCTTCTCCTTCTTGGCGTCTAATACATATGCTAGGAAACCCTGACACCCCTTCTCTAGACAATGCCTCGCCTTCATCACCGTGATAAGGCAAGACTTACGTTCACGCCTATCCCCATAGATCACTACCTCGGATTTATCCGGTAATGCGATACGAATCATCTTCTTATTACACACAATGCTAGCATCATTACTAGCCAACCAATCCATCCCCACCACAACACCAAACTCTCCCATACCCATCGGGTATAGGCACAAGAGAAAAGTATGACCCTCTACTTCCATACTACACCCCTCATACACATCCTTCACCAAGACGCAACTATCGTCTGCAATTTCAACCTCAAAACCACACTCTAACCTTCTAGGCATCACAAACAGACACTGCGCAAAGATCGGCGATACAAACGAACGGTTTGCACCCGAATCAAACAACACTTTAGCAAGCTTCGAATTAACAAGAAATGTACCTGATACTACGTCAGGCTCATCAACCGCCTCTTCCGCTGACATGTGAAAAGCTCTAGCCCTCACTCGGCCTGGTTCCACTTTCTTTTCTCCACCTCTTCCTCCTTGACCCACTCCAGAACCACCAGAAGATCCCTTCCTCAACTGCGGGCAATCAGGTTTGATATGATCTGGAGAGCCACACTGATAACACGTTCTCGGGCTAGAACATTCCCGCGCCATGTGCCCCAGTTTTCCACAATTATAACAACCATCAGGTTCAAAGCAATCTCCACGGTGCACTTTATTACACTTCCAACACGGTCTGTCACTGAACCTCGGTCCCCCCCGCAACTCGGGTCTAGAGGTCTTAGATCTCTTCACATCCCGTACGGGTCCATCCCACCTCCTCTTATCCACACTCCTTTCTGACATCTGTCGGTTCTTTTCCTTCTCATTTAACTCTGCCACATCGACCGCCGCTTGAAACGTCGCGGAGCCACGGTTCTGCACTAGCTCTTTTATACTGCTCTTCAGACCCCACACATACCTTTCAACTCGTCTTTCCTCAGTAGGTACATATACTTAGAAGTGTATTCTTGTAACAACCCAAATCCCACACATACCTTTCTTCAGACCCCACATATACCTTTCAATGAACTTAGAAGTGTATTCTTGTAACAACCCAAATCCCATATACACAACATATCACATAATGTAACACAACATAGATATAACAAACGAACTTCACATTACAAGTACGATCCCGTAGTCTTTTACAATCGAAAGAAAACCATTCTACTACAATCTTTGTACTATTTACATACATAACATTTAATATTATGATACAACTGCTAAACAAGCCAAAATCTTCATCTTATAATTCTTCACACAAGTCATCCATCAGTTACTCTAGTTACTTGCTCTTACTTGATCCACCACCTGGAACACATATTTTTAAAACAAAATGAGGGTTAGACCTGATGGTCTAAGTGAGAAATCCCTGTTAGTTTAAAAACCATTTATATCAACTTCATTCATATAATTCACGCAACACAGTCATATACATCCAAATAAGCTCACATATCTTATACTTTCCCTTTTCATTCCTCTTGGCCATATTAGTGGTAGCAAGCCAACTAATAATATACAACGTTGTACAACATTTACAGCCAAACAACGCTATACGGAGTCTATAGCCAAACACACCGGTCCTAAACCCGGCCAACGTATTATAACACATTATAATACTCATGTAAATATAATACCTCACTATATTATAATTCACATATAAACACATAGTCATCAACTATTTCAATCCCAATCCACGCATATACGTATTCCAGTTAAAAACGTTTTTAAGTAAAACTCACCTGTTTTGGTTATTACACACGTTCGCAAGCTTCTTTCAAAACGATTCTATCTCTTACCACGACTCCACCGAATCTGAAACAAGTTAAGATACACACATCGCTTTACTGACCAAACACATAAAGCCTAACAATTTCCCATCCTCAACTATTTCATTACACACTGTGCTTAACTCACTACCGGTACTACAGGGTACCGGGACTTATACAGTACCGGGACTCTTAGTACCGGGAGTTCCTATACCGGCAGTTCCCATACCGGGAGTTCCCATTACCGGAACTCTCACTACCGGAAGTCTGTTATACCGGGATTTATACTACTGGGAGTCTTCTATACCGGGATTTACTACACCGGGAGTCTATCACACCGGGAGTCGACAGCACCGGGAGTCTATCACACCGGGAGTCGACAGCACCGGGAGTCTATCGGGACTTCCCCGGGACTCTCAAGAACACAGTCGGTTACATTTCTCAGAAATCGATTGAAATCTATACCAATTATTGAAATCATAACTTCTAAACCGATAGATATCTTCTATTACAAATTACCAACACAAAATATAAAGGGACTAACCTCAAAATCGTTTCTAACCCAATCGATTGATGCTCACACCGTAACATTCCTTCTTTCGCTTTCTTCGCCTCCAAAAATCCCGCACACACACACACTTTCTAATTTCAGTATAAGAAAACCATCTGAAGACTTAAGGGGTAATATCAAACCATATCTTACCAAATAGACCTTGAACTTCTCAAATTTAACCCAAACACCCTTAAACTTATAACTTACCTCCAACTTACCCTAAACATTAAATCTTAAGGTTAAATATTTTAACTGATAGGGAATTTATCTAACTGACTTACCCGGGGTATTACATCATCTCCCCCTTAAAAGAATTCCGTCCCGGAATTCCGTTAAGTAAAAAGATGAGGGTATTTGGCTCTCATTTCCGTCTCTGATTCCCACGTAGCATCTTGACCTCTATGATGTCTCCACTGAACTTTCACTTGCCTGATCTCCTTACTCCGCAGCACTTTAACTTTACGATCTACTATAGCTTCCGGCTCTTCCACATAATTCAGTTTTTCGTCGACTCGGATATCTGGTAGAGAGACTGCCTGGTCTGGAGTGACCAAACACTTTCGGAAGTTCGATACATGAAACGCATTATGGATTCTGCTCAATTCTGGCGGAAGATCTAATCGGTAAGCGACTTCACCGATCCTTTCTGTTATTGCAAACGGTCCAATATACCTAGGGCTAAGTTTACCTTGTCGCCCAAATCTGATGACTCCTTTCCACGGCGAAACCTTTAACATTACATAATCCCCAACCTGAAATTCCAATGGCTTTCGGCATCGATCAGCGTAGCTTTTCTGTCTGTCTTGAGCCACTTTCAATCGTTCACGAATCTGAGTAACCTTATCGGCGGTTAACTGAACTATTTCCGGCCCCGCTAACTATTTTTCTCCCACTTCGTTCCAACACAGAGGCGTTCGGCATTTCCTACCATACAGTACTTCGAACGGTGCCGCTTGTATGCTGGAATGATAACTGTTGTTGTAAGCGAACTCAATCAATGGTAAATGCTTATCCCACGATCCCCCAAAATAACAATGCAAGCCCGGAGCATATCTTCTAGGGTATGAATTGTTCGTTCACTCTGCCCATCTGTTTGGGGATGATACGCCGTACTCAACTTTATCTGTGTGCCCATTTCCCTTTGAAAACTTCTCCAAAATCTTGAAGTAAAACGACTATCACGATCAGAAATGATAGAGATTGGAACTCCATGTCGAGTTACTATTTCATCAATGTATAACTTAGCCAATCGCTCCATCGAATCGGTTTTCTTTTATCGGTAGAAAGTGTGCAGACTTTGTCAATCTGTCGACGATCACCCAAATAGAATCAAATCCCTTAGGAGTCCTTGGTAGTTTGGTGAGGAAATCTGTGGTAATCTGCTCCCACTTCCACATAGGTATTTCTAGCCGTTGTAGTTGACCAAACGGTTTTTGGTGTTCGATCTTTACTTTCTTACAAGTATCGCATCTTTCCACATACTGTGCAATCCCTCTTTTTATCCCCGGCCACCAATAGAATTGCTTTAAGTCTTTATACATCTTGTTTGTACCTGGGTGAATAGAGAAACGGGATTGATGGGCTTCTTGTAGAACACGATCACGTAACCCACCCAAACGAGGTACCCACACTCTGTTTCCCAGACACAATAACCCACGATCATCTTTTACTAACAATGCTGACATCCCCGCTAACCGTTCTGATTTCAGATGTTCATCCTGATATGCCTCCACTTGACACTTATGCAATTCGTCGAATATGCTGGATAGGAGTTCAGTTCGTAGCGAAATAACCTTTATTGTCCCACTCCTTTCTTGACGACTCAATGCATCAGCTACCACATTTGCCTTTCCCGGATGATAAAGGATTTCACAGTCGTAATCATTCAGCAATTCTAGCCATCTTCTTTGTCTCATATTCAGTTCCTTTTGATCAAAGAGGTGTTGGAGACTCTTGTGATCAGTATAAATCTGACATTTGGAACCATACAGATAATGTCTCCAAATCTTTAACGCGAAGACGACTGCTGCAAGTTCCATGTCATGCGTAGGATACTGTCTTTCATGATCCTTTAATTGACGAGAAGCATATGCAATAACTTTCCCACGCTGCATAAGCACACATCCCAATCCCAGTTTAGACGCATCACTATAAACAACAAAGTCTTTCGTACCTTCAGGTAGTGATAGAATCGGTGCGCTGCACAGTTTCTCTTTCAATATCTGGAATGCTTCGTCTTGTTCTGCTTTCCACTCAAACTTCAGGTTCTTCCGGGTCAGCTTAGTCAAAGGCGTTGCGATACGAGAGAAGTCTTTTATAAATTTCCGATAGTAGCCGGCTAAACCCAGAAAACTACGTACTTCGGTTGCTGTCTTCGGCGGTTCCCACTTTTCAACTGCTTTCACTTTCATCGGATCAACTTGTATACCCTTCTCAGAAACGACATGCCCCAGAAACTGAACTTCTCGCAACCAGAATTCACATTTAGAGAACTTAGCGTTTAACTTTTCTTTCTTCAGCAACTCCAGAACTAAACGAAGATGTTGTGCGTGATCCTCTTTGGATCGGGAATAGATAAGGATATCATCAATAAATACAATAACGAATTTATCAAGATACGGCTTACATACCCGATTCATTAAATCCATAAAGGCAGCTGGAGCGTTTGTCAGTCCAAACGGCATTACTAAGAATTCGTAGTGGCCATACCTTGTACGAAAAGCAGTCTTTAGAGCGTCTTCTTCTTTAACTTTCAACTGGTGATAAGCGGATCTTAGATCAATCTTGGAGAAATAGCAAGCTCCAACTAACTGATCGAAGAGGTCATCAATTCGAGGTAACGGATACTTGTTCTTTATCGTGCGCTTATTCAATTCTCGGTAGTCGATACACATTCTGATCGAACCATCCTTCTTTTTCACAAATAACACTGGGGCTCCCCACGGCGAAGAACTAGGTCTGATGAAGCCTTTATCTGATAGGTCTTGTAATTGTGCCATCATCTCTTTCATCTCTGGAGGTGCCAGACGATAAGGTGCACGAGCAGTAGGAGTGGCTCCAGGAACTAAGTTGATACCAAATTCCACTTGTCTAACCTGAGGAAGACTATTCAAGTCTTCAGGGAAAACTTCAGGGAATTCACTAACAATAGGAATATCTTCCATCCTATTCCTTTCAGGCCTACTATCTATCACATAGGCTAAGTAACTCTGACAACCCTTGCTAACACATTTACGGGCTTTTATCATAGATATTAGGCTAGACTGATGATTCCTACGATCACCATATATCACTACTGGTCCCTTCTCAGGTAATACCACATTTATTAACTTCTTATCACATACTATGTTAGCCTGATTCTCGGCTAACCAGTCCATTCCCACTACGACGTCAAACTCTATCAAAGTCATAGGAAACAATTGTATCGGAACTTGATTATCACACAGTTATCAAACACTTCTTTAACTGACACTTGATTATCATTTGCCGTATCTATTGACAGAGCATGTTCTAGCATTTTAGGTTTCAAACACAGACAAGCAGCAAATGTAGGAGACACAAACGATCGATTTGCACCAGAATCAAATAACACCTTAGCACGTGTAGAGTTTATCAAAAATGTACCTGTAACCACGTCCGGAGTTTCTTCCGCTTCTTTCTCAGTCATTTGGAATGCGCGACCCCTGGTTACTGGCGGTTCCAGTCTTGGTATTACTGGTTTAACAATCGCTGGCCTGCCTGAAGATCCGCCTTGCTGTATCCTTCCCCTTGGACAGTCTGACTGAAGGTGATCTGGTGAATTGCATAAGAAACATAGCCGCGTTACCTTACAATCTTTGATGACATGTCCGGTCTTCCCACACTTATAACATGCTCGTAAATCACCTCAGCAATTTCCTTGGTGGACACGGTTACACTTCTGACATGGTCTTTCCGCTGGTCGAAACGGCGGACGGTTATCATACCTCTGAAATCGGGACTTCTTCGGATCGTATTGTGGTCCTTCCCACTTTCTCTTCCCGATACTTTTATCGCCAGCATCTCTTCTCATATCTCGTTCAACATTCTCCGCGGCATCAACTGCAGCTGAGAAGGTATCGGGTCCTTTTGCAGTCACTAGTCTTCTAACCTCTGAGTTCAGCCCGAAGATAAACCTTTCCGTCTTCATCGCCTCCGTAGCAACGTAGTATTCTGCGAACCGAGACTTTTCCAGGAAGCTAGCGGTGTAGTCTCGAACGGATAAGTTTCCTTGTTGTAAGTTCATAAATTCCCCTTCCAATTGTTTGACGGCTGCTTGGGGACAAAATGCGTTCTTGTAGGCTATCACAAATTCTTCCCAAGAGAGGGTAGAATAAACATCAGATCCTTTAGAATGAATAAAAGATTCCTACCAATACAAAGCATCCCCCTTTAACATTGCCGCTCCATACAATACTCGATCTTCGTCAGCGCACTTACTCGTCTTGAAAATAGCTTCTATTTCCTTCATCCATCTCATTGCTTTCACTGGATCCCGATCTCCTGAGAATGTAGGAGGCCTGCAACTAAGAAACATCTTGTAATCACATTTTCTCATTACCGGTAAGACCGTAGGGGTGATTGGTAGTTCGACTTCATGTTCCGGATCTGGTCTATCAGCTTCATTATTACGACTTCGATCAAACATTGTTTGTATGTTAGCCTGCATTCTCCCCATTTCTGCCATTAGATCATCCTGGTAACGAATTCCGTACTATTTGGCTGGACTCTGCCCCCGGCTCGACCTCCAGCTCTACCCCCGACTCTGCCCCCTGTTCTTCCTCCCCTGTCTCCTGTTCCTATTGGCGGATTAGTTCTATTTGGATTTCTTCCTCCTCCTCGATTCGAATTTCGCGTACCGCTTGCCATTCTGTAGATTTAAACAAGATTAATATACACATACGCACATACCCCATATAACAAGGTATTCCAGTTCAAACATGTACCTGTAAGATCACAATTACACTGGCCAGGTGTAATATGAAATTACCTTACATGAAGTTCCTTCTACCTTTTTATACTTCATCATCCCAAGGTTCTATAATGATAAGGACATCCTACTTCACATGCAGTTTAAGTCTAGGTACAGATACAAATACCTAAATCCCTTAAACTAAGGCTCTGATACCATGTGTAACAACCCAAATCCCATATACACAACATATCACATAATGTAACACAACATAGATATAACAAACGAACTTCACATTACAAGTACGGTCCCGTAGTCTTTTACAATCGAAAGAAAACCATTCTACTACAATCTTTGTACTATTTACATACATAACATTTAATATTATGATACAACTGCTAAACAAGCCAAAATCTTCATCTTATAATTCTTCACACAAGCCATCCATCAGTTACTCTAGTTACTTGCTCTTACTTGATCCACCACCTGGAATACATATTTTTAAAACAAAATGAGGGTTAGACCTGATGGTCTAAGTGAGAAATCCCTGTTAGTTTAAAAACCATTTATATCAACTTCATTCATATAATTCACGCAACACAGTCATATACATCCAAATAAGCTCACATATCTTATACTTTCCCTTTTCATTCCTCCTGGCCATATTAGTGGTAGCAAGCCAACTAATAATATACAACGCTGTACAACATTTACAGCCAAACAACGCTATACGGAGTCTATAGCCAAACACACCGATCCTAAACCCGGCCAACGTATTATAACACATTATAATACTCATGTAAATATAATACCTCACTATATTATAATTCACATATAAACACATAGTCATCAACTATTTCAATCCCAATCCACGCATATACGTATTCCAGTTAAAAACGTTTTTAAGTAAAACTCACCTGTTTTGGTTATTACACACGTTCGCAAGCTTCTTTCAAAACGATTCTATCTCTTACCACGACTCCACCGAATCTGAAACAAGTTAAGATACACACATCGCTTTACTGACCAAACACATAAAGCCTAACAATTTCCCATCCTTAACTATCTCATTACACACTATGTTTAACTCACTACCGGGACTACAGGGTACCGGGACTTATACAGTACCGGGACTCTTAGTACCGGGAGTTCCTATACCGGGAGTTCCCATACCGGGAGTTCCCATACCGGGAGTTCCCATACCGGGATTTCCCATACCGGGAGTTCCCATTACCGGAACTCTCACTACCGGAAGTCTGTTATACCGGGATTTATACTACCGGGAGTCTTCTATACCGGGATTTACTACACCGGGAGTCGACAGCACCGGGAGTCTATCACACCGGGAGTCGACAGCACCGGGAGTCTATCGGGACTTCCCCGGGACTCTCAAGAATACAGTCGGTTCCATTTCTCAGAAATCGATTGAAATCTATACCAATTACTGAAATCATAACTTTTAAACCGATAGATATCTTCTATTACAAATTACCAACACAAAATATAAAGGGACTAACCTCAAAATCGTTTCTAACCCAATCGATTGATGCTCACACCGTAACTTTCCTTCTTTCGCTTTCTTCGCCTCCAAAACTCCCGCACACACACACACTTTCTAATTTCAGTATAAGAAAACCAACTGAAGACTTAAGGGGTAATATCAAACCATATCTTACCAAATAGACCTTGAACTTCTCAAATTTAACCCAAACACCCTTAAACTTATAACTTACCTCCAACTTACCCTAAACATTAAATCTTAAGGTTAAATATTTTAACTGATAAGGAATTTATCTAACTGACTTACCCGGGGTATTACAATTCTTGCACAGACATCCCCTGCTCAAGTCCCATAAACTCCTCTTCCAATCTCTTTCTTGCCGCCAACGGGCAAAACTGGGCTTGGAACCTTCTAGTGAAAGTTTCCCACGATGTCGTCTTTGCCACTTCCGAACCTTTACCTCCGGTTTCCACATCCCACCAAAAGATAGCATTTGCCTTCAGCATTGACATGGCAAACAGCACCTTATCTCCTTCAGCACACCTACTTGTGCCAAACGCCAGCTCCATCTCCCGAACCCACCTCATTGCCAAAACCGGGTCACGTTCCCCACTGAAAGATGGAGGCTTGCAAGACACAAAGGTTTTGAAGGTACAACCCTTGACCGACTTTGACTCTCCCGCCACAAAAGGGGTCACGTGAGAGTGACTTCCCATCTCAGCTATAGGTGACTTGGATGCCTCCGTCTCAGATTCTTTCACACTATCAGTCCGCCTTTCCGATGTCGACCCAGTACGATGCTTCAGCAATGCCTGCAAAGTTTCTTACAGTTTACCCATTTCAGCAGTAAACTTTTCTTCCGTCACAAAAGCCTGGTTGCGGTCCGGACTCGGACTCTCTCTCTCTCTGAAGCGGTACTCTCAGATTGGGTCGGCTTGTGCACTTTCGGCGCTCCCGCACTCTTAGCCCGACGGACGGTCGGCGCCTTTTTCTTACCTCTGGTCACCATCCCGGTTCCCCCAGTCTGGGTGGCAGCTCATCGGGGTGCTCTTCCCCGACCCCTTCCACGGCCTCCGCCTCTCCCGCGGGTAGCCGGTTGTCTCGGAGAACCCACCGATCCATCCTCCAAAATCTCCTCCACGTGGATTTCCCTCGTTGTTGGCACAGTTTCCACAAACGGCACAGACTTACTCCTCAAACTTCGTTCTGACATTTTCAACTACTGTAACATTACACAAAATATAGATTAACAACCGCCCCAAAATAACAAGGCAAGAGTGATCCCCGTCATGTACCTGTAAATTCACAATTACACTGGCCAGGTGTAATCCCGAACTTACCTTACATGATAGTTTTCACCACCCTATTATGTACGCATCCCAGTGAGGTCTCCCTAGGCCTTCCTATTTTCTCAGTTGTACTCTACAGTTTAAGTTTAGGCCCATCCGGTCACCTAAATCCCTTAAACTACGGCTCTGATACCAACTGTAACAACCCACTCCAAAGCATACCAAAACAAGACATACATAATATTAAATCGCCAAAACTTGGCCCAAGGTTCACACCATCAAAATTCAAAACTTTGGGTTTGCGGAACAACCCTAATTACAACTGAGAGTTTCTAATAACAAAATGTGAAGGAATTCCACTAATGCCAAGCCATGCCTGCTCTCACGCCTTCTCTTTACCACTAGAGGAACTGTCCTTAACCTGCTTACCTGAAAAGGGTTTCAGTTTTGAAAAAATGTGAGGGTTAGACCACAAGGTCTAGTGAGATCCCTCAGTTACAATCACACCACATTTATCATTTAAGAATTTGCAAAGCATAAATCAATGTAAGGTTTGGCAACTAATGTATGGGTCACACCCCCCATAAGCATCACATCATGACATATGGGACACACCCCCCATAATCGTCATACCATAACATATGGGACACACCCCCCATAAGCATCACACCATATCGTATGGGACACACCCCCCATATAGCTCACACCATGCATAAGTAATATATATGCACATACTTTAAATAAACACACATGTACAAGTAAATGAACAAGTACCATCAAGCTTTGGTTAGAAAAACTCACCTGGCACCCTTACTTTCCTTTTCTACTCAGATAGGAACTTCCACACGGTTTCCCTGAATGAATGGGCACAACGTAAGTCGATTACACAATTATCCGGACACACCCACCTTTCCGGACAACACCCTTTCCGGACAACAGCCTACCCGGACAACAGCCTACCCGGACAACACCCTATCCGGACAACACCCTATCCGGACAGCACCCTATCCGGACAACACCCTATCCGGACAGCACCCTATCCGGACAACACCCTATCCGAATATCCAACCATCCGGACACACACGACTACCGGACACTTACCCGGAAACCTTCAACCGTTCAATGTGTCCGGACGTCCCGAAAGTTATCCGGACGTCGACGTGTCCCTTAATTGGTCCGATAAATCCCAAAAATGGCCGAAATCTCACAGATGAAGGTTAACAACTACATCACAGTCACTAAACTCAACAATTACTGCGATCTTAGCAACAATAAGACCGTAAAATGCCTAATTTCTCTCATTAAGCTTCAAACCCAACTTTAACAAAAACCCACATAGGTATTCAATCTTTAATCAATAATTCCACAGCTGAAGATAGAGAAAGGAAATTACCTGATGGATTCTTTGCTGAAAACGAATCCCCAACACACCCCTTTTCTTTGATTTCCAACCTTGATGACTCTTTCTCTCCAAAACCCACAAGAGCTCCAAAACCCTTCTTTCCTTTATCTCTCAAAACCCAGCCGTCAACCACAAACAATTCAGGAGTAAATGACTCTCCTAGGGTTTTGTGCCTATTTTATACCTTATCCCACATTTACAAAATACTCCCCTCGACTTCCATTTAATAAACTTCCACCACAAAACTTGGAACCCTTCCTTTTTGGACACGGTTACTACAGTATCGTTAGTTGTAATGTAAATTACTAGCGAAAAGTTTGTACTGATATATGTATTGTAAACTTTTGGGACTAAGAGACTTATGTGATATATTATGTATTTTATTATCTTATGATGAGATGTAAATTATGTTATATGATGTATGTTTGGGTTGGGTCGTTACATCCACGCCTTTTCTGCCCCTCCTCAGTTTCTAACTAAGATTCGTATTTTCCTTCTGACATTACTGCTCTGGCAATTCTCATGCTGATACTCACCACGAACGTCCGCTCAGGCACATTACCCATACATCCAAGTAAATGCCAAACCACTTAGGGTAGCTTCTAACCACAATATTCGGTTGTCTCATGATAGGGTTATTTTATTAACCCTATTTATGCCATGTTTTATGATAATTTTGAGCTAAATTCCACCGTTATAGCTTCTTTTAGTTAATTTTTAGTCAATTATAGTTATAAATAAAGATTGGGTACAATAGGTATTTAATCACAAAAATAACTCATAAAATCATAAAAATAACTTAATTTAGTATATGTTTTGCAGATTCGGAGTTGCGGCCAATTGAAGTCAATTTTTGGATCTCGGAGATTTGCGAATCATAAAGCTTAAAGAAACGACTTCAACTTTTTGGGCCATGCGTTTTGTTGTTGAACTTTACTTACCAAACTCGTTTTATACTTGGGCCGAATTACCGGATCTTTTGACAAACATTTCGATTTGGGCTCGGTATTGCGATAATTCGGTGATGGGCCGAACTCTTGTAGACTCGTTTGGGCCGGTTTTTGGATAAATCTGTTGGGCCATTTTCGTAGCTTCACTTGGACCAAATTATAAGCAATCTATGGGCCGGTTTTTGTGGCGTCTCTTGGGCTTAGACCATTCTCATCATGGGCCCCCATCTCCACTTTCTTGGTCACCAAGATTTAGTTAGTATAAATATAAGTATTTGGTTAGTAGTTTAGGAGAGCTTGGACACATTTTGTTACTTGGCTACTACTCTCCCCATGGTTCGGTTGTGAAGCTTGAACCGAAGACTCTCCTTCGTGAGCCGAAAGCTCACAAGTTTTGTACTCTAAGCCATTGGTTTGCATCATTAATCCTAATTTAATCTTAGTGTTAAAATTCATCTAATACTTGTTTGCTATAACTTGTTTGCTATAACTTGTTATCTCACAACTCTTAATTAATCACTCATCTTTAAACTCATCTTTGATAATTTAACTTGCTTTAAAATTGTGTTATTACTTAATCTTTCATCAAACAACCTGTGATTCTCTTTCCTTCTCTTATTCTCGACTCTTAAACAAAACTTGGTTCTCATGTGTTTACGTTTACAATATAAACCGGAAGTCTGAATTAATCACTTAGGATCCCCAATCATTTTTGGTTCACGGTTTGGTAAACGTTTCTATACAAGTTCCACTTTCTCTCGTCTCAAACTCATGCTACAATTAAGTTTTCATAATTAGTACGTTAACAAACACGCAAAGAAATCATCAAGAACTCTTCGTTTTAAAACCACATTTGAAACAAGATTTTCCTCTTAGATTAATAATCTCCTTTCCCTTAATTTTAGTTTTAAAATCAATGATTAAATTTCTCGTCAACTTTGTAGTAATTAATTTTACATGTTTTAAAAGTCATTCTATAATTGCCATGTTCACTTAAAATTAGTAATTTCTCTCAACGGTTTGTTACTTATGCAACAAGTCACGACGTTCAACCCAAGTAAGTGTAATTTAATTAACACATTGTCCATCTACATTATTTGTTTTAAACTCGTACATCTCTTATAATTGGAATCTGAACGATGATGGGCTGATCGCCTTAGTTCGGGGTATAAAGTGAAAATTGGGACCGAAACCGATAAAAAGATAAAAAGGTGTATCGTACGGTATGATTGTCCAACGTTATTTAAATCAAGGTTATATTTTATGGTGGATCACAATTAATCAACTGACAACTGGTTCGTTGTATCATTAAATATCCGACACTTGAGATAACGAAGGAATATTGTCTCATCTTTTTATTCAATTATTAGTTTAATCCCAATGGATATTTATACTGTGTGCTTTCCTCTTATAACTGTTATTTTTATTAGTTGATACTCACAAACTCTCAACAAAAGATTACCTTCAAATTCGTCATCTGAAACCTGTTTTTATAAATTGGACTTTTAAAGAGAAACTTTTCCAAGCTTCCTTGTGGGATCGATATTCGGTACTTAGTACCATTATTACTTGTTATAAGGCGATAATAGACTGAGATGTGTACTTGTGTCATGGTTTATTTCTGACATTTTCAGGTACTCACCAAACCTAACAACAACATCTCCCAACCTTAGGTGATCCATACTTCCCCAACGGCATATCCCGACTTCCAATCAGTCCGGATCTGCCCGCTTATATACTTTTCTCTTCAACCAATCTGAGGTTCAATCACTACCGAAACCAACAAATTTTCCAAATCCAACCGTTCCCGCTACTGAACTGTCATTTAACTATAACTTATGCCATCAGTCTCCAAAACGGATGGTCTTCCTTGCCTCAAACATTAAACAACTCCAAGAATACGTCCAATTACCAGTCATCCAATCGACAAATTCTTTTACTGAACAAGGAAGATCATCCCACTAAATCTGTTTATCACAAATTAAACTTCTTAAGATCACTACAACCGATACCACCATCCCTTAAAATTGGAACAGGATGGAGAAGTGGAGGACGAGGTCGGGGTGGAGCTGGAGGTAGGGGTCATCCCCAAGGCACTGAATTTGTTACCAGAGATGATTTAGCCGCTGAAATGGAAAGATTACGAACTAATATACAAGCTATGTTTGACCGTCCTCGTCACACTGAAACTGAAGTACCAGATCCCACTTTGGAAGACGAGACGCTTGTTACACCTGTTGTTATACCGGTGCCAAAGAAGTGTGATTATAAGATGTTTTTAAGTTGAAAACCTCCGACCTACTCAGGGGAAGAGATCCAGTAAAGGCCATGAGGTGGTTAAAGAAGATAGAAGCCATCTTCAAAACCAGCAAATGTGCCAATGAAGACCGAGTGTTATATGGAACCGCGATGCTGAAAGCCGATGCTCTATATTAGTGGGAAACTATTATTACTTCTAAAGAACCAGACGTGTATTCTACTTTTTCATGGTAAGATTTCGTCATAGCTTTTAAAAGGCATTTTTGTCCTCAAGCTGCCGTTAGACAACTTGAAGAAGAGTTCATGAATCTACAACAAGGAAGTTTATCAGTTCGGGATTATACTGCTCGTTTTCTGGAGAAGTCCCGCTTTGCTGAATACTATGTTGCTACAGACGCACTCAAGATGGAAAGATTTATTTTTTGGTTAAGTTCAGAAATAAGAGGTTTGGTGATTGCAAAGGGACCGGATACATTCTCAGCCGCAGTGGGCGCTGCAGAAAATGTTGAAAGAGATAAAGGGAGAGATGTTAGTGATAAAAGTGTTGGGAAGAGAAAATGGGAGGGACCGCATTACGATCCAAAGAAGTCTAAATCCCCTAGGTTTGATAGCCGTCCACCTTTCAGACCAGCTGAAAGACCATGTTCAAAATACAATCGTATTCATCAGCGAAATTGTTATGTTGATCCTCGAATTTGTTACAAGTGTGGGAAGTCGGGTCATATAGCTAAGGATTGTCGGGTAACTCGATTTTGTTTCTATTGCAATTCCCCTGATCATGTTTAGTTCGATTGTCCACAGTGGAGGGCACAGCAGGGTAGTATGCAGTGAGATCATCGGGTATTAGGCCGGGAGGGGTACAAAGGCCTGAACTACCGAGAGCAAGGGGTCGTGCCTTCCAAAGGACATCACAAGAAGCGGAGGAAGTCCCTGATGTGGTTACAGGTACATTTCTAATAAACTCTACACGTGCTAAAGTGTTATTTGACTGCAAACCGATCATTTATGTCTCCTTCTTTTGCTGATTATTTGTATTTAAAGCCTAAAGTGTTAGATCATGATTTAATGGTAGAAAGTGCAAATGATAATCAAGTACCGGTTAGAGAGGTATTTGATAGTTGTGTTATAGATATAGATAGGTGTGGGGTGCCTATTCAGTTATTTTCTATGACTTTAATTGAGTTTGATGTGGTAGTGGGAATGGATTGGTTAGCCGAGAATCAGACTAGTATTGTTTGTAATAAGAAGTTGATCAATGTTGTTTTACCTGAGAAGGGACCGGTAGTAATTTATGGTGATCTTAGAAATCGTCAATTTTGCCTTATTTCTATGTTGAAAGCCCGTAAGTGTGTTAGCAAGGGTTGCCCAAGTTACTTAGCTTATGTGATAGATACTAAGCTAGAGAAGTGTAAGCTGGAAGACATTCCAGTAGTTTATGAATTCCCGAAAGTTTTTCCTGAAGATTTAACTAGTCTTCCGCCCGTTAGACAAGTAGAGTTTAGTATTGATCTGATTCCTGGAACTGCTCATGTTGCCCGTACACCATATCGTTTGGCATCTTCAGAGATGAAAGAAATGATGATGCAACTGCAAGATCTTTCTGATAAGGGTTTTATCAGACCCAGTACTTCACCGTGGGGTGCACCAGTCCTGTTTGTAAAAAAGAAAGACGGGTCGATGAGGATGTGCATTGATTATCGGGAACTGAATAAGCGTACGATTAAGAACAAATACCCGCTTCCCAGAATTAATGACCTCTTTGATCAATTAGTTGGAGCTTGTTATTTATCCAAAATTGATCTAAGATCTGGTTATCACCAGCTGAAGGTTAAAGAAGAGGACGTTCTGAAAACTGCTTTCCGCACAAGGTATGGTCACTACGAATTCTTAGTGATGCCTTTCGGACTAACGAACGCTCCAGCTGCCTTTATGGATTTAATGAACCGGGTGTGTAAACCATATCTCGATAAATTCGTTATTGTATTTATCGATGATATTCTTATCTATTCCCGATCTGAAGAAGAGCACGCCTAACATCTTTGTTTGATTCTTGAACTGTTGAAAAAGGAGCAGTTATATGCCAAATTTTCCAAATGTGAGTTCTGGCTACGGGAAGTTCAATTTCTTGGGCATGTAGTTTCGGAAAAAGGCATTCAACTCAATCTAATGAAGGTAGAAGCAATTGAAAAGTGGGAACCGCCGAGAACGCCAACCGAAGTATGAAGTTTTCTGGGTTTAGCCTGCTACTATCGGAAGTTTATACAGGATTTCTCTCGCATCGCTACGCCTTTGACCAAATTGACCAGGAAGAATTTAAAGTTTGAATGGAAATGTTGATCCAAACCCTTAGTGATTTGATAATGACCCTCTCTTATATACTTAGTGAAAATTGTAAGTAAACAATATGTATCAGAGTTTCACTATCGCTGATAAGTACTAAGATCTTCCAGTACCACTGATAGGAACTCTCGCTCTTTAGATTAAACATTCAGCGAAACTGTTCACCATAATACTCTGAGTGTGTTCAGTACCTATGGTGATCGCTGATAAGTTAGTTGTTTACTTATGATCCCTGAAGACAAGTTTCACGTCAACATAGGTTCTACGCTGAAGTCGAAGATCAAGCTCAAGAACCAGCGACAAGTCTCCTAATGAACTGATGCGGATCAGCGAAGACTCAGATTTGTCCACTCAACGTGAAGTATCAAGTACAAGACTTCAGATATCGCTGAACTCTATCATTCGCTGATGAAGAATGATAGATCGCTGAATCATCGAAAAGTTGATCATGAAGTCTTCCGTACAACGTACGTTTTGTCTCATCCACCCTTGCACGACTCCGTACGATATGTCAGAACAGAACCTCCTTATTGTCTGAAATCGTACAACCACTCTGATACTACACTGTTCAACATGCGGCTACTAAGGTTGTCAACAAAGGTCAATGACATGCAACCAATTAGCTGCTGCCACGTGTAAAGTGTATACTGCCATGCATTAAATGCATGCAGTATATAAGAAGATGAACTCACTTCATTTTGAGGTAACTTGCTAACTCTGGACAAGTTCATCCTTCTTATCTTGAGATAGGTTTTTATTAGTAATCTCCTTCTCCTTCTTAGTGCAAGAAACTTAGTGTTCCAACTTGTTTAGATTTAGGATTTATCCTTAATCTTGTTTCCACAACAAGCTGTAAATTGTTAATGATTTATCAATAAACAATTTAGAAAAGTAAAATCTGTGTGTTTGTATTCAACCCCCCCCCCCCCCCCTTCTACAAACTTGTATAACCCTTCGGGACCAACAAGTGGTATCAGAGCTGATTTGTTTAAACTCATAAACAAGATCTAATCTATACTAAGATTTCTCTTCCTTGCTATTTCTGAAAATGGCCACCAACACAAACACAAACTATATAGACAATGGTTCTCTTGCAAAACCCCCTAGATTCTCCAGAGATAATTTTAATCTATGGAAAAATAGGATGACTCTCTTCCTAGAAGGTGTAGACCCTACTATGCCTTATTATCTTGAAAACGGCCCATTCATTCCTGTAAGAATTGATGCCGCAGTGCCAGCCGCTGAGAATAGACCTGTTATTCCTGAAAGGCTGGTACCCAAAGATGTTCATACGTGGACTGACGAAGATAAGAAGAAAGTGGCTATCGACACAAAAGCCAGATCTATACTATCCATGGCTCTTCCTGACGAAGTCTACCATTCCGTCATGAACCTGAAATCCTCAAAAGCCATGTGGGACACAATATGTGTTCAGTATGAAGGTACTGCTGAAGTCCAGGATTCTCGAAAGATCAACCTGGTAAGACAGTATGAAAGTTTCATTTGTGGTAAGAATGAGACTCTCTCTGAAGTTCACCAACGTTTTAACTGCTTAATAATAGATCTGAAAACTGTTGGTAAGGAATATTCTAACTTTGAAGTGCTGACAAAGTTTCTAGAATGTTTACCTGAAAGCTGGGAGAGTTATTCTATGTGTCTCAAGCTATCAAAAGATCTAAGATCAATGACTCTTGCTACCTTATATGGCACAATGCTGAATCATGAGCAATCAAGCCATCTTAAGAAGAATCTTGTAAAAGATTCCAAAAGCACCCCTGTTGCGTTAATCTCAGAGGAACCTTCTACTCAGCGACCCTCGGTCACTATCACTGAGTTAGAGAGTAACTCTGAAAGGTCATCAGATTCTGACTCTTCAGATGATGATGAATCTTTGGCTCTCCTAACTAAAAAGTTCAGGAGATTCGCCTAAAAGAAATTGTTCAGAAAGAACAAACCTCTTTCTATAACTGATAAGCCAAGATCATCAGCTATTGTTGATAAGGCTACTGCTACTTGTTTTAACTGCGAAAAGATTGGACATTTCGCTAACGAGTGCAGGTCTAAGAAAGTATCGAGAAACTCAGCGTTTCCCAAGAAATCTTTTATTCCCAGGAATAAAGATGACAAATATTCTAAGCTGAAAGAAAAATATGCAAAGTTGAAAAGCTTCAAGAAGAAAGGCAAAGGCCTGATGGCCAACTATGATTGGGCTGCCTCTGAAGAAGAAGAATCATCATCTGACTCTGAGGATGATGAAGCAAATCTCTGTCTTATGGTAAAGATTAAAGATGAGGAAGAAAGTTCAGACATTCCCTCTGCTTCAACCTCTGCTATTCAGGTATCACCTTCCTTCTTTACAAATATTGCAAATATTGATGAAGCTGATAGTCTCCGCAAAATCGATCTCTTGACTAGAAGCTTATATGAAGCCATGAATGGCAAAACTATAGTTGAAAACCAAAATCTTGATCTAGCTGAACAGCTTAAAAACTGTCACCTTCAAATAGAAAAGCTTTCTAAAATTGAAGAAGATTTTAAAGATCAAGTGCATTTAAATCAGCGAGTCAAAATCGAACGAGCAGAAGCTATCGCTGCTTTGAAAGCTGAAAAGGCTACTGTTGAAGGATGGTGTAACTCTTCAACAAAGATCACAGAGATAATTAAGTCTCAGATACCCCTGAGTGATAAACGTGGTCTTGGTTACAAATATGAAACTCAAGAACCAACCACTGATCGTTCCATGCTCTTATTTGGAACTTTCGTATCCTCAGTCGCTGACACTTCATCTTCTCAGTGTTCGTCCTCTAGACCTCCTATCCCTGAGGAAATCTCTGCCTCTTCTAAAGGTAAAGAGAAAATGGTTTATCCAAAACCTACCTCTGTCTTTAAAGATAAAGGTAAAGGAATTGCGTTGAACCAAAATCCTCAGAAGGGTACTTTAGTACCAAAGCTGAATGCTTCTAAAGCTTTAGTGATTTATTCCTCTGGATCAAGGAATCAGATCTCTGGATCTACTCAGCGTGGGTCTATTCAGCGATCTACTCCTAGACTCAGAGTGGAAGTCCTTGGTAAGAAACCTGAAGAACTAAATGTTCCTCTCATTTCAAAAGCCAAAAGCTTATTTGGTGTTGGTCCTTCGAATTCAAAATCTAAAGCTCAGCATTCAAATAGTCCTAGAATTACTTTTAGTTATAGGAAATGTTATCACTGTGGACTCACTGATCATATTGCTAGCAAGTGCCCCACAGCCACCAAAGCTGATAAGATAGCTAAGGTGAAAATTTCCCCCAAGGCAAAGAAGACCACTGAGGTTAAGAAATTAACCAAAGTGAAGACTGACAAAGCTGAATCTTCAAATGCTGCGAAGATTGCTGAACCTTCCATTCCAACTACTTCCACTGACAAACGTGTACACATGGTCAAGTGGGTTCCCAAGAAAAACTGATCTTCCTTTGTGGTGCAGGTTAAGAAGGGTATCTGGTATCTCGATAGCGGATGCTCTAGACACATGACTGGAAAGAAAAGCCTGCTTGCTGAATACAAGGAAGAGAAGGGTCCCTCTGTGACTTTCGGTGGAAATGGAAAAGGACATACCCGAGGGTTTGGTGTACTCTCTAATGGTACAACCACCTTCAAAAGAGTCGCATATGTTGAAGGGCTGAAGCATAATCTGTTAAGCATCAGTCAGCTTTGCGACAAGGATAACAAAGTAATCTTTACCAAGGAATCCTGCTTTGTCACTAACAAAAAGGAGAAGATAGCTCTCAGCGGTAATCGTTTGGAAAATGTTTATGTAATAAACATGGACTCAACAACCACTGAGAACTCATGTTTCTTCTCAAAAGCCTCATCTGATGTCAACTGGCTATGGCATAAGAGGCTCTCTCATCTGAATTTCAAGACACTGAACTCTCTTTCTTCAAAAGAGTTAGTTACTGGTCTACTTCAACACTCATATGCCAAAGAGTCTTTATGTTCAGCGTGTGAGAAAGGGAAGCAGACCAAACCAAGATTTAAGTCAAAGCAAGTCTCCTCAGTGTCATCTCCTCTACAACTATTCCCTATGGATTTGTTTGACCCTGTTAACAAACAATCCATCGCTGGAAAGAAATATACACTGGTCATAGTTGATGAATTCTCTCGTTACACATGGGTTATGTTTCTCCGTTCCAAGAGTGACACTCCTGAAGAACTCATCACCTTTGTTCGGAAGATGGAAACCCTGAACAATTTGACCGTTCGCTCAATAAGGAGTGATCATGGGACTGAATTCAAAAACAGTTCTCTTGATTCCTTCCTTGAGAGCAAGGGTATTTCTCACAACTTTTCTTCAGTGAGAACACCACAACAAAATGGAGTCGTTGAAAGAAGAAATATAATCTTTCTTCAGTGAGAACACTGCTTGTTTTACGCAAAACAGGTCGCTGATAGTCAAAAGATTCAATAAAACAGTCTATGAACTCTTTCATGGGAGAAAGCCTTCAATCAACTTTCTTCACATCTTTGGATGTCAGTGTTTCATACTGAACAACAAAGATGCCCTTGGAAAGTTTGATCCTAAGGCTGATGATGGAATCTTTCTTGGATACTCCTCAGTTTCCAAAGCCTTCAGAGTCTTTAATCGAAGAAGACAAACTACTGAAGAAACAATTCACGTCACGTTTGACGAATCCTGTTCAGCGAACTCTAAACCGTCCGCTGATACTGAAGAACCGAATCAATGTATGTTTTCTCATCTTGGTGATTCAGAAGACATTCCTACTCCTCGTGCTCATACAGTTGAAGATGATGGTCCTACTATCATTCCAAATATGCAGAATAGTGAAGCTGAAACATCATGGGTATCAGCTGTTCCTATAAACACTATACCTGCTTCTGAACCCAATGTCTCAGACATTCCATCTACTTCTCAGCAATCAGTGAATATAATGACAGCTGCATCAATTCCTCTCTTGGCTGATACTTCAGACGTCGCTGAAACCTCATCTTCAGCTCCTCCAGTTCAGGATGAGTCAGCGTCTCACACTCCGGCTCATCGATGGACTGTAAATCACCCAATTGATTAAATTCTTGGTGATCCAAACGCTGGTGTTCAGACTCGACGAAGTGCAGGTAATATATGTTTATTTGTTAACTTTATTTCTCTAACTGAACCAAAGAAAGTAGATGATGCCCTCAAAGATCCAAACTGGGTCAGCGCCATGCAAGAAGAGCTGACTGAATTCGAAAGAAACAAAGTTTGGAAACTTGTTCGAAGACCAACTGACAAAACAGTGATAGGCACTAAATGGGTCTATCGAAACAAGTTGGACGAACATGGAACTGTTACCCGCAACAAAGCTCGTCTTGTTGCTCAGGGATACAGACAAGAGGATGGCATAGATTATGACGAAACATTTGCTCCTGTAGCAAGATTAGAATCTATTTGTCTATTCTTAGCATATGCTGTACACAAAGACTTCAAAGTATATCAGATGGATATTAAGTCAGCGTTTCTCAATGGAAAGCTGAATGAAGAAGTCTATGTGGAACAACCTCCAGGATTCTCAGATCCTAAGCATCCAGGTTATGTTTATAAACTGGATAAGGCACTTTATGGCTTAAAGCAAGCTCCACGTGCATGGTATGACACTCTTTCCACTTATCTCCATATTGAAAAATTTGAGCGAGGCAAAATAGCCAAAACTCTATTTTTCAGGAAAGTAAAAGGTCATATCATTCTTGTTCAAATATATGTTGATGATATTAAATTTGGCTCGACTAACCTTGATCTCTGTACTCGTTTCGCTGATAGAATGAAAGATGAGTATAAAATGAGCATGATGGGTGAACTAACATATTTCCTTGGTCTACAGATAAAACAAAATGAAAAAGGAACTTTCATTAATCAGGGAAAGTATGTTAAAGATATGTTGAAGAAATTCGACTTAACCGAAAGTTCAGCTATGAAAACCCCTATGGCACCACCGCTGACACTAGACAAGGATTTAAAAGGAATTCCTGTTAATGTCACGCTGTACCATGGGATGATCGGCTCACTATTGTATCTTACAGCTAGCCGACCCGATATTATGTTTGCAACATGCTTGTGCGCACGATATCAAGCTGAACCTAAGATATCTCATATGAAAGCTGTAAAGCGAATTTTTCGATATCTTAAGGGTACAGCGAATCTAGGTCTTTGGTATCCCAAAGATTCAGGATTCGATCTAATCGCCTATTCAGATAGTGATTTTGCAGGTTGCAAAATGGATAGGAAAAGCACCACAGGAGGATGTCAGCTCCTGGGTGGAAAGCTGGTAAGTTGGACAAGTAAAAAGCAAAACTCAGTGTCCACTTCCACAGCTGAAGCTGAGTATGTAGCTGCTGGAAGCTGTTGTTCTCAGGTCTTGTGGATGAGAAATCAACTACTGGACTATGACCTTCAGCTCTCAAATATTCCAATCTATTGCGATAGCACAAGTGCCATCGCTATATCAAATAATCCAGTGCTACACTCAAAGACAAAACACATCGAAATCAGGTATCACTTTATCAGAGATCATGTGATGAATGGTGATATAGAACTTCACTTTATCCCAACTGATTATCAGTTAGCTGATCTGTTCACCAAACCTCTTGATGAGACAAGATTCAACTTTCTCATCAGCGAGCTTGGAATGCTGAACTTTGAAGAGTAAAATCTTCAGCGGTTCATATTTGATCAGCGATAGGATAAAATCAACTTGTATAACCCATTCTATCATCTTCTCTCTGAATAAACTTGATTCGCTGATATCAAGGTATGTTTCTCTCTCTGACAATCGCATGTAAATGCAAGATTTCAAAATAAATTACATCGCTGAATATCTCTTCCTTATCAGCGATACTTTGAAATTTCTTAAAACTAACTGATATTTCTATTCAGTGCTTCATATTTTCAAATGTGTCCCTGACTTTTCAAAACCTCAGAGACAACCAAGAATATGAAAGGATAGTTGTGACGTCATTACAACGGATAAACCCCGACACGTTCTTCTTTCTGACACGTTTGCACGTTTTCTGCCAATCAAACGCAAACACGTGTCCGTGTCATGATGAAAATCTTTTCCCGCTCAAAGATTTTCTCTCTCTCTAATCTGTCTATATAAACAATTTCTTGGTTTATATTTTCTTTTTACGCGAACTTCTCCTCCAAGCAAAGAAAGAATTCACTGTTGCATTTTGCTCTCGCTTTTTCAAGAACAACTGTTCATCTTCTTCAAACTTCTAAGGTTAATATGTTCTTATTATTTATTAAATGCAAATAACTTGTTTTGATCTTCTCTTTGTATTAACGAGATCAAACAAAAGAACTTCTTAAAAATAAAATCATTTTCTTTCATGATTTTATGAACACAACCATTTCATGGTTGTTCTTCAAAGTTTAAATGCAAAAAATCTTAACCTTGTTCTTCATTCGTTTTTCTAGAATCCCCTTCATCAAAGGAAACTGAAAAACAAGATGTTTATTGGGTTTGAATTTTTTTTAAAAACAAAAACCCTAATCTTCATTAAGACACTTTGTCTGACTGAAATGGACAAAATTCGAAACATCTTATTGGAAAATCTTTCCACATAAAGATTATTCTTATTTGTTAATCTTTGGTTGAACTGATAATACAGAAAATGGCATCTTCTGACATTCCCAAGATCACCAACGCTGAGAACACTGCTACTGACACTGCTGAGAAAGTGGAAATCCTCAAGGCTCCTCAGGTCAAGTTCTCTCTTGACAAACTGGATTGGACAAAGGTGAACAACCTTTATGCGCTTCTCGAGTTTCCTCCTCGAAAGCAAGTCACACATCTCGCTGATGCTGTGAACTTCCTCAAGAACTGCCCCATCTCCACAGCCCTGACCATAACTCCTCCTGCAAATCAGCTTTTGCTATCCCAATTCTGGTACTCTGTCAGACATTCTCAGTTACCATCAGCCAAAGATCCCTCAAAAACCATCGACTGCATCCTCTGCGACACTGACTATGGCACAATGAAGATTACACCTACCATCATTCGCAAAGCCCTCAGCCTTCCCATCGCTACCAAGGAAAAACCCTTCGTTCCACTCCCTGACCACAAGAAGAACTCAGACAGGGAAGCCATCATTACATTCTTCGACGCAATGGGCTATGTATGGGAAACAGGCAGGGATAAGAAGCCTGAGAAGAAGCTGACGCTAATAAAGAAGTCAAAAATGCCCAGCGAGATGAATTTTATCTTCGCCCATTTGATCAGCTGCATGACAGCCAAGACCGGCTCCTCAGATCAAGCTGCCCAACCTCAGCAAGCAATGGGATTAGCATTGCTGAAAGGTCTACACATCGACTGGCCATCAATTATTTATGATGACCTAGTACTAAGAGTGGACTCCATCGCTGACAGATCTCCATGGGTTCCATACCCACAGTTCATCAGTGCCGTTTTCCAGAAAGGCCTAAAGGACAGCTACCCAACAGAGGGTGACCTGAAACTCTCTCAGGTTGGCCCTAAGGTACTCGACTTCAAACCAGTAGAAAACGAGGTACGTCTTTCTACACTCCTGACTCTTCTTAACCATACTTCTTCCATTTCTGTAGCTCCTTCAGCGGACAAACCCACCGCTGATACCCCAGCTACAACCTCCATTCCTCTTAAAAGGAAACATTCTGACACCCACCTTAGTTCCAAAAGAACTAAGAAGACCAAGGAGCAACCCAAGCAATCTCCTGCTAAAGACTCCTCAGCTCCTCCTGTTGAGCTGAAGGAAAGTTCAGTGGTACGCTCTGCCACACCTGAACAAGCCATCCCTTCAATCCCAACTTCAGCGTCTCTAAACGCTGAGGTTACAAACTTGGATTCTACCCAACCTCCCTCAGTCTCTCGAAAGACTGATGAAGTGATTCTCAGCGATTCCAACGCTGAACTCGGTGACCAACCTCCATTCTTGTCCTTCGCTTCTCCCTCTACTCATTTGGACACCACTCCAGTCATCACAGCTGCACCTGTCATTCCTCCAGAAGCTAAAGGAACGACGGAAGTAGGACCTGCAGAGCTGTCCATACGTCCACGCACTCTCGCTGACGATATGGAACTTTACTCAGGAACTCGTGATTTTGATGAATTCACTAATCCTCCTACAGGTACTCACCAACCCCTATACACTGTTACTAAACCCCAAACTTCTGAGCTTTCTTCTGTTCACAAGTTTTTATATGTTACAGGTCCTAATTTGAGAGACATCAACGCCTCTCTGACGACTATAGAGACGACGCTGAAAGGTCTCACGACTACTCTTTCCGACAACTCTTCAGCTGTAACAAACGCTGGAGAGAATCTTACAAAGCTGACAACTATCGTTGAAAAGCATGCCTCCAAAGATGACTTGGAGAAGGTTGACAAATCCCTCACCAACTTTGCAAAGGTTCTCGCTGATATCTACACCGACTACCACGACATCAAGAAATCAGTGGACACCATGTCTAGCGAAGTCATAACGCTGAAGACATCGGTTGGCAATCTTGAAGGCGACATGTCTGCTGTCAAGACTGATGTCAGCTCCGTCAAAGATGACATGAGTTCTGTGAAGACTGATGTCAGTACGATAAAGAATGACATCACTTCCATGAACAACTTACTGCAGCAGATCCTGGCCAACAAAACTGCCCCTGCACCTGCCCCTGCACCTCCATCTTTTACTACAGCGGATCGTGCTGAATTGATGAAGATCAATCCTGGTATTTCTGGCATAGAAAACAGATTATCAATGATTGCAATTTGTGTGGGGATCCCTGGCCAAGAAGACAGGGATACCACGGAAGCTGCTGAATCTTCACATTCCTCCCCCAGCCATCATGAAAAAGAGGGGGAGAAGAGCGCTGAAGACCTCTCTAAAAGCGCTGAAGACCTTTCCCATGATGAATCTATCAGGGGAGAGATGACTGAAGCAGCCGCTGGACCTCAGGGAGATGAAAACCCTGAGGGAACCGAGAAGCTCGCCTCTGTATCTGAGGGGGAGCAACTCGAAGAAAAAGCTGAAGAAACAGAGTCTGAAGCTGAAGATGAAGATGAAGAAGTCATCGGCTTGTTTGATGATGAACCATCCTCTTCTCTAAAGAATGATGATGACGAAGATGACGAAGATGACGATGATGATGATTCTTTTATCGTCAAGCCTGCTCAGCAATCTCTAGCTCTTAAAGGGATCCGGATAAATGAACCTTCAGGGGAGCGGACAAAGACAAAGCCATCAACATCTGAAGCTGACAAAGGCAAAGGAAAAAGTGTCTCTGAAAACGACAATCTGATGATCTTGCTTAAAAGGTCGGTTTGTCAGGTACATTAACCTTTTCCTTTACATCCCTCCTCTATACACCTTATCAGTTCTACACTCCAAACCTCTATATACTTTATCCCACTCTTTCTCTCTCTGTTCTACCCAAGTTCTTACTTGTAAGATCGCTGTGTTTCAGCTAGTCCTCTCCCCTGTTTGAGGATATCGCTGAAGTTCATACAGCTGATACTTCAATAATCCCAACTCCCAACGCTGAAGATATTCCCAGTCTTAGATTTGATCTCTGAGACTGAAGAACCTGAAGAACAGATGCTATCTCAAAAAAACAGACCTTCCTTGGCTCCTCAAAAGCTAAGTGAAGAGGAACAAGAAAAGAGAGATGCAATGATCAAGAGACTCGAAGATCAGCGAATAATTCTGAAGCGTGATCAACTTCCTTCCATTCCTCCAAAGTTCAGAGTTTCCCAAAAGGAATACAAGGAACACCTCAGAGCTGAACGCTTAATCGCTGAAAGAAAGGAAGCTGAAGAAAAAGATAGAGAATACGCCATCAAGCTTACTCAACGATCAATAAAAGACCCCAAGCTGAAAAGAGTTCCCATTGATGTTCAACGTCAGCTATGGGATGATGCTCAAAAGATCGTTAGAGAAAAGACTAAGGTCTCTAACACGACTTTGGAATGGGCTAAACAAATGTTGACCTATCGATCTAGACCATCCAAAATCCTCAAAGCAAACATCAGAGGAAGACTACACGCTGACGTTCCTGTTGTTGAAGTGGATGTCTACAGAGATGACAAGACCAAGCAAACCTTCTATGCGGCTACCTTAGAAAAGTTTGGTCTCTCTGAATGGTTAGAAACAAAATTAGCCATTCAGGGATCGCGCTCAAAGTTCAAAAGCCATGCCGAGAAGATCTTAAACAAACAGATCGACCTGCTTTCTTCTCTTGTGGATATTCCTCCTCTTCCTCAACAAAGAAAAGTCTCTGCTAAGAAAAAGAAATTCTCTGATTCAGGTCCTCCTATACGGAATGAAACAGGTATTGGTTTCTCTCGTGCTGAAGTTCTTGGCCCTGATGCTGATCTCTCAGCGCTTGACACCTCCCTACCACCTGGAGAAACTTTCATTCCTGGCACAGTTGTAAGTGATCCATATGGTATATTCTTTCTAGACTACGATGGAAACCATCACTTTCAACGTATCTCTGAGCTCCACCTCGCTCCCATCGAACAACTCAGAGATCTCTTATACTGGTGTGAAGTCAGACGCGACATTAAAGCTAGACACCTGAAGCCCTTGATTTTTGAAGAAGCTCTGAAGAAAAAGAATCAAGGAGTAGATGTCCCTGATTGGATGATTGCCACATCAATGACCCTTGATGAACAACTCATTAAGGAAGAACCTTTTGACGGATAGGATCGCCTTGAAATTCTTTCTATCCTTATCTGTCTACATCTTTTGTACTTGTAATTTTATTCGTTGTACTTGTAATTTTTCCACTTCCCTCTGTAATCTTTACAATGTTTAAAGAAAAAATTCAGCGAACGTACTTTACTCCATCAGTACAGAAAAGATCCCAGAAAACAGTAAAAGGGACAAATATTTTATGAGTTCTTTTTATCCTTATGTTTTCATTAAATAGCAATTTTCTCTGTTGCTATGTCATAATCAAATAGGGGGAGATTGTTGATCCAAACCCTCAATGATTTGATAATGACCCTCTCTTATATACTTAGTGAAAATTGTAAGTAAACAATATGTATCAGAGTTTCACTATCGCTGATAAGTACTAAGATCTTCCAGTACCGCTGATAGGAACTCTCGCTCTTTAGATTAAACATTCAGCGAAACTGTTCACTATAATACTCTGAGTCTGTTCAGTACCTATGGTGATCGCTGATAAGTTAGTTGTTTACTTATGATCCCTGAAGACAAGTTTCACGTCAACATAGGTTCTACGCTGAAGTCGAAGATCAAGCTCAAGAACCAGCGACAAGTCTCCTAATGAACTGATGCGGATCAGCGAAGACTCAGATTTGTCCACTCAACGTGAAGTATCAAGTACAAGACTTCAGCTATCGCTGAACTCTATCATTCGCTGATGAAGAATGATAGATCGCTGAATCATCGAAAAGCTGATCATGAAGTGTTCCGTACAACGTACTTTTTGTCTCATCCACCCTTGTACGACTCCGTACGATATGTCAGAACAGAACCTCCTTATTGTCTAAAATCGTACAACCACTCTGATACTACACTGTTCAACATGCGGCTACTAAGGTTGTCAACAAAGGTCAATGACATGCAACCAATCAGCTGCTGCCACGTGTAAAGTGTATACTGCCATGCATTAAATGCATGCAGTATATAAGAAGATGAACTCACTTCATTTTGAAGTAACTTGCTAACTCTGGACAAGTTCATCCTTCTTATCTTGAGATAGGTTTTTATTAGTAATCTCCTTCTCCTTCTTAGTGCAAGAAACTTAGTGTTCCAACTTGTTTAGATTTAGGATTTATCCTTAATCTTGTTTCCGCAACAAGCTGTAAATTGTTAATGATTTATCAATAAACAATTTAGAAAAGTAAAATCTGTGTATTTGTATTCAACCCCCCCCCCCTTCTACAAACTTGTATAACCCTTCGGGACCAACAGGAAAGAAGAGCAAGATGAAGCATTCTGAATATTGAAAGAAAAACTCTGTAGTGCACCGATTCTGTCACTACCTGAAGGTTCAAATGACTTTGTCGTTTACAGTAATGCCTCCAAACTAGGATTGGGATGCGTATTGATGCAGCGTGGGAAAGTTATTGCTTATGCTTCTCGACAACTGAAGGATCACGAAAGACAGTATCCTACCCACGACATGGAACTTGCAGCAGTTGTCTTTGCTCTAAAGATTTGGAGACATTATCTATACGGTTCTAAGTGACCGATCACAAGAGTCTCCAACATCTCTTCGATCAGTGAGAACTGAATATGAGGCAAAGAAGATGGCTAGAATTGGTAAATGATTACGACTGCGAAATTCTCTACCATCCGGGAAAGGCGAATGTGGTAGCTGATGCACTGAGTAGGCAAGAGAAGAGAGGAACAATAAAGGCAATTGCACTACGAGCTGAACTTCTACCTAACATCTTTGATGAATTAAAGAAATGTCAAGTAGAAGCTTTTAAAGAAGAGCATTTAAAACTGGAACGATTGGTGGGTATATCAGCTTCACTCGTAAAAGATGATCGCGGGTTACTGTGTTTCAATAACAGAATATGGGTACCTCGTTTGGGTAATTTAGGTGATCGAGTACTACAAGAATCTCATCGGTCTCGTTTTTCTATTCATCCAGGCACGAATAAAATGTATAAAGGTCTACGACAGTTTTACTGGTGGCCGGGAATGAAGAAAGATATTGCTCATCATGTAGAATGTTGTTCTACGTGTATGAAGGTAAAGATTGAACATCAAAAGCCTTTTGGGCAGTTACAATCTTTAGAGATACCTATATGAAAGTGGGATCAGATTACTAAGATTTTATCATGAAGCTACCAAGAACTCCGAAGGGATTTGATGCTATTTGGGTGATCTTCGACAGATTATCAAAGTCTGCCCACTTTCTACCGATAAAAGAAAGTTATTCGTTAGAAAGACTAGCCAAATTGTACATTGACGAAATAGTAACTCGACATGGAGTCCCGCTATCAATCATTTCTGATCGTGATAGTCGTTTCACTTCATGGTTCTGGAAAAGATTTCAAAGGGAAATGGGAATACTAATAAAGTTAAGTAGTGCATATCATCCTCAAACTGACGGTCAAAGTGAACGAATGATTCAGACTTTGGAAGATATGTTGCGGGCATGTATTGTTGATTTTGGGGGATCGTGGGATAAACACTTGCCTTTAATCGAATTTGCCTACAATAACAGTTATCATTCCAGCATACAAGCGGCCCCGTTCGAAGTTTTGTATGGTAGAAAATGTCGGACTCCTCTGGGTTGGAATGAAGTGGGAGAGAAACAACTAGTTGGGCCAGAAATAGTTCAGTTAACCGCTGATAAGATTACTCAAATTCGTGAACGACTAAAAGTGGCACAAGATAGACAGAAAAGCTATGCTGACCGACGCCGAAAGCCATTACAATTCCAAGTTGGAGATCGTGTAATGTTAAAAGTCTCGCCTTGGAAAGGAGTCATTCGATTTGGGAAACAAGGTAAACTAAGTCCAAGATACATCGGACCGTAAGAATCGGTGAAGTAGCTTACAGATTAGAACTTCCGCTAGAGTTAAGTGGTATCCACAACGCTTTTCATGTTTCAAATTTACGGAAGTGTTTGGCTACACCAGATCAGCCAGTTTCTCTACCAGATATACAGATTGATGATAAGTTAAATTTCGTAGAAGAACCTGAAGCCATTGTTGACCGTAAAGTTAAAGTCCTGCGGAACAAGGAGATCAGTTTAGTAAAAGTCCAGTGTCGATACCATAAAGGGCAGGATGCTACTTAGAAACCGGAATCAGATATGAGAACTAAGTACCTGTACCTTTTCGCTTGACTGAATTCCAGGACGCGAAACCCCCGTGCTAAGTCGCCGAAGGGGGGGCATTTGTGGATAAGGGTATGATAGGTTTATTTAGAATTCTTAGCCTGCTAGAGAGTCTTATGTGTTTGGTTCGTAAATGGATATATGTATTTTGTATAATTCAGATTTTGGGAAGTCAGTGGAAAAGTAAAATTCTCGCGAGTTTACAAGGAAATGTGCTAGTTGCGTTATTGCTTTCAGGTGAGTTTTACTTTAAACATCTTCAAACTGGAATACATATATACTGGATAATTATGTGGTAGGTAGTGTAATAATGTGCTTATGACTGAAATATGATATATTGAGATATATGTTGTATTTATATAAGCATTACACTACACGAGTGCACCTTGGCCGGACTGAGGGCCGGCGGAGTATTGGTTGTACAGAGGGACAGCAGAGTTGGCTGTATGTTAGTGCATCAGAGTAAATTGATTAGTTGGTTTAGCGCAACCAAGTAATATGGCCATGTGAAAGAGTTGTACACAGTGCACACGAGTCATACTTGGTATTTATATACTTGTTGTATATCTGTGTTTTACAAAATGATTACTAAACTGACAGGGATTTTCTCACATAGACCAATTGGTCTAACCCTCATTTTGTTTTCAAAAATATGTATTCCAGGTCGAGGAGTAAGTAAGAGCAGAGAAAACTATAACTGATGATTTGCTTGTTTGGAAGCCGTATGTTTTGGAGTTTCATGAAGAGTTTAGTATCTATAGTATTGTTAATTGTAATGTAAATTATTAGCGAAAAGTTTGTACTGATATATGTATTGTAAACTTTTGGGACTAAGAGACCTATGTGATATATTATGTATTTTATTATCTTATGATGAGATGTAAATTATGTTATATGATGTATGTTTGGGTTGGGTCGTTACATCCACGCCTTTTCTGCCCCTCCTCAGTTTCTAACTAAGATTCGTATTTTCCTTCTAACATTACTGCTCTGGCAATTCTCATGCTGATACTCACCACGAACGTCCGCTCAGGCACTTTACCCATACATCCAAGTGAACGCCAAACCCACTTAGGGTAGCTTCTAACCACAATATTCGGTTGTCTCCTGATAGGGTTATTTTATCAACCCTATTTATGCCATGTTTTATGATAATTTTGAGCTAAATTCCACCGTTATAGCTTCTTTTAGTTAATTTTTAGTCAATTATAGTTATAAATAAAGATTGGGTATAATAGGTATTTAATCACAAAAATAACTCATAAAATCATAAAAATAACTTAATTTAGTATATGTTTTGCAGATTCGGAGATGCGGCCAATTGAAGTCAATTTTTGGATCTCGAAGATTTGCGAATCATAAAGCTTAAAGAAACAACTTCAACTTTTTGGGCCATGCGTTTTGTTGTTGAACTTTACTTACCAAACTCGTTTTATACTTGGGCCGAATTACCGGATCTTTTGACAAACATTTCGATTTGGGCTCGGTATTGCGATAATTCGGTGATGGGCCAAACTCTTGTAGACTCGTTTGGGCCGGTTTTTGGATAAATCTGTTGGGCCGTTTTCATAGCTTCACTTGGACCGAGTTATAAGCAATCTATGGGCCGGTTTTTATGGCGTCTCTTGGGCTCCGACCATTCTCATCATGGGCTCCAATCTCCACTTTCTTGGTCACAAAGATTTAGTTAGTATAAATATAAGTATTTGGTTAGTAGTTTAGGAGAGCTTGGACACATTTTGTTAGTTAGTTACTACTCTCCCCATGGTTCGGTTGTGAAGCTTGAACCGAAGACTCTCCTTCGTGAGCCGAAAGCTCACAAGTTTTGTACCCTAAGCCATTGGTTTGCATCATTAATCCTAATTTAATCTTAGTGTTAAAATTCATCTAATACTTGTTTGCTATAACTTGTTATCTCACAACCCTTAATTAATCACTAATCTTTAAACTCGTCTTTGATAATTTAACTTGCTTTAAAATTGTGTTATTACTTAATCTTTCATCAAACAACCTGCGATTCTCTTTCATTCTCTTATTCTCGACTCTTAAACAAAACTTGGTTCTCATGTGTTTACGTTTACAATATAAACCGGAAGTCTGAATTAATCACTTCGGATCCCCAATCATTTTTGGTTCACGGTTTGGTAAACGTTTCTACACAAGTTCCACTTTCTCTCGTCTCAAACTCATGCTACAATTAAGTTTTCATAATTAGTACGTTAACAAACACGCAAAGAAATCATCAAGAACTCTTCGTTTTAAAACCACATTTGAAACAAGATTTTCCTCTTAGATTAATAATCTCATTTCCCTTAACTTTAGTTTTAAAATCAATGATTAAATTTCTCGTCAACTTTGTAGTAATTAATTTTACATGTTTTAAAAGTCATTCTATAATTGCCATGTTCACTTAAAATTAGTAATTTCTCTCAACGGTTTGTTACTTGTGCAACAAGTCACGACGTACAACCCAAATAAGTTTAATTTAATTAACACATTGTCCATCTACATTATTTGTTTTAAAACTCGTACATCTCTTATAATTGGAATCTGAACGATGATGGGCTAATCGCCTTAGTTCGGGGTATAAAGTGAAAATTGGGACCGAAACTGATAAAAAGATAAAAAGGTGTATCGTACGGTATGATTGTCCAACGTTATTTAAATCAAAGTTATATTTTATGGTGGATCACAATTAATCAACTGACAACTGGTTTGTTGTATCATTAAATATCTGACACTTGAGATAACGAAGGAATACTGCCTCGTCTTTTTATTCAATTATTAGTTTAATCCCAATGAATATTTATACCCTGTGCTTTCCTCTTATAACTATTATATTTATTAGTTGATACTCACAAACTCCCAACAAAAAATTACCTTCAAATTCGTCATCTGAAACCTGTTTTTATAAATTGGACTTTTAAAGAGAAACTTGTTCAAGCTTCCCTGTGGGGTCGATATTCGGTACTTAGTACCATTATTACTTGTTATAAGGCGATAATACACTGAGATGTATATTTGCGTCATGGTTTATTTCTGACATTTTCAAGTACTCACCAAACCTAACAACAACATCTCCCAACCTTAGGTGATCCATACTTCCCCAACGGCATATCCTGACTTCCAATCAGTCCGGATCTGCCTACTTATATACTTTTCTCTTCAACCAATCTGAGGTTCAATCACTACCGAAACCAACAAATTTTCCAAATCCAACCGTTCTCGTTACTGAACTGTCATTTAACTATAACTTATGCCATCAGTCTTCAAAACGGACGGTCTTCCTTGCCTCAAACATTAAACAACTCCAAGAATACGTCCAATTACCAGTCATCCGATCGACAAATTCTTATACTGAACAAGGAAGGTCATCCCACTAAATCTGTTTATCACAAATTAACACTACTACAAATATGACTTTTATAAACGGTTGTTTTGGGCTTTATACGCGGTTTTGGAACCGCGTGTATGGCCAGTGTTTGTAAAAGTATCGGCTTTTATACACGGTTCCAAAACCGCATATAAAACTCAACTTTTATACACGGTTTTACAACCGTTTAGAAATGAATAGTAACCGTGTATAAAAGTCACAATCTTACACGGTTTTTAGATGAGACCGTTTAAAGAAGTCCTACCAACCGTTTATAAAAGTGTCTATATTACACAATTTTTTGCTAAAACCGTTTACAATTGTAATAATTTTTCACGTTTTTCATTACAAAACCGTGTATAAATGTAGCAATTAATAAAAATAATGCAGACATTTGTACACGGTTTTTTCACTAGAACCGTGTATAATGAGTTATATTTATAATTTTAATATTTTCCTCGATTTTGTTACCATGCATTATTCGATAAATTACATTTCCAAATACAATTGGAGTAATGAAACATTTCAAACACAATTCCAAATAAGTACAAAAATCAGCTAGACACGTAAATGTAGCATCTCAAAGTAACCATTAACCATTAAACTTTAAACATCGTCAACGTAAATGTAACATCTCCGAGTAACAAAACATTCTAATACTTTTTATCGTGTAATCAAGTCTAATAATTCTTAAAACAATCCCCCCATTTATTATCACATTTTACCATCTTTCATGCGCCTCAAAGTAAACGATCTTGCGATCATGCAATCCATCTCTTCTACTTGTGTAATTGAGAAAGGAGTCGTCGTCGTCGTCCATGTGTCCTATATATAAGTTTTGTACAACATAAGTTTTGAAAGTAGGTGTTATTATAAACAAAATAAAGTGTTTTGTACGATATATAAATAAAATGAAAGGAATTTAAAAAACACATACCTTGAAAGCATATTGTTCATGCATCACAAATTGGAAGATTTGCTTCACTACATAGTAACCACACTCCCAACCATCTTGTTGTTGATTACACTAAAGTGTAAAAAAAGTAGTGATTAAACAAATTAAAGTACGAAATAAATTGTTAGGATATATGAATTATACCTTGTTTAATCTCCATGTAACCGAAGTGTTGGCTTGAGAAGACCCTATGGCACGATGGTAGTCTGAAATAGCCCTAAATGAAAAATAACAACACATTTGTGTTATTAGTCGATTAACTATATAAATAAACAACAATAGTATATTAAAGTGATACATTACTTACGTGTCAATTAGGCCTTTGATCTTGTAAGTTTCGGCTGTCTTTCCGCTTGACATCATCGAATCTAATACATAAACCAAGCTACGTCTAAGCCTAATGATTAGTAGCGACCAATGGTGCCTAAAAATGGTAATGTCAATACAACTTAAAGATGGACCCTTTTAAACTTCTAAAAATGTAAACACATACATATTGTATACCTTCATGAGTTGGAAGCAATCGACATCGTCTTTTTCTTCAACTTGTCATCATTTAAATTCCACTTTTGCTGTTTGATCAAAACAAAGTCATTTAACGATAATAATATGCAATATCTTATATGATGACAATGCAATGTATTGTATACCTTTATCGTTGCCCATAATCGAGCCTTCTCATCAGCGTCAACTTTGTGCCAATCAGGTACGAGTATTGAGATCTTCGTTCTCGCCTCCAATCCTACCCAATTAGCATATTTACAAGAATAAGGACCGACCGACCGATCAGTATCGGGACAAAATTCAATTGTACAATCTTTACAATTCCTTATTTTGGTCATTGTTGTCGCCCCTCGGGTTTGGGTCGACCTTTGTGTGGGTCTCGATCCCCTTGGTTCTTTGTTGCCTGAGATGTTAGGAACGATAAGCAATCTCATATATATATATATATATATAAACTTATACATGTATGAATATACATTAGATATTTGTTATGGTAAATACATCTGACTTCAGCAAAATAGGGACTTGGTAAGGTGGTTCCATCTACATACTTTACAGTAAGTGTTTTTATTTTTTATCATTGAGTTATGTGGCTGTTAACACCACATACCCTTATCACAATACCAACTATAGCCCACCAAAACACTAACCCATTGGTTTACCCTGCAGTGACTAGTAATGCACTTTTAGTCTTCACCCTATATGTCATTTGGTTCTCACAATATCTTACAAACAGAAATCAAGACATGACATCGAAGAGTACAAGAAATCGAGACTTAGGGTTTTAAGAATCATACCTGCCATTGAAGACGTATTCCCTACTTCTTCATCGGAGATATCATCGCCGGAAGCATATTCTTCAATGGAGACATCATCGTTCGTCGTCATTGATTGTCGGAGGAGAAAGCGAAAGAGACAGTCGGAGAAGAAATTGAAAACGAAAGAGAGATTCGGAGGAGATGGCGCCAATCGTTGGTTTAGGATGGGTTTTGGAAACGTGGGTTTAGCGCTCTGTTGAATTGGGAGGTTAGGGATTTGGAAGTATATGTGGATTATTATTATTATTGATTATTATTATTATTATTGTTATTGTTATTATCATTATTCTTATTAGAGTAAATTACCTTTTTCGTCCCTGTGGTTTGTTGAAACTTTCTATTTTCGTCCCCGGTCTTCATTTATTACACTAATGGTCATTATGGTTTGCATTTTATTTCTTTTTTCATCCCTAGCATTAATAGATTGATTACTTAAGAAAAATCCGGCAGCATTTCCCCTCAACTCCCCAAATATGTGTATAATAAAAACACATATTCGTAGGAGTAAAAAGGGAAACCTCTACCAAAATTTTCTTAGAATAATCAATCCGTTATACGTATTCACATCCTAAATGAGACAAAAATCCAAAAAGCAGTCCCAAACAGGGGACTATCCGAAATTAATCTCTATTAGATCAAAATTCGGACGGGCGACCTAAAGGCATCAAATGCATGGACTTGTATAATAAATGCATGCAAATTAAAGTTTTTAGAAATCGTGTACAAAATCAGTATAATTAACGCGCAATATAGTATATATAGTACCTTATCAGTATGCTCGATAATTGATCAGCCCAATCCAACCGGTACGCCTATATGAATTGTTCTTATATATATGTATATGTGAGAGCTGCATGTTGATCACATTTATATAGTTAATATTACTTAGAAACATGATTTTAATGCATATAAACGTAGTAATTACTGAACTATTTGTTTAAGATCATGATCTTACCTTACTTTTGTTGAAGAATAATGCCAAAACCCACCAAAAACCTCTAAAAAACGCCAAAAATCGCAAAAAAGTATGTTTTTTTTCGAGAGTGTGCCGCATTGGGCAAAAAAACGACTCAATGCTTGTATTTATAGTGAAACCCTAAAGGACTTTTATACACGGTTGTGTGTTAAAAACCGCGTGTAAAGGGGTTACTTTTACACACGATTGTATACCAAAAATCGTGTGTAAAAACAAACCTGTGTACGCGTACGCGATTTCTTGCTCAAAACCGCGTGTAATTGTACCTTTTACAAACGGTTTTTTAGACATGACCGCGTATAAAAGCAAATTCTTTGTATGCGGTTTTTTGATACACAACCGCGTATAAAAGGTGACCTTTTTACGCGGTTATTTCGATGCAACCGTTTGTAATTGTCCGTTACCTTTTATACACGGTTGTTAATTTAGAACCGCGTATAAAATCTTAGATTTAGCAACGGTTCAGCCTTAACCGTGTAAAAAGGGTCCAGATCTGTTCTTTATACACGGTTTTTGTAAAAACAAGAAAAACCGCATATAATTAAGCGCGTATAAAAGTCATATTTGTAGTAGTGTAAACTTCTTAAGATCACTACAACTGATACCACCATCCCTTAAAATTGGACTACAACATCTCAAATACACTAACGGTTCTTGGCCTCAAAATCCAAAAGTTGACACCTAATCAAATGACCAAAAATTCGAACCACTGCAGAACTCCATACACAAGTCTCGTTCGTCGAGCATACCCACAAAACCAAAGTTATCCGCACGGTGTCTAAAGGGTCCTACACATCCTTTATGCAAACTGACCAAAACCCAACAAGGTTGCCGAAAAGGACAGTTATCACCAACGCTAACAGAAGATACCGCGAGCATCACCCTTTAGTTACCAATAGAAGATACGCCGATCTTGCGAACAACACCATTCGATTTACGCTACTATCACGCGTCGGAAAACCCCAATCTTTCACCGAAAGATTCTACACGCCCTCACTCTTAATCTGGGTTGATTAACCATCACAAGCCTAATGAGTTCAAGGTTTTTTTAAGTGATAGACTCAAACAATTATGCCACTCGAAAATTTTATAGAAGTGTTCAACACGAACGTTTTCATAACAATTAATCGCACGTATAAAATATATTACCACCTATATGGTTGTGCAAAAATGGGCGCACTCATCCCACATATGAAATCATTTGAAAATTACTCGATCTACCGACAATTGCCAAAGTAAGTTAAATCAAACTTTTAAAATGAAACGTTACGGTCCTAGCACAGATTTGTTTATGCCACGGATATAAAGTAATTTCCTGCATTAAAATAGTGTGCAACAAAATGTTCGTATGAAACTTCGAAAAGAAAATTAAACGACATCAAACTCCAAGAGTTCCCTCTTTTAACCATAAAACGACACAGAATAAAATTCACTAACAAAATTCGCATGTGTCGGTTTATTTCGCAAAGCGGTGCAACGATCCACATATGCACTTTGGTTAAATATAAAACGATTTACGTCGGTTCCAAGTTTAAAGCCAAATAACAATCATGTTTTCATCATTCGGAAATATCGGCTAAAATATCATAAAGAAATCTCAAATCAAAATACGCATACAAACTTGTAACACTCTCCCAGTAGTTTTTCTGGAAATAAAACAACATTCAACCGATGGTCCATACGAAATTCCAAAGGAGGAGATTAATTAAATCAAGTTCTGAAATTTCTCGTTTAGTCATATAACGACACGAAAGTAAAAATCTTCTAACAAGCCTCACACACATCAAAGTATTTTCTCAGAACGTAGAAAAAACAATAGGTGCTAGTAATTTGATTGACACGTAAAATAATTTTTAATCGACTCCAATATTTTAAGCCGCTCAAACGATGCGCATTAACGTCCAAAATAATGGCTACAATGTTATGCATACCGATAAATCAATTTAATTCATTTGCGTGACATGATAGTAAAAGAACCAATTAACCCGAAAATACATAAGGCAAAACATTAAGATAAACTATCATGACGCTCTTATATGCATTACTCAGGTCATGCATAAGTCAATTTGTACACTAAACAAGGTGCAATTAAACATGCTAGCATAAATCTCGAAGGAGAAAACTGAGCGACACCAAAATTCCAAAAGTACTCTTTTTGGTTGCCTTTTGACATAAAATAACATTTCTCAATAAAACTCGCATGAGACAAAATGCTCAATGAAACCCATAGTTTATCGCACATAATAATTAAAATAGGCACATTTCAAAATTACACCCGCGCGACACAAACGTCATAACACAAAACTCCAAAATACTTCAAACAACTTCCATAAATCTCAATGAGACTCCACGGCATCCAATCAACCAAATGATGCCAAAATTTTGTTTTCCAAGAATCAAATTGCATAAAACAGAGATATGACTAAAATGTCATAATTCCAAAAATTTCCTTTTTGCTGCAACGCAATATAAAATGACACGTTTCAACACGAATCGCATGAAATAATTCCTAATAAAGTTCAACACGAAAATAAGGGAAGGTAACTCTTCGTCCAAACCTTAACATACGTGGAGGAGATCCATTGTTAAAGTTGTAAGTCGCAGTTACTTGTCCAGACTCTTAAACAACACTAATATATGGATAACATGGTATCCGAAAATAACGTTAGTCAACAACAAAATAAAGCAAGTCCCGACAAAGTTTGCAATTATCTGCAATAAAATAATTTCATGCATTTTCAAAATCATGATTTAAAATCTTGTGCGTGCGAAACGTTTTCCCGAGATTTCGTAACCCAATTCACATGACGATTTGAAACAAAGGAACAATTGATGCAATTTATTTCAAAAATAATTTTGTGCATGAATTTAGTCGGCACTCTACGTCTCAAAACCACACTCCTCCAAATCCTCCGGTCACACTATCGTCATCCGGAAGCTCAAACATATAAAGGCAAAATTGAAAGTTACATCGGTTAACCTTACAATACTCCTCGAATTAAGGTCGATTCAACAAGCTTATGGTTCTAATCCAACCAACAATTCCGACCGAGACGGCCCACTTAATGTAATCATCATACTTACTATCACCTCAAGCGACAATGCCATAATCATCAATATCTTCTAACAGCTACTCGCTTAGAAACTCTTTTACTACCCCAACGGTCATTACATCAGAGTCGTCCAAGTACTCACATGTAACTTTTAGGTTCATCATAACACTAGCCAGGTGCAATTATGAACGTACCGTACATGATCATCCTTGCTACCCTAGACGTGATTTCTCAGTTCTAGTGACTCCATCAACCTCAAAATATCCTATCTTAAAGTGCCTAATGGTGTAATTTCACTTTGATTTACTTAAAAGAACGCTAGTTTGAGTCTAGGTATCCAAAAATCAACACCTAATTCTCTCAACTTAAGCTCTGATACCAACTTGTAACACCCTCAAAATTGGAAAGAGCAACTAAACAAAAACTTCGATATAATAATCAGATACGGATAAAATTCCTTCTACAAACCAACCTTGGAAATACCTCAACAAATCAATATCCTAAGTCCTACTCCAAGACTACAAAAGTCGGGTGTTACTTAACTAAAACCAAAGTTGCTGATCCCAAAATGCGGAAGACCTCACCAAGTCACTTACTTCTTGAGCACACAACTAGCTCTCCACTCTTCACTGTGTCACTAAAACTATTCTCAACCGGAACCTATTGCACATGCCGATAAATAAAAAGGGTTAGGCTAACGCCTAGTGAGTTCAAGAGTTTTCATCATGATTAAAATAGTTCGTTAAACCGAATGAGTACAACTCAAAATCATGATTTTCCAAAGAGGATTATACTTAAGTATGTGAACCACCCATTTTCCAATGCACACAAAACCTGTGCCAAAAGCTCCACAATGAAACATTTCTAAATAATGGATTTAGATCCAAAAACTCACTTAAAACGTGGATGATTATTAAGTTTCCAAATGAAGTAAACTTGAGTACAACTATATTATTCGAAACATCCCAACAAGGAGGAGAAATAATACAACACCCATAAGAACATGGAAAACATTCCAAATACTTATAATATGTTCCCGAAAGCATGTGAGCGACTCAACGACCCACGCAAAGCATAAATAGTAATAAAGCTCAAATGCCCAAGCATGGGAGTAATCTTTCAAGCAAACCTTAATATATGTGGAGGGGTTCCAATATTAAAGTCAATACTTGCAATTACTCGCACAAGGCTCATATGGTAATAAAACATGCATATCACAATATTCAATATAATATTGACAACAACGGGGGAGTCCGGTATCCATTGAGGGTGGAGGAAACACGTAAGTATACAACCCGTACAACGTTAATCGTATAACACTTCGCGACTAGACGTCCAAAGGTTCCTACGACTTCTTAACAAGTTTCACCTCAAGAGACGGTTGACCTTAGTGTCTATTCTCATGAATGCGATAAAATGCATTTAAAGACCACATAAACAAACACATACCTCCAAGATATGATAAGTCCACAATCCCATCATATATTCGGTTAAATCATGTTCCACATAAATCACAACCATATATGTACACCAATGACCCATAACAATAAATATGCATTCTTCCAACATATTATAGTGTCCTTTCCCCAAAGACTCTCATTTACACAAAAACCTTCCAAACCACCTTATCTTGAGATGCATTTATCAAATTACTCAAAAATCCCAATATGGGTGTTTTATAATGTTTTCAAGATTAAACACTTCAAATAGTCAAACCCGACAAATGAATCAACCACAGATAATTTTCATGTAAAACACATAAACACTTGAAAATGGACATTTTTGGCATGTACAACGTTTTCACAAAGCAACTTGAACTCACCTTGCTAGATTTAGGCTAAATCTAGATTTTCCCCAAACTTGAGCTATTTTAGACAAACTTGGATCTTCAAGCCAAATCTTCCAAAACCTAGATCCACAAGTTTCCAACCATAAATAATCATCCCCAAACACTTAGAATCGTTTCCCCCAACATAAAACATCAAAATCCCCAATAATACCAAAACCCTAATTTCTTAGATGAAGAAAATAGGAGCTTACCTCAACCACCACTTGAACCCACCAACCACTTGAACCCACCAACCAAATACCTCTAGGGTTGCCAATAAGAGCTTCATTCTTCAAACCAACAAAATAATGGAAAGGTTTTAGAAGAGGGTTAGGTAAAACCCTAGAAAGTGTAGAAATCTCTCAAAATGGAAGGGAGATGAAGAACTCCAACTCTTAACCATAAATTCTTGCTAAAAGATGAGGGAAATGCTTTGAATTCACAAGATTCATGGTTCCATAGGCTCCAAAATGAATTTAGGGCGTGGTGAGGGTTTTTGAGAGAGAAGTGTAGAAGTGGGTAAAGAGGGAATGGGAAAATGGTAGCAAAAAGCGGGTTATAAGGCATCTGCACCCCGATCGCGACCTTGCCAGGCGATTGTGCCCTTGGCATTATTGCAGGTCACTATCATGGTCGTCGTACCCCACTCGGTACACTCCCGGCGATTATGACCAGCGAGAGTGCCCTATGGCACAATCGCAGTCACTCCAGCTCAGGATGTACCGCGAGCCAAAACCCACCCCGCGACTATGCCGTGGTACTTTGACATCTGGTCATTGTCGCCGGTCACAGTCGCCGACTACCTGGGCTTCCGTTCCTGTTCGGTCTTTTGACGTTTTTTTTCCAAGTGACACGCTTCAAGGTTCCAAAATTACAATTAGAATGGGACGAATCCAATCTTGGGATATTCCTAACTTACTTGGGATTTTCCGGGTGTTACAGACCTGTTTTTGCGGGTATTCCCGGGTCGGGGCAAATCACCATCCCTAACGGGGACGGGTATCGTACTCCCCGCTTCGCCTCGTACCCGTTATATATATATATATATAAAATAAATATATTATTTATTTCAGCTAAATCTGTGATTCATAATTTCTGATTTTCTAACTAAGTTTAGAATCTTAAATTGTTATTTATTTGGATGTTAGTATGTAATATTTTGGATGTCAAGTCAAAATACAATTACTCAATATGTATTAGATATTACTCGATATGGTTTGTTTTTTATTAAATTGGATTTATTTTGCTTTTAGCTAATTAATTGTCATATGATGTGATTTTTCTTTTGTATGAAATTAAGTTCCTTTTGATTTTAGGTTTATTGGAAATTTAAAGATGTGTCGTGTCTCATATATTTGATTTAAAATAACTTACATAAACGGGAAAAAATTCTCGTTTTTCTGTTGGGGATCCCCGTTCCCCGTTAGGGATGGAGATGGGGATGTGATCATATTCCCCGGCAAGGATGGGGATAGAGATGAGGGATCGGGGATGGGGATTGAGGTCTCTGCCTATAGCAGTCCTAGTAAATACCTCGTTCAATTCCAAATGACCATAATTGATGATACACATGGTACGCTATGTTTATCCTTATTATTAGACCATCATGAGAAACTCAATGATAAGTCCCTAATTAATTAAAACCAAGTTTTTAAATGGCGTAAAGCATTGTGTAGCGGCGAGGTCAGGCCTCAAGCCTTACGAGTTACGGCGAGGCCATGACGTTTTCCAAGGCGTAGCTTAAGACAACAAATATGTATATAATATATATGTATATATATGTGTGTGTGTGTGTGTTTATGTCAGTGTCTTGAACAATAAAGATTAAGTTATTAACAATTTAAATTCATATAAAACGATAAGCAAAAGAAATTCTAAATTTTAATCGATACTAATGGGAAAATTCGAATCGAATTTCGAAATACACAGATTCAATAAATCAAAAGTACACAAATTTATAATGCCATAATGCGTCATGGCGTGCCATGGCGACATTATAAACCTTAAAAAGCTTGGTTAGGATCGAGTCCCCCAATAAATAGCGGCTTATCTATACTACATTATAAAACATATTGAAAGAAAGTCTTAAAGTCTTAAATACAATTCTTTAAGCATAAAGTACAACACTTTTATACCTAAAGTGTTAAAGTCTTAAATACAATTGCTTAAGCATAAAGTACAAACACTTTTATCTATACTACATTATAAAGCATATTGAAAGAAAGCCTTAAAGTCTTAAATACAATTCTTTAAGCATAAAGTACAACACTTTTATACCTAAAGTCTTAAAGTCTTAAATACAATTGCTTAAGCATAAAGTACAAACACTTTTATGCCTAAAGTCTTGAATGCTTATGAAGTCTTCCAGAAATCGAACAGACACGCTCATTTGCTTGTCTCAATGGCACGCTTCATCCATCCCAAGACACGCTCCTGCAATTGCCTCCCTCAAAGTGATGATTCATAAACTATTTTCGGTGATTGCATTCACTCTCAAAACTCCCGATTCCATTCTCGATTGTTCCATTCTCGATTGTTCCATTCGATCCTTTGTCCCATTGTTCCATTTATCTTTATCTTCACTTTTGTGCTATTGTTTCATTCGAGCCTCCATTTTTCTCTTTCCAGCGGAGTTCTAGGTCTGATTTAAAATATTATCTCAATCAGGGTATTTTGAAGGTATTGATCTTTTATTTACAGGTTGTTTAATGGATGGCTTCAAAATCTCTATGTATATGTATGTTCGCTTCTGTAAGTCGCTTTCTTTTCTAAATTTTATTCAGACATTGATTTTTATTTGTTCAAACGCTATTGCAACTTTAGCAAATTTAGATCTATGTATTCAAAGTTGTTCGACTTTACGATTTGGTGTAAATTTTAAGCATGGATTTGGCTTTGTTACTGTTTTCTGTACGATTGGAATCAATGTTCAATGTAGATCGATGTAACATGGATTGGGTCTTCTTATTGTGATTATTTTGTTTCATGGTAACTTTGATTAGGTTTTCTTTTGCTTGATCCGTTTTAAAACTCGAAATACTTGATGACTTCTCGTTTTTCTTTCTATGTGTGCGTTTCTAACTAATTGATGGAGTTGTTTTTTCTGGAACATGAATACTTTGTGTTTTTCTTGGATTAAATTGCCCTTTTTCGTCTATCAAGGGTTTGGTTAGTTTCATTTTTGAGTATTTGTTCGATGAAATGGACTTCTTTTACATCGTCAATTGAAATAAACGAGTTTTTGTTTCAATTCCATATCCATGGAGTTGTTTGCTTGATACTTTTAAAGACAATTCTTCTTATCTGCTAAAAATCGATTGCTGGTAGTTTTACTATGCGAATCTTTAAGATATGAGACTATGTTTTCTTGAAGGACGTTTAAATTTTACTTTCTGGATTTGGAGTAGCTGCTGATGATTGTATGGGCATCCAGGTTTAACACATTAGTTCAAAATGGAGTATGAAAATGGATACCAAGAACAGATCCCAAAATCAAAATTGAATGCCTTTATTTTGGCAAGCCTCTAATTTTCCCAGTGAGTTTTAGATGTTTTCTCTTATGTACGGTCAAGATTGCAATTTTTGAACTAATCTTCAATGGAATTTTGAAACCTTTTTCTAATCGATTTATAGATGTCGATGATATTCTTTATCTTTTAAGCTCTGGACTGTCTACAGAATGCACCAAAAATATCAGAGTTATTGCATATTTATATGACCCTTGTTAGATCATCTTGCATTTGTCAGATTATATATATATATATATGTGTGTGTGTGTGTGTGTGTGAGAGAGAAATTGTTTGATCATCTTGCATTTTATATAGACGAAAGCAAAGTTCTGGAAATGTGTGTCAACTCTACAAGGATTATGGGACAACAATGGCTTGTTGCTGGGTATGATTAACGATCTCAAGTGTTAGAGATTATTAAGGAATTGGAAAAAGGGTGTAATCGAACCAATTGTTTCTGTGTGCAGGCTCTTGGCTATGATTTTGACCATGATGACTACCACAGGTACCGAATAGGCAGAGTGTTGGAATTTGAATTCTAAATCTCATTGTAAATAACTTTCATGATTTCTTATGTTTTTACATGTAAAACTGATGGTCTTATGATACTTAAGAACATGTGCTTGTTATTGGGAATTATTTTTCCAACAATTATCTCATTGTAAATGGCCGAAACTTCTTCAAACCTTTATGAGTAAGTACAAGCTATGCTGCTTGAATTTGGTGTTTGTCTTTTAGCCATTTTGTAAAGGGCGAGTGCTTACCAGGTAAGATTATTGGATATGATTTCGTTTACTAAATGCTTACCCGGTAAGTGTGCTTAGCGAGTCACTTTACCTTATCGGATGAACATGACAAGGATTGAGAATCTTACTCGGTAAGAGCAATGACAAGGACCGAGAGTCTTACGTGGTAAGTGAGAGTGACGACTCTGACCGGGTAAGCGCTTACCGTATAAAATTGCTACCTACAATGTCATTTTAATAGATTAAAATCTTACCCGATAAACAACCCCTAAGTCACCTATGCATATACATAGGGTGAGTTTCAGTATGCCATGATAATGAGAAATAGAGAAGCAATATTTCTCCAGATGGAAGCTCTCATGATCGTGATGGATACTTTGTACATTGAATGGCTGGTCATTGTGCTCTTGATGATCTTTGGTTGCTCCACAACTCAGAGGTGAGCTCTCTACCTTTTGATTCATCAGCAAAAGTGGGTAATGGTGTTGATTGTTGAGGCTAGACCTCTCCAAGACCTTAGGAATCAGTGTTAAGAATCAAGGTAATTAGATTGGTTTACTTTAATGTGTATCAATGTCTTCGTTTCTTTTGCAATGCTATGTTACTACTTTTATCTGCTACGTAGAAGATATGAAAGGTGACTTGATGGTTGGTCTTAACTAGAGAGTTTTAGGCCATACTAACACCAAATTTCAGATGTATGGTTATTTGAATCTAACGTGGTTAAAATGTAAGTAAACTTTATGACATCTTGGAAGAATTTGATATTTGGAAATTGTATAAATTTTAACGAACTATTTATGTCCCGCCGCATTGCGCGGGTACCCAACTAGTAAACCTTAAAAAGCTCTAAAATCCATCTCCCCACGTTCTTCGAAACTGTATGCCTAAGCCACTGAACATTTGAAAAATATGCTTGTTGTAATGAATATTTGACAATTATGCTCACCTTGTGAACATTTAGAATATTTGACAAAATATTTGATATGTATGCCTAATCCACTGATAAATTTTTGTTTCTATAAACATATAGAATTAAAAAGTGAAATATGTTGTGTTTGTAGTCAACCCTTTCTATAAAACATTTTATGTGTTAGTCGTTACCTTTTCAGGACCAACAGAAGGTGTTCAACACCCTCATTCCGATCAACCCAACTCAAACCTACGGATAAATATTCGTTATGTTTACTAAACGCTTAGCGTCCCAAAACTGGTAAGTAAATATTCGTTGTCTTTTATCGGGTAAGAAACGCTACTTGATCAAAGATGATGATGTTTATCAACAATTTTATGGTATCGTTTCGGCGACCAAGAATCTTACTCGATAAGTGAGTGTAATGATTCTTACTGGATCAACACTTATCTAATTGGCCAAAGATGATTGTGTTTAACAACAATTTTACCTGATGAAGATGGTAACTAGGGGTGTGCATCGGACGGGCCGGGCGGGTTCGGGTGGACAAACCGAAAACCCAATCGGATTTCGGATATGAAAATCAAGACCCGAACTTTAGGTTTCGGATTTCGGATTGCTTCGGGTTCGGGTTGGTCGGGTTTCGGGCTAATGTCGGTCGGGTTCGGGTATTATTATAATACAAAAAGTATATATAAATTCAATCGATTTCGAGGATGAGTTCAATCAAACGAGAGATTAATGAAATCGAAAATAATTTTAAAATTAAAAAACATTTCGACCGACTATAATTTACGATTTTCTAAAGATAATTAGATAAATAAATATATTTATATAACATTTAAAATATATACGTATATTATTTCGGGTCTTCGGACGGGTCGGGTTTCAGATTTTCGGATTTCAGGGTATTCGGGTATTGCAGAAACACCTTATTTACGGTTCAAGTTTAGGTTCAAATTTCGGATTATTCGGGTTTTGCACACCCTAAATGGTAACCCGGTAAACAATTACCGAATTAAGTGTTGGGTTACATGTAAGGATTAAAAATGTGATATACTTATTTAAAGATAAAATTTGAATATTAATGAATAGTCGAGGTACGGGTTCCGTATCTCAGTGAAAATAAATAAATGAGTAAATTACATGAATGTGTGGTTAGGTCCAAATCTGGATTTGGTCCCTATTTTGAAATAAGTGCACCAGACGTCCTTGTGGTTGTCATTTTGTTTTCACCGGTCACCTTCTCTGGCCACATCGCCGTCATCCACCTTCTCCGACGAACTACACCCCCACCCATTTCTCTTCTTCTTCCTTGTTTCACTATTTTGACTAACAACCCTTCTTCTCATATATATATATATATATATATACACACACACACACACACCCACATACGTATATATATACACATATCACACAGAAATGCGATCGTAGTTCCTCCCCCCCCCCCCGATGATCGGAGTTACTAGTCGGACGTTTTTTTTTCGATGATCGGAGTTGTGGGAGAGATGAGAGAGGAGGTTGCAGGTTTGTATATATGTATGTATATATATATATGTGTGTGTGTGTGTGTGTGTGTGTGTGTGTAGGTGTGTTAAAGAGAGAAAGAGGGTCACAGAAATGGAGGTGTTGAGAGATCTAGCAGTGGAGAGTGGGAGGGTGGCCGGAGAAGGTGACCGGTGAAGACAGGGGTAAAATTTTACCCCTGAGTTAACGGACTTTTTTAACGGAGTTAGCGTCAGGGACCCGATGTGAAACAAAATGACAACCACAGGGACGCCTGATGTACTTATTTCAAAATAGGGACCAAATCCAGATTTGAACCTAACCACAGGGACCATTCATGTAATTTTACCCACAAATAAACCCTTTCATCCCTGTACAGAATCCTTGTTGTTTCAGCTTTTGAAGGAATCATCACGACTCTATCTCCGGCGCCACCTTCACCACAGACGGTTTCTACTCCGCCGCTGACTCACTAACTCTGGAACTCTTCCATTAGCAGGTGATTCTTGACCTCTTTCTGTCTCTCCCTATGGGAAACTCTAGATCTCAAATATTATCTATAACTTGTTAATTTTTCCCTTGCTTCGAACATTGAAATTGTGAAATTACTTTTCCATGGTTTATTTTATTTTGTTTTTCACTTTTAGGGTTAGTTTGACAGATGAATGCTGAAACTCTGTATTTGATTTCTCAAGGCCTTATCTTTGAGACCTAGTTACTAGATTCGTAAGCATAGGTTAAGAAATTTTCACTTTTAGGGCTCTATTTTACCCATTTTTTTGAATTTATTTTTAGAATGACACTATAGCTTCGATTCTCATTTCATCTCGACACCATGCTTAAGAAATTCTATCCTCGGTTTGCAATTCTCGGCCCACAAGAGTCACTTAGCTTCATTGAGTGTCAATGCCCAAATACTCTAGAAACATGACTTCAGGCTTTCTTGTTTATAAATACCATCACCCCCTTCTAATGGGGTGCACCTTTGTTTTAGAAAGTTCAACTCAATGCTGATAAAGATGTCCCATTAAGCCCTGTCCTGATAAAGATGTCCGGTTAGAGTAAGTGGTAAATGACCAATTGCTGTTTGTTGAATGTTTTGGTTTAATGTTGGATCATGGATGTGTATGTCTCTTGATCAAAGGGTATAATTGAAAAAAAAGTTTTGGCTGAATGGGAAATTAGAGTCCTAGTGACTTAAAAGTAAAACACCACTTATTGATCAAGCTGTAGACAAATGTGCATATATGGCAAAGCGGATAAGGGGCTGTTTGGTTATTCTTTTATTAAGTCATGTATGAATTAAGCTGTCTATATGAATTAAGTTATTTGAATAGATTAGGCTAAATAGTTTATTTGTTGTGCTGAATAAACGGTCCAAATGACATAAATGACTATTTTACCCCTCACACCGATTGAAATAGTTATTTGATAAATGTGCTGATGGCAAATCCTGGATGATAAAAAAGAATATCAATTTAACAACTTTATTTAACATAAAAATGCAAACTCAATGGTATTATCACATTTTGGATACAATTACATTGCTTGAACATTTACCATCACACTTTGACCCAAAACCATCCCCATTTAAACTCAAATTCACGTCTCCTGCTAGGCTGCTACTACTACATACCCAGTAGGTGAGCACCATTCCTATCAACATTAGTTTACAAGCTTTTCAACAGAGCCAATCCCCCACATTGCAGCAATCTTTTCTGAGACATAACATCACCAGGCGGTTCCTTTCTACCATCTAGACCTATATCAACACCATGATTAATGGATATCAATAAAATAATTATAAATTCAAAATCAGTTATAATTGAACCAATCTATTAAACCCTGTTATTTCTGAAATCTGGTAATCTATTCATTCTATTTCTAAAAGAGATTACAATCTATATATAAAACATTAAGAAGCCTAAAAAGGAAATACTAAAACTAGTACTAAGAAAGTTAAGCCAAACTTTACTATATCTAACACTCCTCCTCAAGTTGGAGCGAAAATGTTAATCATGCCCAACTTGTTACAAATAAAGTCTATTTGAGTTTTCCGCAATGGCTTCGTGAGAATGTCTGCAAGCTGGTGTTCGGTCTTGATGTGTACTGGTTGGATCGATGGAGGGTCTGTCCGTGTTCCCACAACACGGTCTCTAATGAGATGACAATCAACTTCAATGTGTTTGGTCCTTTCATGGAATACTTGATTCTTGGCTATGTGAATGGCTGACTGGTTATCACAATACAATCTCATTAAGCCGTCTGTAATTACTCCAAGCTCTCTTAGGAGTCTCCTTACCCACGTCATTTCACATGACACATCTGCCATGGCCCTGTATTCTGACTCAGCACTTGATCGGGAGACAGTATGTTGCTTCTTGCTTTTCCAAGAAACTAGATTTCCTCCGACAAATACACAGTATCCTGTAGTTGATCTCCTGAAAATAGGACATCCAGCCCAATCTGCATCTGAGAAACCAGATATTCTACCATCTCCTTCTTTAGTGAAAGCACCCACTCGACAATGGCCTTGATTTGAATAGAGTATCCCTAAGTCTGGTGTGGCCTTGAGATACCTCAAGACGCGAAGTGTGGCATCCCAATGACCCGTATAAGGAGCAGACATGAACTGACTCAAGACACTAACCGGGAATGAAATATCTGGTCGAGTAACTGTCAAATAGTTTAATTTTCCAACCAGTCTCTTGTACCTCTCTGGATCCTTCATAGGACTTCCATCATTCGGACGAAGCTTTCCTGTAGCGAGCATCGGACTGTCCACCGATTTACATCCCAATAGACCACACTCAGTAAGTATATCAACAACATATTTCCGTTGAGACAGAAGAATCCCTTGTGGAGATCGAGATACTTCTATCCCAAGGAAGTAACGAAGTCGTCCAAGATCAGTAACTTGAAATTGAGTCTGTAGAAACTCCTTTAGTTCTGAAATGCCGGTGCTATCATCCCCAGTGATGATAATGTCATCTACATAGACCACCAGTATGATACGTCGATCGTCATGGTGTCTAAAAAACACAGAATAATCCTGAGAACTACGAGTCATACCGAACTCCTGGAGAACATCTGAAAAACGGCCGAACCATGCTCTAGGAGATTGTTTAAGACCATACAATGAACGTCGCAAGCGACATACCTTTGTAATTCCTCCTCAATAACAAACCCAGGTGGTTGTTCCATGTACACCTCCTCCTCAAGAATGCCATTAAGAAAGGCGTTCTTGACATCCAACTGATGAAGAGGCCAATGATTGATGGCAGCTAAAGCGATACAAATGCGAACAGAGGGCATTTTAGCCACGGGGAAAAAGTCTCGTCATAATCAACCCCATGGGCTTGAGAATAACCCTTGGCAACTAATCGGGCTTTCAGACGATGGAGTGAACCATCAGGATTAACTTTCACTGTGAAAACCCACTTACAACCGACTTTACGCTTTCCATGAGGAAGTTGTTCCAAGTCCCAAGTATGATTCTTCTGTAAGGCATCCATCTCTTCCTGCATTGCCTTAAACCATCCTGGGTGATTGAGGGCCTCAGTCACATTTCTGGGAACAATATGGCGATCAATGGCTGTGGTGTAGGCACACGACTCTGAAGAAAGGTGAGAGTAGGCAAGGTAATCATGAATGGGATATCGGGTGCGAGTCCGTGTGCCTTTTTGGAAGGCAATTGGAATATCCGGGAGAGGAGCAACAGGCGGGTCATAAGGTTCGGTATGTAGTGGTACGGGGATATCAAAGACCGGGTCGGGGGAAATATCAGGAGGCGATGATAGGTGTGTATCAGGTGGTGGAACGGGAGACGTACCAGGAACACCATGCACAGGTAGGCACTCTTGGGTCTCAGACACTTGTCGTTGGCGCTGTCGAGCATACACATTTGTGAAACGAGTATCAGTTTGGACTGTTGGAGACTGTAGGACTTGAAGATCAAAAGAATCAGAGGAATCAGAAACAAGATTGGTTGACTCGGAGGCGTTGTTGATAGGTTTACCATAGAAGGGACTCGACTCATGGAATGTGACATCAGCAGAAGTAAAATACCTACGCAGGTTGGGACTATAACAACGATAGCCTTTTTGAACACGAGAATACCCAAGGAACATGCACTTGATAGCATGAGCTGCAAGTTTATTATGTCCCGGACGATGATCATGAACATAAGAAACACAACCGAAGATTTTAGGAGCTAGAGGGAAAGGAGTGCCTTTTGGAAATAGGATAGAGAAAGGTGTCTTTCCTTTGAGGACGGAAGAGGGCATGCGGTTAATTAGATAATTAGCTGTAAGAACCGCATCACCCCAGAAACTTTGTGGAACATTATAATGGATCATCATAGTGCGAGCCACATCCAACAAATGGCGGTTCTTGCGTTCAGCAATGCCATTTTGTTGAGGTGTATAGGCACATGATGATTCATGTATAATACCATGCTCAGATAAGTAACTTGTAAAATCAGAGGAAAAATATTCTTTTGCATTATCAGACCTCAAAGTTTTAATGGAGACATCAAATTGGGTTTTGACATATGCATAGAATTCACAAAAGACAGAAAATATTTCATTACGTGACTTTAACAAATAAACCCATGTCGCACGAGAAAAGTCATCAACAAACGTAACAAAATATTTAAATCCATTGGTAGAAGTTATGGGACAAGGTCCCCATACATCCGAGTGAATTAACTGAAATAAAGTGGTAACACTACTAGACTCTCTAGGGGGACAAGGACAACGGGTATGTTTACCCAACTGACATGATTCACAAACTAACTCTTTAACAAACGACAAATCCGGTCTCAATTGTTTCAGAACAGACAAAGAAGGGTGGCCTAGCCGATAGTGAGTCTCCCTGATACTAGAATCACAAAGATGTGTTGCTGCAGATCGCAACCCAGATAGACGATAGAGACCCTGTGCCAATCAGCTGGTTCGTCCCCAATTCCTGAAAGACACAATGTGTTGGAAAAAAGGTTACTGAACAATTAAGCATTTTTGTAGTTTGGCTAACAGAAATTAGACTATCTGGAAAGGTGGGAACATAAAGAACAGATGATAGGTTTAGTTTCGACAAGTTGCTAGTGGATCCTATGCCCATAATTTGACACGTAGATCCATTAGCAAGTCGAACCGGAGTTTGGGCTATATCAGTATTGAGATTGGATATAAGGTCTTTGTTCCCAGTCATATGATCTGTAGCTCCTGAATCAATAATCCATGATGGTGAACATGCTGAAAAACAGGCAGAAGTTATACCTGACTGTGCTGTGTTAGCACGAGGAATAGAGGGAACCTGGCTAGGAGAACCACGTTGGAATCGAGAGACATCTTCATCATGGAAAGTGTGAGTGGGGGTGGTATTATCTGCAGATGCTACCTAAGCTCGAAATGGACGAGGTGGCGGTTGAGATCCAGGACCAGAAGTAGGACGATTCGGGCAATTATATTTGGTATGCCCAAATTCCTTACAATAAAAGCATTGGATATTCTTCTTATATCCTTCCTTTCCAATATTTCTGGTACTCGAAGAGGCAAAAGCTGATATATCAGTTCCGGATGGTTGTGATGGAGTATGACTTGAGTACATTTCACGAGCAAGATGATACGTCGATGCCAATGACTGAGATGCCGAGTGACTCAGTAGAAGAGGACGTGCACTGGAATATTTGGCTGACAATCCTGAAATAAAAGTCATCACGTCCATTTTTGCTAGCCGCTCCTCCTGAACTTTAACATCCGGAGTGGCAGGGAAAAGAACCCGAAGCTCTTCTGATAGCTTCGATAGTCTAGTATAGTACTCAGTGAGATCGGAGTCGCCTTGTTCGCATCTGAAGTAGGAACCGAACACGGAGTACGTGTGAGACAAAGATTCTTTGGCCGAGAAGGAAGACTCCAAGTGGATCCACATCTTCTTTGTGGTAGGATAGTTTTGAGCAATGCTAAGGACTTGTGGTTCCATCGCATTCCATAAGGCCATTCGGATACCACTATCGTTGAGTTTCCATTCCCGGGATTTTGGACCCGGATTCGGAGGGTCCTTGATTAAATGATCATCTTTGTCCAAGCTTTCAAGACCGGTTTGGACAAACAAACTCCATTGAGCCCAATTCGTAGAGTTAAGTTCAATTGGAATCTTTAACACGGCAGAAAAATTAATTATACCCGGGATGGAGAAATCACTAGAGGTCAAACTTTGTGTTTTGGTTGTGGGTTCTGCTGATGTTTAGCTTTTATAAAAAAGAAAGGCTGGTAATGAGTTCCCTGGTTTCCTTAGGGTGTATAAAAAGGCAGGAGCCTTTGTGTAGTTCTGGAAAAAGAAACAGGATGGAAAATAAAGAAACAAACAAGAGTAGTTACCACCGTGGAGTTGCAAAAAATGAGACAACAGCCCCAACTTGATTCTGGAAATTCAGGGAGGCGTGCCGGCGATGGCGGCAGAGGGCGGCAGCAGGTCTGGAAGGACGTGGTGGCGCTAAACAGCCGCAGATCTGGACAATAAGACCAGCGGCGACGACGCTTTCAGGCAAGGAAGACGGCGACTAGAATCAGACAACTTTCTGGCGGCGGCTAGGGTTTAGCATTTTCCGGCGGCGGCTAGGTTTAGGCGAGTTCAGACGACGGCTAGGGTTTAGACGAGTTCAGTCGACGGCAACGACGGCAGGAGACGACGGCTAGGGTTCCGGCATATTCCGGCGACGACGGCTAGGGTTCCGGCGACGGCGGCTAGGGTTCCATTAGCTCTGATACCATGTTATTTCTGAAATCTGGTAATCTATTCATTCTATTTCTAAAAGAGATTACAATCTATATATAAAACATTAAGAAGCCTAAAAAGGAAATACTAAAACTAGTACTAAGAAAGTTAAGCCAAACTTTACTATATCTAACAAACCCCAACAATAAATCATTATAAGTGAACCCATCCGATTCACGTATATTCGTCAATTTATCAAACCCCAGCAAAAACCTTAGGTGTGCATCCTTACAACTCGTTCTCTCACTCATTTTATCAAACACCTTATGTGCATTCTTCACTCCATCATAGATTTGAACAAACCAACCAGCTAAAAAATGAACCCTAGGAGATTTTATTAAGATTTTCGCATCTGCAGGGAGTGAGTTTTACCAGTCAGCAGAGGGGTAGAAGAGACGAGATGGTTGTGTTGAACCTGTGCTGGTGGTGGTGCTCATGTCTTCTTCATTGTGGTGTTGGAGGAATGGAGATGGTGGCTTACCGAATAAGCTATAAGTCTCATTAAGCTCTTTCCATACAGGCCTTAAGTCGCTCAGACAGTTAAGCACATTTTAGCGATAAACAAACAACGAATTAGTTTTGTAACTGCAAAATGTTTTTATTTTTATTTTAATAGGATATGATGGTTCAAGTTCAGAGTTATTCATCACTTTGCTTGATCCAAATCAGTTATATCAATCTTAGCAATAAAAGTGCCACCTTTGCTGGTTAAAACTTTAAAGTCACATATGGATTTCACTTTGGGATGGAGGGAGTAGGGCTATTTTTTCACTGATGGCTTGTGATGCTGTAATAGCTTGATTTTCTTTTATGAACACGAGTTATACACCTAAGGCCATCCATATTGTTTCTGACATTGGCACAGCTGGATCTGTTACTGACTTACCAATTGGCTATTTTTTACTAGGCTCCCTAATTATTCTGCATGCTCATCACCTGTCCTTCATGCATTATGTTTGTATGCATCTCCATTCCATTCTCTATCTGGCATAACATTTACTTCTCTCCATGCAAAAGTCAAATGCAAGTCGTATGATAGTTCATTGAATACCAACTTAAACATCATGGAAGCTGGGAAGAAGTTGTTAAGAAGCAAATTTACTGAACGATTAAAATAAAAGCAATGTTGAAGGAATTGTAGCCGGATGCTTGATTAACAAGAAAAGGTAGGTAACTAGCTAGTCGAGAGGCTAGGCTCTCCCAAGAACAAAGACAATATTTTTCTCCATACTCTACCCTCCCCTATTTAAAAACAGCCTGCCTAATAACCCTAATGGGCTTCGGCTTGGGGTCGGTGCATAACAGAAGTCAAGATCTTAATTAGGATTATCCCACAGGAAATAGAGAAAGAACTATGTTCACTTATCTTTAGAAAAGCAACTATCCTTACCTAATTGAGGAGTTTGTCTTTCTAGTTGATTCAAGAATGACATTTGAATGCTATTTCCAGTATTTAGCAAGTTTAAGGAAGATAGTTGCGATTTGCCTTCATGCTCATGGTGATTAGTTAGCTTATCACTGATATCTAAAACATACCTACTTTGATAGTGGAAGTATATTCTCTATCTTTTTCTCAGCTATCTGATGAGCAGTTTGGGATGTTTGTTAATCTTTTTCTGATAGTTTTCAAAACTTTTTAGTTATTCTGTTTTTTCTTTCTATTCATTTATGTAAGATCACTCCACGAAACAAGTATTCACTTCTCCACATTCATGCATTCATATATTGATCAATATTGTTTTATTTTTTTGAAGTGAGATCACTGGTCACCTCTGTTGCTTTAATAAGGTCATATAATTTTTATTTATTTATTTATCTTACTTGCCTTAGTCATTGCAGTCGGAAAAATGCCTAAGGTGAAGACAAATCGTGTTAAATACCCAGAAGGATGGGAACTCATAGAACCTACTCTTCGTGAATTACAGGGAAAGATGAGAGAAGGTTTGGTTGCTTCTGTAATCTTAAAGCTCCTCTTCAATACCGTCTTTTGTTTATTTATTTGTAGTTTGCTGATTATTATTTTCATTTATGTACTAATGGGACATGTTATATACTGGTTAGCTGAGAACGATCCACATGATGGGAAGAGAAAATGTGAGACCCTGTGGCCTATCTTCAAAATTGCACACCAGAAGAGTCGCTACATCTTTGACCTTTACCATCGTAGGAGAGAAATTTCAAAGGAATTGTACGAGTTTTGCTTGGATCAAGGCTATGCTGACCGTAATATCATTGCCAAGTGGAAGAAGGTCAGCCACCTCATCCAGTTTTGCTATAAATAGCTTGCACCATACACATTAATTCTTGATTTGATGAAACTACTTTGACAACTGTTTTAGCATACTTAATTTGACTAGCTTAGCCTTGTCATCAGCATTGATAAACGAGAAGCAAGTGCGAAATGATCAAATATTTATAATCATTGATTTATATTTCCAAAAGGAAACAGATTGGTGTTATTTAAAAAGCATTCTCATGATTTGGTTTTGAATTTCAGCCTGGCTATGAACGACTTTGCTGTTTAAGATGCATTCAACCACGTGATCACAACTTTCAGACAACATGCGTTTGTAGAGTCCCCAAGCACTTACGGGAGGAAAAGGTTATAGAATGTGTGCATTGTGGCTGCAAGGGCTGTGCAAGTGGAGATTGACCGCATAATATCTTGCACCAATCATCTATATGTATTATCGTCAAACTTATTTGAACTTTAGCACTTGTTTGAGTATTGTTAACCATGTTTACGGCCTAATGTTTGGTATAAAATGGTCATTTCATATATGCTCATTGCTATTTGCTTGTGAGTTATTTTCGGAAATAGGGGAGTAGTTTGTTGCTTATCCCTATGGTTTATGAAACTAGAAGTGAAGAAAAACACACAAGAGAAAATGGATACAAAAAATGAAACAATCAATACATTTAGTGATTTAAAACCAAAATTGGTATATGGTACATAACAAAATCAAACTGTTGGCTAGCTATATGGCTGCTGATAGGGTCAGGTTTAGGGGAAAATCTTAAAAAAATGAAAGGCCACCAGGGTGTTCCTCAGTTTTTCATTTTTTTTTGAGGTTTTCTCAATATTCCTCCCTCATGGCTGGCTGGTATAGGAGAATAATTGAACACAAGTTGTTGACTCTTAGTAATATCCACCAACACTTGTTCTGCCAATTGCTTGGCTTCTGCTTTTGGAAACATATAAATCGATTCTGATATTGATTTCTTCATCGAACTCGTACCATTTGTCTTCATGAATAGTACCCATCCTTCCCAACCCTAGTGAACTATAACAATGCTGGACCTCATCAATGTCAAATTCTTTACTAGTAACGGTAGGGATCCGTTCAGAGGCTGTTCTAAGTAGGACTGGATCTCTATGAGTACAATCACTACTATGATTAATGGTCCAATAATTTGCACCAAAGTTGTGTAGCGGTGGAGCTGGCGGTGGGAAGCCGCTCATGTTGGTTAACGGACCAATTTTTTCATCAAGAACGACCATTCTTTCGATATATACCTCTCTTGCCCTTCTGAGGAATCTTGTTGGTGCACCCATGTATTTTCTTAACTTCATTCTTTTATTCACATATCTTTGAGAAGAAAAGATAAAGAGTGGTAGAAGCTGAGAGATGAATCAGAAAGGACTGATGCTATAAATAGTAAGTTGGCTATTTTTATCTGCATTGAAAATTTTGAAAAAAAGAACTTTGAGGTTTGTCTGGAGGTTGTGGGAAGAAAGCCAGATCAGATGGTGTTGTAATTTACAAGTCCTTATCTGCTTGTTGTATGCAGATGCTCATTCTTGACTTCATGTGCACATCAAGGGTAAAAATGTAATGTTCTTTTATAATGTACATCTGAGTAGCTAATTAAAGGAAGGGAAATCAACCGAGACCCCGTTAGTACTTAGTAGTGGCGAGTTTTTTTATAAAATAATAAAATGTAATGTTTCTTATAAACTAATAATTAAGTAAACGAGGTATAAGTACAAGTTTTTAATAATGTAATGTTTTATAAATATAAAACATTACATTATTAAAAACTTAGAACTTTAAGTAATATGCATCAATAAACAGTACTTGATGCATATAAATTTGTTTTTAAGAGTTTTTTCTCACATACTTTATAATATAGTCTAGATAAAGTAAACTATATATCCTGGTGGTTTGTTGAAAATTCTTTGTTCTTTGTCTTCCTAAATCACGGTCGAAAATTGGTTTAACATGAAGGACGTTCATTTTTCCTTTTTTTAGGGGGGGGGGTTCACTTTGTCGCCGAAGAAGATGACTGGATAAAGAAGAATGAGGGCATCGGGAGGAGAGCACATATGGGGGTCGGGTTGGTCGGATTAATTGGTTGCACACATGTTTAAAGTATGTGTACTTTGAAATTTATCAAATAAAATAAAATGTAAAAACACTAAATTGTTTATGACCCAACATACTTATTTAACGGAGTTCGTCAGATAGAAAAAAACAATGACAAAAAAAAAGTTATTGCAAAGCACGGTAATGAAAACCGTAATTTCGACAGACCAAATTCTCAACATACGATAAGAACACAAAACATATTATGTATAAATTGAAAGTAAAATTTTGTTCATTAAATGCTATTCATATCTCATAATTTTTGTTCATACTATTTTAACTTAATGAATAAAACATTTTAGGTTGATTCATATGTTAATATAAAAACAAGCACACTTGATTTCAATATATATGGTTGAATCAAAGATGCCAACTAATCTCATTTTCTAGTTACAAATTGCACTTATTGTTCTTCTATGATGTTTTTCATAATCCTAATTAGATCTCAATCTTAATCCCAACAAAGATTAATATCCTGATTAATTAATGCAACTAATCACAATCACGTGAGTTGAGAACACATTAAAAAAGCAAGTTGTCAGAATCACATGAATATCTGGCAACTGAAAGTAAGTCTACACTGAAAGATCATTTAACATCTTTCGTTTTCTCGGTTAATTTAAAAAAAATAGACATTCAATCAAGTTTGGCATGAGAGTTACACACAAGTACGTAATACAACAACCTATCACGTGTTAATACTATACGTTCGACAAAGATGTAACGACTGCCCTACACCTGATGAGACATGTAACCAAGTGCAAAAGGTGAGTAACCAAAACTAACCTTTTTGACGCAATGGTAAAACAATATACGAAATCTAAATAAGTATATATCGTCAACAATATGAAGGTATGGTTAGTTTGACAAGAGATGTTTGGAAAACTAACATCCTTTTAAGATTATCAAAAGCAACATTAAACTTTCAATAGGAGTTCTTTTTTATTAACCTTATTTTGGAAAGACTTCTTAGAAAGGACTTGATGAACATGAGGTAGATCTACTAGTAATCCATTAATACCAGGCATTTGTCATCAAGATACTCATTACATGTTTACCATCCCTTCATGAATACTTGATGAAAAGGCAAATAAGCTAAAACCTAAAATTTATCATGATTCTGTTAGAAACATATTAAGTTATTATATATGTTATAAAAAGAATATATAGAGCAATTATCTAGCATAACAAAGGAAGTTGTTAGCGACATATTTTAGCTGACACATCGATACTTAGATAAAAAAATATATGAATATAATAGTTAAATGTATATAAAGATAGGATGTCCAATGTAAGCTATAGATAACATACAAACAAACTCACTTTTTCTTTATGGCTATGATCTCTTCCTTTTAGGTAGATAAGAATGTTAAGTTTGATGTCAATTTTTTGTTCGTCTTATGCATATTTGGAGGTAACTTTCACCACACACGTGCATGTTAACGTTCACTCGATCATGTTAGTCTCCTTTTAGAATTTGTATAGCTAGCTTGTTGATTTAGTTTACGTTTGATGTCATATGGATCTTCCTTGTAATAGTTTTCCCGAATTTGGAGGGATTGTGTCAAATTTATAGGAGCTCTTGTCGATATTGTCTTTTTTGGATGCATTCATCTTTGAACGTTGGTTGGTACTTTTAACGTCTTTTAGTATAAAAATTTGTAACATAAACAGATTTATATGGAATCTATAACAAGACTTCTTGAATTGTTTGGTAACAAGAAATAATATTTGACAAAATGGAAACAACAATAATGAAAATTGAAGAAAATAATATAGAGGTGAATAACTACTTTTTATAAATATTCAAATTCTTGTTAGGATTTTGTTTGTATAAGAACATATAACTAGTGATATTGACTCACAAAGCTAATAACAAGAGTTTTGAGATAAGAGAATTTTGCATAGTGACATTAAATTAGTCATGCAAATAAAATAGTCCAAGATTGTTACTCGGGAGACTTATGTGACAAAATCGAATCAAATTCTAAGTATTTAGCAATTAATAACTCAAACATCAAATGATCTTAATTAACCTCTCTAAAATCGTTGTCATGAGTCGGCATTTTGAAATGCTTCCTAAGATTAATCCCCATGCCTTACAAGAATGTGCATTTAGAGAGGTCACAAACACCGAAAACAAGTTTGTTAATAACACACACACACACACACACAGAGAGTTAAAAAAACAAACGAACTATTTTTGGCAGTTTGACGGTGCAATGGTTTGAAAATTATAACACCCGTAATTTTCGGTAATTAAAAGTCACCTCGTGCGTTTTATTAGATTTATAAGTTGTGGTTTTGAGTTAGGAACTTATTGCTTTTAGGCCCTAAGAGAATCGAGGGTGTTTCGCGTGAGATAATTGAGTTTTGGGGGTTCAATACATTCTGGGCGATAGTGACACATAATCCCTGAAGACCATAACCTTGCGGTACATTCTGAGCGATTGTGACACTGCCACAATCGCATACAGGTACCAGAGTGTTAAAAATACAAATTTTCAGTGTTTCTCACATTCTCAACTTCTCAATCTCCTTCATTTCTCTCCCAAATCGATTCTTCACCTTGGCATATGAACCCTAACTCATTCTAGATCTATTTTCTTAGAAATCAAAGTGTTTCTTCATTATCAAAGCTTGTGATTACAACCTCAAGTGCTAGGTCAAATGTTCATTCTCATTTCTTGAGATTTTTAGGATTTAGGGGTTTTGCTCAAAATCTAAGTGGTGAGTTCATCCTTCTCTTTTCTAAATTTTTGTATGAGTTAAAAATGCTCCATTTATGACTCCCAAGTGTTCTTATTTCTCAAATTTTGGTTTAGATCATTTTGCCCTTAGAAGGGCACCTAAAAAAGTTTATGTACAAGTTTACAACCCTCGTACAAAGGAGTATTCGCTTCCGCTAGCAGTCACGAATATGCATCAATCACTTTGAAAGCAACGTAACAGTGTCCACATTACAAACATGATTACTCTCCTGGGCGATTGATTCATTATCATTGTACCGCTCACGTAATGGAAACGCATCTTCCACAAATTGTACAACATGATTGACATTGTGACTCGAAGACACTCGATTGTGTATCATATTCAGTCTTCGTTGCGATGCAATAGGTATATCTGTAACCTCATCATGTTGATCCCACACATTATAATTTAGCAACATTTTTCAAATGAAAAATTATATTTGCCTCGTTTTGAAATAACATGTTGCCACAGTCTATGCAGGGACATTTGTAATAACCATTCCAACTCACTGAATATTTTTTTAGCAAATTCCAAAAATGTATATATTCCCAAAATGTATTTTTCCTCGAATCTTCTTAAATTTACCAACTTTTGTCCACATTTTATGTCACTTTAGTATGTGAAAAATAAATACATAAATAAAGTAAGAGCTAAACGTATTTTTAGACACGTAGCAATCCAAATTTACATGATATAAACATGAAATAACTACAAAGTTAGACAAAATAAAATAAGGTAAGAGTTAAACGTATTTTTAGACACGTAGTAATCCAAATTTACATGAGATAAACATGAAATAACAACAAAATTAGGTAAAATAGAATAATAATTACCTAAGAAAATCTAAATGTCTTTTGATGATGAAAACGTTTGTTGGAAGCCAAAATCGCTACAAATCACGTTCCAGATTTACATGAAATAACTACAAAATTAGACAAAATAAAATAATAATTACCTAAGAATCTTTAAATGCCTTTTGATGAGGAATACAACGTTTGTTGGAAGCCAAAAGTCGCCAAATCGCTTGAAATCACGTCCCAAATCCTTAGAAACGAAATTTTTTGAAATGGAGAAGAAATGTTGTAAATGAAGAGGAAATGTTGGAAATGGGGGATTTATCTATATTTATTACTGATTGTGGTCTTAGACAACATAGAAACAAGAAAATATGTTGCCTAAGACAGATCTTAGGCAACAAACACAATAGATTATACGTTGCCTAAGTAAAAGTTACAATAATAGTTGCCAATTTAATTGTCACCCTTAAATCGTCCGACAACGAGTTATTACTTTTTCAACTACCTATATTTATTTATATTTTTGACCTTAGGTAACATAGAAAGAAGAAAAATATGTTGCCTATGAAAGATCTTATGCAACTAAGGCAATGGATTATATGTTACCTAAGATAACTTTCATTGATTTAAAAAAAAAAGCATGAGTGGTTCATATACAACTAATGCAACGTAAGGGAATGTGTTGCTTAAGATAGTCGAGACAACATACAATTATTCATATGTTGCATAAGATCTCATTTAGGCAACATAAAACTACACTTTGCCTAAAAGAAAACTTAGGCAACATATATTAGTTTTTGTTGCCTATGTTAGACAACATAGATAATTACCATAGACATTTGGTGTAGTGTATGAAAATGTGGAAACACATTTTTTTATTCCCTTCTTTGACTTTTCCCTTTTCCATTCCTTTAACTCGCCTCATGCATGCAATGTTGCATTATATATAACAATTCTAGTGCATATAGTTTGGTGTCTCTCTCTTTCTCTTAACTTCCATATACATCTATATATACATCTATATATATATATATATCCTCCTCAAGCACCATACAGAACTTCTTGCCACCGCCTTGTTATGGTGGCGATTGTGGGCAGTGGAGGTGTTATTCCAAAGAGAACGAGCGGTGATATGGCAAGGATTGGGGGTTTTGGCGATGAGTTGAGACAGAGTAAACAACGACATGAGTTGCTCGATAGAGTTGTCGAATCTGTTGATGAAGATCATGAAAAGATTTTACAAAAATTAAAGGAAAGAATCGATAGGTAATAGTTTCTTTCTTCCGTCTTTAACTTTAAAAATTCTCAAGCCAACTATAAAAATACAACATTTTTATTGCTTCAAATATTTTCTTATTTTTCAGTGGTTTTAGATCATAATTTACTTTTCAGTAAATTGTACCAAAATAAACTTTATTTTGTTTCGGTTATTGTTTCGAAGAACATATTATAAAAGCTAACCACAAGGGTTGTGGCGTGGTGGTAAGGCCTGGGGAGTTCATAGCGCTTGCCCGGGTTCGAGCCCCACACGCAGCACTTGTGGCCACTGAGGATAATCTCAGGGCTGCATGCTTTAGCAGCTGGGCCAAATGCCCGATTTGCCTAGGGATTAGTCTGGGCCCAATGTGGTCTGGGATACCCTTCTAAAAAAACATATTATAAAAGCTTTATTTTGTGGAATGTATGGAATTAAGGGGACATATAATAACTTTGTAAGTTAGAGAATTCATTATAATTTATAATGTTGTAAACAAAAAAAAATTGTTAAGGAAAGAAGTTAGACCTTTTTATTTGAGATGTCTATATAAACATCAAAAAAGAGTTTTAGTGGCTGTTTGTTTACCTCTAATAGTTCCATTAAGAGACAACATCTGAATCGCTGAAAGGTAAATCCTGTTTGGCAAAAAGAATGTCTGTCTCATAATGGTTCTAAAACCTTCTGAATGATTTAGCATATTGGACCTCCCTTAACCATTCAGCACCCTGATTTCATTCTAAACAATTACCAAACAACTATATTTCATTTTGCACTATATCATAAAAGCCTCTTAATCATTCTGACCACTTAATTATTTTGCACCAAACCATTCAGCAACTGCCAAACAACGAAATAGAAAATAGAAAATACATAATACTTTCATATAATTCGTTTTTTCTCCTTTATGCAGATTGATTTAGATTCTATAATAAAATAAATTATAAATCCTATATTTATTATTTCATAATTATATCACATATATTATCTTTCATTACATATATGTGCGTGTCTGCGAGATTCAGGGATGTAAACATTTATTATAAATCTACAATGAAAAAAATAATCTAAATCAAAATTTTATATTTGAATATGCATGAATGATTACAATAAATTATTTCATTTTTCTTTTTGAAAAACAGAAGATAAATTCATTATTGTATCGGTTACGGTTCAGGGTCATGTGTGGAGTGCAATTTGAACTATGGTTTGGTGATCGAAAACCGCAAACCCCATCACAAAAGTCCTGAAATACGTATTGTAGTACGGTGTTGGCAATTTGTGCAATTTTGACAGTTTGGATAAAACACCCTTACATTGTTGCAATCAACCATTTAAAATTTTCAAACCATAGTTACACAACACTCTTCAAACCGCGGCGAGCCCGTGATTGTTGCGAAGCGACGGTCCATAAAGTTGCCCAATATCTTATTAGCATAATTCCAGAGTTTCAAGAATACTTTGGTTGATTTTGAGAGACTTTCCAGTTATTTGTTTTATTTTAAAGGACTTTTTCAGTTTTTTAGTTGATGTTCCTTGCATATTCTAATATTTCGGAGCACTCCTTAACGTTTAACGTTTACACCTTTCGTAACACAAATTCTACATACAAAGGTTGATTGATCACCCCGTTGGAACCTTTTATAGGTTTACCCCTGTCTTCAAACCTCTAGTTCGGTTTTTTTTCACTCTACAACATAGAAGAGCAAACAAAATGAACATCAAAACCATAGGTTGTGAGCACGAAACCAACTCCACTTTTTATTCTTTCACGATACACTTTCTATTTGGTTGGAATTGAAAAGGTAAAATTCTTTGACAAATTTCTATTCTATTATTTGGTTTGTTTAAAGGTGAAAGGAAATGTATCAAATGAATTCGAAATCTAAATCAATGAATCCTCTTTTCTTTCCATATATCCAAAGATTTTAATTCTATTGAGGTTTAAAAGACTAGTTTACACTACTACTAACACCTTCGTTTATCACTATCCACCACCAACCATCCATAACTACTGACAACACCGTCGCCGACCACCACTGCCAACCACAAAAACCCATTTCATCCATGTGATTTGTTAAAAATTGTGATTTTTGTCCTTGTGGTTTAAAAATTACAATTCTCTTCTCTATGGTTTGTAATTCATTGTTATTTTTGTTCTTATGATTTACAATTTATTGTTTTCGATCACATGGTTTACAAATGTTTACTCTTTTAGTCCCTTATACTTAAGAGTGTGAATTTATCAATCAACGAAAATGACAATAAACTGCATACCTAGGAACAAAAATCGTAAATTTTAAACCACATGAACACAAATCGAAATTATTGACAAACTATAGGGATGAAAACTATAATTTAATAAACTATAACAAAAAGATTTTTTTGTTGTTTATATCTTATTATTTTTATTCTGAAGCTCTATACAGTAAACCACTTCCAATTTCTTCGGATTCGATTACAATTCCAATGTATTCTAATTCCCTTCCATTCCATTCAAAAGTTCATGGTGCGAACCTTGGCCATCTTTAGGGAGGGCGGGGCAGATGTACCTCTAAGATCCACAACAAATAGAGACCCTAATTTTCTTAGTATATGATAGTAGATCAAAAACTAGTAAATAAAAGAGATTTTTTTAATATATGATAGGACATAAATAATTTAATTTATATTAAGAATTCATGCATGTATTTACTAATTACATTTTAGAAGAAGATATGTAAACCTTTAATTGGTCGCTTATTTTTTAGTATTACTTATTGTTTATCTAGTATTAATGTCTTAAGACTATTTGCCTAAAAACGATATATTCTATATCATTCAGTTCTTATTAACTCTTTTGATTATTCCATCTGTATGAGTTCTATTTTTGTTTTTGAATATAGTAGATTTTTGTAATTAAATAAAAAAAATCTTATCTTTTGAAAAAAAATTATCAACCATATGATACGGTCCAACTTATATATATATAGGTTGGGTATCAAATACAAACCAGTTAGTTTGTACAAACTCGTACAAACCATACCTAGCTTCATGATTTTGTAAATTTGGCATGGTTTGTACGAGTTTGTACAAACTAACTGGTTTGTATTTGATACCCAACCTATATATATATATATATATATATTGGCTTCATGAATATATAATTTGGCTTCATGAATATATCATTTGACATTTTTAACTAATTTTTTTACAAAAATACCCTAAAATACCCTTATTTTTGTAAAAAAATTAGTTAAAAATGCCAAATGATATATTCATGAAGCCAATATATATATATATATATATATATATATATATATATATATATATTCATGAAGCCAAATTTACAAAATCATGAAGCTAGGTATGGCTTGTACGAGTTTGTACAAACTAACTGGTTTGTACCCGATACCACCCCTAGTTGGGTTCACGTGAGACCAACCTGTTTTCGTGAGACCGGTGAGACCAAGTTTTTACACTTGAAACTTCACAGCAAAACACAGTGAAGGTAAAAAATATTCGAACCTTCACAACAAAGTAACTGTGAAGGTTACCTTCACAGTGTTTTGCTGTGAAGTTTCAAGTGTAAAAACTTGGTCTTACCGGTCTCACGAAAACATGTTGGTCTCACATGATCCCAAGTCTCTCTCTCTATATATATATGTATATATATATATATAGGGTTGGGTTCATGTGAGACCAACATGTTTCGTGAGACCACAAAATAATACTAAAACTTCACAACAATCATTGTGAAGCTAAGAAAAACAACGAACCTTCACAGCAAAAACACTGTGAAGGTTTACCTTCACAGTCTTTTGCTGTGAAGGTTTAGTGTTATTTTTGTGGTCTCACGGAAATAGTCTGGTCTCACATGATCTCAAGTCTCTCTCTTTATATATATGGTGTTATTTAAGGTTTGGATGTATCACGTGATTGTGATACCCAAAATACATTGAGTTACACTGTGATACTCATTGTGATACCTACTCTGATACCCGTGATACCCCTGTGATATTTTCATGTGATACATCCAAACCCTAAAATTTAGGAATGAGGTTTATGGTAGAGAGAGAAAGATAGAGGATATGTATGAGAGAAAAATGAAGAGATTTTAAGAATTCTTAATTTAATTATATATAAAAACAAATTTACTAAAATACCTTATTTTATTTATTTAAAAGTTGTATTAATTATCTTAAATGTGTGGCTCACATTGGATCTCACAGTTATGACAAATTACTCAGTTCTCATTTGATTAGGCCCATATATATATATATATTTAGGATTTCAAAATTATTTTTATTTTTTCATACATGATTGAATCCTTATTATCTAATATTGAGTACATGAATCTTGATTTCTCTTCTAATTCCAAAACATGAACAAGATCTCAAATTATAACCAACATGAGTTTTTCATTCTAAGATTAATGGTTCTGAAAAGTCGTGTTTCAACCCCGAGGTCTCGTTTGGTTTGCAGGAAGGAATCATATTTGGACGGATTTGGAATTGAATTCCATTCCAATCCAATGTTAGTTTGAAGGATTTCTAGGATTTGAAATCCCAGGATTTCGTTGAAATCTCATAACAAAGAATTTTGAAATCCAACATGGTTGGTTGGTATTTCACGGGTTTTGTATGATTTGTATGAAATAATGTTTTAAAACATATTAAAAAAACTTGTTTTGTAATAATAGAAAGGTAACTTAATTATTTCTATAATTATTTATAAAGAGTGGAATCCAATTCAATTCCAATTTTATAAATCGAACACACCAAAGATTTCAAATCCAAATCTCCAAATTCCAAATAGTTCAACAAAATCCAAATCCTCTAAAACATTCTAATAAGTATAAGCCAAACGCCCCTTAAAAGTTTTAAAGGGTGATGAAAAACATTAACATGAGGCGAGATGGAAATCCGATTTATATTGATTAATATATAGTGTTACTTTGAACGGTCAACGTAATGTCAATCTAAGAAATAATTATTGACTGATTTTGCTTTACGAATATTCCAAAAAATAATTTTATATGAATTATTTGTATTTTTGTAAATTTAATGTAATTTCCAACGATAAAAATAATAAATTATACAAAATTTGTTTACATATCAAAGGGACTTGTTTTAAACGGAAACTTTTCAAGAAATGATATTATGATTGGTGTATAAATATTGGGATAATGAATGGGAAGATTGGGTACAAGGGTTTTGATGTGGTTTATGCAGGGTTGGGATTGAGATACCAAAGGTTGAAGTAAGATACCAGAATTTATGGGTTGAAGGAGATGTTTATGTTGGTGACAGAGCCCTTCCCTCTCTCTTTAATGCCACATTTAACTTCATTGAGGTACAATTCTCCTCTGATTTCTTCCTCAAAAAGGAGTCCACAACAAATTCTCATGTTTTCATTGTTTTTTTTTTTGGATTTTGATTAGAGTGCACTAGGATTGATTGGGATCGTCCCTTCCAAGAAAAGGAAAGTCAAGATTCTTCAGTCCATTAGTGGGATTATCAGACCATCAAGGTATCTTTGTGTTTGTTAAGATGTTGATCATTTCATCTTGATTTCTCCTTTTATTTCGTTGTTTTCATGTTCTGTAGAAGGTAATTGTGATTGAATGCAGGTTGACATTGCTTCTAGGTCCACCAGGTGGAGGCAAAACTACATTATTGCTAGCACTAGCAGGAAAACTTGATCATGATCTTAAAGTAAATTTTTTTCTTTATTTTCAACAAATGCATTTTACTTGGACCATGTAAATGGTATAAATGTATGAGTATGACTACCCACATTCATAATTCCTTTCTAAAACAGGTATCTGGGAATGTTTCATATTGTGGCCACCAACTGTTTGAATTTATTCCTCAAAGAACTTGTGCTTATATAAGTCCTCATAATCTTCTTACTGGGGAGATGACAGTGAGAGAGACGTTAGATTTTTCAGGGCGGTGTTTAGGTATTGGGGCAAGATACAGTTTGCTCACAGACATCTTGAAGAGGGAAAAAGAAGCAGGAATCGAACCAGATCCAGTTATTGATGCTTTCATGAAGGCCACAGCTGTCCCAGGCCACGAAAGCAGTTTGATCACCCGTTATTTCCTCAAGGTTCGTTAATTTGGCTCAAGTATGTTCTTTTTCATCATCACAAATATATGAATTATAATTATGTGAAACTTAACATTTTCATATAGTAGATACTTGGCTTGGAAAGTTGTGCTGATACTATGGTTGGTGATCAAATGAGAAGAGGCATCTCCGGTGGAGAAAAGAAACGTGTTACTACTGGTACGTTTTTCATGCATTGATGAATTGTAATAGACACCTGCAATGGATATATCTCGTACCCACAAAATAGAACTTCTGCATAAACCACCCAAAACAAACCTACATTTCTTAGGGTGCGCTTGATACAGAGGACATAACAGAACAAGGATCACTGACCCACGTTTGGCAGGACTTTTATGTGGAACAAGAACAGAGTGGAACAGGCCTGTTCCACCCCCACCCCATGGAACAAGGTGGAACAGACTTATGTTTTACCAATATAACCTCAAAATAAAATCTCTCTTCTAAAACATCAATTACACCTTCTATTTTATATTTATTCATTCTTTAAATTTGATTTATTGTATTTTATGCTCTTTAAACTTTCATTTTACTTTCCTAAAAATATTATTTTATATGATTTCTATGTTTTGATTAATTTATGTAAATTATTAAAAAATAATAGAAACAAAATACAGAAAAGGTTAGAAAATAAAAGTTGGAAACTACATAAATATTTTATTTTGGTATTAACTTTAATCGTCTTGAAAAAAAAATTCTAATAATTTATTTTGCTATAAAAGATGTTTATTTCATTATAATATAATAAGTTACGTAATTAATCAAACTATATAAAATATATAAACAACTTATTAAGGGTAAATTGGTCAATGTTATCTGTTCTGTCCGGTGCTGTCCGGTCTTGTCCGGTTCTGTCTTACCAAACGCTGAATAACTCTGTTCTATTTTGTCCTGTCCCATCCTGTTCTATTCTGTTTGCATACCAAACACGCCCTAAATTCACAATCATTCGTTTTGATTACTATCTGAAACAGGGGAGATGTTAGTTGGGCCAGCAAGAGTTCTTTTCATGGATGAAATATCAAGTGGATTGGACAGTTCCACCACTTATAATATTATGAAGGCCTTAAAACAGATGGTACATATAATGGATTTAACCATGGTTATCTCTCTTTTGCAACCTGATCCGGAGACATACAAATTGTTCGATGATGTCATATTGATGTCAGAAGGTCAAATTGTATATCAAGGCCCTTGTGATAATGTTCTTGAATATTTTGAGTGCATGGGATTCAAATGTCCAGAAAGAAAGGGGGTGGCTGACTTTCTTCAAGAAGTAACTTCAAGAAAAGACCAAGAACAATACTGGTTCAGGACAGCACAACCTTATAGATATATCCGGATTTCTGAATTTTCACGGGCTTTTAAATCTTTCCACATCGGACAGAAACTGGAAACAGATATTCGTACTCCTTATGATAAATCGAAAACACATCGAGATGCCCTGGTGAAAGATAAGTATGGAATATCTAATCTTGAACTTTTGAAGGCGTGCTTTCATAAGGAGTGGTTGTTAACAAAGCGTAACTCTTTGCTTTACATATTTAAGACGTTCCAGTTAGCGTTCATGTCACTGGTAGGCATGGGCGTGTTCTTTAGGACTGAAATGCATGTTGGCAGTTTGGAAGATGGAGGGAAGTTTTTCGGGTCTCTTTTCTTTGCTCTTCTTATCGTGATGTTTAATGGGATGGCTGAGCTTGTGTTGACAGTTATGAGGCTTCCAGTGTTCTATAAACATCGAGATTCTTTGTTATATCCTGCATGGGCTTTTGCGGTCCCCATTTGGGTACTTAAAATTCCCTTATCTTTCATGGAATCAGGAATATGGGTGATTCTAACATATTATACTATAGGATATGCGCCAGATGCCAGCAGGTAAGATGATCAATTTTAGCAACTTTTATTTTGACATAAGTTATAAATTATTCTGTCACTCATTCTACCCTTTTATAATTTATACAGTTCAGCTTCATTAACAATTCAAAGTTTTGTGGTCTAGATTCTTTAAGCAGTTCCTGACCTACTTCGCCATACATCAAATGGCTCTCTCCCTTTTTCGACTGATTGCTGCTGTTGCAAGAACAGACGTTCTTGCAAATACCTTGGGTGCTTTCACCTTGTTGCTGATTTTAGTCCTTGGAGGATTCATAGTGGCCAAGAGTAAGCTTTGTTTTCAGTTTTTGTTACTGTTTTCTTTGTTCTGTGTCTACTTTGTGATTTACTATTGCTACTTATTTAACACAATTGCTTGCACACACACACACATACACACACACACACACATATATATATATATATGTGTGTGTGTATATAGGGTCAGGGTCAGTTCAAAGGAAAACCTCAAAAAAATGGAAAACTGGACACCCTGGTGCCCTTCATGTGGGCGATATGCACTTGTGCATACAAGTAAATTGTAGCATGCACACGTGCATAAAAACTAAAAAAAACAACTTAATTTTACTTGTATGCACAAGTGCATACCGTCCTGATGAAGGGCTATCAGGGTGTTTCTCAGTTTTCCAATTTTTTGAGGTTTTTCCCTGAAACTCCCTCTCTCTCTCTCTATAATATATATATATATAGGCGAAGGATCATGTGAGAAGTTGAGGTGAACGTGAGAAGCCGGAGAAGTGAATCTGAACCGTTGATCACTTTAATCAAATGCCCTCTTATGAATTGCGCCTTAGAAGGGAATTGATCCGGTGCATCTCGGTGTATCTCATCCTAATGTGCGTCCATTTCTCATCCAACGGTTGATAACCACTTCTCACGCTTCTCACGTTAACCTCAACCTCTCACCGGAACCCAACCCTATAGACATATATATTATGAACTTAATAAGGAGACAAATTATGAAAGGTTATTTTATATTTGTGAAAATTTCAGATGATACAGAGCCATGGATGTCGTGGGGATTCTATGCTTCTCCTATGATGTACGCACAAAATGCCTTAGTTATAAACGAGTTTCTAGACAAAAGATGGAGTGCTGTAAGTGCTCTTCATAAACGGCTAAATCCCTTTCGACAAAATGGATATTATTGATTATCATTCATATAAATCTGTTTGGAACAAATACATTCTCTTTTAAGTTTTTCATTGCAATTTATTCAAAGTCCCACCTGCAATCTCTCATATTTTTTTAGTGCAGCCCAACATAGACCCGCGAATTAATGCATCAACTGTTGGGGAAGCCCTTCTCAAATCAAGGAGTTTTTTTGCTAAGGATTACTGGTTCTATATTTCTATTGGAGCATTGATTGGGTTCTCGTTTCTCTTCAATATATTATTTATCATAGCACTCACTTTCTTGAATCGTACGTCACCTAACTCTGATATCTTTTTTTTTGTACTTGGATGTTTGACTGTATAATTCATGATCCTTTGTCTGGAAAACAATTTCAGCTCTTGGTGATACTAAAAATGTTATCAGAGATGAAAGTGACATCAAGAATTCGAACAGTGAACTTAATCAAAGTGAACTCTATGTAGGTTGGACCTCTATCTTTTCCAGTTCGTGACAAGCATAAAAGTTGTGGTTTTTCAGTAAACTATGTTCTCCTAACTAGGTTATCAATAATTAGTTGTGCGATAAGGATGCTTTGGTACATTGGACAAGACAGAATAGAATAGGGATCACTGTTCCACGTTTGGCATGACTTTTATGGGGAACAGACAGGAACAAAGTGGAACTGGCATGTTCCACCCCCACCCCATAGAACAATGTGGAATAAGCCTATATTTTACCACTATACCCTCAAAGTAAAACCTAATTCCCTTCTAAAACGTCAAATACGTTTCCTTCTTTACATTTTACCCATTCTTTAAATTTTATTAATTGTATTTTATTCTCTTTTTAAACTTTCACTTTACTGTCCTAAAAATATCATTTTCATACATTCTCTATTTAATTTATGTAACACATTAAATATTAATAATAAAAACATAATATAGAAAAGGTATAATGTAACGCCCCAAAATCCGGGCCAATTTAAACCTCGAGTTACAACAGGTTATGATAACAAAACTTCAACTTATATAGATAGCAAAGGAATTAACCATCAAGAGTGTAATTACAATACAGGATACTTCGAATAACCTATCAATCTAATCATGTCACTATAATCAGATTAATTGAGTTATCTAAGCTATCCTCCAAAAATCTCCTCTTTGGTAAATGCCACTTCTGCTACTCCAAAAACACTCGTCCCACAACCCTTTATTTGCCCGAGCCTGAACCTGGGAAGAAAACATTATATGAAACGATTAGGCCAACGCCTAGTGAGAACATTCATTTCAATAATGACATTTGCAAAATCAATGTAAACAAGTTATAACAAACCTGGTTACTCCTTTTCTTACCACCCGTATAACTCTATTCCCTTACACAATTTTATCCATTCCCATGACTATGACTGACAACAAATCCATCAGCATATCATACCCCAGAGCCACACTACGAATCTTCAAAGATTCTAGATCAATGCTCTCCACCAATAAATCGCGATTACACACGCCCATTTATTGGTAAGGAAGCAGAGATTACAAGTACTTATGTCAACCTCACTCTCTTCCTTAGAAATCAGGAATAACGATTAATACCACACGCCTATTCCATGATTTCCCACACACACTGGAATAACGATTAAACAAGTAATACCACACGCCTATTCCATGTGATTACCGAACTTTAGTGCCTATGGATCCATTACACTTTACTAGCGTATATACATAACAACATATTACAGCTCATACCATATTCTCAAATCTAAGAATGCTAGATAACCTATCGTATCTTCATCCTCAAATGCCCCCCCCCCCCCCTTCGGCGACTTAGCACGGGGGTTCCGCTACCCGGTTAGCGGATGGGGTCAAGGGGCAACGCCCTTGCGGGGTCTGGGGGCAGCGCCCCTAGAAACTTTTTAGAAACTTAATCATACAAAACATCTAGAATATGCTTACCAAGATCTGTAAACTGACTCTTTTTATCCAACTCCCGGTATTCCCAACTCCCGGTATCCCCATCTCCCGGTATCCCCCAACTCCCGGTAGTCAACAGTACCGGGACTTCCCCGGAACTCATAAGTACCGGGACTCTATTATACCGGGACTCTATTGTACCGGGACATTCAACTTCCGGTACTTTTGATCATATCGGGACTGTACCGGGACAAACTAGTACCGGAACATTTTAGTACCGGGACTACGTTCAGTTCATTTCTAACAAGTCCACAAATCGACTTAACTTGTGAAATTAGTTCAATCTATGTATTCCATTCAGTCCTTAGTCAATTTATACAGCTATATCAAGATCAGTATAACTTAAAAACACTGATTTGTACAATGAATCGAATGAACTCACCTTATGTTTTGCGAAACCGACTTCTGCACAATGTAAGAACTTCAATCTTTTGTTCTAAATTTGATTATGATGCAGCAAATCTATCCAAAACACAATTTCATTACAATCTAACATCAACAACAAATCTATTAACAAGCCTGGATTAATTTACTTACCAAATCAATGAACTAAGCTTGTTTCTCTTCTTTCTCTTTGTTTTCTTTCTCTGAAATCTTTTCTGCTTCTTACCGACTCTCAAACAGGGAAATGAGATAATATCTCATTTCCTGAACCCTTTTATCCATACATACTTTTGTTTAACAATAAAACACACCCTCAAGTTTCATTAATCCCACAATTGACACCAAACCTTAATTCCTTGTATTTTAACCCTATTGAATTATAAAAATACAACATAATTCAAGGTTTAATCCAAAATACAATTAAATCCCAATTCTCATTAAAATATTAATAACGAAAAATTCAGGATGTTACATATAAAGTAAGAATTGGAAATTTCATAAACTTCACATTTTAGAGTCATTTTAATCGTTTTGACAAAAACAATATAATGATATATTTTATAATAAAAAAATATTTATTTTATTATAATATTCAAGCAATTACATAAATTAATCAAAATATAGAAAAGATGCAAACAACTCATTAGGGGTAAATTGGTCATTTTACATGTCCGGCCTAGTCCCCTCTTACCAAATGCTGAACAACCGTCATATTCTCTCTGCGTACCAAAACACATAAGTTGGAAAATTAAGAGCATTTATATATCACTAATATCAGATGTTGTATAATGACGAAGATGTTATGGATTCTTCATTCTTGTGATATGTTTTTAAATGGCTTCAGGTGCCAAGATGGCAGTGAACAGAACTTCGGGGATAAACGGATCGACTGTTGGTGATGGTGACCGTATGGAAAGAAGAGGGATGGTTTTGCCATTTCGGCCCCTTTCACTTGCATTCAACCATGTCAATTACTTCATCGATATGCCTGCTGTTAGTTCTTTGTTTCTTCCCTGTTTCCCAATACCAGATTTCGGAAAGTAACAAAAACATAATATCTTCTATAAATGAATATCAACAAGAAATTGACCCCATACAAAATATTAGAAAACATTGGTGTATTAAATGCCTGAACCTTTCGCTTATTCAGAAATAAATAAATATGTTTTATATTGATTAATCATGGTCACAAATGTTAATGCTGGCTGAACGTTTATCGTTTTTCACCAGGAAATGAAGGAAAGAGGGGTTGAAGGTGGTCGTCTTCAGTTACTTAAGGATGTTAGTGGTGCTTTCAGGCCCGGGATATTGACTGCACTTATAGGCGTCAGTGGTGCTGGGAAGACAACCTTAATGGATGTGTTAGCAGGACGAAAGACCGGTGGATGTACCCAAGGAACCATCTGCATTTCGGGTTACCCGAAAAACCAAGCAACATTTGCCCGTGTCAGTGGTTATTGTGAACAAAACGATATTCATTCACCAAACGTAACTGTTTATGAATCTCTTCTCTATTCCGCTTGGCTTCGTCTATCTTCAGATGTTTCTAGAAGGACACGAAAGGTACCAATTATCTCAATTACGACTTTATAGTATATAATGTTTAACTGGCTATATTTGAACTCAGATGTTTGTAGAGGAATTGATGGAACTGATGGAGCTTAATTCTATACGGGATGCTTTAGTGGGCCTTCCTGGAGTAGATGGGCTCTCAATTGAACAACGTAAGAGGCTGACGATAGCTGTAGAGTTGGTGGCAAATCCGTCCGTTATCTTTTTGGATGAGCCAACGTCTGGTCTTGATGCTAGAGCGGCTGCCATTGTCATGCGTACGGTAAGAAACACGGTGGACACGGGAAGAACCGTTGTATGCACAATTCACCAACCAAGTATAGACATATTTGAATCTTTCGATGAGGTGTGTGGCTCGAAAACTTGCGTATATTTTTATGGTATTAATCTGGCTCTGGTTGCTCGTTAATTGTTGGCGTTTAACTTGCAGTTAATTTTGATGAAGATGGGAGGACAAATTATTTATGCTGGACCATTAGGTCAACATTCCCACAAGCTAGTAGAGTATTTTGAAGTGAGTGTTGTTTTTAAATCTTGGAGTAAATCAGTAAATTACGTTTTTCGTACCTGTGGTTTGTTGAAAATTTCTATTTTCGTCCTTATGGTTTTGAAATTACGATTTTCATCCCTATGGTTTATAATTCATTACCTTTTGTCGTCCATGTAATTTAAATTTTATTGATTTTTTCATCCCTATGGATTACAATTCATTTCAATTTTAGTCCTTCATACTTAAAAGTAGTGTTTTGGCCTCGGGGACGAAAATCGAAATGAATTGCAAACCATAGGGACGAAATCCGCAATTTTTAGCAAACCACAGGGATGAAAAACGAATTTACTCTAAATCTTATTTGGAGGTTTAGAGTGATATTTTCTTTGATATCACCATCGGTTGCTATAGGCTATTTCAGGAGTGCCAAAGATTAGGAATGGTTATAATCCTGCTACATGGGTGTTGGAAGTGACTTCTTCGGCAGCTGAAATTCAACTTAACATCGACTATGCTGAAATATATTTCAATTCCTCTCTTTATCAGTAAGTTAAAAATATTTATTATATTGGAATAAGAAGTTGCTCTCTCCAGTCTCCATGCCATGAAAATTGATACTTTTGATTGGGCTTATAGTTTATGTGGAGTGTTTTACTATTAGAATGATGGTTCAATTGCATATATCTAAATATGTAATACCTTTGTTTATATGTTTTTGGTATTATGATATTTGCAGGGGAAATCAAGAACTTATTAGAGAGCTTAGTACACCTTCCAGTGGTTCCAATGACCTCCTTTTTAGCACCGAGTACGCTCAATCGTTTATTGTACAGTGCAAAGCTTGTTTGTGGAAACAACACTGGTCTTATTGGAGGAACCCGCAATATAATGTTACCCGATTTGTCACTACCATCATCATTGCTGCTATATTCGGTGCTGTTTTCTTGAACAAGGGTCAAAAGATGTAAGACGTTAATTTTTTTATAGAAATTTTGTTGTGCTAACACTGATTTTTTACTAAATCTCAGTTATTGGATTGTCTAATTAGTTTTATTTTAGATTCTTACCTCAAAACCTTTTGTTAAAGGACTAACGGTGATTTTATTCATCCAGAGAAAAGCAACAAGATCTGCTAAATATATTGGGAGCTTTGTATGCTGCTGTTGTCTTCATTGGAGCAATCAATCAAAATGCTGTACAGCCTATTGTAGCTGTTGAGAGAACAGTTTTCTACCGCGAAAGGGCTGCAGGGATGTATTCGTCATTTCCATATGCTCTTGCCCAGGTAACCAGAAAACGGTTGTGAACGCGTGAAAAGCCTACTTTCCATGAAACATTGCAACATTTGACCATGCACATGAAAATTGCAACATCAGGTGCATGAAAAGTCAATAACTCGTCTTTTGCAAAGGACAAATAGATAACGAACTTAAAAGCGTTCCTAAAATGGACATGTTGCAATTTTCAGGGCACATCCCAAAACGGAAACTAGTTGCAATTTTATTTGATGGAGGGTCTATATGCTAAATATTTTTTTTTGGAAGGGTGTCCTAGGCTATGCCTAGACTAATCCCGGCAAATTAGATAAACTCAGTGGCCACAATTGTTGTGTACGCCTAGATTAGAACCCTGGGCAGATGGGATATTCCACCACATCCCCTAGAACCTTAACCACTACGCCACAACCCTTGTGGTTAAATATTTGTATCTTTAAAAGTTCAACTGCAAATATACTAATTAGAATGTTCATATTGTTCAGGTGACCATAGAGTCGATCTATATTGCGATTCAAACCAGTATTTTCACCTTCATTTTGTACCCAATGATTGGATTCGAATGGACAACCACAAAACTTTTATGGTTCTATTACTATATGTTGATGAGTGTCATCTACTTCACCATGTTTGGTATGATGACCATGTCATTGACACCAAGCCCCCAAATTTCTGCCGTTCTCATCTACTTCTTCCTCTGCCTTTGGAACCTCTTCTCGGGTTTTATTATCCCTAGACCGGTATGTCATTTCTTTATCCCTTTTTTTTTCTCTCGTGAGTCATTGTGATTTAAATAAGGGTTGATTATGGAAAAGACAAAGGTGATATTAAGACATTTGCCGATTAATCAATGTATTAATAGATTTAGGGGCAAATTGCATGAAACTGCATTGCACTTTAGTCTGACCCCTGTTATGTGTAACGTACTTTCAGAACCTTCATTTTGGTATTTCAAATGTGACATCTCAGACATTTAGGTGTTTGGTTACATCTGAGAATTGCATGAAAATGTAACATACTTTGGTTTTATTCCTATTTTGTGTAACGTACTTTGGTCTTATTCCTATTTTGTGAAACTTACTTTGGTCTTATTCCTATTTTGTGTAATGTACTTTCAACACCTTCCTTTTGGTATCTACATCTCAAACCTTTAGGTACCTGGTTACCTATGAGAATTGCATGAAAATGCAACATACTTCGGTTTGATTCCTATTTTGTGTAACATACTTTCAAAATCTTCCATTTGATACCTTAGATGTGATATCTTAAACATTTAAATCAAAGTAATTTACATAAAATTGGAACGGGAGCGAAGTATATCACATTTTCGTGCAATTCTCAAATGTAACGGGCTACCTGAATGTTTGTGATGTCACACCTGAGTAGCGATGCCAAATGGGCCCGCCCCGGTCCGCTTGGGACCGGCCGGCCGGGACTGTTTGGGAACGCCGGTTAAGGACCGGTTGTGGTTTTCCACCGAAAACAAGGCACGGCTCGGACCTGGACCGGCCCGATTTTTCATTTAAAATTTATTTTTAAGTGTATTTTATTAAGTGTATTATAATAAATACGTATTTTTAGTGTATTTGGTTGACCCAATTAAATATTCTATAACAAAAATGTGTTTTTTGTGTATTTGATTGATACAATTATAATAAAACGCATTTGTTAGTGTATTTGATTGACCAAATTCTTCAGAAAATATTTTTATATGTTAAAAACCAATTTAAAAAAAATTAAGTGGGACCGATTTGGGCCCGGCCCGGGACCGGTTCTCATAACCGGGCTTTTACACTTTAACCGGGCCTTCATATTTGGGTCAGAACCTGTTTCAAGATCACTATTTGGGACCGGGACCGATTTGTGGCCACCTCTACACCAGAGGCAGCAAAATGAAGGTTTTAAAAGTACGTTACACAAAATAGGAATTTGGCTAAAGTGTGTTGCATTTTGCATGCAAGTTACCCTAACTTTAGCGAATGGCTATGTGTATATTTGTGGTTATTTTGGTAATTAACCATTTTCATAACATACCATGGACATTGCAGCAAATACCAATATGGAGTAGATGGTGTTACTGGGCAACCCCTGTGAGTTGGACCATGTATGGTCTCCTAACCAGCCAAGTTGGTCAGCAAACTCTGGGTTTTGTGGTGCCGGGTGCTGGCGACATGACTGTGAAAGGGTTCATTAAAGAGGAGTTTGGGTTCGAGTATGACTTCCTTCCGGTGGTGGCTGCAGCCCATATTGGTTGGATCTTTCTATTTTTCGCCGTCTTTGTGTGTGGCATCAAGTACCTTAACTTTCAACAGCGATAATCCGTGAGCCTTGTTTTTAGCCGTTGCGCTTGATGTATCATAATGAGAATCTCGTCAAGGATTGTAAAAGGAACAGATGGAAATGCACGAATTGAGAATGCGTACGGGAGACTGATTGTTGGTTCTTGTAGATGAGCGATCGAGAGAGTATGTGTAGATGATTTAAATATTTATTAAATGAAAATATGATGTGTCTTGAAATGATTGGTGGGATATTGGATCATTGGCAATTTGGAAGTTACCATACCCTAACAACTATAAGCAATGACCAATGATGGATTTAATTTGATATTTATCTTGGGTTTTCTAATACGATCACAACTCTGATACGTCGTTATATAAATAAAGGTCATTCATTGTTCAGTGAAATAGGTTGAGAGATTGTATGTTAAGGTCGTCTTTGGTACATGAGACTGGACAATACAAGATTGACCGTTTAAGGGGCTGTTTGGTAGTTGCTGAATGGTTTAGTGTAGAATGATTAAGTGGTCAGAATGATTATGAGGCTTTTATGATATAGTGCAAAATGAAATATGGTTGTTTGGTAATTGTTTAGAATGAAATCAGGGTGCTGAATGGTTAAGAGAGGCTAATAATGCTAAATCATTCGGAGGGTTTCAGAACCATTAAGAGGTAGACACCTTTTTTTTGCAAAGCAGAATTTACCTCTTAGCGATTCAGAGGTTGCCTCTTAATGGCACGGCATGGGATAGGATAAAATTCAAAGTTCCACGTTTGACGCGACTAGGACTAGGACTAGGACTAGGACTAGGACTAGGACTAGGACTAGGACTGGGTGAGACAAAAAAGACTTTATATTCCACCAAAATAGGTGGAACAAGATGGTACAAGGATGGACAAAAACTAAAAATGAACTAAATCTATCCTCATTTGATATAATTCTCATATGATATTTGGTTTTAATGGTCACAACCGCCTATCTCTGCCATCAGTTGCCACCAGCAATCATTACCGACCACCTTCTGCCACTTCCACAACCACCACCTTTTTCACCACCACCACAAGCAGCCAACCACCATAGGACACTGACCACCCACACCCATTGCCGCCACCACTAGGGTCATTGATCTATCAGTGAAATTATATGAGAGATTGTGATTTACCATTCAGAAAATATCAATGCATGTGAATCGATTAGGAAGAACCAATCAATCAAACACTCTTAACCAATCATCAATGGGATCAACTACGGTTTCTTTTACTCGTAGACCATAGTGCAAACTATATATGCCTCTTCCATTCTAAATTGCAAAATGACAGGCTATATCAAAAAGTTGCCCCCCTATAATCCTTTACCGCCAGGGGTGCATTAAAACCCGACCAATCCAATCCAAAATCAATGTTGTAAGGCAACTGCTTCCTGCTATGAACAACTAGTTAGTATCTAATAATTAACCCAATCCGAAGCCACTAGATGTCTTATCAAGTTGTAAAATCATCAAACCATAAATGTTGGACTAAAATTGTGTTATACGTATTTGAACACAACCCAACGGAATACCCCTCATCTTCTCTCTATATGTATTATTATATGATTCTTATATGTTACCAGCGTCATGAGGAGCCTATTTTGGTAAGGAAAGAGGTTTTGTTTTGTATAATATACCATGGAATGGAATCATTCATTACCGGGTACTCGGGAATGCCTCATTCCTTCACCATTTTGGGGGAATCAAAACCCCTTCCCTTCCCTTCCCTTCCCCGCTTATTATTATTTATTTCATCGCCTTCATCAAACAAACAAAGCACAAGTACACAACACAACTCCTCTATTCCTCCATCTCAACAGCAGCGGCATTCTCTCTGTCTCAAACGGCGACGGCGACGGCGACGGCGACGGCAAAGGGTGTGGACTTGATTTAATGTATAGCTTCAGATTAATCTCGATTTCTTTCTCCTTGATTGCTTGTTCATTTCATTTGAAGGCTTAGAGCATGTCGTGTTTGTTAACTGTGCCAAAGCGCTTCAAATCTCCTTGGTTCTTGCTTGTTGCTGTTTTTTGTTTCATTCCTTTTTCTGTTTCCAGTACAGAAATATTTGGCTTGTTGGTTCAATGCAAGTTATTGTCAATTATTTTAGTTGCATTTCGATTTTAGGTCAGATTTATAATATTTGTGCTTGTTTAAAGTTTTCATGCTCTTTGTTATATTATAGAATTTTGTTTTAGGTTTTGTGGTGAATCTCATATGAACCATCCCCTATCACAAAATCATGATGTTATTGTGAGTCTCCAACCAGCTGAGTTTTGTTCTTGAATACTTGTCACTGATATTAATGCTTCCACTTTGATTATTTGTCGATGTGGATAGTTAACACGAGATCCTTTGTCTTACAGATGAGATTAAAAAAGCAGAAGCGTCATCGCAGAAGTGTGAGATTCTATACTACATGCTTTGGTTTCAGACCCTCTTTCAAGGTCTTATGCGATGGAACGTTTATACACCATCTTCTTGTTAATCGCATCACTCCAGCTGATACTGCCCTTTCTAATATTCTTGGTGCTCCAGTCAAAATGTTTACAACCAGGTTACATGCGTTTACATTTAATTTACCTCTTTTTTACGAGTTTTAGTATGTTAAAGAACAGTTAGTCTTGGACATACCTTCACCCCATTTGCTAATTTATCTCTGTTTGGAAAAAATATATTAGATGTGTTCTTGCGGAGTTGAAGAGTCTCGGTGAAGCTTACTCTGGTTCTGTTACTGTGGCTCGTGATCTTGTACCTGCAAGGTCAGTGTTTCCTTTTCAGTTTGAAATAAATATAAAACATATGATTAGTTGGCCTAGTTAGAGAGTTCTCATGATTCATTCAATGTAGGTTTTTGCATCTTAAGGGCAACCGTAAACTAGCTTATTTTTTGAGCTTATTGAAAAAGCCCGTTTTTGGTTAGCTATAAAGTAGCTTTTTGAAAAGCTACTCAAATAGCGTTTCAGTAAGCTCAAAGGGCCTTTTCCATTTTTTTTCCTTCCAATTATGCCCCTTATATTTTTCCAATTAATTTTTCCACGTGTTCTTTCAAGTCATTTTACATCGTCATCTAGTTTTACCAAACATGATTAGTTTATAAGCTTGCTTATCAGCTAACAGTTAGCTTTTCACCTAGTTTGCCAAACACAGCCTTAGAGATATTTGCTTTGATTTCACCTCACCGTAATTCCTTTTTACACGTTAGTTATTTAGTATTGACATGACATTGAGGCTACCTGTTTTTAAACATTCTTCCCCACCATGAACAAAAATCTCCTTGATTTGAAGGGATCATTCTGTTTTCTACTGAGAATGAAGAGGTATTTTCAGATGTGAGCATGAGAAACGGAAGAGCGCTGTGGCCTGTCTAGCAGAAGTTATTGGGGAAGACAATTCAGAGCATTTCTTTGTTGCTAGTCAAGATGCTGACCTGCGCAAGAAGTTTCAGGAGGTTTATAATATTTCATTTGTTTGGTTTCTATAATGGTTCTAAATTCCATATGTGTTGCTTTTACCTTTTGAACTTCAAAGCGAGAGTAAGAACTAGGTCTGTAAACGTACACGAACAAAGTAAACGAGCGGGCGTAAATGAACATAAACAAACATATGTAAGCGAACATAAATTAACATAAAAAAACAATTAGAAAAAACCCACTATTACTCATCATGTCATTCCTCTAGAAAACTGTATTACTAATTAGGTAATGTAAATTTATAAATGAACACAAATGAATATTAAAAAAAAAACTAACGTTCATGAACGTAATTGAACGAACTGGACTTTGTTCATGTTCATTCGTTTAATTAAACGAAGGAAAAAACTTGCAATAAATGAAAAAACATAAACAAACTGACTTACCAACTGTGACTCGCTATATTAGTGTTCTTTGTGATTCATGTGTGTTGTTGCTCGTAAACATCATGTTCTTGCATGCTAGCTGAAAATGCATATATAACAACATTTTATCATACACTTCATAATTTTTTATGGATACAGATACCCGCTGTGCCTGTAATATTTGCGCTGCGAAATGCTTTATTTCTTGAGCCACCATCTCAGTCTCAACAGCAGTTTGCCAGATCGGCTGAAGAACAACGCTCTCATATGAATGAGTTGGAGTTTAAGATGCTTCTTAATAAGAAAAAGAGAATTTCAGCAACCATGGAACCAGGGGATACTTCTGATGCAGATGAAGTTTTGCCAGATAAAATCATACAAGATTTAAAGAGAAATGCTGCTTAAAGGAAAACAGATGTAAAAGATAAAGTACAATTTAAGAGAAAACGAGCTAAGGTTTTGATCCTCCACCATGTTGTTTCCTCGATTGTATTCTTGATTCTTTTCATAACTTGTGTGTCCTCTTCAAAACATTCATCAGAGAATTAACTACAGTTTTAGCTTCTTTTCTCTTGTTAAAGTTCTTGTCGTGATCATCGAATTTAACTAAGCAAGTGACCATCACTCATTTTTGTGGGCTTTTCCAGGGTCCAAATCCGCTCTCGTGTAAGAAGAAAAAAAACGAAAACCAAAAACATGTTGCCAAAAAGGTGAGTTACTAGTCATGTTTGGTTAAAGTTAACCGATTTAGATAGCTAGATGACAATATAAAAGGACATGTTGAAAATTTAATTAAAAAAATATAAGGGGCATAATTGGGAAAAAAGTTTTTGCAGCTTATTGAAATGCTACTTGAAGTAGCTTTTCAAAAGCCAACTTATGGCTAACCAAACAGGGGTTTTCAATAAGCTAGCTTATGGTTGCATACATGGTCATAGAATAGATAGCAAACCCGACAGCTATAACTGACTTCTACTATAAGCTTTACTCGTGAGTATGTCGAAATGGCAGTTTTAAGTACTTTATGAACTTGCTATCAAACATCAACTGTCATAATTTAGATTTTTAACTAACTTATTATGAAGTAATGCAAGATCTGAAATACCTGCAGGAAGGTAATGAAAGCGTTGAAACAATAAGGAGCAGGAGCAAGAAACGGAAGAGGTCTCATAAGCAGAAAAATCCTCCCACCGATGCAACTGACTAAACCGCCCGCGATGAAATCATTATCTTCTTTAATCATGGATATCATAGGTAAGCACTTGCTTTTATTACAAACCTAAACGGTTTCAGCGTCTGACTTATTGAACGTTATTTAATTGCCATTTTATCGATGGTTACATAGAGAAGTATTGGACCTAAGATCCCGGTCTTTTTTGCCATTTGTTGAAATTTGCTATTTTCCTTCTTGTATTTTTGAAATGACGGTTTTTATCTATGTAGTTTGTAATTCATTGTTATTTTCATTCCTAAAGGCCAACTCCATTAAAAGGATATTGTTAACTCAGTGACATATTGGTCTTTTTACTTTTTCTTTATTTTTGTTAAAAAGGTAAAATATTATATATATATATATATATATATATATAGAGAGAGAGAGAGAGAGAGAGAGAAGTACATTATATTTTTGTTCACATCATCTTCCTTTCACCGACCTACCTCTTCTTCGCTTTCTTCCTTAGCCATTAAGATTTAAATAGCACAGCATGGTAGTAATGAGTCAGAGTCGTAGGTTATTTAAGCTCGGCTCGAGTAACTTTTTTCACGGTAGGGCTCAAGCTCGATCTCTCTTTATGGGCTCAATCTCGAGATCAATTAGCTCATTTATTGACTCGGCCTCAATAATTTTTATACTTTTTTTTATGATTTTTGTACATATGAACATGTTTGACTTGAAAAAATGTATCGTCAAATGGCTGGCTTGGCTCAACTCGACTCGAAAAATGTAATTGAGCTTACTAACAAGGCGATTAATATTATGCAACTCGACTTGGTTAAGTTAAACGAGTTTTAGTGTTGTTTGCAATCGACAATTATTAAGTTCAAACTCGAGATAAATGAACTAGAGCTTAAGTAGCTTGTTAAAAGTTTTGACTTATTCCAGGTGAGATGAATATTATGGCAATAGAGGCGGTGTTGTGCCTGTGGATGAGCATCGTCAAAATAATTAAAACATCCTATTTACCCCTCCATACTCCCTTTCCAAAAAAGATCAAGACCCCAAGCACTACACTTAGATTTATTAGATTTGTTGCTAAAATATCGGTATTAAACCCGAAACTCCCGGCGGATGACGTAACTTGCCTCATGTATGGTGGGTCGGGCGCCCGTCCAGGGCTAAAAAAAAAAATAGGGCCCAAATTTTTTTAGTATACTATATCAATATATAGTAGTATTTCAAAAAAAATTAGTATATAATAGGAACCAAAAATATTTGCATTATATGAAGGGTCCAAACATGTATTAAATAATTACATTTGAAAAGAACATTTGCAAAAAGTTAATTGGCCTTTCATTTTATAATGTTGCTTATTGTTTCTCTAAGTATTTTATATTTAGTACTAATATCTAAAATTATATATGTTGCCTAGAAATCTTGATATATACTTCATTATTCATATACCACTTACTCTTTTGATTATTCAATTCCTATGAATTCTATTTTTTTAGAATATAAGTGGATTTCTTGTTATTCACTGATAAAACCCATAATTTTTGAAAAAACTATATTTTTCATACGCTATTGACTCCTCATTACCTAATTAATATTGAGTCTATGAATCTTAAGTACTCTCCTATCTCTAAAACAAGAATAAGATCTCAACGTATAGTCAACATGGACTTTTGATTCTAAGATTGATGGTTCTTAAAAAGTTTATTTCAACTCTAAAAGTTTAAATGATGATAAAAACAATTAACATGAGGGGACATGAAAACTCAACCCAAATTATGTCAACATAGTTACCTCAAATGATGTCAATCTATATATTAAAGGTATATCATAAGATGTCTTTGACGGTTGAACGAGTTGACGATATTATGTAAAAATGATATGATAGATAATATTAATTTAGAAATAATTGTTGATTGAACTTTCACTAGGAATATAGGGAAAAATTGTTTTATATGAATAATTAGTATTTTTTGAATTCAAAGTTATTCATGATGATATAAACAAAATATATTGAAAATAATTTTGTAGTTATCGAAGGCCCCTTTTTACATCTCACCCAAGGCTTAGAAAATTCCAGGAACGGGACTGTTATTCTTAATGATTTTGCATGCCAAATGCTCAAAGAAGTTGTTTTGTATGACTTTGATGCTATTATTGATGATTTTGCATCTAAAAATGATCCAAGAAGTTGTTTTGTAGCCTTTGACCTAACAGTATATGAGTCTTTGCCCTCCTATGAGGTCAGAGGTTCAAACCTCACCAAATATGAGGAAGATGTGTTAGTTTATTTGTTGCTTTTGTCGTATATAAATATTATATATTCCAAAAAAAAGTTTGTTTTTAATAATTGAATACATTTATTTGAGATTTCTTTTGATACATATTGAGAGCCCAAAATTTACGAATTGCTCAGGGCCCGTAAAATGTCAGAAACTGTTAGGACACAAAATGTCCTAGTTATAAGATAGTTTTGTAAAGGGGTATTAATTGTAATATGGGCTTGGGTTATGTTATAAGGGCTTGGGCTTAACTATGTAACAAGGGGATATATATTGATAAGTGTGTGTAATTAGGGTTTGTAAGAGTGACCATTGCAATGTAGCCTCCTTATGGTGTAGTGTGTGTAAACTAGAGAGAGATCCATTCTCTCTCTAGGTGTTCTTCATCAATAATACACCATTTATCCTTACCTATCTTCTTGTTACCAATCTCTTCAATATATGAATCGTTGCCTTATTAAAATGGGACTAACAAGTGGTATCTGTAACATCCCAAAATTTCCATTATAAATTAATAAGATATAAATTGTATTTTTGGTACAATTTAGTTATGAGAAAATTAACTTGGAGGGTTGATTGGCAATTGATTGGAAGTTTGGGGTACAATTGGAAAATGGGTTAATGACTCATGTTATTTTATGAGGTGTCAGTAGGAGATTAATCAGTATTTGAAATACTGATTTCCTTAGTTATTGTTTTAGCAAAAAGAAATTAATTAGAACACAGAGAGATAGAGGAAACGAGACAGAGAGAAAGATCTTAAAAAGGAGAAGAAGAAAGAAAGCTGTTGATTTGGATTTATGGTAAGAGTTTATTTTCTCTGTTAGTATCATTCATCTCCATAGAATTGAGTTGTAGTATTCTGTCCAGATTTGATTAAGCTGTTGATTAAGCCATTGATTTTGGAAGGACACTGTGTTCAAGAATACTCAGGTGAGTTATTCATTCTTGTTAAAATTAAGCAATTAAAAGTGTTATAGATATGCTATACTTGTATATAATATCAATGGTATGATTTGATTAAGATATGGTAAGCTTAATGAGTCAAATGGAGAACTGAATCAAATGAAAGTGACGATGAACAGTGACTTTGCGCAACAGTGTATTGCGAAAAGTGTAGTTTTCGCAACCAAGGGTTGCGAGTTCTGAGGTTTTCACAATAGAGGGTTGCGAGAAGTGGGGTTTTCGCTACAGTGGGTTGCGAAAGGTAGAGGTTTTCGCAGCTTTGGCTTGCGAAAAGTGTAGCTTTTCGCTACAGTGGATTGCGAATTTTGTGGATTTTTAGTAGTATTTTGGGGCTGTTATGTGACATGCAATCTGATATGAATATGCTAATTGTTATATGTTTATAATTCTGTTGTTGATGTAAAAACCATGTTAGGATAAATTGTAATGACTTATTTATGAGTCCGGAGATGTAGTTAATTGTTGAGGTGTTGATCCCCGATGCTAAATGGCAAAGTGGGGATAATCGTTGAATTTAATATTCTGTACATAGAGATATAGAATATATGTTGAATTGTATAGCTTTAGTATACAAAAGAATGAGTGATAATACACATTTATTGTGTGGCGTTGGCTAGAAATCTACATCTGGTCTAGTGGGCATAAAGTACGGTGTAATGAGAACCGTTTACTAGCCAGGGACTGTTGAGATGTAATTCTAGTTGTTGGAGTGAATCTTGAATCATCTGTGAGGGTCTCTGGTGGTTGTTGATCGCGATAAAATAAAATCTCATTTGGGAGACCAGTGATTCAAGATGGGGAGGAAACGAAATGAGGAATGGCAGACTTGGAGTTGTAATTCCCATTTCAAGCGAAAGATGAGATATCTTTATTGTTGAGGATTTGACATCCTAATTCAGAAAGAAGCATGTTTGGAAACTGTAATATCTGGGAGTTAGAATTATTTATAAGTCCGGTGGGATTTATAGTAATTCTCGTTGATAAAATGATGACTAGATGAATTAGTCATAAGTAAGGGAATAGGTGGATTCCAATGGTTGAAAAGAGCTTGGTATGGTAAGATGGCTGATAACAGGTTTGATATATCTGTTAATATTTTAGTTGTTAAATTTTAATTTGATTTGGATAATCTCACTAGGCGAAAGCCTAATGTTTCAAAATTAAATTGTCTTACCAGGTACCGGCTCTGGGAAATAGTTTGGGAAGTGAGATTACAGTTGAAGGGAATCAGACTTGGCGATAACGAAGGATCAGGATATTCTTTTGATGACTTTTGGGACAAGCCTTAGATAATCTAGTTGATCTTATTGTGATGTATAATTAGATTGATCAGATTATTTAAGTTAGATGACTTTATGTATATATAGAAACTTACTTATGATCCTTCGGTTTATAAAAGTCTGATATTTTGATGATCATAACGTGTGTATTTTGAGGTTTAAATTGGTCCTGAATTTTAGGGTGTTACAGTATGGTATCAGAGCCAGGTTTAAGCGAACTAAGTATGCTGATGAGATACTTAGACTTAAGCTGAGATAAATTAAGTTATGATTGTGAGAGATGGGTAGAAGTACTAAGACGGGATAGTCTTAGAATTGACAGAAATACGAGAAGTTGGTACGGTGACAATGGTAACGAGGATTCTCCTGTATGATATATTCACAATTCCAATTAGCTACTGTGATTATGAATATATTGTTACGCGAGCATACTTATTTCTAAATTGTTACAGTGACTAACGATCGGTAAGTACATTTTGTATAAGGGTATGTGCATAACCATTTCTTATGGTTATCCCTTTAGGTTATAGTAGAGTGATGGTGAATACGCCACCAGGGTCCTTTAGAGGACAAAGCAGTAAATGAATGGGGGTTGGAAGGACAACCTGGAATTGGCAGGACTCATGAAACTCCGCCAAGGCAACCTTTAATAGGTGATTTGATATGTGCAGAGATAGAGTATGAGATGATTGATTAAGACGGAATTAGTATGACATGGTTGAGTATGGGGGCCATGGAATGCATGTATAGCAATTATTATAAGGCCGAGAGAGCGACCTCTGGTCGGAAGTAGAGTGTCAATGATAAGTTACGTAAGTAAAACGATTGACCTTGTTTGAGTAAGTAGCCTTCATTGCGAGTAAGTTTTGTGCATGGTGTTTTAGTGTGTGTTACATGAGTTTTCTTGATTTCAAACCAAATGCATAAATAACAGTTTTATTCAAGGATGAATTAGTAGTGCAAGTATGTATTTAAAGAAAAAGGGCAATTTCAATTACGCTGCCTAACGAAATTTTGGAGCTTAGCAACTTGCAAAATACTTCATACTTTACATAAAAAGTTGTATGATAGCAAATAGGTCAAGAAAGTGTTGATCAGTAAATTTTTATAACCAACAAAGATATTGATTTGATGATATCGTATAAATGAGTGTGAGAAACGACTAGTTTACTGTGTCAGTAAATTTTAAACTTTTGTCGTATAAAAAGATCTTCGTATTACTGTTGTAACAACATCTTTGGTTGAGAAAGATTGAGTTTTACGAAAATTTATCTACAAACGATTTTTGAGATCGTTGTGTAGTACATGGGAGTTATGAAAATGATTGGGGTCGTGTGTGCCCACGTTGTTCCGAATGTTGTTTATTTAAACGAGAAAAGGGTGGATTGAATTATTTATTATATTGTCATGCATGAAGGCTATGAACTCTCTAGGTCGTAGAGTATTACGCTTTAAGCTAAGAAAGAACTCCAAGAGTGGAGAGGTGTTGGATAAACCTTGGGAGAAAGTTTGTGGTTTTGGTAATTGTATTCAAATGAGAAATGAATAGTGGGAGAGTCGAAAGTGGACTTTAGTAATAATAATATGAGGGTCTGTACCCTTGTTCGGTGACTAATAATACAGTTGTCGAGGGTCGGTCGTGTCTGGAGGAAGGAATAGGTTCAGGGTTAAGGAAGTACTGACATGTCAAGCTTTGACTTTGAAGGCGATAGTTGTGTAAGGTGTATGAGGCCTTTTGTTTGTCACTGGGTGCGGTTTGGATGCGTCTCGCGTGTGCCTGTGCGGGTAGAAACAAACCGTGAGCGATACCGGTATGCTGTTATGCAGAGGGTATGCGCATAGTGGTTATTAGTGTGTGCGACAATTGGGGGATTTTGGATGATTGTCGAATAAATTATTAATGAAAGAAGTTTTGATTAATTATTACACAAGTGAAATACATGTAGTCAAAACACGCTTTTAATATATATTGTGAGTGTGCAATATTTATGATGTATTACGTTTTAAAATATGAACATGTGAGTTGGGGAATTTTGGCAAATCCGACCGTGTAAATTTTTGAGTGTAAACCTTTGTTTTGGGGCAGATGGTCAATAAAGGGATTAAAAAGGTAAAGAGTTTGGGTAACAATGTATTTTGGTTTACGAAATCGTGTGAGTGGCACATGTTTAACCAAACGAATATTTTGGCCTTAAAGGCTTGATTTATATTCAAAGAAGTCTTTTGAATGTTTGTCAGTTTTAATGACTCGAGATGGAGTATTGGATGTGTTATATGCTTAACTGCATTGTATTTGAACCAGTGACGGTTTAAGTGTTGGTCTTAGGTGTGAAGACTGTTTGATATTTTACTTGTTCTTAGTATCTTTGGAACTAATGAACCTGGGCGTATTATATATATTGTGGAGTATGAAAAGAGTTGCATTTACGTGTACTTGCAAATGAATTGACTTCATTGGGAAAATAGCAATAAAGGGTCGTAAGATTTTCACGCCTCAAAGCGTATGTTGCATAATGTGAGTTAGATGTATTTAAATTGCGTGAGTTGATATTGATAAATAATCTTTAGATCCTTTGAGTAGATGACTCGGTTTTGGACTCAGTTAAGTCTTAAGAACTTTGACCCGATTTGATAAGCTTGACGTAGGCTTGGGGTTGAACTTGCATGGGCAGTATTGTAAATTTAAATTTATATGACGTGAATGCATTGGTTATCCTTTTGGGATCATGTATGAATGTTAAGTTTAAATCAGAAGCTTAAAAGTTGAAGGATCACTTTGTGGGATTGTTAGAACAGTGAAGGACTGTTGCTTTTAGATAAGTGTTTACTTACGATATGGAAGATTTATAAAAGATGAAATATTAGAGATGAACAAAGGGGGTGTATAGATTGTGTTGATCTGTGAGGAATTGTACCCTGTCTATGCAGCGTATTGGAATCACAAAGAGCTAGTAAGAACGAATAAGTTCAAGTTAAATAGAAAATCGTGAGTGGTAGTTCAACTAAAGTTGGGGAGGAGATATTTAGTGATATAGACTCGGGTATTTGGGCGAGAAAACAGGATTATAAAATTAATGGTGTGCGAATGACTATGAGAGACATGGTCAGTGGTAAATGTTATGGGTGGAAAATGTACGAACGAGTAGTAGCATTAATTACCAAGATACATGTGCCATCTAGTATGAGATGTGATGTTAGAAAGAGGAAGTATCCAAATGGAAGTTTCAAGAATTCCGGTTGGAAGGTACTATTTGTCAATAAAGTTGATGAAGCATGTGGTTTGTAAGATGGCGTGGTAATATGGCTTATATCGGAATAGAATGTCGGGGCAGTGGTGAGTGTTTATCCAAAGAAATTTTGATGGTATGAGGTGCCAATTAAGTTGTATTCTGAATCTCTGGAAGTTTAATAAAAATGATGAGTATGTCGGCCAATGTGGTGTAGCGGAGGTAAGGTCGTTAAGGAATATAAGTTGCTCTTTATGTGTGAAAGAAATGTACGAGAAATTTATAGTTGAAGATTTAAGAATGGTAATAACTTCGAACGGTAATGTCGTTTCAAGATAATTTAGTTGAATGTTTTAAGTTAGAAATCTTGGTGAAACTGTTTAGTTATGTTTCGAAATGAGAAAATACTATCGGTATGTGGAAAGTTGGGAGAAAGAGACAAGTAATACTTGAGATATAGTATTCCATACTAACGTGGGGGAAGCAAGGATAGAAAGATTGGACTTAAGAATGTAGTCATACTACAAGTTCAATGGAGTTATCACCTTTGATATACAACCCCTTAGTGCTTGGTTGCAGCATGTTTGTGTGGTGCGATAGTACTGTGAGAAGGTGATAGCATTGTTGTATCAAAGAATCGTGTAAGTTATGGATACAATGATGGATTGTCATAGTTATTGAAGCATAATTGATGAGAAAAGTTGTTATGTGAAGGAGCGAGAATCGATCTTAGAGAAATATTTTGATAAAGTACAATCCAAGAGAGTGATTATAGGTATAATGGTATTATATCTTTGAGTTGTTAATGTGGCTTTAGAGTCAGAGAAAGAAATGAAGAAACGATACCCTCAATTGTTTGCTTAGTTTGATTTCGGGGACAAAATCCTTTTCAAGTTGGGGAGTATTGTAACATCCCGAAATTTCCATTATAAATTAATAAGATATAAATTGTATTTTTGGTACAATTTAGTTATGAGAAAATTAACTTGGAGGGTTGATTGGCAATTAATTGGAAGTTTGGGGTACAATTGGAAAATGGGTTAATGACTCATGTTATTTTATGAGGTGTCAGTAGGAGATTAATCAGTATTTGAAATACTGATTTCCTTAGTTATTGTTTTAGCAAAAAGAAATTAATTAGAACACATAGAGATAGAGGAAACGAGACAGAGAGAAAGATCTTAAAAAGGAGAAGAAGAAAGAAAGTTGTTGATTTGGATTTATGGTAAGAGTTTATTTTCTCTGTTAGTATCATTCATCTCCATAGAATTGAGTTGTAGTATTCTGTCCATATTTGATTAAGCTGTTGATTAAGCCATTGATTTTGGAAGGACACTGTGTTCAAGAATACCCAAGTGAGTTATTCATTCTTGTTAAAATTAAGCAATTAAAAGTGTTATAGATATGCTATACTTGTATATAATATCAATGGTATGATTTGATTAAGATATGGTAAGCTTAATGAGTCAAATGGAGAACTGAATCAAATGAAAGTGACGATGAACAGTGACTTTGCGCAACAGTGTATTGCGAAAAGTGTAGTTTTCGCAACCAAGGGTTGCGAGTTCTGAGGTTTTCGCAATAGAGGGTTGCGATAAGTGGGGTTTTCGCTACAGTGGGTTGCGAAAGGTAGAGGTTTTCGCAGCTTTGGCTTGCGAAAAGTGTAGCTTTTCGCTACAGTGGATTGCGAATTTTGTAGATTTTTAGTAGTATTTTGGGGCTGTTATGTGACATGCAATCTGATATGAATATGCTAATTGTTATATGTTTATAATTCTGTTGTTGATGTAAAAACTGTTGATCCAAACCCTCAGTGATTTGATAATGACCCTCTCTTAAATACTTAGTGAAAATTGTAAGTAAACAATATGTATCAGAGTTTCACTATCGCTGATAAGTACTAAGATCTTACAGTACCGCTGATAGGAACTCTCGCTCTTTAAATTAAACATTCAGCGAAACTGTTCACCATTAATACTGAGTCTGTTCAGTCATTATGATGATCGCTGATAAGTTAGTTGTTTACTTATGATCCCTGAAGACAAGTTTCACGTCAACAAAGGTTCTACGCTGAAGTCGAAGATCAAGCTCAAGAACCAGCGACAAGTCTCCTAATGAACTGATGCGGATCAGCGAAGACTCAGATTTGTCCACTCAACGTGAAGTATCAAGTACAAGACTTCAGCTATCGCTGAACTCTATCATTCGCTGATATGAAATGATAGATCGCTGAATCAACGAAAGCTGATCATGAAGTCCTCCGTACAAAGTACTTTTGTCTTAACCACCCTTGCACGCCTCCGTACGAATTGTCAGAAAAGAACCTCCGAATATCTGAAATCGTACAACCACTATGATACTACACTGTTCATCCTTACGGCTACTAAGGTTGTCAACCAAGGTCAATGACATGCAACCAACCAGCTGATGACACGTGTAAAGTATATACTGACTTGCATTAAATGCATGTAGTATATAAAGAGATGAACTCACTTCATTTGAAGTAACTTGCTAACTCTGGACAAGTTCAAATCTCTCTCAAGATAGGATTTTATTAGTAATCTCCTTATCTTTCTTAGTGCAAGAAACCTTAGTGTTCCAACTTGTTTAGATTTAGGTTTATCCTTAATCTTGTTTCCGCAACAAGCTGTAAATTGTTAATGATTTATCAATAAACAATTTAGAAAAGTAAAATAGTGTGTTTGTATTCAACCCCCCCCCCCCCTTCTACAAACTGACGCTGATTTGTTTACCAAACCTCTTGATGACAAGATTCAACTTTCTCATCAGCGAGCTTGGAATGCTGAACTTTGAAGGATAAAATCTTCAGCGGTTCACATTTAATCAGCGATACGTTTATACATTCTTGTATAGGCTTCGGGATAAAATCAACTTTTATAATCCATTTCATCATCTTCTCTCTGAATAAATTTGGTTAAACTGATATCCAGGTATGTTTTCTCTCCCTGACAATCACATGAAAATGCAAGATTTCAAAATAAATTGCATCGCTGAATATCTCTTCCTTAACAGCGATATTTTGAAAATTCCTTAAACCTTCACTGATATTTCTATTCAGTGCTTCATATTTTTTTTAAAGAGTCCCTGAGTTTTTTTTAAAACCTCAGAGACATCCTAAAAGAATGTGAAAGGACAGTTGTGACGTCATTGCAACGGATAACACTCGGCACGATTTCTTTCTGACACACGTTTGCACGTTTTGTTCAAACTTCCAATCAAATGCAAACACGTGTCCGTGTCATGATGAAAACCTTTTCCCGCTCAAGGTTTTCTCTCTCTAAAAATCCCTATATAAACAACTCTTGGTTTATATTTGTCTTTTACGCGAACAATCTTTCTCCGCAAGAAAAGAATTATCTGTTGCATTTGTGCTCTCAAAAACCTCAAGAACTGTTCATCATCTTGGTATTCAACTTCAAGGTTAATATGTTCTTATTTTTTTATCAAATGCGTATAACTTGTTTTCGATCTTCTCTTTGTTTTAACAAGATCAAACAAAAGAACTTTTTAAAATAAAATCATTTCTTTCATGGTTTTATGAACACAACCATTTCATGGTTGTTCTTCAAGTTTTAAATCTAAATCTTAAACTTGTTCTTCATTCGTATCCATTTTTCTTTTAGAAACTGGAATACAAGATTTTATGGGTTTTACTTTTCTTTTAAAATCAAGAAAAACCCTAATCTTCATTAAGACATTTTTTTTTGTCTGAATGAAATGGACAAGATTCGAAAAATCTTAACGGAAATTTCTTTCCACATTAAGATAATTCTTATCTGTTAACATCTTTGGTTGAACTGATAATACAGTGATATGGCATCTTCAAAGCTGAATGTTACCGCTGAATCCATCTCCACTGACTCTGAGGAAATGGAAATCTTCAAAGCCCCCCAGGTGAAGTTCGAGCTGGATCAACTCGATTGGACTAAGGCCAACAACCTCTCAGCTCTTCTCGAGTTTCCTCCTCGGAAGCAAGTATCACATCTGGACGATGCTGTAAATTTTCTGAAGAACAGCCCCATCTACACAGCCCTGACCATAACACCTCCTGCCAGTCAGCGGCTCTTATCCCAGTTCTGGTACTCTGCCAGACACACTGAGCTACCCTCTGCCAAAGATCCATCCAAAACCATAGACTGCATACTCAGCGATACTGAGTATGGAACCATCAAGATCACACCCGCAATTATCCGCAAAGCCCTAAACTTCCCAAATGCCTCCAAAGAAAAACCCTTCATTCCATTCCCTGACCACAAAAAGCATGCTGACAGAGAAGCAATCATTGCTTTCCTTGACGCAATGGGTTATATCTGGGATATTGGAAGGGACAAGAATCCTGAGAAGAAACTGACGCTGATAAAGAAATCCAAGATGCCCAGCGAGATGAATTTCATCTTCGCTCACCTGATCAGCTGCATGACAGCGAAATCCGGATCTTCTGATCAAGCCGCCCAACCTCAGCAGTCCATGGGATACGCACTGCTGAAAGGTCTAAATATTGACTGGGCCTCCATTATTTATGAAGACCTGATTCAACGTGTCGATTCTGCCGCTGACAGACCAGCATGGGTTCCTTACCCACGATTCATCAGCGCCATCTTTCAATATGGCCTGAAGGACAGCTATCCTGAAGAGGGTGATCTGAAACTTTCTCAGATTGGCCCTAAGGTTCTCGACTTCAACCCTGTCGCCAATGAGGTACGTCTCTCTACTCTTCTCACTCTTCTAAATTCTCCGCTTTCTGTGGCTCCTTCAGCGACTATACCAATCGCTGATACCCCGGCCACAACATCCTCTCCTTATAAGAAAAGGAAACCCTCTCACACCCAACTTGATTCCAAAAGGATCAAGAAAACCAAGGAGCAACCCCAGCAATTCCATGCTGAAGACTCCTCAGCTCATTCTGAAGAGCTGAAGGAAAGTTCCGTGGTACGCTCTGCCACACCCGTGCAAGCCATCCCTCCAATCCAGGTTTCAGCGTCTCTAAACGCTGAGGTTAGAAACTTGGAAACTACCCAACCTCCCTCAGTCTCTCAAAAGACTGATGAAGTGATTGTCAGCGATTCCAACGCTGAACTCAGAACCCGAACCCCAATCTTAACCTTCGCTTTTCCCTCCTCTCACTTGGACACTCCTCCAAAGAACACTCGAGATACCATCATTCCAGAAGCAGCCGCTGACGCTTCTCAACAAATGATGAAGAAAGGACCTGCAGCGATCACCATTCCTCACCGAACTTTCGAAGAGGATATGGAACATTATTCAGGAACTTGCAACTTTGACGAGTTCATCAATCCTCCTGCAGGTACAAATCCCACCTTAAACACTGTAACTAAACCTGAAACTTCTGAGCTTTCCTTTGTTCACAAGTACTTATATGTTACAGGTCCTAATTTGGGAGACATCAACTCCTCACTGAAGTCCGTGGAGATAAAGCTTACAGATCTCACCACCACTCTATCAAATAACTCAACAGCTGTATCAAACGCTGGAGAGAATTTGACAAAGCTGACAACGGTGGTGGAAAAGAAGGCTTCCACTGAAGACATCAAGGGCCTTGACAAGACTCTCGCCGATTTTGCCAAAGTGCTCTCCGACATCTACACTGACTACACCAGCCTCAAGACATCAGTTTCCACCGTGTCCAGCGAGGTTACAACGCTGAAGACATCGGTTGGAAAACTAGAAGGTGATATGTCAGTGGTCAAGACCGACTTGGGCTCTGTGAAGACCGACCTTGGTTCTGTCAAGACAATGATCGAGACACTGGTGAACAAGGCAAACAATCCAGCTCCTGCTCCGTCCTCTGCACCTATTTTGGACTCATTCACAGCGGCGGATCGCACAGAGCTGAAGAAAATCACGCCTGCTATTTCTGGCCTAGAAGACAGAATAGCAAGGCTTGAAGGTTGTGTGAAAATCTCTGGCCCAGAAGACAGAGATAACACCAATGCTGAATCTACCCATTCCTCCCCCAGTCATCATGAAAAAGAGGGGGAGAAGAGCGCTGAAGGTCGGGAGAAGAGCGCTGAAGATCTGAACAAAAGCGCTGAAGACCTTTCCCATGATGAATCTATCAGGGGAGAGAGGAATGAAGATCTGAACGCTGGACCTCAGGGAGATGAAAACCCTGAGGGAACCGAGAAGCTCGCCTCTATATCTGAGGGGGAGCAACTCGAAGAAGATGCTGAGGAATCCGAAGCAGAAGAATATGAAGACATCGACATCCCTGAAGCTGAACCATCCTCCTCTCCAAGGAAAGATGATGATGATGATGATGATGAAGATGACGATGATTTCTTTATCGTCAAACCTGCCCCAAGGATCAAAGCTCTTAAGGGAATCTTAATAAAAGAACCATCAGGGGAGAAGACAAAGACAAAGCCCTCAGCCTCTGGCGCTGAGAAAAGCAAAGGCAAAGGCCTCGCTGAAGATGAAAATCTGGCGATCTTGCTTGAAAAGCCGGTTTGTCAGGTACACTAAACTTTACTTATATTCCTTCCCTGAACATCTCTGAACAATCAGTTATCCATTCCACAAACACCATACACATCCACATTATTTTTTTCTATCTTTTCTACCCAAGTTCTTCTACCTAGTTCTTATTTGTAAGATCGCTGCGTTTCAGCTAGTCCTCTCCCCTGTTTGAGGATATCGCTGAAGGCTCTACTATTGCGACTTCACCAATAATTCCAGCTGCCGCTGAAGACATAATCCCAGTCTTGGATTTGATCTCTGAGACTGATGAACCAGAAGAACAACCTCTCTCGCACAGAAACAGACCTTCCTCAACTCCTCAAAAGCTGAGTGAAGAAGATCAAAAGAGAAGAGAAGAAATGATAAAGCGATTCGAGGATCAGCGAATCATTCTAAAGCGTGATCAACTGCCTTCAGTTCCTCCTAAGTTCAGAATTTCAAAAGCTGAATACCAGGAACACCTCAGAGCTGAACGCCTCATCGCTGAAAGGAAGGAAGCTGAAGATAAAGACAGAGAATACGCCATCAAGCTCACTCAAGAATCTGTCAAAGACCCCAAGCTGAAGCGTGTTCCCATTCAAATCCAACGAAAGCTTTGGGAACAAGCCCAGAAGATCGTGGAAAAGAAAACTAAAGTTTCTCAGACCACCCTGATCTGGTGTAAAGAGAAAATTCACTTCAGATATCGTCCAGCGAAGATCAACAAGGTATTCATCTCTGGAAGAACCTCTATCGGAGTACCTATTGTTGACATCAAACTGTTCAGAGAAGATGGCACATCTGAAACCTTTCGCGCTGACACTGTAAAAAGGTATGGTCTCTCTGAATGGCTGGAGATGAGGTTAGCTATCCAACCATCACAATCTAAGTACAAGGATCATTTCGAAAAGCTGATAAACAGACAGATCGACTTGATATCTTCTTGTGTGGATATTCCTCCTGTTCCTGATCTTAAGCTGAAAAGAAAAAGGGGCTCTCCAAAGAAGAAACGTCAAGATTCAAACTCAGGTCCTGTCATACGAAATGAAACTGGAATTGGTTTCTCTCGCGCTGAAGTACTTGGTCCTGATCCTGATCTATCTGCCCTTGACATCTCTTTGCCACCATGTGAACTTTTCGTCCCTGGTAAAGTCATCAGTAATCCTTATGGAATATTTTTTCTTGACTACGACGGACGTAAATGCTTTCAATGGATCGCTGAGCTTCCAATCACTCCAATCGAACAGCTCAGAGATCTCATCTACTGGTGCGACTTCAGAAAAGACATTCAGGCACGACACCTAAAACCCTTGATCTTTGAAGAAGCGCTGAACAAAAGAAAACGAGGCGTAACGGTTCCTGACTGGATGATCCCCACTGAAAAGACGACCCTTGATGAACTTCTCATTAAGGAAGAACCTTTTGAAAACTGATATAATCTCCTTTTTCTCTATTGTATCAGTTATCCTTCTGTACTTGTAAATTATTTCGCTTGTACTTATAATCTTTCTGTTCTTCATTGTAACATGATTCAATATTTTAAAGAAAGATTTCAGCGAACGTACTTTACTCCATCAGTACTGAAAAGATCCCAGAAAATAGTAAAAGGGACAAATATTTTATGAGTTCTTTTTATCCTTATGTTTTCATTAAATAGCAATTTTCTTTGTTGCTATGTCATAATCAAATAGGGGGAGATTGTTGATCCAAACCCTCAGTGGTTTGATAATGACCCTCTCTTAAATACTTAGTGAAAATTGTAAGTAAACAATATGTATCAGAGTTTCACTATCGCTGATAAGTACTAAGATCTTACAGTACCGCTGATAGGAACTCTCGCTCTTTAAATTAAACATTCAGCGAAACTGTTCACCATTAATACTGAGTCTGTTCAGTCATTATGATGATCGCTGATAAGTTAGTTGTTTACTTATGATCCCTGAAGACAAGTTTCACGTCAACAAAGGTTCTACGCTGAAGTCGAAGATCAAGCTCAAGAACCAGCGACAAGTCTCCTAATGAACTGATGCGGATCAGCGAAGACTCAGATTTGTCCACTCAACGTGAAGTATCAAGTACAAGACTTCAGCTATCGCTGAACTCTATCATTCGCTGATATGAAATGATAGATCGCTGAATCAACGAAAGCTGATCATGAAGTCCTCTGTACAAAGTACTTTTGTCTTAACCACCCTTGCACGCCTCCGTACGAATTGTCAGAAAAGAACCTCCGAATATCTGAAATCGTACAACCACTCTGATACTACACTGTTCATCCTTACGGCTACTAAGGTTGTCAACCAAGGTCAATGACATGCAACCAACCAGCTGATGACACGTGTAAAGTATATACTGACTTGCATTAAATGCATGCAGTATATAAAGAGATGAACTCACTTCATTTGAAGTAACTTGCTAACTCTGGACAAGTTCAAATCTCTCTCAAGATAGGATTTTATTAGTAATCTCCTTATCTTTCTTAGTGCAAGAAACCTTAGTGTTCCAACTTGTTTAGATTTAGGTTTATCCTTAATCTTGTTTCCGCAACAAGCTGTAAATTGTTAATGATTTATCAATAAACAATTTAGAAAAGTAAAATAGTGTGTTTGTATTCAACCCCCCCCCCCCCCTTCTACAAACTTGTATAGGCCTTTCGGGACCAACAAAAACCATGTTAGGATAAATTGTAATGACTTATTTATGAGTCCGGAGATGTAGTTAATTGTTGAGGTGTTGATCCCCGATGCTAAATGGCAAAGTGGGGATAATCGTTGAATTTAATATTTTGTACATAGAGATATAGAATATATGTTGAATTGTATAGCTTTAGTATACAAAAGAATGAGTGATAATACACATTTATTGTGTGGTGTTGGCTAGAAATCTACATCTGGTCTAGTGGGCATAAAGTACGGTGTAATGAGAACCGTTTACTAGCCAGGGACTGTTGAGATGTAATTCTAGTTGTTGGAGTGAATCTTGAATCATCTGTGAGGGTCTCTGGTGGTTGTTGATCGCGATAAAATAAAATCTCATTTGGGAGACCAGTGATTCAAGATGGGGAGGAAACGAAATGAGGAATGGCAGACTTGGAGTTGTAATTCCCATTTCAAGCGAAAGATGAGATATCTTTATTGTTGAGGATTTGACATCCTAATTCAGAAAGAAGCAGGTTTGGAAACTGTAATTTCTGGGAGTTAGAATTATTTATAAGTCCGGTGGGATTTATAGTAATTCTCGTTGATAAAATGATGACTAGATGAATTAGTCATAAGTAAGGGAATAGGTGGATTCCAATGGTTGAAAAGAGCTTGGTATGGTAAGATGGCTGATAACAGGTTTGATATATCTGTTAATATTTTAGTTGTTAAATTTTAATTTGATTTGGATAATCTCACTAGGCGAAAGCCTAATGTTTCAAAATTAAATTGTCTTACCAGGTACCGGCTCTGGGAAATAGTTTGGGAAGTGAGATTACAGTTGAAGGGAATCAGACTTGGCGATAACGAAGGATCAGGATATTCTTTTGATGACTTTTGGGACAAGCCTTAGATAATCTAGTTGATCTTATTGTGATGTATAATTAGATTGATCAGATTATTTAAGTTAGATGACTTTATGTATATATAGAAACTTACTTATGATCCTTCGGTTTATAAAAGTCTGATATTTTGATGATCATAACGTGTGTATTTTGAGGTTTAAATTGGTCCTGAATTTTAGGGTGTTACAGTATCAGAGCCAAAATCGAAGGAATCAATCATCGATACGATCATTCTGCAACGATTTATCATCAACAGCCCAATCTTGAGATCAAGATGGTATCCTCGCCCAGGTAATCACCCATTCAAAAAAAATCCGCTAACCGGGTAGTGGAACCCCCGTGCTTAGTCTCAGGAGGGGGGCATTGTTCATGGTGTTTAGCATAAAGCGCGTGTGACATCATTCCCATATTTAGGCTGTCACATACATATACAACAACTGTCAATGCGTAATAGAGCTCAAGTTTGCCAAGATTTTCAGAAGATGGGTGTTGAAATTCAGTCTTTAGTTGAATTGGATTAGACGTTTGAGCATTTGCAATCATTATTCTGGAGTTTTGTTGACGATGCTAGAACGTTGAGTGCTCTTCTGACCTGATCAATCAGAATTGTGAGTGCTTGCAATCGTTGTTCTGGTGCTTTGGTTGTGATTCAGACTCTTGAGTGCTTATAATCATTCAGCTATTTCTTGAAGATTGAAGTTCCGGATTTTCATCATTCGGTACTCTGATATTTTGGGGATGAGCATTTTTCTACAGTTGATGAACAATGTTTCTAAACCCTACCTTATAGTGTATGTTTCATTATGTTTCCTCCTTCAAGCAAATCCGAATCACGCTCTTAAGCTGAATTCCTATTCAACTCGCGGCTTATCAACGGATTTGGTGTTATAGACTGAGTTTGCATTTGGTTAATCACGCAACAACTCGCTCGTTATCTTTCTTGTGAGCTTATCAGTACGAGCTAGAGTTTCCACATTTATGAAGATGTTTTTCGTGCACTCGGTCGAGGCATTGAATCCGATTTGTCAAGGTTGAAATATAAAGAGTAAGAGCATATTTCAAGGGGGAGCCTAGACTACATTTGAAGAATTGCATCACTACGGTTTTCTAAAGAAATCAAGGGGGGGAAGAACTGAAGATCTTTCGAGACGGGTGATTCCTTTACAAAACTATAGGGGGAGATTGTTAGGACACAAAATGTCCTAGTTATAAGATAGTTTTGTAAAGGGGTATTAATTGTAATATGGGCTTGGGTTATGTTATAAGGGCTTGGGCTTAACTATGTAACAAGGGGGTATATATTGATAAGTGTGTGTAATTAGGGTTTGTAAGAGTGACCATTGCAATGTAGCCTCCAAGGTGTTTGTGTATGTTCTAGAGAGAGATCCATTCTCTCTCTAGGTTGCTTTCATCTTGAATAAAACACCTTGTCTATTATCTATCTTCTTGTTACCAATCTCTACAATATATGAATCGTTGCTTTGGATCTTGCTTTCGAGGTCCATGAGTTTTTGTTCAAGAACCATTGGTGGAAAGTATCTTTTACCTTCAAAAACTGGCTTGTCAGTAATATCCTTTTGAGTATTTCCTTTTTCCTCCGGTTCTTTAACAACATGACTCTCAAAGTAATTGTTTGGTAAGGTTTTCTTATTATTCAATGCCTTTGCATTGTCTGGACCATACCAAAAAGGAAGTTGCATTTTAACTGTCGTTTTCCTTTTTATTTCTTCTTCCGCTTCATAGTCTTCACCATCCATCTTAAGACACTTGATTTGAAACTTTGAATATACGGCAAGTTCAATCCATTCAAATTTATACAAAGTGGGAGATTTTGATAAAGCATTGCTCAGGTATTGTGGATTGTCATACCCGATTCCCCACTTTGAGTTGAAATATCTGAACTTATTTGGTTTATGCATGTGAATTGTTTGTTCAGTTTGACCTGCTTTGTACAATTTATTTTCCAGATCCTTGACATTTTCACATAACTCATCATTTATGTCTTTGTAAGCATGCAAAAGGCTCTCAAACTCGCTATTCTTAACTTCCGAGCTCAGCAATTTATCCGATAGTTCAGTTATTTTGTCTTCAAAATACGCATGACCAATCTCAAATTCGGCCTTTTTCTTTTCAAAAACTTTAATTTTACTTTCTTGATCTATTATTATAGCCTTTTGAGTAGAAATTATCTCGTCTGCTCTTTCCTGGTCTTTTGTTAGGTTTTCTAATCTTTTCTTTAAACAAGCTTGTTGAGTAAAGAATTGATTGTAAAGATCGGAATGTACCTCATTGGAAGTAGACTCTGAACCTTCACTATCAGTTTTCTTGGTCATGAAGCACATCTTAGTCTGAGCAGCTTTCTCACCTTCAGCTTCATCATCAGACATATCTAGCCAGTATTCTTCTTCGACCAACAGTGCTATCCCCGATTCTTTCTTTTCGGCAAGCAGCAACTTGTTCTTGTAGTACGTAGAATCCCTGACTTTTGGCTTCCAACACTCTTTAGAGAAGTGACCAGTCTTTCCGCAGTTGTAGCATTTTGGAGCTTCCTCCTTCTTCTCAAATACCTTTTTCTCTTCCGGTTTCTGATACTCCTCTCTCTTATACTCAACTTTCTTGTCATCAAACCTCCTGCTAGACTCAACATTTGCCTTGTGTTCAAAATTCTTTGAACCCGAAGAATATCTTTGATTATTAGACCCAGGGCTTTTTTCAAACTGTCTCTGAAACGATCTAGTAAGAAGTGCCAAAGAGTTCTTCATGCTTTCAATCTCATCTATCGCACCTGCTTCATTCTGTTCTTCATCAGACTGATTACCCACAATCTTGGAGTAATTTCTGTTAGACAGTAAAGCGAGTGGATCTATCTCTTCTTCCTTTACCTCTCTCTTCTCTTCTTTCTTCTCTTTCTTCTTCTTCTTGGCTCTCTTAGCATCAACATCTTCTTCATCTTGTTTCAAAGTTTCATACATCTCTTGAAGAGGCAAAACATCCAACTTGGTATTTTGTTTCATCCGATGAGCATACTTCTTCCACTCAGGTTGAAGTACATTCAGAAACTTTACATTATGCTCAATTATAGACTTGTTGATGCTGTATCTGTTCAGCTCGTTCAAGATAGTAGTGAAACGGTCATATGTGGAATCAAGAGCTTCACCGTCTTTCTGCTTAAAGCTCTCATAAAGATTAATTGCATTGGAAATTCTCATCTGGTTTTCAATCTCAGAACCTTGATAAAGTTTTGTCAACTCATCGAACATGGCTTTCCCGGAGTGATTCTTGCTATCTACCTTTCGGTAGATATCATTTGTCAATGCTTGAATTACGAGGGACTTTGCCATTTTGTCTCCATAATGCAGCTTTTTCTGATCAACATCATAGTGAATTGGTAAAACTTCAACCCATTCAGGAATTGGATCCCCGTCAGTAAGAATCCCTCTTCTTGTTATTTTTCCCATTGGCCCATTAATCAAAGAATTAGAAATGAATTCTCCGTTCTCTTGTCTTTCTACATAGTCCATGAACCGATCTTTCCATATTTTAAATTCCTTGGGAAAAAGAACCGGTGGTTTGTCCTTCGACCCAATTGTTAAAATATCTCTTGCAGTCATATTTGATTACTTGTTGTTGATCGTTAAAATCTTATTAATCTGATTAGGAGTTACTTTTAATTTTCAAGTTTATGTCTCAACACACTCAAAGTCGCAACCCAAAAGAAGTCGCAATTGCACTGAAGTCGCAATGATTGAAGTCGCAACAGCTGAAGTCGCAATGACTGAAATTGCAATAGGTAAGAAAATTCACCCGAGTCGCAACTGAAGGTTGCGATTTGGTACTGTTCAAAGTGTAATGGATTGCGATTTGGGGTCAAGTCGCAATAGACGATTGCGATTTGGGAGCCAAGTCGCAATAGACGATTGCGACAATGATGAAGGTTAGTTGATTGCGATATGTATGAAGATTCAAGGTTGAATCTTCAAAGCAGATCAGATGAGGCTGAAATTTGGTGGGTAGGTTCGCGAGGCTATTCTGAGCAACTTTAGAACTTCAAGTTTTAACCAAAAACCAACGGAAAATGGGTTTTCGATCCAAAACAGTGTGCAGAAAGTTAAAGTACGAAAATGAAGAAAAATATCCAATCTGAGCTTCGATCCTTGTGTTTTTGCGGAATAAAACACACAGGACTATCCTAGAAACAACCCTTGATCAATTCCAATCCATTAGAAGAACTCTAATGGCTAAAATCAATCAAAAATTGAAGAAAATGAAGAACACTCAAAATGGAAATATTTCACTCAAACCTAATCAAATCAATGATTTTACATGCTCTGATACCAATTGTGATCTCAGAACAAGTAATCAATCAATGAACATTAAATTGACCATCTCTATATTCAATAAGATCAAAGTAGCTCACAATACAATGAAGAATAAAATACTTGTGTGTGTGGCTAGTGTGTGTAGTAGATGACCCATATCCCAAAAGGGAAGGAAACAAACATTATATACCTAGGGTATAGAATAGCCCTATGACAAAAATGGTCCCTCTACTTGGTACAATAAACATTTAAGCACTAACAGAAACGGGCTTGGTCCACTCTATACTAATTGAACGACATTGAGAAAATAACGACTCTCAGTCTTTATGTTTTATTAAAACTGTGACTTTTGACCTTGTGGTTTTGAAATTACGTTTTTCATCTCATTATTTGAAATTTGTTTGTTCTTCTTTGAATATTTTTCCTCTTAAATCATAACTATTATAACTATTACATCGGTGGTCCTTGTGGTTTACCCAAGATTTGAATTTGGTCCCTAAAAAAATAGGGGCCCAAATTTTTTTTAGTATACTATATAGTAGTAGTTCAAAAAAAATTAGTATCTAATAGGAACCAAAAAAATTTGCATTATATGAAGGGTCCAAACATGTATTAAATAATTACATTTGAAAAGAACATTTGCAAAAAGTTAATTGGTCTTTCATTTTATAATGTTGTTTATTGTTTCTCTAAGTTTTTTATTTTATTTAGTACTAATATCTATATCTATACTATCTTATAAAACATCTATACCAAAAGTCTTAAAGTCTTAATTCTTTTTATTTAAAAAATTAATCCAACTCTTATCTATCTATATTCTATACTATCTTATAAAGCATCTATACCAAAAGTCTTAAAGTCTTAATTCTTTTTATTTAAAAAATTAATCCAACTCTTAAAGTCTTAATTTTTTTATTTAAAAAATTAATTCAACTCTTAAAGTCTTAATCTTTTTTATTTAAAAAATTGATCCAACTCTTAAAGCCTTAATCTTTTTTATTTAAAAATTAATCCAACTCTTAAACTCTAATAATTAAAAATTTAATTATCTATATCTATATCTATATCTATATCTATATTATATTATCTTATAAAGCATCTACACCAAAATTCTTAAAGTCTTAATTCTTTTTATTTAAAAAATTAATCCAACTCTTAAAGTCTTAATCTTTTTTATTTAAAAAGTTGATCCAACTCTTAAAGCCTTAATCCTTTTTATTTAAAAAAATAATCCAACTCTTAAACTCTAATAATTAAAATTTTAATTATTAGAGCTTATTTATAATTATTTGACCGTTCAATTAAATTAAAAAAAAATCCTACAATTGCTCGACATGCCTCAAAATACAAGTTAATTGATAATACAAACAAGTTAAGTTTGTATTATAAAACTTCGGTTACCAGCTACTTGGATTTTAATGGTTCCCTATTTGGTTTTTCATTTGTCAAATATCAAAACGTGATATCAAAGATGATTCCATAAGATGCAGCAGTTGGTTAGTCAATTAATTATTTTAAATTTACTATATTTTTTTAATATATGTTATTTTATGCTATCATTCATATTGGACTTCTTTATACTAATTTTTTTTACCAACATACTGGTAAGAGGGTATTTTTACCAAGAATTCCTCTATGTCTGTCCGAAGATGACATGTTTCCATTTAAATTGAAGAGAAAACAATTTCCAATTCGACTTTATTTTGCAATGACAATTAATAAAGCTCAAGGACAAACAATTCCGGTGGTAGGTGTTTATCTACCAGAACCGGTATTCTCACACGGACAACTTTATGTGGCATTATCCAAAGGTATATCACGTGGCACTACAAAGGTATTAGTAAAACCTACCAAAAAGTTCAAACCGAAGGGAGTTTACACATCAAATGTGGTTTATCGAGAAGTTTTGAGTGATGATTGTATATGATTAAAGCATGATTGTAATTTCTATTTTGTTTAAACAAAAATTTAGACTTTTTGTATAAGAAATTGCATTAAGTTTTCATTTTTTTAATCTACGATATATCCCGTCGCATTGTGAAAAACTTTTAATACAATATATGAACCACCAAGTATTTTGTAAAATTTGATGTTTAAAACTTAAATGTATCTTGATGGAACTTTAACATCTCCGCCGCATTGCACGGGTACTCAACTAGTCTAAAATTATATATGTTGCCTAGAAATCTTGATATATACTTCATTATTCATCTTCCACATACTCTTTTGATTATTCAATTCATATGAATTCTATTTTTTTTAGAATATAAGTAGATTTCTTGTTATTCGCTGATAAAACCCATACTTTTCGAAAAAAACTATCTTTTTCATACGCTATTGACTCCTCATTACCTAATTAATATTGAGTCCAGGAATCTTAAGTACTCTCCTATCTCTAAAACAAGAATAAGATCTCAACGTATAGCCAACATGGCCTTTTGATTCTAAGATTGATGGTTCTTAAAAAGTTTATTTCAACTCTAAAAGTTTAAAATTATGATAAAAAAAATTAACATGAGGTGACATGAAAACTCAACCCAAATGATGTCAACATAGTTACCTCAAATGATGTCAATCTATATATTAAAGGTATATCATAAGATGCCTTTGACGGTTGAACGAGTTGACGATATTATGTAAAAATGATATGATAGATAATATTAATTTAGAAATAATTGTTGATTGAACTTTCACTAGGAATGTAGGGAAAAATTGTTTTATATGAATAATTAGTATTTTTTAATAATTTTGTAGTTATCGAAGGCCCCTTTTTACATCTCACCCAAGGCTTAGAAAATTTCAGGAACGGGACTGTGTTATTCTTAACGATTTTGCATGCCAAGATGCTCAAAGAAGTTGTTTTGTATGACTTTGATGATATTATTGATGACTTTGCATCTAAAAATGATCGAAGAAGTTGTTTTGTAGCCTTTGACCTAGCGGTATATGAGTATTTGCCCTCCTATGAGGTCAGGGGCTCAAACCTCACCAAATATGAGGAAGGTGTGTTAGTTTATTTGTTGCTTTTGCCGTATATAAATATTATATACTCCAAAAAAAGTTTGTTTTTAATAATTGAATACATTTATTTGAGATTTCTTTTGATACATATTGAGGGCCCAAAATTTACGAATTGCTCAGGACCCATAAAATGTCAGAAACGGGCTTGGTCCACTCTATACTAATTGAACGGCATTGTCGATTCATGTTCATCTACGTCAAAATCAAATATTATTTTGAGAAAATAACGACTCTCGTCTTTATGTTTTATTAAAAACTGTGACTTTTGACCTTGTGGTTTTGAAATTACGCTTTTCATCCCATGATTTGCAATTCATTGTTGTTTTGTTTATTCTTTTTAGAGTGAATTACACCGGTGGTCCATGTGGTTTACCCAAGATTTGAATTTGGTCCCTAAAGTACACTATCTATGGTGATGGTCCCTAACTTTTTGATTTACTTTCACTCATGGTCCTTCTATGTTCATGAGTGCAAGTAAATTAAATATAGGAGGACCATTAGTGCAAGTAAATTAAACATAGAAAGACCATGAGTGAAAGTAAATTAAAATGTTAAGGACCATCACCGTATATAGTGTACTTAAGGGATCAAATCCAAAATTTAAGTAAACCATAGGGACCACCGGTGTAATTCACTCTTATTTTTATATTTATAATAGTTATGATTTAAGAGGAAAAATATTCAAAGAAGAACAAACAAATTGAACGGTTAATAACCCATGAGGCCATGACCATGACACCCCCCCTTGCCTTATGTTTCATGCCACCATCCATTTTCCACCCAAACACACTTCAAATCCCATCAATGGCATCATCATCAAACACCAACCAAAGGGTTTTGATTTGCATTGGCGACATCCATGGATACATAACCAAGCTCCGAAACCTCTGGTCCAATCTCCAAACCCTAATCCCACCTTCCAATTTCCAATCCGCCCACATCATCTTCCTCGGCGATTACTGTGATCGCGGCCCCCACACTCGACAAGTCCTAGATTTCCTAATCGAACTCCCCTCAAAATACCCAAACCAATCCCATGTCTTCCTCGCCGGAAACCATGACTTCGCCTTTGCGGCGTTTGTAGGGTCCATCCCGCCGCCGCCAGATGGATCGCCGTTTTCTGCCACGTGGGATGAGTTTAAGGCGAGCGAGGAGAGAGAAGGGTGGTATAAAGATGAGGGGTTTGAGAAGATGCATTTGCAAGGGAGGAGATGGGGTGGGAAGATAACTGTTAAGTTTAATGCTGTTAAAGGTACAGAGTATAAGGGTTCCATTTATGATGCTGGCACCACTTTTGAATCTTATGGTGTTCCTCATGGATCTCCTGGTATGTTGTTTTAAAATTCTTCAGTTTTTCCATTTCTTTTATGAGTTATTGAAGTACTGTAGCTTTGAATTTGAAGTTATAGGGCTCATTTTCTTGTGGAATAAGGGCTGAATGGTTTGGTGCAGAATGATTAAGTGGTTAGAATGATTAAGAGGCTCTTATGATATAGTGCTAAATGAAATATGGTTGTTTGGTAATTGTTTTGAATGAAATTAGGGTGCTGAATGGTTAAGGAGGCCGGAGTTGCTAAATCATTCAGAGGGTTTTAGAACCATTAAGAGGCAGACTTTTTTTTTGCCAAACAAGATTCACCTCCGAGCGATTCAGAGGTTGCCTTTTAATGGAACTATTAAGAGGTAAACAAACAACCCCTAAGGGGCTGTTTGACAATTGCTGAATGGTTTGGTGCAGGATGATTAAATGGTAAGAGGCAGACTTTTTTTTGCCAAACAAGATTCACCTCTTAATGGAACTATTAAGAGGTAAACAAACATCCCCTAAGAGTCTCATTTGGGGTATCTCAAAGGATCAATGATTCATACCAATTTGGTTTATGGTTGAAAAGGAAATGGATGAAAGCTTTTAGAAACTTGATTTGGTGCAAAGATTTAAATTTGATACTCCCACTTATTAGGGAAACGATCCTTTCACTGAATTGTGTGTTCAGGTTATCTTGATCCTGTTTTCTGTTACTTAATTGATGTGTTTCAAACTGAATTACCGTTTTTATCCAAATTGGGTCTGAATAATTTCATCTTTTATTCCTTTCTACTTGTGGCACATTGTCTTATTCGATAGTGAGCTTTTGCTGATTCAGGATGATGGTTGTTGTATGCATCAAGATTGGATGAATTCTAATCAAAAAATTGCATCCAAGTGTCAAAATGTGTTTAATAATATGTTGCAAGTATGCAAAAAGTTTGGATGAATTCAGGATGATGGTTGTTGAATGCATCAAGATTTAAGATTGGATGAATTCTCATCAGTTTTTAGATTAGGATTTCAAAAATTGCATCCAAAAGTCAATTTGTATTTAATAATATGTTGCAAGTATGCAAAAAGTTTGTGATGAATTCTAGATTGGTTTGTACAGATTTGATGAAAGCAGTTCCTGATGAACACAAGAAGTTTCTTGCTGATTTGGTGTGGATCCATGAAGAGGTTGGATTTTGATTTTCCCTTATCATCGGAAATACATTTTTGTTCTTCTTGGTGTGCTTGCATTTTAGCTTATAATAACTTTCTTCAGGATAATGTGTGCATAGAAACAGACAAAGGACTTGAATCGTGTAAGTTGATCGCGGTTCATGGTGGTTTGGAGAGAGGGAAAGATGTAGGAGAGCAGATTAAATATTTGAAAGCGAAGGACACAAGAATTCCTAAGGTGGAGCCTCTTAGCGGCAGAAAGAGCGTATGGGACATCCCCGAGGTGAGCAAAAGCTTACAATTTCTTTTCATAAAATAAAATTTCTCAAGTTTTTTTATATTTTGTTGGTAGGAACTGAGCAAGAGCCCGACCATTGTGGTGAGTGGTCATCATGGAAAGCTTCATGTGGACGGGCTTAGACTGATTATTGATGAAGGCGGTGGACTTGAACAAAATCCTGTGGCTGCAATTGTGCTTCCTTCAAAGACTATTGTCCGTGACACCGATAAATTGGGAGGATGATTATGAGGTATATTGTGTTATTTGTTGAAATCATAGTTTAGAAGATAAAAAGAGCATGTATTTGTAGATTCTCAAATGTTGTATTTCTTAATAAATAACCTTCATATGGCATGAATAAAATCATGACCAAGGTGGCAAAGTTTTTGGTACTTGGAATAAAATCTATAGCATCTATCTCTAATCCATCATAGACTTGAATCATAGAGATTGTTCTTCTATGTTCATGTAGCTCTCTCCATTGGAACCATGTTTGTAGCCCTTTTTTGTGTAACTATGGATTTCCGTGTTGGCTTAGATGCGCACCAACTAATCCCCGAGCGACCACGAATGGCCTGGAGTCATCGCAGGTGAACCTTCATGGCCACAAGCGCATTGGCAGCGCTTGGAATCGAACCCGGGGAAGATGGATTTTCACTATATTCCTTGAGTCTTACCTGTGCGTCACAACCCAAGTGGTTTGTTTGTAGCCTTCTTGTGCTTTGCAGCATAAGGAGTTCTAGAATGACATGGACATCCACATTTTGGCTTTTTTCCAAATTTTGGCATGTCTGTATTTAACCCTTTTACGCACTTTTTACAAGGAGGCGTTTTTATGAAAACAATCGCTCTACTTTTTAGGGTAAAGGTCAAGTTGGCGAACATTTTACCTCCCAGTCCCACCTCCAGGTGGGATATACAGACTGCACTCGTTTGGTTTACATTTTTCTTGCATTCAACTACTTTCAGGGTCTGTCGGCAAATAAGGAGGGCTTGGCTTCTCTCCGTAGGTCGCCAATTCGAGGACCATTGGGGATTTTTCTGACTATTATCTTCAAGGACCCCATAACATTAGTTGAGGGGCATGGCACTCTAACTGGTTTGGACACCCATGATTACTCAAGAAGTGTATTAGAATTTAGAAACCGAATTCTAATATACTATTGGATTGAGTCATTGAACCTCAATCTCAAAACTTGTTGATTTGCCTTTTTGAGATTATGTTGGCTATTGATGATGATAATGGCCTTCTAATCTACTCACTCAGGTAATTAATTAATGTTTATATTATTGGTTTTGATTCTTTCTATTAGTTTTATTTAGGGAATTGTTTTCGTATTCTTCTATTAGTTTTATTTACATTCTAAATCTAAATATGTTTTATCACTAATAACTAAACAATTAGCCCACCAATTATATGATAACATTTTATTAAATTATTTTAAACATGAGCAACCAATTAATCTTAGTTTTATAAATACCAAATGAAAACGTCATGTTTGGTAATCATAGGCTAACTTATTTTTTAAGCTTATCACGAAAATCATTGATCGGATGGAAAAAAATAGCTTATAAGATATTGTAACACCCTAAAAATCACGACTAATTTAAACTTTGATTTATAACCAATATTAAACATAACTTGTCTAACTTCGATTCATAAGCAAAGGTTTAACTTTAAGGTTCATATTTACAAACTAAACTTCTTTAAATAACCTATTAATCTAATCATGTCATTTGAATCAGATTAACTAAGTTATCTAAGTGGCCATCCAAAATCTTCATAACGAAATCTCCTTTGCTCATCCAAAAGCACACGTCCCACATCCCTTCATTTCCCCGTACCTGAACCTGATAAGGAAATAGTATCCAAATCGATTAGACTGATATTATCATTAATAATCAGTTTCAAAAATAACATTTATAATTTATTGTAAACAATGTCTGACAAACCTGAATTACTCTTTTCTTACCATTTGCGAAAGCATATCTCAATATAGTTAAAACCAAACTGATATTGTGACTACGAATCCGACATTAAGCCGCTCGTTGCTCACATCAAAGTATTATGACTACGAATCCGACATTAAGCCGCTCGTTGCTCATATCAAAGTATTATGACTACGAATCCGACATTAAGCCGCCCGTTGCTCATATCAAAGTATTATGACTACGAATCCGACATTAAGCCGCTCGTTGCTCATATCAAAGTATTATGACTACGAATCCGACATTAAGCCGCTCGTTGCTCATAAACATCAGAATAATAAACCCATCGTCTATCTTACTTGTACATCATCTATAGTGTCTAAAAATCCATATCCTTTATATGTCCATACACAAATCATTGCTATAATTTATTAATCAACATTAATAATTATCCAGCGCAACCCTATCTCTTTATATAACATTTCACATCATAAATCTTCTTTATAATTCAAACATTTCATATATAACAACATCTTACCATAATTATAACATTTATAATATAACAGGTAAGGTAAGTATGAACTTACCTGGTAAGAAGTCACGCTATATTTTTATTTCCTTTAAGGTCGTAGGAACTTCAGACTTCAACACCACCAATAACTGTAATACTCAATATATAAATATACTGGTATTAATTTACTTGTTTAAGATATCTTTGAATACCAAATCTTAAAACCATACTTATTTCTATCGCAACTAATAACCCCTCGTAAATCACTTAACATCGCAGCCAACTTGAAATCGCAACCCACTTGTATACTAAACAAACTGCAACCATATATATATATATATTAATAAAATCACAATTATATAAAAAAATATATATATATATATATATATATATATAAGAAAACGCAATCATATATATATATTAAAAACAAAGATTTGCAATCCAATATATATCATATATATATATATATAAATTGTAATCATTACATCAACTATATATAATATATATAAATTGAAGTCATCATATCAAATATATATTATATATATAAATTTCAATCATCACATATTTATATAGATATATGAAACCTCGCAATCCAAAGTATATATATATATATATACAACAATCGCAATCATCTATATATATGCTAAAGAAAACCTCGCAACTAACAAAATATATAAATAAATCGTAACCAACCCTCACAACCCATTTGCCTCGCAGTCCTCTATTGCGAGCCACAAAAATCCTCGCAATTAACTATTGCGAGACACACTCCCTCGCAGTCACTTATTGCGAGATATATGAACACCATAAATTTACCCAGTTCGTTTTATCTAAAAATCCACATATCTATTAATTTACCCGATGAATATTCATGAAATTTTGCATATAAGTTCACTACTACTATTAGAACATTAACCCATAAACAAAATACACAAATCATCATCACATCCCAATACAATTTCTTAAATCTCTAAAGCACACTTTTACTCAAAAGCATAAGTGATTATATAAGAAATTTACCTGGAATGGATTTCCACAATTGTGATTTCAGTTGATTCCAACACCTCAAAACCCAAGAATTTAGATTTCTTCTTCTTCTTCTTCTTCTCCTTTCCTCTCTCTCTTTTCTTCCTTCTTTTCTTTGTGTAAACCGAAAACTCACGAAATGTTCAATAATGTCAAATGAGGACATACCTTAGCCCATACTCAAAATCTGGTGAGTCATCTCCCAAATTATCCAACAACCCCTCACTTCTAACTAATAACATAAAACACCCTTTAGTTATTATTTTTATATAACTTACATTTTTGTCAAAATACAACTTATCCCCAAAGTTTATAATTATAAGTTATAACTTATTTCGGAAATTCGAGATGTTACAGATATGTCTTATTAAAACGCTACTTGGAGTAGGGTTTAGAGTTTAGGTTTTTTTTTTTGCCAATTTCTTCCTATTCTACCCCGGTTAGATTAGTTTTTATTTAGTATTATTAACTATTAGTATTCATTTATATTAGAAATTAAATTTTATGGTAAAATATTCAATAATACTATTACTGGGAAAAGATCCAAGGAGAATCCTGAAAAACAAAAGAACCGGAGAACCAAGAAAAAACGGATGAAAAAGTATATCTAAATGGATATCAAATTAAAGATAATAATGTTATCATTTTTTTGGTGTAGTTTGTTTCGCTCCAATTTTGTTGTTTTCGTTGATTTTCGATTTTAAAAATTAGGAGCAAATGATTTTATTTTTTGAAAAAAGTGGTTATAACCACCATTTTAATTTCATTTATCGAACCATCCCAATCTAACGGCTTAGATGAATTCTTCGGTTCTTTTATTTTTTAGGGTTCTCTCCCGATCCCATCCCCACTATTAATTGTCTATAATTATTATTAATCTTATCAATCATTATCATATTATTGATATTACCTTTGTTATTGATGGAGATATTAGCGAGTCAAAAAGCAAATATAACAACTTTTAAAAATGTTTTTTTTAACTGTTTAAGTTATAATTCATAAATATTTTAACAAAAATGTTTAATTTAATTGCTTTTAATTTATTTCAATAAATTTATTTTAGATACTCACATTTGGTTATACAGATTAAAAAAATTATATATATATATATATATATATATATATATATATATATATGTATGTATATATATATTAATTCAAATTAAAATTATATTCATTAATTTATTAATTTATTTTTATTTGTTGTTTAATTTATATTAATTAGTATATTATATTATTTAATAATTTATTATATATATTGTAGAGGGAGGTTCAGGAAAAAATTAAAAAAAAAAACAGAAAACTGAAGAACACCCTGGTGGCCCTTCATCTGAACGGTATGCACTTGTGCATAGGGCTGTAAACGAACCGAACGAACACGAACGGAGGCTTGTTCATGTTCGTTCGTTTAACTTAACCGAACAAACGAACGAACACGAACGGTAAACGAACGAGATTTTTTGTGTTCATGTTCGTTCGTTAAGAATTTTTGTTTGTTCGTGTTCGTTTATGTTCGTTCATTAAGAGTTAAACGAACGTAAACGAACGAACTTAAATGAACATAAACGAACGAACCCAAATGAACAAAAAACAACCACCATACTCATCATTTCGTTCGTAAAAAATACCTTAACTAAATGAAAAACCGATTAACTTAGGAGGTATAAAAAATATATTCTAAGAAATCAATTTACTTGATGATTATGCATATTAATTTCATATTATATAAATATGTTTCTATATATAAACAGACATAAACGAACATAAACGAACGTAAACGAACGTAAATGAACGAACATTAACGAACATAAATGAACGAACGTTCACGAACATAAATGAACGAACGAGACCATTGTTCATGTTCGTTCATTTAACTAAACGAACAAAAAACGTGTTCATGTTCGTTCATTTATTAAATAAACGAACTTCCCGCCGAACGGTTCACGAACGGTTCGCTGAACGTTCGGTTCGTTTACAGCCCTACTTGTGCATATAGGTAAATTATGTTGTTTTTTTGGTTTTCATGCACAAGTGCATGTTACAAATTACTTGTATGCACAAGTGCATACCATCCAGATGAAGGGCTAGCAGGGTGTTCTTCAATTTTCTGTTTTTTTAGGTTTTTCTCTAAATCTAACCCATATATTGTAAACTATTAAAATTGACTAATTCTTTTTACATTTCAATTTTTTTAATTAACTTATCAACTAACCTTTTTAAGTATAACTAATTAATCAATTAACTTATTAGCATTGTTTATCAAACGAGGCCCAATATCAATGGGGGCTCAATTGCTCTATTTTAGGTATGGGAATGATGCGGAGACGTCAATCCCCATCATCGATCCTTCGTTTTTCTTCTTCTTTCTATTTATGTAAGTTATTTTAAATAACATACATGTTTAAATCTCACATATTCCCAATAAAATTAAAATCAAATGAAATTTAATTTAATACAAAAAAATCACATCATATAATAATTAATAATCTAAAACCAAAAGCATCCTTAGGTAGAAAATTTTCAGTGTAAAAATCACATTCTAGGAAAAAAAATACATTTTGCATCACTGTATTTAGTTATTGAGTTTATTTTTATATCCCACTACAAGAAAAACCCTTATTTCACCGACGGATTTAATCCGTTAAAAACTACCCGACCGATTGCGACGGATGGTGACACTTTATACCCTTATAGTTACAGATTAATCTTATATTATTAAATAAATAACCTTAAATGATAGAAAGTGTAATGCATTAAAAATATATCGTACGTATTTATGATATTTAATAATATAAGATTAAATCCAAAAAAATTTGACATTGGACTCATTTTGAACGTATTGACCTGACAATAAAAATGATGAACATTGTAACAAAAAAATAAACCTATTTTTTGATGTATTTTAGTTCATTTGATTATGTATATTAATATAATAATGGAGCATTTTGGTTGATGGGATTAGAAAAAAATATTATGCATAAATTTTGACTATTTCAGGAATAGGCTTTGAAAAGTGTCTAAAAATGAATTTGGTTGATAGAATTGACTATTTTAGTTAATTTTTTATTTTTTTAATTTGTAGTTTTACCTGCCATGTAGGTTGCTGTTATGTTTTTAGGTAATATGAATATATGAACCACCATGACCTTGATGTTTGCATTAAACTTGTCAGAAAGGTTGTACACCTCTGATTTAAGGTTGGTTATTGATTTACAAAAAGTAATCAGAAGCTGAAACTGTTTTGAGAATTTGGTCACATTTTATTACCAAATGTTTTGAACAACTATCTAATCAAATTCAGCCATATCATAGAAACAGAGTAATACTGTCTAGAGGGGAGGGAGTAAAAGCACAAAATCTAACTTATAATAACCAAAACCTCTAATCCTCTTTGTTGTCCGACTCATCCGCGGATCCCTCCGCCACATTTTCTGTTTCCTGCTCCACGTCATCTTCGTCATCGCTGTATTCACTCTCATCATCATCATATTCATCTTCCTCCACTTCTTCCTCCTCGACCCCATCCTCAACCCCTGCTGCTGCACCCTCCTCCACCTGAACCCCCCCACCCCTCGTCCCAGCTCTCGTCCTTTTCAAAACCTTCAACTTTAAACTCATCTTCGTATCGCACCCAAGCCACGAGTCACTCAAGCAGTACAAAGTTAGATTATAAGTCCCCTCTTCAGGAGCCAAAAACCGACCTATAACCAACCTCGATCCATTTCTCACTTTCTCAACAGCTTCTTTAACAGCACAAGTCAGTTCCTTTGGGCTCGCCCCCGCCCATTCCTTTGATTCACGGATCACTTTTGGGGCGGCAATCAGGGCGGCAGATTCATCCATGAAGCTCACTTTTTGTGATATCCAAACGTTGTTGGAGTTGGGGTCCGCGAGTAGTAACCAGAAGTTTTCCTCTTTGTGGAAAGGGTAATGGGGGCAATGTGGGAGGGCTCGAACCCTGTGGTTCTTACGGTTAAGTGTGACCCAACCACGCATTGTAACTATGTCGCCTTCTTGTATTGCTTCTTCACCTTCGGTCTCGCATTTGATGTCGAAGGTGATGGAAGGCATCATTTCGAGAACCACTTCTACGTCTTGGGACTCGGATGGAGAGAATCCGGCAACTTTTGTTAGCAACTCCGCACGCTCTTGTTGGTTTAAGTCGCGAAAATCCTCAAAAGTACGAATTTTCTGCAAGCAGAGAAAGGGTATTAAGCAACTTGAAGCCAAAGTACTTTCTTGACACAATCATCACATAAAATCTTAACCTTTTGTACAAAAGCTTGATAACATACATAATAAACAATAGAGTAACTTACTTTTTTCGTCCCTGTGGTTTGTTAAAAGTTGCGGATTTCGTCCCTATTTCTATTTTTGTCCCTAAGGCCAAATTCCAAAACACTACTTTTAAGTATGAAGAACTAAAATAGAAATGAATTGTAAACCATAGGGATGAAAAAATAAATAAAGTTTAAACTATAAAGACGAAAAAGGTATAAACCATAGGGATGAAAATCATAATTTCAAAATCATAAGGACGACAACTAAATTTTCAACAAAACACAGGGACTAAAACGTAATTTACTCTAGCTAATAAAATGCGGGTGATGAAACGTTATTGACCAGTGTATCTCTTGTTTGCAATAGAGGAATATAAAGTAGGCGTTAACTCTATCTAATGACACTAACAAATTTAGCTCGACTTGTAGTATGCATTCTTCTCAAAACCTTAGATCAAGATTTTAACCAAAATGCAAAAATAACTGAAGTTAACATGGGAAGGGAGGGATGAGGGGGTGGCATACCTTCCTGGCAAGCTTCTTAAGAACGGCCTCACTGAAATGTGGCAGTTGCAAGAAAGGGGCGATTCCTTCGGTGGATCCTCCAGCTGCTTTTCGTGCACTGAGTGGAACTGCCTACATGTAACATTGTGAAAATTAGCAGCATGTAAAGATGGAAAAAATATATGAAAAAAAAAATCTTATTCTTCACTACCAAATTGTATTTATGACCAGCTTAGCATTTGTGATACGAGTTACTAATGCAAAGATAATACAAAAAATGAACGTTCAGATAGAACCTAATGTTTCTTATAGCAAGCATGTAAATGGACTTCTCAAGGAAAGTCCATAATTACAGGTTCAGTGATATATTACCATAATTCTCGAACAACTAAAGGTGGTAAGAAATCAGTGAATACATTCAATGCGTTACCAAAAAAAAGTGATTTCAAATAATCAAAAACAGATAATGAGATGATTTACACGTAATGTCCATAAAATCTCCTAGCAACTATTTTTAAGCCACTTGCAGTGCAAAAGGGATCTAAGATGTGTTGTTCGAGTTGTTATATTGTTATAGTTTCAGCCATATACTCATGAGTTCTTTCCTTTAGCAGCGAGACAATATGAACAATATCAAATTCCAACATGGCGATTGGCGAATACTAAATAATACGACGTGTATATAAAAACACATGCACTGAAGTATCTAACTTGATATACAAAATATTGTCACTGTTTTAATCAAAATTACTCCAAATCCAAAATCTATAGAACTTATTACAAACAGATATAAAAACCAAAAGGCACTTTATTCCAGAGGGGAAAACCCCTTTAAAAATCATCCAAATATAAACACAGGATCAACCTAGCTAAATCATGCATGTCCACGAGAACTATGATAGGTAAGAGCAAAAATAAATAAAAACAAAAAACAAGACATTCATAGTTTATGAAAAAGCACACCGAAAAAGAATTGTAGTATTAAAAGCATCTCACCCTCTTCCAAGAATGGAAATCTGGCGGCTAACTTTATCTTCATTCACCGTCCTATGTTCTTTTTAAGTATTTTCAGAACTATGTTCGTAGTTAAGAGTTAAGATTGCTATGACCATATTTGCAGATATAGGTAAAGCATATGGCACAAACTGCAAACAAATGCTAGTTTCTCTGTCCCATAAAAAAAACCAACACATAACATTTTGGGGTGTCCCAAAATAAATACAACATTTCAGTTATGGGTAAGCTTTTATACCTACTTTAAGTTAGTAACTTCAATTGTGGTCCACTTGTTAAGGGGCATCATAGACATTTGGTAGATTGACAAACATTATGATACATACAAAACTTGCAAACATTGTCAATTTGTCATTCCCAATTATAAAGAAATTAGTAAGGTTAAAGAATGATTCTGATAATCATATATCATTTCACTGTTACATCGCATCTTGTCATCTAGAAAAGATACGCTTTGATATGAGCACATCTCAAGGAACCTATCAGACTTGATATTCTGGGGAAGGTACTAACAGAGTGCTGCTATGCATCACTGGTGTTACAATATCACAATTAAACAGATAACTAGATAAAACATAATATTTGTTTTTCTTATTTTGAACAAAAATAGAAGCAAACACCACCTGTATTATGCTCTGTGAGAGCTCAACCACCCCAATTGCAGGTCTCAGCCACCCGTGCCCGTGTGGGGGACGCTGTAGCACTGCCATCTACAACAAGAAAGAAATACCTTTAAATAAACTATCACAACTGCCATGAGAGTTAACGCTTGAAAATTATAACATACATATATACACAAGATTTAGTAAACATGTCAATGCACAAGGGAAACATCAGACTAAGCCCCCTTGCACCACCCCAAACCAAAAAAATACTGGCACCCATAAAAGACGGCAAACAAAGATTTGGATGTTTGAGTTTAAATTATCTAAATATCATTTCATTCTCAAGTTTTAAGAATTATAATACAAGGAAAAAAGTGCCTTAGAACATAGAGGTGCGTAAAATTAAGCTTATCAGCCAAAAATCGGCAACCGAATATCCATCCACCTCCATGATAAAGATCCGCTGAACAAAGCTTCCGTTTACCATTCACACAATTAATGCTATCTATGCAAGACGACAGCAGGACGAATCAGTAAGTATGCTAGGCACTGCATCAAATCTTTTTTTACTTTCAGCTTTCCAATCATCTTATCTTGGTAACACTTCATAGGATGATAGGAACACTAAATAAGCAAAGGTTCGGACGTAACTCAATGATAAGAATGTGAAATATTTATTATCTCGCATAGAAGCAGTTTTTCGTATCCATAACCCTCGCTAGAAATGCTACCCATGTTCCTAAAACCAAGCAAGTTGCACCAACCATTAAAGTACTCAACAGATATGTCCTAAAAAATATGGTCCACCTTTCTTGATCCAACATTATATACCTCAACAAATCGCAATTGTTAAGACATAAGTGAAAAAATCATAAACAGGTCATTTTGTTTCTTCAACCAATGATATAGTTGCAGATATTGGAAAGTCTGGAATGTTAATAAGTATATAAACTATGATAAGTCCACATATATTGCCAAGTCGCACCAGGGGATAAAAGTATATTAACCAGAAGAAATGAGGTTAAACAGGTATAGAAAAAGTTCTAAAAGATGAAACTTCAGTATTGGCTACCAGATAGTAGTGTTATCACATAATATAAGAGAATGAAACAGAAGGAAGACTTTAAATAACCTTTTCCCTTATAAGTAAAAGCAAAGTACACAAACCTTCATTAACTCTTCAAGAAGGCGAGGAGCAACCTCAAGTATACGTTTGAAATCACGCTGCAAGGATGGAGATAGGCATGCTGACTCACGGGTTAGTTGGGCTTGAACTAACAATTCAGTCTGCAGTTAAAATTGTGTAAGCAGTGTCAATAGCAAGTATCAAAAGATTAACACCCACAGAGAGTTAACCATAGACATAAATAAATATAACCTTCACTAGAGCTGGATGCTGCTTCCAAAACTTGGCTTGTTCTTGCTTAATGTTCTTAAGGTCCAGATTCAACTCACTTCTGACCAGAACAAACAGTCTCTGAAGGGGTTCTCCGTCACTCCGACGCACAGGAATTTCCATGTATTCAGCTGCTTTTATGAAAACATCCATCACCTTACTGTATTGTTGAAAGACCATATCAGAGATTAAAACAAGGACAACAATATGTTATTTTAGTTAATGTAGATATAGATATAGATTCTAGAGAGAATACATGTACATATAGATTCTCATTCAATGTTGACGGATTGGAAGATGTTATGCCACAGAAAAGGAGTAGAACGGAAATACAAAAATAGTGATATAAGAATAGTTTGTCCCAAGAAACAAAGCAGAACAATATTCACAGAAAAACCATCCAACTAACTCAAGTATGTTTTAGTTAAAAAGTCCAAAAGTCAGATTTAATTTGTACCTTGGAGCCAAAGAGGGCTTCATGAGATAGAAATATGCAGATAAAGTATGCTTCAAGACATAGTTTCCAGTATATTTAGATGATCTTGATAAGTACATAACAGCCATCACCAGGGGCAAAATAATGCAAACTCCAACAATCCCGAGTAAATTTACTGCACCCGACGTCCCATCAATGTTCAATAGAAACTGAGGGAGGGCGATACCCATTTGAAGACCCTGAAATAATCATATTCAAATCAATTCATGTTGTATACCCTAGTGCAAGGAGACAGTTGAAATAAATCCAAGTTGACAAGGAGATAAATCACCACGCTAATAGTGGAAGATATGATACCTGCCTGCCATCAGGATGGCCATATTTTTCAAAGTTCTCACGCGATGTTGGATCTGTTAGAGCCTGATAAGCCTTTGATATGTATTCGACAAAATAATTGTGGGCCTCTGAAGGAGCAAATAAAAAGTTATCACCAATAGACATCATGTACATAGCATCAAGCACATGTGTGCAAAAGGGATAGAATCCAAATAGAGGGTCAAAACAAACATATACCTGGATCTGGATTTTTATCAGGATGGTACTGGATGGAAAGTCTCCTATATGCCTTCTTGATTTCTGAATCCGTAGCTCCATGTTCTAATCCAAGAATACTGAATGGTTCAAACACTTCTACCTGCCAAATAAGGAAAGAAGAGGGATACACATAATGAGTAGCACAAAATATGAGTCTTGTTCCAAATGAAAACTCCCTCATTCAGCACCTCAAGAATATGCATACTATAGTGGAATTTTTGGAACCTATGCATAGTTTTCAGTTTACCTCATGGCTGCTACTTTTTATGTGATATGCCAACAGCACCATGATGACCCAAAGCATAAGAAGAGTCAAGTTACTATACGTTGAAAAGTTTGATATCTGTTGAATAAAAACCAAAAAAGAATTCAGAAATAGGTATATACAATACAGACATAAAAATTAATGGATCGCTACAACTTGGATGCACATCTATAGAATTATAGGTCGGTTAGAAAACTGACACGCCTAAATATGGACTTGCGGTACTTCCCAGACTGCATGCATACTGAACACTGGCACTTGGTGATTGTGGCCTTCTTAGTAGCTAAATGATATAACTGGAATATTGTGTAAGGTACCAAAGGCAGAGCCAATATTGAGAAAATAAAGATCGGGAAAAGCGTATTGCTATCTTCTGATGCAGCCATGTTGAATATATCTTCTCAGAGATAGTAGGGCTTTGCTAGGTTGTCACCCTGCAGTGGAGATTATAGTTAGGATCAGCAAAAGCATATCATGTAACATAAGGTAAGAAAAAAAGAAGCTTGATATCATAAGCATGACTCCGCAACAACTCATTCAACAGTTAATATATTATATACGTACTCAGCAATAATTATGAAAACATAATCAACATAAGAACATAAGGACGCTTATGATATAAGCAAGTACATCCAATGTCACTTCCTATTTTTAATAGGTGATAGATAATGTTGGATGTTATGCTTATTAAGGCAGGAAACACAATATAGGATGCTGCTTTGTCGAGTCCAATCACATGGGAGGCACCTTATGCTCTTGTTTCAGCCATAACCCAGCCATTATCTAAAGTCCAAATGTAACATAACATGACACCGTAAAGATAAGGCGTCTCTCTATTAATTCATGTGTAGTGTAACCATTTCTCAAATTTGCTTCCAAGATGGTGTAATAGAAGGTCAATCTTACAATGACCTCCATGTGTACTTGTACAATTGTTGGAAATTGTGGAAAGAAACTGAAAATTGTAAAAGTAGTTAATGGAACACATTCTTTAAGTTCCACTAGAAATTAGTTGGTCAAGCCTAAACCTGTCTGGCTAAGATCTACTCTGCTAGACCATGGCATGCCAACATATCTAAACTGGCAATAACATTTAAGTACATAGTTCTTGGTGACAAGAAAAAGCATCATGTAAAATTTTCAAATATGACCTAGTTCACAACCTGTTGTATGTAAATAGACAACCCCACCAGAAGAGAACCAAGTCTGCTAGGACATCATTTATTTTATTTTAATTTTTGCATTGAACATCAGTGTCTCTTGAAACTCACCATCTAGCACTCTATCACAATACACAAATGACACCACGACATAACCATTAAATGTACAAACGCCATTATTGGATTAGAGAGGAAGGATGTGTGCAGTGTGATACTGCACCTTCTACTCCCCACTCGCACAAAGATGACTGTTAAATTTAGTGGTACTCCTGATATCACATAAATACAGATAAATTTCTAAAGTTGTTATGGTACTACCCGATGAATTCTAAGATCGTACAAATATTTGAGAAGTTATCTAAGGCATACCAAACAATTCATTGTTATTAATCCTTGAGGCAGATTGTGTAATGTTGTCTTTGTTCTCTGGGTATGAAACGAAAGCATGGAAATTGCATATGGATACGAATACTACAAAGTAGATGAAGCAATGCAAACAGAATTCTCCTCATATAGTAAGGCATATCTGAGTGTAGACCACCGTACGGATATGGTGGAATGGACGGTCAAAGCAAAATTGGAAGCATCCACCACAACAGACAGATATTTCAACTATGGTATTGACTACTGTGATAATGCATATCTGGCTTAAATGCTGGTCCTTTTCATTTTGGCCATTTAAGAGCTTCATCTTATAAGTCCAGTTTATATAGTGTCAGAAAAAATAAAGATGCAATTGTTGATCTTATTTACTTCATATGAGAAGATATAGAGACAGATACAAATGATGCATGAAGAAAAGAAGAAAATAGTATAATTGAACCCTAAACCAATAAGGATATTGAGCTTCTGATGCTTTACTAAGCATCCAAAATTGCTTACTCTAAGCTTGCAATTCCTTTTACTTGCCTTGTATTTGTTGCGTTTATTTTTGCGTCAAATGAAAATAGCATACACTTTATGCTTGATAAAATCAATTTCTTAATCCACTTGATTACTAAAAAAAGAAGCGTGCACAGTATATGCCGCCTTTCCTCTACCGTAGAGAGATTGTTTCCGTGAAGACCCCCCCCCAAGCTCGCGTGAAAGTTTTGGAAATTCTTGAGGCAGAAACTTTGAAGTTTTTGAATAGTAATTGAGGAGCTTGATATGGTGGAGATAAATTGTAACACCAGAGTGTGTGAATAGGCATCAAGGAGACAGAGTACAGTACAGGCAATAACAACAGTGGAGAAAGTACAATAAGCTAAACGGCTCAAAATGAAGTGCAGCCACTATCTATCCTATGACACTGTTGCCCTGTATATCGGCTCTATTACCTTCCCCCCAACCCATCCTCTATCTCTCGTTGACCCTCCTCACCCCGTTGACCGTTACGATCTCCACCTTCCTCACCAAGTCACTGGGGTTGTTTTCTGTCTCCAGCAAATGTGCCCAAACCACCACAATCTGCTCTCTCAATTTATCCATGACAGGTGCAACTCCATCCAACATGGTCGGCCACAGGTCCATCTCAGCATCCACATTTTTGCAACTTCTAACTTTATCCCATGCACCTTTTTTTATCCTGCGCCGTCTCAACCTCTGCATCCTTCTTAATCCACTTGATTACTATGGAATTCTGAAAAAAAGGAATGTCTGGCTTTTCCTATTCTAGTGCAAGTTCTTGCTCGGTATAAATCGCTTCACTGGACTGGGCCACCTTGAATGCTTGAGCCGCATGCGAGGAGACCCGCACGTAAGGTTCTTAGGGGGATCTGATCGTTGCATTCTTTATTTATTTGAAGTTACATTATTAATTGTTTGAATTACCAAGCATACTCTAGTTTTGAGTGCTACGACGTTGATTACAAAAACCATAATTTATGCTAACACGCTAATCAATTCATCTTTCTAGTATCTTACTAAGTTTCTAAACTGAACTTTTTCCATTACAAGCAAGTAACAGGACAATAAAGTTGGTAAAGACTAGCGGAATAATCTTAAAATTCTATTTGAGGATCTTTTAGTGTGTCCTTCATTGAAGTTTTCTTTCTAGTTATAAAATCAAAGCAAGAATCTCTTTCCCATCACTCAGATCTATATTCATAACCACAAAAATATCCTTGTGAACGAATATTGCTTGTTGTTAGTGCAATATGTCTTCAAGGTTTAAATATAGAAAGGTCAAAGTCAAAGTCAATGTATTGAGTTGTATTGTGTTGTTTACACCTTGTATTGTGTTTAGTATAAATAGGTTTTGTTGTGTGTTAGTTTAGAAGACTCTTAGAATCACTCTCATTATTCATAACTCATATCTTAGAGAGAGAAAGGGCAAAACTCATATCTTGTATACAATGTTCTTGATAAATGGATGACAAATTCACATCTTCTCTATCTTGATTGATCTTTAGGGTTTAACAATTGGTATCAGAGCACGTTATTGAAGATCTTGTTTAACAATTGGTATCAGAGCACGTTATTGAAGATCTTGGTTTAACACTTGCCTATACGTCTCGAAGAATAGCATTGATCTTCATACGCGTTACCTCAATTACCTGTCTCCCTCAAGCAAACATATGCAGCCTTTTCTATATGTCTGAGATGATCAACAACTTTGGTTGGGATAGCATTATTCAAATAAGAATAGAGATCCTTAAACTTCTGAGGTCAATCTATTTAGCAAATTATCAGCAATAACTCTCTATACATGCTGACAATTCTGATCTAGTAACCATTTTTCCTTGAGAACCCAAACACACATCGATGATGAAGTTAACATTAGTCAGTTGCCGTCAAAACTAAAACGTGAATACTGAATTTGACAAACGTTTCAAAAAAAAATTACGAAATTACTTCTGCAGAAACAATGAAGCACAATTCAACTGTAACCGAAACTAAAAGTTCGATTCATGTATAATAAACGTTTACACAAACACAAATACACACAGAGCTAACCAGACGCACGCCGAGATGGAAGGTGAATGAACTAGATAACTTTGAAAAAAGTATGCAACACAAATCTGCAAATGTGAACAGCATAAACATTTAGGTGATTCTGAAGTGCTGAGTGATTGATTTACCTTGTGGATGATTGTTGATCAGAAGTCGACCGGAGAATGGGAAGGGCCGGAACCTGACCTGGTGAGGACTTCCTTCCAACGAAAAGGAGCCCTAGTTGTTTAGATCTTTACGTAAACAAACGTACTTCCTTGTTTATGACTCATTGATACGTAATTCATTTCTTCCTTTTTTTTCTTTTGTGTAAATTACATATTTTGTCACTGTCGACTCTCTTGTATAAAAACTATGGATTAGGTAACTCAAATAAACTAATTACAAATATGGTCCCTGTGGTTTCATTTTTGTTGCGAATTGGGTCTTTTAACTTAACTCTATTAAGTTTATATATGTTAAATCAGGGTAATATGGTCAATTTATTATTTTTCAATGCATATCTTTTGGTGTACGTGATTTGGCGCCGTTAGTATAAGTGTAAAGAAAAAACAAAAGTATAAAACTCATCCTCGTCCTCATCCCTATGTATAGCCTCCTCCGGTCAAACCCAAATCAATTTTCGGTCATCTTCTCCGGTTAATACCCCGTTTCCGGCCACCACGTGATACAGCAATCACACATAAAATTAAACACCGCATACACACCAAATCCAAGTCTCACTATTACACACAGATTTTCGTCCCTATTTCACTATGTTCTAAAACATATCGTATTCCCTAATGTAAAAACCCGATGAACCCATCATCTCTGGCCACCCAGATCAAAAAACCTTCCAGTTTTTGGTGTTCATGATCGGTCACAACTCGCTTAAATTGAAAGGTTTGTATTTAACACACAAATCAAAGTGAGTAAACCATAAAGATCGCTCCATATTCTCGGTTTTGGAGGAAACACTTTTTGCAAATGACTTGACTATGGTTTTGGAGGAAACAACTTCTCAAGAAATTCATTGGTCCTTTTATACCCAAGAGGATGTAATGACTCGAGTACTCGACTATGGTTTTGTGGAGTTGTTCTTCGATGCATTTATCTCAATCAAAGTTGTTACAGACCCGACCAGTGATGAAAACTCCATATTTGCACAAATGGGGTGCAGCGGTCGTTCGAGTTCAGGGTCGGGAAGAGCAACATTAACCAGGTGGGGCTTTGGGTAGAGTTGCAGGTGGTGGTGAACGCGTTGACGAAAGCTAGAGATCGGTGGAAAAGGGAGGGGCTTCCGACTTCGTCGACAATCGAGCATATGCCTATATATGCATATGGTTGTGTGAATGTATACATATATAAAGTAGATATACAGTGATGGGTTCTTTGACATCCTATAGTTGTGTGTATATACATATAATATATAGTATATTAATTTTCTTTTACATATATAAAAATTATATATCTTTTCATTTAAAAACACAAAAATACCCTCGATTTAACGGAGTTAAGGTTAACATCGTTAGGGTCAAGGGACCCAATCCATAAAAATAGTGAAACCATGATAACCATATTTGTAATTGTTTTGTTTGTAGGATCCGGTCCAAATTCTAATATAACCACAGGGACGAAATTTGTAATTTACTCTTCTTTTTGCTAAAAATGGAGTAATAAATTTAATTGGTTAAACAATTTAAAATGCTAATGTTTTCTGAAGGAGTTTTTACCAAAAATAATCATTTATGGCAATAAATTAAAGGGTTTTAAAAAATAGCTATAAATTCTATTAATTATAGAATCCATTTTTTATGGGTTGGTGAGGCAAATCGGTAGAAAAATTAAATAGGTCATTTATTCTGAAAATTAGTCATTTTTAAGAAAATTTGGCTGAGACATTTGGCAAAATCCATGTGTCAACACATGGTTGGTTGGTGAAATCAAAGATGGGTCTCACATGTTAGATTGGCAGAATTCGGAATAGTGCCTTAAAAATGTTGGTGTTTGGACTATTTTATGTAGATTTTGATTAGTTTTATAGGCATGAAGTCAATAAGATAAGCCTTTCAATGACTCCGAGGCTTGAATTGGTTATTACTAAGGACATAAACAACCCGTTACGAGTTAAGTTGCAATAAAGTTTTAAAATGTTGGTGTTTCAACTTACATTTTGAAAGTATATATATGGTTTTAAATAAATAAAATTTGACAAGCATTTGTACTAAATACAGTACACGGTGTTTATATTCTTTAAAGTTGTAATAATCATTTTTAATGTTGTTAGTTGTTGAGTATTTGATAATTAGTTTAAAAAATAAATAAAATAAAGACAAGTAAAGCTTTATTATTCCTTTGATGATTAATTCTAATGGAGATTTTGAAACATCATAAATCAAAAATGCAGATTTTGAAATATCATAAATCAAAACTTTCAGTTTGTGAACCATTTCACATTTAAGGGATTCAGTGACCATTTTATGTTCCTAATATATGAATGATAACAAAGTTGGTTTCATTTTATTTTCCTATAACGAGAAGTTTTGAATCATGATACCCTAGAATGAAGGTTCAGATTCGTAGTTTCTTAAAATAAAAACATAAACAAATGGACAATTTGCCTTATTCTATATTGATTTATTTGGTATCTTAAATGATCATTCAAGACGAAGCAAGTTGCCTCACATTAGAAACTGATTTATGGCAACTTGAATTCGTAAACATTTAAGTCTGGGAACTAATAAAAGCCAAATTTGTTACCTTTTACCACATGGGTAACATAAGAAGAGCATATTCAAATGTTGTATTTATTGAGAACTCGATTTACATAGGTCTTCTAAGACAACGCTAGCGTCTCATTGCCTGGATTTTAGTGAATCTCAATATCAATATGTGAAAGGTTTCATCAAAATCTTTCACATAGTAAGTACTTGATATGAAACGTTTAGTACTTTAGGGGTTGTTTACCAAAAAAACATGGGTAAGTACTGAACCGAGCAAGAAGTCTGACTGAAATAAATGATGAAATACACAACTTGTTTATTAGCAACAGATTACAAATACAGTAAAATAGAAACTCTAGTTATCTAAGAACTTACAACGTAAACCTAACTAGAGAGAGAAAGAAACAAGAGCTAATATTGAGAGAAATCAGATGAGAGAAATCGTGTATCTGATGAAAAAGAAGAGATCTTCACATTAAATACTTCAATCTAACATTTTCATAATCAATCCCTGAGATGATACGACTTCAGTCCTTGTAGTATGCATAAAGTACTCCGCTACCCTTTAAGAACTTCAAAATGTGAGACACAGTCCCTTGTGTCCACAACAATCAGCTTCTTGTCCAAAACAGCCTTCTCATTTTATTTGCTACAAATAATACCCTAAAAATAAGAAAACATTTTAAGTTAGTCAAGATTGTTTAAATTCAATAACATCATTTAACACCCGCCCTCAATCTTGACTTTGGAATAAATCTATCATTCTTAATTTCTTGCACAAATAATCATGCTGAAATGAAGAGAGAGATTTAGTGAAGATATCTGCAGTATTTTCCAAAGATTCAATCTTAACAGTTTTTAATACTCCACTTGCAACTTTATTCCTTACTTGATGAACATCGATTTCAATATGTTTAGTTTTTTCATGAAAAACATGATTGTTTGCAATTTGAATTGCAGATTTGTTATCACACAGAATATTTACAGGAAGTAAATCAGTGATATTAAGACTTGATAAAATTTCTACAATCCAAAGTATTTCACAAGTAACAGCTGCCATAGCTCGATATTCAGATTCTGCTGAAGATCGAGATACAGCAGTTTGTTTTTTTACTTTTCCAAGAAATTAAACAATTTCCCAGAAAAATACAATACCCTGTCACCGACCTTCTAGTTGATAAACATTTTCCCCAGTCAGCATCCACAAAAGCAGATAATTTGAAACAATCAGAAACAGTAAATGAAATACCTTTACCTGGAGCCTTCTTTAAATACCGTAATACTCTAAGAGCTAAATTCAAATGAGAATGACGAGGAGCATGCATAAATTGACTAAGACAGTGTACTGCAAAAGCAATATCCGGTCTTGTAGCCAAAAGATAAATGAGTCTTCCAATTAACCGTTGAAAACCAGAAATATCAGCTAAAGGAGGATCAGAAGCAGAACCTGACGACTCGGTTACTATCATATTTATGTCCATTGGGGTATTGATAGGCTTACATCCTAAATAACCGAAATCATTCAATAGTTCTAAACAATATTTTCTTTGACTCATACACAGCCCTTCCTTGGATTTTAAGATTTCTATTCCTAGAAAAAATTGTAAACTTCCAAGGTCTTTAATCATAAAATTTGTTTGCAGATGTTTTTTAACTCTGTGAATTTCACTATTACTATTTCCAGTTATGACAATATCATCTACATACACAAGAAGAATAATGAAAACTTTCCCAGATTTAAGAGTAAACAAAGAATAATCACTATTATTTTGATCAAACCCATATTCAAATAAGCAATTTGACAGCTTCTCATACCACTGACGAGGAGCCTGTTTTAACCCATACAAGGATTTTACTAATTTACAAACTTGATCATCATCATTAGAAAAATACCCTTCAGGTAAAGTCATATAAACCTCTTCTATTAAATCACCATATAAGAAAGCATTATTCACGTCAAGTTGATATAAAGGCCAATTAAATTGTACAGACAATGCAATAACACATCTAACGGTTATCATTTTAACTACAGGAGAGAAGGTTTCTTCATAATCAAGATCTTCTCTTTGACTATAGCCCTTGGCAACAAGCCTAGCCTTGTACCTCTCTATTTCCCCGTTGGACTTATATTTAATCTAATAAATCCATTTGCACCCTATAGGTTTTCTTCCTGGTGGAAGGTCTGTAATAATCCAAGTGCCATTCCTATTAAGAGCTTCCATTTCATTGTTCATTGCAATTACCCAATTAGGATCCTTGCAAGCCTCAGAATAACTACTAGGTTCAATGGATTTATTTAGATTTGACACAAAACAAAAATTATCTTTTGTTAGATGAGAGTAGTTTACTACTCTTTCAATACCATATTTTACCTTGCCTTCGATAACAAAATCATCAAATTTTCGAGGAAATTGAGAAGTTCTACTAGACTGTCTTATAGAATGAGAAGAAGAATCAACACGAAGATTTTGAGGATCATTACCCTCAGGAGGGGGGTCTACAACATCATGAGTATCATGCTCATTATCAGTTTCTGCACTTCCTTGGTTCCTAGCAGACAAGGTAGCGTCAGTACCAGTTAACTGGTTGTCAACACTACCTATACTACCAGAGGAATTAGGACAATTATTTTGAGTTGTAGACCAAGCCCTAGATTCATCATTGGGTAGATTTTCAGAAAGTTCATTAGTAGAACTAGTAACAATATCAAAAAAAATCAAAGTATTCAGATTTTCAACATAAGACTCCACATTTTCACTCATTTTAAAAGGGAACACAGTTTCATAGAAAGTTACATCTCTAGATACCAAAAATTGCTTAGTATCAAGGCTGTACAGTCTATAGCCCTTTTTTGAATTTGAATATCCGAATAAAACACACTTTTCAGTCCTAGAGCTGAACTTATCAAAATTGTTTTGTTTAACTGCAAAGCATAAACACCCAAAATTTCTTAAATGAGTGAGAACAGGAGGGAATCCGTAGATAACTTCATAAGGACTTTTACCATTTAATATGGATGACGGAGTTCTATTTATCAAGTAAGTGGCTGTTGGACAACCAAGGGGGGGGGTTAGGTTGTATTATAAAAAATCTTACTTTCAAAAATTCTTTTGTAAATAAATACAGAGTAAATATAGTACAATACAGAAGAGTATAAATACAAACAGATACACAGAGATTGTATAAATAAATATAAATGCAAAGCAGTTTATATAAACAGATATAATAAAGCACAACGGAAAAAATAAAGAGATAAAGGAAAGAGAATACTTGACACCGAAATTTTAAAGTGGTTCACCAATCACGCGGTTGGCTAGTCCACCTCGAGAAAACACTTCTCGGAGATCCAATAAGAAAACGTGTTCTTTACGGTAGAACACAAACCTTAGTACAACAAATGCGAATCACTCTTCTTTGAGAGAATTATGTGGATCACTCACTCTATTCAAACACTTACAAGAGGGTATAATTTTAATATGAATAATCACTCTTGTATAAGGTTTATCACTTGGATATTTTTAGAGAGTTTGATCACTTGAGTTGTGTTGCTGATTCAACTAATCGAGAGATTTTAATCTGCTATCAACTCAAGATTTCTTACTCAAAAACGTGTTTTATAATTTTAACAGTTTAATTATCAAGAGAAGAGGCTGCAGAGTCTTTATCAAATGCAGAGAGGAGTTATTGTAAATTGGTAGCTTTGAATGCTGGTAGGTTGCATGTATATACTGGATGAGCAACAGTCCACGGGCTTTCGCGGTATACCGGCAATCCTTCGCGGTATACCGTGCAGAAGAAAAGTACATTGCAGAAGAGAAGGCCAACCCTGCAAAACAAAACGTAAACTTGTACCAGCGGTATACCGGCTATTCTTCGCGGTATGCCGTGCAGACAAAGGGAGCTTCCAACCAATCAGAGATATACACCATGCCTGCCGCGGTATACCGCCTGTACCTTCGCGGTATGCCGCCCAGAAAATTGTTGCAGGAAGCAGTACGCATGCGCAGATTCTTCTAGAAACAAATCTTTCACATTAAATGATCCAGCAAGATGATAAGATGTTGAGGAGAGCTGACTTGGTTTATTTAAAAAGACAGTATTAGAAAAATCCAAGTGGTATATTATTTTAGGGTGATTTATCATTTTAAAATTAAAACGACGAAAATCTTCAGTCTTGGATTCTTCAGATAAAATTATCGAGATTATTTAAAAGCTGCACACTCAGATAAAATATTAGATAACAAAGAATGCGGTGTGTTTTGTAATCATCAAAATAAATATGGAGATGTGATTTTATGTGTACCAAAAATATATCTTAATATTAAAGCTGGGTACACTTGCACCAACAATCTCCCCCTTTTTGATGATGACAAACACACGCTAAACAGGAGAGCATACTCGGTTTCTCTCCCCCTTTTGTCGAAGCAAAAAGGGTTAGGAAAGACGCTATGCTCCCCCTTGAAAGATGCTCCCCCTCAAAATCGGTAAGGGTGTGTTTCATCCAAAGGACTTGAGCACACGCTCTTGCGGCGGCTACATATTCCGCTTCGGTAGTAGACAACGCTACGGATTGTTGTTTCTTGGAGAACCAAGACACAAGTGAGAGACCTATAAAGGCACATACCCCACTAGTACTTTTTCGGTCAACAATAGATCCACCAAGATCGGAATCGGTGAAACACGTTACTTCTAACTCGGGTTTCTTTGCATACCATAAGCCAAGATTAGTAGTACCTCGTAAATATCGAAAAATACGCTTGACAGCTTCATAGTGAGTTTGTTTAGGTGAAGATTGAAAACGAGCACATAAACATATACTAAACATAATATCAGGTCTACTAGCAGTTAAATATAATAAACTACCAATCATACCACGATAAATCTTTTCATTAAAATCGTTTCCCTCCTCGTCACGTGATAATTGTAAGTTTGTGGTCATTGGAGTTTCAACGGGTTTGACATTTTCAAAGTTAAACTTTTTCAACATATCTTTACAATATTTAGATTGACTAATAAAAATACCAGTTTCACATTGTTTGATTTGCAATCCTAAGAAGTATTTTAACTCTCCCATCATGCTCATTTCAAACTCGCTTGTCATTTTCGCAGAAAATTCATTACACAGTTTTTCATTAGTGGAACCAAAAATAATATCATCAACATATACTTGCACAACTACAATATCATTTTGATCATATTTCACAAATAAAGTATTATCTATTTTACCCATAATATAACCACTAACAATTAGAAAGGTTTTTAATCTATCATACCACGCACGCGGAGCTTGCTTTAAACCATAAAGCGCCTTTTTCAATTTATAAACATGTGTCGGATTTTCAAAATTTTCAAAACCGGGAGGTTGAGAAACGTATACCTCCTCATTTATAATACCATTTAAGAAAGCACTTTTAACATCCATTTGAAATAATTTAAAATCTTTAGCATTTGCAAAAGCGAGAAGCATTCGAATAGACTCCAACCTTGCAACCGGTGCAAAGGTTTCATCGTAATCTATACCTTCTTGTTGATTGTACCCCTTGGCAACTAAACGTGCCTTGTTTCGTGTGACTCCACCGTTCTCGTCTATCTTGTTACGGAAGACCCATCTTGTGCCAATAATGGTTTGACTACTAGGGCAAGGAACTAAGTCCCACACATCATTCCTAGTAAATTGGTTTAACTCTTCTTGCATGGCCATTATCCAATCCTCATCACCTAAAGCTTCATCTATGGTTTTAGGTTCTATGGTTGAGATAAAGGCATGGAAAGCACAATGGGTATGGATTTGTGATCTAGTTGTCCTTTGGTTTAGGTCACCTATAATTTGATCTACGGGATGGCCTCGAGCGGTTCTAAGGTTAGGATCATCTATACCTTGTGGAATAAAGCAAGGAGGGGCATTACTAGATTCAATATTATTTGTGGAAGGTTGGGTACCTAAATCCAAGTTGCTAAGTTGTTGTGCTAAGACGTCTCCCTCACGGATATTGTCATTTGCTAAGGGTGCACTCGGTTTGGGAGGACTCTCGTCAAAGCTAACATTTAGGGATTCTTCTACAACCATGGTCTCCTTATTTAGAATTCTATAGGCTTTGCTATTCCAAGAGTAACCTAGGAACACTCCCTCATAGGCTTTGGCATCGAATTTGGTGTTTAAAATGAAGCATTTACAACCAAAAACTTTCAGGTGAGCTAAGGAAGGTTTTCTACCACGGTAAAGTTCATAGGGTGTCTTATTTAGGATATTTCTAACTAGGACACGGTTTAGCACATAGGTTGCGGTAGCAACGGCATCACACCAAAACTTTTGGGGAACTTGATGTTCGTTTAGCATGGTTCTACTCATTTCTTGCAACGTTCGATTTTTCCTTTCAACAACCCCATTTGACTGAGGAGTTCGAGGAGCCGAAAAGTTATGAGTTATACCATGTTTATCACAAAAGGCACCAAATTGGATATCATTATCGAATTCTCGTCCATGGTCCGTACGTATGGAAACAATCGTACAACCTTGTTGGTTTTGAATTCGTTTTCCCAAAATTTTAAACTTTTCAAAAGCCTCATTTTTATGTCTCAAAAATAAAGTCCAAGTATAACGGGAATAATCATCCACAATAACCAAAGTGTAAAAATTTCCTCCAAAACATTGAATAGCCATAGGGCCAAAAAGATCCATATGAAGAAGTTCTAAAACTCTTTGAGTAGAAATAACATTTTTAGATTTATGAGAAACGTGATGTTGTTTGCCGACACGACAAGCATCACAAAAATGATTATCAAACTTTAATTTTGGAAGGTCACTCACAAGCTCCTTATTTTTTAAGTTTTGCATTAATCTTAGATTAGCGTGACCTAAACGTCTATGCCATAAAGTAGAAACATCATAAATAGAAGATAAGCATACATTTTCAGATACAACAGTTTTGCAAATATATAAATTTCCTTTCACAGAACCAGTTAAAAGAACTTTGCCATTTTTCAAGATTTTGCACGAGTCTTCTTCGAAGACGACAGTTATACCATTTTTACACAATTGGCGAACACTTAACAGATTAAAATGCAAATTATCAACATGATTCACATCAAGAAATTTAACATTATTGCAAGAAACTGTACCTCTCCCAATTATATTTCCTTTGGAGTTTCCTCCAAAAATTACCAGTACACCATCACATGACTTATATGATGAAAAAAGATTGCTGTTTCCGGTCATGTGACGTGTGCAACCACTATCGAGTATCCAGTCCATATCAAGGTTTATCTACAATAATAAAGATGTAACTTTTATGGTCCCCATTTCTCGTGGGTCCTTGTAAATTAGTTTCAAGATAACAACCAACATATATATAAAGTTAAGCAAAATATATATATATAATAGATCAAAAAGAATATATATATATGCAGTACGTATGTATATATATATATATAAACAAAAGTACATATAACAATATATTACTTATATATACAAGAAAATATATCATATTTAAACTATATATATATATAATATATAACACATTTAAAACCATAAACGCATACCACCGGGATTATCATTACTGAACATTCCTTTTGGAATCCATTTATTTATCATTTTAATTTTGCGATTGTATTTATCATACACATAAAAACAAGCATTTATATTCGCATTATTTTTAGGTTTAGAATACTTATCGTTATACATGTGAGCATACGGTTTTCTCGTATTATAATTTACATTATGCATTTTAGGTACATACGGAGGTTTTTGCATATACGGATTTCGTGTATTAAACTTAGGTGGTTCATAACATCTTTTAATAGGCATGCAATTACATTTTTCAACACATGTATTTGAACCTATACCTTTTCTACAATTTATACGGTTCGACATATTAAGCATGTTAAGAACTTTTTCATTACTACTTTCAAAAGCTTTAGCTAACATGTTATCTTTTTCATATGAAGCACATTTAGCCTTTAAACATGCAATTTCATTTTCAAGAATATCACATTTTGTACAAATAATATTTTCATGTGACTTTTTATTTAAGCATGCAATTTCTTTCTTTAGAGCATCACAAGATTTACAAAAATCCTTTTCTCCTAATTTAGTTTCTAATTTAGCAATTATATTCATATCATTTGCAGATTTTTGATTAACATTATTTATTTCCTTTTTACATGCATTTACAGTTTCTTTTAACATAGCAATTTCGTCTTTATAATTATTTGCAAGATTAGCCATTTTATGAAACGATTCATGCAATAATTCAAGATTGTTTTCGCTATCGCTATCATAATCACTATCGTAATTTGAATAAGAAGTGTTTACCTCGTTGTCGCTTTCAGCCATAAGACAAATGGCTTAATAGTCATCTTCTTCTTCACTCGCGCTCCACGCGCCTCCAATGAAGGCTTTATCCTCCTTGTTTTGGTACTTGTTCTTTTTCGGACATTCATTGGCGTAATGATCTTTGTCGCCACACGAGTAGCAAAATCCTCTCTTTGGCTTAGCTTTATCGTCACCACTTGAGTCGTCATTTTTCTTTACTTTTCGTCTCGTTTATGGAACTTACGACTTCGGTTTTCACCACCACGACGGTAGTTGCCGTTTCTTTGAAATCTGCCATTGTTAGAAAATTTATTATTATTAAAAAACTTGGAAAAGTTTCTTACCAACATGGCGACTTCATCGAGAGTTTCGGAAGGATCTTTTGAGGAGCTAGCTTTCTCCTTTTTCTTCTCGACTTTTGGTGTTGAGACATTGAGAGCGATTGACTTCTTTTTAACTTGCTCCCTTTCTTTATTTCTTTTAAGTGCAATTTCGTGCACCTTGAGATTTCCGATTAAGTCATCTATCTTCATTAGGGAAAGGTCACGGGAGTCTTCCAAAGATGTTATCTTTTGCATCCACTCCGAAGGAAGGGCTCGTAGGATTTTCCTTATATAGTCCTCGTTAGGATAAGTGCGATCCAAACCTTTCAAAGTAGTCATAATAAGGTTAAATCTTTTAAACATTGAGTCAATTGACTCATCTTGTTTCATTTCGAATAGTTCATAATCGTGAACTAGAATATTTACTTTACTTGATTTAACTTCCGTGTTTCCACGATGAGTATTATTTAAACTTTCCCATATTTGATTAGCGGTTTTATATGTATATACTCTTTCAATTTCATCAGTTGTTAAAGCAGCATATAATGTATTTTTAGCTTCAAAGTTTAAACAAAAATGAGATTCATCAGCAGTAGTCCATTCATCTAAAGGTTTATCAATAAAAACATCATCTTTAACAATTTTGGGTTTAAAGTTCCCATTTTCAATTATGTCCCAAATCTTTTGATTTTTGCCACGCACGTGACATTCAAATAGCTCGGCCCAAATGCCAAACTTTTCAGTATCTATCAAAGGAGGTTTTGAAAACACAATATTAGTTTGTTGAGTCATTTTAGAAAAAAAATTTAAGCAGAAAAATTTTGAAAGCCCTGCTCTGATACCAATTGTTGGACAACCAAGGGGGGGGGGGGGGGGGGGGGTTAGGTTGTATTATAAAAAATATTACTTTCAAAAATTCTTTTGTAAATAAATACAGAGTAAATATAGTACAATACAGAAGAGTATAAATACAAACAGATACACAGAGATTGTATAAATAAATATAAATGCAAAGCAGTTTATATAAACAGATATAATAAAGCACAACGGAAAAAATAAAGAGATAAAGGAAAGAGAATACTTGACACCGAAATTTTAAAGTGGTTCACCAATCACGCGGTTGGCTAGTCCACCTCGAGAAAACACTTCTCGGAGATCCAATAAGAAAACGTGTTCTTTACGGTAGAACACAAACCTTAGTACAACAAATGCGAATCACTCTTCTTTGAGAGAATTATGTGGATCACTCACTCTATTCAAACACTTACAAGAGGGTATAATTTTAATATGAATAATCACTCTTGTATAAGGTTTATCACTTGGATATTTTTAGAGAGTTTGATCACTTGAGTTGTGTTGCTGATTCAACTAATCGAGAGATTTTAATCTGCTATCAACTCAAGATTTCTTACTCAAAAACGTGTTTTATAATTTTAACAGTTTAATTATCAAGAGAAGAGGCTGCAGAGTCTTTATCAAATGCAGAGAGGAGTTATTGTAAATTGGTAGCTTTGAATGCTGGTAGGTTGCATGTATATACTGGATGAGCAACAGTCCACGGGCTTTCGCGGTATACCGGCAATCCTTCGCGGTATACCGTGCAGAAGAAAAGTACATTGCAGAAGAGAAGGTCAACCCTGCAAAACAAAACGTAAACTTGTACCAGCGGTATACCGGCTATTCTTCGCGGTATGCCGTGCAGACAAAGGGAGCTTCCAACCAATCAGAGATATACACCATGCCTGCCGCGGTATACCGCCTGTACCTTCGCGGTATGCCGCCCAGAAAATTGTTGCAGGAAGCAGTACGCATGCGCAGATTCTTCTAGAAACAAATCTTTCACATTAAATGATCCAACAAGATGATAAGATGTTGAGGAGAGCTGACTTGGTTTATTTAAAAAGACAGTATTAGAAAAATCCAAGTGGTATATTATTTTAGGGTGATTTATCATTTTAAAATTAAAACGACGAAAATCTTCAGTCTTGGATTCTTCAGATAAAATTATCGAGATTATTTAAAAGCTGCACACTCAGATAAAATATTAGATAACAAAGAATGCGGTGTGTTTTGTAATCATCAAAATAAATATGGAGATGTGATTTTATGTGTACCAAAAATATATCTTAATATTAAAGCTGGGTACACTTGCACCAACAGTGGCTGTGAGAACACATTCAGACCATAAGTACAAAGGAATTCCAGCCTGAAACATTAAAGCCTGTTAGGACAACCTTAGGGGGGGTAAAGGTTGTATTTAAAAATATTTCACAAATAAAAATTCTCTTATCAAAATCAACAATAAATATTGCATGCACAACAAATATATAAATAAAATTAAGTGCACAACGGGAATATAAAGAGATAAGGGTAGAGAATGTTGATACCGACACCGAGATTTAAAGTGGTTCACCACCAACTGGCTGGCTAGTCCACTTGCCGAGACACTTCTCGACACACTGATTCACTATAAGTGTTCTTTATGGTAGAACACAAACCTTGATACAATGATAATAAAATCTCTTGCTTTTGCTCGAGAACGTGAATCACTCACACTATTCAAATACTTACAAGAGAATATATCTCACAATATTAATCACTCTTGTATAAGTATAACACTTGGATTTGTGAGAGGTTGATCACTCAAAAATTATAACTTGAATAAGTTATTAAATGAGATGAGGAGCTGAGTAATCCTTTTGGAAGCTAGGTATTCAATGTCTGCTTGTCTTCGCATAAATGCTGAGAAGCTGCATGTATTTAAGCTGGACGTGGCAACGGTCAAAAGCTCACCGCGGTATACCGCCTATATGGGCGCGGTATACCGCCCAGAAAAAGTAGCTGACCAAAAGTAAGTCAACCTGCAAAAAGTACCAGCAGAGCCGCGGTATACCGCCATACACCACGCGGTATACCGCCTGACAAAGTGGCTGACAGCAGGAAGGTCAATCCTGCAAGAACCTGCCATACGTAACAGAGCCGCGGTATACCGCCGAGCATCACGCGGTATACCGCCTGAAAAAGGTGTCTGCGTCAGGAGCGACCATAGCTTAAAAAGGCAACTGAATTCTTTTTGTTTTATTCCAAAAAGAGTCAACATTCTTAAATTAATTTAAATCAAAGATTTAAAAATAGTGTTGGGTTAGGTTTTTTAAAATATCCAAGTGGTATATTATTTTAGGGTGTTTATTATTATGAGATATATGATGACGTAAACACCAGTCTTGGACTCTTCAGATAAAATCTTCATGTTGTCCAATTAACTGCACACTTGGATAAAATTGTTAGAAAAACAATAATACGGTGTGTTTGTAATCATCAAAATAAATATATAAAATATATAGGGATGTGGTACACTTGCACCAACAATCTCCCCCTTTTTGATGATGACAAACACAACCGCTAAACACGAGAGCATACTCGGTTTCTCTCCCCCTTTTGTCGAAGCAAAAAGGGTTAAGAAAGACGCTATGCTCCCCCTCGAGAGATGCTCCCCCTCAAAATATGCATATAATTGAGAGTAGCATTATCTCATGGGTTATACTCAAGCATGCCTAAACCAAGTCTTAATTTAAAGAACGATTTTTTGTTTAGGGCTTTAGTAAAAATATCGGCCAAATTGTCTTCGGAATCAACTTTTTCAAGCACGATGTGGCCTTTTTGAACATTATCTCGTAGAAAATGATGTCGCAACTCAATATGTTTGGTACGAGAATGTAAAACGGGATTTTTACTTAGGTTTATGGCACTTGAGTTATCACACATAATTGGAATTTTGGATTGACGTACCTCAAAGTCGGTAAGTGTGTGCTTCATCCATAGAACTTGAGAACACGCTCTCGCGGCGGCCACATATTCCGCTTCGGTAGTGGATAAGGCTACGGAATGTTGTTTCTTGGAAAACCAAGACACAAGCGAGAGACCTATAAAGGCACATACTCCACTAGTGCTTTTTCGATCAACCATTGAGCCACCAAGATCGGAATCGGTGAAGCATGTTACTTCTAGCTCGGGTTGTTTTGGATACCATAGTCCAAGATTCGTAGTACCTCTAAGATATCTAAAAATACGCTTGACGGCTTCATAGTGAGATTGTTTAGGCGAAGATTGAAAACGAGCACATAAACACACACTATACATGATATCAGGTCTACTAGCAGTTAAATACAATAAGCTACCAATCATGCCACGATAAATCTTTTCATTAAAATCGGTTCCCTCTTCGTCACTAGATAATTTTAGATTAGTGGTCATCGGAGTTTCAACAGGTTTGACATTTTCAAAATTAAACTTTTTCAACATGTCTTTGCAGTATTTTGATTGACTTATAAAAGTACCATTTTCACCTTGTTTTATTTGCAATCCTAAGAAGAATTTTAATTCTCCCATCATGCTCATTTCAAATTCATTAGTCATTTTTGTAGCAAATTCATTACAAAGATTTTCATTTGTAGAACCAAAGATAATATCATCAACATACACTTGCACAACCACAATATCATTTTGAGCATATTTGACAAACAAAGTATTATCTATTTTACCCATAATATAACCACTTGTAATTAAAAAGGATTTTAATCTATCATACCACGCACGCGGAGCTTGCTTTAAACCATAAAGCGCCTTTTTTAATTTATAAACATGCGTCGGATTTTCAAAATTTTCAAAGCCGGGAGGTTGGGAAACGTATACCTCCTCATTTATAAAGCCATTTAGGAAAGCACTTTTGACATCCATTTGATATAATTTAAAATTTTTAGCATTCGCAAAAGCGAGAAGCATTCGAATAGACTCTAACCTTGCAACTGGTGCAAAGGTTTCATCATAATCGATACCTTCTTGTTGATTGTACCCCTTGGCAACTAAACGTGCCTTGTTTCGGGTGACTTCACCGTTTTCGTCTACCTTGTTACGAAAGACCCATCGTGTGCCAATAATGGTTTGACCGCTAGGGCAAGGAACTAAGTCCCACACATCATTCCTAGTAAACTGGTTTAACTCTTCTTGCATGGCCATTATCCAATCCTCATCACCTAAAGCTTCTTCTATGTTTTTAGGTTCTATGGCTGAGATAAAGGCGTGAAAGGCACAAAGGGTATGGATTTGTGATCTAGTCGTTCTTTGGTTTAGGTCACCTATGATTTGATCTACGGGATGGCCTCTAGATGTTCTAAGGTTAGGATCATCTACTCCTTGTGGAACATAACATGGAGGGGCATCACTAGATTCTACATTGTTTGTAAGAGATTGGGTTCCTAAGTCCAAGGTTCTAAGATGTTGGGCTAATGCATCTCCTTCACAACCATTATCATTTACTAAGGGTGCACTAGGTTTAGGAGGACTTTCATCAAAGCTTACATTTAGGGATTCTTCTACAACCATGGTCTCTTTATTAAGGACTCTATAGGCTTTGCTATTCCAAGAATAACCAAGGAATACTCCCTCATAGGCTTTTGGGTCAAATTTGGTCAAATAAGATTTGGTATCTAAAATAAAACATTTACAACCAAATACCTTAAGATGGGCTAAGGAAGGCTTTCTACCACGTAGGATCTCATAAGGGGTCTTATTTAGGATACTCCTAATTAGCACACGATTGAGGACATAGGTCGCGGTAGCTACGGCATCACACCAAAACTTTTGGGGAACTTGATGTTCATTGAGCATAGTCCTACTCATTTCTTGTAGGGTTCTATTTTTCCTCTCCACAACCCCATTAGATTGAGGAGTGCGAGGAGCAGAAAAATTGTGCGTTATACCATATTTGTCGCAAAACGCACCAAATTGAGTTTCATTATCGAATTCGCGTCCATGGTCCGTACGAATCGAAACAATCGTGCAACCTTGTTGGTTTTGAATTCGTTTTCCCAAAATCTTAAATTTTTCAAAAGCTTCATTTTTATGTTTTAAAAATAAAGTCCACGTATATCGGGAAAAATCATCTACAATTACTAGAGTGTAATAATTTCCTCCAAAACTTTGAATGGCCATAGGGCCAAAAAGATCCATGTGTAAAAGTTCTAAAACTCTTTTAGTTGAAATCACATTTTTTGATTTATGAGAAACATGAGTTTGTTTGCCGACACGACATGCATCACAAAAATGATTATCAAATTTTAATTTTGGAAGGTTACTCACAAGCTCCTTATTTTTCAAATTTTGAATTAATCTAAGGTTAGCGTGACCTAAACGTCTATGCCACAAGGTCGAATTATCATATACGGAAGATAAACAAACATTTTCATTTACATCAGTTTTACAAACATAAAGATTTCCTTTTATAACCCCATTCAAAAGAACTTTACCATTTTTCAGAATTTTGCAAGAGTCTTCTTCAAAAACAACAATTATACCATTTTTGCACAGTTGACGAACACTTAGCAAGTTAAATTTCAAATTATCAACATGCGTAACATCTAAAAATGTAACATTGTTGCAAGAAATTGTACCTTTCCCAATTACCTTTCCTTTGGAGTTTCCTCCAAAAATTACTAGTCCACCATCACATGACTCATATGATGAAAAAAGATTATGGTTACCGGTCATGTGACGTGTGCATCCACTATCAAGAATCCAATCCATATCAAGATTTATCTACAACATTTAAAGTACAACTTTTATGGTCCCCACATCTTATGGGTCCTTTGAAAGTTAGCATAGAAAACCACATATAATAATACATATATTTTCACAAAAATATACAGACAAGAAAATTATTTACTCAACCCTTTTCGGTAGCTCTACTTGGAAGCGACCAGGAAAGACGGTGAGGGTGGTAAGCGCGAAGGCACTTTAAAAACCGACCTCATTAGAATTCGAAGAATTCGCCTTTATCTTTCCTAGACACCGTATCCAAATAGGTGAGCCTATTCGGAGTTGATTCATAATTTTCAAACACAGAATATATATATATATATATATGTATATAATATATATATACAAAAAAAAATTTAAAACCATAAACGCATGCCACCGGGATTATCAACACTAAAGGAGCCTTTAGGAATCCACTTTGGTACCATTTTAATTTTACGATCATATTTATCAAAGACGTAAAAAGGAGCATGCATATTCACACTATTTTTTGGTCTAGAAAATTTACTATTATACATGCATGCATAAGATTTCCTAGACTTATAATTCACATTATTTATGTTGGACATATATGAGGATTTTTGCACATACGGTTTTCTCATTTCAACATTTTTAGGTGGTTCAAAATATCTTTTGATAGGCATACATACGCACTTATCTTTACACATATCGGAACCAACGCCTTTTCTACAATTAGTGCTATTTGACATATTTAACATTTTAAGCACTTTCTCATTGCTACTTTGAAAGGCATGTGCTAACAAATTATCTTTTTCATGTTTATCACATTTTTCTTTTAAACATGCATTTTCCTTTTTAAGCACATCACAATTAGCACATAAATCATTTTCAACTATTCTTTTCTCAAGGCATGCAATTTCTTTATTTAAAATGTCACAAGAATTGCAAACATATTTTTCACTTAATTTATTTTCTAAATTTATGATTTTTTCATTATCGCATGCAATTTTTTGTTTGCTATCATGAATTTCCTTTTTACTTAATAATAATTCTTCCTTTAGTTTTGCGTTCTCATCTTTATAATTATTTGTAAGCATAACCATTTTTTGAAAGGCATCATTTAACATATCAAGATCATCATCATCATTACATTCATCATCGCTAGAGTAATTTGAGTAACACGAGTTTACCTCATCGTCGCCTTCCGCCATGAGACAAGTGGCTTCATACTCATTTTCATCTTCACTTGCGCTCCACGCGCCTCCAACGAAGGCTTTCTCCTTCTTGATTTTAGGTTTATTTCTTTTTGGACACTCGTTGGCATAGTGATCCTTGTCTCCACATGAGTAGCAAAAGCCCTTCTTTTTCTTGGCTTCTTCATCATCGCTTGATTCGCCATTTTTATTTATTTTGTCGTTCCGTTTATGGAACTTTCGGCTTCGGTTTTCTCCACCACGGCGATAATCTCCTTTTCTTTGAAACCTATCATTTCTTGAAAACTTTTTGTTAGCTAAAAATTTAGAAAAATTTCTTACCAACATGGCTACATCGTCAAGATGTTCGGGTTGATCCTTTGAGGAGCTAGCTTTCTCCTTCTTTTTCTTCTTCTCCTTCTCGTCACTTGAAGTTGAAGCTTTAAGCGCCAAAGATTTCTTTTTATCATGCTCCCGATCTTTGTTCCTTTTTAGTGCAATTTCATGCACTTTGAGATTTCCAATGAGATCATCTAATTTCATCATTGAGAGGTCACGGGAGTCTTCCAACGATGTGATTTTCGGCATCCACTCCGGAGGAAGCGCTCGAAGAATTTTTCGTACGTAATCTTCGTTTGGATAAGTTCTACCAAGACCTTTCAAGCTCACCATGATAAGGTTAAAACGTTTAAACATTGAGTCGATTGACTCATCTTTTAACATCTCAAACATTTCATAATCATGTACAAGAATATTTATTTTTGAGCTTTTGACTTGAGAATTTCCTCTATGAGTGTTATTTAGATTTTCCCAAATATCGTGAGCAGTTTCACAAGAATAAACACGTTCAATCTCATCTTTAGTAAGTGCCGAAAAAAGAATATTTTTAGCTTCAAAATTTAAGCAAACCCAAGCATCCTCAGCGGCGGACCATTCCGCTACTGGTTTTTCACTAATTACTCCATCTTTGGTTTTGGTGGGTTTATAATCTCCATTTTTAATAATGTCCCAAATTTTTCGACTTTTGCCACGGACGTAGCATTCAAAAAGATTTGCCCAAAGACCAAAATTTTCGGTGTCAATTTGCGGAATTTTTGTAGAAATAATTCCCTCAGAGGTTGCCATTTAAAATACAAGAACAAGTTTTTAAAAAGCACAAATATTTTTAAAGAAACTTGCAACCCGCTCTGATACCAATTGTTAGGACAACCTTAGGGGGGGGGGGGTAAAGGTTGTATTTAAAAATATTTCACAAATAAAAATTCTCTTATCAAAATCAACAATAAATATTGCATGCACAACAAATATATAAATAAAATTAAGTGCACAACGGGAATATAAAGAGATAAGGGTAGAGAATGTTGATACCGACACCGAGATTTAAAGTGGTTCACCACCAACTGGCTGGCTAGTCCACTTGCCGAGACACTTCTCGACACACTGATTCACTATAAGTGTTCTTTATGGTAGAACACAAACCTTGATACAATGATAATAAAATCTCTTGCTTTTGCTCGAGAACGTGAATCACTCACACTATTCAAATACTTACAAGAGAATATATCTCACAATATTAATCACTCTTGTATAAGTATAACACTTGGATTTGTGAGAGGTTGATCACTCAAAAATTATAACTTGAATAAGTTATTAAATGAGATGAGGAGCTGAGTAATCCTTTTGGAAGCTAGGTATTCAATGTCTGCTTGTCTTCGCATAAATGCTGAGAAGCTGCATGTATTTAAGCTGGACGTGGCAACGGTCAAAAGCTCACCGCGGTATACCGCCTATATGGGCGCGGTATACCGCCCAGAAAAAGTAGCTGACCAAAAGTAAGTCAACCTGCAAAAAGTACCAGCAGAGCCGCGGTATACCGCCATACACCACGCGGTATACCGCCTGACAAAGTGGCTGACAGCAGGAAGGTCAATCCTGCAAGAACCTGCCATACGTAACAGAGCCGCGGTATACCGCCGAGCATCACGCGGTATACCGCCTGAAAAAGGTGTCTGCGTCAGGAGCGACCATAGCTTAAAAAGGCAACTGAATTCTTTTTGTTTTATTCCAAAAAGAGTCAACATTCTTAAATTAATTTAAATCAAAGATTTAAAAATAGTGTTGGGTTAGGTTTTTTAAAATATCCAAGTGGTATATTATTTTAGGGTGTTTATTATTATGAGATATATGATGACGTAAACACCAGTCTTGGACTCTTCAGATAAAATCTTCATGTTGTCCAATTAACTGCACACTTGGATAAAATTGTTAGAAAAACAATAATACGGTGTGTTTGTAATCATCAAAATAAATATATAAAATATATAGGGATGTGGTACACTTGCACCAACAAAGCCCTTGCTACATTCAGTAAATGCCTGTGTTTACGTTCCACAACACCATTCTGTTGTGGAGTGTAAGTACAGGAGGTTTGATGAATTATCCCGCGAGAGTTAAAGAAAGCTGAAACCCTTTGATTTAAAAATTTCGTTCCATTATCACTTCTAACTGTCTTAATGTTTTTGTTAAACTGGGTTTGAATGAGGTTAGAAAAATTGACTATATTGTCAAAAACTTCATCCTTTCCTTTTAAAAGATATACCCAAACTGATCTTGAAAAATCATCAACGACAGTTAAAAAATATTTAAAACCATCCTTACTGGTTACTTTATATGGACCCCAGACATCTAAATGTATCAATTCTCCTATTTCCTTTGATTTATGATCACTTAAATCAAACTTTTTTCGAGTTTGTTTAGCTTGATGACAGATTTCACACGGAGGGGTAGAAGAGTCTAATTTTATGTTTAGTCTGTCTTTCAAAACATTTAGAACAGGATCAGCAGGGTGTCCTAATCTGCTATGCCATAACTGATATGAAACATGACAGTTAATTGCAGTATTAAAACAAGAAGACTTACTCTTGCAGGGTGGATTGAGAAAATAAAGACCACCTGCCTCATTACCAGTCCCCATCAACTTCGTTCGTTGACAGTCCTGGATGTAGCATTTGTGTTCATCAAACCCAATAAACACTTTATTATCTCTAGCTAGCTTATGAACAGATAACAAATCCACATTAAATTCTGGCACAACTAACACATCAAATAAGCCCAATTCATCAGTAAGTTTCATATCTCCAATTTTATTTATTTTTGCTTTGGATCCATTAGGGTGATTAACAATAAGGTTCAAGTCTGCAACATCAACCACATTACTAAGGCTACTGAGAGATGAGGTCATATGTTGAGTAGCCCCAGAATCTATTATCCAATTAGGCATAGATAGAGAAGGAAGAGACAAACCTGCCATATTAGCTGATGCCACATTTGAGGAGTTGGAACTAAGCAGAGTCAAGAATTTGGAGACTTCCTCTTGAGTTAGAGATGGACTAGGAGGGCTAGAGGACTGACCAGTGTTATGAGTATTGGATGCATCTACATTGTTAGAAGAAGGTCTAAAGTTTCCATTTACATTTGGTTTTCTTTGAAAGTCTTTTGGAGGAAAACCTATTAATTTGTAACACCTTTCAATTGTATGACCAATCATTCCACAATGCTTACATAACAGATTTGGATTTGGTGGCCTTATGGGTTTTCTTTTATTTTCAGATGTCTTACCAAAGAAAGCAGAAGACTGAGTTTTATTTGAAGAGTTAGGGTTAGAGTTTCCTCTGTGAGATTCTTCTCTTGATATAATAGAGAAGGCAGTTTTAACAGAGTGGAGAGGGTCAGTAGTGAGAATAGTACTCCTTACTGGTTGATAAACATCATCTAACCCCATTAGAAATTGCATAAGCTTTAACAACTGGTTGTGTTTGGTAAAATCTTGAGAAGCATTACATGTACATGCAGGCAGTTTGACTAAAGCATCAAACTGTTTCCAAAGCGAGTTCAACCTATGATAGTAATCAGAGACAGATGATCCGTTTTGAGTTAAGGAGTTAATTTTCTTATGTAGATTAAAAGTAACGGAACCATCGACCTTATCATAGGTTTCCTTAAGTTCAAGCCAGACATGAGAAGCTATTTTAGAGAAAACCTGTCCAAGAAATAGCTCCTCAGTAACTGAACTTAAGATCCAGGACAGAACCACTGAGTTACACCTGTCCCATTGTTTAGCTAGAACAGGATCAGTGGTAGGCCTAGTACAAGATCCATCTATAAACCCTAGCTTGTTTTTTGTTTCAAGAGCAAGAATCATTGCACATGACCAGACCTTGTAATTGTCAGTCCCATTCAGCTTTAGATGAAGTAAGGAAGCTCCAGTGGTATCACTGGGATGTAGATATAAGGGATCACCAAAATCAAGTTTGGCGATCTAAGATACCCCAGCGATACCATTGTTATTTAATAAAGCTTCTTCTTCACCAGGCATGGTACTAAGAACAAGGATCAACAACACTTAAAAAGAGTTTTGAGGCGTAAAGAACAGTATTCCTAAAACACTCACGGTGCTAGGTCAAGCCACACCTCAAAATTATTTTGAAGTATGTTTCGCAAAAAAAAAATACAGAGAGAAGAAATAGCGGAAGCAAAAGAACAGAAAAACAGAACACAACAGATAGTATTCTTGATTAGAACAGAAACGGGGCCTGAGATGGGCCACAGATCTCACCTGAACAGAAGAAACAAAGAAGAGTAAGTTCGATATTATAACAGATTTTGTACATTATAAGATTGCAAATAAGAAATACTTCAGATCCACAAACAAGAAATGTTTCCGATCAAGAAGTTTTATAAGAATGCAAGTAAAAAAGTACTTCAGATCTGTTATGAGTCTAAATGATCTGCTAAGGATCAACAGATCCACAACCGACAAACCGATTCAGATCAAGAAGATGAGTACACAAAATCTGAAGTGAGAGAGGACATAGGCTAACGAGGACTTCACACGATCCAGACCGTGAGATATGATGAATCTCAGATCTGAAGGAGAAGTGAAAACTTAGTAGATCCTAACAGATCTATGAAATAAAGGATCAAGAAGAAGCAAACACAATAGTTCTCTTGAAAAAGATGACGAGTCAGATCAAGAGATATAGAAGATCTAGGATCCGAACAACGTCTAAACCATAACAGATATCCAAAACAGAATTTTAAAAAAATCAGACGAAGAAGAGTCCAGATCTGAATCCGAGATTTGTAAAATTTGACACAAAAAGGCTCAGATCTAAAGAGATCACACTCAGATCTAAGGAGATTTGAGTATGAATCTTGCTTAGAGGAGAGCAAAAAACAGATTTAAACGGATCTGAAACAGATCTTAAGAACATATGCGATTTACAAATCTGAAACAGATCTTAAAGAGATTTGAGTATGTTTTGCAGATCTGCAGTCGATGAGAACCAAGCCCTCACCGTTTTTTGCAGTAAACAAGAAAAGAGACAAACCTTTTAATGAAGAACAGATTTAGACAGACCTGAGTTTAGAGAGAAGATCAGAGATATTTGCAGCTCGATATCTTCTCAAGAACACCAGATCTCAGAGTACAAAAAACAAAGGTTTTGAAGAAGAAAATAGTCTAGGTCGTTCTTTAAAAAAACCCCAGATCAGTTCAAAAAACGAAGAAATAGTTGTCCTCATCGATGATCATGTGTATAAAAGAACCATCCTCGTTAACAATGTAACTCCGGTTAAGAATATAGAAAGAAACCCATAGTCAGTCGATGAGATACGAATAATGGATCAAGCCTTGAAGCTCTGATACCATGATGAAATACACAACTTGTTTATTAGCAACAGATTACAAATACAGTAAAATAGAAACTCTAGTTATCTAAGAACTTACAACGTAAACCTAACTAGAGAGAGAAAGAAACAAGAGCTAATATTGAGAGAAATCAGATGAGAGAAATCGTGTATCTGATGAAAAAGAAGAGATCTCCACATTAAATACTTCAATCTAACATTTTCATAATCAGTCCCTGAGATGATACGACTTCAGTCCTTGTAGTATGCATAAAGTACTCCGCTACCCTTTAAGAACTTCAAAATGTGAGACACAGTCCCTTGTGTCCACAACAATCAGCTTCTTGTCCAAAATAGCCTTCTCATTTTATTTGCTACAAATAATACCCTAAAAATAAGAAAACATTTTAAGTTAGTCAAGATTGTTTAAATTCAATAACATCATTTAACAATAAAAGGTCTAACTGAGTTAAGTGCTGACTGAAAAATAATATTTACCAAAATGATTTTTATTAAGGTTGTGTTTGGCAAACTAGTTGATAAGCTAGTTGTTCACTAATAAGCTAACTATAAGCTAGCTGATGAAAAAGTCACGTTTGACAAAAGTAGCTTATAAGCATGTAAAATGACCAAAAATGACATCTTCAAATAATTATCAATTACAAATTTAATTATGTAATTAAAACAAATTTATAACAATATAATATGTTAATTAATACAACCAATGTAATAAAGAAAAATTAAATAATATAATATGTTAATTAAAAGAAATTTAAAATTTATTATTACATGTATACTATAAATTTTGAATTTGTTAAAACAAGTTTTAGAAAAAATATATATTAACTTATAATTTTAAATAACCGTTACATACAATATGAAAAAATAATCAAATAATAATTTAAAATATAATACTAATTGATAATTAAAATATATTCTTTAATATTAAAAATAAATAAAAATAATTTATATGATTAACAATAATTTTAAATAATTAAAATTTAATATCAATGTGTAATTAAAATTTAATTTAATAATTTTTAGTTGATATTAACTAATATTTATAATTAATTATAATTAAATTTAAAAAATTAATATTTATTAATAATAATAGTTAGTAAATAATAATAAGGGGCAATATTGGAATATTCACAAAAAACTACTGAAACGCTACTCCAAGTAGTGTTTCAAAAAGCTAGCTTATAAGTTACCTTATGGTCATCCAAACATGTACAAAAAAACTAACTTAGAGCATCTCCAACAGCTTCCCCATTTTAGAGAAAATGGAGAAAGTAGGAGAGATGAGTGTCTCTCCAAATATGGAGTTAACCCTAAAAATGATTATTAAATGAGAGCACCAATAGAAATATTTGAAAAATAATACTTAGAAAGAGAAATAATATTTTAATAGTTGAATACAATATTTTAATATTTTAATCATTGTTTTTTCTCTAAAATGGGAAATCTGTTGGAGATGATTTTTTTTTTGGAGATTTTGACATTTGGTTCTTGATTTTAAAAAAAAATTGGGAAAACTGTTGGAGATGCTCTTATAAGCTAGTTTTTTTTGCCAAACAATACCTAAGTGTTGACCTAGAAAATAACCATTATACCCTTTTGTTTCAAAAAGATAATAAACTGAAAATTGTTATTTACCACTTTCTTTTATTGTATACCATTTAAAAGTTCATTGTTTATCAACAATTATCATATAATTTTAATCAGGTGACGTTTGTTTTTTAAGAGGTGCTGAAGTCTGAAGTCTGATTTCACTTCTGAATTTTAAGACCCTGAGTACCGCCAACCCACGAACCCACTGAACTCGAATGCCACCTCAGCGCCACATCAGCTTTTCTCTTTCCTACCCTCCTTACCCTAAAGTGGAGTACCGCCAACCCACGAACCCACTGAACCCGAATGCCACATCAGCTTTTCTCTTTCCTACCCTCCTTACCCTAAAAAGCATTAAAAAAAAAACATTTACGACGGGTTTGAACGGGTCCCCAAACCCAACCCTACACGCACACCCCAACCCGATCGGAACCCCCATTCCCCGTACCACCTCGCCGCCCTACCCGCTGCTACTCGACCACGAACTCGGTCGTGGTACCCGATGGCGGTACGCACGGCCTAAGAGGTGGTGCTGAAATCTGAAATCTGAATCAGTTAGACTGTTTGTTTTTCTGCTGACAAACGTCTGAATATGTATAATTTTACATTTTATCTCTACTGTTGAATTTAAGAAATCATCTATTCATTTTAATCAAATTATACTACCATCCATTTTTAACTTATTAAAAAATTCAACTTAAATACGTCAATTGATTCAAATTCAATACAAAACATGAACAAAGTCTCGTAACAACTAAAATCAATTTCTATTTTGCATTAATTGTGTTGCAATTTCTTCTCGTAAAGTAACCATATATGTTTGGTCAGCAGTACTCCCATGCGATTGAACCTCTTCAGCCTCATCATCGCCAGCGTCCCCTTGCTCATTGGGTTGATCATATTCAGAAAATAACTCATCGCTTAAACCTTCTTTTCGTATGAAGTTGTGAACCGCAAAACATGCAATAACGTCTCTTTGAACCTCAAGTGAAAATGGTGCCATTCTTTTTAATATCGGAAAACGTGCTTTCAGGACGCCATAAGAACGTTCAATAACATTTCTAAGTTTTGCATGAGAATGGTTAAAATTTTCATACTTGTTCATTGCACGTCAAAGACGGAAATCTCCAAGCCAATATCTAACATTACGATACGGTGCCATAAACCCTCGAGTATTCGTATATGTAGCATCACATAGATAATATTTATCCGAAACAATAAATAAAATAAGTGCTAATATAAATATAGTAAATACATTACTTTTAAAGCGTTAGTATACCTGGAGGAGGAAACGGAATTCCAATAGCACCATCTGTTAAAGCTTCGGATAAAACTCTAGAATCGTGTGCAACACCTTCCCAGCCAGCAACAACAAATGTAAAAACCATGTTGAAGTCACAAATTGCCAAAACATTTTGATAACATTCACCCTTTCCTCGTCCTCTATATAAATGTTGTTCTTGTATAGGGACAATAGCATGTATTAAAGTTCCATCAAGGGCACCAATTGCTCCCTACATTAAAGTTAGTAGTCAAAATAACTTTAGTACGAAAACGTATACAACTATTATTATTAATTTTCATACTTGTTCATCTAATAAACCATCATCCAAAACATAAACCAAATAAAACGTCCAAAAACTACTCCATAAATCCCAATCTTCTTGCCGTCCTCAAAATCCAGTCTTTTAATATATCAGGGTCTGGAGAGTTGATCAACCATGTCTCTCTTAACAAAGTTGAGTGGTCAAAAATGTCAATGGCTGCTTTGTAAAGAAGATCCATTTTTTCAAGGCCAAGAGTGTTCAACCGTTCAAGACAAACATCAATGGTTGTGGTGGGTTGTGTTGGAAATTTTGTGAGGTTGGAAGTTTTCTTCCATCCCACATAGATGGAAATGGGAAGCCAAGGATTGAATTCGAATCCAGTTAAGTCCGAATTGAGTGAATTCGAACCCAGTTAAGTCCGAATTGAGTGAATTCGAACCAAGTTAAGTCCGAATTGAGTGAATTCGAACCGTGTTAAGTTCGAATTGGGTGAATTCGAACTCTGTTAAGTCCGAATTGAGTGAATTCGAATCCTGTTAAGTTCGAATGGGGTGAATTCGGATTCAGTTAAGTCCGAATTGAGTGATTTCGAATCCTTCTTCATTCGAATTCATTGATTTCGAATCCTTATACATCCGAATTCTTGTGAATTAAAAAAAAAAGTTTTTTGAGAAAAAAATTTTCTATAGTGTTTTTCATACACTTTAAGAGCTTTTCAAGAAAAAAATTTATAGTGTATTTTATACACTTTCTGATTGATTTTCTGAAAGATCATCTTCTAGCATTCTTCAAGATGTCTGACATAGAGAATTTAAGTGGGAGAATATGGTATCAGTTAGGAAAAGAGAGAAAATGGACTCTTTCTGAAGCTAAAGATGAGATCAAGCGTCTTGAAGGTTTTCTTTCTAGATACATAAGACATTCTAATGAATATGCAAGAAAAAAAATACAAAGCTCAAGTCTGAGAAAGCTTTATTAGAAGACAAAGTCTCTTCTCTTGAGTCCGAACTGAAACATTTGAATGACAAGATTGTAGTGCTTGAAGTTACTCAAGAGAAAAATAAGACATTTGAGATTTCAACTCATCAAGATAACATGAAGGAGCTTCAAGGGAGTATAAAGACATTGGAAGAAGAAAATGCTGATTTGAAGAGACATATTTTAGACATTTCTTCTTCAAATGAAAATTTTATTTTTAAAGAACAAAATGTTTTACTTACTAAAAGAATTACTGATCTTGAAGTATATATTGCAGGTCTTGAAACAAAGAAAGACAAAGACAACTCAAGCATGCACGATCAAATCGAGAAACTTCAAGAGAAAGTAACAAATCTTCATAAAGAAAATGCTGATCTGAAGAGCATTGAAGACAAGAAAGAGAAGATTCTTAAAGAAAAGGAAGTAATTGAACTAAAATATATAAAACTTTTGAAACAAATCTCCGATTTTGAGAAAGTCTTATATCTTGAAAAAGAGAAGCAAGAGAAAGAAAGAAATGAATTTGAAACAGAACGCAAATTTTTTAAGATTAAAAGTTCTGAGCTTTTCGTGAAAATTTCTGAATTAGAAAATCTTTTGGAAAAGGAAAGAAAAGATTTCACGGAAAAGAAAAATCTCTTTGAAAAGGAAAGTAAAACCCTTAAAAAGAAAAATATGGAAATTTTCAAAGAGATTACTGATAAAAGAAATTTTTTGGAAAAAGATTTTGAATCGGAACGCATATATTTTGAAGATGTGATTCTTAATCTTACCAAAAGATTATATGGTTTATCAGCGGATATTATGAAGGATCAATTGATAAAATCTGATCTCCAAAAGAAAATTGATCTAATCTCTAAAGAGAAAAATGTTTTGATAAACAAAGTTAAGGAACTTGAAGACATCATTTTTAAATTTGATGTCTCAAAGCAGGTAAGTCCTGAAAGTATCTTTCAGACTCCATTTGTTAATTCAAATGATTCTGAATGCTCTTTTAAAACTGCTTCAAGTTCGAGTTTTAAAAACATTCCTTCTAAACATATTAATAGATCAACTGGTTTCTCAAAAGATCAGATTCGTTCAACAAATCTATTCTATAATCCTCTGTTTGATAAATCAGATAACAAAACAAATGTGCCTAAAGCTAAGACTTCCAATCCTAAAGAAGTTCCAGTCTTCAAGAAGGTGAAGATGGAATGGAGAGTTAAAGGCACAACAGTTCCAAAGAAAGATGTGCCAAAATCATCTACCTCCACTCCAAATGCTAAGAAGAGCAATACATTTCAAGGTAAATCTTTTGTCAAACCTGATTTGGTTTACTCTGTAAATCAATTAATCAGGTTAGCTCAAAAGAAAATTTGTTGTTCTTACTGTGGAACAAATGATTTTGTGCATAAAAATTATACTTCTTTTTGGTACGGTACTTATAGTATTCATTCAAAGAGATCTACACCTAACACACTAGGACCCAAGTCCCGTTGGGTACCAAAATCTGCTTAATCTGTTTTGCAGGTTTATCATGTGTTGTACTGACTTGTAAATTCATACTACACACATGACTGAAAACAGAAGAGAAGCGGTGGATTTGTTTTTTTTTTGAAGAATATTTGTACCATTAAGGGGGAGACAAAGAACTATGGCTTCTAAACATCTCAGTTTAGAACCCGTGCTTCAACGACTATGGCTTCTGAACAATTCAGTTCAGGACCCGTACTTCAAAGACTAAGACTTCTAAACAAATCAGTTTAGAACTCACACTTCTCAGGTAATATCCTTAACTGTTATATCTTTTTACTTCAAGGAACAAGTGATGAAAGGTAACATTGAATTATATTTTGTTTTTACTACTTTGAAAACTTGAATCTTTACAAATTTAATTCAATGAGATAAAATTTTCAATTTTCATTCAATGAATTAAATGTGTGCTAAAAGATGATTTTACAAGTATTTTTGTATTATCTGAGTTAGATTTGTTTCAACTTTCACCTCTGAAATAAATCGAAAGGTCAGCAAAACATGAATGAAATTATGCTGAATGCTCAAAGTTATGTGAATCTGGACTTATAGAGAATATAATGCTCAAAAAGCCTAAATGTCAGAATGATGAATGGAAATGAAAATATGGGCAAAGCACTATGTTTTAGTACCAAGTGATTGAGATAAAATTGTTGCACTATCATTTAGTTTGAAAGTTTGTGCCTGTGGCCTTTCTGGTTTGGGAGAGTAAGTCCTAAGGGGTGCTCGACACCTAGTCCCTAAGATCTACTGGTCTGGGATCGGCTGACCCAAATCCTGCAATAGAACCAGATAGAAAGCCATGTTCTACTGGTACAAATGGGTTTAAGATATATCGATGTGGCCTTTCTGGTTTGGGAAATTAAGTTCTAAGGGGTGCTCGTCACCTAGCACCTAAGGCAAACTGGTCTGGGATATGCTGACCCAAATCCTGCTATAGAACCAGATAGAAAGTCATGTTTAACGGTGTATCTTATTCTTACTAAACTTTTTGATCAAAAGATGCCAATGAGCACAAAATCAAAGGATGCCAATGAGCACAGAATCAAAAGATGCCAATGAGCACAAAATCAAAAGATGTCAATGTGCACAAAATCAAAAGATGCCAATGAGCACACATCTCTTGAAACTTGGGGAAAATACAAAGTCGCGATAAACCCGTAAATTTGTGAAAATCCTGATTTTGGACAAATAGTGTGAGTAGAGCAAAGTATTCTTACATGTTTTAGAATTGCATATGCTTGAAGCTAATCATATTTCGCATGCTAGCACACCAAATAGATTTAATAAAGGGGTTGAAACTGAACATTTTTAACTTGATATGCAATGATGACTTGTATTTGAATCCAAACACATGCATTTGATTTCATTTGATTGAAAAATCTGTTAAATTTCATTAAGTTGAATTTCTTTTGTAAAGCATTCAAATGATCAAATGTTAGTAGTTATAAAATGAAGTTCAATGAATTTTATTTTCCTTGTGTAAATTTTTTTAAAATTTGTATATTGTGCGTTATTGAAATATATGCATACTTTCAGGGGGAGAAAATAAATTGCTCCAGAATTCTTATTTTGAGGGGGAGCAAGGTTATCCAAAGGAGGAGATTGTTAGTAATACTAAGAGACACGACTAAAATTGAAGAAGGTTTTCGATGATAATGATGCTCACTTTCATCGAAAAAGGGGGAGAAATGTTTAATTCAATTTCATGTCAAAGAGCTTTCAAGTCAAATATATTTCAAGTCAAAGATTCGTGAACAAAGACTGAAGATCAGGGGGAGAAGGATCATGTGAAGTCCAAATGTTGCTGAATTTGGTTATCTTAGTTCTGAGTGGTTCTCGGAATGCGCTTACACCTAAAAGTTCAACAATGTGGATGGTTTCGCATCTCTCTATTCCTATTTCAAATGGTTTCGGATTCCATTTATTCAAATTTGACATGGTTTCGAACCCTTCATGATTCGAATCCTATGATTTCGCATCCTTCTTACATCCGAATCCTTGGTTTCAAATCTGTCTACATCCGAATTGATGGTTTCGGATCCTTAAAGTTAATATGAGAACTAAGGTTCTTACATCAAGAAGGTTACGAGAAGTTAATGTTTGTCAAAGTCTGATAAAGCTTCAAAGATCTGATTTTCATGAACAAGACTTGAAGATGGTTTGATAGAGTGTCTGTTGAAGAAGATTGACTTTACAAAGAGCTGAAGACTGCTGTCATTTTTTTAAATCTTGAATCCAAAGGGGGAGATTGTTAGAGCATTGTTGTATTCAAGATTTACTGTAAAGTCAATGTACTGTATTAGTTAGCTTTGCCTTTATACCTTGTATGTTATGGGTATAAATAGGCATGTCTAGTTCTCTTGTTAGAAAACACTATAGAACTCTTCATAATCTCTTGATCATTTGTCATTTACATTTTAGAGATCAATATATGGATGACAAGTTCTCTCTAGATTCTCTCTCTACATCATTCTTGATTACTTGCTAGAATTTGGGATTTCACACTTAATAAGGCTTTTCATTCAAGTAAGCCTTGAATGAATTGATGGACTTATGGTGGGGGTTTCATAGAAGTGCAACGCATACGCGCGCGCGCGTGGCCGAGGGTGCGGGCGCGGTGGGGCGCATGGAGACACACTTTGCACTTTGCACGCTCGCATCGGAATTGAGGAGCCTCGCCCCGAGCAACCGAGCTTTCTTTTTATAGTAAGCTGAGAGAGTTATTTAATCCCGTAATTAATAATGATTAACCCGGTTTCATTTAATTGGAAATTTGATTTTTTATTAAACACATAAAATAAAACGTGGGTTTATCTTATTAATCAGTTATAGACTTGGTCTATAACTGCTTTATTTTGGCCGGGCCTTAAGGGTTTATGGGCCACCAATTAGGGTTTAATCCAGTATAAATATTGGGTTAAACCTAGGATTAACATACACTGAAAATCTCTCTCTCTCACGGCTTTTCTCCCTCTCGTAATCTGTGTTTACGGCTGCAGTTCTTCCATCAATTTCTGCATCGACTTCTGCTTTGTAATTCGATTGTGAGTGCTGTTCATAATCGAAAAATGCATCAAATCCTGGGCTTTGCGGTTTGAAACTCACAGCGTTAATAAAGTAACCGTATAAAACCTTTAAGGATAGGTTTTCACCATGCAGTTCGTCTCTCGTTTGATCGAAGAAAGAAATCAGGTTGGTTTTAATTTCAGTCGTGTATTTTTTCTTTTTGTTCACTAGAGTGAACAATCTGCTCCTACTCCTTTCTTATAACGAATCTATCGCGGAGGATGGAATCGTTTTAGGGTAATTTTATTTTAATCTGTCGGTTTGCAAGTTGTTTCTTGTTTATAATTCAACTTGTCAAGTTTCTTTAATATTATGTTTATTAGTTTATGTTCCATATTTATGTTTGCATCTATATATATACGTCGGTACATATATATATATATATATACATATATATATATATATATATATATATATATATATATATATATATATATAGCCTTAGGTTCAATAGAGAAGTGCAAATATTTAGAGAAATAGAGAAGTAAAAAAACACGGGTCCGTTCATATATGAACGTTCATATATAAACAGTCATATATGAACGTTCATATGAACGTTCAGATATGACTGTTATATGAACGTTCATTTATGAACGTTCATATATGACTGTTTATATATGAACGTTCATATATGAACGGACCCGTGTTTTTTTACTTCTCTATTTCTCTAAATATTTGCACTTCTCTATTGAACCTTTCCCTATATATATATATATATATATATATATATATTTGTCTAACTCTTTTAATAAAGCAAGAAGTTGTTTACAATTAAAAAGTGTGAAATTTGGATAAATTCTAATAATTGTAAAATTTCTTCAACAATCTTAAAGGTTTTAAAGATCAACAATGGAAACTGGTAACTACCGTTTGATGCCGCAAGAACTGGTGAAACTGGACAGTTTCGATGGGTCCAATTTCACCCGCTGGGCTGAGAAAGTCAAGTTCATGCTGATGGTTCTCAAACTCTGGTTTGTGGTGGACCCAAACGTGCAATTGCAACCCATACCTGATAACCCTATTCCCGCTGAGGGGAAAGAACCGGACAGAGCTAAGATAGCCGAACTCGAGAAGGAGCGGCTATTCCGTAAGGAATGTGAAACCTTGGCGTGCGGGCACATAAAAAATGCCATGTCCGATCGGCTCTATGACCTATATGCCCCTATTAAGTGTCCTCGAGAACTTTGGACCGCATTGGAATTCAAGTACAAGGCACAAGAGGAAGGTACCAATAGGTACATTGTGTCTCGCTACTTGAGATTCAATATGGTTGATGACAAACCAATACTTGAACAACTTCACGAACTTCAAGTATTGGTTAACAAGATGAAAGTTCTTAACATTTCTCTTCCTGATATTTTCCAAGTAGGGGCAGTTGTTGATAAATTACCCCCATCTTGGAAAGATTTCCAAAAACGTATGATGCACAAATCCGAAGATTATTCTTTGGATGATTTGATAAAACATATTAGGATAGAGGAAGAGGCACGAAATAGGGACAAGAGGGGCAAGACTATCTTGAGTGCCAACAGCGTGCAGGCTGGTGGTAAAGGAAAGTTTAAATCTAATGGACCCACTAAAAAGTGGAACTTGGGTCCTCAAAAGAAAAACTTCAAGAAGTCTGGGCAGTCCTCTAGTCAAAGGCCAAAGAGAACAGGCAAGTGCCATGTCTGCGGAGAGGCAGGGCACTATGCTAGGGAATGTAAGCAAAGAAAGTCCGGACCACCAGGGGCAAACACGGTTGAAGAAATTCAGCATCTTGTTGCAAACTTGCAAATGGAAGAGATTGATATGATATCGGAAGCAGCTACCAGAATCAATGCTAGTAGAGGAGGTTGGTACTTGGACACCGGAGCCACTGTTCATGTTTATGACTCCAGGTCCAAGTTTATTGAGTATGTACCTGTTCGAGAAGGAAGACAGGTGATAGTGGCCAACAATGGCACGACTGATGTGGCGGGCATAGGGACCGTACTACTCACTTTCACCTCCGGCAAGATTGTCACTCTTAGGGATGTTTTACATGTTCCCTCCATCAACAAATGCCTTGTGTCTGCGGCCAGACTTGACAAAAACGGGTTTGGCCTCAACATCGAGGCATTGAAGCTTGTGATCTACAAACGGAAGACCTTCATTAGAAAGGGATATCATCAGATGGGATGTACCGTTTGAACCTGAGTGACGATGTTTATGGGGCCGAGCCGAGTGAACCTATGGGTGGTAGTGTGAATGCAATTTCTGATAATGTAGTTTTTGACAATTCCGTTTCTGATGTAGTTCCCTTTGGTATCAATAAAATTAATTCTTCCGATTATTTTGTTTGTTCAATTTCTTTATGGCATAAACGTTTAGCACACACAAATGTGAAAAATATTGAAAAAAATGCAAAATAAAGGATTAATTAAAATTGATAATAAAGATTTTGGAAAATGTGAAACTTGTGTAAAATCAAAATTTACTAAGAAACTATTTCCAACAGTCAAAAGGGACACTACTATTTTAGAGTTGATTCATTCCGATATCTGTGAATTAAATGGAATACTTACACGTGGTGGTAAAAGGCATTTCATTATATTATGTGATGACTTCAGTCGTTTTTACACGTTTATTTGTTACATTCAAAGGACGAAGCTTTTGATGCTTTTAAACTATTCAAAGCTGAAGTGGAAAATCAACTTGAAAAACGGATTAAAATACTTCGATCAGATAGAGGTGGCGAATATTTTAATAGAGAATTTGATACGTTCTGCGAAGAGAACGGTATCAAACATGAACGCACCTCTCCATTCACGCCTCAACAGAATGGTGTGGCGGAAAGGAAGAATCGGACCCTTGTTGAGATGGTCAACTGTATGTTGAACCAATCGGGGCTACCTAACAATCCGTGGGGAGAAGCTCTATTGACCGCTTGCCATATTCACAATCGAATCACTAGTCGTGTGATTCCAACCAGCCCATACGAGATTTGGAAAGGAAGAAAACCTAACTTAAACTATTTTAGAGTCTGGGGTTGTATTGCTTATTATCGTACTCCTGATCCAAAAAGATCTAAACTGGGAGCTCGAGCTATTAAAAGCATATTCGTAGGATATGCTAAAAATAGCAAGGCTTATAGGCTACTAGATAAAGAATCATGAGTAATAGTGGAATCCAGAGATGTGGAATTCTTTGAAGACAAATTTTCAGAAGATGCTGAAAATTCGGAAAGAACATTGGCTTCAAATCTTCCTGGTACATCTCGTGATAGTTCGAAAGCCTCAAACAAGGTTGACGAACCACGTAGAAGTACTAGAGCAAGAAAAGAGAAAAATCTAGGGGATGATTTCTTCTCATACTTGGTCGAAGGGACACAAAAGAAAGTGACAAGAGAGGTCATTTTCTCGATTAACATCGAAGATGATCCTAAGACTTACAAAGAGGCCATGTCTTCAAGGGATGCTCCTTTATGGAAAGAAGCAATAAATGATGAAATGGACTCCATCATTGGTAATGGAACTTGGGAATTAGCTGACTTACCCAAGGGAGCAAAACCCATAGGCTCTAAATGGGTATTCAAAAGAAAGCTGCATCCAGATGGTTCAATCTCGACATTTAAAGCTAGATTGGTAGCTAAAGGGTATAGACAGAGAGAAGGTGTCGATTACTTCGACACCTACGCTCCAGTTACTAGAATTAGTTCCATCCGAACTCTTATAGCAATCTCGGCCATAAAAGGGCTGTACATTCATCAAATGGATGTGAAAACAGCCTTTTTGAATGGTTATTTAAACGAGGAGGTTTATATGGAGCAACCCGAAAGGTTTGTAATACCCGGACAAGAGAACAAAGTGTGTAGACTTATTAAGTCTCTATATGGGTTAAAGCAAGCCCCCAAACAGTGGCACGAAAGATTTGATACTACTATCACCTATTTCGGGTTCCGACATTATGGAGTCGATCGGTGCATTTACTCAAAATGTACAAAAGAATCCACTGTGATAATCTGTCTTTATGTCGATGATATGTTGATCATCGGAACCAATCTATAAGGCATCAATGAGACAAAAAACTACTTATCCTCGAACTTTAAGATGAAAGATCTTGGAGAAGTAGATACAATTCTTGGGATTAAAATCAAGAGGTCAGGATCTCATATTTCTCTTAGTCAATCCCACTACATAGAGAAGATACTGACTAAGTTTCAACATTTGAATATAAAGGAGTTCAATACTCCATTTGATTCAAGTGTGAAACTTGACAAGAACTCTGGTAGAGCAGTGTCTCAATTAGAGTATGCTAGTGCAATCGGTTGCATGATGTATGCAATGCATTGCACTAGACTGGATATTGCTTTTGCTGTGAGTAGACTAAGTCAATATACTAGCAATCCGGGTCCAGATCACTGGAAGGCAATCAGTAGAGTATTTGGATACTTGAAAAGAACCAGTGATCTAGAGTTGACATACATGACACATCCAGGAATCATGGAAGGATATTCTGATGCTAGTTGGATAGATCACTCAAGTGACTCTAAATCCACAAGTGGGTGGATTTATACACTTGGTGGTGGAGTGATTTCTTGGGCGAGCAAGAAACAAACATGTATTGCTCATTCAACTATGGAAGCCGAATTTATTGCCCTAGCTGCTGCGGGCAAAAAGACCGAATGGATTAGAGACCTGCTGTCAGATATCCATTTATGGCCCCGACCGACTCCTTCGATTCCCATGTATTGTGACGGTGAGGCCATACTGTCAAAAGTATACAACGCCGTGTATAATGGGAAGTCGCGACACATAGGTCTCCGACATAATTATGTGAGACAACTAATAGATAATGGTACCATAAGCATTGTGTATGTCAAGTCGTGTGGAAACTTGGCAGATCCATTAACTAAGCCTCTGATGAGAGACTTAGTAGGATCAACTACTAGAGACATGGGTCTGAAACCACGCAGAATCGGTTAGTGATGGAAACCCAACTTAGATTTAGTGCTCCTATCTCCTAAGTTTAATGGGTAATAACAAGTCACTCAACTGATAGAAGGTACTATCAATTAAGATAGACTCATGTAAGGTATTTGATAGTACGTCGTTGCAGAGAACGAGGATGAGTTTGATCTCTTAACAAAGTTTGAAGGCATCTTAGCAACGAAGATGATATAGAATTTTCCCTATATGACCAAGAGGTGGTGCCGCCTTAATTGAAGAGTAGTGGTTCCTCTTCTAAAAGGTCATGAAAAGGATTTAGCGCATGGCCATATTCGCGCTCAGTGAGAAAGCAAAGAAATAAGATAGTGTGTGCAAGTAAGCCGAAGCGGTCTTAAGATTCAAGGTTTAAACCCTAAGGATACCATTGAATTGATCTCTTTTTGCATACATGCATTAAACGGGATTTAATCTTAGTGACACCACTGTGACACTGTCTTATACGAATGTCAGAAAACTTTCCAACCTGGTGGGGGATTGTTGGAAATTTTGTGAGGTTGGAAGTTTTCTTCCATCCCACATAGATGGAAATGGGAAGCCAAAGGGACTTAATAAGGCTTTTCATTCAAGTAAGCCTTGAATGAATTGATGGACTTATGGTGGGGGTTTCATAGAAGTGCAACGCACACGCGCACGCGCGTGGCCGTGGCCGAGGCCGAGGGCGCAAGCGCGGTTTTCGCGGAGGGGCGCGTGGAGGCGCACTTTGCACTTCGCACGCTCGCATCGGAGTTGAGGAGCCTCGCCCCGAGCAACCGAGCTTTCTTTTATAGTAAGATGAGAGAGTTATTTAATCCCGTAATTAATAATGATTAACCCGGTTTCATTTAATTGGAAATTTGATTTTTTATTAAACACATTAAATAAAACGTGGGTTTATCTTATTAATCAGTTATAGACTTGGTCTATAACTGCTTTATTTTGGCCGGGCCTTAAGGGTTTATGGGCCACCAATTAGGGTTTAACCCAGTATAAATATTGGGTTAAACCTAGGATTAACATACACTGAAAATCTCTCTCTCTCACGGCTTCTCTCCCTCTCGTAATCTGTGTTTACGGCTGCAGTTCTTCCATCAATTTCTGCATCGACTTCTGCTTTGTAATTCGATTGTGAGTGCTGTTCATAATCGAAAAATGCATCAAATCCTGGGCTTTGCGGTTTGAAACTCACAGCGTTAATAGAGTAACCGTATAAAACCTTTAAGGACAGGTTTTCACCGTGCAGTTCGTCTCTCGTTTGATCAAAGAAAGAAATCATGTTGGTTTTGATTCCAGTCGTGTATTTTTTCTTTTTGTTCACTAGAGTGAACAATCTGCTCCTACTCCTTTCTTATAACGAATCTATCGCGGAGGATAGAATCGTTTTAGGGTAAGTTTATTTTAATCTGTTGGTTTGCAAGTTGTTTCTTGTTTATAACTCAACTTGTCAAGTTTCTTTAATATTATGCTTGTGGTTTTCGAATTAATAAAATTGGACATTAGTTTATTAATTTGCTGTTGAATTCCGTTCAGTTTATTAGTTTATGTTCCATATTTATGTTTGCATCTATATATATATATATACGTCCGTACACACACACACACACATATATATATATATATATATATATATATATATATATATATATTTGTCTAACTCTTTTAATAAAGCAAGAAGTTGTTTACAATTAAAAAGTGTGAAATTTGGATAAATTCTAATAATTGTAAAATTTCTTCAACAGGTTGTCGTGTAACAAGTGTGTGAAGTGCACCGGAAATTTCCAAAGCCAAATCATCCATGTCGACCTTGGTTTTACTCTTCTTATTCGGTCTAGACGATTGTGGTTGTGGTGCAACATTTGAAGGATCTACACTCGAGACGTATTGTGGACTTGGTGTAACATTTTCTTCTTCCTCCTCATCATTTTCCTCCTCATTTTGAGTAGTGTGTATATGAGACGTAAATGATGATGGTCCAGTCATCTCATGGGTTGAACTAGGGGCATAAACACGAGATCCAGTCCTCTCACGGGTTGAACTAGGGGCATAAACACGAGATCCAGTAGCCGAAGTCCCCTCGAATAAAGCGATACACAATTCAGGAAATGCCAAAGGTGATGTTTTTAAAGTTCTAGCTTTTGGATGTCCCTGCATCCAAATTAAAGAGAAATATTTTATATAATACTCGTACTATGTTCATTACTATCTAAATTGAAAAAAAGAATGAATGCTAACCTTGAAGAAGTCTTCCCATTCTTGATTTGATAAGTTGAATGTGTTCATAACGGGGTCATAAATATTCCCTGTTTTATTCCTTAAGTACACCCATCCCGAGTACTTTCCTTTTAGATAATCGTATTGATTTTTCAACTGCTTTTGTGTGAGTTTGACGTGACACACTTCCTCAAGCTTTGTTGCCAACTTTGTCCAAGTTTCTTTCCTAAGGCTACCCCCGTTTTGACCCACTTTATTGACCTCTTCTATACAAGTCTCTAGAAAGCATTTGATTATTTCATTGGTCCACCTTATATGTATAAACTCGTCCATCACTAAGCACACAAGAAAGTTTCAAGAATCAAGGAGAAAATCACATACAACAAGCTCATAGTTTCAGTAGTTGCATGAGATCACCAATTCTGATCTGATCTGATCTAGCAAGAAAGTAGCAAGACAGTGTGGAAGAAGCGTTTGATTTGTCATGCCAAACATAATTTCCTTTTTCCATGTTTTAATTAAGACTCGCATCTATTTATGGGTAGACAAACTATGATAATCCGTATCACAATAAACACATATTAAGTTTTGTAACTAATGATACTCCACCAACGAAGTCACAATAATAACGATTGTTTGTCTAGTGAAATTTTCAGTTAACATCAAATATGTATCTGTATTTATTCGAGATAAATTATAATAATCGCAATCCTCGATTTGTACAGAAAAACAATTCAATCGAATTCACAAAAAACTAAAATAGTAGCAATGGCAAGACAGTAGCAGCAAGCTAGCAACTCCAAAAGATAATCGGGTTTGACATAAGTATGTTTGGTTTAATGTGATTGTGCAGGTAGGTGAGACATTCTCACAGCAAAAAACAGAAGAATTGTTGTATGATAAAACAAGAGGAATACCACTTTGACATAAGTGTTTTTTTTAACAATATCACTTTATACCACCAAAAAATAAAGTACACACACAAATTACAAAGCCACATAGTGGCTGACGAAGCCTGCAACAACAAACCAAAATAAAAAAACCCACCCACCTTAATAGGAAAAACCAAGCAGTGCCATGAGTGATTGTGCAGGTCTTGGGAAGTACGAGAACTTTAAAAAGGGTTTGCTAGTGAATACCACTTTGACATAAGTTGGTAATTTTGCGTGATGGGGATATGTATTTCTGGGTTGCTAAACAAAACCCTCGTACAACAATAACAAGTAGTTCATAAACGAAAATCACAGCAACAAGAACCAAAAAATCAACAAAATCAGGGACTAAAATCGCAGCAGCAGGTACGAAAATCACAACAACAGGTACGAAAATCACAACAACAAAAATACCCTCGATTTTACGGAGTTGAGGTTAACATCGTTAGGGTCAAGGGACCCAATCCATAAAAATAGTGAAACCATGATAACCATATTTGTAATTGTTTTGTTTGTAGGATTCAGTCCAAATTCTAATATAACCACAGGGACGAAATTTGTAATTTACTCTTCTTTTTGCTAAAAATGGAGTAATAAATTTAATTGGTTAAACAATTTAAAATGCTAATGTTTTCTGAAAGAGTTTTTACCAAAATAATCATTTATGGCAATAAATTAAAGGAAAAAAGTCAAAATTTTAAAGGGTTTTAAAAAATAGCTATAAATTCTATTAATTATAGAATCCACTTTTTATGGGTTGGTGAGGCAAATCGGTAGAAAAATTAAATAGGTCATGTATTATGAAAATTAGTCATTTTTAAGAAAATTTGGCTGAGACATTTGGCAAAATCCATGTGTCAACACATGGTTGGTTGGTGAAATCAAAGATGGGTCTCACATGTTAGATTGGCAGAATTCGGAATAGTACCTTAAAAATGTCAGTGTTTGGACTATTTTATGTAGATTTTGATTAGTTTTATAGGCATGAAGTCAATAAGATAAGCCTTTCAATGACTCAGAGGCTTGAATTGGTTATTACTAAGGACATAAACAACCCGTTACAAGTTAAGTTGCAATAAAGTTTTAAAATGTTGGTGTTTCAACTTACATTTTGAAAGTATATATATGGTTTTAAATAAATAAAATTTGACAAGCATTTGTACTAAATACAGTACACAGTACACGGCGTTTATATTGTTTAAAGTTGTAATAATCATTTTTAATGTTGTTAGTTGTTGAGTATTTGATAATTAGTTCATAGACGAAAATCACAAAATCATGGACGAAAATCACAAAATCAGGGAGGAAAAGAACGAAAAAGGAGGACCAAACTTACCTTTGCAAGCGATTGAAGCAATGTGGAGAACCCGCTGCGTGGATTGTGGAGACGATGCGTGGAAATTGATTTAGAGGGAAATAAGAGTCCATGTTACCTCTAAGCGAATTAGAGGTAATTAAGGGATAAGGGTCTCTTAAATTAAATAAAAAACAAACAATCTGATTTCATAATTATCTGACCGATTTAGATAAAGTTGGAATTAAGATGCAAAAAACCAAAAAGAAACAGGCCCTTATAAATTTTTGTAAGACGTTTTGGGATTCGTTTGTCTTTGGGATAGTTGTGTATGCGTATTTGTTATGCTTGGTTTATATTTTGTGTGGGTTGTTACATATAATATTAAATATTTCATTAATCTATTAAAATATTATTTCTCTCTCTATATATTTATTTTCAAAGTTTCTTATTGATCTCTCACTTTGTAATCATTTTTGGAGTGATATCCATATTTGGAGAAAAACCCATTCTCTTTCCTACTTTCTCTATTTTGAAGATAAGTTTTGAAAAAGTTGTTAGAGCAAAAGTAGAGCAAAAGTAGAGTCCAAAATCTTCATTTTCTCCAAATTGGAGAAACTCGATGCTCTTACTTTACTAAACCAAATTGAAATTGATTAAAAAAACCAAACACACAGTCGACTATGTAGCGGTTGATTTTTCCGGGGGTTGTTAGGACGATGATGATATCTATCTAAGAGGAAAAGGAAACAAATGAAAAGAATATCCTTAGAAATGAACCATACCCCAAGTGAAAGGCAAAAACTTTCCATTCCAAATCAAGTGAAAGGCAAAAACCTTTTTGCGTTAATGGCCTCCCATTTCTCATCTGGTTTAGGGGTCAATCACATTCACATGTGAATGGGCCCCTTTCAAGAAAATCGACGATCCAAATCAAATAGAACCAGACTGGGCCCCACAGATTGACAAATCCCCATGCATACACACAGCTCAAGCCCATCCACTTCACAAATTTTCACATGCTGATGCTTCTTCTGCTTCAGTTAATTTATCACGGTTCTCTTGGCGCCTAGAACTCTGTGACTATTCTCCCCTTTTGCAGATCTAAAAATCTTGCATAGCTTTCTTCATTATTATTATTATTTTTTTAACTTTACAACGAAAATGGTCTATACGCTGCCTGGGATTCGGTTGCATACTCTTCCATCAATTTCCCATTCTGGTGGTGATCGGAGAACTACTGTTGCTGCTTCTAGTTCTACAAATCTTTCAGTCTTGTTGAGGAAAAACTCATTAACTCGTAAGGGTTTTTTCATTTGATTGTTCTTTTTGGGGTTTCCATCTATTTGTTGATGCTTAATTGTGTGTTTGGAAATATGGGTTTTCGTTTGTTTATTTTTAGTTATGCTGAATTGGGTATTAAATGTGTACATTTCTGTTGGTGGGTTTTATGTTTTTCTTTTTGATATGTTGAAAAGTTTGGGTTTCAATTTGTGGGTTTGTTTATTTTTGCTTATGTTGAGGTGGGTTTTTAGAGGTTTGTTTGATTGTTGATAAGCTGTTATGAATTGGTGTCTTTAAGCATAACATATGTTGAAATTAGTGGTGGATAGTAACCTGGTATGATCAGCCTATGTTACCTAGATGATGCCAAAGAACTTGAGATTGGATGGTGAACAAGTGAAATTAACAGGAGTACATGACACTTATGTCAACCAAAAAGAAATATTTTCAATTATGTTACCAAAAGTTGAGAGAAGTATTATATAGGCATGAAGAACATGCTACATTTGAATTCTTAAGTTTGCATTTTTACTAGTAGATTACCATCCTTTCTAATCATGGCTAAGGTGGCATTTGTTTTTTAAGGGGTGCCAAAGTCTAAAGTCTTATTTCACTTCTGATTGATAAGAGGTGGAGCTGAAGTCTGAAATCTGAATCAATAAGATTGTTTGTTTTAAATTATGTATTAGAATATTATATTGTTGAATTTATATATATAAATTTATACAATTTCACATGTTTATGCATCATCATTACGAAATTTACATCTAAATTATAAAATTAGCATTCACTTAAAGGCATACGTTTAATCGATAATAATATATTTAAATTATATAAATTTAAGAAAGTCACCTAATTATAGTAAATTTAAGAAAGTCACCTAATTATAGTAAATTGAGTTTTGTTATAATCCAAGTGAATCGATTAAGAGAAAGGATCTATCAAGGTTAATTCATTGAGAACAATAGGAGGCAGATAAGAGGTTGGTTTACCTTTTACTAGATAAGAGGACTATAAGACATAAGTGGCTCTAAAAATTTGGAAAAAAACAGTCTGAATGGCCCTACCTCTTAACGAATCAGACATAAGAGGCTGATAAAGAGCTTTTTTCTAAAAAACAAACAAGGCCATAGGCCTTGTGTAAGAAAAAGTTAATTGTCAAAATTTGAGTGGGACCAATTGTCTCTTTTCGGACCACTAAGATACTTTTTGAGCATATAAACTTTTGACTGAGAAATTTAAATATTCCAGTCTTGTTTCTTAAGGCCTTTCGTGGATCAATGGGAGAAAATGCATTACAGTTTATAAAAATATACTCATTCCTTTGTAGCTCCAATTATTGATGCGACTAAAGAGTTATTCATTTAATTTGGTCCTTCTCTGTAGGGAAGTTTTTAGATGGAAGGTCTGTGTACGAGTTTGAATCAAACTCTCCATCTTTTATGGTTGCTGCAACAGAGAAAGTGCTTGTTCCTGGCAGTCAAAGTGACGCTTCTTCTTCAACTGAACAATTGGAAGCTCTTGATGAAGATTCCAAAGTATGTTAATATGCATTCACATTCTGTATCTATGCAGCATAACGGATCAAAGATACATCTTTAGCTGATAAGTTTTGGATTTTGTAAATGATTTTTGAATATAATAGAAGTATGTTTTTCAAAGAATATTGTTCTTTGTAAGTTGCACAAATGTCTTGCTACTCCCCTTTTAAGTGGGACTTTACAACCGGAAGCTATCTATTTAAGACAAAGATTTGTTTGATTCTTGATTTAAGCAAATCATTTGCTCTATTATTTTTTGGTTCAGATATCAGAAAATGAAGTCAGTCTCGAGGAAGAACAACTTGATGACACAACTGAAAAGGATTTTGTTACTTCACCCGTTCTGGTTGAGGATATTGCAGCTACGGAGGAAGTACGTTCAGTTTCTTTAGTTGAGATAGGTAAAGAAAGCTCAGCGATCAGACAAATGCCTCTTCCTCCTCCTGGAATTGGGCAGAGAATATATGAGATCGATCCACTTTTGGAGAAACATCGTGAACATCTCGAGTACAGGTGAGATGTTTTTCAATTTTTGAAGAACTGCTGTGCGACAATGGTTGTATGAGTTGGTGTGAGAGTTAGCTTCTTAATTTCTGTTGATACTTGGTAATTATTATGCTTATGTAGTCATTCTAATTATAGGTATTCACATTACAAGAAGATACGTGAGGCAATTGACAAGTATGAAGGTGGTTTGGAGGCGTTTTCTCGTGGTTATGAGAAGTTGGGTTTCACTCGAAGGTATTTCTAAAGAATACAGATGTTGAGAGTTCATGATTTTAGTGATATAGTTATCACGTTGAAGCATATTATCATATAAATAGAGAAGTAAAATTTGATTTCATGATGTACATATACTTTATTGCCATTTGAATTCAAGAATGCCATGTTTAATTTTTTTTTTGTCTTTTAATTATTCTCTTAAATGGAGTCCATGTTTGAAGTTTGACTTTTTAAGGTTGAAAGGATGGATAAATTTTGTCTTTTTGGCTAAAGTTGAACATGAAACCCCCTTTGTGATACTTGTCCATACTCTAAATTGCAGGTTATTTAGGGGAATAATTAAAAAGACAGTTGTTTTAAATGCATGACCTTCAAACAGATTTTGAGGCATATTTGTGTTTGGACGTGAAATTTGTTCTTAAATCTATCAGAAGATTATTCTTTAAAATAACCCTCTGAATTGCAATCTAAAGTCGTACTTCTACTTGATTTAGAGTCTACATATATGTTCTTTTTGAATCTTTCGTGAAGGGACAACTAATATACAATTTTTTTTGTTAAGAGGCTTGATTCTTTTTTCCCCCTCTTTGTTGACAAAATTATTATATGAATCTTCATCATACCATTTTTTTTTGACAGTGACACAGGTATCACCTACAGGGAATGGGCACCTGGAGCGAAGGTTTGTTTTCGTCTCTTTTACTTTCTGGAGTTGAAGTAATTTTCTTTTTGGAGATTTTGAATTTTGGAGAATCTGTTGGAGATGCTCTAAGTGCTAGAGTTGATGAGGATCTACCACTTCTTTTTCCTTCTTAATTTGTTGAAGAATTCGTTTTAGTAAGAACTATTTTATTTTAGGATCAAAACTTCCGTGTCAACTATTTTACGTCAAAAAACCATATTTGGCATAGAAAAACGCACCATAGACTGTCTACAACCATCCGATTCTCACTCAATATCGAATAGGTTATGCAAGTATTATTTCTATCTAGATGGAAGTGAGAGATGTTAACATATTTTCTTATACACGTGCATTTTCTTTTCCTGAATATTACATTAACTGAAGTTATCTTTATTGAATTTTCTAGTCTGCTTCACTTATTGGAGATTTCAACAACTGGAATCCGAATGCTGATGTTATGACCCGGGTATGTTGTTGATCAAGCTGTTACAAAGCTATGTATCGGATTTCATTCGCCTCATGGTTATTGGCTTTGTGGGGGCGTATAATTCTGATTCTCGTTTTTTTTTTCACTCACACTTTTGCACACATCGGCTGCACCGCCCTTTGGGGTAGAGGGCATGTCTGCATACATCCCACTTCTTGCTTCCGATGGGAATATACCCGGTTTGTTTGGTTTGGTTTGGTTTAATGTCAAATTTGGATTTGGAAAGTAGTATGTTTGAATCTTTAAATCCGAAAGTTGATTTTATTTTGGGCACAGTATACTTTTTTTTAATTTCTATTGTCATTTCTAACATGAATAGAACGAATTCGGTGTCTGGGAGATCTTTTTGCCTAACAATGCTGATGATTCTCCACCTATTCCGCATGGTTCTCGTGTGAAGGTAGGCGTTCTTTATCGTCTATAGATGAAGTTTACATCTTTGATGGTCTTTTTGCTAATTCTGTGTCCTTGTTTGTTTTTTCATTTTAAGCTCTTAATTACCACTTATGTCTGATTGATGTCTGATTCAATCAGACATTTTATAATTCAGGCTGTTTGTTTTTTATTATTTTCAGAACCTCTTATCTCTTAATATGATCTGAACAAAAAAGTGGGAACCTTATCTCTTAAATCTCTTATTTTCGTCCAGCACCATTTTTTCGATTTCAACGTCAGTTTTGAACCAGATGCACCCCGAATTTGCAAAAACGCAAAACACGAAGATTGTAGATCCGTGTTTTGGCTTTGGTGTGTGAGAGATACGATTAAAACTCCACAGCCTCGGAAATCTGCCAGCATCCTTTTGGTTTTTTTATGTTCTGTCATCGATGCTCACTTCAATCGACGAATTTAAGTTGATTTTTTGAGGAAGAAAATAGATAAATATATATATCAGACGTTTGTCAGTTTAAAAAAACAAACAGTAAAATCAGACTTCAGCACCTCTTAAAAAACAAACGCCACCTTAGTGGCTTAGTGTTCTAGATGCTTGTAAGGATTTATGTCATCAAAATTCATTTAAATATTTTTAGTTGTAGATAAACAGAAGCTAAGAGCAGAATCGCCCCTGTTCACTGATTTAGCAGCCATAATTTCTTGCTGTAGATCTAATTCCATGTTCCGAGTTGCTAAAATTCAACGGATAGATGTTGATCCTTATGTCTTTAGTCGATATCTTCACTATTTAGGCATCATTTTGAGAAGTGGTTGCAGGTCCCAATTTACTTAACGTGAGGAGAAAGGAAGATAGGACCCACAAAATGGAGAATGTAAAACCGAGAAAAATTGTTATAAATGAATGGAACCAATTATGATATGCTTATCTTCAATGTGACATTGTAGATTCGTATGGATACTCCATCTGGCCTTAAAGACTCGATTCCTGCTTGGATCAAGTTTTCTGTACAGGCTCCTGGTGAGATTCCTTATAATGGAATTTACTATGATCCCCCAGAAGAGGTATTTCTCCCTTTTGTAATTTTTCTTGATTCCATCAATTATTGTTTTGGATATTGACGATATTGTCCCTATTTGAGCAGGAAAGATATGTGTTTCAACATCCTCGGCCAAAGAAACCAAAATCTCTTAGGATTTACGAGGCACATGTTGGAATGAGTAGTACGGTGTGTATCTCCCCTCTCTCATGATATTAAGAGGCAAAACCTTCTTTTTTTAATAGTTCCAATAAGAGGCAACCTCTGAATCACTAAGAGTTGAATCTTGTTCAGCAAAAAAATCGTCTGCCTCATAATGGTTCTAAGATCCTATGAATGATTTTGTATCTTGGGCCTCCCTTAACCATTCAGCGCCCTAATTTCATTTTGAACAATTACCAAACAACCATATTTCATTTTGTACTATATCATAAGAGCCTCTTAATCGTTCTGACCACTTAATCATTTTGCACCAAACCATTCAGCAACTTCCAAACAGATTATCACAAGTATTGACTGTATATGTTGTTTTGTATAGGAACCAATGATCAACACGTATGCTAATTTCCGAGATGATGTTCTCCCTCGCATCAAAAAACTTGGTTACAATGCTGTTCAGCTCATGGCTATTCAAGAGCATTCATATTACGCTAGTTTTGGGTAATTTCTTGATTACTCAGTTTTGCTTGTGTATTCATGTTTGTTTATTCTTTATCTATTTTCATTATTGATCGCCGACGTTATTCTTTCTTACAAAACTTGCATCTCTACTGATGTTTTTGATTTGTGATTGTTTGTTGCATTCTTCCTCTGTAATTGCTAATGCTATTTTTATTTTATTTATATAATTTAACCAAAATTTGGATGTTTTTTGTAATGCCTTAGGTACCATGTGACAAATTTCTTTGCACCTAGCAGTCGCTGTGGGACTCCGGATGATCTTAAATCCATGATAGATAAAGCCCATGAGTTGGGACTAGTTGTTCTCATGGATATTGTGCACAGGTAATTGTTATTTGATCGCTAACTTTTAGAAACATTCAGGCCAGATTTGTCTGGAAAATGAAATACCATTCCTGCCACTATGCTTATTGTGGTTATCTAAGCTGTTTCACTTTTTACTTTTTTTCTTTACCCTAGTCGTGTACCAATTTATGAGTATTATTTAGTAGAATAACCTTCTGACATATATATATATATATATATATATATATATATATATATATATATTTAAATGCATTACCTTCTGACACATTGTGTTAGCAAGAGACATTCTTAAATCTGTGAGAGGGTTAAAAAAGACTATTAAAAAAAATTCTCCTAAATAACCGCAACTTATGATATGATATTTGTCATTTGAAATAAGATAAAAAGAGTAAACTACAATTTTCGTCCTTGTGGTTTCGAAATTACGGTTCTCATCTATATGGCTTGCAATTCATTGCTCTTTTCATCTCTGAGGCTAACTCCTTCAGTGGTTTGCCGTTAAGTATAAGGAACGAAAATAGCAATGAATTGTCAACCATAGGGACACAAAAAGTAATGAATTGTAAACCATAGGGACGAAAACCGCAATTTTGAAAGTATAGGGATGAAAAGTAGCAATTTTCAACAAACAACATGACGAAAAACATAGTTTACTCATGAAATAATGAAAGAAGAAATGAAGGCATCTTCATCAAATACTTCGGTATCTACCCATTTGATATGTTTTTGTATTTAGCTTAAGTAATTGGTGATTGCAGCCATTCATCAAACAACACTTTAGATGGTCTAAACATGTTTGACGGGACGGATAGTCATTACTTCCACTCTGGAGAACGGGGTTATCACTGGATGTGGGATTCTCGCCTTTTCAACTACGGACATTGGGAGGTAATATCTTGCAAAAAACTCAATGGTGAACCCATTCATCATTGGATTTGGAACCGAGAATTGATGTATGAGTGTTGTTTTCAGGTGTTAAGATATCTTCTTTCAAATGCAAGATGGTGGTTGGATGAATATAAGTTTGATGGATTCAGATTTGATGGTGTGACTTCAATGATGTACACACATCATGGTTTACAGGTAATTTCATCTAATTAGCAAAATCGAATGTTTGAAACTATTGGAGCTAGTTTTACCGTCCATTTTACGGTCATCAATATAGAAAAAATAATGACCAAAATTTATGTATAATGGACTATTTGTTTATTTTATTTATTGTTCTATTTTATTGTTGAGCTAATTTCGAATCATCCCGTTTTATGTTTAGGTAGCCTTTACTGGAAACTACAGCGAGTATTTCGGGTTGACAACCGATGTTGATGCTGTGGTTTATTTGATGCTGGTAAATGATCTTATTCATGGGCTCTTCCCCGAAGCAATCTCTATTGGTGAAGATGTATGTTCTCTCTCTCCCTTCTTAAGTATTGTCTCCCATATATATATATATTGAATGTTCATCTTGAACTAAATTACATAATATCTAAGACATGACTTCTATTTCTGAAACACCGTAAATGCATGTGCATATGGGTATGCCATGTACACTTATAAATAGCCTCTGTAGATGTTTTGTGAATATAAGATCGATTGATGAGATATTTTCTGCAAGGGTTTGGTTCTGGTGAGAAGTTGAGGTTAACGTGAGAAGCGTGAGAAGTGGTTATCAACTGTTGGATGAGAAATGGACACACATTAGGATGAGATGCACCGAGATAAGATGCACCGAGATAAGATGCACCGGATCAATTCCCTTCTAAGCCGCAATTCATGGGAGGACATTTGATTAAATGTGATCAACGGTTCAGATCCACTTCTCACGATTCTCACATTAACCTCAACTTCTCACATGATCCTTCGCCTTTTTTGTAAACCCTTTATGTAAAGTTGAATTCTAGTAGAATATGATGTCAATCATTAAGTTTGGTTGTGGAAATAAATTGATGAGATTTTCTTGTTATGAACAAACAAATTAAGGCCTTGTTTGGCAATGCTTACAATTTTGGTTTTATAAGTGGTGTTTTGGTTTCTGTTCGATAATGAAATCAGGATATGTCATTAAGTCACTCATAAGTGATGCAAGCGCTTACCTCATTTAAGACTAATTATTGGTTGCTTATGTACTGCTTTTGTAAGGGTACCTTTAGCAAGAATAATTTTTTTTCCTATAAAAAAGAGACTTGCAAACTAAAGAAAGATATAAGTTGTGCTTTTATTGGGTCTGAATTCTCGGTCTCACATAGTCAATGTGTGTTTCCCCCCAATTTTTCTAGAGGTATAAAGTTGGGTTTTATTTTATATTTTTGATGCCATGCAGGTGAGTGGAATGCCGACATTCTGCATTCCGGTACAAGATGGTGGAGTGGGATTTGACTACCGTTTGCATATGGCAATTGCTGATAAGTGGATTGAGCTTCTCAAGTATGCAACTCCCAACTTCTTTTATGTCATTTCCTACAAGTAACATGTTTCAGATTTAAACATATTGATCCAAAAACTGCTTCCATGGGAGACACAAGTTATAAGATAGAACTTGAAAGTGTCGTGGTTAAATAAGAAACACAAGGACAACAAATACTGAAATTAATGGCCAAATAAGATGAAAACCAAACCATACCAGACGTATCTGGTATATTCCACTTGAAAGTAGGGTCTGGGAGGGTTATGTAGGATACTAGGATGTATCAGACCTTTTGATAAAATATATTAAATAAATACAAATGAATAAAATATGAGAAAGACAATGTTGTCCCGATAATGGGTTAATTTAGGAGAATAACCTTCTGATAGATTTTTTAGATACACAACATTCTGACACATTCAAGAATGCCTCTGCCTAACAAAAGAATGCCTCAAAATTCGTCAGAAGGTCAAGCATTTAAAAAACTATCGGAAGGTTATTCTTCTATATACACCGATGACCGATCTATAAAATAGGTTTCTAACCTAAGGGGTAGATTAGCACGTTTCTATATGAAAATTTTAATTTTGGGAATAAGTATGAGATTGGGGGGGGGGGGGGGGTGCTAATATTACTAGCCTATATCTACATGTAACTTATGTATGGCCAGGAAAATCATCTTGAACGTTATGATACTCTTTTGCGTAGGCTGAGGGACGAAGATTGGAAGATGGGTGATATTGTTCACACACTTACTAATCGAAGATGGTCAGAAAAGTGTGTTGCTTATGCCGAAAGTCATGATCAAGCTCTAGTTGGTGATAAAACTCTTGCATTCTGGCTTATGGACAAGGTTAGAACCATTTTGTTTGCAAAATTTTAAGCTCACACACACACACACATATATATATATAAATAATATATATTCTTGTCAAAAATATTCATTTTTTTTGCAAGTTCTTAGTACAAAAACCATAGCTTAGCCCTCTCTGGTAATACCTCCTCCACCCCGAAAAGGGTCCACTTCTAAAATTAGCGTCCAAACTTTATTAATATAATTCATTCAATTTGACAGATCTTATGGTTACCTTCATACCCATCTTGGAGTCCTTATATTTTGTTCATTTATCTTATGGTCCTTAGGAACAAACTATGTGTTCATGAGGTTCACTGTAGTTGCAAATAACACTTGTGTACTTCACAGGATATGTATGACTTCATGGCAGTGGATAGACCATCGACTCCGCTTATAGATCGTGGTATAGCATTACACAAAATGATCAGGCTTATTACAATGGGATTAGGTGGAGAAGGGTATTTGAATTTCATGGGAAACGAGTTCGGCCATCCTGGTAAGGCTACGCCATTATCGTATTTTGTATGTAATTTGTATCTGGGCCGATCTTTAATTTCATAAAGTATAACGTTTATGGCTTACTTTAAGCTCTTCCATGGAGGTTAATACCCGTTCCCTTATTTATCAGAGTGGATAGATTTTCCAAGAGCCGATCAACGTCTTCCAGATGGGAGATTTATACCTGGGAATGGTAATAGCTTTGATAAGTGTAGGCGTAGATTCGATCTGGTAAGCTCTTTCTTGATTCACACTATAATATCAATTTATTTTCGTTAATACCCACAAAATAAAAAATTTAAATCATGATATTCCATCTGTCTCGAGATAGAGTCCATTTATAGCACAAAAGCACAATATAAGTTTCTAAAGCTGGTTTTCATTTATATGCAAAGGGAGATGCAGAATATTTACGATATCATGGGTTACAAGAATTTGATAAGGCGATGCAGCATCTCGAGGAAGCTCATAAAGTACGTAAAATTTTGTGTACGTTTATATCTGTCTTGTAATGTGGATTCTTTTGTTAACCGGATCAAGTGTGGTCGTGCATGCAGTTCATGACTTCAGGACACCAGTATATATCACGGAAACACGAAGCAGAGAGAGTAATCATTTTCGAAAGAGAAGATTTGGTTTTCGTCTTTAATTTTCACTGGAATAACAGTTATTCAGATTACCGGGTCGGCTGTTTAAAACCTGGAAAGTATAAGGTACACTTTCTTGATTTTACTTGTTTTATTCCCACTTTTGAAATGCACAAAAAAGCCCAAGCCCGGCCCGAATAACCCGAGCCTAGCAAGCTCGAGCCCAGGCCCACTAGGTCAATTTTCAAGGCCTTGGTAAAGCCCGTCCAAAAAAACCCGTGCTTCTCTCTGTTTTCTGAAAACGGGCTTGGAACACAATAAAGCACGGGCTTGTGCATCTCTAGTTCTCTGTAAAGTATTGCTCTGTCTTTCAGGTTGCCCTCGACTCTGATGATCCGTTATTTGGAGGCTTTGGTAGACTTGATCACGATGCTGAATTTTTCACCTTCGTAAGTGATTCCGTTCACATTTCGATTAACCAAAAGGAGATAAGTTCGTGAGCTTAATTCCATAAACCATTTGCAGGAAGGAAGTCACGATAACAGGCCTCGATCGTTCATGGTGTATGCGCCTGCACGCACTGTAGTTGTCTACAAACTTGTAACCGATGCTGCCGGGAAGTAATTGTGCTCTAATGCTGTGTTTTGCAAGATCTGTTGAGCAAAGTTGCTGTGGTTAACCATCGAGAAAGGGGAAATGCACACGAAAAGTGTCGTGTTGGTTAAGTTGGTGCTGACAAGGCTCGAGATTATGAAGGATTTTGGTAAATTTGATCGTTATTAGTTCCAATAAAGCGCGCGGTGTTCGGGTAGTTAAGATCTTTGTTGCAATGTATAGTGTTAGAAAACAAATGGTTTTACAATGAGATTGTAGTTTATACATCAAACGATCTTTACTGTAAATAAATAAATGTTGTTTTTTAAAGCTGAGGAAACTTTTAAACATGTATGCGGATGGAACTGGATTGGACCGAACATAATATGAATGGATGAACGAGAGTGACGTAGGAGGTGAAAGAATTGCGGCAGGTTTCAGGGCTTTAATTTGGCATGGGTGGTTTAGTAATTTACTAATCTTGTCTCTTCTAGTTGGTGGAACAAATAAATGCATTTTTGTACCACTCACCCGTACTGTCACGGTCTAATGTTGCACCAGATGTGGGACAAATGTAGTTATGTTTGGTTTTTCGATATAAACTAGTAGTTGAATGGTTTGTTGTGAATCATCTAAAACGGGGAAAAGAGTCTGAGATCGGTGTCGAGAATCTCGTTATGAAGTAATTAATATGTATTATTTTTATCGATAGTAGTGTTGGGATTTTATAGCTAAAACACACAAGGTCGGACATCTTAGGTCAAAAGTGTGCAAAACACCCAACAACCGCAATGATCCAAAACGCCTATCTACTCCAATTTTGGAAAGAGATCGCCCAAGTGTTTGCTTTCAATGTCTTTGAGTCTCCAACACTCAAAATGAGCCCTAACCTCATTTATCCCGTGTTAGACCCCACAGGTGACTTGGAGGTCGTGACCAAGTCACTCACACGAAACCGAGAGATATGGAACCTCTCATGCGACCCACGTTGCATGCCATGTTGTGTGGAGTTCTACCACTTGCGTGCGCGTGTGTTCATGTGACCACCTTTCAACGCTCCAACTTGACACTCAACACACATGCCTCTGAGATATGGACGACATCAAAATTTCTAACACATCAACAAGCTTCGACATTTTCATCGTCCACAAATGATAGAGCCAATATGATTCACCAAGAACCGTACAAACGGTGCCCAAAAATAGGTCTCAACGAAAGATACCCCTCATCCACAAACCATCATTCACTCTGTAATTAATTGTCGAACCCGAAGCTTCACCTTGATCCAAGTATCTGTGGCGGATACAGGTTACCACCCAACAAGGAACCAACCTCCATATGGAATTACTAAATCGTGAATTACATGCATAAGAAACTCGCCAAATGTTGTTGGTCTCAACCATCGGATTTGTAGATAATACAACTAGCATCCGATTCAACACTTAGAAATAAACTCTTTTTCTATTGTCTTGTAACACCCTTATCCGATAAACAACATCAATCATATATATCACAAAAGAACTAACATCCGAACCTTAGTAACTTGTTACGACTAAGGCTTCAGATATTGATTTCATCAGATCAATAACTTCAAATGTGAGATCAAATCTTAGATTTGGTTATTCTCCATCCGATTTTGAGAATCTGGTTGACCTATCCTTTGGGTCATTCCATCTTAAGTTTCAAGAACCCACATTTTATTCTAAGATATTTTAGAATCCGATAGCTTACTTCATAAACATTCTATAGTTGGAATCCGATCTATAGCTTATATTTCAGAATAGAAAAAGATATGATTTTTACTTGTAAAATTCTTATAACTATTTGTATTGATCTAAAGAGCAAAATGCCTTCAACAAAATCGAAGACTAGATGAAGTGAGGTCAAGATCGTCACCAAAGTGGATTAGTTTGTCAATAGCTAAAATAAGATCAATACAAGATAAAGTCAACTAGTAGTCTGATAAATACTATTACTGGGCAAGTCGAATTTTGGAGTGCAAACTTGTCCAACAAGGTATGTGGTTCTCTCAAACTCTCATTCTAGTATGGGAACATGCCCAACATGTAAGTTAAAGTAAGTTATAAAACACTCTTTTATTAGTGTCATACTTTCTTTACTGTCCCCATGGAATGGGTTAACAACTGTCCACATCAACTATAAATGCTGAAGTAAAAAGTACAAACATGTATGGCTTAACAAATCATATGAATACACATGTTAAAGGTGGAATATAACATTTAATGCAATGGTGGCTATAAACGGTTACCCCTGTCATTTGTTGCTACTCACTCGTTTTGAAAGAACTTCTTAGTGATAACTTCTTAGGAAAAATCTGCGTAGCCATCTAAAGGACTATCTTAGTACTTCAGATCTGAAAGAGTACATTCTTCCTTCATTCTTTTAGTGTTAACCAATTTTACTAGTCATATTATTTAGGACCAGGTCTTACTTTCCTAGCTTCTGCAATAAATCTGTAATTCCTTGCTTTAATACAAAATATAGAATTAAAAGTAAAAATTTGTTGTGTGTGTACTCAACCCCCTATTTTACAAACACATAATGTGTAATTCATTGTATTCCAGGACCAACACTAGGTAACACCCACAAATTCGATACCACACATGACGAACCACCAAAGGAAGAAACGAACTCCACCTTGAGCCTAACAAAAAGCTGAAGTTGTAGCCTATGTTCCACCTCTATGAAGATATACCATTACCTCACAAACACATCACATAAGACATAATTGTAAGTGTGACAATATGAATCACATTACCCCATTAACAAGTCCCAAGGCGCCACAATAAACATAATAGGCAAAATGGTACACATTCTTGTTGCCACAAATCTGGACATCCCACAAATGAGCCACATAGAGACAACTGTGAGCACACCAAACCAAAACGATATATACCTCCATTGTAACCAAATGTGGAAAATTCGTTACACACAAATACCAGAATGAAGGGAACCCATCATGAGCTAAACCAATGGATGAAGTTGATATCGAACATATGCAATATGCGTTTTGTGGAACCAACACAAGATGCTAACAACAACGAAGATTCACATCATAACCATATTCCCCCATCAACGCAATCCGTAAGTGATGAACATAACATGCCAAAGGACTGCCAAGTCAAGTCTGAGCCATGCCAAATGATCACTCTTATGGTCCAAATAGATATCCAAAATGTGATCGACAACATAGCACGGATACCCACAAATGCTTCCAAAACCCGAAAGTCACCATACTTGCCCCAACTGCCAAACAATCACCCTAGCATACAGACACAATGACCTAAACAAACTTTACTACCTTAATTGTGTGACTAACGGAAAGAATGTGTGGTTCATAGACTTTAACTATCGATTGACCATGTAGCCGCAAGAAGCCATGCAACCTACAAGGATGCAAATTGCCCAAGGTATAAACAAACAGAGACCCAAACAAATGCACGCTATAACCAAACCCCAAAAAAAATTCATTTCCTCAACAATAAAACAAACCATTGAGGAAATGACCTGACATGCGTCAAAAGGTGCACCTTGACCTTAGGGCATCCACAATGGTCAAATAGATAAAAGACTTGAGAATAATAAAAAACAATAAAAAAAATGTGGGGCCCACCAAAGACTTGAAAGACTTGAGATTGCCTCTCACAAACAATTGTTCAACCACTTGAGAAAGACCAAGTCTTTCATTAGTAAACCCATCTTCAAGTCTTCACTCCAATCATCAACCCTTTCCTCAAGTCATCTTAAAATGCCATTGGAGATGCTCTTACTGCTTTACATAAAAGGAAAAAGTTGCTCAAAAACATTAAACTATTTTAAAACTTAATAATGATCATGCTGAAAAGAACGATATCGTTATGTATTTGACAAAGCAAAAGGAAAAGTTTGATAAAGATAAAGAGTTTTTAAAACAACAATTATCTGATTTATTAAAGAAGTTTCAAACTTTAGAAGAGGAGAAGAATGAGTCTGAAAGAATTTTATCTTCAAATCGAATAATGAATAAGGATTTAATCGAGAAGGTGAAGGTTTTGGAAGAAAAACTTTACAAACGTGGTCAAACAGATCAAACCATTCATCTAAATAAACCTAAAAAGTTTAAATATTACAACTCAACATACGGAATTGGATATGACAACCCAAAGTATTTACAAAAAGTCATGTCTAAAGTTCCAACATTGTATGATTTTCGATTTTCCTGATCTTGGATGAGTTGATGTTAATTACAAGATTAGGTGGACTACATCAGATGAAGAAGTTGAAAAGAAGGAAGACTTAAGTCGGAAAAATACAGTGAAAATGCAACTTCCATTTTGTTATGCCGAAGAAAATAAGAAGTATAAATTTGCTCCAAAACAATCTCTTTCGAATGATTATTTTAAATGTTATTCTGATGCTGAATTAGAGGCTAAACCACTTGAAAATGATTTTGAAGGAAAGATTAATTTTGAAGACGAGAAGATTTGCTTTTGGAATTGAAAAGAAACTTCTTTTAACTGTAATTTTGAATAGTGATTTTAAAGGGAGTTCAAAACTTGAGGATATACCTGAATCAAATGGTTTAGATGAAAATATTTCTAGAGATGAAATTTGTTGTTCAGCTTGTGGTGTGGATGATTTCATTTGTAAATCTGATTCGTATGATTCGTTTCATTATGATATTCCTCATGCTGATTATTATTATGCTTATATTGCTCAAAATAATTTTTGGAAAAAGAAAAGAGGACCCAATTTCAAATGGGTGCCAAAATCAATTTCTACTGACCCAAAAGGACGCATCTTCAAGTGGGTATCCAAATATAAGTAATTGATTGTTTGAAGACCAATCATATATATGGTATCTTGATTCTGGATGTTTTAAGATGTTTTAAGCATATGACTGGGCGAAGAGATATTCTGACTAACTTTACACATAACATGATGGAAGAGTTAGATTCGGCAATGATCAATACTCTCCAATTCTGGGTTTTGGTGACGTGGTTCAAGACAACATCACTATAAAGAAAGTGAATTATGTTGAGGGTTTAGAACACAATCTTTTCAGCATAAGTCAACTCTACGATAAGGACTTAGAGGTTAATTTTAAAGCTAAGAGATGTTGTGTAAGGACTGAAGACGACAAAGAACTCCTTGTCGGTAAAAGAAAGACAAACCTCTATACTATCGACCTATCCAATGTCAAACCCAAGCATGATGTTTGTCTTATGTCTAAAGTTTATTTACAACAAAGTTGGTTGTGGCACAAACGACTGTCTCATCTTAATTTAAGATATATGGATAAGTTAGTGAAAGGTGAGTTAGTCAAAGGTCTAACAACTTTGAAATTCGAGAAGGATCATCTTTGTGGTGTTTGTGAAAAAAGGTAAGATGAAAAGAGCTCCTCATCAACCTGAGCATGAGCCAAGCACGGAAAGCGTTTTGGAGTTATTACATATGGACTTATGTGGACCAATGCGCATTTAGAGCGTCAATGGAAAAAAGTATGTTTTGGTCGTGGTGGATGAGTACTCGTTAAGTTTCTTCGGACTAACGATGAAGCTCTGGAGTTGATCATCTCACTTATTAAGACGACACAAGTGAACTTGCAAAAGTCGGTAGAATTTGTGAGGTCGGATAATGGCACGGAATTCAAGAACAAGGTTCTAGACGATTTCTTAGAGTCAAACGGAATCACACATCAATTTTCTACTGCCAGAACCCCACCACAGAACGGCGTAGTAGAATGGCGCAACAGAACTGTAGTTGAGGTAGCGCGTACTATGTTATCCCAATCAGAGTTACCATTATTTTCCTGGGTGAAGGCCTTTGCGACCGCATGTTACACTCAAAATTGATCGATCATACACCGTTGGTTTGGTAAAACTCCTTACGAGATTATTAATGATAGAAAACCTAGCATAAAATACTTTTATGTTTTTGGATGCAGGTGTTACGTGCTTAACGACAAAGAGAATTTGAATAAATTCAGTCCAAAGGCGAATGAGGGAATTTTCATTGGTTATCAACTTCTTCAAAAGCATACAGAGTGTACTTAAAAAATTCAAAGAGTATAGTTGAAAGAGTTAACGTCACATTCGACGAATATGATGATATGACTTCTCTACAAAGCAGCTCAGAACCCGCTATATCAGGAGTATTAGCTTCTAGACATCTCAGTCCAGGACTGCAAAAATTAATTTAAATAAAGATCTTGCATCTACTTCCAATGCACATTTAACTGATCTTGATCTTTTATTTGAGAATTTTTACGATGAATACTTTGGAACTTACAATCCTATTTCTAATGTTCCAAACAGAAAAGTAGTTGCACAAGATGCCGAGCAAGTATCAGTTTCTGATCCGTCGGTGGAACAAACTCATATGCAACGATTCGTGTTACCGATTCATCATCACATAATGAAGACGAACACTTATCAACATTTCTTCAAGTGAAGAAGTCAACCTATAAATGAGAATATAGAAAGTTCGTAATTGAGAAGCTACACAATTTCGTACAACTGATGTAGCCTCATCATCCCAACCTGAAGAACATTCTATTGATGAGCCTTTACAAGAAGAATATATCTTTGTTGATCCTAATCAGAATACTTTTACCACTCACACACACACTCAACAAAATGGATGAGAAGTCATCCAATTCATCAAGTCATTGGTGATATTTCTTCTCCGGTGCGTACTAGAGCCGCATCAGCTAACAAGTGTTTATTCTCGACCTTCTTGAGTAATATAGAGCCTTCTACGGTTTCTGAAGATCTGGAAGATCTAGATTGGGTGATAGCTATGCAAGAAAATATCAACCAATTTGAAGCGTTGAAATTCTGGAGACTTATACCGAGGCCACAAGATAAAAGTATCATTGGTACGAAGTGGGTGTTCAAGAATAAAAAGGACGAAGATGGCATTGTCGTAAGAAACAAAGCTAGATTAGTATCTCAGGGATATCGTCAACAAGAGGGCATAGATTATGATGAGACTTATGCGCCCGTTGCACGCATCAAAGCGATCAGAATATTTCTTGCCTATGCAACCCATAAGAACTTCACGGTCTTTCAAATGGACGTGAAAACTGCATTCCTCAACGACATTATGAAAGAAGAGGTGTACGTGTCTCAACCAGAATGATTTGTGGATAAATCAAATCCAAATCATGTATATATCCTTGACAAAGCCTTATATGGCCTGAAACAAGCCCCTCGTGCATGGTATGACATTCTGTGTACTTTCTTAGTTGAATTTGGTTTCTCAAAAGGTAAAATTGATATGACTCTATTCATTAAAAGACAAAAAAATGATATTGTTCTCGTACAAATTTATGTTGATGATATTATATTTGGTTCTACTAATCCTGCACACTGTACTTGGTTTTCTAATCTTATGGTGACCAGATTTCAAATGAGCATGATGGGAGAGGTGAATTTCTTTCTCGGGCTGCAAGTCAAGCAATTCTCAACGGGTATCTTCGTCAATCAATCCAAGTATATATTTGATATTTTGAAGAAACTCAAAATGGAAAATTGTACTTCCATAAATACCCCGATGACACATGGTTCAAAGATCGGTCCGGATCCTGATGGTAAGGATGTAGATCTTATAATTTACCGAGGTACGATAGGTTTCTTAATGTAGCTAACTGCTAGTAGACCAAATATTATGTTTGCAACTTGTATGTATGCTAGATTTCAGGCAAAACCGACATAGTCACATCTTGGAACTGTAAAATGAATTTTCGGTACCTGAAAGGGACACCTTACTTAGGCCTTTGGTATCTAAAAGTCACGGGATACGAATTCATGACTTACTCCAACGCTGACCATGGTGGAAGCTTATTGGACAGAAAGAGCAGTTTTTGGGAGACAAGTTGGTGAGTTGGGCATCCAAGAAGCAGAACTGTGTATCTACTTCAACTGCCATAGTTGAGTATATGGATATGGAAATTTGTTGCCCTCAAGTTCTTCTTTGGATGAAGACTTAACTTATGGACTATGATTCAAATACGAGAGAATTCCCATCTATTGCGACAGTAAATCTGCAATAGCTATATCAGCTAATCCTGTCGAGCACATGAAGACATAACATATAGACATCCGGTATCATTTCATAAAAGATCATGTCGAAAAAGGTATGATTGAACTATATTTTGTAACTACAGAATTTTAGCTTGCTAATTTGTTTACCAAGGCTTTGGATGAAAAACGTTTCAATTTTCTAGTTTCAAAGCTTGGCATGTTGAAAATGAAAATTTAAAGTTGAATATAATGCTTATTCAATAAGTTGAAAATTCTTATTTTCAATCAAGAATTTTATTCCTGCTTGAAAAAAATTAATTTTCATCATATTGAATTTTCATTATTTTCTTTTAAATTTTCCAATTTCTGTATTTTTACAAAATTTATTTCAATTTCAATTATACTTGTTTCTTTATGTCTTTATCATTTCATTATGATACTTGTACAATTTAACGTGTGTTCTCAGATATTATTCTGATTATATGTCGAGGGGGAGCATAGATAATATTTTACTGTGTGACTAATAATTTCTTGTGTGCAATATTGAATTCATATGTGAAGATAAAGGTGAGTATTTTTATTTGTATTTTCAAAAGATTTTGTGCAAACCCTAAATGATAGAAAATATTTTTCAAAATTTCTAAATGCATCATTTTAGGGGTAGCAAAATGGTTTCTCAATGAATTTTAGCTTAACCAGTTAAAAGTTAAAAGTTGGACATCTTTTAATGTTGTATATTTTTTGGGAAAATTGCAAATTTTGAAAACTATCTAAGTCAAGGACTTGTCGCCTAAGTGATCTTTAGCGATAAGATGGTTTTGTCGCCTAAGTCTTAGTCGATAAGAATTCTTGTTGCCTAAGTGTTGAGCGACAAGATGGTGTGAACAATACTTGTCGCCTAAGCCTTGAGTGACAAGATGACCATGACGTGTTTTGTCACCCATGTATTGAGCGACAAAACAAGGTGACCAATGTTTGTTGCCCATGTGTTGAGTGATAAGCCTTACCCATGTTGTCGCCCATGTGTTGAGCCATAACATTGTCGTTGTCGTCTATCTTTCAGGTGATAAGTTGACTTTGTAGAAGGTCAAACGTGACCAATCGATTATTGCCACGTGTCATGTCAGTTTTTCTGAGTATAAATTCATCCATATTCAAACATTCGAACTTTTCCCACACACACATATTCTCTCTGAGTTTCTTTGAGTGTTCAAGAGTTTACAAGATTTTTGTTCGATTGTTATTGTTTCTACTTAGATTCTCAGTTCAGATTTGCAATCCCTTATCACTTTCATTGTCTTTAGTCCATTAAATCGTTTGTTTAATCTGTGGTTATCGAGTAAAATGTGATTATGCAAAAATTTAACTACTTCCTTTGCATCATTGGTATGGCAAACTGCAACTTCTACTCATTTGGATACATAATACACAACTACCAATATGTATTGACAATTTCCAGACATGGGAAATGGTCCAATAAGTTATATTCCCCACACATCAAAGAGTTCTACTTCAAGAACGTCATTTAAGGATCCAAACCTCTGACATATATTGCAAGTTTTTACAAAACTATCAGCGGCTTGAAATAAGGTAGCTAGAAAAACCCAGATTGTAGGACCTTGGCTGCAGTTATTTGGCCACCAACGTGACCACCATATGCTGCATCATGATAATGTTGTGCACTGTAGGCACATTCTGTTGAGGTATACACCACTTTAGGATCTGGTCAGCCCCTAATCTGAACAAAAAAGGGTCATCCCATAGATAATTCTTTGAAATAGATTAACTTCTTTCTTTGAGTGTTGTTTAGTTCTGGTGGTTTGATCCCAACAACCAAGAAATTTGCAATGTATGCAAAACAAGGGGTTGTAGAATGAGGGAACATCAAGAGCTGCCCATCTGGGAATTTTTCATCAATTTCACCTGAATTTGAATTTCCTTTTTTAATCTTGATAATTGATCAACAACTTGATTGTTCACCAATTCCTATCTACTATTTCAATGTCAAACTCTTGTAATAAAAGCACCCACCTTATAAACCGTGGTTTGGCATCCATTTTAAAAATCAAATACTTAATCGCACATGGTCTGTATGAACACTAACCTTGGTTCCCATTCAATAAGATCTAGAATTTTCAAATGCAAAAACTACAACTAAAAGTTCCTTTATGTGGCTGTGTAATTAATTTGAGTTCATGCCTAAAAAGTAAAAACCCATGCACTACAAGAAATACATATTAACATTTAGAACCATTGTATGTAGTTACATGCAATTTGTAAAAAAGGTCTAGAATTCAATGCATGCTAACCACTTGTTATTCTTCTTATGGTTTTGTCTCATAGAAAAAAGGACAGATGGAAGATCTCCAAATCGATGTGGTTTGTTGAATCATCCATGTCAAATTTTCTAAACCTGTCATACAAGTTGTTCAATCGTACGATCGTTATTACTTGGTTTTTCATCATAGTTTGTTGTTTAGTAGCCAAACATAAAAGGGATAGACCACGTATTCAATATTCGTTGTCTAATACAGGTCGATCTGCAATATTGCATAGGTATGCCTATGATACTGACACCATGTGCATATCACAACTTAGGATGGGTAGAAGGTGTTTCAAAAAGTTATATGATATGCTTGAAAGATTAGGAGGATTATGAGCAACTAGAAATATGGACATTGATGAACAAGTAGCCATTTTCCTTCACATTGTTGCTCATTGTTAATGCCAAAAATCGCACAAAAGTACAACTTAAGGTCGATGTGGACATTTAACAACTAAAGAAACGTATCTCAAGCCAAATAACACAATTGCGAGGAAAAAGTAAAAGAGACAAGAGATTTGGTGACGCAGAAAACCCCAAAACGAGGGAAAAAACCGCGGTCGACTCTGTGAGAGTCGACAGTGCACTATGGTTCGCCAAACAGGGGCGAAAGTCCTTTTGTGACAGATGATATGTGTACAATAGGTTACAAATGAAGTAAAAATACACTTAGTCGTGTGTAAAAAGTGTGCGTCGTGTGTTAAACGTGTGAAACAAGCTGTTGCCGTGCGGCTTGAACTGTTGTCGTGCGGTTTGAACTGTTGTCGTACGGTACTTGCGTTAGCGACGTGTGCTCGAATGCGAGAGAGAAAACGTAGAAGTAGATGAGAATGCAGTTGTATATCTAGATGAATTCCTCCTTTTGCTCGAGGTTGTAGCATGCCTTTATATAGGTTTCGCCGATCATTAATGTGCTTTAATGGTTGGTCTTGTAACCGCTGCCGACATTAAATGCGCTTTGATGATTGGCTTTGTAACCGCTGTCGAGAATTTAATGTCATTAAGAGCTCGACCATTATTGACCGTTGTACCATAATGGCTTGTAGACCTGCATTAATGAACAAAAGAAATGGCTGTCGACCATTGATAGTTAGTGTAATCGTAAGACCGTCTTAAGTTTTGGACGTCGGTCTTACGGAGCATACGTCCGTCACCGAAATACAAGACCATGTATATGACTGTAAATGTCTTGTAAGACCTTATCTTAATATAAAAATGGTCTTATAAAAATGTCGTAAGACTAGGTCGTAAGACCACCAGGTCGTAAGACCACTAGGTCGTAAGACCAGAGTGATATAAGACCGATGACAGGAGACTGTCAACGCAAGATCGATGAGTCGTAACTGGCGACACATAACTGACGACATAAGACTAGTGACGAGTGACGTGCGACGCATGGCTGGCGACATGTGTTTGGCGATAGGTGACTGTCAATATGTTGCTAACGATGTATGTCATACGACATGCGACGTGTAACATGCGATAAATGACGTGCGATCACGAGATGTAAAGACACCATCTTGAATGACTATTGACGCAAGATGTCTTTCAATAACCAACTATCGTGGTTATTAACGTATGTCAGGGACATGATAATAATGGGTATTATCTTTGGTCATTAGGGTAATCAATGTCCATGGGTCATGTCGAGGGAATTTCCCAAGTCGGTCGAGGGTGTGATTTTTTACCCAAACAGTTAGCCCCCCGAGATTTGAATTTCAAAGCCATTTGAATTTCAGATCTCGTACCAAAGTAAAATGTGTTTATACGGAGACGTGTCACTTTTTGCTAATCGGATCATTTAGAAGAAAATCGACTTGGTCAGCTGAAATTGCGTGACCAGTCGATAGTATTAAGTAAGTTGCGATGATCGAAGGATGATCTTTAATGCGCAGGATACTTGTGGTAATCATCCACTAATGTGAAGGATGAAAAACTAACGACGATCGTAAGACGATTTTAAAACACAAGGATCTGACGATGATCAATCAAAATGAGACGTATGGATCGGGAGTCAATCGTAAGACGATTGGGCCGAAATAAAGCTTGGCGGCGATCATAAGATGATCGAACCAAGATAAAATTTAAGAATCTTTCGAAACAGTCGTTAAAGACTTACGTTCTGGCGTTCCGAGCCGATACGGTCGTTATAGACCTATGATCTGGCGTTCCGAGCCGATACGGTCGTTATAGACCTATGATCTAGCGTTCCGATCCGATACCGTCGTTATAGGCCTATGATCTGGCGTTTCAAGCTGATACGGTCGTTATAGGACTATGATCTGGTGTTCCGAGCCGATACGGTCGTTAGAGACCTATAATCTGGCGTTCCGAGCCGATACGGTCGTTAGAGACCTATGATCTGGCGTTCCGAGCCGATACGGTCGTTAGAGACCTATGATCTGGCGTTCCGAGCCGATACGGTCGTTAGAGACCTATGTTACGTTGTGTAAGTTTTGCTTTAGCGATAATCGGTAAAAAATTTACCTTTCTATTGAACCTGAGTATTATGTCGACTAATACATGTCATGCACAAATGTAATGTCAACTGTAAAAATTCATTAAGTACAAAAATGAACAAGAAGTCGTGCGACTTGGGCATCCATTGTAATACAACGATTAGAACGTAAGTCATAAGACTTTTTGATTCGTATAAGAAAACATAAGCGCATGCGATCAAAGCATTCATTCAGAACATGAAATTTTTCTAAGTTAAAGAACTTAGCTTGTGGGGTCGCTAGACCTTACGATCGTGTGATTTGATCATACGATGGACTTGAATCATGTGTTCTTGTAGTTATACAATCGAGTCGTCTAATAAAACCGATTGTTTATATCGTGCGATTTTACTGAAGTCATATGATAGAGTTAGTAACTTATGTCGTGCGATCCTGCGATAAAGCAATGTCAGAGGTTGGTCGTTGGCTAGCCAACGACCCTCCGATGCTTAAGTCAGTAATCGTCGTGATGAATAAAAAATCGTATGAAAGAAGGAAAAGGGCTTAGAAGAAATACCTTTTCAGATGCGTTGCATTCGAGCTGCGTGGGATATTTCGACCGTCGAGGGTTTGGAGCCGATAGGCACCTTTACCCACGACTTCTGAGATATGATAAGGACCTTCCCACCTGGTGGAAAGTTTACCTGCATTAAGCTCTTGAGTGCTTTGGAATACTCGACGGAGGATGTAGTCGCCTTCTTGAAAGACTTTGCTTGTGATTATACGGTTAATCTTGCGACTTGCCTTTATTGGCAATCATGAGATTAAAATATGCGAGTCGTACTTATTGGCGACTTTTGCGTTTTGACACGCGTCTTACCATGACTGGTGATTGTGAGATTCAATGTACAAGCCATCTTTATTGACGACATATGTCCTGACTAGCGATCGTGCGAGTCGCTTTTATTGGCGACCAACAATTTTTAACCTGCGTTTGTCGTGACTGACGATCATAAGAAAATGTGAGTCATCTTTTACTGAGGACTATAAATTGAGACATGCGTTTGCCTTGACTGGCGATTGTAAGATTTAAAATATAAGTCGTCTCTTATCGACGATTACAAATTGCAACCTGCGTTTGCCATGACTGGCGATCATAAAAACGTAAGTCGTCTTTTACCGACGATTATATATTATAGACCTGTGTTTTTAAGTCGTAGAGACTTTGGTTTCTCACGATGTAAATCGTAAGACCTGTATTCATATGATCTTGTGAGCCTGTAATGTAAACTCGGGGGTGGTCGTTGGTTTTGACCAATGATCTTTTGATGCTTGAATCAACGATCATATATTAGATCAAAAAAAAAAATTAAACGAGGAGAATATACTTAGAGTATATATATAGAGTTGTTCTAAGTGGGACGTCACAGTTACCGTAACATGGAGTCGATAAGCGCCTTTTCCGAGGACTTTTGAAATCAAAAGTGGTATTTTTCAGTTTGTGAAGGGTGCTCCGAGCCCCCGAGCCCCTTGGATGATGGGATACATGCGATACTTTGACGGAACATTTTTTTATCAGGGCTTGAATCTGGTTTCGAGCCGTATTCAATTCCGATTGAAGTTGAATCAGGGGATCTTGATAGTTTGCCATGTACCTGAAAGAACTTTACAAGATCTTTAGAGCGGTGTGTGTTGGCTTGAAATTTTCTCTAGATGGGGTCCCACGGATGGCGCCAAACTGTTAATGCCAAAAATCGCACAAAAGTACAACTTAAGGTTGATGTGGACATTTAACAACTAAAGAAACGTATCTCAAGCCAAATAACACAATTTCGAGGAAAAAGTAAAAGAGACAAGAGATTTGGTGACGCAGAAAACCCCAAAACGAGGGAAAAACCTGCGGTCGACTCTGTGTGAGTCGACAGTGCACTATGGTTTGCCAAACAGGGGCGAAAGTCCTTTTGTGACAGATGATATGTGTACAATAGGTTACAAATGAAGTAAAAATACACTTAGTCGTGTGTAAAAAGTGTGCGTCGTGTGTTAAACGTGTGAAACAAGTTGTTGCCATACGGCTTGAACTGTTGTCGTGCGGTTTGAACTGTTGTCGTACGGTACTTGCGTTAGCGACGTGTGCTCGAATGCGAGAGAGAAAACATAGAAGTAGATGAGAATGAAGTTGTATATCTAGATGAATTCCTCCTTTTGCTCGAGGTTGTAGCATGCCTTTATATAGGTTTCGCCGGTCATTAATGTGCTTTAATGGTTGGTCTCTGCCGACATTAAATGCGCTTTGATGATTGGCTTTGTAACCGCTGTCGAGTCTTTAATGTCATTAAGAGCTCGACCGTTATTGACCGTTGTACCATAATGACTTGTAGACCTGCATCAATGAACAAAAGAAACGGCTGTCGACCATTGATAGTTAGTGTAATCGTAAGACCGTCTTAAGTTCTGGACGTCGGTCTTACGGAGCATACGTCCGTCACCGAAATACAAGACCATGTATATGACTGTAAATGTCTTGTAAGACCTTATCTTAATATAAAAATGGTCTTATAAAAATGTCGTAAGACTAGGTCGTTAGACCAGAGTGATATAAGACCGATGACAGGAGACTTTCAACGCAAGATCGATGAGTCGTAACTGGCGACACATAACTGGCGACATAAGACTAGTGACGAGTGACGTGCGACGCATGGCTGGCGACAGGTGTTTGGCGATAGGTGACTGTCAATATGTTGCTAACGATGTATGTCATACGACATGCGATGTATAACATGCGATAAGTGACGTGCGATCACGAGATGTAAAGACACCATCTTGAATGACTATTGACGCAAGATGTCTTTCAATAACCAACTATCGTGGTTATTAACGTATGTCGGGGACATGATAATAATTGGTATTATCTTTGGTCATTAGGGTAATCAATGTCCATGGGTTATGTCGAGGGAATTTCCCAAGTCGGTCGAGGGTGTGATTTTTTACCCAAACACTCATAATGTTTAGAATAGGGTTATCACTGTTAATGCCAAAAATCGTCCAAAAGAACAACTTAAGGTTGATGTGGACTTTTAACAACTAAAGAAATGTATCTCAAGACTAAGCAACACAATCGCAAGGAAAAACTAAACGAGACAAGAGATTTGGTGACGCAGAAAACCCCAAAACGAGGGAAAAAACCGCGGTCGACTTGTGAGAGTCGACGGGGCACTATAGTCGCCAAACAGGGGCGAAAGTCCTTTCGTAACAGGTATTTTGTGTACAATAGATTACAATAAATGTAGAAATAGACTTAGTCGTGTGTAAATGTCGTGTGTCGTGCGTTAATCGTGCGAAATAAACTGTTGTCGTGCGAAGTTGCCTTAGCGATATTTGTTCGAATGCTCTGTAGATTGCTGTATTTTCGATGTGAAATAGTTCAGAGAGTAGATGGAGCAGATGCTAATTCAGTCAGTATCAGTTGTTTCAGATGAGATTCGATAGCTTTTTCGGTTGCAGAATAGGCCTTTATATAGCTTCCGCTGGTCATTAAATATGCTTTAATGGATTGCTTTGTAATCGCTGTCGGGCTTTAAATGCCATTGATGACTTGTCCGTTACTGGCCGTTTGCACCATGAATGCTCGTAGACCTGCATTAATGAACAAAAGAAACGGGTGTTGACTGTTAATGGTTAGTATAGTCGTACGACCGTCTTAAGTCTCATACGTCGGTCGTACGGTACGTACGGCCAACACAAAAATAACGACCGATCAGTCGTCCGTAAACAACTTGTAAGACCTTATCTTAATACAAGAGTGGTCTTATGGAAATGTTATCTGAGTTTTCTCACGTTGGTCGTGAGGTGTGATTTTTTACCCAAACAGTTTGCCCCCAAAATTTAAATATCAGGCGTGAAGTTCGAATTTTAAATCTGACGAAGTGTTTCGACACGTGTCGTGCGGGGAGAGGGTCTGGTCGGATTCCAACCGTCTTGGTTCAATTCAGATTGGAGGAAATGATAAGGTCGTGACGTCACGACGGCGTGTCAGAGGCGTAGAGCTGTCTAGGGGACATGTGTCGCCCATCGGCATGATGTATGCGAAAAGGCGACAGACATGTGCCGACCATCCAAAGAGTCTACCTGACACGATCTTTGCCATAAATAGCGCGATTCAGGGATTTATTTTATTTTTACGCTTGCAACACATTTTCGAGAGAGTTTTTCGAGATAAAAAGTTAGAGGATTTCCACTGCTTGTTCGATCGTTCGAGGTTTCTAGACATATAAGGTACGATCTTTTACTTCTCTTTTCATCATGCGACTAAAGTCGATAGCCAAGAAAGCCTCCGCGTATAAGGACCTTATGGACCTATACGTAGCGCAAATTTATGTGCCTGACTTTTCTGTCTCCTCCGAGCCGGCGAGCTCTTTTCAAGAGAAAGAGGAGGTGGAAGCCTTTAGGTTATCGGCGGGTATTCCCGCCGAAATCCGGTTATACACTCCCGACCAACTTAGACCGACGGAGTGTCTAGGAGGATTTTTCATCATGTACGAGTATCCTTTTAGAATAGGATTCAAATGGCCATTTACTCCCCTGGTCAGGGAATTTTTGGGTATTTTTGACTTATCTCCTGGTCAGATCTTGCCCGAGTTTTGGCAAATCTTTCAGGAGATCGATCGGATCACCAGTGATTGGGATGTTCCTTTCATGGTGCGCGATCTGTTGACGGCGTTTGACGTGAAGTCGGACGACTATCACCGTTATAGCCTATCCTCTAGGCTAAGAGGAGGACACACGTTGGTTCCTGACACCCTGGTCCGCGATCGTGGGTGGAAGGCCAAGTATGTTCTCGGTCATGTACGAATGCTTGGTCGTGTAAACGAGGATACCTCCTGGGTCGCGTCTGGGTGGAACACGAGCGGTATATAAATTTTGTTATGTTATGTCGTATGATTTTGACGTTGATTCTCTTTTGCTAACTTCTGTCGTTTTCGTTTTCAGATATCGATTTTGCTAGGTTCGGTCCTGCAGCTGATTCCCAAGAAAAGGTTGCGAGACTCTTTTCTTGTGGGGTTGGAGAGTTATTTGACTCTCCTAGTCGTACGACCGTCAGCACTTCAGAGGCTGAAGAAAGAAGTCAACGGGAGACTTCGACAAGTAGGTGTCCATTAATCATACGTCTTCTGTTTTTCTTCAAATCGTACGACAATATCTAACACTCTTATTTTCTACAGGTGGTTCTGATATACAGTCTGCTTCGGGTAAGGCGAAGAGAGAGGCCGAGCTGGCCTTGGCTAAGAAGGCCAAGGAGTTGAAGAGGAAGGATCCTCCGACATCGAGGTCGAAGGTTTTGAAGAAGACAAAGTCGGTTCCCCCGAGGGAACCGTCGTCGACGGGTGAAGAGCCACTCCACTCCTGAGAAGGCGAAGATGTCTTCGGACGTGCCAAGGACGACACTGATGTCGCCTGGGTCGTCCACTGCGGAGGAGAAGGGGAAAGGTCCTTAGACCGAGGGATCCCCTCAAGTTACGACGGTGAACTTTCCGTTACCGTCGGACTTCCTGTTGGATGGCGTCCTGGATAGGGCGAAGATTTTCCCTAACTTGGGAAAATTCCTCCTACCAGCCTTCAAAGATCGCTATCGTGGCGCTACCGTGGACGAGGCAAGGTCTCACGTCGCAGGCATGGCCTTCCTGGTGAGTTTTTCATTTTCATCGTATGTCTCTTCCTCTCTTAGTAAGTCAGACTTACCTTATGTCTTTTCGTGCGACTGTAGGCGTTTCAGGCGTCGTTATGCCTTTTCGGCCAACTGGAGGAGCTCCAGAAGGTCGAACCTTACATCGCTGAGAAACTTCAGCGAGCGCAAGATTACGAGCGTAAAGCTCGAGAGGAGGAGCGGGCGGCTAAGGGCAAGGCGGAGGCTCTCTCCGTTCAAGTGGACGATCTCAAGAGTCTCCTAGAGACGTCGTCGCTGGAGAAGGAGGAGCTCAAAAATCGTCTCAAGGAAACGTTGGAAAGGGCCTCTGCTTATGAATCAGAGGTGACGACGACTAAAGCATCCCTCACCGTGCGCGAAAAACAAGTGTGGGAGCTCAAGATGTTGGTTAAGGCCGCTGAGGCCAAGACGGGGGCCTTGGAGGAGAATCTCCTCTCGTTTGAGGCGTTGACCCGTCTGAATGTCAGGGCGGCGATTATGCGCCATCACCTGCAGGGGAAAAACCCTTTGGCTGGCGCAGAGGCCGAAGTCGCGTCCTTCCTCGAACACGTCGGGACCGAGGAGGATCTCGATCAAGAGGATAGGATCGACGATACTGACTCTGCAGAAACCAAGACGGGCGGTGAGGAAGATGAGGATGGAGTCGATCAGGGCCCTCAATGAGCTTTTGTAACTTGCATTTCATTCTAGGGCGACCGTTGGTGGTCGTTCCTTTTCTTGTATTACTTTTGGATTTAATACAAGTATGCCTTTCGTTATACCATCGTGTACTTTACTTTGTTGTAAGTAAACAAAATAAGCTAGTATAGAAAGCGAACGTAGAATTGTACAACATATAACTCTGGAAGTAGTCGGGCGACCGGGCCGAAAAAATATTCCAAGTATGGAATTCCATTCATAAGACTTTGATTCCGATACTCAGTTTAAAGAACACCTGTGATGGTCATTAGACCTGTGTAATGAATCATAAGATTCCTTTTGTGATATGCAAGTCTTAGAGACTGGCTTCTCGCTGTAAAACCCGTCGTGATCATAAGATCTATATAGTGTATCATAAGATTCGGTTTACGTCGTATGAGTCATAAGTTACGGGTCATGACTTTATCGACCGTGATATATTTATCACGGCCTTGTAGTCTGAAAGACTCTGTCTTCTCACGATATAGATCGTAAGACTGGCGTTACGTGCGATCCTGTGAGCCTGCAATGTAAGATTCAGGGGTGGTCGTTGGCTTGAACAACGGCCCTCCGATGCTTAAGTCAGTAATCGTTTGTCGAAGTAAATCGAGAAAATTTAAAAGAAGTACTTTTTAGATGTACTGCGTTCCAGCTTCGTGGGATGTCTTGGTCGTCGAGGGTCCGAAGCCTGTAAGCACCCTTCCCGACGATCTCAGATATTCGAAAAGGTCCTTCCCACTTAGTGGATAACTTACCTGCATTTGGTTCCTTAGTGTTCTGGAACACCCGTCGCAAGACGTAGTCTCCTTCCTGAAAGATTTTGGCTTTAACATTTTTATTGAAATGTCGCTCGACGACTTATCGTTGAGATGCCATTCTGACTAAAGCAGACTCTCTTAACTCTTCAAGAGCGTCGATGTCGTATCTTAGGTCTACCAAATTATGATCGACGGACGTATGTCTCGATGTCGGGAGCTGTATCTCAACAGGTAAGACGGCTTCACAACCATAGACCAATGAAAACGGTGTTTGCCCTGTCGATGTTCGGGGCGTCGTATGATTGGCCCATAGGACTGATGGGAGTTCTTCGACTCACTTACCTTTTGCGGCCTTAAGTCTTTTCTTGATTGAATTGACTATGACTTTGTTACTCGCTGCAAGACCGTTAGATTGGGGATAACGTGGGGTTGAGGTCGTAAGTTTGATATTACGATCCTCACAAAATCATAGTGTACGATCGCTTATGAACTGCGACCCATTATCACACACGATTTCGGAAGGGATTCCAAACCTGCATAGAATGATAGTCTGGATAAAAGAAATAACTTCTTTGTCCCGAATCTGGAAGTAAGCGGCTGCTTCTATCCATTTTGAAAAATAATCTGTAAGGACTAACAGAAAGACCTTCTGCCCTGGGGCAGGAGGTAATTTGCCAACGATGTCCATTCCCCACCTCATGAAAGGCCATGGAATTAAGGACGTATGTAAAGGTTCAGAGGGTTGGTGGGTCATACCTGAATGTCGTTGACATGTGTCACAGCCTTGGACGTACTTGGTGGCCTCTTGCCTTAATGTCGGCCAGTAATAGCCTTGTCGTGAGATACGATTTGCAAGACTGCGACCACCTGAATGGTTGCCACATTCGCCATCGTGCATCTCCTTTAGGATATTTTGTACCAGTTCGGAATTATCGATGCATCTTAGATTTAGACCTGTCGATGAGCGTCGATAGAGTCTATCGCCAATGATTATGTATTTCGATGCTTTGAATCGAATCTTGCGAGCTTCCATTCGATCTTCAGGTAGTTGGTCGTGCATCAGGTAACTTTTGATGTCGGACGACCAACTGTCTTCCGTGCTAAGAGCACATATTTCTTTAGAGCCTTCGATAGAAGGGGTCGCTAGATGGATCATAGGAATAATGTCGAACGACGGCTTATTAAGTGCTGATCCAAGGTTAGCTAGCACGTCGGCCTGAGTATTTTGATCTCTGGGGATTTGCTCGATCGAGAATGGATCAAACGTCTTGGATTTATCCTTGGCTATCTTGAGATAGGCCATCATTTTGGAATCTTTGGATGAAAATTCTCCGCTCATTTGGTTTACGACCAGTAGAGAATCGCTTCTGACGTGGAGCCCGACTGCCCCCAAGTCGTGAGCCATATTCATGCCGACGATCAGAGCTTCGTACTCCGCCTCATTGTTAGTAGCTTTGAAACTGCATCGTATGGAGTACACCATCTTGCCCCCTTGTGGGGACTTTAAGACGACACCAAGGCCTGCTCCTCTAGAGTTTGAGGAACCGTCGACATGGAGTATCCAATTCGTGTCGCTTATAGTCGCCACAGTACAAATCTCGGCCTGTGCTTTTTTTTTCCAGTTCGGGACTGAAGTCAGCGACGAAATCGGCCAAGGCCTGCGATTTTATTGCCGTGCGAGGCTTAAAGTTGATATCGTAGCTACTGAGGTATATACTCCATTTCGCTAGTGTCCTGATAGCTCAGGTTTTCTCAGGATCGACTTAAGAGGAAAGCTTGTCACGACGGTAATGGGATGGTATTCAAAGTAGTGTCTTAACTTCTTTGCTGCTGTCACTAGCGACAATAGTAATCTCTCCATGGACGTATATCGGGTTTCTGCGTCCATTGAGACTTACTTACGTAGTAAATCGGCATCTGCTGCCTGTCGTCCTCTCTAGTTAAGACGTCACTTACGGAGTGAGGACTTACGACGAGGTACAGTTGTAGGACCTCGTGTTCTTCTGGTTTCGAAAGTAATGGTGGGACGGCCATATATTATTTCAATCGTTGTAATGCTTGCTCATGATTGTCCGTCCAGTCGAAGCCCTTGTTTTTTCTTAAGACGTTATAGAACAAACGACATTTATCCGACGACCGTGAGATAAAGCGATTTAGGGCGGCCATATGACCCGTGAGTCATTGGACCTCCTTGAAATTTCTGGGCGACTTGATGTTCATCAAGGCATTGATTTGATCCGGGTTTGCCTCTATGCCTCGCCGCGTGACCATATAGCCTAGGAATTTCCCGGCGCTCACACCGAAGGAGCACTTCGTTGGATTTAATTTCATCTGGTATTTTCGTAGGATTTCTTCAGATGATCGATATGATTGGTCGCCTGCTTGGATTTGACAAGCATGTCGTCAATGTAGACCTCCATGGTGTCGCCAAGATGCTCTTTGAACATCTTGTTAACCAATCGCCGATAAGTCTGTAATACCCCGGGTAAGTTCGTTAGTTAAATCCCCTTTCCGTTAATTTTGGTTAAATTTAAAATTGGATGTTTAGGGTAAGTTTGGGTTAATTTATAAGTTTAAGGGTGTTTGGGTCATTATTGAGAAGTTCAAGGTCTAAAAGGGTAAATTTGGTTTAATATACACTCTTAAGACTTCAGATATTTCAGAAAGATGAAAATATCAGATATTTAGTAGGTGTGTGTGTTTTGAGAAGAGAAGAAGAAGAAAGAAGGGTTTTGTGGCTAAGGATTCAAATTGGTGTACTTGGAAGTGAAATTGAGGTATGTTGCTTAGTATTTTATGTTTATATTTGCTAGTAGATGGTTTCTATCGGAATAGAATCACCGATTTCATGTCTGGTAGTAAAATCTGTCGATTCTGGGTTAAAAATAGGCAAACCGACAGAGGTTTCCGGACACAGTTTGAATATGTTCGGTAGTTTCTTTGGTGGTGTCCGGTAATCTTGTTGATAGTGTCCGGTAGTTCCTTTCGATGGTATCCAGACGAATCAAGTAACCGGTAAGTTCCTCTTTTCATTAAGTTTCCGGATCAATTAGATACTGTTAATGCCAAAAATCGCACCAAAGGGACAACTTAAGGTCGATGTGGACTTAAACAACTAAAGAAAGAATTTTTCGACGAAACGTGCGACGAGGATAAAAATAAAGAAACAAGGGATTTGATGACACAGGAAAAAACCTCAAACGAGGAAAAAACCTGCGGACGACAGTGGGAGTCGTCGCTGCACTATGGTCGCCAATCAGGGGCGATGTCCTTGGGTACTGGTGTCGATCGTACAGAGATTACAATACAAATGAAGGAAATGCTTCGAAATGTAAAGTACAAGTGTTTGAAATGTAACACGAGTGTATGTCGTGTGTGAAAACAAAGTGTTGACTGCCGGTCGAGAGCGGATGTCGTGCGTCGAGAGCGATTCTTCGAGTGAAAGCTTCTTTTCTTCTGTTGTTCTTGAGCTCGCTGTAGAATTCTTGAATTCAGTATCAGATGTTAGCTTTCCGTAGATGATTTCTTGGATTCGATAGCAGATGTCCCCGAAATGAGGCTTGAGCTTGATCTTTTATAGTCTTCGGGAGCTTTAACTACATCATTAAAGGCTTTGATGACTTGTTGTAACGGTCGCTGTCTTCAATGTGGGATTAAATGCTTGTTAATGACTTCGTCGGTTATAGCCGTTGCCCATTAATGACTTTGACTCCTGCATTAACCACTTAACAAACGTAACAGTTATATTATGTGTTAGCTTAGTTGAGGTCGCATGGTCTATATGCGACGGTCGTGAGGAGCGGGCGACGTCGAGGTCGAGTGTCGCGATGAACTCTCGACTTACCTTTCGGGAGGGACGACGGATGTTTTATGGGTCTTTGTCGGGACCTTATCTTAATACAAGATATGGTTCATAACGAGTGTCTTACCTTTTCAGTTCGTGGTCAAGACCTGCATTAAAAAGGATGTTTGACTGTTAACGGTTAGTATAATCGTACTACCGTCTTAAGTCTCGGATGTGGGTCTTATAGAATATACGACTATCGCCAAGATATGAGACCATTTGGTCGTAGGACCAGGATGTCAGGACGATGTTGTCGTAGGACCAGAGCGATATAACACCGATGATAGGAGACTGTCGACGTAAGCCGTAACTGGCGACATAAGACTAGTGATGTGTGAAGTGCGATACGTGACGTGCGATCATGAGATGTAATATGGCTATTGATCCAATATTTCAATTATCGTGGCTATTTAACGTATGTCGGGGATATGATAATAATGGGTATTATCCTTGTCGGTCGGGGGTGTGATTTTTTACCCAAACAGTTAGCCCCCCGAGATCTGAATTTCAAAGCTAGTGGAATTTCAGATCTCGCACTAAAGTAAAATGCGTTGCTACGGAGACATGTTATTTTTGCTAAGATCATCAGAGGAAAACTGACTTGGTCAGCCAAAGAAGGCGACGCCAGTGTGCTTGCCCTTCGAGGCCGGGAAAGGAGAAAGAATGCCCCGACAGCTGGGTCGGGAATCTTGAAGAAGACAAGGACGGTAGTTCTGAAGAAACCGTCTTCGCGGGCTGACGTTTCGTCGAGAGTTGTTACGCCTAAAGAGGCGAGGGCGTCATCCAGCCGTTCTGGTGCGATGGACGCGACACCAGCAAGTTCGGCGCTTCCGGCGACAGTGACGAAGCCAGTGTCTAAGGTGTTGTCCCCAGCGTCTGCCGACAAGGGGGACGGGTCATCGGCCGATGGTGTCCTAGACGGGACGACGTTGTTGGTGTCCTAGACGGGACGACGTTGTTGGTGTCCTAGACGGGACGACGTTGTTTCCTCATCTGAGGAAATATTTGCTCCCATCTTTCAGGGAACGCTTTCCTATCGAGGAGACAGGGGTCCATGTCGCTGGGTTGGTGTTCTCGGTCGACGTGGTCCTGTGGTCTGGCGTTCACAACCGATACGGTCGTTTAGAGACATATGTTCTGGCGCCCGAGCCGATTTGGTCGTTAAAGACCTTTGATCTAGCGTTTACCGCCGATACGGTCGCTAGAGACCTATGATACGTTGTGTCTAGCATTTTTAGCTAGTTGTAAGTTTCGCTTTAGCGATAGTCGGTAAAAAGTTTACCTTTCTATTGAACCTGATTCGTACATGTCATGGACAGATGTAATGCGACTATAAAAATTCAATAAGTACAAAAATGAACAAGAAGTCGTGCGACTTGGGCATCCATTGTAATACAACGACTAGAACGTAAGTCATAAGACTTTTATATTCCTGAATCGTATAAGCAAACATAAGCGCATGTGATTACAACATTCATTCATGAAGTTTTTCTAAGTTGAAGAACTTAGATTGTGGGGTCGCTAGACCTTATGATCGTGTGATTTGATCATACGATGAACTTTGAATCATGTGTTCCTGTGATGGAATGATCAAGTCCTGATTACTTATGTCATGTGACCTTGCGAGGTTAAGATCGTACGATGGACTTATATATCGTTCGATCCTGCGAGACTAAAGTCATATAATGGACTTTAGCAACTAATGTCGTGCGATCCTGCGGTAAAACAATGTTAGAGGTTGGTCATTGGCTAGCCAACGACCCTCCGATGCTTAAGTCAGTAGTCGCTATGATGGATAAAAATTATGTGAAAGCAGGAAAAAAGGCTTAGGGGAAATACCTTTTCAGGTGCGTTGCATTCCCACTACGTGGGATATCTTGATTGCCGAGGGTTAGAAGCCGACAGGCCTTTTTATCCATGACTTTTGAGATATGACAAGGATCTTCCCATTTGGTGGAAAGCTTACCTGCATTGAGCTTTTGAGTGCTTTGGAACACTCGACGGGGAATGTAGTCGCCTTCTTGAAAGACTTTAACTTTGATGTTCCTGCTGAAGTGTCGCTTGACCGCTTGCCCCTGGGTGTTGAGGTCGACATCTTGATGTCGCGGTCTTTACAGAACTATCGAGCCCTGTTGATTACGAACTGGGATCCTTTGTCGCAGACAATTTCGGATGTCGCTCGACCAATTATCTTCTTGGTCTTCCATCTGGATGACATCGCCATTTTCGATGGATGACGTCGCCAGATGGGTCATTGGAATGCTGTCGAGTATTGGTTCGATCAAAGCATACGCAAGGTTTGCTAAAGTGTTGGTTTGAGTATTCTGGTCCCTTGGAATCATGACTGGTGATTGCGAGATTCAATGTACAAGTTGTCTTTATTGACGACATATGTAATGACTAGCGATCATAAGATAAAAAATGGGAGACGTCTTTTATCGACGAGTATATATCGTAGGATCTGCGTTTTAAGCCGTAGAGACTTTCGTTTCTTACGATGTAAATCGTAAGACCTGTATTTATATAATCTTGCGAGCCTGCAGTGTAAAATCGGGGGTGGTCGTTGGTTTGACCAATGATCCTTTGATACTTAAATCAACATTTATATGTTAGATTAAAATAATTGAACGAGGAAAATATACTTGGAGTATATATATACAGGGTTGTTATACCATATTCCATCCAAGCGGGATGTCACAGTCACCGTAACTTGGAGTCGAGAAGCGCCTTTTTTCCAAGGACTTTTGAAATCGAAATATGGTGTTTCCCATTTTGTAACGGGCGTTCCGAGCCCCCGAGTCCTTCGGATGATGCGATACATGCGATACATCTACCGAGCATTTTTTCTTATCTGTCATTTTCCTGCAACAGAGAACAGAGGGAACTTCCAAAAAACCGTTAGTAAGGTGCACGTTCGTCGAGGATTTTCTCTAGATGAGGTCCCACGGATGGCGCCAAACTGTTAATGCCAAAAATCGCACCAAAGGGACAACTTAAGGTCGATGTGGACTTAAACAACTAAAGAAAGAATCTTTCGACGAAACGTGCGACGGGGATAAAAATAAAGAAACACGGGATTTGATGACGCAGGAAAAAACCTCAAACGAGGAAAAAACCTGCGGACGACAGTGGAGTCGTCGCTGCACTATGGTCGCCAATCAGGGGCGATGTCCTTGGGTACTGGTGTCGATCGTACAGAGATTACAATACAAATGAAGGAAATGCTTCGAAATGTAAAGTACAAGTGTTTGAAATGTAACACGAGTGTATGTCGTGTGTGAAAACAAAGTGTTGACTGCCGGTCGAGAGCGGATGTCGTGCGTCGAGAGCGATTCTTCGAGTGAAAGCTTCTTTTCTTCTGTTGTTCTTGAGCTCGCTGTAGAATTCTTGAATTCAGTATCAGATGTTAGCTTTCCGTAGATGATTTCTTGGATTCGATAGCAGATGTCCCCGAAATGAGGCTTGAGCTTGATCTTTTATAGTCTTCGGGAGCTTTAACTACATCATTAAAGGCTTTGATGACTTGTTGTAACGGTCGCTGTCTTCAATGTGGGATTAAATGCTTGTTAATGACTTCGTCGGTTATAGCCGTTGCCCATTAATGACTTTGACTCCTGCATTAACCACTTAACAAACGTAACAGTTATATTATGTGTTAGCTTGGTTGAGGTCGCATGGTCTATATGCGACGGTCGTGAGGAGCGGGCGACGTCGAGGTCGAGTGTCGCGATGAACTCTCGACTTACCTTTCGGGAGGGACGACGGATGTTTTCTGGGTCTTTGTCGGGACCTTATCTTAATACAAGATATGGTTCATAACGAGTGTCTTACCTTTTCTGTTCGTGGTCAAGACCTGCATTAAAAAGGATATTTGACTGTTAACGGTTAGTATAATCGTACGACCGTCTTAAGTCTCGGATGTGGGTCTTATAGAATATACGGCTATCGCCAAGATATGAGACCATTTTGTCGTAGGACCAAGATGTCAGGACGATGTTGTTGTAGGACCAGAGCGATATAACACCAATGATAGGAGACTGTCGACGTAAGACTGACGATCCGTAACTGGCGACATAAGACTAGTGATGTGCGAAGTGCGATACGTGACGTGCGATCATGAGATGTAATATGACTATTGATCCAATATGTCAATTATCGTGGCTATTTAATGTATGTCGGGGATATGATAATAATGGGTATTATCCTTGTCGGTCGGGGGTGTGATTTTTTACCCAAACAGATACCGGATGGCATCCAGATTACTTTGGTGTCCGGATGATGTCCGGATTCTTTATGCTGTCCGGGAAGTTGGGTAGTTCGGATTGGTCTTGTTGTCCGGAAAGTTCATGTTGTCCGGATAGTTCTTGGTATCCGGAAACATTGGCTGTTTGGTCACTTTTGAGGATAAGAGTTAGATAGATTTATCTAGAGTTCTTAGCCTGTTAGTAAGTCTTATGAGTTCATTTGGTGAAGAGATATTTGTATGTAAATTATTTCAGATTCTGAGAATTTTGGGTAAAAGATCGGGTAGCTAGGAGAAAAGCTTGGAAGGGTCTTTGATAAGCAATCAGGTGAGTTTTTACTTTAAAAATGTTTTCAAACTGGAATATATATATATATATATATATATATATATATATATATGAGATGAAGATGTGGTAGGAATGTGATGACGTGTTTATAAATGAAAATATGATGTATATTTATTTATATGAGCATTACACTACACGAGAGCACGTTGGCCGGGCTTAGGACCGGCGGAGTTTTGGCTGTACGGAGGGACAGCGGTGTTGGCTGTAATTTTAGTACAACGGAGTAAATTGATTAGTTGGCTCGCAACCAACTAATTTGGCCATGGGAATGATGAGAGGTACACGGTGCACGAGTCTTGCTTGGTGTTTAAATACTTGTTGTATAGTTGTATTTTACAAAAGGATTACTAAACTGACAGGGATTATCTCACTATACCGTTTGGTCTAACCCTCATTTTGTTTTCAAAAATATGTATTCCAGGTCGAGGAACTTTTAATAGCAAAGGAAAGGATAAAGTGTAGGATGCGGTTGATAGCTGACGAAGATTAGGAAATGCTTATGTTTTGTATTGTATAGTTTTGAGACTATGGGACCGTACGTGAATTATTATGTATCTTTTGTTATGAATGTAACGACGTTATGTATAATATGTTAATTGATGTATATTATGTATGTTTTGGGATACCGGGTCGTTACAGATGGTATCAGAGCCCTAGTTTAAGAGATTTAGGTATTCGGATCCATACCTGGACTTAAACTGCATGTGAAGTAGGATGTCCTTGATATATTAGAACCTTGGGATGTTAAATATAAAAAGGTTGAAGGAACATCGTGTAAGGTAATTTCAAATTACATTTGGCCAGTGTAATTGTGAACTTACAAGTACATGTTTGAACCAGAATACCTTGATATATTGGGTATGTGCTTATGTGTATGTTAATCTTGTCTGAATCCACAGAATGGCAAGCGGTACTCGAAATACGAATAGAGAGGGAGGAGGAAATCCTAATAGAACGAATCCAACAGTCGGGACAAGGGGAAGAGGGGGAGAACGAGGTAGGGGCAGAACAGGAGGCAGAGTTCAGTCGTGAGGTACAGAATTTGTTACAAGAGACGATTTGACGGCTGAAATGGGAAGACTGCAAGCAAATATACAAGCTATGTTCGACCGCACACGTCATACTGAAACTGAAATACCAGATCCCAGTCTGGAAGACGAGATGCCCATTACACCTACTGTCATACCGGTGCCAAGGAAGTGTGATTACAAAATGTTTTTAAGCTGCAAACCTCCAACCTACTCCGGAGAAAGAGATCCGGTAAAGGCTATGAGGTGGCTGAAGGAAATAGAAGCTATCTTTAAGACCAGCAAATGTGCCGATGAAGATAGAGTACTATATGGGACCGCGATGTTAAAGGCCGATGCGCTGTACTGGTGGGAAGCTCTTATTACTTCAAGAGGATTAGACGTGTATTCTACTTTCTCCTGGGAAGAATTTGCTAGCACTTTTAAAAGGCAGTTCTGTCCTCAAGCTGCCGTAAGACAATTGGAAGAAGAATTCATGAATTTGCAACAGGGTAAGCTATCAGTTCGGAATTACACTGCACGCTTTCTAGAGAAATCCCGTTTTGCAGAATACTATGTGGCTACTGAAGCACTCAAAATGGAAAGGTTTATCTTTGGGTTAAATTCGGAAATCAGAGGTTTAGTGATTGCTAAGGGAATCGATACTTTCTCAGCCGCAGTAGATGCCGCGGAAAATGTAGAAAGAGATAAAGGGAGGGATGCTGGTGATAGAAGTTTTGGGAAAAGAAAATTGGAAGAAACAACGTACGCTTTGGAGGAGTACGAATCCCCGAGGTTTGATAGTCATTCACTTTTCAGGCCAGTTGAAAGACCATGTTCAAGATGCAATCGTGTTCATCAAGGAAACTATTATGTGGATTTCCGAATGTGCTACAAGTGTGGAAAGACTGGTCCCATCGCTAAAGATTGTCATGTAACTCGATTCTGTTTCTCTTGCAATTCCCCTGATCATATTCAGATCGATTGTCCACAGTGGAAAGTACAGCAGGGTAGTATGACAGTGAGACCAACGGGTGTTAGGCTAGGAGGGATACAAAGGCCTAAAGTACCGAAAGCAAAGGGTCGAGCCTTCCAAATGACAGCACAAGAAGCAGAGGAAATTCCGGATGAGGTTACAGGTACATTTCTAACAAACTCTATACGTGCTAAAGTGTTATCTGAATTCGGTGCAAAATGATCATTGATATTTATGTTCTTTTGTTGCTTATCTGTGTTAGAGATATAGATGAGTGTGGAGTGTCTATTCAGTTAGTTTCTATGGCTTTGATTGAGTTCGAAGTAGTTGTGATAAGTATTCATACCTTATTGCCTAACCGAATTCCGGGACGGAATTCTCTTAAGGGGGAGATGATGTAATACCCCGGGTAAGTTCGTTAGTTAAATCCCCTTTCCGTTAATTTTGTTTAAATTTAAAATTGGATGTTTAGGGTAAGTTTGGGTTAATTTATAAGTTTAAGGGTGTTTGGGTCATTATTGAGAAGTTCAAGGTCTAAAAGGGTAAATTTGGTTTAATATACACTCTTAAGACTTCAGATATTTCAGAAAGCAGAAAATATCAGATATTTAGTAGGTGTGTGTGTGTTTTGAGAAGAGAAGAAGAAGAAAGAAGGGTTTTGTGGCTAAGAATTCAAATTGGTGTACTTGGAAGTGAAATTGAGGTATGTTGCTTTGTATTTTATGTTTGTATTTGCTAGTAGATGGTTTCTATCGGAATAGAATCACCGATTTCATGTCTGGTAGTAAAATCTGTCGATTCTGGGTTAAAAATAGGCAAACCGACAGAGGTTTCCGGACACAGTTTGAATGTGTCCGGTAGTTTCTTTGGTGGTGTCCGGTAATCTTGTTGATAGTATCCGGTAGTTCCTTTCGATGGTATCCGGACGAATCAAGTAACCGGTAAGTTCCTCTTTTTCATTAAGTTTTTGGATGAATTAGATACCGGATGGCATCCGGATTACTTTGGTGTCCGGATGATGTCCGGATTCTTTATGCTGTCTGGGAAGTTGGGTTGTCCGGATTGGTCTTGTTGTCCGAAAAGTTCATGTTGTCCGGATAGTTCTTGGTATCCGGAAACATTGGCTGTTTGGTCACTTTTGAGGATAAGAGTTAGATAGATTTATCTAGAGTTCTTAGCCTGTTAGTAAGTCTTATGAGTTCATTTGGTGAAGAGATATTTGTATGTAAATTATTTCAGATTCTGAGAATTTTGGGTAAAAGATCGGGTAGCTCGGAGAGAAGCTTGGAAGGGTCTTTGATAAACAATCAGGTGAGTTTTTACTTTAAAAATGTTTTCAAACTGGAATATATATATATATGAGATGAATACATGGTAGGAATGTGATGACGTGTTTATAAATGAAAATATGATGTATATTTATTTATATGAGCATTACACTACACGAGAGCACGTTAGCCGGGCTTAGGACCGGCAGAGTTTTGGCTGTACGGAGGGACAACGGTGTTGGCTGTAATTTTAGTACAGCGGAGTAAATTGATTAGTTGGCTCGCAACCAACTAATTTGGCCATGGGAATGAGGAGAGGTACACGGTGCACGAGTCTTGCTTGGTGTTTAAATACTTGTTGTATAGTTGTATTTTACAAAAGGATTACTAAACTGACAGGGATTATCTCACTAGACCGTTTGGTCTAACCCTCATTTTGTTTTCAAAAATATGTATTCCAGGTCGATGAACTTTTAATATCAAAGGAAAGGATAAAGTGTAGGATGAGGTTGATAGCTGACGAAGATTAGGAAATGCTTATGTTTTGTATTGTATAGTTTTGAGACTATGGGACCGTACGTGAATTATTATGTGTCTTTTGTTATGAATGTAACGACGATATGTATAACATGTTAATTGATGTATATTATGTATGTTTTGGGATACCGGGTCGTTACAAAGTCGATCTTGCATTCTTCAGACCAAAAGGCATGACTTTGTAACAATAGATGCCTTTGTCTGTCATGAAAGCAGTCTTCTATTGGTCTTCGCCGTGCATCAATATCAGGTTATACCCATAATACGCATCCATGAACGTCAGGAGTTCATGTCCCGCGGTCGCGTCGACCATAGCGTCGATGTGGGGTAGTGGGAACGGATCTTCTGGACATGCCTTATTAAGGTATGTGAAGTCTATGCAGACGCGCCACTTCCCATTCTTCTTTTGTACGACTACGACATTGGCTAACCAATCGGGGTATTTTACTTCTCCGATCTTCCCAGTCTTAAGCAAGTTGTCGACCTCATCGTTGATCACTTTGTTCCGCTCAGGAGCGAACTTTCGACGCTTTTGCTTTACCGGTTTAAAAGATGGGTTGACGTTCAGCTTGTGGGATATGACATTGGGGTTTATACCCACCATGTCCTCGTGCGTCCAAGCGAAACAGTCAGCATATTCCTACAAAAAGGAGATTAGTTGACTTTTTATGGCACGATCTAATGATGCCCCCATGAAGACAATCTGATCAGGCTTATTCTGATCCAGGATGACTTCTTCCAAACGATAGTCGCTTGAGGATTCAGGGGTGTCCTGGATCTGGGACTGCTGTGCTGCAGGATCTGATTGGGCTGTCATTATCCTGGAAACAACAAAAACTTTTCGAGATCGTTAGAGCGATGTATGTGATGGTCTGAGATTTTCTCTAGATGGGGTCCCACGGATAACGCCAAACTGTTAATGCCAAAAATCGTCCAAAAGAACAACTTAAGGTTGATGTGGACTTTTAACAACTAAAGAAACGTATCTCAAATCTCAAGACCAAGCAACACAATCGCAAGGAAAAAGTAAACGAGACAAGAGATTTGGTGACGCGAAAAACCCTAAAACGAGGGAAAAAACGCGATCGACTTGTGAGAGTCGACGGTGCACTATAGTCGCCAAACAGGGACGAAAGTCCTTTCGTAATAGGTATTTTGTGTACAACAGATTACAAATAAATGTAGAAATAGACTTATTCGTGTGTAAATGTCATGTGTCATGCGTTAATCGTGCGAAATAAACTGCTGTCGTGCGGTTCGAACTGCTGTCGTGCGAAGTTGCCTTAGCGATATTTGTTCGAATGCTCTGTAGATTGCTGTATTTTCGATGTGAAATAGTTCAGAGAGTAGATGGAGCAGATGCTAATCAATCAGTATCAGTTGTTTCAGATGAGATTCGATAGCTTTTTCGGTTGCAGAATAGGCCTTTATATAGCTTCCGCTGGTCATTAAATATGCTTTAATGGCTTGCTTTGTAACCGCTGTCGGACTTTAAATGCCATTGATGACTTGTCCGTTACTGGCCGTTTGCACCATGAATGCTCGTAGACCTGCATTAATGAACAAAAGAAACGGGTGTTGACTGATAACGGTTAGTATAATCGTACGACCGTCTTAAGTCTCATACGTCGGTCGTACGGCCAGTAACGGACAACCAACTTGTAAGACCTTATTTTAATACAAGAGTGGTCTTATGGAAATGTTATCTGAGTTTTCTCACGTCGGTCGTGAGGTGTGATTTTTTACCCAAACAATCACATGTCATTTTCATCGTTCGGGGGAAACGATTAGTACACTTTTTACTCGAGTTTGCAATGCAGTTAATAGATTGCATCCACATTTACTTGAGAAACCCGAACCTGTTCTTGAGGACTCTACTGATCGAAGATGGAAATGGTTCAAAGTACATATAAGTAATATTTTTTTGGTATTCACGTAGTAAAGTAAATATGTGTAATGATTGTTTTTGTTTTTAAAATTGTATAGGTGCTTTAGATGGAACATACATAAATTACCTAGTATCACTTAAAGACAAGCCTAGCTACAGAACACGAAAGAACGATATTGCCACAAGCGTGTTAGGGATATGTTCACAAGATATGCAGTTTATCTATGTGTTTGATGGTATACATAAACTTTGGTCTCCCTGCTCCCATATTTCTGAATATCCCAAAACCATGACAACCCATCCTTCTCAAAGTCATCACCATCGCCATTATAATTACCATTCACACCAACAACATCACATGTTTTGCTACTGTCACCTTTGATGGTGGCTTCTAACACACAGAAAGCACGTGTTGCACGAAATTCCCCAATTACCCTTCTAACAACCCACATTTCTTGCACCAAATCCCTTAAATCAAACCCCGAAGTAATGCATTTCTACCATAATCAACAGAGTATCAAAATAGGTTCTTCAATAAAATCTTGAATTTCTATACATAAAAAAAATCAATCTTTAACCCTAAATCTTGAGAAGTAAGCTATATTAAAAACGCCCAAATCGACAACATAAACAGAAATCATAAAACTCATAAAAAATCAAAATATGGGTGCTTATCTCTTATGGATAATATATTATCGTTTTTTCTTCAAATCTACATAAGGGATAAAGGTTAGAATCTGGAGGAAAAGGTATAAACTCAAATGTAAAATGACAAAAGTGTCCCTCATGTGAGGGCCACACAAAATATTTTAACAGATAAATATTTAACGGCGTTAGAAGGAGGGACCTCATCCATAACAAAAATGAAACCACGGTGAATATACTTACAATTATTTTGTTTGAGGGACCCAATCCATTATTTATATGTAACCACAAGGACCAAATATGTAGTTTACTCTTTTACTTATTACAACAGTTTACTTTCAATTTTTTTATTAGGGCATTGTACAGTTCATTATGATTTCGGATGGGGTGTTTGGGATTGCTTATTTTTTTGACTTATTTGCTTATTGTTTTTTCTCACCGCAAATAAGTTATTTTTAGTGTTTGGATTAAAAAAAAGAAAAGTGCTTATGATTTTTCCTCACCACAAATAAGTTGTTTTTGATAAATTAATCCATTCTAACTTATTTGAAAGTGCTTATAACTTATTTGTTCAAATTACATTTTTACCCCAACTCATTTTTATCATTAGATAAGTTGATAAACACTTTTAAAAATAAGCATAAGTTGTTTTAAACAAGCAATCCCAAACACCCCCTAAGTGGCATAAATAATTTTTTTTTATTTTTTTTTAATAATTTCTTACTTTCCCTCCCGATTATTTATATCCCATCTACATTATATTTTTCATTCCTCTCTTTAAAAACCCTTCAAAAAAAAATTCACACTTATTAAATTGTTATAAATTAAATATTTTAGAGTAACCCATTTTTAAACATATATAATATATATTTTTTTTCAAAATAAGTAGTTTATTTGTAAGAAAGCATAAATTTTATTTATTTATATTATTCAATAAATACATTTTTTTAATCAAAAGTTAGCGATATAAAATGTGTTTTACAAAGCTATTTAATATGGTTATATTAATAAAAAATTTAGAAAAATTCTAATTATTTAATTTTTTTTATTAAATAATATGTCATTTATTTTAAAAACAAATAAGATATATTCTTGGAAATTGATCAAATAGCCATTCTACTCACACAAATTGATCTCCTAGTCATTTCTCTCATATATTGACCCACATTTCAATACATTCACAATATCCATATCCGCAAGATTGCGAACATGACTAACCGACACAAAAAATTACATAATCGGCCCACATCCGTAATATTGCGGATGTGCCACGTATTAGACTCGATAGAAACCCCAGTCTACAATCCGATAGAAACCCTAAAATGGTAGCTTTGCAATTGCGGTTCTAAGTCCGACAAATCCTTATCTTTTGATATTCCTTTTCCTAGTTTAATGAGGATTTCTTTTATTTTATTAATGTCCAGGATTATATTACAATTCCTTTAGTTTAAATATTGGTATAGCCCTTATAGTTTTTGCAACTTTGATAATATAATTTTCTAATTATTTGAAGTTCTTTCAAGTTTATGAGATTTACCTTGTTTACATTCTATGTCACGATCCTTTTACATGCATGATAAGGTACTTTCACATTTATTTATTCTGTTGCGTTGCTATTACATATAATTAATTAAAGTTGCCATTCAAAAAACTTTAAAAATGAGACAAATGATTCCCTAAATTAAAGAAAGCATGAGGCCAAGTAAAGCATATATGTATCTTTAATGATTTAATATGAGGTTTTCTTTGAATGAAATTTTAGTACTTTTCATACAACTCTAATTCTTTCTTCCCTTCTCAGTGATCACTCTCACCTTAGGCCTTCCGTATCGCTTGAGGGCTCGGGCTCGGGCTCGGAGCGGGCTCCAGCGGGTTACGGTACGAGGGGGAGCGGGCTCGGGCTCGGGTTCCAGCCCCGGGTTCCAAAACCCGTTTAACCCGATGACTTTTTTTTTTAATTTTTTTTAAATAATTTGAAAATAAAGACGTTGGCAACGGCTATTTTTTTTTCCAATTTAATCACACTATATATATAATCCTAAAACCCATTTTATTTTTCACACAAAACAACTCTCTCATTCTCTCATTCCTTTCCATTCTCTATAGCATGGCGAGGTCAATTCATGAGAGGTGATCATGAGCACCCGACAATCATGCTAGAAGCAGTGGCCTCTCAAGATCTATGGATCTGGCACGCATACTTTGGTGTTGCCGGTTCCAACAACGACATCAATGTTCTCAATCAGTCGCCCATCTTGAACGATGTACATGATGGAAAAGCACCCGACTGCCCTTTTGAGGTGAATGGAGCCACCTACGAGCACATATATTATCTAGCGGATGGGATATATCCGGAATGGGCTACTTTCGTAAAATCATTTACGTGCCCACAGGACCCTAAACGACAAAAGTTCAAGTCCGCGCAAGAAGCGGCACGTAAAGATGTTGAACGAGCTTTTGGCGTGCTTAAACAACGTTGGCATATACTTCATAACCCGGCACGCGGATGGGAACCGACAAGATTGGCAAACATTATGTACGCTTGTGTCATATTACACAATATGATACTCGAAGACGAAGACCATGCTATTTGTGGTGGCGATGAAAACGACATTTTCACGGATGATATCGAAACCCAAATCAGTGAGGAACAACGCGCGACAAATGTTCGAGAAGTCAAAAACCGGGGCACTCATAATAACCTTCGGTCGGATTTGGTCGAACATATTTGGCGTATCCAAGTTCCCAACAATGACGACGAGTAGATTTTTAAATTTATTTTGTAATTTTTATTTTTAATGAATGATATGAATTTTTATTTTTATTATTTATCTTATTTTTATTTATTAAAAAATATATAAATATTTTTATTTTGTTAAATAATTAAATGTATAAATAAAAGAATTAAAAAAATGAGGTGGCAAGAGGGCTTGAGGGTTCCGCTACGCCACTTTAGGGCTTGAGGGTTTGAGGAGAGGGTTAGGAGAAAAGCTGATGCGGCGCTTGAGGGCTTAAGGGTTGGGATACGGATGGCCTTAAAGATTTTGTATATATGTATGTGTATATTTAGTTTGTGATAATCGTACGATTCAATGTGAGCCACTCTTTTAAAGATTATTAATATTATTTATTAAATTAATATAAAAGGATATTTTCATAATTTGAAACTTTTACAACTAATCAAATCTTTAATTGATAAATATATGCCTAATATTAAGGAGGAATCGATTTGTTACCCTATTATTATGGAAGTTATATATTTTAAAATCCAGTGTTTCTTTCTTATCTCTTTTCCGATCGAACATCGGGTAAAAGCATAAACAACTCTTTACCATTATTCATCTTCTTGAATTGTAGTCTCACCACGTGCCCTTAATCCATGTGATGTCCTTAAGTGGATACATCCTCTTTTACATGAGGTAATCAATCTAATTTGTAATTTTCTTTTTTGTTTATCACCATCTTCAAATATTTGAATAATGGTTTTTCAATCTAGTGGGAGTGAAGGAAATAGAAATTGAAAGGTGATCCAAAAAGGTTATTGAGAGTGAGAGTGTAATAACCGGGTTTGTTTTGTAAATAAGGTAAATTGGTGTGTAAGTTGTGAAGGTTGCAAAGTTTAGTGGCTTTGGTGTAAATTTTGGAATTAGGGTTAAATCTCAAAATCCTCATTCCTATTCCCCATTTTTTCCGAGTGTGTGAAATCGGGTGAGACGACATTGCTATTCGCAGAAGGAAGAGCTTGGATTGGGGAACATAGAAGTGTGAATCTCCATCATCTTCAAGGTAAATTCTTCTCTCTTAATCCCTTGATCTCCTGTGAAACTCATGAAAGTTTTGATTGAGGTCGATTAAGAAATGGGATTTGATTTGTGTTTATGTTATTAATCTTCTTCAAGGATGAGAGTCAAGTTGAGTTGTTGATTCAATGCTTTTTAAACTTGGAAGTTCGTCTCTAATGGTTAATCATAAGAATGGATGAGTTTTGTTGAGTTGAGGCGTGTTTTTGCGTGTTCGATAAGTCGCCAAGAAGGTTTTCCCAAGTCGGGACGTTTTTCGGGAAATGCCAGAATCCGGTAGTTGTCCGGGTGAGTCCGGAAGTCGATACCGGATATTCTATCCGGAAAAGCTTGAGTATTCGGGTGGAATCCGGAAACCAATACCTGAGGAGTGGAATCCGGGAAAGTCCGAAATCCGGATGGAATCCGGATTGCGTGTCCGGAATGTTTATCGGAAAAAGGGATCCAAATACTTCCGGATTTGGGGTGCGGAAAAGAGGAGTCCAAAATTCGGATATTCCGTACTCTGGTGGAATTCTTATTGAGTGTCGAGTTTTGGTCATTAAGTGGGTTGTTAAGTGACTTACCCACTCTTGTGTGATTGGGTATCGATGTAGGTTCAGATAGAAAGTAGCTGTTACAAGTGAGGACATTTAGCGTAGACGTCAGGTGAGTCTTTCTAAACTGAAGTTTTATCGATACTCGAATTTATTACTTGTACCGATATATTGAATTGCATGTTTACGTTGTTTTAAATATGCATGATGAATGTGTGTTAACTATATTTTGAGTATGTGTTGGGAAGGACATGCGATGACTTGATGTGAATATATGGGGAGTGAGTCCCATGCAGAATATATAAATTTGTTTCATATGTTACTAAGGGCGAGTGTGTGCCCTAACACGTTGTCACAGGTGTGTACGTGACCAAAGCGTGAGACATCAATATGTGTTGTCTGTGTACTTGAACTGATAAATGTGTGAATGTTTATAAATGCTTATAAACTCGTTTTAGTTGATAATTGTGGCGTGGTGTTGGTAAGAAAAGGGATCTCACTAGACCTCATGGTCTAACCCTCGCTTTTCAAAACTAAAACCCTTTTCAGGTAAGTAGGTAGTCGAGGGCTCGTTTGAAGGCAAGAGCAAGTTGTGAGTTGAAGCGTGCGTATAGAAGGACTAGAAGACTTTCCTTTTATTTTGTAGATATGCTCTCAGCTGTAGTTAGGGTTATTTCCGCGAATTCAGTTTGTAAACTTTTGGCAGTGTGACTCTGTTGGGCCATTTTGGCGTTTCTATGTATAGTGGTAGTTTTTGGCGTGCTAGTTTGGTATGGGTCGTTACAGAGAGGAGGTTACGAAGGGACTTATGTATGGATCACATTGGGTGTCACAGAGTTATCATAGATGGTATCACAGTGGTATATAGTGGACGTAAATCTTTAAAAATAAAAGGCTCGGAATGGTATCACAGTGGTATCATAATGGGTTTGTGTCTTACTGTATAAAAATATTTAGGTATCACAGTGTGTATCACAGTAGGTATCACAGTGGGTTTGTGTCTTACTGTTTAGAAATACTTGGGTATCAGAGTGAGTATCACACTCGTGTTCGTCGGATAAGAGTAAGGTTCGCTGGCCGGAATGAGGAGACATGATAATCATCGAAATTAATATTTTATGATAATTATCAAAAGTAATATTTTTTTATAATTACCAAAAGACTAATTTACCCTAATTATTATCCATAAATTTATTTATTTTGGTAATTATTTTGAAAATTAATGGATAATTAGCAAAATTAATATTTTTAATAATGGTCATTGATTATTAATATTGTGTGCTAAGATTGGATCTCACACTTTTCCCAAACAATCGAGTTCTCTCATGAATTGGCCCATATATATATATATAGACTTAGGATCATGTGAGACCAACATGTTTCCGTGGGACCGGTGAGACCAAGCTTTAAAGTATGAAACTTCACACCAAAAAAACTGTGAATGTAAAAAAAATCGAACTTTTCATAGGGAAAACACCGTAAATGTTACGTTCACGGTGTTTTTCGCTGTGAATGTTCGTTTTTTTTTACCTTCACAGCGTCTTCACTGTGAAGGTTCGGATATACCTTCACAGTCTTTTATCTGTGAAGGTTTGATTTTCTTAAACTTGGTTTAGGTTTTTTCACCTTCATAGTGTGATTACATTATGAAGGTTCGAATGTTTTTTACCTTCACAGTGTTTCGGTATGGAGTTTAATGTTTTAAGGCTTGGTCTCACGCGGTCTCACGGAAACAGCTTGGTCTCACGTGAACCTGACCCTATATATATATATATATATATATATATATATATATATATATAAGCAACTAGAGAGAAAAAAAATACATGAACTCGGTATATTGCTTTATTTAAAAAAAATGAACACTTACTACATACTATGATACTACTATTCGATTGTACATGCAAAAAAAACAATACTAATGCTATGGACATGAGTATTATACCTGACTGAATTTGAACAACTCTTGCATTGAACCACTACACCTCACAACTCCTGCATTGAACCACTTCACTCTGTCCCCGTAAACCCATGCACTGCAAGAAATACATATTAACATTTAGAACCATTTTAAGTAGTTGCATGCCATTTATAAAAAAAAGTCTAGAATTGTATGCATGCTAACCGCTTGTTATTCTCCTGGTTTTTATCTCATATCCTCCTTTTGGTTTAGAATCATCGACTTGTGATCCTTCTGAATCTGAAACTGAATCTGAATCATCAATGCCTGAAGTATCATCACTAACATCCAAGAAAGGTCGACCATCGTAGTCATGACTCCATAGAAAAAAGGATAGATGGAAGATCTCCAAATCGATACGGCTTGTTGAATCATCCCCGTCAAAATTTCTAAACTTGTCATACAAGTTGTTCATTCGTACAATCGTTAACGAGACATTAATGACACCGTTGACCTTCTTGAACTCTACCTCTTTAAAATACATTAACTTGTTCATATAACTTTTGATTAGGCGACCTTGTTTCTTCCCCTTACAGATATGGAAAACTCAATCATTTCCTGTTGATCCAAACCCTCAGTGATTTGATAATGACCCTCTCTTATATACTTAGTGAAAATTGTAAGTAAACAATATGTATCAGAGTTTCACTATCGCTGATAAGTACTAAGATCTTCCAGTACCGCTAATAGGAACTCTCGCTCTTTAAATTAAACATTCAGCGAACACCGTTCACCATTAATGCTCTGAGTCTGTTCAGTCATTATGATGATCGCTGATAAGTTAGTTGTATACTTATGATCCCTGAAGACAAGTTTCACGTCAACAAAGGTTCTACGCTGAAGTCGAAGATCAAGCTCAAGAACCAGCGACAAGTCTCCTAATGAACTGATGCGGATCAGCGAAGACTCAGATTTGTCCACTCAACGTGAAGTATCAAGTACAAGACTTCAGCTATCGCTGAACTCTATCATTCGCTGATATGAAATGATAGATCGCTGAATCAACGAAAGCTGATCATGAAGTCCTCCGTACAAAGTACTTTTGTCTTAACCTCCCTTGCACGACTCCGTACGAAATGTCAGAAAAGAACCTCCGACTGTCTGAAATCGTACAACCACTCTGATACTACACTGTTCATCCATGCGGCTACTAAGGTTGTCAACCAAGGTCAATGACATGCAACCAACCAGCTGATGACACGTGTAAAGTGTATACTGACTTGCATTAAATGCATGCAGTATATAAAGAGATGAACCCACTTCATTTGAAGTAACTTGCTAACTCTGGACAAGTTCAATCTCTTATCTCAGATAGGTTATTATTAGTAATTTCCTTATCTTTCTTAGTGCAAGAAACCTTAGTGTTCCAACTTGTTTAGATTTAGGTTTATCCTTAATCTTGTTTCCGCAACAAGCTGTAAATTGTTAATGATTTATCAATAAACAATTTAGAAAAGTAAAATCTATGTGTTTGTATTCAACCCCCCCGTTCTACAAACTTGTATAGGCCTTCGGGACCAACAAGTGGTATCAGAGCGGATTTGTTTAATCTCATAAACAAGATCTAATCTAAGATATTTCTCTTCCTTGCTATTATCTGAAAATGGCCACCAACACAAACACAAATTATATAGACAATGGTTCTCTTGCTAAACCTCCCAGATTTTCCAAAGATAACTTCAACTTATGGAAAAATAGGATGACACTCTTCTTAGAAGGTGTAGACCCTACTATGCCTTACTATCTAGAGAATGGTCCATTCATCCCTGTAAGAATTGATGCTGCAGTTCCAGGCGCTGAGAATAGACCTGCTATTCCAGAAAGGCTGGTACCTAAGGAAATCCTTCAATGGACTGACGAAGATAAGAAGAAAGTGGCTATAGATACAAAAGCCAGATCCATACTATCCCTGGCTCTTCCTGACGAAGTCTACCATTCCGTCATGAATCTGAAAACATCAAAAGCCATGTGGGACACAATATGTATTCAGTATGAAGGAACGTCTGAAGTTCAGGACTCAAGAAAGATCAACCTGGTAAGACAATACGAAAGCTTCATTTCTGGTAAGAATGAAACTCTCTCTGAAGTTCACCAACGTTTTAATTGTTTAATTATAGATCTGAAAACTGTTGGTAAGGAATATTCTAATTTTAAAGTGCTGACAAAGTTTCTAGAATGTTTACCTGAAAGCTGGGACAATTATTCTATGTGTCTCAAGCTGTCAAAGGATCTAAAATCAATGACCCTTGCTACCTTATATGGCACGTTGCTGAATCATGAGCAATCAAGCCATCTTAAGAAGAATCTTGTAAAAGATTCCAAAAGCACCCCTGTTGCTTTAATCTCAGAGGAACTCTCTACTCAGCGACCCTCAGTCACTATCACTGAGTTAGAGAGTAACTCTGAAAGGTCATCAGATTCTGATTATTCAGATAATGATGAATCTTTGGCTCTCCTAACTAAGAAGTTCAAGAGATTTGCCAAAAAGAAAATGTTTAAAAAGAACAAACCTCTTTCCATAACTGACAAGCCTAGATCATTAGCTTTTGTTGACAAGGCTACTGCTACTTGTTTTAACTGCGAAAAGACAGGACATTTCGCTAATGAGTGCAGGTCAAAGAAAGTTTCTAGACCCTCAGCTTTTACAAAGAAACCCTTTGCTCCAAGAAATAAAGATGACAAATATTCAAAGCTGAAAGAAAAATATGCAAAGCTGAAAAGCTTTAAGAAGAAGAATAAAGGCCTGATGGCTGACTATGATTGGGCTGCTTCTGATGAAGAAGCATCATCATCTGACTCTGAAGATGATGAAGCAAATCTATGTCTTATGGCCAAGATTGAAGAAGAGGAAGAAAGTTCAGACATTCCCTCCACTTCAACATCTGCTTTTCAGGTATCACCTTCTTTCTTTACCAATATTGCAAATATTGATGAAGCTGATAGTCTCCGTAAGATCGATCTCTTAACTAGAAGTTTATACGAAGCCATGAACGGCAAAACTGTGGTTGAAAACCAAAATCTTGATCTCGCTGAAAAGCTTAAAAACTGCCACCTTCAAATAGAAAAGCTTTCTAAAATTGAAGAAGATTTTAAAGATCAAGTATATTTAAATCAGCTAGTCAAAATCGAACGAGCAGAATCTATCGCTGCATTAAAGGCTGAAAAAGCTACTGTTGAAGGATGGTGTAATTCTTCAACAAAGATCACTGAGATAATAAAGTCTCAGATTCCCCTGAGTGATAAACGTGGTTTGGGTTACAAATATGAAACTCCAAAACCAACCACTGAGCGTTCAATGCTTAAATTTGGAACGTTCGTATCCTCAGTCGCTGATACTTCATCTTCTCAGTGCTCCTCGTCCGTTACACCAATCCCTGAGGAAACTCCTACCTCCTCAAAAGACAAGGAGAAAATGGTTTATTCAAAACCTACCTCTGTCTTTAAAGACAAAGGTAAAGGAATTGTTATTTACCAGAATCCTCAGAAGGGTACCTTAGTACCAAAACTGAATGCTTCTAAAGCTTCAGTGGCTCATCCCTCTGGATCAAGGAAGCAGATATCTGGATTTATTCAGCGATCTACTCCTAGACTCAGATTGGATGTCCTTGGTAAGAAATCTGAAGAACTGAATGTTCGTCCCATTTCTAAATCCAATAGTTTACTTGGTGCTGGCACTTCTAATTTGAAATTAAAAGATCAGCATTCAAATGGTCCTAGAACTACTTTTAGATATAGGAAATGTTATCACTGTGGACTTACCGATCATATTGCTAGTAAGTGCCCCACAGCCACCAAAACTGAAAAGATAGCTAAGGTGAAGATTGCCCCCAAGGCAAAAAAGACCAACCCAGGTGCAAATCAGGTCAAGGTGAATTCTACCACTGAGGTTAAGAAATTAACCAAAGTGAAGAAAGACAAAGCTGAATCTTCAAATGCTGCGAAGACCGCTGAACCTTCCATTCCAACTACTTCCACTTACAAACGTGTATACATGGTTAAGTGGGTACACAAGAAAAACTAATCTTCCTTTGTATTATAGGTTAAGAAGGGTATCTGGTATCTTGATAGCGGATGCTCTAGACACATGACTGGAAAGAAAAGCCTGCTCGCTGAATACAAAGAAGAGAAGGGTCCCTCTGTGACTTTCGGTGGAAATGGAAAAAGGACATACCCGAGGGTATGGTGTACATTCAAATGGTACAACCTCCTTCAGAAGAGTCGCATATGTTGAAGGGCTGAAGCATAATATTCTAAGCATCAGTCAGCTTTGCGACATGGATAACAAAGTAATCTTTACTAAGGAATCTTGCTTTGTCTCTGACAAAAAGGAGAAGATAGCTCTCAGCGGTTATCGTTTGGAAAATGTTTATGTAATAAACATGGACTCTACAACCACTGAGAACTCCTGTTTCTTCTCAAAGGCCTCATCTGATGTCAACTGGCTATGGCATAAGAGGCTATCTCATCTAAATTTCAAGACACTAAACACTCTTTCTTCAAAAGAGTTAGTCACTGGTCTACCTCAGCATTCATACGCCAAAGAGTCGTTATGTTCAGCGTGTGAAAAAGGGAAGCAGACCAAAGCAAGCTTTAAATCAAAGCAAGTTTCTTCAGTGTCATCTCCTCTACAACTACTCCATATGGATTTGTTTGGCCCTGTTAACAAACAATCCATCGCTGGAAAGAAATATACGCTGGTCATAGTTGATGAATTCTCTCGCTTCACTTGGGTAATGTTTCTCCGTTCTAAGAGTGACACCCCTGAAGAACTCATCAATTTTGTTCGGAAGATGGAAACCCTGAACAATCTGACCGTTCGCTCAATAAGGAGTGATCATGGGACTGAATTCAAAAACAGTTCTCTTGATTCCTTCCTTGAGAGTAAGGGTATTTCTCACAACTTTTCTTCAGTGAGAACACCGCAACAAAATGGAGTCGCTGAAAGAAGAAATAGAACAATTATTGAAGCTGCACGTTCAATGCTCAGCGATTCTCACCTGCCTACTCAGTTTTGGGCAGAAGCTGTCAACACTGCTTGTTTTACGCAAAACAGGTCGCTGATAGTCAAAAGATTCAAAAAGACAACCTATGAACTCTTTCATGGGAGAAAGCCTTCAATCAGCTTTCTTCACATCTTTGGATGTCAGTGTTTTATACTGAACAACAGAGATGCTCTTGGAAAGTTTGATCCTAAGGCTGATGATGGAATCTTTCTTGGATACTCCTCAGTTTCCAAAGCCTTCAGAGTCTTCAATCGTAGAAGACAAACTGTAGAAGAAAATATTCACATCACGTTTGACGAATCCCGTTCAGCGAACTCTAAACCGTCCACTGATACTGAAGAACTGAATCAATGGATGTTTTCTCATCTTGGTGATTCAGAAGATATTCCCACTAATGCTCATCCAGTAGAAGATGATAGTCCTATCATTCCAAATATGCAGAACAGTGAAGCTGAAACTTCTTGGGTCTCAGTTGTTCCTATAAACACTATACCTAACGCTGAACCAAATGTCTCAGACATTCCATCTACTTCTCAGCAATCCGTGAATATAATGACAACTGCATCCATTCCTCTCTTGGCTGATACTCCTGACGTCGCTGATGCTTCATCTTCAGCTCCTCACGTTCAAGTTGAGTCAGCGTCTCACGCTCCGGCTCAGCGATGGACTATAAATCATCCAATTGATCAAATTCTTGGTGATCCAAACGCTGGGATTCAGACTCGACGAAGTGCAGGTAATATTTGTGTATTTGTAAATTTTATTTCACTAACTGAACCAAAGAAAGTAGATGATGCCCTCAAAGATCCAAACTGGGTCAGCGCCATGCAAGAAGAGCTGACTGAATTCGAAAGAAACAAAGTTTGGAAACTTGTTCGAAGACCAACTGATAAAACAGTAATAGGCACTAAATGGGTCTATCGAAACAAGTTGGACGAACATGGAACCGTAACCCGCAACAAAGCTCGACTTGTTGCTCAGGGATACAGACAAGAGGAAGGTATAGATTATGACGACACATTTGCTCCTGTAGCAAGACTTGAATCTATTCGTCTATTCTTAGCATATGCTGTACACAAAAACTTCAAAGTACATCAGATGGATGTTAAGTCAGCGTTTCTGAATGGAAAGCTGAATGAAGAAGTGTATGTGGAACAACCTCCAGGATTCTCAGATTCTAAGCGTCCAGGTTATGTTTATAAACTGGATAAGGCACTTTATGGCTTGAAGCAAGCTCCTCGTGCATGGTATGACACTCTTTCTACTTATCTCCATATTGAAAAATTTGAGCGAGGTAAGATTGACAAAACTCTATTTTTTAGAAAAGTGAAAGGTCATATCATTTTAGTTCAAATATATGTTGATGACATTATATTTGGTTCTACTAACCCTGAGCTTTGTACTCGTTTCGCTGATAGAATGAAAGATGAGTATAAAATGAGCATGATGGGTGAACTAACATATTTCCTTGGTCTTCAGATTAAGCAAACTGAAAAAGGAACTTTTATAAATCAGGGAAAATATGTTAAAGATATGCTGAAGAAATTCGACTTAACTGAAAGTTCAGCTATGAAAACCCCTGTGGCACCACCGCTGACACTTGATAAGGACACTAAGGGTGTACCTGTCAATGTCACGCTGTACCGTGGGATGATTGGCTCACTATTGTATCTTACAGCTAACCGACCCGATATTATGTTTGCAACATGCTTGTGTGCACGATATCAAGCTGAACCTAAGATATCTCATATGAAAGCTGTAAAGCGAATCTTTCGATATCTTAAGGGTACAACGAATGTAGGTCTTTGGTATCCCAAAGATTCAGGATTTGATCTAACCGCCTATTCAGATAGTGATTTTGCAGGTTGCAAAATGGATAGGAAAAGCACCACAGGAGGATGTCAGCTCCTGGGTGGAAAGCTGGTAAGTTGGACAAGTAAAAAGCAAAATTTAGTGTCCACTTCCACAGCTGAAGCTGAATATGTAGCTGCTGGAAGCTGTTGTTCTCAAGTCTTGTGGATGAGAAATCAGCTACTAGACTATGATCTTCAGCTCTCCAAAATTCCAATCTATTGCGACAGCACAAGTGCCATCGCTATAGCAAACAATCCAGTACTACATTCAAAGACCAAACATATAGAAATCAGATATCATTTTATCAGAGATCATGTGATGAATGGTGATATAGAACTTCATTTTATCCCAACTGATTATCAGTTAGCTGATCTATTCACCAAACCTCTTGATGACACAAGATTCAACTTTCTCATCAGCGAGCTTGGAATGCTGAACTTTGAAGGATAAAATCTTCAGCGATTCACATTAAGATCAGCGACACTACTACTGGATAAAATCAACTTTTATAACCCATTCTATCATTCTCTCTCTGAATAAACTTGATTCGCTGATATCAAGGTATGTTTTGTTTCTCTCTGACAAATCGCATGTAAATGCAAGATTTCAAAATAGAATACATCGCTAAATATCTTTTCCTTAAACAGCGATATTTGAAAATTTCTTAAAACCTTCACTGAATATTCTCACTCAGTGCTTCATGTTTTCAAAAGTATCTTTGAGTTTTTCAAAACCTCAGAGACAACCAAGAATATGAAAGGACAGTTGTGACGTCATTGGAACGGATAAAACCCCGACACGTTTTCTCTTCCTGACACACGTTTGCACGTCTCGTTCATACTTCCAATCAAATGCAAACACGTGTCCGTGTCATGATGAAAATCTTTTCCCGCTCAAGGTTTTTTCTTTCTAAAATCTCTATATAAACAAGTTCTTTGTTTATATTTTTCTTTTACGCGATCAATCTTCCTCCACAAGAAAGAATTCACTGTTGCATTTGTGATTTCAAAAACTTCAAGAACTGTTCATCATCTTCTTCATCAAACATCAAGGTTAATATGTTCTTATTTATTACCGAATGCGTATAACTTGTTTCCGATCTTCTCTTTGTTTTAACAAGATCAAACAAAAGAACTTCGTAAAATGAAATCATTTTCTTTCGTGGTTTTATGAACACAACCATTTCATGGTTGTTCTTCAAGTTTAAATGCAAAATCTTAAACTTGTTCTTCATTCGTTTCCAGAATCTATTTCTTCATAGAAAACTGGAAAACAAGAAAATGGGTTTTACATTTCGTTTCAAAAAATCAAGAAAAACCCTAATCTTCATTAAGACATTTTGTCTGAATGAAATGGACAAAATTCGAACCATCTTAATGGAAAATCTTTCCACATTAAGATTATTCTTATTTGTTAATCTTTGGTTGAACTGATAATACAGGAAATGGCAACATCTAACATTCCTACTACCGCTGAGAACTTCTCTACTGACTCTGAGGAAGTGGAAATCATCAAGGCTCCTCAGGTTAAGTTCAATCTTAATCAACTAGACTGGACTAAGATAAACAACCTTTCTGCGCTTCTCGAGTTTCCTCCTCGAAAGCAAGTCACACATCTGACAGATGCTGTGAATTTCCTGAAGAATTGCTGCATTTCAACAGCCCTGACCATTTCACCCCCTGCAAGTCAGCTGCTACTACTCAGTTCTGGTACTCTGCCAGACACTCTCAGCTACCATTCGCCAAAGATCCCTCCAAAACAGTTGATTGTATCCTCTGCGATACTGAATATGGCATGATAAAGATCACACCTGCCATCATTCGCAAAGCTCTGAACTTTCCCATCGCTACAAAGGAAAAACCTTTTGTTCCTTTCCCTGACCATAAGAAGACCGCTGACAAAGAAGCTCTTATTGCATTTTTTGATGCAATGGGCTATGTATGGGAAATGGGCAGAGACAAGAAGCCTGAGAAGAAGCTAACACTGCTGAAGAAATCGAAAATGCCCAGCGAGATGAACTTCATCTTCGCTCACCTTATCAGCTGCATGACTGCCAAGACTGGCTCTTCTGATCAAGCCGCTCAACCTCAGCAAGCTATGGGATACGCTCTGCTGAAAGGGCTACACATTGACTGGGCATCTCTCATCTATGATGACTTGCTGCAAAGAGTAGACTCTGCCGCTGACAGGCCTGCATGGGTTCCCTACCCCCGATTCATCAGTGCTATCTTTCAATATGGCCTGAAGGACAGCTACCCACAAGAGGGCGATCTAAAACACTCTCAGATTGGCCCTAAGGTACTCGACTTCAAACCTGTTGAAAATGAGGTACGTCTTTCTACCCTCTTAACTCTTCTCAACCCTTCTTCTACTTCTGTGGCTCCTTCAGCGACAATACCCATCGCTGATTCCCTGGCCACAAAATCTCCTTCTAAGAAAAGGAAACATTCATCTTTCCCACTTGATTCTAAAAGGATCAAGAAAACAAAGGAGCAACCCCAGCAATCTCATGCTGAAGACTCCTCAGCTCTTTCTGCAGAGCTGAAGGAACGTTCAGTGGTACGCTCTGCCACACCTGAACAAGCCATCCCTTTTATCCAAACTTCAGCGTCTCTAAACGCTGAGGTTACAAACTTGGAACCGACCCAACCTCCTTCAGTCTCTCAAAAGACTGATGAAGTGATTGTCAGCGAATCCAACGCTGAACTCATAACCCAACCCCCACTCTTATCCTCCGCTCCTCCCTCCACTCATTTGGTCTCTACTTCAGATCTAGCTGGAGCTGCAATCATTTCCTCAGAACATAAAGCTGATTCTCCAGGAATGATGAAGACAGGACCTGCAGAAAAATCCATGGGCACTTTTGAAGATGACATGGAACTTTACTCAGGAACCCGTGATTTCGATGAATTCACCAATCCTCCTGCAGGTAAACAACAACCCATAAACACTGTGACTAAACCCCAAACTTCTGAGCTTTCCTCTGTTCACAAGTTTTTATATGTTACAGGTCCTAATTTGGGAGATATCAACGCCTCTCTGAAGTCCGTGGAGACAAAGCTGACAGGTCTCACCACTACTCTCTCCAATAACTCTACAGCTGTAACAAACGCTGGAGAGAATCTGAACAAGCTGACAACAGTGGTAGAGAAGAAGGCTTCCACAGATGACATGAAGCAAGTTGATAAAACTCTCAGCGACTTCGCCAAGGTGCTCGCTGATATCTACACAGACTACACCTCTCTCAAAAACTCAGTTTCGTCCATGTCCAGTGAATTTACAACGCTGAAGACATCGGTTGGAACACTAGAGGGAGATATGTCTGCTGTGAAGACAAATGTCAACACTCTGACGACTGCCTTAAGCTCTGTAAAGACTGACGTTGGTTCGATGAAGACTATGATCGAACAGCTGCTGCACAAGGCGAATACTCCTGCTCCTGCCCCTGTCCCTGAATCTGAACATTTTACAGCGGCAGATCGCATTGAGCTCGGGAAGATCAATCCTGCTATTTCTGGCCTTGAAGACAGATTAGCAAAGATTGAAGTTTGTGTAGGTCTCTCTGGCCAAGAAGACAGAGAACCTACCAACGCTGCTGATTCTAGCCATTCCTCCCCCAGTCATCATGAAAAAGAGGGGGAGAAGAGCGCTGAAGATCTCGCCAAAAGCGCTGACCTTTCCCATGATGAATCTATCAGGGGAGAGAAGACGAATTCTTAAGAAACCACCGCTGGACCTCAGGGAGATGAAAACCCTGAGGAAACCGAGAAGCTCGCCTCTGTATCTGAGGGGGAGCAACTCGAAGAAGAAGCTGAGAAAACTGAATCCGAAGCAGAAGATAATGAAGTCGTCGACATCCCTGATGATGAACCATCTTCTTCTCCAAAGAATGCTGATGATGATGACGAAGATGACGATGACTTCTTTATCGTCAAACCTGCTCAAAAGATCAAAGCTCTTAAGGGAATCTCGATAAATGAACCTTCAGGGGAGCGGACAAAGACAAAGACAAAGCCCTCAGCCTCTGGAGCTGAGAAAGGCAAAGGCAAAAGCGTCGCTGAAGATGACAATCTGATGATCTTGCTTGAAAAGCCGGTTTGTCAGGTATTCTAATCATCTCTCACTCCATCCCTCCTCTATAATACACTATCAGTTCCTTTACCCAAGCCTATACACTTGAACCAATTCTCTCTATCTGATTCTACCCAAGTTCTTACTCGTAAGATCGCTGTGTTTCAGCTAGTCCTCTCCCCTATTTGAGGATATCGCTGAAGGCTCCACAACTGCGACTTCACCAAAAATACCAGCTGCTGCTGAAGAAATAATCCCAGTCTTAGATTTAATCTCTGAGACTGATGAACCAGAAGAACAGCTACTCTCGCACAGAGGCAGACCTTCCTTAGCTCCTCAAAAGCTAAGTGAAAAGGATCAGAAAAGAAGAGAGGAGATAATAAAGCGATTCGAGGATCAGCGAATCATTCTGAGGCGTGATCAACTTCCTTCAGTTCCTCCAAAGTTCAGAATTTCCAAAGCTGAATACCAGGAACACCTCAGAGCTGAACGCCTACTCACTGAAAGAAAGGAAGCTGAAGAAAAAGACAGAGAATATGCCATCAAACTTACTCAACGATCAATAAAAGACCCCAAGCTGAAAAGAGTTCCCATTGATGTTCAACGTCAGCTATGGGATAATGCTTAAGAGATCGTTAGAGAAAAGACCAAGGTCTCTGATACGACTTTGGAATGGGCTAAACAAACGCTGACCTATCGATCTAGACCATCCAAAATAGTCAAGGCAAACATCAGAGGAAGACTGTACGCTGAAGTTCCTGTTGTTGAAGTGGACGTCTACAGAGATGACGAAACCAAGCAAACTTTCTATGCTACTACCTTAGAAAAGTTTGGTCTCTCTGAATGGTTAGAAACAAAATTAGCCATTCAGGGATCGCGCTCAAAGTTCAAAAGCCATGTCGAGAATATCTTAAACAAACAGATCGACCTGCTTTCATCTGCTGTGGATATTCCTCCTACTCTTCCTCAACCAAGAAAAGTCCCTGATAAGAAAAAGAAAGTCTCTGGTTCAGGTCCCCATATTCGGAATGAAACGGGCATTGGTTTCTCTCGTGCTGAAATTGTTGGCCCTGATGCCGATCTCTCAATGCTTGACACCTCTCTACCTCCTGGAGAAACATTCATTCCTGGCACGGTTGTAAGTGATCCCTATGGTATATTCTTTTTAGACTACTATGGAAATCATCACTTTCAACGTATCTCTGAGCTAGACATCGCTCCCATCGAACAACTCAGAGATCTCGTATACTGGTGTGAAGTCAGACGCAACATCAAAGCTAGACACCTGAAGCCCTTGATTTTTGAAGCAACTCTGAAGAAAAAGAATCAAGGAGAAGATGTCCCTGACTGGATGATCCCCACATCAAAGACCCTTGATGAACTTCTCATTAAGGAAGAACCTTTATAAGCTGATATGATCGCCTTTTCTCTATTGTATCAGTTATTCTTTTGTACTTGTAATTTATTTCGCTTGTACTTGTAATCTTTTCATTTCTCTTTGTATCCTGATTCAAAGTTTTAAAGAAAGATTTCAGCGAATGTACTTTACTCCATCAGTACTGAAAAGATCCCAAAAACAGTAAAAGGGACAAATATTTTATGAGTTCTTTTTTCCTTATGTTTTCATTAAATAGCAATTTTCTTTGTTGCTATGTCATAATCAAATAGGGGGAGATTGTTGATCCAAACCCTCAGTGATTTGATAATGACCCTCTCTTATATACTTAGTGAAAATTGTAAGTAAACAATATGTATCAGAGTTTCACTATCGCTGATAAGTACTAAGATCTTACAGTACCGCTGATAGGAACTCTCGCTCTTTAAATTAAACATTCAGCGAACACTATTCACCATTATTGCTCTGAGTCTGTTCAGTCATTATGATGATCGCTGATAAGTTAGTTGTTTACTCATGATCCCTGAAGACAAGTTTCACGTCAACAAAGGTTCTACGCTGAAGTCGAAGATCAAGCTCAAGAACCAGCGACAAGTCTCCTAATGAACTGATGCGGATCAACGAAGACTCAGATTTGTCCACTCAACGTGAAGTATCAAGTACAAGACTTCTGCTATCGCTGAACTCTATCATTCGCTGATATGAAATGATAGATCGCTGAATCAACGAAAGTTGATCATGAAGTCCTCCGTACAAAGTACTTTTGTCTTATCCACCCTGCACGACTCCGTACGAAATGTCAGAAAAGAACCTCCGAATATCTGAAATTGTACAACCACTCTGATACTACACTGTTCATCCATGCGGCTACTAAGGTTGTCAACCAAGGTCAATGACATGCAACCAACCAGCTGATGACACGTGTAAAGTATATACTGACTTGCATTAAAAGCATGCAGTATATAAAGAGATGAACTCACTTCATTTGAAGTAACTTGCTAACTCTGGACAAGTTCAAATCTCTTATCTCAAGATAGGTTATTATTAGTAATTTCCTTATCTCTCTTAGTCCAAGAAACCTTAGTGTTCCAACTTGTTTAGATTTAGGTTTATCCTTAATCTTGTTTCCGCAACAAGCTGTAAATTGTTAATGATTTATCAATAAACAATTTAGAAAAGTAAAATATGTGTGTTTGTATTCAACCCCCCCTTCTACAAACTTGTATAGGCCTTCGGGACCAACAAGTGGTCTCAGAACAGATTTGTTTAATCTCATAAACAAGATCTAATCTAAGATATTTCTCTTCCTTGCTATTATCTGAAAATGGCCACCAACACAAACACAAATTATATAGACAATGGTTCTCTTGCAAAACCCCCTAGATTTTCCAGAGACAACTTCAACTTATGGAAAAATAGGATGACACTCTTCTTAGAAGGTGTAGACCCAACTATGCCTTACTATCTTGAAAACGGCCCATACATCCCTGTAACAATTGATCCTTAAGTTCCAGCCACTGCAAATAGACCTGCTATTCCAGAAAGGCTGATTCCTCAGGAAATACACATGTGGACCGACGAAGATAAGAAGAAAGTGGCTATAGATACAAAAGCCAGATCCATACTATCCATGGCCCTTCCTGACGAAGTCTACCATTCCGTCATGAATCTGAAGACATCAAAAGCCATGTGGGACACAATATGTGTTCAGTATGAAGGAACGTCTGAAGTCCAGGACTCAAGAAAGATCAACCTGGTAAGACAATACGAAAGCTTCATTTCTGGTAAGAATGAAACTCTCTCTGAAGTTCACCAACGTTTTAATTGTTTAATTATAGATCTGAAAACTGTTGGTAAGGAATATTCTAACTTTGAGGTGCTGACAAAGTTTCTAGAATGTTTACCTGAAAGCTGGGACAATTATTCTATGTGTCTCAAGCTGTCAAAGGATCTAAAATCAATGACCCTTGCTACCTTATATGGCACGTTGCTGAATCATGAGCAATCAAGCCATCTTAAGAAGAATCTTGTAAAAGATTCCAAAAGCATCCCTGTTGCTTTAATCTCAGAGGAACCTTCTACTCAGCGACCCTCGGTCACTATCACTGAGTTAGAGAGTAACGCTGAAAGTTCATCAGATTCTGATTTTTCAGATGATGAATCTTTGGCTCTCCTAACTAAGAAGTTCAGGAGATTTAAGAAAATGTTTAGAAAGAACAAACCTCTTTCCATAACTGACAAGCCTAAATCATCAGTTTTTGTTGATAAGGCTACTGCTACTTGTTTTAACTGCGAAAAAATAGGACATTTTGCTAACGAGTGCAGGTCTAAGAACGTTTCTAGACCCTCAGCTTTTACAAAGAAATCCTTTGTTCCAAGGAATAGAGATGACAAATACTCAAAGCTGAAAGAAAAATATGCGAAGCTGAAAAGCTTTAAGAAGAAAGGCAAAGGCCTGATGGTTGACTATGATTGGGCTGCTTCTGATGAAGAAGCATCATCATCTGACTCTGAAGATGATGAAGCAAATCAATGTCTCATGGCCAAGATTGAAGAAGAGGAAGAAAGTTCAGACATTCCCTCCACTTCAAAATCTGCTATTCAGGTATCACCTTCTTTCTTTACCAATATTGCAAATATTGATGAAGCTGATAGTCTCCGTAAGATCGATCTCTTGACTAGAAGTTTATACGAAGCCATGAACGGCAAAACTGTGGTTGAAAACCAAAACCTTGATCTCGCTGAAAAGCTTAAAAACTGCCACCTTCAAATAGAAAAGCTTTCTAAAATTGAAGACGATTTTAAAGATCAAGTATATTTAAATCAGCTAGTCAAAATCGAACGAGCAGAAGCTATCGCTGCATTAAAGGCTGAAAAAGCTACTGTTGAAGGATGGTGTAATTCTTCAACAAAGATCACTGATATAATAAATTCTCAAATTCCACTGAGTGATAAACGTGGTTTGGGTTACAAATATGAAACTTCAAAACCAACCACTGAGCGTTCAATGCTTAAATTTGGAACGTTCGTATCCTCAGTCGTTGATACTTCATCTTCTCAGTGCTCCTCATCCATTACACCAATCCCTGAGGAAACTCCTACCTCCTCAAAAGGCAAGGAGAAAATGGTTTATTCAAAACCTACCTCTGTCTTTAAAGACAAAGGTAAAGGAATTGTTATTTATCAAAATCCTCAGAAGGGTACTTTAGTACCTAAGCTGAATGCTTCTAAAGTTTCAGTGACCCATCCCTCTGGATCAAGGAAGCTGATCTCTGAATCTATTCAGCGATCTACTCCTAGACTCAGAGTGGATGTCCTTGTTAAGAAATCTGAAGAACTAAATGTTCGTCCCATTTCTAAAGCAAATAGCTTACTTGGTGCTTGTACGTCTAATTTTAAATTAAAAGCTCAGCATACAAATGGTCCTAGAACTACTTTTAGCTATAGGAAATGTTATCACTGTGGACTCACTGATCATATTGCTAGTAAGTGCCCCACAGCCACCAAAGCTGAAAAGATAGCTAAGGTGAAGATTGCCCCCAAGGCAAAGAAGACCAACCCTGGTGCAAATCAGGTCAAGGTGAATTCTACCACTGAGGTTAAGAAATTAACTAAAGTGAAGAAAGACAAAGCTGAATCTTCAAATGCTGCGAAGACTGCTGAACCTTCCATTCCAACTACTTCCACTGACAAACGTGTATACATGGTTAAGTGGGTACCCAAGAAAAACTAATCTTCCTTTGTGTTGCAGGTTAAGAAGGGTATCTGGTATCTCGATAGCGGATGCTCTAGACACATGACTGGTAAGAAAAGCCTGCTCGCTGAATACAAGGAAGAGAAGGGTCCCTCTGTGACTTTCAGTGGAAATGGAAAAGGACATACCCGAGGGTATGGTGTACTTTCAAATGGTACAACCTCCTTCAGAAGAGTCGCATATGTTGAAGGGCTGAAGCATAATCTTCTAAGCATCAGTCAGCTTTGCGACATGGATAACAAAGTAATCTTTACTAAGGAATCCTGCTTTGTCTCTGACAAAAAGGAGAAGATAGCTCTCAGCGGTTATCGTTTGGAAAATGTTTATGTAATAAACATGGACTCAACAACCACTGAGAACTCCTGTTTCTTTTCAAAGGCCTCATCTGATGTCAACTGGCTATGGCATAAGAGGCTCTCTCATTTAAATTTCAAGACACTGAATACTCTTTCTTCAAAAGAGTTAGTCACTGGTCTACCTCAGCATTCAAACGCCAAAGAGTCGTTATGTTCAGCGTGTGAAAAAGGGAAGCAGACCAAAGCAAGCTTCAAGTCAAAGCAAGTTTCTTCAGTGTCATCTCCTCTACAACTACTCCATATGGATTTTGTTGGTCCCGAAGGCCTATACAAGTTTGTAGAAGGGGGGGGGGGGTTGAATACAAACACACAGATTTTACTTTTCTAAATTGTTTATTGATAAATCATTAACAATTTACAGCTTGTTGCGGAGACAAGATTAAGGATAAACCTAAATCTAAACAAGTTGGAACACTAAGGTTTCTTGCACTAAGAGAGATAAGGAAATTACTAATAATAACCTATCTTGAGATAAGAGATTGAACTTGTCCAGAGTTAGCAAGTTACTTCAACTGAAGTGAATTCATCTCTTTATATACTGCATGCATTTAATGCAAGTCAGTATATACTTTACACGTGTCATCAGCTGGTTGGTTGCATGTCATTGACCTTGGTTGACAACCTTAGTAGCCGTATGGATGAATAGTGTAGTATCAGAGTGGTTGTACGATTTCAGATATTCGGAGGTTCTTTTCTGACAATTCGTACGGAGTCGTGCAAGGGTGGTTAAGACAAAAGTAATTTGTACGGAGGACTTCATGATCAGCTTTCGTTGATTCAGCGATCTATCATTTCATATAAGCGAATGATAGAGTTCAGCGATAGCTGAAGTCTTGTACTTGATACTTCATGTTGAGTGGACAAATCTGAGTCTTCGCTGATCCGCATCAGTTCATTAGGAGACTTGTCGCTGGTTCTTGAGCTTGATCTTCGACTTCAGCGTAGAACCTTTGTTGACGTGAAACTTGTCTTCAGGGATCATAAGTAAACAACTAACTTATCAGCGATCATCATAATGACTGAACAGACTCAGCACATTAATGGTGAACAGTGTTCGCTGAATGTTTAATCTAAAGAGCGAGAGTTCCTATCAGCGGTACTGGAAGATCTTAGTACTTATCAGCGATAGTGAAACTCTGATACATATTGTTTACTTACAATTTTCACTAAGTATATAAGAGAGGGTCATTATCAAATCACTGAGGGTTTGGATCAACAATCTCCCCCTATTTGATTATGACATAGCAACAAAGAAAATTGCTATTTGATGAAAACATAAGGATAAAAAGAACTCATAAAATATTTGTCCCTTTTACTGTTTTCTGGGATCTTTTCAGTACTGATGGAGTAAAGTTCGTTCGCTGAAATCTTTCTTTAAAATATTGAATCAGGTTACAATGAAGAACAGAAAGATTACAAGTACAAGCGAAATAATTTACAAGTACAGAAGGTTAACTGATACAATAGAGAAAAAGGAGATTATATCAGTTTTCAAAGGGTTCTTCCTTAATGAGAAGTTCATCAAGGGTCTTTTCAGTGGGGATCATCCAGTCAGGAACCGTTACACCTCGTTTTCTTTTGTTCAGCGCTTCTTCAAAGATCAAGGGTTTTAGGTGTCGTGCCTGAATGTATTTTCTGAAGTTGCACCAGTAGATGAGATCTCTGAGCTGTTTGATTGGAGTGATTGGAAGCTCAGCGATCCGTTGAAAACATTTACGTCCGTCGTAGTCGAGAAAGAATATTCCATAAGGATTACTGATGACTTTACCAGGGACGAAAAGTTCACATGGTGGCAAAGAAATGTCAAGGGCAGATAGATCAGGGTCAGGACCAAGCACTTCAGCGCGAGAGAAACCAATTCCAGTTTCATTTCGTATGACAGGACCTGAGTTTGAATCTTGACGTTTCTTCTTTGGAGAGGCCCTTTTTCTTTTCAGCTTAAGATCAGGAAGAGGAGGAATGTCCACACAAGAAGATATCAAGTCGATCTGTCTGTTTATCAGCTTTTCGAAATGATCCTTGTACTTAGATTGTGACGATTGGATAGCTAACCTCATCTCCAGCCATTCAGAGAGACCATACAGTGTCAGCGCGAAAGGTTTCAGATTTGCCATCTTCTCTGAAAAGTTTGATGTCAACAATAGGTACTCCGATAGAGGTTCTTCCAGAGATGAATACCTTGTTGATCTTCGCTGGACGATATCTGAAGTGAATTTTCTCTTTACACCAGATCAGGGTGGTCTGAGAAACTTCAGTTTTCTTTTCCACGATCTTCTGGGCTTCTTCCCAAAGCTTTCGTTGGATTTGAATGGGAACATGTTTCAGCTTGGGGTCTTTGACAGATTCTTGAGTAAGCTTGATGGCGTATTCTCTGTCTTTCTCTTCAGCTTTCTTTCTTTCAGCGATGAGGCGTTCAGCTCTGAGGTGTTCCTTGTATTCAGCTTTTGAAATTCTGAACTTAGGAGGAACTGAAGGCAGTTGATCACGCCTTAGAATGATTCGCTGATCCTCAAATCGCTTTATTATTTCCTCTTTTCTCTTTTGATCCTCTTCACTCAGCTTTTGAGGAGCTGAGGAAGGTGTGTTTCTGTGCGAGAGAGGTTGTTCTTCTGGTTCATCAGTCTCAGAGATCAAATCTAAGACTGGGATTATTTCATCAGCAGTAGCTGGCTTTATTTGTGAAGTCGCAGTAGTAGAACCTTCAGCGACATCCTCAAACAGGGGAGAGGACTAGCTGAAACACAGCGATCTTACAAATAAGAACATGGGTAGAAGAACTTGGGTAGAAAGAGAAAGAGAAATATGTTCAGGTGTAGGCTAGGGTAGTAGAACTTATAGAGGAGGGATGGAGTGAGATATGATTAGTGTACCTGACAAACCGGCTTTACAAGCAAGATCGCCAGATTTTCATCTTCAGCGACGCCTTTGCCTTTGCCTTTCTCAGCGCCAGAGGCTGAGGGCTTTGTCTTTGTCCGCTCCCCTGTTGGTTCATTTATTGAAATTCCCTTAAGAGCTTTGATCCTTGGGGCAGGTTTGACGATAAAGAAATCATCGTCATCTTCGTCATCATCATCATCATTCTTCTTTGGAGAAGAAGATGGTTCATCATCAGGGATGTCGACGGCTTCATCATCTTCTGCTTCGGATTCTTCAGCGTCTTCTTCGAGTTGCTCCCCCTTAGATACAGAGGCGAGCTTCTCGGTTCCCTCAGGGTTTTCATCTCCCTGAGGTCCAGCGATAAGATCTTCATTCTTCTCTCCCCTGATAGATTCATCATGGGAAAGGTCTTCAGCGCTCTTTTCAAGATCCTCAGCGCTCTTCTCAAGATCCTCAGGATGTTCAGCGCTCTTCTCCCCCTCTTTCTCATGATTGGGGGAGGAATGGGTAGACTCAGCATTTGTATTTTCTCTGTCTTCTTGGCCAGAGATTTTAATACAACTTTCAATCGCTGCTAATCTGTCTTCAAGGCCAGATATAGCAGGATTGATCTTCCCAAGCTCAATGCGATCTGTCGCTGTAAAAGTTTCCAATACAGGGGCAGGGGCAGGAGCAGGAGTATTCTCTTTGTTGACAAGCGTCTCGATCATCGTCTTCATAGAACCAACGTCGGTTTTTACAGAACCCAAGTCGGTCTTGACAGCTGACATATCCCCCTCGAGATGTTCAACCGATGTTTTCAGCTTTGTAACATCGTTGGACACGGTCGAAACTAAGTTTTTGAGGCTGGTGTAGTCAGTGTAGATGTCAGAGAGTACTTTGGCAAAATCGCTGAGCGTCTTATCAAGGTCTTTAATGTCATATGTGGAAACTTTCTTCTCCACCACCGTAGTTAGCTTTGTCAAATTCTCTCCAGCGTTTGTTACAGCTGTAGAGTTGTTGGAGAGTGTGGTGGTGAGACCGGTCAGCTTTGTTTCCACGGACTTCAGAGACTCATTGATGTCTCCCAAATTAGGACCTGTAACAGATAAAAACTTGTGAACAGAGGAAAGCTCAGAAGTTTGGGGTTTAGTAACAGTGTATAGGATTTTGTGTGTAAATGCAGGAGGGTGTACGAACTCGTCAAAAATGCGGGTTCCTGAATAATGTTCCATATCTTCCTCAAAAGTACGGTGAGGTATGGTGATCTCTGCAGGTCCTGTCTTCATCATTCATTGAGAAGCGTCAGCGGTGGCTTCTGGAATGATGGCATCTCCAGTGTTCTTTGGAGGAGTGTCCAAGTGAGTGGGGGGAGAAGCGAAGGATAAGAATGGGGTTCGGGTACTGAGTTCAGCGTTGGAATCGCTGAGAATCACTTCATCAGTCTTTTGAGAGACTGAGGGAGGTTGGGAAGGTTCCATGTTTCTAACCTCAGCGTTTGGAGACGCTGAAGTCTGGATTGGAGGGATGGCTTGAACGGGTGTGGTAGAGCGTACCACGAAACTTTCCTTCAGCTCGTCAGAATGAGCTGAGGAGTCTTCAGCATGGAATTGCTGGGGTTGCTCCTTGGTTTTCTTGATCCTTTTGGAATCAAGTTGGGTTGAAGAGTGTTTCCTTTTCTTAGAAGGAGAGGATTGTGTGGCCGGAGCATCAGCGATGGGTATTGTCGCTGAAGGAGCCACAGAATTCGAAGAATTAGGGTTAAGAAGAGAGAGAAGGGTAGAGAGACGTACCTCATTGTCGACAGGTTTGAAATCGAGCACCTTAGGGCCAACCTGAGAAAGTTTCAGGTCACCCTCTTGAGGATAGCTGTCCTTCAGGCCATATTGAAAGATGGCGCTGATGAAACGGGGGTAGGGAACCCATGCAGGTCTGTCAGCAGTAGAATCTACTCTTTGTACTAGGTCATCATAGATGATAGATGCCCAATCAATATGTAGACCTTTCAGCAGTGCGTATCCCATAGCCTGCTGAGGTTGAGCGGCTTGATCAGAGGAGCCGGTCTTCGCTGTCATGCAGCTGATCAGGTGTGCAAAGATGAAATTCATCTCGCTGGGCATTTTGGACTTCTTTATCAGCGTCAGCTTCTTTTCGGGCTTCTTGTCCCTTCCAGTTTCCCATATGTAACCCATTGCGTCGAGGAAAGCAATGATTTCTTCTCTGTCAGCATGCTTCTTATGGTCAGGGAATGGAACAAATGGTTTTTCTTTGGTAGCATTGGGAAAGTTCAGGGCTTTTCGAATGATAGCGGGGGTTATCTTAATTGTGCCATACTCAGTATCGCTGAGTATGCAATCGATGGTTTTGGATGCATCTTTGGCGGAGGGTAGCTGAGTGTGTCTGGCAGAGTACCAGAACTGGGATAGTAGTAGCTGACTTGCGGGAGGTGTGATGGTCAGGGCTGTTGAAATGCAACAGTTTTTCAGGAAATTCACAGCATCATCCAGATGTGTGACTTGCTTTCGAGGAGGAAACTCGAGAAGCGCAGAGAGGTTGTTGACCTTGGTCCAATCTAGTTGATCCAGCTTGAACTTAACCTGAGGGGCTTTGATGATGTCCACTTCCTCAGAGTCAGCGGAGATGGACTCAGCGGTAACATTGATCTTTGAAGATGCCATTTCTCTGTATTATCAGTTCAACCAAAGATGTTAACAAATAAGAATTGTCTTGATATGGAAAGAATTTCCATTAAGATGGTTCGAATTTTTTCCATTTCATTCAGACACAAATGTCTTAATGAAGATTAGGGTTTTTCATGATTTTGAAACGAAATGTAAAACCCATAAAGTCTTGTATTCCAGTTTCAAAAAAAATCTGGATACGAATGAAGAACAAGTTTAAGATTAAGATTTAAAACTTGAAGAACAACCATGAAATGGTTGTGTTCATAAAACCATGAAAGAAATGATTTTATTTTTAAGAAGTTCTTTTGTTTGATCTTGTTTAAAACAAAGATAAGATCAGAAACAAGGTATCTGCATTTGGAAAAAAAAGAACATATTAACCTTGATGTTTTGATGAAGAAGATGATGAACAGTTCTTTGAAGATTTGAGAGCACAAATGCAACAGTAATTCTTTTCTTGCGGAGGAAGATTGATCGCGTAAAAGACAAATATAAACCAAGAGTTGTTTATATAGGGAGTTTTAGAGAGAGAAAACCTTGAGCGGGAAAAGGTTTTCATCATGACACAGACACGTGTTTGCATTTGATTGGAAGTTTGAACGAAACGTGCAAACGTGTGTCAGAAAGAAGTCGTGCCTGGTGTTATCCGTTGCAATGACGTCACAACTGTCCTTTCACATTCTTTTAGGATGTCTCTGAGGTTTTGAAAGCTCAGGGACTCTTTTGAAAAACATGAAGCACTGAATAGAAAATATCAGTGAAGGTTTTAAGAACTTTCAAAATATCGCTGTTAAGGAAGAGATATTCAGCGATGCATTTGTTTTTGAAATCTTGCATTTTCATGCGTTTGTCAGAGAGAGAAAACATACCTGGATATCAGTTTAACCAAGTTTATTCGGAGAGAAGATGATTGAATAGGTTATACGAGTTGATTTTATCCTATCGCTGATTAATGTGAACCGCTGAAGATTTTACCCTTCAAAGTTCAGCATTCCAAGCTCGCTGATGAGAAAGTTGAATCTTGTCTCATCAAGAGGTTTGGTAAATAAATCAGCTAACTGATAATCAGTTGGGATAAAATGAATTTCTATATCACCATTCATCACATGATCTCTGATAAAATGATATCTGATTTCTATGTGTTTTGTCTTTGAGTGTAGCACTGGATTGTTTGCTATAGCGATGGCACTAGTGCTGTCGCAATAGATTGGAATTTTGGAGAGCTGAAGATCATAGTCTAGTAGCTGATTTCTCATCCACAAGACTTGAGAACAACAGCTTCCAGCGGCTACATATTCAGCTTCAGCTGTGGAAGTGGACACTGAGTTTTGCTTCTTACTTGTCCAACTTACCAGCTTTCCACCCAGGAGCTGACATCCTCCTGTGGTGCTTTTCCTATCCATTTTGCAACCTGCAAAATCACTCTCTGAATAGGCGGTTAGATCGAATCCTGAGTCTTTGGGATACCAAAGGCCTAGATTCGATGTACCCTTAAGATATCGAAAGATTCGCTTTACAGCTTTCATATGAGATATCTTAGGTTCAGCTTGATATCGTACACACAAGCATGTTGCAAACATAATATCGGGTCGGCTAGCTGTAAGATACAATAGTGAGCCGATCATCCCACGGTACAGCGTGACATTGACAGGAACACCCTTTGTGTCCTTATCAAGTGTCAGCGGTGGTGCCATAGGGGTTTTCATAGCTGAACTTTCAGTTAAGTCGAATTTCTTCAGCATATCTTTAACATATTTTCCCTGATTAATGAAAGTTCCTTTTTTAGTTTGCTTAATCTGAAGACCAAGGAAATATGTTAGTTCACCTATCATGCTCATTTTATACTCATCTTTCATTCTATCAGCGAAACGAGTACAAAGCTCAGGGTTAGTAGAACCAAATATAATGTCATCAACATATATTTGAACTAAAATGATATGACCTTTCACTTTTCTAAAAAATAGAGTTTTGTCAATCTTACATCTCTCAAATTGTTCAATATGGAGATAAGTAGAGAGAGTATCATACCATGCACGAGGAGCTTGCTTTAAGCCATAAAGTGCCTTGTCCAGTTTATAAACATAACTTGGACGCTTAGGATCTGAGAATCCTGGAGGTTGTTCCACATAAACTTCTTCATTCAGCTTTCCATTCAGAAACGCTGACTTAACATCCATCTGATGTACAGTGAAGTTTTTGTGTACAGCATATGCTAAGAAAAGACGAATAGATTCAAGTCTTGCTACTGGAGCAAAAGTTTCGTCATAATCTATGCCTTCCTCTTGTCTGTATCCCTGAGCAATAAGACGAGCTTTGTTGCGAGTTACAGTACCATGTTCGTCCAACTTGTTTCGATAGACCCATTTAGTGCCTATCACCGTTTTGTCAGTTGGTCTACGAACGAGTTTCCAAACTTTGTTTCTTTCGAATTCAGTCAGCTCTTCTTGCATAGCGCTGACCCAGTTTGGATCTCTGAGGGCATCATCTATTTTATTTGGTTCAGTTAGAGAAATAAAGTTAACAAATAAACAAATATTACCTGCACTTCTACGAGTCTGAATACCAGCGTTGGGATCACCAAGAATTTAATCGATTGGGTGATTTACAGTCCATCGCTGAGCCGGAGCATACGTCGCTGACTCAGTCTGAACTGGAGAAACTGAAGATGAGGCTTCAGCTACTTCTGGATTATCAGCTAAGAGAGGAATGTTTGCATTTGTCACTTCATTCACTGATTGCTGAGAAATAGATGGAATTTCTGAGACATTTGGATCAACTGCAGGTATAGTGTTTATAGGAACAGCTGAGACCCAAGATGTTTCAGCTTCACTATTCTGCATATCTGGAATGATAGTAGGACCATCATTTTCTACAGTGTGAGCATGAGGAGTGGGAACATCTTCTGAATCACCAAGATGAGAAAACATCCATTGATTCAGTTCTTCAGTATCAGCGGACGGTTTAGAGTTCGCTGGACGGGATTCGTCAAACGTGACGTGAATAGTTTCTTCTACAGTTTGTCTTCTACGGTTGAAGACTCTGAAGGCTTTGGAGACTGAGGAGTATCCAAGAAAGATTCCATCATCAGCCTTAGGATCAAACTTTCCAAGGGCATCTCTGTTGTTCAGTATGAAACACTGACATCCAAAGATGTGAAGAAAGCTGATTGAAGGCTTTCTCCCATGAAAGAGTTCATAGGCTGTCTTTTTGAATCTTTTAACTATCAACGACCTGTTTTGCGTAAAACAAGCAGTGTTGACAGCTTTTGCCCAAAACTGAGTAGGCAGGTGAGAATCGCTGAGCATTGAACGTGCAGCTTCAATAATTGTTCTATTTCTTCTTTCAGCGACTCCATTTTGTTGCGGTATTCTCACTGACGAAAAGTTGTGAGAAATACCCTTACTCTCAAGGAAGGAATCAAGAGAACTGTTTTTGAATTCAGTTCCATGATCACTCCTTATTGAGCGAACAATCATATTGTTCAGAGTTTCCATCTTCCGAACAAAGGTGATGAGTTCTTCAGGGGTGTCACTCTTAGAACGGAGAAACATTACCCATGTGTAACGAGAGAATTCATCAACTATGACCAGCGTATATTTCTTTCCAGCGATGGATTATTTGTTAACAGGGCCAAACAAATCCATATGGAGTAGTTGTAGAGGAGATGACACTGAGGAGACTTGCTTTGACTTGAAGCTTGCCTTGGTCTGCTTCCCTTTTTCACACGCTGAACATAAAGACTCTTTGGCGTATGAATGCTGAGGTAGACCAGTGACTAACTCTTTGGAGGAAAGAGTATTCAGTGTCTTGAAATTTAGATGCGAGAGCCTCTTGTGCCATAGCCAGTTAACATCAGAAGATGCCTTTGAGAAGAAACAGGAGTTCTCAGTGGTTGTTGAGTCCATGTTTATTACATAAACATTTTCCAAACGATAACCACTGAGAGCTATCTTCTCCTTTTTGTCAGTGACAAAGCAGGATTCCTTAGTGAAAATCACTTTGTTATCCATGTCGCAAAGCTGACTGATGCTCAGAAGATTATGCTTCAGCCCTTCAACATATGCGACTCTTCTGAAGGAGGTTGTACCATTTGAAAGTACACCATACCCTCGGGTGCGTCCTTTTCCATTTCCACCGAAAGTCACAGAGGGACCCTTCTCTTCCTTGTATTCAGCGAGCAGGTTTTTCTTTCCAGTCATGTGTCTAGAGCATCCGCTATCGAGATACCAGATACCCTTCTTGACCTGCATTTACAAAGGAAGATTAGTTTTTCTTGGGTACCCACTTAACCATGTATACACGTTTGTCAGTGGAGCTAGTTGGAATAGAAGGTTCAGCGGTCTTCGCAGCATTTGAAGATTCAGCTTTGTCTTTCTTCACTTTGGTTAATTTCTTAACTTCAGTGGTAGGAGTCACCTTGACCTGATTTGCATCGGGGTTGGTCTTCTTTGCCTTGGGGGCAATCTTCACCTTAGCTATCTTTTCAGCTTTGGTGGCTGTGGGGCACTTACTAGCAATATGATCGGTAAGTCCACAGTGATAACATTTCCTATAACTAAAAGTAGTTCTAGGACCACTTGTATGCTGAGCTTTTAATTTCGAATTAGAAGTGCCAGCACCAAGTAAACTATTGGCTTTAGAAATGGGACGAACATTCAGTTCTTTAGATTTCTTACCAAGGACATCCACTCTGAGTCTAGGAGTAGATCGCTGAATAGATCCAGAGATCAGCTTTCTAGATCCAGAGGGGTAGGTCACTGAGGCTTTAGAAGCATTCAGCTTTGGTACTAAGGTACCCTTCTGAGGATTTTGATAAATAACAATTCCTTTACCTTTGTCTTTAGAGACAGAGGTAGGTTTTGAATAAACCATTTTCTCCTTACCTTTTGAGGAGGTAGCAGTTTCCTCAGGGATTGGTGTAATGGACGAGGAGCACTGAGATGATAAAGTGTCAGCGACTGAGGATACGAACGTTCCAAATTTAAGCATTGAACGTTCAGTGGTTGGTTTTGGAGTATCATATTTATAACCCAGACCACGTTTATCACTCAGAGGAATCTGCGCCTTAATTATCTCAGTGATCTTTGTTGAAGAATTACACCATCCTTCAACAGTAGCTTGTTCAACTTTTAATGCAGCGATAGCTTCTGCTCGTTCGATTTTGACTAGCTGATTTAAATAGACTTGATCTTTAAAATCATCTTCAATTTTAGAAAGCTTTTCTATTTGAAGGTGGCAGTTTTTAAGCTTTTCAGCGAGATCAAGATTTTGGTTTTCAACCACAGTTTTGCCGTTCATGGCTTCGTATAAACTTCTAGTCAAGAGATCGATCTTACGGAGACTATCAGCTTCATCAATATTTGCAATATTGGTAAAGAAAGAAGGTGATACCTGAATGGCAGATGTTGAAGTGGAGGGAATGTCTGAACTTTCTTCCTCTTCTTCAATCTTGTCCATGAGACATTGATTTGCTTTATCATCTTTAGAGTCAGATGATGATGATTCTTCATCAGAAGCAACCCAATCATAGTCTGCCATCAGGCCTTTTCCTTTCTTCTTATAGCTTTTCAGCTTCGCATATTTTTCTTTCAGCTTTGAGTATTTGTCATCTCTATTCCTTGGAACAAAGGATTTCTTTGTAAAAGCTGAGGGTCTAGAAACTTTCTTAGACCTGCACTCATTAGCGAAATGACCTGTCTTTTCGCAGTTGAAACAAGTAGCAGTAGCCTTATCAACAAAAGCTGATGATTTAGGCTTGTCAGTTATGGAAAGAGGTTTGTTCTTTCTAAACATTTTCTTCTTGGCGAATCTCCTGAACTTTTTAGTTAGGAGAGCCAAGGATTCATCATCATCTGAAGAATCAGAGTCTGATGACCTTTCAGAGTTACTTTCTAACTCAGTGATAGTGACCGAAGGTCGCTGAGTAGAAGGTTCCTCTGAGATTAAAGCAACAGGAGTGCTTTTGGAATATTTTACAAGATTCTTCTTAAGATGGCTAGATTTCTCATGATTCAGCAATGTACCATATAAGGTTGAAAGGGTCATTGATTTAAGATCCTTTGACAGCTTGAGACACATGGAATAATTGTCCCAGCTTTCAGGTAAACATTCTAGAAACTTTGTCAGCACTTCAAAGTTAGAATATTCCTTACCAACAGTTTTTAGATCTATAATTAAGCAATTAAAACGTTGGTGAACTTCAGAGAGAGTTTCATTCTTACCAGAAATGAAGCTTTCGTATTGTCTTACCAGGTTGATCTTTCTTGAGTCCTGGACTTCAGACGTTCCTTCATACTGAACACATATTGTGTCCCACATGGCTTTTGATGATTTCAGGTTCATGACGGAATGGTAGACTTCGTCAGGAAGGGCCATGGATAGTATGGATCTGGCTTTTCTATCTATAGCCACTTTCTTCTTATCTTCATCGGTCCACATGTGTATTTCCTTAGGAATCAGCCTTTCTGGAATAGCAGGTCTAGTTGCAGTGGCTGGAACTAAAGGATCAATTGTTACAGGGATGTGTGGGCCGTTTTCAAGATAGTAAGTCATAGTAGGGTCTACACCTTCTAAGAAGAGTGTCATCTTATTTTTCAACAAGTTGAAGTTGTCTCTGGAAAATCTAGGGGGTTTTGCAAGAGAACCATTGTCTATATAATGTGTGTTTGTGTTGGTGGCCATTTTCAGATAATAGCAAGGAAGAGAAATATCTTAGATTAGATCTTGTTTATGAGATTAAACAAATCTGCTCTGATACCACTTGTTGGTCCCGAAGGCCTATACAAGTTTGTAGAAGGGGGGGGGGGGGGGGGGTTGAATACAAACACACAGATTTTACTTTTCTAAATTGTTTATTGATAAATCATTAACAATTTACAGCTTGTTGCGGAGACAAGATTAAGGATAAACCTAAATCTAAACAAGTTGGAACACTAAGGTTTCTTGCACTAAGAGAGATAAGGAAATTACTAATAATAACCTATCTTGAGATAAGAGATTGAACTTGTCCAGAGTTAGCAAGTTACTTCAAATGAAGTGAGTTCATCTCTTTATATACTGCATGCATTTAATGCAAGTCAGTATATACTTTACACGTGTCATCAGCTGGTTGGTTGCATGTCATTGACCTTGGTTGACAACCTTAGTAGCCGTATGGATGAATAGTGTAGTATCAGAGTGGTTGTACGATTTCAGATATTCGGAGGTTCTTTTCTGACAATTCGTACGGAGTCGTGCAAGGGTGGTTATGACAAAAGTATTTTGTACGGAGGACTTCATGATCAGCTTTCGTTGATTCAACGATCTATCATTTCATATCAGCGAATGATAGAGTTCAGCGATAGCTGAAGTCTTGTACTTGATACTTCACGTTGAGTGGACAAATCGGAGTCTTCGCTGATCCGCATCAGTTCATTAGGAGACTTGTCGCTGGTTCTTGAGCTTGATCTTCGACTTCAGCGTAGAACCTTTGTTGACGTGAAACTTGTCTTCAGGGATCATAAGTAAACAACTAACTTATCAGCGATCATCATAATGACTGAACAGACTCAGCACATTAATGGTGAACAGTGTTCGCTGAATGTTTAATCTAAAGAGCGAGAGTTCCTATCAGCGGTACTGGAAGATCTTAGTACTTATCAGCGATAGTGAAACTCTGATACATATTGTTTACTTATAATTTTCACTAAGTATATAAGAGAGGGTCATTATCAAATCACTGAGGGTTTGGATCAACAGATTTGTTTGGCCCTGTTAACAAACCATCCATCGCTGGAAAGAAATATACGCTGGTCATAGTTGATGAATTATGTCGCTTCACTTAGGTAATGTTTCTCCGTTCTAAGAGTGACACCCCTGAAGAACTCATCACCTTTGTTCGAAAGATGGAAACCCTGAACAATCTGACCGTTCGCTCAATAAGGAGTGATCATGGAACTGAATTCAAAAACAGTTCTCTTGATTCCCTCTTTGAGAGTAAGGGAATTTCTCACAACTTTACTTCAGTGAGAACACCGCAACAAAATGGAGTCGCTGAAAGAAGAAATAGAACAATTATTGAAGCTGCACGTTCAATGCTCAGCGATTCTCACCTGCCTACTCAGTTTTGGGCAGAAGCTGTCAACACTGCTTGTTTTACGCAAAACAGGTCGCTGATAGTCAAAAGATTCAATAAAACAGCCTATGAACGTTTTCATGGGAGAAAGCCCTCAATCAGCTTTCTTCACATCTTTAGATGTCAGTGTTTCATACTGAACAATAGAGATGCTCTTGGAAAGTTCGATCCTAAGGCTGATGAGGGAATCTTTCTTGGATACTCTTCAGTTTCCAAAGCCTTCAGAGTCTTCAATCGAAGAAGACAAACTGTAGAAGAAACTATTCACGTCACGTTTGACGAATCCCGTTCAGCGAACTCTAAACCGAACGCTGATACAGAAGAACTGAATCAATGGATGTTTTCTCATCTTGGTGATTCAGAAGATATTCCCACTACTCATGCTCATCCAGTAGAAGATGATAGTCCTATCATTCCAAATATGCAGAACAGTGAAGCTGAAACTTCTTGGGTCTCAGCTGTTCCTATAAACACTATACCTAACGCTGAACCAAATGTCTCAGACATTCCATCTACTTCTCAGCAATCAGTGAATATAATGACAACTGCATCCATTCCTCTATTGGCTGATACTCCTGACATCGATGAAGCTTCATCTTCAGCTCCTCCAGTTCAAGATGAGTCAGCGTCTCACGCTCCGGCTCAGCGATGGACTATAAATCACCCAATTGATCAAATTCTTGGTGATCCAAACGCTGGGATTCAGACTCGACGAAGTGAAGGTAATATTTGTTTATTTGTAAATTTTATTTCACTAACTGAACCAAAGAAAGTAGATGATGCCCTCAAAGATCCAAACTGGGTCAGCGCCATGCAAGAAGAGCTGACTGAATTTGAAAGAAACAAAGTTTGGAAACTTGTTACCAACTGATAAAACAGTAATAGGCACTAAATGGGTCTATCGAAACAAGTTGGACAAACATGGTACTGTAACCCGCAACAAAGCTCGACTTGTTGCTCAGGGATACAGACAAGAGGAAGGTATAGATTATGACGAAACATTTGCTCCTGTAGCAAGACTTGAATCTATTCGTCTATTCTTAGCATATGCTGTACACAAAAACTTCAAAGTACATCAGATGGATGTTAAGTCAGCGTTTCTAAATGGAAAGCTGAATGAAGAAGTGTATGTAGAACAACCTCCAGGATTCTCAGATCCTACGCGTCCAGATTATGTTTATAAACTGGATAAGGCACTTTATGGCTTGAAGCAAGCTCCTCGTGCATGGTATGACACTCTTTCTACTTATCTCCATATTGAAAAATTTGAGCGAGGTAAGATTGACAAAACTCAATTTTTTAGAAAAGTGAAAGGTCATACCATTTTAGTTCAAATATATGTTGATGACATTATATTTGGTTCTACTAACCCTGAGCTTTGTACTCGTTTCGCTGATAGAATGAAAGATGAGTATAAAATGAGCATGATGGGTGAACTAACATATTTCCTTGGTCTTCAGATAAAGCAAACTGAGAAAGGAACTTTCATTAATCAGGGAAAATATGTTAAAGATATGCTGAAGAAATTCTACTTAACTGAAAGTTCAGCTATGAAAACCCCTATGGCACCACCGCTGACACTTGATAAGGACACTAAGGGTGTTCCTGTCAATGTCACGCTGTACCGTGGGATGATCGGCTCACTATTGTATCTAACAGCTAGCCGACCCGATATTAAGTTTGCAACATGCTTGTGTGCACGATATCAAGCTGAACCTAAGATATCTCATATGAAAGCTGTAAAGCGAATCTTTCGATATCTTAAGGGTACAACGAATCTAGGTCTTTGGTATCCCAAAGATTCAGGATTTGATCTAACCGCCTATTCAGATAGTGATTTTGCAGGTTGCAAAATGGATAGGAAAAGCACCACAGGAGGATGTCAGCTCCTGGGTGGAAAGCTGGTAAGTTGGACGAGTAAAAAGCAAAATTCAGTGTCCACTTCCACAGCTGAAGCTGAATATGTAGCCGCTGGAAGCTGTTGTTCTCAAGTCTTGTGGATGAGAAATCAGCTACTAGACTATGATCTTCAGCTCTCCAAAATTCCAATCTATTGCGACAGCACAAGTGCCATCGCCATAGCAAACAATCCAGTACTACATTCAAAGACCAAACATATAGAAATCAGATATCATTTTATCAGAGATCATGTGATGAATGGTGATATAGAACTTCATTTTATCCCAACTGATTATCAGTTAGCTGACTTATTTACCAAACCTCTTGATGAGACAAGATTCAACTTTCTCATCAGCGAGCTTGGAATGCTGAACTTTGAAGGATAAAATCTTCAGCGGTTCACTTTGATCAGCGAAAGGATAAAATCAACTTGTATAACCCATTCTATCATCTTCTCTCTGAATAAACTTGATTCACTGATATCAAGGTATGTTTACTCTCTCTGACAATCGCATGAAAATGCAAGATTTCAAAACAAAATGCATCGCTGAATATCTCTTCCTTAACAGCGATATTTTGAAATTTCTTAAAACCTTCACTGAATATTTTCATTCAGTACTTCATGTTTTCAAAAGTATCTCTGAGTTTTTCTAAACCTCAGAGACAACCAAGAATATGAAAGGACAGTTGTGACGTCATTGCAACGGATAAACCCCGACACGTTTTCTCTTCCTGACACACGTTTGCACGTCTCGTTCATACTTCCAATCAAATGCAAACACGTGTCCGTGTCATGATGAAAATCTTTTCCCACTCAAGATTTTCTCTTTCTAAAATCTCTATATAAACAAACTCTTTGTTTATATTTTTCTTTTACGCTATCAATCTTCCTCCGCAAGAAAGAATTCACTGTTGCATTTGTGATTTCAAACCTCAAGAACTGTTCATCATCTTTTTCATCAAACTTCAAGGTTAATATGTTCTTATTTATTACCTAATGCAAAATAACTTGTTTGTGATCTACTCTTTGTTTTTAACAAGATCAAAACAAAAGAACTTCTTAAAAATAAAATCATTTTCTTTCATGGTTTTATGAACACAACCATTTCATGGTTGTTCTTCAAGTTTAAATGCAAAATCTTAAACTTGTTCTTCATTCGTTTCCAGAATCTATTTCTTCATAGAAAACTGGAAAACAAGAAAATGGGTTTTACATTTCGTTTCAAAAATCAAGAAAAACCCTAATCTTCATTAAGACTTTATGTCTGAATGAAATGGATAAAATTCGAAACATCTTAATGGAAAATCTTTCCACATTAAGATTATTCTTATTTGTTAATCTTTGGTTGAACTGATAATACAGGAAATGGCAACATCTAACATTCCTACTACCGCTGAGAACTTCTCTATTGACTCTGAGGAAATGGAAATCATCAAGGCTCCTCAGGTTAAGTTCAAACTTGATCAACTAGACTGGACTAAGATAAACAACCTTTCTGCGCTTCTCGAGTTTCCTCCTCGAAAGCAAGTCACACATCTGACAGATGTTGTGAATTTCCTGAAGAATTGCTGCATTTCAACAGCCCTGACCATTTCACCCCCTGCAAATCAGCTGCTACTATCTCAGTTCTGGTACTCTGCCAGACACTCTCAGCTACCATCCGCCAAAGATCCCTCCAAAACAGTTGATTGTATCCTCTGCGATACTGAATATGGCATGATAAAGATCACACCCGCCATCATTCGCAAATCTCTGAACTTTCCCATCGATACAAAGGAAAAACCTTTTGTTCCTTTCCCTGACCATAAGAAGATCGCTGACAAAGAAGCTCTTATTGCATTTTTTTGATGCAATGGGCTATGTATGGGAAATGGGCAGAGACAAGAAGCCTAAGAAGAAGCTAACACTGCTGAAGAAATCGAAAATGCCCAGCGAGATGACCTTCATCTTCGCTCACCTTATCAGCTGCATGACTGCCAAAACCGGCTCTTCTGATCAAGCCGCTCAACCTCAGCAAGCTATGGGATACGCTCTGCTGAAAGGTCTACACATTGACTGGGCATCTCTCATCTATGATGACTTGCTGCAAAGAGTAGACTCTGCCGCTGACAGGCCTCCATGGGTTCCTTACCCACGTTTCATCAGCGCCATCTTCCAATATGGCCTGAAGGAAACCTACCCAACTGATGGTGACCTGAAACTTTCTCAGGTCGGTCCAAAGATACTCGACTTTAAACCAACCGTAAATGAGGTACGTCTTTCTACACTCTTAACTCTTCTTAACCCTCATACTTCTTCTACTTCTGCAGCTCCTTCAGCGGACAGACCCACCGCTGATACCCCAGCTGCTACTTCTATTCCTCTTAAAAGGAAACACTCTCACACCCCACTTGATTCTAAAAGGATCAAGAAAACAAAGGAGCAACCACATCAATCTCATGATGAAGACTCCTCAGCTCTTTCTGCAGAGCTGAAGGAACGTTCAGTGGTACGCTCTGCCACACCTGAACAAGCCATCCCTTCCATCCCAATCTCAGCATCCCCAAACGTTGAGATTACAGACTTGGAAACTTCCCAACCTCCCTCAGTCTCTCAAAAGACTGATGAAGTGATTCTCAGCGATTCCAACGCTGAACTCAGAACCCAACCTCCAATCTTATCTTTCGCTTCTCCCTCCACTCATTTGGTCTCTCCTCCAGTTATCACTGGAGATGCCATCATTTCTACGGAAGCTAAAGCTGATTATCCAGAAATGATGAAGACAGGACCTGCAGGACAATCCATGGGCACGTTCAAAGACGACATGGAACTTTACTCAGGCACCCGTGACTTTGATGAGTTCACCAATCCTCCTGCAGGTAATCAACAACCCATAAACACTGTGACTAAACCCCAAACTTCTGAGCTTTCCTTTGTTCACAAGTTCTTATTTGTTACAGGTCCTAACTTGGGAGACATCAACGCCTCTCTGAAATCCGTGGAAACAAAGCTGACAGGTCTCACCACCACTCTCTCCAACAACTCTTCAGCTGTAACAAACGCTGGAGAGAATCTTCAAAAGCTGACAACGGTGGTAGAGAAGAAGGCTTCCACAGATGACATGAAGCAGCTTGACAAGACTCTCAGCGACTTCGCCAAGGTGCTCGCTGATATCTACACAGACTACACCTCTCTCAAAAGCTCAGTTTCGTCCGTGTCCAGCGAATTTACAACGCTTAAGACATCGGTTGGAACACTAGAGGGAGATATGTCTACTGTGAAGACAAATGTCAACACTCTGACGACTGACTTAAGCTCTGTAAAGACTGACGTTGGTTCGATGAAGACTATGATCGAACAGCTGCTGCACAAGGCAAATGCTCCTGCCCCTAACCCCGTCCCTGAAACTGAAAACTTCACAGCGGCGGATCGCAAAGAGCTGGAAAAGATCAATCCTGCTATTTCTGGCCTTGAAGACAGATTAGCAAAGATTGAGGTTTGTGTAGGTCTCTCTGGCCAAAAAGACAGAGAACCTACCAACGCTGCTGAATCTACCCATTCCTCCCCCAGTCATCATGAAAAAGAGGGGGAGAAGAGCGCTGAAGATCTCGCCAAGAGCGTTGACCTTTCCCATGATGAATCTATCAGGGGAGAGAAGAACGAAGACCTCACCTTTGCTGAAGAGGGTGAGAAGACTATTGAAGCTGAAGCAGCCGCTGGACCTCAGGGAGATGAAAACCCTGAGGAAACCGAGAAACTCGCCTCTGTATCTGAGGGGGAGCAACTCGAACAAGAAGCTGAGAAAACTGAATCCGAAGCAGAAGATGATGAAGCCGTCGACATCCCTGATGATGAACCATCTTCTTCTCCAAAGAATGATGATGATGATGACGAAGATGACGATGACTTCTTTATCGTCAAACCTGCTCCGAAGATCAAAGCTCTTAAGGGAATCTCGATAAATGAACCTTCAGGGGAGCGGACAAAGACAAAGCCCTCAGCCTCTGGAGCTGAGAAAGGCAAAGGCAAAAGCGTCGCTGAAAATGACAATCTGACGATCTTGCTTGAAAAGCCGGTTTGTCAGGTACACTAAACATCTCTTATTCCATCCCTCCTCTATCATACACTATCAGTTCCTCTACCCAAGCCTATACACTTGAACATTTTTCTCTATCTGATTCTACCCAAGTTCTTACTTGTAAGATCGCTGTGTTTCAGCTAGTCCTCTCCCCTGTTTGAGGATATCGCTGAAGGCTCCACAACTGCGACTTCACCAATAATACCAGCTGCCGCTGAAGAAATAATCCCAGTCTTGGATTTGATCTCTGAGACTGATGAACCTGAAGAACAAACTCTCTCACACAGACACAGACCTTCCTTAGCTCCTCAAAAGCTAAGAGAAGAAGAACAGAAGAAAAGAGGGGAAATAATAAAGCGATTCGAGGATCAGCGAATCATTCTAAGGCGTGATCAACTTCCTTCAGTTCCTCCAAAGTTCAGAATTTCCAAAGCTGAATACCAGGAACACCTCAGAGCTGAACGCCTACTCGCTGAAAGAAAGGAAGCTGAAGAAAAAGACAGAGAATACGCCATCAAACTTACTCAACGATCAATAAAAGACCCCAAGCTGAAAAGAGTTCCCATTGATGTTCAACGTCAGCTATGGGATGATGCTCAAGAGATTGTTAGAGAAAAGACTAAGGTCTCTGATACGACTTTGGAATGGGCTAAACAAATGCTGACCTATCGATCTAGACCATCAAAAATCGTCAAGGCAAACATCAGAGGAAGACTGTACGCTGAAGTTCCTGTTGTTGAAGTGGACGTCTACAGAGATGACGAAACCAAGAAAACTTTCTATGCTGCTACCTTAGAAAAGTTTGGTCTCTCTGAATGGTTAGAAACAAAATTAGCCATTCAGGGATCACGCTCAAAGTTCAAAAGCCATGTCGAGAAGATCTTAAACAAACAGCTCGACCTGCTTTCATCTGCTGTGGATATTCCTCCTACTCTTCCTCAACCAAGAAAAGTCCCTGATAAGAAAAAGAAAGCCTCTGATTCAGGTCCTCATATTCGGAATGAAACGGGCATTGGTTTCTCTCGTGCTGAAATTGTTGGCCCTGATGCCGATCTCTCAATGCTTGACACCTCTCTACCTCCTGGAGAAACATTCATTCCTGGCACAGTTGTAAGTGATCCCTATGGTATATTCTTTTTAGACTACTATGGAAATCATCACTTTCAACGTATCTCTGAGCTAGACATCTCTCCCATCGAACAACTCAGAGATCTCGTATACTGGTGAAGTCAGACGAAACATCAAAGCTAGACACCTGAAGCCCTTGATCTTTGAAGCAGCTCTGAAGAAAAAGAATCAAGGAGAAGATGTCCCTGATTGGATGATCCCCACATCAAAACCCTTGATGAACTTCTCATTAAGGAAGAACCTTTATAAGCTGATATGATCGCCTTTTCTCTATTGTATCAGTTATTCTTCTGTACTTGTAATTTATTTCGCTCGTACTTATAATCTTTTCATTTCTCTTTGCATCCTGATTCAAAGTTTTAAAGAAAGATTTCAGCGAATGTACTTTACTCCATCAGTACTGAAAAGATCCCAGAAAACAGTAAAAGGGACAAATATTTTATGAGTTCTTTTTATCCTTATGTTTTCATTTTATAGCAATTTTCTTTGTAGCTATGTCATAATCAAATAGGGGGAGATTGTTGATCCAAACCCTCAGTGATTTGATAATGACCCTCTCTTATATACTTAGTGAAAATTGTAAGTAAACAATATGTATCAGAGTTTCACTATCGCTGATAAGTACTAAGATCTTACAGTACCGCTGATAGGAACTCTCGCTCTTTAAATTAAACATTCAGCGAACACTGTTCACCATTAATGCTCTGAGTCTGTTCAGTCATTATGATGATCGCTGATAAGTTAGTTGTTTACTTATGATCCCTGAAGACAAGTCTCACGTCAACAAAGGTTCTACGCTGAAGTCGAAGATCAAGCTCAAGAACCAGCGACAATTCTCCTAATGAACTGATGCGGATCAGCGAAGACTCAGATTTGTCCACTCAACGTGAAGTATCAAGTACAAGACTTCAGCTATCGCTGAACTCTATCATTCGCTGATATGAAATGATAGATCGCTGAATCAACGAAAGCTGATCATGAAGTCCTCCGTACAAAGTACTTTTGTCTTATCCACCCTTGCACGACTCCGTACGAAATGTCAGAAAAGAACCTACGAATATCTAAAATCGTACAACCACTCTGATACTACACTGTTCATCCATGCGGCTACTAAGGTTGTCAACCAAGGTCAATGACATGCAACCAACCAGCTGATGACACGTGTAAAGTATATACTGACTTGCATTAAATGCATGCAGTATATAAAGAGATGAACTCACTTCATTTGAAGTAACTTGCTAACTTTGGACAAGTTCAAATCTCTTATCTCAAGATAGGTTATTATTAGTAATTTCCTTATCTCTCTTAGTGCAAGAAACCTTAGTGTTCCAACTTGTTTAGATTTAGGTTTATCCTTAATCTTGTTTCCGCAACAAGCTGTAAATTGTTAATGATTTATCAATAAACAATTTAGAAAAGTAAAATTTGTGTGTTTGTATTCAACCCCCCCCCCCCCTTCTACAAACTTGTATAGGCCTTCGGGACCAACAAGGGTTTTCTTTTCTTGTTCGTGAGAGAGAATATGAGAAGAGAGAGAGCAAAAAGGTAGGTTTTGGATGTTTAGTATGGAAAGAGATTATTCATTGGGTAAGGGATTTTAGGAGGGAACGGTTATTTAGGGTGTTATGAGTGCTTTTCTTGAAACTTGAGAGATTAGGGTGAGGTGGCATGTAAAGGTGATGGGTGTGTAAGAAGAGTTGATAGTTTTTCAGCTTCTTGGGCCACCAAACCGTCAAATCCAAGTGTCAGACACACAGTGGGATGCGCACTGGCCTGATCGATGTCACTGCGAAGCATTTTCTTCAAAAAATGGCAATTCATCCTACACACATTCAAAATAAACTACACCAAGGTATTAAAAATACCAAAAATAATAAAAAGACAGCAAATAACTGAAATAAAATATTTACACAAGATTTGGACTTTTCTTAACCAGAGTGGGATGGAGAGTGGGCACTGTCGCTCAGAAAGTGCTTCACTCTTTGCCCATTGACTTTAAAAGTTTGACCAGATTGTGGGGACATTAATTCAACGGTTCTAAAGGGACTTACCTTGACCACTGTTTATGGTCCAGTCCATCGAGATTTAAGCTTACCAGGAAATAATTTGAGACGGGAATTGAACAATAGTACTTGTTGGCCTTCGACGAACTCCCTATGGTTGATTCTTCGGTCATGCCACATCTTGGTCTTTTCTTTGTACAACTTTGCATTTTCATAGGAATGGTATCGCAATTCTTCCAACTCATGCAATTGTAAAAATCTCTTGGTCCCCGCAACATCCTCACTCATGTTAAGCTCTTTAAGGGCCCAAAATGCCTTGTGTTCCAACTCAATTGGTAAATGGCAAGCTTTGCCAAAAACCAACTTGAATGGAGACATTCTCAAGGGAGTTTTATAGGCCGTACGATAGGCCCAAAGAGCATCATCGAGTTTGGTTGACCAATCTATTTAGTATGGTTTAACGACTTTTTCTAAAATGCCTTTGATTTCTCGGTTTGAAAGTTCTGCTAAACCGTTGGTCTGCGGGTGGTATGCGGTGGCCACTCTATGATGTATATCATACTTAGCAAGGACCGAGGTCATTACTTTGTTTACAAAATGGGTGCCTTCGTCACTAATTAATGCTCGTTGTGTTCCGAATCGAGTGAAAATATTTTTGTGCAAAAATTTCACCACGGTGTTTGCATCATTAGAGTGACATGCAACTGCCTCCACCCATTTTGAAACATAGTCTACTGCAACCAAGATATAAAAATTATTGTTTGAGTTTGGGAAAGGACCCATGAAATCGATCCCCCAAACATCAAAAAGCTCTACCTCTAGAATGTTATTGAGAGGCATTTCGTTATTTTGTGATATATTCCCGGTTCGTTGGCATTGCTCACAATTTTTTACAAATTCATAAGAGTATTTAAACACAGTGGGCCAAAAGAACCCACTCTGCAATATTTTTGCAGCAGTGCGGTTTCCACCAAAGTGGCCACCGTAGTGGGATGTGTGACAACCCTGGAGTATTTGATGTTGCTCACTCCCGTGGACACACCGCCTCAATATTTGGTCTGTCCCTATTTTATACAAGAAAGGGTCATCCCAAACATATTGACGAGTATCGTGTAATTTTTTTAAATGGTTGTCCACTCATCCCGTGGGGTTTCAGTCCACATGCTAAAAAGTTTGCAATATCAGCGTACCAAGGAATATCATTGTTGTGATGTTGAGCTGCTAACAATTGTTCATCGAGAAAACTTTCCTGGACCGGAGTGGGTTCCACAGTGGTCACTACCTTCTCGAGCCTAGACAGATGGTCAGCTACCTGATTGCTTGTTCCTTTCCTATCAATGATCTCAAGGTCGAATTCTTGCAGCAATAATACTCAACGAATCAAACGTGGCTTGGAATCAGCTTTGTTGATCAAGTATTTTATTGCTGCATGATCAGTGTGCACTATGACCTTTGTCCCTATCAAGTAAGACCTGAAACGATCAAAAGCAAACACGACTGCAAGTAATTCCTTTTCAGTGACCGTGTAATTGATCTGAGCTTCAATTAGTGTTTTACTTGCATAATAAATGGGGTGAAAGATTTTGTTTTTCATCTGTCCTAAAACAGCCCCCACAGCCCACTCGTTGGCGTCACACATGACTTTGAATGGGAGTGACCTGTCACGAATGGTCACTATGGGTGCAGTGACTAAGGCTCTCTTGATTGTTTCAAAATCATCTCGACATTCTTGGGTGAATTTAAAAACTTTTTCATATTGCAGAAGGTTACATAGGGGTTTAGTTATTTTAGAAAAATCTTTAATGAACCTCCTATAGAAACCGACATGACCCAAGAAACTTCGAATTCCTTTCACAGTTGTGGGTTCGGGAAGTTGTGCCACTACTTCAAGTTTGGCTTTGTCAACCTCTAACCCTCTCTTTGAGACAAGATGACCTAGGACGATACCCTCTTCGACCATAAAATGACATTTTTCCCAATTTAAAATAAGGTCATGGGTCTCACATCTCACTAGGCTTTTCTCCAAATTTCCCAGGTAGTTGTCAAATGATGTCCCTATCACAGAAAAGTCATCCATAAATACTTCTATGGTGTCCTCAATCATGTCGGTGAAAATGGCCATCATACAATGTTGGAAAGTGGCTGGGGCATTACACAATCCAAATGGCATCCTCCGGAATGCAAAAGTACCGTAGGGACAAGTAAAGGTGGTCTTTTCTTGGTCCTCGGGGGCGATATGGATTTGGTTGTATCCGGAGTATCCATCTAGAAAAAATATAATTCATTTCCAGCTAACCTATCAAGCATTTGGTCGATGAAAGGTAGGGGAAAATGGTATTTCTTGGTGGCTAGATTGAGTTGTCTATAGTCCATGCATATTCTCCACCCAGTAACAGTTCTAGTTGGAATGAGCTCATTCTTTTCGTTTTCCACTACGGTTGTTCCTCCCTTTTTGGGGACACATTGAACGGGGCTCACCCAACTACTACTAGCTCTTGGGTAGATAATACCAACGTCTAACCATTTAAAACTTCTTTCTTGACCACTTCTTTCATTATGGGGTTCAACCTTCTTTGGGGCTGGACTTTTCCAGGGTGGTCACTTTCCAAGTTAATCATATGTTGACATAGGGAGGGGCTAATACCTCTAATGTCCGCTATGGTCCAACCAATTGCCCTCTTATGCTTTATCAACAGATCAATCAAAAGTTGTTCTTGTTTCTCACTAAGTTTGGAAGAGATAATAACAGGAAGTTTATTATCCTTAGCGAGATAAGCATATTTCAACTGAGATGGCAATGGTTTTAGCTCTAACTCAGGAGGTTATTCTATTGAAGGGGGTTGAACATCTCTGTCCTTAAAGTCCAGAGGTTCAAAGGCCGCCACAATTTCGTTACACTCATCCTCAAAAGTGTCATCACTCTCAGAGTCGGAGTGCTCATTCTCACTGCCCACTATGCCCATTGTGTCAAAACTTAGAGTACCACTAATCAAACTCAAAGCAAAGCAGTCTTTGGTTTCTATGAACTTAAGGGACTTGAAGACATTAAAGGTTACCTCTTGGTCATGGACTCTCATAGTGAGTTCCCCTTTGTGCACATCAATCAAAGTACGTCCGGTTGCAAGAAACGGACGTCCTAAGATGATTGGGATATCTTTATCGGCCTCATAATATAGAATTAGAAAATCGGCTGGAAAGATAAATTTATCTACTTGGACCAAAACGTCTTCTATTTTTCCCTTGGGATAGGCTATGGACCGGTCGACTAGTTGTAATGTCACGGTTGTGGGTCTAGCCTCTCCAATACCTAACTTGTTAAATATGGACAATGGCATCAAGTTTATACTAGCTCCTAAATCATAAAGTGCTTGACCTACTTCTTGTCCTCCTATTGTGCATGGAATGGTGAAACTACCTGGGTCTTTCAACTTAGGTGGAATCTTGCTAGTAAGGAGGGCACTACATTCCTTAGTCAATGCCACAGTCTCAAACTCACCCAACTTTCTCTTTTTGTTCAAAATATCTTTCAAAAATTTAACATAGCTTGGCATTTGCTCTAGAGCCTCTACCAAGGGTATGTTAATTTGAAGTTGTTTAAAAATGTCTAAGAATTTTTTAAATTGAACATCGACATTTTTACTCTTCATTCTTTCGGGAAATGGAATATTTCGTGGGTCAATTTGAGTTTGCTGTGGTAATTGCTTTGGAACGGTGGGTTTTTGTGTGATCTCGAGAGTGGAAAGCTCAGGGACATCGGTTCTCACTGTGGGTTTGTCAGAGTCTTTAGGAGTAGTTACTGCGATTTTAGTGGCAGTGGGTATTTGAGGCGGGTCTTCAGAGTCGATAATGACATCATTCAAACCCTTGCCACTCCTAAGCGTTATGGACTTGACTTGTTCTTTTCCTATTACCCTAGCGTGTTCGGTGTCACTAGGTAATGTCCCTGGCGTTCTATTCTTAACTTCGACGGCTAGTTGTCCTACTTGGGTCTCTATGTTCCTTATGGCTGCTTGAGTTTGATTCATGAAACCTTTCAGTATTGATTCAAGTGATGGTTGAGTCTCAGTGCGGTGAGTTGGTCGTGGTTGAAACGGTTGTGAGGACTGCCCCTGGTGAAAGTTCTGCGGGGGATGCCCACTGTGATGTTGGTGAAATCCAAGAGGGTTTTGTGGTCTTTGCCGGACATTACTCGCCCCGTGGGGTTGGAGTCCTGGATTACCAGCCCAAGAGAAATTCGGGTGATTTCTCCAGCCTGGATTATAAGTCTGTGAAAATGGGTTGTTCCTTGGGTTGGTTCCTATAACATTAACGGCCTCGGGATTTGCTGGACAATAGTCAAAGACATGTTCCTCTCCACAGAGAGAACAGTTCTCAGTGAGATGGACTGCGGAATTGACATGTCCTTTATTTTGATTCAAAACTAATTTAGTTAAGGCTACCAATTGTGCATTCATGGTTTTGAGTGCCTCGGAATCAATGGTGTTGGTCTTTGGTATGGCGTTATAGGATTGGACCATTCGGTATTGTTGTTGGACACTTTTTCTAAGATTTGATACCCTTCATTGTAGGTTTTACCTGTGAACGTTCCACCTGGTGTTGCATCTAAGATGATTTTGGCTACATTGGAAAGACCATTGTAAAAGGTCTCCAATTGGATGTAATGTGGGATGCCGTGAAGTGGGCACTTTCGAAGTAACTCTTTAAAACGTTCCCATGCATCCGAAACAGCCTCATCTTCGCCTTGCTGAAACAAAATAATTTCATTTCGAGACTTTACATTCCTTGTAGGAGGAAATTATTTTTGTAAAAATTTGTCAGCAAGTTCTTGCCAAGTGGTTATCGAATTAGGTTCATGTGAATTCAGCCAAGCTTTAGCCTTATCCCTCAATGTAAAAGGGAAAAGTTTCAGTCTTAAGGCTTCATCAGTCACACCTTGCAAATGAAAGGAATCAGTCATTTCCAAAAAAGATTTTAAGTGCGAGTGTAGATCCTCAAATTGTAACCCTCCAAATTGACCCATGGCCTGGATCATTTGAAACATTATTGGTTTGAGTTCAAAGTGTTGTGCAAGCATGTTGGGCCTTAGAATCCCGGAGCTTAAATTCGTAACTCCGGAAGTAGCATAGTCCGGTATTTTTCGATCTTTGCAATCGGTAATCGTCACTGTGGTCTCCGCTAATGGTGGGTTAACGGGTCTTTCCGCTCCTGCCATGTTTACAGTGGGGTTCACAGGGGGTTGTCGATTTGTGTTTTTGTTTTTACGTCTTCTTCGAAAAGTTTTCTCTATTTCAAGATCGATTGGTACCAAAGGTCTGTGTTGTTGCCTTGGCATGCAACACGAACAACTTAGAAAAAAGAGTTACTCGGGCTCGAACAAAAACTAATGTCTTGAGATTTAAAATCACGCCAGTCCCCGGCAACGGCGCCAAAAACGTGGTACGTGCGAAATATGTGAATTAATCGCAGTGGGTTGCAAACTGTCCACAGTGGGAAGCGCAAGTGTACACTGGCCACTATGATCGTCACATCAAGTAATAGTTGGTAAAATACCAGAATCGTATCCACAGGGACTGGGCAATCAAGACAATACGGTTCTCATGAGCTTCCTTTTACAAGTTTCAGTTACAGAAGAAGCAATAAGTTGGATTGGTTGGTGAAATGCTATTTTGACGAGTTACTCAAGATTTAAAAGAAGGAATTTAGGTTAGATTTTCCCTAGATTTTATATTAAATACTTGATCCAAAAGAGTGATCCTTGTACTTGTGTGAAGTGGGCACTCCCGTTAGAGAAGCCCGGTTACACAAATACTCACACCTACGAGTAAAAATCCCATACTCTTAGTTCTTACTGTTTTGTCAATGGTAATCTCAAAATGGACCTTTTCAGGCCTCGATGGAATGTGTAGAGACAAATACTCTAAGTGTTTTTAAATACACCAACTAGCTTGCCTACTACTCTAGTGGGTTGAGATTAGCTCACTGTGCAGACCTCACTTTCACAAGTGTCATAAGAATTCTTTCGAATTCCCTAGCATCATCCAAGCTCGTGTCACTGCGTTCTACTCATTTCTGAGTTGAGAACTAGACTTTAGATCCTCATAAGTGATCGGCTTGTTCGCATAATTGGGCAATAATCGAGAGTGAATGACCAAAACAATAAATATTTGAAGTATGAAGATTACTCAAGCATTTTTCATAAAATCCAGGTAGTTCTCCTTCCTACACCCCAATGGATGTTTAGCTCATAATTACCGAAGTAAAGAAAAAAAGAGATGAGAAGTTGCACATAAACAAACTGAAAGTGACTTCGATTAAAAACCGCAGTGGGCACTGTGGGTACAACACTACTACAAATTAATTCAAATTAAAGATTACACTAGGAATTAAAATGCAGAAAATTAAGAGCTACTGCAGTAAATTCTAGAGCTAAAAACTACAACTAACTTGCACTAAATGTGGTAGAGGGAATATGAATTAAATGAAACCCAACACCTCTTTATATACTTAGAGGAAAAGTTGGACCAAACAAAAATGGGTAATTGTCTAGAGGCTAAAAGATTAAAGTGGAAGACACAAAATTCATTTCCCATGAGCAAAGCTTCTCTCCACAAGTTTGTAGCCTATTACCCCAAGGTCTCTTCACCTTTTCCAAAAAGTCAACTTTAAGTACCATTGGTTTCAATAAACAAATCTAATTGCCATCTTCAAGGGAACATGCTTGTTGCTTTTCTTCCCATGATTCTGCCATATACCTTCTATTCTCCAGGATTTACTTCCATGCTAAGATTTCAATTTTCTTTGTCTTCTTCTTGGTTCGCCAGTGGGGTCCGGAGTGGGCACTCTGCATGTCACTGCAGGTTTTTCGTGAAAGAGCAACAAAAACTACCAAATGGTTTATAAAAACTGTGGTTCACTCTTTTTGCTCGATTTTCGGAATATTCCCAAGAATGGGTGTTTTGAGAAGTAAAATGGCTAAAATTTGACAAAATAAAATAAAAATAAAAGGAAATAATAACTCTAAAAATAGAGTTATCAGAAGGACATGCGATGACTTGATGTGAATATATGGGGAGTGAGGCCCATGCAGAATATATGAATTTGTTTCATATGTTACTAAGGGCGGGTGTGTGCCCTAACACGTAGTCACATGTGTGTACGTGACCAAAGCGTGAGACATCAATATGTGTTGTCTGTGTACTTGAACTGATAAATGTGCGAATGTTTATAAATGCTTATAAACTCTTTTTAGTTGATAATTGTGGTGTGGTGTTGGTAAGAAGAGGGATCTCACTAGACCTCATGGTCTAACCCTCGCTTTTCAAAACTAAAACCCTTTTCAGGTAAGTAGGTAGTCGATGGCTCGTTTGAAGGCAAGAGCAAGTTGTGAGTTGAAGCTTGCGTATAGAAGGACTAGAAGACTTTCCTTTTATTTTGTAGATATGCTCTCAGCTGTAGTTAGGGATATTCCGCGAATTCAGTTTGTAAACTTTTGGTAGTGTGACTCTGTTGGGCCATTTTGGCGTTTCTATGTATAGTGGTAGTTTTTGGCGTGCTAGTTTGGTATGGGTCGTTACAGAGAGGGGGCTACGAAGGGACTTATGTATGGATCACATTGGGTGTCACAGAGTTATCATAGTTGGTATAACAGTGGTATATAGTGGACGTAAATCTTTAAAAATAAAAGGCTCGGAATGGTATCACAGTGGTATCATAATGGGTTTGTGTCTTACTGTATAAAAATACTTAGGTATCACAGTGTGTATCACAGTAGGTATCACAGTGGTATCATAGTGGGTTTGAGTCTTACTGTTTAGAAATACTTTGGTATCACAGTGAGTATCACACTCGTGTTCGTCGGATAAGAGTAAGGTTCGCTGGCCGGAATGAGGAGACATGATAATCATCGAAATTAATATTTTATGATAATTACCAAAAGTAATATTTTTTTATAATTACCAAAAGACTAATTTACCCTAATTATTATCCATAAATTTATTTATTTTGATAATTATTTTGAAAATTAATGGATAACTACCAAAATTAATATTTTTAATAATGGTCATTGATTATTAATATTGTGTGGCTAAGAGTGGATCTCACACTTATCACAAACAATCGAGTTCTCTCATGAATGGCCCCCTATATATATATATATATATAGCCTTAGGTTCAAATGAGAAGTGCTAAATATTTGAGAAGTAGAGAAGTAATCTTGGACATTTATTCGGTCAAGATCGGTTATAATTGGTCAAATGTTGCGGATTTGAATGGTCAAATGTTGCGGATTTGAATTGTCAAAAGTTGCGGCTTTGACTGTTCAAAAGTTGCGTCTGTTCCAAAAATAGAAGGGCAATTTCGTAACTTTTACAAAAAACACGGGACGAGTTCATATATGAATCTGTGTGATTCACATATGAACTATACGTTCATATATGAACCTTTGTAATTCACATATGAACTCTTTATAACTAATTCATATATGAATCTTGTGATTCATATATGAACCTTTGTGTTTCATATATGAAACTAATTAACTGTAGGTTCATATATGAATCAGTTGAACCAATTAACTGATTCATATATGAACCTTTGTGATTCATATATGATTTTTTTTAACTAATTCTCATATGAACAAATTAACTGATTCATATATGAATCACAAAGGTTCATATATGAATTAGTTAAAAAGAGTTTATATGTGAATTACAAAGGTTCATATATTAACACAAAGGTTCATATATGAATCACACAGATTCACATATGAACTCATCCCGCGTATTTTTTACGAAACTACCCCTCTATCTTGTGCAGACCACGCGCAGACCACATGAGGAATTATCCGCTACTTCTCGGTTAAAGCCGTCGATCTTGACCAAATGAATGGCTAAGATCACTTCTTTATTTCTTAAATACTTAGCACTTCTCATTTGAACCTCTCCCTATATATATATATATATATATTTGTAAGCAACTAGAGAGAAAAAAAACATGAACTCGGTATATTGCTTTATTTAAAAAAATGAACACTTACTACATACTATGATACTACTATTCGATTGTACATGCAAAAACCACAATACCAATGCTATGGACATGAGTATTATACCTGACTGAATTTGAACAACTCTTGCATTGAACCACTACACCTCACAACTCCTGCATTGAACCACTTCACTTTGTCCCCGTAAACCCATATACTGCAAGAAATACATATTAACATTTAGAACCATTTTAAGTAGTTGCATGCAATTTATAAAAAAAAGTCTAGAATTGTATGCATGCTAACCGCTTGTTATTCTCCTGGTTTTATCTCATATCCTCCTTTTGGTTTAGAACCATCGACTTGTGATCCTTCTGAATCTGAAACTGAATCTGAATCATCAATGCCTGAAGTATCATCACTAACATCCAAGAAAGGTCGACCATCGTAGTCATGACTTCATAGAAAAAAGGATAGATGGAAGATCTCCAAATCGATACGGCTTGTTGAATCATCCACGTCAAAATTTCTAAACTTGTCATACAAGTTGTTCATTCATACAATCGTTAACGAGACATTAATGACACCGTTGACCTTCTTGAACTCTACCTCTTTAAAAGACCTTAACTTGTTGATATAACTGTTGATTAGGCGACCTTGTTTCTTCCCCTTACAGACATGGAAAACTCAATCATTTCCATTAGAAGATGAACATCGTCTATTTTCCTCTTCATCGTAGTTTTCTCAACATGGGAATCTGTGAGATAGATCTCTATGTAGTCTCCTACCCCGTTGTCATTGTAACTTTTGTTGTTACTTTCATCCACACCCTATAATTCAAAAGACAGTCTGAACATGATGTGGTCAACACTGCTCTTCAACAAAGCAATATCCTGCCAATCTTGGACCTGTGGGGTAGATTTTCTATTTTTTCAAACATGGGACATGGATTATGCCAAACTTAGTGCTCGTTTATCCAATATTTATAAAATAACATCTTATTCATCTTCTTCAAGGATGAGAATCAAGTTGAGTTGTTGGTTCAATCCTTTTTAAATTTGGAAGTTCGTATCTAATGGTTAATCATAAGAATGGATGAGTTTGGTTGACTTGAGGCGTGTTTTTGCGTGTTCGATAAGTCGCCAGGAAGGTTTTCCCAAGTCGCGACGTTTTCCGGGAAATGCCGGAATCCGGTAGTTGTCCAAGTGAGTCCGGAAGTCGAGTACCAGATATTCTATCCGAAAAACCTTGAGTATCCGGGTGGAATCCGGAAACTGATACTTGAGGAGTGGAATCCGGGAAATTCCGAAATTCATATGGAATCCGGATTGCGTGTCCGGAATGTTTATCAGAAAAAGGGATCCAAATACTTCCGAATTTGGGGTGCGGAAAAGAGGAGTCCGGAATTTGGATCTTCCGTACTCCGGTGGAATTCTTATTGAGTGTCGGGTTTTGGTCATTAAGTGGGTTGTTAAGTGACTTACCCACTCTCATGTGATTGGGTATCGATGTTGGTTCGGATAGAGAGTAGCTGTTGCAAGTGAGGACATTTAGCATGGACGTCAGGTGAGTCTTTCTAAACTGTAGTTTTATCGATACTCGAATTTATTACTTGTACTGATATATTGAATTGCATGTTTACGTTGTTTTAAATATGCATGATGAAGGTGTGTTAACTATATTTTGAGTATGTGTTGGGAAGGACATGCGATGACTTGATGTAAATATATGGGGAGTGAGTCCCATGCAGAATATAAGAATTCGTTTCATATGTTACTAAAGGCAGGTGTGTGCCCTAACACGTAGTCACAGGTGTGTACATGACCAAAGCGTGAGACATCAATATGTGTTGTCTGTGTACTTGAACTGATAAATGTGCGACTATTTATAAATGCTTATAAACTCTTTTTAGTTGATAATTGTGGCGTGGTGTTGGTAAGAAGAGGGATCTCACTAGACCACATGGTCTAACCCTTGCTTTTCAAAACTAAAACCCTTTTCAGGTAAGTAGGTAGTCGAGGGCTCGTTTGAAGGCAAGAGCAAGTTGTGAGTTGAAGCTTGCGTATAGAAGGACTAGAAGACTTTCCTTTTATTTTGTAGATATGCTCTCAGTTGTAGTTAGGGTTATTTCCTTGAATTCAATTTGTAAACTTTTGGCAGTATGACTCTGTTGGACCATTTTGGCGTTTCTATGTATAGTGGTAGTTTTTGGCGTGCTAGTTTTATATGGGTCATTATAGGTTGTATTAGAGCGCTAGTTTAAGGGATTTAGGTGACCGGGTGGGCCTAAACTTAAACTGTGGAGTAGGAGGACACACCTTAGATATAGGAAACCTTTAGGGAAGACCTTGATCATCGAGAATTCAGGACGATGGTAGTAAGGACTCTCATGTAAGGTAAATTCAAATCATATCTGGCCAATGTCATTATGAATTTACAGGTGCATGGGTGTGCTTGATTACTGTTGTTCAGATGATCGATGGAGGTGGTAGTGTGTAGAGAGTGGTGGTAGTGTGTAGAGATTGGTGGTAGTGTGTAGAGAGTGGCGGTAATGTGTAGAGAGTGATGGTAGTGTGTAGAGATTGGTGGTAGTGTGTAGAGAGTTCTAACCTTGCCATGATGGCAATGGTTTATTGTGTTGTACGAGATCGTTCTTGGTGTGATTGATGACACCATCTAGAAGGAATATTGTTTGAGTTGTGGGTGGCTGATGTGAGGTAGAACCTCTTGGGTTCATAAGGGAAGAATAATTATTGGGAGGTGAGCTCCTAACTTCTAATGATTCTTTATTCTGGGAGGTTTCGATGTCGATGAATTGGAATCTTGAGAGTTTCAACTCAAGAATCGGGTAGTAGAGATGTGCTTTCTTACTCTCTAGTCAGTGGAAGAGTGGCAAGGGTGGTTGAGAAATGATAGACGTGTGGATTGGTAATATGGGACAAGGATAAATGAAAAGGGCTATTGTTGGTTAGCCTATTTGGGGTCGAAGTGAAGATGCATATTTTGCAAATCAGTAGTCAAGTGGTAACTGTGAAGTTGGGGCACACAAATGTGTGGGGAAGCACCGGTACCGAAGGTTGTTGCAAATGTGAGGAACCTGATGGTTTGGTCGGAAGTAGTGCGCCGGTGTTGATTTGTTGTAATTGCAAACGGTTGACCTTCCTAGAGCGAATAGCCTTCAATGTAAAGTGAGTCACGCGTTGTATTTTCAAACAAGTTACATGAGTCCTTCATGTCAAATAATATGTGTGCATGTGTGTGTGTGTGCCTTGTAAGTTTTTGGATTTGAAAATAGTTGGCGCGTGCAAGCGTGTATTTGAAGGAAAAGACACTTTTATTTACGTTGTGTGATAAATTTTGAACATAGAAAAATAGAGACTTATTTCACGTCTTTTACGAGTGAGTTAACCTTTGTTGTAGAAATCATAAAAAAATGATCACATGGTTTTATAAGCGGAATCAGTGTGGACACGTTGTTGTCATATCAACGAGTGTGAGAGTCGACCGACTCTCCCAGTGTGGGTGATTTTGCTGTATTTTAAAAATTTGCACGAAAAGAGTTTCAGTGAATACACTTTTGATTGATGGACAAGGTTGTGAGATATCATGGGTTGCGTGTGAGCGATCCTCGAGATCAATGTGTGTGTGGCTATTCTTTATGGAGGTGTCGTGTCATGCATATCAAACCTTGTTTCTCGGTGTATTTCAAGTGTGTAAAACGATTTAAATCATTGTGTCGTCATGCATGAAGGCTATGAACTCGCTAGGTAGCGAGAGATATCGCGCTTAAGGATGTGGAAAGTTTCGAGAGTGGAAATATGTGGTTGAGTTGTCGATGGTCGATTCGTGACCTTGGTGTTTCCTTTTAGGTAGGGCGGCGAATAACTGCAGTCTCAGTCTTTGACTTTAGAGATGCTTGTATTATGGTAGTCTTTGCTCTTGTTTGGTAATTTGACGTGTGGCTGACGGCGGGGGGTGTGTGTCCTAGGTGATTTCGTAGTAGGCAAGATACTTCAAAAAGTAGCGTTGTAGTATGTTGATGAAATGGTATCGGCGTAGAGCCGGAGGTTGAGGTGGCCTTGTATTTAGGCTATTTGTCGGGTAAGTCTTGTGGCTCAAACATATGAGAACTGTGGGGCATAAAGTTAGTTACGATGCATGGGAAGAATTAGATTGCGGTGGAAATTCTCGTTGTCAGAGGCACCATTGAAGCATCATCTTCATGTCGGGCGTTGATGTTAAAGTCAATGACGGTTGTTGAGATCGTTGTCGAGAGATTGGAATTGGAAAAGGTAACCCTGGTGCCATTATTTTGTCGGGCTTATACGCGGAGATAAGAGGTCGGTTGGGGAAAGGTGTGTATCTGTCAAGATGTTGGACCACTTATGTGACCATATGAGTGTTCTGAAAGTGGAGAATTGATAGTTGGATGGGTGATTTTCCTATGTGGCCGATGTTTAGGTTATAAATGAAGTAGTTAGCATAACTTATGTGGGACACGTGGATTATGTTGGTCTGCAAGGGAGCGTCTTATCGTCTGGCTTATTTGAGCGTGTCTCGTGTGGATTCCGAAGAGTCGACTGGGGATAAAGACTCGATCGAGTGAAGTAGGCGGTCATAATTTGTGGTTCATCTACATTGGAGAAAGGCAAAGTCGTGAGATAATATTATTTCAAATATATGTTGTGATTGGCATGGAGAAGGCAAGACCTAATGTGCGTACAAGTGATCGTGGGGATTGTACCTCTAGTGTGTGGTGGTTGTGTGGATAAGTTGGTGGTAACTTATACAAAGTGGGCATGCGAATCGTTGGTGGTAATGAGTTGCTGTGAGGTTAAGTGGTGGGCTGGTGTGATAGGGGATGAGCGTAAGTGGAAATCTTTGCTCGGGATTTGCTAATAAGTTATTCAATTGTGGCAAATTATGTGTGTTGAGATGCATGGATGTTTGAGTGGTGTGTAGTGTTGTTATCTGAGAATAAAAGAATGGGGTGGTAGTCGGTGGCTTTGTGATTCATATATGAACCTTTGTGTAGTTGAACCAATTAACTGATTCATATATGAACTTTTGTGTTCATATATGAACCTTTGTGATTCATATATGAATTTTTTTAACTAATTCTCATATGAACAAATTAACTGATTCATATATGAATTAGTTAAAAAGAGTTTATATGTGAATTACAAAGGTTCATATATGAACACAAATGTTCATATATGAATCACACAGATTCACATATGAACTCGTCCCGCGTATTTTTTACGAAACTACCCCTCTATCTTGTGCAGACCACGCGCAGACCACGTGAGGAATTATCCGCTACTTCTCGGTTAAAGCCGTCGATCTTGACCGAATGAATGGCTAAGATCACTTCTTTATTTCTTAAATACTTAGCACTTCTCATTTAAACCTCTCCCTATATATATATATATATATATATATATATATATATATATATATATATATATATATAGAGAGAGAGAGAGAGAGAGAGAGAGAGAGAGAATGGTTCAAACGAGGGGCGTAACAATTTAAGAAAACGTGAGGAGCACCTCCCATGTACAAAATCACATGTGATTCACAACACAAGGACTAAAATCATATGTGATTACACGCGCGATTTGTTACGCGGCTTGCGAAAGCGCGCGGCTTGTCCCGCGGTTTGTGTTGTGAATCACATATGATTTTGTACATGGACGGTGCTCCTCACGTTTTCTTAAATAGGTACGCTCCTCGTATGAACCCGCCTCTATATATATATATATATATATATATATTTGTAAGCAACTAGAGAGAAAAAAAACATGAACTCGGTATATTGCTTTATTTAAAAAAAATGAACACTTACTACATACTATGATACTACTATTCGATTGTACATGCAAAAACAACAATACCAATGCTATGGACATGAGTATTATACGTGACTGAATTTGAACAACTCTTGCATTGAACCACTACACCTCACAACTCCTGCATTGAACCACTTCACTCTGTCCCCGTAAACCCATATACTGCAAGAAATACATATTAACATTTAGAACCATTTTAAGTAGTTGCATGCAATTTATAAAAAAAGTCTAGAATTGTATGCATGCTAACCGCTTGTAATTCTCCTGGTTTTATCTCATATCCTCCTTTTGGTTTAGAATCATCGACTTGTGATCCTTCTGAATCTGAAACTGAATCTGAATCATCAATGCCTGAAGTATCATCACTAACATCCAAGAAAGCTTGACCATCGTAGTCATGACTCCATAGAAAAAATGATAGATGGAAGATCTCCAAATCGATACGGCTTGTTGAATCATCCACGTCAAAATTTCTAAACTTGTCATACAAGTTGTTCATTCATACAATCGTTAACGAGACATTAATGACACCGTTGACCTTCTTGAACTCTACCTCTTTAAAAGACCTTAACTTGTTGATATAACTGTTGATTAGGCGACCTTATTTCTTCCCCTTACAGACATGGAAAACTCAATCATTTCCATTAGAAGATGAACACTAAAAAATTCATATCCGATCGGTTACGACGGGATGTAGGTATGGTGTTTGGATTCATGATGAAATATGAGAGAAATGGAAGAAGGTATTGAATTTGAGAGAAATGAAAGAAAGTATGTTTTGGTGTGAAAAAATAAGATGGTATAGGTTAATATATATAGTGTGATTAATTTGAAAAAAAAAATTAAAAAAAAATTAATTTTGTAAAATAGCCGTTTACCAATGGTATTGTTTAAAAAAATAAAAAAAAATTAATATTGCAACGGGTTGATCGGGTTGGTGAACCCGGTAACCGAACCCGCTTACGAGTTTTCATGGCGGTCGTTAGTACGAATGACCGTATCCAAGCATTTTTTTAAACCAAGGTAGCGAAATTATAGCTTTAAAACCTTAGACATTAAACCAAGTTCGAAAAAGGACAAGAATAAAGCATGTAGTTTACTACTACTTTACTCTAGCATGCCATATAACTTAATAATTTGACATTTAAGTCATTGATAAAATCTATCTTAACAAAAGTATAAACTAGAAAGAAAAAAATAGATGTTTATTACAATAATTGAGCAAATTGTTTATCAATAATTAAATATGAATTAACACAAACGTTGTTGTATTTTTCAATTTGAATATGTTATTTACCAATTAGTAATCATTGTATTAATAATTTATTTGAAATAATCATTGTATTAATAATTTAGATTTCAGTTAAATTAAATAGGTTTTTTTGTTTAACACCATGTAATGAGATATTTGACTAATAAATAAATGTATTTGTTAAATAATGTATTAGGTGAAGCCATTTTTTCTTTATAAAGCAACAACACTTAATCAATGATGTTTTATAAATATATATTTTATATATAGGATATCTCAATAATACACCAATTTTTTATGTCAGACTTATCTTTCACATTATTGGTATACAGAAAATTTGACTGATAAATAAATGTGTTTGTATCTTTGCAGTGAATAATAAAATATACATTTTGGTATAATATCATTCATATGACATAATTTTTAAAGAAAATTTGGTGTAAAATGATATAAAATAATAGTATCTCGAACAAGTTTTCTATAATTTTTCTAGAAAATCAAAAGTTAATGTAGCCCCAAGGCACAATCTTGTCACACAAAAATTATGGTGGTTGCGACTTGCGACGACTGAGTTCATCGATCGAGTTTGGTGGTTTGCAAGTTAATACAGACAAGGGCAAAGATACTGGAACTCGTGGTGCGGCAGATCAACAGTGACATGTTGCTTTAAATTCAGGACGTCGAACTAATTAAGTTGGGACAAATTAAAGCAACAAAGAACAACATTCATCATGTAAGTGGAGTTAATTAGTTAGTTGAGCACATGGTCAATTAATGGTGCATTAATTTTGATTATATATATATTTTAAAATACGTTAATTAAGTTGTTGTTTGGCTTAATTAACGATTCTTTTTGTCATCTTTTGTCTCATCATGCAGTTGTGGGTATCATGATGCACGCGTGAAACTATATTTGGAGTACATAAGATATACCCACCATGCTTGTCCACAAGCGCCATGCATGAGGACGACAAATCTTAAAAAACTTATAACCATTTCGTTAATACCTTCGAAATTAGTCAAATATTAATATTTTTGGATTTAATTATATTATTAAATATCATAAATATATAGGAATTAATGTGTCGTGATTAATATGGGATTTGTTGAAATTAGTCTGAGATTTGATACAAATAATCACTAAATTGTCGTGATTTTCTTTTTGCAATTTCATATCCATTTTAACTTCAAAGTCGAATTCCTTCGACGAATTACATTCTATCAAATTTCATTCTGTCAACGAAACACCCTTAGAATTATCATAAGAGATTTAATTACTTGGAAAAAAAAGATATCACCTATCAACTGACTTTTGGATTATGAGTTCGAACCCTTTTCAAAAATATAAATATGCAATTATTATGTATTCGTTTGATAAATTCATTTAGTAACGACATTTATAATATGTATCAAACTTAATAGACATATTTTTGTCTTCAAGATAATATTCCCTATTTGTGGAATTTTTGTTTTCTTTTTATCAATTATTGTATGTGTCACAAAATTATTCAACAACTATTAAACATCAAATAATTAACTTAAAACACAAAATTGATAGTCACGCAACGAAAGAGCCAAAGACTAGTGTATATATATATATATAATTGAAGATAATGATTGAAAAATTAATATAATTTCTTATTGAAAAGGAAATATATCAGATTAATGTTATAAAATTCAAAAGATAAAATTTTAACTATATATACATATATTGTATTAGGTTAATTATAAACTAAAATATAAAAATATATGGTACATATTTTATAATATTAATAAAATTATATCATGCAGAGCATCCACACACGTACAAGATCATACTCCTTTCACAAGTGCCATATCAGCTTTGCAATAACACCTTCTACACACCTGCAAGATCAAACTCCTTTCTAAACTAATAAACTATAATATAAATAATATAGATTTAATAAATATATTAATATTTAATATTTAAATAACCAACTAACAAATTAATTTAATTAATAAAGTACAAATAAATTAATATTTTATTTGTTGCAAGTCTTTCAAATTTAGCAAGTCTTGCAAGTGACATGGCATGCCATGTATCTTGCAAGACAAGTTGCAAGATTGGTGTGGATGTTCTTAGACCATGAGTACCCGTATCCAATGAACCCAATGAATCCACTTGCCACCTCAGCGTCAAATCAGCTTTTCTCTTTTTACTACCCTCTTTACCCAAATGTAAAGTATCAGTAACCAATGAACCTACTCCTACCCGATACCCCTTAAAACATTAAAAAATAAACCCAACACCCTAATTGGGACCCACCCTCCTCACACCCTCTTCGGCTTCCATCGGGTTGGTGAACCCGCTAGCTACCCGCCTCCCCCCGTACCCCCTTACCCGCTTACCCGATGACCACCTCACCCTTACCCGCAACCGGTACTCATGGCGTTATAGTTATATATCTTCCAATTATTTTGATTATTTAATTTCATAATCACCGATAAAATATATAATGTTAGGTAATCTATGTTTTTGTTTTACTCAAATCACTATATAAATTAGATATTGTATATCAATTTTTCTACACCTCTTTCTTTTCTCTCTCAATGGAGCAAGAACACCTTAAAACACCAGTGGCTCTTATTGTTGGAGTCACCGGTATGGTGGGTGTCGCTTTAACTGAGGCCTTAAAAAAGCCGACGGCATTAGGTGGTCCTTGGATTGTCTACGGTGTATCACGGCGGCCATTACCCACCTGGTTCCCATCCTCCCAACTCGACAAATACTTCATTTTCGACACCCTAAACCAAGAGACCACTCACAAAATCCTCTCTTCACTCTCCTCCAAAATCACCCATCTCTTCTGGTTAGCTTTACAAGTCAACGAAGCCGAAGAACGAAATGTTTCCCAAAACTCCACCATGCTTTCCAATGTCCTTAATTCCTTAACTTCTTCTCCAAACTCAAAACTCAGTCATGTGACATTGCAAACAGGCACAAAACATTATTTGGGTCCCATTTTTGACCCAACCTTTTCAACTGATCAACTCGTTCCTCATGATCCACCCTTCAAAGAGGAATACCCAAGATTACCGTTTACAAACTTCTACTATGCTTTGGAAGACATTGTAGCAGCTTCCTACTCAAAATCTTTCACGTATTCTATACATCGTGCATCCATTATCATTGGTACATCAACGAGAAGTTACTTTAATGGACTTTTGATGCTCTCAGTCTACGCACTAATCTGTAAACACGAAAACCATCCATTCAGGTATGAATTACTGTAACAAAATCGATTTGATAAATACATTTAAGTCTTGTAATGATAAATTGCTTAACAGGAATTCAAACAATTGTGTCATAACAAGTCAGGCAATTTAAGATAAAATATATAAAGAATCTTTTTCATGTGACATTTATTTTAAAAGTATTTTACAGTATCCTATAAATCTATGTACTTAAATAAACTTCTCAACAGGTGTCTTAAAAAAAAGTCTAATATAACATTTTTATTTCTAAAATGTTCTAAAAAAAACTTGTTTGAATACCCAAATATCATACGCCTTACCGAATCCAATTGTAACTTCTTTAATAGGGTGCACAATTTTTTGGTCTTATAAAATTAAGTCTAATGAAATAGTTTATTAAGACGCTTAAATATTTTTGGGTCTTATAAATATATCATTTTTAAGGGCACAACTTATAAAACATCAGGTATTAAGTATTAATGCATACAACATATTTCAGTTTTAAAATATTCTCTTTTTATGTTTTTAAAATGTTAAAAGACAGGTTTTGGAAACCTGTGCTATCGTTCTTAAATATAAGGTCAATCAACCATATAAACAATCCGATATTTGATATTTTTGGAAACTTCATATCACCATCGATTCATTTTCAAAAAAAAAATCGTAAAACAGTTCAATTTCTGGTGTACAACTACATTAATTTTACATTCTTTGCATACTCCACATACACTTTTATTGTATATATAATGTATATATTCTAACTATCATTATTGTTTTATAGGTATTATGGAAATAAATACAGTTGGGAGCACTTCTGGGATGCATCTGATGCTAACCTACTAGCTGAACAACAGATATGGGCAGCAACAACTGAAAAGGCTAAGAATCAAGCTTTTAATTGCACAAATGGTGATGTGTTTACATGGAAAATGTTATGGAAGGTGCTTTGTGATGTGTTTGATGTTGAGTTTGTGGAATTCGATGAGAATGATAAGTTTGATTGTGTAGATTTCATGAAGGATAAAGGAGAAGTATGGGATAAAATTGTGGAAGAAAATGGACTGTATGAGACCAAATTGGAGGAGATAACATGCTTTGGTGTTGCATCTGCAACTTTAAAACTTGAGATTCAACACGTTTGTAGCATGAATAAGAGTCGAGATTTTGGGTTTTTTGGATACGCAAATACACTCGTAACCATCAAGACGTGGGTTGAGAAGCTGAGACAAATGAAAATACTCCCATAGAAATTGTAACGTATTACTACATCCATCAATAATCATAAAATAGTAATGTCAATCATTCTCATGTAACAATATATTCATAATAGAAATGGCCACTTGAAAATTTGAATATATTACACACAAGGATTCTTGTTACCGCCATCATGACTCTTAATTAGCGCATTTTGTCAATCCTATAATTCTCCTATCTTATAAGTTCTACTGATATCTTCAAAAGCAACACTTAAACGTTCAAATTAAGTTTAAGCAACCAAAATTCATATTTAATTTGCTTAAACTTAAGCTCTCTGATATACCAACTTGTAACACGTACAAAACAGGAGAAATGTGGAACTCATAAAACTTGGAATTCCAATAACAATGACCATTATTTCTCAACAAAAGGGGACAACGCCAACTAAATACAATAGAGTTTAAAGGCTTAATAGATAACAACCTCCTGATCTGAAAAACTCTAGGGATAGATTAAATTTGGATGTCACTACAATTGTCAAAAGGCTCTATATGCACCAAGCTTAATAGGCGCTTCAAAAATTGCTACGCAATTGCTACCGCTATCGGCACCCGGTTCACCACTCAAACATTGTTAGTCCCACTGCCTAAGAAACCTGATATACATGTCATTTAAAAAAATGTTAGGATTAACGCCTAGTAAGTTCAAATAGTTAATGTAAAAAGGTGAGGAGGGCGTGTGAGTTTAATTGTTGCATTTGTTGTATATGAATATCATATACTTCAAAAAAAAAGTTATAAAACATTAAACTGGAAACATAAACTTCCATCAAACCAAATATTTCATTTTCAAGACTATAAAGTCAAAAGACATTTTGCGATGACTAGCGAGACCCGATTTTTCACTGAAAGTGTCGGAACATAAAAGTAGACCACATATCTATGTTGATGCTCCATTACGGATCAATGATCATCCAATTCAACCCTTGCATGGTCTATGGCTTAAGACCCCCGAGGATCCTAGATATGCTTGTTCACTAGGACATACATCATAAGGTCAATAACTATTGTTTGACTCGAAGAGCCCGCACCACAATGTTGTCGATGACTTGATCATGCATATCTTTCTAGCTACAATACTGTAACAACCCACACCAAACAAGCATGCCAAAAGCTACCTCATTGATTCAAAACGCCAAAAATGGCCCAACACTATCAAGGTTACAAAACTGGGTTTGCGGAAATACTCTAACTACAGCTGAGAACATAACTATAAAATAAAAATGGAAAGTCTTCTAATCCTTCTATACGCAAGCTCCAGCTCACGTCCTGTCATTTCCTCTAAACGAGCTCTCGACTACCTGCTTACCTGAAAATGTTTTAGTTTTGAAAAGCGAGGGTTAGACCATGAGGTCTAGTGAGATCCCTCTTGTTACCAACACCACACCACAATTATCAACTAAAAAGAGTTTATAAGCATTTATAAACAGTCACACATTCATCAGTTCAAGTACATAGACAACACATATAGATGGCTCACGCTTTGGTCACGTACACACTTGTGATTACGTACACACTTGTGATTACGTATTAGACCACACTGACTCTGCTTATAAAACCATGTGATCAAATGTTTTTATGATTTCCACAACAAAGGTTAACTCACTCGTAAAAGAGGTGAAATAAGTCGTAATTTCTCCAAGTTTGAAATTCATCACACAATGTAAATAAAAGTGTCTTTTCCTTCAAGCACACGCTTGCACGTGCCAACTCATTTTCAAATCCAAAAACGTACAAGGCACACACACACGCACACACACATATATATGACATGAAGGACTCATGTAACGTGTTTGAAAATACAATCCATGCTTCACTTTACATTGAAGGCTATTCGCTCAAGCAAGGTCAACCATTGACATTCACAACAATTCAACACCGGTGCTCTACATCCGATCAAACCATCAGGTTCCTCACATTTGCAACAACATTCGGTATCGGTGTCTCTCCCACACACTCGTATGCTCCAACTTCACAGTTACCATTTGACGACTGATTTGCAAAATATACGGCTTCACCTCAACCCCAAATAGGTTAACTAACAATAGCCCTTTTACATTTAACCTTGCCCCCAACTTCCAACCAACACATATATCATTTCTCAACCACCCCTTGCCACTCTTCCACTGACTAGAGAGTAAGAAGACACATCTCTACTACCCGATCCTTGAGTGAAACTCTCAAGATCCCAATTCATCGACATCGGAAACTCCCAAAATGAAGAATCATCATAAATTAGGAGCTCACCTCCAACCAATTATTTTTTCCTTAAGAACCCTAAAGATTCTACCTCACACGGATACCCACCATTCGAACAATACTCCTTCTAGATAGTGTCATCAATCACACCATGATAATCTCGCACAACACACTAAACCGTTGCCATCATGACAAGGTTAGAACTCTACACACTACTGCCAATCTCTACACTACCACCGCTCTCCACACACTAACCACCACACTCCACACACTAACCACCACTCTCCACACACTAACCACCACTCTCTACACACTAACGCCTCCATCGACGATCAGAACAACAGAAATCAAGCACACCCATGCACCTGTAAATTCATAATGACATTGGCCAGATGTGATTTGAATTTACCTTACATGAGAGTCCTCACTACCATCGTCCTAAGTTCTCGGTGATTAAGGTCTTCCTAAAGGCTTCCTATGTCTCAGTTGTGTCCTCCTACTCCACAGTTTAAGTTTAGGCCCATCCGGTCACCTTAAACTAGCGCTCTGATACCAACTGTAACAACCCACACCAAACAAACATGCCAAAAGCTACCTCGTTAATTCAAAACGCCAAAAATGGCCCAACACTAACAAGGTTACAAAACTGGGTTTGCGGAAATACCCTACCAACAGCTGAGAACATAACTATAAAATAAAAAGGGAAAGTCTTCTAATCCTTCTATACGCAAGCTCCAGCTCACGTCCTGCCATTTCCTCTAAACGAGCTCTCGACTACCTGCTTACCTGAAAAGGTTTTAGTTTTGAAAAGCGAGGGTTAGACATGAGGTCTAGTGAGATCCCTCTTGTTACCAACACCACACCACAATTATCAACTAAAAAGAGTTTATAAGCATTTATAAACAGTCACGCATTCATCAGTTCAAGTACATAGACAACACATATAGATGGCTCAAGCTTTGGTCACGTACACACTTGTGATTACGTATTAGGGCACACCCCCGATTCTGGGTCCGATTCCAGATCCCGTACACCCCCGATTCTGGGGTCCGATTCAGGATCACGTACACCCCCGACTCCGGGTCCGATTCCGGTATCTGGTTCCTTCCGGATTCCCCATACGATTCCGGACTGGGCGAAATCCGGACTCTGGGCCCAGCGATTAATTCGCAATAGGATTTCACACCCGATGCTAAGCCGCTATAAACAAAGATATGCCATATCTAATCAATATAGTAAGCTATTCATTCGATTTCTACATGATTAAATTAGAAAGACACACAAACCCCATATTCTTATCAGTGAAGAACAAGAGTTATTAGCCTCCACCAAATTCCAATTCTTCCCATTAAAAGCAAAGGAGAAGAGAATTAGATTACCTTGGGATGATGATTCCACTCACCACTTGGAGAGATCTCAATTGCTTGGCTCCTGGATGAATTTCACACACACTAATCGCTTTCCTAGCCGCACACACTGATTTTGGTAAGAATTTAGGGTTATTAGGGTTTTTTACTCTTATTTATAACCCTCACAAATGCACACCCAACTTTACCTCTTTCACACTTTGGCCACCAAACTTTATTATTTACTCACAAAAAGGACTCGGTTATTACAAATACATAAATGTTTATTCCATTTAAAGCCAAAAAGCTTACTCGTGTGTGTATGGATTAATTTAATTATAGTCTAATACTGTTAGTGCTTAAATGTTTATTGTACCAAGTAGAGGGACCATTTTTGTAATAGGGCTATTCTATACCCTAGGTATATAATGTTTGTTTCCTTCCCTTTTGAGAAATAGGTCATCTACTACACACACTAGCCACACACACAAGTATTTTGTTCTTCATTGTATTGTGAGCTATTGGGAGATTATTGAATATAGAGATGGCCAATTTAATGTTCTTTGATTGATTACTTGTTTCTGGGATCACAATTGGTATCAGAGCTTGTAAAATCATTGATTTGATTAGGTTTGAGTGAAATATTTCCATTTTGAGTGTTCTTCATTTTTCTTCAATTTTTTGATTGATTTTAGCCATTAGAGTTCTTCTAATGGATTGGAATTGATCAAGGGTTGTTTCTAGGGTAGTCCTGTGTGTTTTATTCCGCAAAAACACAAGGATCGAAGCTTAGATTGGATAGTTTTTGTAACACCCGAAAAATCCTTGTAAGTAATAATAGTCCTAATATTCCTTTATATTTTGACTTTTTAGATTATAATTGATTTCCTAAGTAATTTCCGTGATTGTCACTTGTTATTTGATAACTTCCGATAGAAATCAGTAAGTTTATTTCTTAAGGAAATTAATGAAAAATAGATGATAAAGTTAAATATTAGATTTTATGGATTAATTGGATGGGTAATTTGAATACGAGTCCAACGGTACTTTCCGGGGTAAAAATGGAGTTTTAACGAAGAAGTTACGGCTAAATCAGTGGGAATTGAGAAGACTAGCAAACAGAAGCCGGCGCCGATGGTTTGGCGTCGATGCATCGGCGCGGGTGATCGGCGCCGAGCACCTGACGTGTTGAAAGGGGGTTAAAACCCACCCCTTGGTTCTTAATCAGTATTCTCTCATTTTAGAACTCTCAAGTCCGATTATTTTGCTCTGCTTCATACGAATTCTTCATCTAAACCTAAGGTAAATCCACTTCTCTTATTCCAAATCCAATTTAAGCAATTAGTAGATGAATCTTACCAATTAATTCCATTTAGGGCAACATATCTTCATTTCATCTTGTTGGAAGTGATTGGATTCAAGTCTTCAAGTTAGGGTTATAAAGATTTGAAGATTTAAGGTGAGTAACTTGTATCTACTTGATTGTATTATACTTTACTACCATACTTCATCTTGATTTTGGTATTGATAATGAGAAATTTTGATTAATAAGCTCTTAATGGTTAAGAGGGAAACAAGAAGAGTTCAAGTAAGTTATGGTGGATTAATTGTCTTTATTACTTAGTATGCCATGTTAAATGTTGGTGCTAAGAGTTTGGCTTTGATTATATATCAATAGTATGTGATATTGATGATGGCTTAATATATGTCTTAATGAAGTAATGATGGCTTAATGGTCAAAATGGACTTATTATTGAATTGTAAACATGGATGTTTATTATTGATGTCATATAGAATATGATTTGATACATATGGATGTATATGAACTACATGGAAGTAGTATTGAATATGTTAAATGGTTGGACCATTGTTAAGTGTTAAATATGCTTTGAATGTTATTTGGATTAACATATTTGGTATTCACATAATTGGAGGAGCACCTAGTAGGCATTGGAGGATATATTCTTACACACCGTGGGGTAAGTGTAATTGATTCATACCTTCGGATACCGTGGGGTTTTCCGTTGTGTTATGCCTTGTGACAATACCGTGGGGTACCGATCAAGGTATATCTTCGATTATGATGTAACTGGGTAGCGATATGGACCTTCTCCATGGAATCCAATTTGTGAATGTATCGAATTGTTATTCCTACATGCTATGATTATGCTCTATGTGCTATGTGTAAACCTCACTTAGGCTTTAAAAGCCTAACACTTGTTATGTGTTTTATGTATTACAGATTTTAGTGGTTCCGGACACAAGAAGGTCTAGAACGGGGTTGTGAGCACGAGATCATTGTTAGAGAGATAAAGATTGGAAGATTGATGATAGAACTTTCCGACATCCTTTTGATATTTGATTGTTATAGTAGTGATCAAATAAGCTAGTGGTCCAATAGTAGTTATAATTAACTAAATCTTTGTATTAATGATTATGTAATGTTAATTAGGTATACTTTTACTTTAGTAATGTGTACCACTCTTCCGTTTTATGGAAGTTTTTGTTAACCCCTGTTTTGGGGTGTTACAAGTTGGTATCAGAGCATTAACTTAAGTGAACTAAGTATGCCGAGGAGGTACTTAGACTTAAGCTGGGATGAGTTAAGTTATGATTTGTGAGATATGGGTAGAAGTACTAAGAAGGATAGTCTTATAGTTGACAGAAATACGTGAAATTAGTACTGTGATAATGGTGATGAGGATTCTCATGTATAATATGTTCACAATTCCAGTTAGCTACTGTTATTATGAATATATTGTTACGTAAGCATGCTTGTTTCTAAAATTATTACAGTGACTAATGATCGGTAAAGTACGTTTAGTATGTCTATATTCATATAACCATTTCTTATGGTTATTCCTTTGTGTTATAGCAGGTCGTTGGTGGATATGCCACCAAGGTCCTTTAATTCTTTAGAGAATAGATAAGTAAATGATTTGGGGGTAGGAAGGACAACCTAGAACTGGCGGGACTTATGAAAGCCCGCCGAGGTAACCTTTAATAGGCGGATGGAAATGTGTAGAGATAGAATGTAAGGTGATTCATCAAAATGGAAATAATATGAAATGATTAAGTAAGTGGGCCGTGGAACGCATGGATAGAAAGTGTTACTAGGTCAAGAGGACGACCACTAGTCGGAAGTAGAGTGTTAATGATAAATGATGTGAGTACAACGATTGACCTTGTTTGAGTGAGTAGCCTTCAATTGCGAGTAAAGTTTTATGCATGGTGTCCTAGTGAGTGTGCTACATGAGTTTTCTTGATTTTAAAATAAATGCATAAATAACAATTTTTATTCAAGAATGAGTTGCTTGTACAAATGTGTATTTTAAGAAAGAGACAATTTCATTTTGATGCACAATGAAATTTTGGGTTTAGCAACTTGCAAAATATTTCGTATTTTCTTTATATATGAAAAGTTAATTGTAAAAAGGGGCCAAGAAAACGTTGGCTAGCAAAACCTTTGTAACCAACAAAAGTATTAACTTGATGATATCAAGTAAGAACCGACTAGCTTGCTTTGTGTTGGAAAATTCTTTTAAAACTTTTTATAGTATGAGAATATTTTTTTATTATATATTACGGTCATAACAACATCGTTTTGGTTGAAAAAGATTAAGTTTTTCGGAAAGTAGTATGCAAACGATTCTCGTGATCGTTGTGCAGTACACTGAAGTTATAAGAATTTTGGTGTCATGTGTTTCCAAGTTGCTCCAAGTGTTATTCTTTAAAATGAGGAAATGTGCGAAATAATATATTTAGTACATAGTTATGCATAAAGGCTATGAACGAACTAAGTCGTAAAATATTACCATAAGTTAAGAAAGAACTCTGAGAATGGAGAGGTGTTGGATAAATCATGGGAGAATGTTTGTAGTTTTGGTAATTGTGTTCAAGAGGAAGGGAACATTAGATGAAAGTCTTTTCGGGGATTCCAGATGAACAGTACTAGTTGTCAATAAAGCTGTTGGAATATGTGGTTGTAAGATGGTGTAGTGATTTGGCTATAATTGGAATAGAATGTCGAGCGGTAGTGTGAGTTTATCCAAAGTGATTGTGGTTGTGTGAGTCGCTAAATAAGTTTATGATTTTGAATCATAGGAAGTTTAATAAAGATGAGAAAGTGTTATCGGTATGTGAAAAGGTTGGGAGAAAGAGACAAATAATGATTGGAGGATAGTACTCCATGCTAAAGTAGGAAGTAATGATAGAAGGGTCGGACCTAAGAATGTAGTTATACTACAGGTTCAATGGAATTATCCCTTTGATATATAATATTTTTAGTGCTTGGTTGCAATGTGGTCGCATAGTATGATATTGATGTGAGGAAGTGGTAGTACTTTATACTGAAGAAACGTGTGGGTCATAGATGTAGTGATGGTTTCCGTAATTATGGAAGTATTCAAAAGTGGTGAGTATGCTTAATTTAAAGTGAGTATGGATGTTCAAGCAGTATACGTTAATGTTATTTTGAGACCTGGAGATTGAGATGTGGATGATGACGGTATTGAAGACCAAGCAATAGTCGGATAAAGGTTTAATGATAAACGATTATTCCGAGGAGGCTTACAAATCTATGTTGGGGAGCGGATAATGAGGAAAGAAGTAAGGTTCAGGAAATATGAAAGATGAATCCTTGTTCCTTCTAGATTTTTATTTGTGAATGGAACTCATGTGTGGGTTTGGATAGAGTGCAAAGGTTGGTGATATTTAGGTGTTAACTTTTGGGTTTAAGGCCAAACACCTTTAGTGTAATCGGGGAATTGTAGCCGATTTTAAAAAGAATGATGGTGATGGTAATAGTAACCTCAAGATACTCATTTGTGATGAGTGGTTTTAGTGAACTAATCTTTGTGTATGGTTAGTGAACCTGTCCGTTTGATGATTAATTATTGAGATGGATTTTGAAGTCTATTAGAGCTCTTCGGATGTGAATGGCTGTTAACGTTAGGGACAATTGAAATTAGAGATTCGGTTGATCTCAGTATTAGTTGAGCCTTAAATTGATTTAGAGTGTAAAACTGAAATCAAGATGTATAGAACATTTCAAGGTTGGGAGATAACTGAAGTCGTATGGTTGGGAGTTTCTCAATGGTTGGAACATTTATCCGTACATAAGTACAAAGTATGTGTAGGGGCTTTGTTAATAAACAATTGTTCGAGGAATTGTCTTTATAAACCGTGTGGATGGAATTTAGATTCCCGTTAGGAATTGTTAAATTTTGGTCGACAGTGAGTCGGTTGACTTTGGGTTGTAAAGGATATAGATTTCGAGGACGAAATCCATTTCAAGTGGGGGAGAATTGTAACACCCGGAAAATCCTTGTAAGTAATAATAGTCCTAATATTCCTTTATATTTTGACTTTTTAGATTATAATTGATTTCCTAAGTAATTTCCGTGATTGTCACTTGTTATTTGATAACTTCCGATAGAAATCAGTAAGTTTATTTCTTAAGGAAATTAATGAAAAATAGATGATAAAGTTAAATATTAGATTTTATGGATTAATTGGACGGGTAATTTGAATACGAGTCCAACGGTACTTTCCGGGGTAAAAATGGAGTTTTAACGAAGAAGTTACGACTAAATCAGTGGGAATTGAGAAGACTAGCAAACAGAAGCCGGCGCCGATGGTTTGGCGCCGATGCATCGGCGCGGGTGATCGGCGCCGAGCACCTGACGTGTTGAAAGGGGGTTAAAACCCACCCCTTGGTTCTTAATCAGTATTCTCTCATTTTAGAACTCTCAAGTCCGATTATTTTGCTCTGCTTCATACGAATTCTTCATCTAAACCTAAGGTAAATCCACTTCTCTTATTCCAAATCCAATTTAAGCAATTAGTAGATGAATCTTACCAATTAATTCCATTTAGGGCAACATATCTTCATTTCATCTTGTTGGAAGTGATTGGATTCAAGTCTTCAAGTTAGGGTTATAAAGATTTGAAGATTTAAGGTGAGTAACTTGTATCTACTTGATTGTATTATACTTTACTACCATACTTCATCTAGATTTTGGTATTGATAATGAGAAATTTTGATTAATAAGCTCTTAATGGTTAAGAGGGAAACAAGAAGAGTTCAAGTAAGTTATGGTGGATTAATTGTGTTTATTACTTAGTATGCCATGTTAAATGTTGGTGCTAAGAGTTTGGCTTTGATTATATATCAATAGTATGTGATATTGATGATGGCTTAATATATGTCTTAATGAAGTAATGATGGCTTAATGGTCAAAATGGACTTATTATTGAATTGTAAACATGGATGTTTATTATTGATGTCATATAGAATATGTGTAACACCCCAAAACAGGGGTTAACAAAAACTTCCATAAAACGGAAGAGTGGTACACATTACTAAAGTGAAAGTGTACATAATCATCATTTCAAAACCATTAATACAAATATTTAGTTAATGCATACCCACTAATAGGCTACTTGCTTGATTTAACACTACTTATAGCAATCCAATATCAAAAGGATGTCGGGAAGTTCTAATATCAATCTTCCAATTCTTTAACTCTCCAACATTGATCCCATGCTCACACCCCGTACTAAACCTTCTTGTGTCCGGAACCACTAATATCTGTAACACATAAAACACATAGCAAGTGTTAGGCTTTTAAAGCCTAAGTGAGGTTTACATATAATACATAGAGTATAATCATAACATGTAGGAATAACAATTCGATATAGTCACAAATTGGATTCCATGGAGAAGGCCCATAATGCTACCCAGTTACATCATAATCGAAGATATACCTTGATCGGCACCCCACGGTAGCGTCACAAGGCATAACCCAACGGAAAACCCCACGGTATCCGAGGGCATGAATCAATTACACTGACCCCACGGTGTGTAAGAATATATCCTCCAATGCCTACTAGGTGCTCCTCCAATTATGTGAATACCAAATATGTTAATCCAAGTAATATTTAAAGCATATTAATCACTTAACAATGGTCCAACCATTTAACATAATCAATACTACTTCCATGTAGTTCATATACATCCATATGTATAAAATCATATTCTATATGCAATCAATGATAAACATCCATGTTTACAATTCAATAATAGGTCGATATTGACCATTAAGCCATCATTACCTCATTAAGACATAAATTAAGCCATCATCATAATCACATACCCATGATGTAAAATCAAATCCAAACCATTAACACTAACATTTACCATGGCATTCTAAGAAGTAAAACACAATTAATCCACCATAACTTACTTGAACTCTTCTTGTTTCCCTCTTAACCATTAAGAGCTTATACATCAAGATTTCTCATTAATCATACCAAAATCAAGATAAAGAATGGTAAATAAGTGTAATACAATCAATTAATTACAAGTTACTCACCTTTAATCTTCAATTGAAATAACCCTAATCTTGAAGTCTTGAACTTAATTTCTCCAACAAAAAGATGAATGATGCAAGCCCTAATTGAAGTTTAATTGGTAAGATTCATATAACACTTACTTGAATTAGATTAGGATTAAGAGATGTGAGTTACCTTAGGATTTAGATGAAGAAATCGTCTGAAGAGTCTTAAGAGCAAAAAACCTGATTTTTGAGAGTTCTAATTGAAAGAGTGATGACTAAGGACCAAAAGGTGGGTTTTAACCCCCTTTTAACACGTCAGGTGCTCGGAGCCAGCGCCCGAGCCAGTGCATCGGCGCCACCATCCGCGCCAACCTATGTTCGCTTGTTTCTCGTTTTCCACTAATTTGGCCGTAACTTCTTCGTTAGAACTCCGTTTTTGCTCCGGAAAGAACCGTTGGACTCGTATTCAAATTACCCATCCAACTAATCCATAAAATCTAATATTTAACTTTATCATCTATTTTTCATTAATTTCCTTAAGGAATAAACTTACGAATTTCTATCGGAAGTTCTCAAATAACAAGTAGCAATCACGGAAATTACTTAGGAAATCAATTATAATCTAAGAAGTCAAAATATAAAGAAATAATAGGACTATTATTACTCACAAGGATTTTCCGGGTGTTACAATTCTCCCAACCTTAAAACGATTTCGTCCCCGAAATCTATATCCTTTACAACCCAAAGTCAACCGACTCACTGTCGACCAAAATTCAACAATTCCTAACGGAAATTTAAATTCCATCCACACGGTCTATAAAGACAATCCCTCGAACAATTGTTTATTAACAAAGCCCCTACACATACGTTGTACTTATGTACGGATAACCGTTCCAACCATAGAGAAACTCCCAACCATACGACTTCAGTCATCTCCCAACCTTAAAATGTTCTATACACCTCGATTTCAGTTTCAAACTCTAAATCGATTTAAGGTTCAATTAATATTGAGACCAACCGAATCTCTAATTTCAATTGTCCCTATTGTTAACGGCCATTCACCTCCAAAGAGCTCTAATAGATTCCAAAATCCATCTCAACAATTAATCATCAAACGGACAAGTTCATTAACCACACACAAAGATTAGTTCACTAAAACCACTCATCACAAATGAGTATCTTAAGGTTACTACTACCATCACTAAAGATGTTTGGCCTTAAACCCAAAAGTTGACACCTAATTATCACCAACCTTTGCACTCTAACCAAACCCACACATGAATTCCATTCACAAATAAAAATCTAGAAGGAACAAGGATTCATCTTTCATATTTCCTGAACCTTACTTCTTTCCTCATTATCCGCTCCCCAACTTAGATTTGTAAGCTTCCTTAAAGTAACCGTTCATCATTAAACCTTTATCCGACTATTGCTTGGTCTTCAATACCGTCATCATCCACATCTCAATCTCCAGGTCTCAAAATAACATTAACGTATACTGCTTAAAAATCCATACTCACTTTAAATTGAGCATTTTCACCACTTTTGAATACTTCTATATCTACGGCACCCATCACTACATCTATGACCCACACGTTTCTACAGTATAAAGTACTATCACTTCCTCACATCGATATCGGACTACGCGACCACATTGCAATCAAGCACTAAAATATCATATATCAAAGGTGATAATTCCATTGAACCTGTAGTATAACTACATTCTTAGGTCCGACCTTTCTATCATTACTTCCTACGTTAGCATGGAGTACTACCCTCCAATCATTATTTGTCTCTTTCTCCCAATTTTTCCCACATACCGATAACACTTTCTCATCTTTATTAAACTTCCTATGATTCAAAATCATAAACTTATTTAGCGACTCACACAACCACAATCACTTTGGATAAACTCACACTACCGCTCGACATTCTATTCCAATAATAACCAAATCACTACACCATCTTACAACCACAAATCCAACAGCTTTATTGACAACTAGTACTATTCACCTGGAATCCCCGAAAAGACTTTCATCTAATGTTCCTTCTTTATAACTTCTTATTACTGGTTGACACATTTATCTTGGCAATTAATGCCACTACTCGTTCGTACATTCTCCACTCATAACATCTCACAGCAGACCAGATCCCTCATGGTCATTCGTACACAATTCAAATTTACCTTCATGCTCTCCCGCACAATTAACCGAATCTATTTCATTACTTTATTCCTCCCCAACTTTAGTTTGAACTACAACTCACGAATTTCTAATTAACTTAAACTTACTCACTTCTTACTAATTCTTTGTGACTCCAAACCATTATATATACAGTGCACACTTCATCACAAATCGACATAGTCCATACCCTTACCATGTTCGTGCCTAATTCTTCATTCTATATAAACCATCTACATCATAAGTAGAATGTTCATCTACAACAATAGTCTTTCACTATCCTAACACCCCCCCCCCCCATAAGGTGATCATTCAACTTTTAATCTTCCAATTCTAACTTAACATCCATACATGATCTCAAAAGAAAAATCAATGTATTCATATTACGTAAACTTTAATTATAATATAATTCATGTAATTCCAACCCCCAAGCCTATGTCAAGTTAATTAAACCGACGAATACCCTTAAGACTCTACCGAGTCCAACCCAAGCCATCTGCTCAAAGGGTCTATTGATCATTTATCAATAACAACTCATGAAATTTAAAATACATCAAATCCCTCATCATGCAACACACGCTCCGAGACATGATAATCTCACGACCCCTTCATTGCTACTTTCCCAATGAAGTCAATTCCTATATGTATCTATATGTACACGTATATACAACTCTATATACTCCACAATATATATATATATATATATATATATATATATATATATATATTATTTTGCCAAAGTTCATTAGTCCCAAAGGTACTAAGAATACAAGATCATCAAACGGTCGTCACACATAAGACCAATAGCTTAAACCAACACTAAAAACAAAATGTGATTAAGCATATAACACACCATAATTATTGCACAACCACAATAAACTTCTAAAAACGAATTTTGACCACCTAACTTTCACTTCAGTAATAATTTAACCAAAACCTCTTCTGCTCGTGATTTATTCGCCAATCACTCAAAATCCCCACGTGTGGTATTTCACAAGATATGTATTATCTGCATTCTATAGCATTCTATAACATCCCCAGTTCATCGTACACGATATTATCCGCTTTGCGGATACCCTCTGCATAACAGCATACCGGCACCGTTCACGGTTTTATTCCTGCCCGCACAGACATACGCGGGACGCACCCAGACCGCACCCTGTGACAGGCCAAAGGCCTCATACATCTTACACAACTTTCGACTTCAATGTCAATAGTCGACCTATCAATACTTCTTTAATCTATTCATTAACAAGGACTGAACCTAATCCTTTCAACGTAACATAATACAATTTACATCTCATCGCCTTCATTTCAAACTTATTCGTGCAATACTAATATCACAAAATCACCATAAATTCTTATTTAACGTCGAGGGTATTTCCTTACTGTATCATCACACTACTCATAACAATTTTCTAATTCCATCACCTTGATGACTACTAATCCTTCCTCCGGACACAATCGTCCTTTGCCAACTGTATTTCTAGTTACCAAACAAGGGTATAGACCTCTTACAACCGGCACTAAAGTCTACTTTCAACTCTCCCATTGTTCACCTTCCTCTTGAACATAATTACCAAAACTACAAACATTCTCCCGTGATTTATCCAACACCTCTCCATTCTCAGAGTTCTTTCTTAACTTATAGTAATATTTTACAACTTAGTTCGTTCATAGCCTTAATGCATAACAATGTATTAAATATATTATTTCGCACATTTCTTCATTTTAAAGAACAACACTTGGAGCAACTTGGGTACACATGACCCCAAAATTCTCATAACTTCAGTGTACTGCACAACGATCACGAGAATCATTTGCATACTACTTTCCGAAAAACTTACTTTTTCAACCAAAACGATGTTGTTATGACCGTAATATATTTAATGAAAATATTTTCATACTACAAAAGTTAAAAGAAATTACCGACACGAAGTAAGCTAGTCGGTTCTCACACTCATTTATATTTAACGTTTCTTGTAAAGTATGAAGTATTTTGCAAATTGCTAAACTCAAAATTTCGCTGTGCGACATAAATGGTATTGCCTTTTTCTTTACTTACCCATGTGCACATACCGACTCATCATCGACTAAATTGCTATTTATACCTTTGTTTTGAAATCACGAAAACCCCCGTAACACACACTCGAGGTCACCATGCATAAAACTCTACTTGAAATTGAAGGCTATTCACTCAAACAAGGTCTATTGTTTAACTCACCCAACTTATCATTGACACTCTATTTCCAACCAGTGGTTACCCTCTCAACCTTCTAACACTTGTTATACATGCCTTCCAAGGCTCACTTACTCAACCATTTCATTCTATTCCCGTCTTGATCAAACATCTTACATTCTATTTCCTCACATTTTAATCCACTTATTTAAGGTTGTCTCAGCGGACTTTCATGAGTCCCTGCCAGTTCCAGATTGTCCTTCTAATCCTCAATCATTTACCGATAGGTCCTCCAAAGAATTGAAAGATCTTAGTAGCATTTTTACCATCATTATGTTTTAAAACAAAGGATAACCCTGAAAAATGGTTATATGAATATAGACACACGAAACATACTTTACCGATCATTAGTCACTGGAACAATTTAGAAACAAGTATGCTTATGTAACAATATATTCATAATATCAGTAGCTAATTGAGATTGTGAATATATCATACATGAGAATCCTCATTACCGTCGTTACCGTACTAATTTCACATATTTCTGTCGACCCTAAAGACATCCCGTCTTAATACTTCTACCCAATCTCATGATTCATAACTTAAGTCATCTCAGCTTAAGTCTAAGTACCTCCTTATCATACTTAGTTCACTTAAACTAAAGCTCTGCTACCAACTTGTAACACCCCAAAACAGGGGTTAACAAAAACTTCCATAAAACGGAAGAGTGGTACACATTACTAAAGTGAAAGTGTACATAATCATCATTTCAAAACCATTAATACAAATATTTAGTTAATGCATAACCACTAATAGGCTACTTGCTTGATTTAACACTACTTATAGCAATCCAATATCAAAAGGATGCCGGGAAGTTCTAATATCAATCTTCCAATTCTTTAACTCTCCAACATTGATCCCATGCTCACACCCCGTACTAAACCTTCTTGTGTCCGGAACCACTAATATCTGTAACACATAAAACACATAGCAAGTGTTAGGCTTTTAAAGCCTAAGTGAGGTTTACATATAATACATAGAGTATAATCATAGCATGTAGGAATAACAATTCGATATAGTCACAAATTGGATTCCATGGAGAAGGCCCATAATGCTACCCAGTTACATCATAATCGAAGATATACCTTGATCGGCACCCCACGGTAGCGTCACAAGGCATAACCCAACGGAAAACCCCACGGTATCCGAGGGCATGAATCAATTACACTTACCCCACGGTGTGTAAGAATATATCCTCCAATGCCTACTAGGTGCTCCTCCAATTATGTGAATACCAAATATGTTAATCCAAGTAATATTTAAAGCATATTAATCACTTAACAATGGTCCAACCATTTAACATAATCAATACTACTTCCATGTAGTTCATATACATCCATATGTATAAAATCATATTCTATATGCAATCAATGATAAACATCAATGTTTACAATTCAATAATAGGTCCATATTGACCATTAAGCCATCATTACCTCATTAAGACATAAATTAAGCCATCATCATAATCACATACCCATGATGTAAAATCAAATCCAAACCATTAACACTAACATTTACCATGGCATTCTAAGAAGTAAAACACAATTAATCCACCATAACTTACTTGAACTCTTCTTGTTTCCCTCTTAACCATTAAGAGCTTATACATCAAGATTTCTCATTAATCATACCAAAATCAAGATAAAGAATGGTAAATAAGTGTAATACAATCAATTAATTACAAGTTACTCACCTTTAATCTTCAATTGAAATAACCCTAATCTTGAAGTCTTGAACTTAATTTCTCCAACAAAAAGATGAATGATGCAAGCCCTAATTGAAGTTTAATTGGTAAGATTCATATAACACTTACTTGAATTAGATTAGGATTAAGAGATGTGAGTTACCTTAGGATTTAGATGAAGAAATCGTCTGAAGAGTCTTAAGAGCAAAAAACCTGATTTTTGAGAGTTCTAATTGAAAGAGTGATGACTAAGGACCAAAAGGTGGGTTTTAACCCCCTTTTAACACGTCAGGTGCTCGGAGCCAGCGCCCGAGCCAGTGCATCGGCGCCACCATCCGCGCCAACCTCTGTTCGCTTGTTTCTCGTTTTCCACTAATTTGGCCGTAACTTCTTCGTTAGAACTCCGTTTTTGCTCCGGAAAGAACCGTTGGACTCGTATTCAAATTACCCATCCAACTAATCCATAAAATCTAATATTTAACTTTATCATCTATTTTTCATTAATTTCCTTAAGGAATAAACTTACGAATTTCTATCGGAAGTTCTCAAATAACAAGTAGCAATCACGGAAATTACTTAGGAAATCAATTATAATCTAAGAAGTCAAAATATAAAGAAATAATAGGACTATTATTACTCACAACGATTTTCCGGGTGTTACAATATGATTTGATACATATGGATGTATATGAACTACATGGAAGTAGTATTGAATATGTTAAATGGTTGGACCATTGTTAAGTGTTAAATATGCTTTGAATGTTATTTGGATTAACATATTTGGTATTCACATAATTGGAGGAGCACCTAGTAGGCATTGGAGGATATATTCTTACACACCGTGGGGTAAGTGTAATTCATTCATACCTTCGGATACCGTGGGGTTTTCCATTGTGTTATGTCTTGTGACAAAACCGTGGGGTACCGATCAAGGTATATCTTCGATTATGATGTAACTGGGTAGCGATATGGACCTTCTCCATGGAATCCAATTTGTGAATGTATCAAATTGTTATTCCTACATGCTATGATTATGCTCTATGTGCTATGTGTAAACCTCACTTAGGCTTTAAAAGCCTAACACTTGTTATGTGTTTTATGTATTACAGATTTTAGTGGTTCCGGACACAAGAAGGTCTAGAACGGGGTTGTGAGCACGGGATCATTGTTAGAGAGATAAAGATTGGAAGATTGATGATAGAACTTTCCGACATCCTTTTGATATTTGATTGTTATAGTAGTGATCAAATAAGCTAGTGGTCCAATAGTAGTTATAATTAACTAAATCTTTGTATTAATGATTATGTAATGTTAATTAGGTATACTTTTACTTTAGTAATGTGTACCACTCTTCCGTTTTATGGAAGTTTTTGTTAACCCCTGTTTTGGGGTGTTACAGTTTTCTTCATTTTCGTACTTTAACTTTCTACACACTGTTTTGGATCGAAAACCCATTTTCTGTTGGTTTTTGATTAAAACTTGAAGTTCTAAAGTTGCTCAGAATAGCCTCGCGAACCTACCCACCAAATTTCAGCCTCATTCGATCTGTTTTGAAGATTCAACCTTGAATCTTCATACATATCGCAATCCACTAACCTTCATCATTGTCGCAATCGTCTATTGCGACTTGGCTCCCAAATCGCAATCGTCTATTGCGACTTGCCCCAAATCGCAATCCTCTATTGCGACTTGCCCCAAATCGCAATCCATTACACTTTGAACAGTACCAAATCGCAACCTTCAGTTGCAACTTTCTTACCTGTTGCGATTTCATTTGTTGCGACTTCAATCATTGCGACTTCAGTGCAATTGCGACTTCTTTTGGGTTGCAACTTTGAGTGTGTTGAGACATAAACTTGAAAATTAAAAGTAACTCCTAATCAGATTAATCAGATTTTAACGATCAACAACAAGTAATCGAATATGACTGCAAGAGATATTTTAACAATTGGGTCGAAGGACAAACCACCGGTTCTTTTTCCCAAGGAATTTAAAATATGGAAAGATCGGTTCATGGACTATGTAGAAAGACAAGAGAACGGAGAATTCATTTCTAATTCTTTGATTAATGGGCCAATGGGAAAAATAACAAGAAGAGGGATTCTTACTGACGGGGATCCAATTCCTGAATGGGTTGAAGTTTTACCAATTCACTATGATGTTGATCAGAAAAAGCTGCATTATGGAGACAAAATGGCAAAGTCCCTCATAATTCAAGCATTGACAAATGATATTTACCGAAAGGTAGATAGCAAGAATCACTCCGGGAAAGCCATGTTCGATGAGTTGACAAAACTTTATCAAGGTTCTGAGATTGAAAACCAGATGAGAATTTCCAATGCAATTAATCTTTTTGAGAGCTTTAAACAGAAAGATGGTGAAGCTCTTGATTCCATATATGACCGTTTCACTACTATCTTGAACGAGCTGAACAGATACAGCATCAACAAGTCTATAATTGAGCATAATGTAAAGTTTCTGAATGTACTTCAACCTGAGTGGAAGAAGTATGCTCATCGGATGAAACAAAATACCAAGTTGGATGTTTTGCCTCTTCAAGAGATGTATGAAACTTTGAAACAAGATGAAGAAGATGTTGATGCTAAGAGAGCCAAGAAGAAGAAGAAAGAGAAGAAAGAAGAGAAGAGAGAGGTTAAGGAAGAAGAGATAGATCCACTCGCTTTACTGTCTAACAGAAATTACTCCAAGATTGTGGGTAATCAGTCTGATGAAGAACAGAATGAAGCAGGTGCGATAGATGAGATTGAAAGCATGAAGAACTCTTTGGCACTTCTTACCAGGTCGTTTCAGAGACAGTTTGGAAAAAGCCCTGGGTCTAATAATCAAAGATATTCTTCGGGTTCAAAGAATTTTGAACACAAGGCAAATGTTGAGTCTAGCAGGAGGTTTGATGACAAGAAAGTTGAGTATAAGAGAGAGGAGTATCAGAAACCGGAAGAGAAAAAGGTATTTGAGAAGAAGGAGGAAGCTCCAAAATGCTACAACTGCGGAAAGACTGGTCACTTCTCTAAAGAGTGTTGGAAGCCAAAAGTCAGGGATTCTACGTACTACAAGAACAAGTTGCTGCTTGCCGAAAAGAAAGAATCGGGGATAGCACTGTTGGTCGAAGAAGAATACTGGCTAGATATGTCTGATGATGAAGCTGAAGGTGAGAAAGCTGCTCAGACTAAGATGTGCTTCATGACCAAGAAAACTGATAGTGAAGGTTCAGAGTCTACTTCCAATGAGGTACATTCTGATCTTTACAATCAATTCTTTACTCAACAAGCTTGTTTAACAAAAAGATTAGAAAACCTAACAAAAGACCAGGAAAGAGCAGACGAGATAATTTCCACTCAAAAGGCTATAATAATAGATCAAGAAAGTAAAATTAAAGTTTTTGAAAAGAAAAAGGCCGAATTTGAGATTGGTCATGCGTATTTTGAAGACAGAATACTGAACTATCGGATAAATTGCTGAGCTTGGAAGTTAAGAATAGCGAGTTTGAGAGCCTTTTGCATGCTTACAAAGACAGAAATGATGAGTTATGTGAAAATGTCAAGGATCTGGAAAATAAATTGTACAAAGCAGGTCAAACTGAACAAACAATTCACATGCATAAACCAAATAAGTTCAGATATTTCAACTCAAAGTGGGGAATCGGGTATGACAATCCACAATACCTGAGCAATGCTTTATCAAAATCTCCCACTTTGTATAAATTTGAATGGATTGAACTTGCCGTATATTCAAAGTTTCAAATCAAGTGTCTTAAGATGGATGGTGAAGACTATGAAGCGGAAGAAGAAATAAAAAGGAAAACAACAGTTAAAATGCAACTTCCTTTTTGGTATGGTCCAGACAATGCAAAGGCATTGAATAATAAGAAAACCTTACCAAACAATTACTTTGAGAGTCATGTTGTTAAAGAACCGGAGGAAAAAGGAAATACTCAAAAGGATATTACTGACAAACCAGTTTTTGAAGGTAAAAGATACTTTCCACCAATGGTTCTTGAACAAAAACTCATGGACCTCGAAAGCAAGATCCAAAGCAACATTCAAGAAGTCAGAAATGACGAGAAGCTTGCTTTTGAGATTGAAAAGGAAGTTTTGCTCACTGTATTTTCAGAAAGCTTAAAGGAAATGAAAACCAAACTTGAGGAAATATTTGAAGAAAAGGCTTTAAAAGAGAAACAATCTTCAGATTCAGATGTTTCCTCATGCAAAGCTTTTATAGGAAATGCTATTTTGAGAGACTGGACAACCAATGACCAAGATGATTTTGAACCTTGGGATTTGGAAAATCAGTTTGATAAAGATCCTCCTATATATTTTCCTACGGAAGAAGATAAAATATTTCAGAAAGAATTTAATGACTTTCTTTTTCCCAAGTCTGATGATATTGGTAATCCATCTTATGATACTGATACTGATTTTGAAAGCGATAATGTTGGTAAGGACAAAGGTAAAGATGTGTGTTAAGCACCTGTTCAATTTGATTTCTGTGCCAAACTTCCAGATCATTCTGACTTTCTAATAAAAGAAGAGGAACCCGAAAAGATTATCTTGGAAGGGGAATCTTCAAAATCAGCTGAGAAAATCTCTGTTAATGATGATCATTCTAAATCCAAATCAAAACCATCATTACAGAAAAAGAAAAGAAAAACCAAAAGAAAGAAGCATGTTAACTCTTTTCAGACTCAATATTCAAAAGCTTACAACTCTTATTTGTCTGGTTTTTCAGATCGTAATTTGAGAAACAATACGCGTCTTGAGTGGAGAATAAAGGAGTCCGCACAGGATGTGGCCCAGATCGAATCATCCCACTCTACTTTAAATGTTTTAAATTCCAAGAAAGACAATTTTGTTTCGAATGTTATTAATTATGAGGTTGGCAATAGACGAAAACTTGTAGTTCCTTACAAGGTTTATTCAATGCGACAACTGATTAATTTGGCACGAGATCAAATTTGTTGTGCTTCTTGTGGTGTGGATGATTTTATCTGCAAATCTGACTATAATCGTTGGTTTTATTCAAATGCTTATATTAAAACCGGTTATAAAAAGCAAAATGTTAAATCCAAGCCTACTAACCTAAAAGGACCCGATTGGCAGTGGGTACCTAAAACCGTTTAATTTCCATGTTGCAGCCCAGTCATGTATGGTATTTAGATCCAGGCTGCTCAAAGCACATGACTGGAAGAAAAGAGTTGCTAGTTAATTTTGTTGAACAAGACTGTGGAAAAGTGAAGTTTGGAAATGATCAATATGCTTCAATTTTGGGTTATGGGGATATTGTAAAAGATAATGTGCGAATTACAAAAGTCAATTACGTCGAGGGCTTAGGACACAACTTGTTTAGTATAGGTCAATTTTGTGATAAAGACCTAGAAGTCCATTTCAAGAAGACCTGTTGTGCTGTTCTTACCGACGGAGGAGATGAGCTTCTGGTTGGTTCTAGAAAATCTAATCTGTACACCATTGATCTATCAACACTCAAGCCCAAGACTGATGTATGTTTGATGTCAAAAGCGACGTTAGAGAAAAGCTGGTTATGGCATAGACGACTATCTCATCTTAATTTTCGCTATATTCAAAAGTTGATTTTGGGTGATTTAGTCATAGGTCTACCAGTTCTGTCATTTGAGAAGGATAATTTCTGTATTGCTTGTGAGAAGGGGAAGATGAAGCGTGCTCCTCATCCACCGAAACCCGAACCCAGCACCAGCAAAGCTCTAGAAATACTTCATATGGATCTCTGCGGTCCGATGCAGACTCAAAGTATTAGTGTCAAACGTTACGTGTTAGTTGTCGTCGATGATTACTCGAGATACACATGGGTCAAGTTCCTACGCTCAAAGGATGAAACTCCTGACTTGATCATCTCGCTAATCAAACAGCTTCAAGTGAATCGCCAACAAACAGTTCAGACTGTTAGATCAGATAATGGGACAGAATTTAAAAACAGAACTCTTGATGACTTCTTTAAGTCATTGGGAATTACTCATCAATATTCTGCGGCCAGAACACCTCAGCAGAACGGTGTAGTTGAAAGACGTAACCGTACACTAGTTGAAGCGGCCAGAACGATGCTTTCTTATGCTGATCTACCTCTGTTTCTGTGGGCTGAAGCTGTTGCAACGGCATGCTATACACAAAACCGCTCAATCATACATCGACGGTTTGGCAAGACTCCATATGAATTGGTTAATAATAGAAAACCTGTTATACACTATTTTCGTGTTTTTGGATGCAGGTGCGTGGTGCTGAATGATAAGGATAACCTGAATAAATTCAGTCCTAAGGGTATTGAGGGTTTCTTTATCGGATACTCGCTCACGTCAAAAGCATACAGAGTCTACCTCAAATCTTCCAGAACTGTGATGGAAAGCATTAATGTCAAATTTGATGAATCTGAAGCTATGGCTTCTGTGCAAAACAGTACAGAACCCGCAATATCAGGAATTCTAGCATCTGGACAATTTCGTCCAATGATGACTAGATCTTCAAACAAGGATCAAGCTTCCACTTCTAATTCTAATCCTAGTGAACTTGATGTTTTGTTTGAACACTTTTATGATGACTATTTTAACACTAATATATCCTCTTCATCTGTAAATGACAGGATTCAAGTTGAAACCCCACCAGTACAATCTAATATGTCAGGCCCTTCACCGGTTCTGACTACACCGAATACTGGTACAACTACTCCTGTAACTTCTCCAAGGAACATAGCAACGGCATCTCCACAAGCTAGATCACATGCATCTACAAGTGGTGCTTCTTCATCTGGAACGTCTTCGATTATCAGTGATCAGGGTAATACCAACATTCCTGAAAGATCAACCGAATCAGTTCCCGAGACTATACCGATTGTCAATCCTGACAAGCAACCCGTCTCTCATCCGGAACCGACGCTGACGATTGAGTTGAACTTTGATAAGGATCCCTCACTTGTAGACCCCAATGAAGGTGCTGTATCTCTCCATCCACACTCTACTAAGTGGACACGCAGTCACCCAATTGATCAGGTGATTGGTGATGTATCTGAACCAGTAAAGACAAGATCCACTTCCACAACCGCAAATGAAGTATTATACGCACTCTTCTTAAGCCAAATTGAACCCTCAACAGTTCAACAAGCTTTAGAAGATCCTGATTGGTTGGTTGCGATGCAAGAAGAGCTGAATCAGTTTGAAGCATTGAAGGTGTGGAGACTAGTTCCGCGACCCAAAGGTAAGACAGTTATCGGTACCAAGTGGGTCCTAAAGAACAAGAAAGATGAAGACGGAGTAATTGTGAGAAACAAGGATCGTTTAGTAGCAAAAGGGTATAGGCAATAGGAAGGGATAGATTATGACGAGACGTATGCGCCGATTGCTCGTCTTGAGGCAATTCGGATGTTTCTTGCGTATGCTGCTTTTAAGAACTTCACCGTCTATCAAATGGACGTGAAGACCGCTTTCTTGAACGGTGTCCTTAAGGAAGAAGTATACGTGTCTCAACCAGAAGGCTTTGTGGACAAAAATCATCCAGATCATGTCTACATTCTTGACAAAGCCCTCTACGGTCTCAAGCAAGCCCCTCGTGCCTGGTATGAAAAATTATCTACCTCTCTACTAAACGCTGGCTTTGTGAAAGGTAAAATCGACACAACTTTGTTCACTCTACGTAAAGGAGGTGATATTCTTTTAGTTCAGATTTACGTTGACGATATTATTTTTGGTTCGACTAACCCTGGACTTTGTACTTGGTTTTCGGGCATTATGATGACTCAATTCCAAATGAGTATGATAGGAGAGATTAATTTCTTTCTCGGATTACAAGTCAAACAATTTTCAACTGGTATCTTTATCAATCAGTCGAAGTATGTGTTTGACATCTTGAAGAAATTCAAGATGGAAAACTGTACGTCGATCGGTACGCCTATGGCCTCTGTATCTAAGTTAGGTCCAGATCCAGACGGTATTGATGTTGATGTCAAGCTTTATAGAGGAATGATCGGGTCTCTAATGTACCTAACAGCTAGTCGTCGAGATATAATGTTTTCAACTTGTCTTTGTGCTAGATTTCAAGCCAATCCCAAAATGTCACACCTCGGAGCCGTCAAGAGAATCTTTCGGTACTTGAAAGGCACTCCGTACCTTGGACTGTGGTATCCCAAGGGAACCGGGTTCGAACTTTCTGCATATTCAGATGCTGATCACGGAGGAAACATGTTGGACAGAAAGAGTACTTCTGGGCATGTTTAGTTTTTGGGTGACAAGCTTGTGAGTTGGTCATCAAAGAAACAAAATTGTGTTTCAACTTCAACCGCGGAAGTAGAGTACGTTGTCGCGGCAAGTTGTTGTTCACAAGTTCTTTGGATGAAGACCCAACTCATAGACTATGAGTATAAATACGAGAAGATCCCCATTTACTGCGACAGTAAAAGTGTTATCGCTATATCTGCTAATCCTGTCCAACATACCAAAACCAAACACATCGACATCAGGTATCATTTCATAAAAGATCATCTTGAGAAAGGAACTGTTGAGTTATATTTTGTTACACCTGAGTTTCAGCTTGCCGATCTTTTCACCAAAGCCTTGGATGAAAAGCGTTTCAATTTTCTCGTATCCAAGCTCGGCATGCTTAATATGAAAGTTTAAATCTCATATATTAAGTATATAATAGACGAAAATATTTGTATCTTAATCTAGAACTTGCTTCTAGATTAATACACTAAAATTTAAATCATATTCTATTTTTAATATATGTTAATTAAATTGTCATATTCTCATTGTATCATAAGTATTTTTCAATTCGTTCTTCTTTTCTCAATTCTTAATCGCATTATCTCTGATCTGTTATGATATCTGTTTCTGCACGAAAGGTATATTCCTGGTTTCAGGGGGAGTTATAGTACATATCATATGCACAAATTTAGGGGGAGTGTGCATAACTGCTAGATCATGTGCGTGTAGCTACATTGTTTATCTGTTTCCGAGGAGTGAAGGTAAGTATTCTATTTTTTTTTTTAAAAACACTATCTCTTAAATGATGAAAACAATTTTTTTTGAAAAATCTTTGCATCATTTAAGGGGGAGTGAAAAATGTGTTTAAAATCCTTGAGTGCTTAATCAGTTGGAAGTTGGACATCTTCCAATGTGCTAAAATCCTTTCAATTATTTTTTAAACTGAAAAATGTCAAAGTGTTATTAAAATCGCAACTCACACTTGTGATTTCACATGTGAACGGTGAGAGATCGCAGCCTTCTATTGCGACATCTCAATGGGCTTAATTTTTTCCAAATCGCAACCGTACACTGCGATTTCAGGGTATGAACAGTGCCATGTCGCAACCATGGACTGCGACTTGACAATATGAACAGTGCCATGTCGCAACCATGGACTGCGACTTGACAATGTGAACAGTGCCAAATCGCAACTATACATTGCGACTTCATCATGTGAACAGTACCAAGTCACAACCTTCTGTTGCGACTTGATCTTTTGTCATCTCGTAGCTTGTTCACTGCGACTTGATGACACGTGGCAGGTCAAACCTTGGACCAATCATTTGCTGCCATGTGTCCCCGAATTCAAATCGTATAAAATCTAGGGTTTTGACTTTTCAACCATATCTCAACCCAAAACCTTAAACCCTACCCAAATCTCTCTCAACTGACTTCTCGATTCAAGGCCGATTTCGTGTTTCTGATCCGTTCAATCCTCTCAGATCTTCATCGAGGTATCTTTTCTTGAATCTCAGTCGTTTTTATCCGCAATATCGCATGCTACAGTTCGATTTTAGGTTTTAGGTTCGACTTTATTGGAATCTGCTAAATCGATGTGTCCTTGTTGTTGGTTAGGACTTTTAGATGCTTAGGGTTTGTTCTCGATGGTAGTACGAGCCTTGTAGTGTAGGTTTTAACATGTTTTGAGCGAAAAAGCAGAAATCTGGGTTGAACACTTAGGGTTTTAGTTCAGTGTTCATCCAAGTCGCAACCAACTGGCATTCAAATATTCAAGCATGTCGCAGTGGTCATGTATTCAACCATGTCGCAATGGTCTGTTGCGACATGGACCAAATCGCAACCTTGTGCTGCGACTTCACCATGTATCTTCTTTGCATTGCGACATCGCAATGGCCTGCGACATGTTCTTTCTTGTTGATTGCGACTTGCCCATGACTTAGGAAATTTTTAAAAAAAATTTAAGGCAAAATCCAATTTTGGCACTATTCTAAACTGTTAAGTGGTACAGATGGCTGATCATGATGGAAATGACTCGGATGACAACACCATCATCCGTTCACATCGTTCATCACATCCGTCAGTCAATGCCCATGATATGGACGAAGAGATCTTTCCGAGCACTAATACGGTGCAATTTCTGCCCAACAACCATCATCTAGATCTCGCGGTTTCCTTCGACTACGGTGTCATACTAGAGATTCTTCGCGGTCACCCTTTACTGACTGCTTTGACTAGAGTCGAGCTTGTGCCTGCGATCTATCTTAAACAATTCTGGAGTACACTGTTATACCATCCAACCGCCAGAGTACCACATTTCACTGCCAAACTAGACCACTTCGATGTCCGACTCACTCTAAGGGGACTCAGCCGGTCTCTAAATCTCCCGAGTGAGAATCTTCAGGATCCGGTTCCTGAATCTCAACTCTATGCTGACGTTCGAAGTTTGGGTTATCAGCCTCCAACGAATGCCCCACTTACTGGCTCATCCACTTTCAGACGGAACTACCTACCGAGAATATACTACTCCATATGCTCAATCTTCAACCGTTGCATGACCTCAAAGCATACCGGACTAGACAAGACAAACCTATCCACACTGCGCATGTTTCATGCATTCGTCTTTAACCACAACATCAACTATGCCATCTTGATATGGAACGAGATCGTTGAGCTTGTCGCGAATCAGTTAAAACCAAAGGTGAGACGAAACTTCGTACCATTTCAGCGATTCTTCCAGATCTTGATTCATCAAGCTATGGTAGACAACGATCAGATACCAAGATGAGATAATCACCCTAGAGGCCTAAGCCAGTATATGCACTATCTCAGGATGCCCAAGCAGATCAACTTTGCTCACATCGCCGTTCTACGTGAAGATCTACTTGCATATGCCGACCAACAGTCCAGGGTAGTTAGGCAATATAGGATAGATAATGCATTGATGGTCTATCCAGAACCGGAAGGACCTCCCCACGATGCTATCCCTTTAGGTGGTGAGGAAGTCCAAGTCGAGGGGGTTCAGGAACATGGGGGTGTTCCTGAACAACGAGGGGTGAGGAGAACGAAAAGAAACAGAGTTGGGAGAAGATTACGGACTGTTGGTCATGCATCCTCTTCCAGACGAGCTCAACTACCACCTCGACCTCCTCCTACACAGATATTTGATGATAATGTCTCATGGGATGAAGCTTATGCAGCTGCCTCATCTCCTGATGATGATGCAGTCAATCAAGACGATGAGGTAGAACCTTTCTTTCCTGCCTTTGATGATGATGATGATGACTCAGGTCATGACCCCTTGGTGCAATTAATTCGTAGACATATGGGAAAAAGACCACGTATTGTGAGTTCGGATACTGAGACCACTCGGAACACCAAACTTCTCGACACTGCTAATGATGCTGCGGGTCCTTCATCTGTAAACGTAGAAGTAGAAAATCAAGAAGAAGTAGAAAAGGTAGTTAGTGGTGAGAATGAGGGGAGAAAAGAAATGAGTGAAGCTGTGAAAGAGTCAGATAAAGTTTTAACTACTGACTCTCCCCAAACCGATCCAAGCCGGGTAGCCACATCTTCTACCAACGAGCGTACGTCGCCGTTGTGTATTGAACAAGTCGTGGTCCGCCCAGCCATGCATCGAACAGCCCCACTCAGCCACTCATCGGCATCTCAATTTGCCGATGTTTCATTTTCCACAGGGGATCAAGCTCAACTGCTATCGGCGATACAATCGGTATCTGCTGGTATTGAAACAGGTAGGCTCCTGCCCCGGCCACCGCCTTTTATTCCACGCACATTGAGTCTAGAACCATTTGGTAGAACATCCTTTCCTAGGACACAATTGCTGGAACAACACCAAGTTGCGGGCTTTCGTGCCCCAACCGGAACACCCAGAGTAAGGCCGCCATTCGTTGGTGCCTCACGAGGACAGGGTGGAAGTCCTGTCATGGTCAACACTTTGCCAGCCATGAGCACAGGTAGTACGGTTGCTACAACCGCTACTTCAACCGGGTACCTAAGTGGTCCGGAAGTTAGCTCAATTTTCCCTAATTTTCCTCATGAACAGGTTGTACAGATGCTCGGGCCACGTCCTCATTTTATTACTCTACCATTACTGGCTTCTGCATTAGGTACAGTTGATAGATCATACAAGCAACACCGTGCACAAATGCAGAAATCTGTTGATAAGTTAGCATCTGAAATCAGCCGAGCCATAAAGGGCAAACACATAGCTGAATCATCATCCACTCCTCAAGAACAACCATCAGAAGCTCAACCAGACTTACAAAATCCATCATCTATCCCACTACACCTTATACCTGAAGACCAGCTTAAATCTGAGCTGTTATCTCGCCTTCTAGCTAAAAGCGACTCGAGTACATCTGGAGAAGTTGACTTAGTTTCCTTACTTTGTCAACATACACCACCTCCAACCCAACCTCAAACTTCATCATCCACCGATACACAACTTCTTCTTGCAAAACAACTTGAGAAGCTTACCAACTCTGTCACAGATATGACTAATGCCGTGATGCATGGATTCACCAACATCAGTAACCGGCTCAAAGTTGTAGAAGAAAGATGTGGTATTGAATCAGAAGTCTCTCAGAAAAGAATACATGATGATCAGGATCCGCCTGATCAACATGAGGGGGAGACGAGAGCAGGGGTTGGAGAGACTAGTGTTGCTGCTGCTACTGGCAATGTTAATGAATCAGAAGCTGGGGGAAATACAGGTGAAGGTGGAGCGGCGACTGATGTTGTTCAGAATGTTGATACAGAAATGCTTGTTCGAGCTGATGTCATAGCTGGGGTTGAAAAGCCTGCGGCTGTTGACAATAGAACAGAGGAAGAAAGAATGGCAGATGAATTCGTACGAGATTATATCTATATTGACTCTGAGGAAGAACCAGAGCAACTCAACTACAAGATTAAAGAAGAGATGATAGAAGCTCTGGATGAATTGGATTTTGACTTTGAAACTGGGGATCAGGATTTGGATATCGAGTCTGAAGATGATATTCTGACAGCGGTAGAAGATGCTCCGACACAGGTTGATTCTGCAGGTCCAATCTCAGACACTCCACAGTTAGAAGATGTAGCAGGTCCAAGCTCAGGTACTTTAGTTTCACAAACACTGTTTGTACCTGATGGAAAGATCAGAGATAAAGTACTTGAAGCAGAACTCAGTTTCTTCCAAGTTATTATTGATGCTGAACCAAGGTATGTAGCCACTGGAGAGAGAGTATCAATCCAAACTCCCTATCTAGAAACCTTGAGAAAAGAACTGTATGTACGGGATGTTCAGCGGATCAACTTGGAGAAAGTATATGGGATTGAAGACTGGCCATCGCTGAAGAAGATCGAATTTCTATACGTCATGAAGAACAAAGACAAAGGATCAGAAGCCGTCAAGTCAGATAACATGATTATGAAGGTGCTGAAAGTTGAATCTAAGAAGATGTTTGATGTCTTCTATCCTGAGTTCACAGTCTTGAGATCAGACGGGTCTGAATGCGTATTTTCTGAAGCTGATTTCAAGAGTCTGAGACTGAATGATCTTCTGAGCCTTTACAACAGTCTTAATGTCCATCCAGAGAAGAAGCGTCCAGAGTATAGAATTCAATACAGTGCTGCCTTTCGAAGTGTAAAGAAGTTTATGAAGAATATTCTGAAGTATTCTTACCTCACTGACTTCCAGATGGGTTTGGAATCTTTTCAAACTCAAGTGAACCTAAAAAGACCAAAAATACGCTTATCTGATATTCAAGGTATCCCCGCCTACACTGTACTGAACAAGCCTGAGCTCGGGTTGTTTACGTTGATACTGACTCAAAGAAAAGGTTTATGAGAGTTATTGAGATCAACAAGTACTGTGAGGGTACTTTGAAGATTATTCTGTTTCACTTGGAAAGTAAGCTTCGTCTGGATGCGAATGGAGATGTAATGCTCACTGACAAAGAAAAGAACCTGATCAACGAAGTGTTGAAAGCTATCTCATACCGGAAAGACTACCGCCTTGAACTGCGAAGATTCGAGATCATCTTTGGTATTCGGAAGAAGAATGTGACCCCGGTGGGCGTCTAAATCGTTTGCTCTACATTGGTACAAAGGGGGAGAATGTTAGTGCTTAAATGTTTATTGTACCAAGTAGAGGGACCATTTTTGTAATAGGGCTATTCTATACCCTAGGTATATAATGTTTGTTTCCTTCCCTTTTGGGAAATAGGTCATCTACTACACACACTAGCCACACACACAAGTATTTTGTTCTTCATTGTATTGTGAGCTATTGGGAGATTATTGAATATAGAGATGGCCAATTTAATGTTCTTTGATTGATTACTTGTTTCTGGGATCACAAATACACATCTTAGTTTTAAGTAGACCAACTATAATCAAACATATAGTTTTCCATTCAATGTACAATTTATCGGCCAATGTCATTTATTCCAAGATTGGCCAAACGGTGAAAAGTCTCACGACTTCATTTGAACAGTTTTATCTTTCAAAACCAAATGCCATAATAATTATCTTTTAGAGAGTTTATATAACCAACAAAGGCATTTTCCTCAAGTATTGGCACTTCTTATCAATAATATTACCAAATCAATGAAATCTTCATTAATCCACAACCCAACGTAAAACTATATTTATGAGGTTCGTACAAATCATTCTTACAATATAGGTAAAGCCACATTAATAACACTTTAAAGAGAATAAAGCATTTAGTTTATCAAAAAAAAGGCAAAAGCCCCAAATCAGCCAAAGTAATCCAAACTCATCAAATAAAGGGAATATGTTAAGGGGAAAGTTTGGGAGGCAAAAATTTAGCATTTTGGAATATATGAAGTTTTAAGAAACAAGTAGAAAAAACGCACACCAAGGTGATTGTTGGTGATTTTAGTGAAATCATCGGTCCATTTTGTGTAGTTGGATTCACAAAGGTAATAATGGGGTTGTTAGCTAAGCTATAACATGAGTTAGGAGGTGTGGAGTGCACACTCGTGTAAGCTAACTAGAACCCGGGATTGTTGGACGGTTAAAATCGACAAGTTACAAAGTGGTTTCTTGAGCTGGGCGCCGGGGCCACTTGTGGCGCTACTTATCTAGCGCGAGAAGTAGCGTCGGGCTCTGGAATGTTGCCCGCGCCCCTTTTGGCGCTACTTATCTAGCGCGGGAAGTAGCGCCGGGCTCTGGAATGTTTCCCGCGCCCCTTTTGGCGCTACTTATGTAGCGCGGGAAGTAGCGCCGACGTCAGGGATTCTTTCTCTTTTGTAACTCTCATTTTGTAACCGACGTCATTATGTCCACAATCAAATCTCATTAATTGAGATGATTATTTCCTGAAACAATACAGCGTAGGTTACATTTCTAAAGTGTATATATATGAATCGATTAGTGCCTTAATCGATACACCGAAACAAAGAGATTATCCCCTAGAGAATTTCGTGATACCCAGGCATATAGGGTCGAAATATCTCTTACGGAAAGCGAGCTCTCACGCGATCTCTGCGTTTTATCCAAGTTGTTACGATCACCAATTCCTCATCTCTTCCCCGGTCTCCCCCAACAATCGTAAGAGATATTTACTTATCACGAGAGAGATGGTGAATGATCAGTCCGTGAGAGACATGACTTCCAAGTTCACAAAACTTGAGAAGTTTGAAGGCGTGGATTTCTGTAGGTGGCAGAAGAAGATGCATTTCTTGTTGACAACGTTGAAGGTGGTGTATGTGCTAAGCACCCCGATACCGGAGCTGATGGAGAACGAGACGCTGGAGGTTACCCGGCGTCGCGGAAAGTGGGAGAATGACGACTACATCTGTCGTGGCCACATCTTGAACGGTATGTGTGACTCCCTCTTCGATATTTATCAAAATGTGGAATCCTCCAAAGAGCTATGGGATTCTCTCGAGTCCAAATACATGGCCGAGGATGCTTCTAGTAAGAAGTTCCTCGTGAGTAATTTTAATAATTACAAAATGGTGGACTCAAGGCCGGTGATGGAGAAATACAATGAGCTCCTTCGCATTTTAGGCCAATATGCTCAACATAATATGAAGATGGACGAATCCATCTCCGTATCAAGCATTATTGATAAACTGCCCCCCTCTTGGAAAGACTTTAAACATATGTTGAAACACAAGAAGGAAGAGTTGTCTCTTGTACAACTCGGTAGTCACTTGCGCATAGAGGAATCTCTTCGGGCGCAAGAGGCTGAGAAACCTAAGATTAAAGAGGTTTCCGCACCTTCGGTGAACATGGTGGAAGAGGGGAAAACTAACAAGTTCAAAGGAAAACGGAAGTTCAATGATGCTAAGAAAGGGCCCAATAAAAAGGTTACTTTAACCTGTTGGACCTGTGGGATGACCGACCATCTCAAGCGGGATTGTCGGGTTGTCAAGAATAAGGGTGGAGCAAGCACGAGTGGAAGTGGGAAAGGATCCAAGGATCAAAACCCACGGCAAGGTCAGTTTCTTGACTTTGGTTTTAATTCAAATTTGGATTATGTGCCACTGATATCCGAATCATTTTATGTGCAGGATGATGATGTTGCTTGGTGGATCGACTCGGGTGCTACAAGTCATGTGTGCAAAGATCGCCGTTGGTTCACTTCTTTGGAACCGGTTGAAGACGGATCAATGCTTCGCATGGGGAACGAGTCGATGGCTCCCATTCTTGGAAGAGGCTTAGTTAGGCTAGAATTTAGTTCTGGCAAAGTAGTTGAACTTTTTAATGTGTTGTTTGTACCGCGAATTCGAAAGAATTTGGTTTCCGGTAGTATTTTGAATAAGTTAGGGTATAGGCAAGTTTATGAGTCGGACAAGTTTATCTTGTCAAAGGGTGGCTCTTTTGTAGGATTTGGTTATTTGCTTAATAATATGTTTATGTTGAATTTGAATAAAATGAATGTTGTTTCAAATTCTGTTTTTACTGCAAATAATGTTTGTGTTGATTCTAATTTATGACATGCTAAACTTGGTCACGTTAATTTTAAACGGATGGTTGAAATGTCAAAAGACGGTCTTATTCCGGCTTTTGATATTAAGTCTGATAAGTGTAAAACTTGCATGTTAACAAAGATCACTAGACAACCTTTTCCTAACGTAAAAAGGGACTCTTCGGTACTTGAATTAATTCATAGTGATCTTTGTGATTTGCATTCAACTCCGTCTTTTGGTAATAAAAAGTATGTTGTCACTTTTATTGACGACGCTTCACGTTTTTGCTATGTTTATTTGTTACACTCAAAAGATGAAGCGTTGGTTAAATTTAAAGTTTTTAAAACGGAGGTTGAATTGCAAATGAATGGCTTAATTAAGTGTTTACGTACCGATCGTGGTGGGGAATATTACGACCCCATGTTTTTCCAATCCGTAGGAATCATTCATGAGACTACGGCGCCTTATACACCACAACAAAATGGTGTGGCGGAACGGAAAAATAGAGTTCTCAAAGAAATGGTGAACTCTATGTTATCCTACTCGGGTTTGAGTGATGGATTTTGGGGTGAATCCATGTTAACGGCTTGTTATTTGCTGAATCGAGTTCCTAATAAAAGGAACAAGATTACCCCATATGAACTTTGGTTCAAGAAAAGGCCGAACTTGAGTTATATTCGAGTTTGGGGCTGTCGAGCGGTCGTTCGACTACCCGAACCCAAAAGGAAGACTTTGGGTGAGAAAGGCATTGATTGCATCTTTGTTGGATATGCCGAGCATTCCAAGGCTTATAGGTTCTATGTTATTGAACCTAATGATTCTATAGCGATTCACACCGTTATAGAATCGAGAGATGCGATATTTGATGAGACTAGATTCTCTTCAATGCCGAGGCCTAAGGACATAGTTCCAAATACTAGTGAAACTAGTGAGGTTGAAGAACAAGCAATTATTCCAACCGAATCTCCGATGCTTCGAAGGAGCAAAAGAGGAAGGATTGAAAAATCCTTTGGTCCCGATTTCCAAGTGTACTTGGTAGAGGGATCAAGAGATGAGATTGGATCCCAATTCCTTTACTGTTATAGTGTTGAGGAGGATCCAAAGTCATTTGATGAGGCTATGAAGTCTCAAGATATTGCTTTCTGGAAAGAAGCAATACATGGTGAAATGGATTCCATCATGG